>OX388213.1:12996950-14300700 GCA_947578815.1 Epinotia ramella | reverse complement strand
CACACACTGACCTCGCGCTCGATGGCCCCGCGCGCGTCGAACACGAACACGCTGCGCGCGCCGTTGTCTCCGACGGCCAGGCGGCGCCCGAGAGGGTCACTCGCCACACACACACACACACACTGACCTCGCGCTCGATGGCCCCGCGCGCGTCGAACACGAACACGCTGCGCGCGCCGTTGTCCCCGACGGCCAGGCGGCGCCCGAGAGGGTCGCTCGCCACACACACACACACACACACACTGACCTCGCGCTCGATGGCCCCGCGCGCGTCGAACACGAACACGCTGCGCGCGCCGTTGTCCCCGACGGCCAGGCGGCGCCCGAGAGGGTCGCTCGCCACACACACACACACACACACACACACTGACCTCGCACTCGATGGCCCCGCGCGCGTCGAACACGAACACGCTGCGCGCGCCGTTGTCCCCGACGGCCAGGCGGCGCCCGAGAGGGTCACTCGCCACACACACACACACACACACACACACACACACACACACACACACTGACCTCGCGCTCGATGGCCCCGCGCGCGTCGAACACGAACACGCTGCGCGCGCCGTTGTCCCCGACGGCCAGGCGGCGCCCGAGAGGGTCGCTCGCCACACACACACGCACTGACCTCGCGCTCGATGGCCCCGCGCGCGTCGAACACGAACACGCTGCGCGCGCCGTTGTCCCCGACGGCCAGGCGGCGCCCGAGAGGGTCGCTCGCCACACACACGGGCTCCACCAAACGATCCGACTTGATCGTGCGTAGCGTTGAGCCTTCCACGCTCACCTGATGAAACAGTAGCATATTGCAAACAGCACTCTTACCTTTCAGTTGTTTATAATGAAATACAGGATGTATCAAAAACGGGGTGTGAATCGATCGAGGGTATGTTCAATAGCGTATGGTGATTCCAAAAATCCATGTGTTATTCAAATGTTTGTTTTTGTTAGGGTTCCGTAGCCAAATGGCAAAAAACGGAACCCTTATAGATTCGTCATCTCTGTCTGTCTGTCCGTCCGTATGTCACAGGCATTTTATTCGAAAACTATAAGGCCCCCCCACATTACGGCGTCTTGCGAACGTTTTTCATACATACGCCGCGTCGACGCAACGCACAATTTTGTATGAAAAACGTTCGCAAGACGCCGTAATGTGGGGGGGCCCTTAGGTGTATTTCAATAAAATTTTCAGGATAGGTGTATTTTGTTAATCGCTACATAGTTTTGTAACTAAATTACTAAAAAAAATTTTTTTAGGGGTGCACTCAATACATAAAACTGAAATCATTTTTTTTTTCATTGCAAGCCCACGTGTGGCACATCAATCGATAGGCCTTTCAAAATAAATATAAGGTTTCTTAGCAATTATTTTGATCAAGTGAATAGTCGGAGATAATCTCCTGGAAAGTCACTAAAATTGTGTCCCCCCTCTCATTTTGGAACCGTGTATTTTAAAAATATAAAAAAAATCATGCTCATAGGGCTTATTAAATTCTCTCAGCGAAAATTGTTTTGAACAAGATCGGTTCAAAGGTTTTTGAGATATTTCTAAAAAACGGCCTTCTTTAAAGAAAAGGAAGTAAGTGCCATAAGATTTCAGTAACGATACGAGCTTTTTAATAGGCACGGAACCCTTGTTGTGAGTGGTCCGACACGCACTTGGCCGCTTTTTTACATTACAGTCTTTGTTTTTGTTGACGTTGCTTGTGTATGACATCAAAAACGTAAGCTGTCACCTGCATGTCAAAAAATCATACACAAAACATTTGTTTGCATAACACAGCTGTGCGCGCAGGGGTGAAAATTAAATAAACCCTCACACCCTTCACCCTCGCGGGGGAATGTTGTCATGTCACCAATGCCAACTAAAACAAAGAATATAATGTAATGTCACCTGGATGGTTGCCTGTGCTCGGCTAAAGCTCAAAAGGAGCTGCAATCACCCAGGGACATGTAAAAATGGAAAAATTACACAAATGTGTTAAAACAAATGGAATCGATGCACAAGTCATGGGAAGCTTTTGGAGATCAAATAAAACAGGTTAGTATAATTTATGACACTTTATTTCCTATATAGCTATGTTGTATTTCCAGTTATCTCTTCTACAAAACTATGAGAGTATGTATTTCTATTGATCTGGGTAATTCTTAAGTTTATTTGCTCAGCTTAAAGCTTGGGTCGTATACGGATTCTATCTCACGAATTAACCAGATTATATTTCCTATCTAATTGGGTTAGTACCTAAGTAATAGTACCAGAAAGTAGCTTTCAAAAGAAATTAAATTGGAACGGTCTTTAATATTATTTAATCTATACCAAAACAAAAATATTAATGAAAACCAAAAATAAGCAATAAATAAAAAACATAAACAAGTGCTTATTTGGAATCGCAATGCGCTACCGAATATGCCCTTGCTCGGTTCACACCCCATTTTTGATACACCCTGTATACAGGGTTGTTTTATTTGTTGAAGGATTACAATGCATTATAAGAGTGGCTAAAGACGTCACGCATCGTAGCCGGGTCACACTCCGAGAAGCGCTCCCAATCACATCCCAAGGCATGCTCTGGAATGGACACCACAAGGCAAGAGGAAACGTAGCCGGCCGAAACACACATGGAGGCGTTCAGTGGCAGCGGAACTGAACTGTCCCGAAAAGGCCTCCAACGAAGAATCCCAGAGATATCTGTTCCGAAACGCCCATCGGTCACCAAATCAGACGCCGCAACGGACTTGGATCGGTCACACTCCGAGAAGCGCTCCCAATCACATCCCAAGGCAAGCCTTGGAATGGACACCACAAGGGAAGAGGAAACGTAGCCGGCCGAAACACACATGGAGGCGTTCAGTGGCAGCGGAACTGAACTGTCCCGAAAAGGCCTCCAACGAAGAATCCCAGAGATATCTGTTCCGAAACGCCCATCGGTCACCAAATCAGACGCCGCAACGGACTTGGATCGGTCACACTCCGAGAAGCGCTCCCAATCACATCCCAAGGCATGCTCTGGAATGGACACCACAAGGCAAGAGGAAACGTAGCCGGCCGAAACACACATGGAGGCGTTCAGTGGCAGCGGAACTGAACTGTCCCGAAAAGGCCTCCAACGAAGAATCCCAGAGATATCTGTTCCGAAACGCCCATCGGTCACCAAATCAGACGCTGCAACGGACTTGGATCGGTCACACTCCGAGAAGCGCTCCCAATCACATCCCAAGGCATGCTCTGGAATGGACACCACAAGGCAAGAGGAAACGTAGCCGGCCGAAACACACATGGAGGCGTTCAGTGGCAGCGGAACTGAACTGTCCCGAAAAGGCCTCCAACGAAGAATCCCAGAGATATCTGTTCCGAAACGCCCATCGGTCACCAAATCAGACGCCGCAACGGACTTGGATCGGTCACACTCCGAGAAGCGCTCCCAATCACATCCCAAGGCATGCTCTGGAATGGACACCACAAGGCAAGAGGAAACGTAGCCGGCCGAACACACATGGAGGCGTTCAGTGGCAGCGGAACTGAACTGTCCCGAAAAGGCCTCCAACGAAGAATCCCAGAGATATCTGTTCCGAAACGCCCATCGGTCACCAAATCAGACGCCGCAACGGACTTGGATCGGTCACACTCCGAGAAGCGCTCCCAATCACATCCCAAGGCATGCTCTGGAATGGACACCACAAGGCAAGAGGAAACGTAGCTGGCCGAAACACACATGGAGGCGTTCAGTGGCAGCGGAACTGAACTGTCCCGAAAAGGCCTCCAACGAAGAATCCCAGAGATATCTGTTCCGAAACGCCCATCGGTCACCAAATCAGACGCCGCAACGGACTTGGATCGGTCACACTCCGAGAAGCGCTCCCAATCACATCCCAAGGCATGCTCTGGAATGGACACCACAAGGCAAGAGGAAACGTAGCCGGCCGAAACACACATGGAGGCGTTCAGTGGCAGCGGAACTGAACTGTCCCGAAAAGGCCTCCAACGAAGAATCCCAGAGATATCTGTTCCGAAACGCCCATCGGTCACCAAATCAGACGCTGCAACGGACTTGGATCGGTCACACTCCGAGAAGCGCTCCCAATCACATCCCAAGGCAAGCCTTGGAATGGACACCACAAGGGAAGAGGAAACGTAGCCGGCCGAAACACACATGGAGGCTGGTTATTGGCAGCGGAACGTGGTCCGTGGCGAAACGCGTCGCCCACGACAGAACGCGATGGCGAAGCACTGTGCAAGCCCTCTGCTCCATCTAGGGGCCACAGGTCATTGAGTCAAGTAAGTCAATGCATTATTATTAAAGGGAACCATTTATGATGTAACACATTTTCATTTTCTTTTTTTTTATGTCAGCTCAGTCTGGAGGAGTCTCACCTTTATAAGGAAAAACTTAAAAGTGAATTATCACGAAAACCCCTTGACAGGAATACGTTGAATTACCAAACTCTGATTAGAGTAAATCATTAAAAACCTAGCAAGTGTTTCATATAGCTACAATCGAAGTGGTTCTTCAAACCGGATGTATGGATTCTTGTCTCGTAAAGGCATTAAGTGTTAAGGTCGATTTAGGCGAAGACTATTTACAGCCGCCTAAATTACGGCGCCTAAAAAAGGCACCGTTACATCTTCAGACCGTTTAGACAATGACTATTTTCAGCCGCTTAAATCTCGCCGCCAGTGACCAGCAAACCGTTTACACGGTGCCTTTTCAGTACCAGTCATTAGCACGCCGCCACAACCGACGGTCCTAGTTTTTGCGCCAGACTTTCTACGCTAAGATCGCCATCATTTAAAATGAATTCAGGACACATTATTGATAAATGCATCTAATTCTTCAAACCAACTTGCCCTTGGCTTATAAAGATTTCCTCCAGCACCCGATCCTGTCGACTTCTCAATTTTATTCACTTCTAAATAGTACATACTCCTTTAATTTTCGCCTTTATTTCATTGATGTCCAATCCTTCTATAGACATTCCTAACCTAATTGTTTGCAACGCTGTTAGGCGCTTCCCAAAGACATTCTTGTTCTCTATATAATTGAACAAGCTTTAATACTTTGTTTACACTGAGTCTCGGCGCCATTTTACCCGAAGAATGTACACCCTATTTACTTTACGGCACGGAGGCGTGCCAGCGACTGGCAGCGACGTGTTTACACGAGTCCGAAAAATAGGCGCGGGGGCAGCGAAAGACGCGGGCGGAGGTCACTGGCGCCGAAAAATAGACTCGTGTTCTATTCCGTGCCAGCGCTGGCATGCCGCGAAAATATGGCGCCGAAAGCGTTTATACGGTGCCTTTTTTGGCGCCGTAATTTAGGCGGCTGTAAATAGTCTTCGTTTAAATCGACCTTTAGGCTGTTAATGTTTGAACAATCGGTAACGTTACCTCAGTGAGAGTTCTCGTCCGCCAGTTCACGGCGACTATGCCGTCCGCCGTCACAGCGATCCCCGTGCAACTGCGCCCTGCGAGGCCTGTAATGCAAAATGACACTAGTCTTATATTTTTATAAATCAAATTAATATCTGTACAGGACTACTATCAATATCATACAGTACAGCAATGTTTTTAATTATTATGATACAGCATTTATTACTTTGCTATAAAAACACAAACAGAATCGCACAAAAACAAACGCTGAACAAACATTCGATATACATTACAGAACAAACATACCTAATAGAACAAAAACCTAACACATACAATTGCGTTGCAGAAAAACAAAGGCATATGACTCATATGAGGCTCAGTTATATAGAGCTCGGATATAGTGCCTGAACCCGAATTACCCAAAGTCAGTATAACAGACTAGATAAGATAAAATTTATAAGTACAAGTCAAGTGATTTTTTTAAACACTTGTAAGTGTTTAAAAAAAAATTAAATGGTAAGAAACATTTCGTACGAATAAATAAACGTAATTGATATAATGTAAAATTTTACATTAATTAAATTAAACAGTCATTGGTAGTTGTAGTAGAAGTGAAAACTCAATAACATTGTAACAGTTTTTCGACCAGGTCACGTGACATCTTACACCCCGTTCACACTGCGTCCGTTTCCGTGTCCGGGAGGCATCTGTCTCTTTCACACTCGGGCGAAACATCGCAAGCGAGAAAAAGAGGGATGCCTCCCGGACACGGAAACGGACGCAATGTGAACGGGGTGTTACGGTGTCACCCTAAAAATGAATTTGACGCAATTTTATAAACAATTATCAATTATTTAGGCGGACGGCCCGCGGGCGCGTTGGGTGCGACGGGCCGGCTCGCCCGTCGGCGGCGGCAAACAAAATACCAATTTGTTTTTGCCATTGCCAAATATTTTTCAAAGCTTTATCTCTTTAGGAATAACGTCCAACTTCGAACTATTCGAATTTGCAAGAACAGCAGACGGCGGCGGCGAACAAAATATCAATTTGTTTTTGCCGTTGGTAAATATTTTTCAAAGCTTTATCTCTTTAGGAATAACGTCCAAATTCGAACTATTCGAATTTGCTCAATAGCAAAACGGTGAAGGACGCTTGGACAAAATTACAAATTTATTTGCAGAATATGCTATTGCAAAAAGTGTTTAACGGCTTTATACTCTTACGAATAGCGTTCAGTTTTGAATGAAGTCGAATCGGCTAGCAGCAAAATTTAAAAGTTTGTGACCTCCTTTACATCTGACGTCACAAAAATCTGTCGCGTATTTAACAATTTTTCCCCATCCCAAAAAGTGCTCAGCGCTGCTAAAGAAGTTTTCACTTCAATAAAGATATGATGGATCTATTATGCTGTCTGGGAGGCGGTTGTACAGTCAACAGCAAGTATAGATGATCATTTTAGTACTTTATCGCATTTAACGTTACGTAATACTGCGACTACTGGAACGTGTCAAATAGTGAAAGTGACAAGGTACTAAAATGATGATGTACTTTTGCTGTTGACTTTTGTTGTTTTGTTGTTGTTTGCTTTTGTTGTTGTTTTGTTGTTGTTTGTTGCATTGCAGAGCCTGTGACGTATACCGACTGCTCTGACCTAGCGAGTTTGTGAGAAGTTGGTGGCGTTACCAACGCAATGCTTCGGAGGCAATACCTTACTTTTAATATTGATGTTCGTGTGGGTAAAGGTAGCGATTTGGTGGATTACTATACTGGGTAGGGTTAAAATGCGTAGGTCCTTAAAGTGGTCACGGACCGCTTCATCGCTACGAACTATCAATGCAATAAGCTTTTTTTGGCAAAAAATGACTGACTGTTGAGTTTGTTTCGGCGTTTTTTCTTAACAGTGGTCTTCTTTTTCAGAAACGCTGGTAGAATTTTGACTTGTAAAAGTGCCATTGAGTCGTTCTTCTCTTTTGCCGACAACGTCATACATTTTGATCAAAGTATATTTATTGACGGTTACCGAGTCCCAATCAAAGAAAGTTGCATTTTTTATTGGCATTATGTAATGTTTCCTTTAGTGAAAATAAAGTATTTTTCATCACACTTGCTCGAAAAGGGCTTCATAATGCGCAGACATACAGAGCTGTAATAGCCTGTGTTACGTAATAGTGTGCTGTAATAGTGTGTGTAATGGTTTTTTTCTTAAATTGTATCTGTCACTCATGCGGCAGTTACAAAGCAAAAAGGTTTTATATCAAATACGATGTCTGAAAACGTACTTATAAATAAATTTTAACTTAAAAAACTACTTAAACATGTTTAACTGTTTTATTTACAGATTCAATATGTATTTATTTAGTGTCTATGTAAAATGTTTTTAAGTGTTTTCAAATCGTGGCTGTATACCGAAGGGTCTTTGCCATACGCGCCTCACGTCAAATTCAACAAAATGGACGACTGACATGTTGCAGTTTTTATTACGATTTGTATTCATTTCATCTAAAATGTATTTGTTTCCTCGCAAATGTGATGAAAAACATTGTGTATAACACGGGCGTAAGAATATTGCAAACTCGAGTCATCAAAAGCCCTCCGCCTTCGGCGTCGGGCTTCTGATAGACTCTTGTTCGCAATATTCCACTTACGCCCCTCGTTCAACAATGTACTATTCCCTCTTAGTTAGTTTTTAAGAAATGCTGTGACAGTGTGGCCCGAGGACCGCACTTCCACTTACCACTCTGTCACAGGATTCTACAAAAAAAACCATACTAATATTATAAATGCGAAAGTGTATGTGTTTGTTTGTTTGTCCGTCTTTCACGGCAAAACGGAGCGACGAATTGACGTGATTTTTTAAGTGGAGATAGTTGAAGGGATGGAGAGTAACATAGGATGGTTTTTATCCCCGTAATCATCCCCTAAGGGGTTGAAATGGGGGGGTAAAAGTTTGTATGGAGCTGCGATATAAACGAGTTCCACGCGGACGGAGTCGCGGGCAGAAGCTAGTAAGTTTATAAAAGAGTTACAGGTTAGAGAAAATGAAGAATGATGTGGTACAAAAATTGTATAAAAGGAACAATGAGATACATTTATGAATAAAATATAACAACCAATACTCTAATGTCAGCAGAATATGGGTAAGGCACAGGCCGATCGTCGGTAAAAAAGAAGGACCCCATTACGGCCTACTTGCAGATTAAAAATTCATTTATTTCATTTATTACGGATGCCTCGCACTGCGCGCTTGTGCACCCGGAACGCGCGTTCATACTCCAACGCTCGACCCCACAACTCAGCACCATACGATAATATCGAGTGGACGGTGGCAAAGTAGCACGATTGCACTATTTTTCTGCTTGCCGTGAATGCCATGCCGTGATTTTACTGTAACTACTGTTTGTCTACTTAGCAGAAGTAACCGTCGTCCGTTTGTGTGGAAAGAACTGTCTGCTTCAGGTTCGCGGCGTCCAAGTGTTGGAATGATCTCCCCCCACCTATCCAAGGAGCGTCTAGCAGGTATACCTTTAGGCGCCAGCTTAAAAGGCAGCAGCCGCAGGTGGAAAGGGTGGAAAGATTCAGATACCTCGGACACATGCTTACGGAGGGTCTTGTTGATGACGAGGACATTGAACGGGAGCGCAGAGCGTTGGCTGTGCGGTGCAACATGCTCGCGCGCAGGTTCGCGCGTTGTAGTGATGAAGTGAAGGTGACATTGTTTAGGGCATACTGTCTATGTTTCTACACATGTCAACTCTGGAGCAGATTCACGAAACGTGCGATGAGCAAAATTAGAGTGCAGTATAATGACGCATACCGTATTTTAATGAAATTGCCAAGATACTGCAGCGCATCGAGCATGTTTGCCGAGGCTAAAGTGCCTGACTTCTTTGCCATCATACGCTCCCGCGTAGCTTCCTTCTGGAGCCGCCTCCGAACGTCGGACAACGGTATCCTCCGTGAGCTGTCCGGGTATCTGAGTAATCCGATTTACAAGCATTGGGTTTCCGTGCATCACGAAAGGAACAGGAAGTAGGTCTTCTTGGTTGTGACTGCCTAAACTGAATTAGGTTATTATAACATTTTAAGGTTTTATTCAATTTTATTTATACACTTATACATACTTTTTACTTTTACTGTCTACTTTTATGTCATTTTTGATTTATGGGTTGTTACCTGTCAATAAAGAACTATTATTATTATTATTATTATTATTATTAAGGGCTATTTGTTGACGCTCCAAAAATCCCAACCCTAACCCATCCAGCACTTTATTTAATTTTTATCCATTTTGTTTTATTAAACATCCCAACCGTTTCGCGTTTTTCACATTGTCTCTCATCACATTGTGCTTGTGTTACTTATTTTACTAGTATATTAATTATTTATTTATTTTGTGTATACGTTTGTATCGGCGGTATGTTGTGTTGCGTTCCGTGGGTCACGTACGGTGCTGTCTGAAAATCAGCGCTGTAGGTGTCTGTCTGACACCTCGGCATAATGCTGAGACAGCGACCGATTCACTGCCGCGAAGACACACACATTACGTGTCAATTGTATTGTATTTGTACTCCCTTTGTCTCTGTGTGTCTTTTGCGTAGTGAATAAATGTCTTCTTTCTTTCTTTTCTTTCTTTACTTATTAAATAGATTGTTACGGCCGCACGTCGTTTGACATGGCTACACCTCACAGTTGTAGAAAAATGAATTGAACAGAGACTCTAGTATAAGTTTTACCGAAACAAAACGTTACGACCGCGTTTGCGATTAGCTGTCAAATCCCATACAAATTAAGGTTAAAACTCAAACGCGATCGTAAAGTTTTGTTTCGGTAAAACTTATACGTGAGCCTCTGGTCTATTCATCACGTCCGATATAACCTCGATTTGCTAGGAGACCGACAACAGGTTGGAAATCTGAATATCCTGAAAAAAAATTGCAATTGGACAGTAAAGTGCAAAAATATGTATCGATTTAATCCTCTCATAAATATGTATCGATTAAATCCTCTCATAAATATGTACCGACACTCTAATCCGCTGACATAAGAGCGAAGGAACATATTTGAGGAAGTGGTATACACCAATATTTTTACACTTGACTGGACATACTGCAGCCCGTTTACGTTACAAGTTTAAACTGGCAACACTGGTCAAATGGACAGTCGTTATTGGTCAAGCGCCTTGATATAAGAATGCCACCAAATCCTCACAGAGGTGTGCGCAGATAAAAACAACGTTACTATACAATGGATCAAGGGGCACAGTGGCTCAAGAGGAAACGATGCAGCGGATGAACTGGCCAGAAAAGGCTCAGAAACAACGGCATACGGACCGGAGCCAATTATGCCCCTGCCACAAAGCTACATATATAATCAACTGGACCTATACACCAAAAACCTACACCAAAGATACTGGGAGGAGATAGACACATGCAGACAGACTAAAGAGATCTTGTCGAAACGCGACAACAAACTCACACCCGCACTACTGAGGACACAGAGAAGCCAACTACGCAAGATAGTTGGAATAATAACAGGACATAACACTCTGAACAGACACCTCTATAACTTAGGTATCACAGACAGCCCCATGTGCAGAGCGTGCATGGAAGCAGAAGAAACAACTAAACACATTCTACTGGACTGTAAGCAGGTAGAAGTATACAGGAAAAAACACCTAGGGTCTCCGGACACACTATTGAACGCAGTCAGCAACACCAAGGCACTCACAAACTTTCTGGAGGAGCTGGGGTGGTTAGAGTAGCGCTGGATGTCGACTTGCGGAAAAAGCCCAGTAAAACTAACTAACTGGTCAAGCGCCTCAGTATTGTCAGTTAAGAATGATCAAATTGTACACTAGCCGGCAAACTTCTTGCTACGTTACTTTGTGATGGTATAGGTAGTCTTCCTTTTCGTAATAAAAAATTACAAACAATTCGCACATTTATCAGACTACAATACCTAAATAAAAAGTTCTAGACAAAAAAGTCAAGGATTCATTATTACAGAAAACTAACCGCTTATCATCAGAAGGGCGATACACTTGTTTGCTACTGACGTGGTATGTACATTTAAATCACTTAATGACTGGCCGAAAGTATACTAGGGCGACAGCGGGACAAACGTCAACCGATCCACCAATCAGGCGCTCGACACGGGAACCCCGCTGTCGCCCCTCACCCCTCCTCCCGGGGAAACTGTAAGGCTTCGTTCACACGGCATTGTCCTGCACGTTTCTGCAGTATACATCTTAACGTATACATATTGGCACATACAAAATGTTGTTTATACGTTTAAACGAATACTCACCGGACTTGTCAAGCAAACCGAATACGTGCAGAAAACGTGCAGGACAATGCCGTGTGAACCCAGCCTAACTTGTATCTCCGTGAGGCGGGCCTCAACAGGTTATGTGCACTGACCCTCATTGACGATGTGCGACTTGAAGGCGAACGTGTCTTCGTCCAGCACCATCACGCGCGAGTTCCCCGCGTCCAGCACGTAGATCTCGCGCCGCTTTGGACATCTGCAATATATATTTTGTTGATGAATACGTCGAACATAAAGAAATACATATCTACCGTTTCATTGAGCTTTGTTTCAGAAGACGTCACTTGAGACGATCGTTCCTTGTGCTGTTAGAAAGATAGACCACAACGGAATGTCATCTCGCATATTAAGAGCAGCCCAACAGGGGAAGTATGTTCATCTTACGGAAAACGCAGTCATAGTAACACAATTAACTCAACTAATTCCTCCGTAGGTATATCGTGTTGTGTTCCTGATGGTTTGGCTCTACCTGTTACCTGATGTGTACCTGATGAATCCTTAAATCAATAATGCGCTTGTAACTCTTGAATCTCAACTGTGTAAATAGGTATAGGCTCCTCGAAGTCACGTCATCGCTATGCTGACGTCGTTGCCGGTCAGCCTGTCGCAGCCAGCCGGAAAGATGCACCTTCAAGAGTGCGTGAAGACGGGGTTCATCCAGAGGAGAAGACACTTGGCACCAATGTGGATAAGGATAGTTTCACATCGGTGTCAAGAAAGCGCAAGCCGCGAAAGAGTCAGTGCGGTACAGCAGACCCGGTTGGTTTTGGTCTGCGGGTTGCTACACCGAGTAAGGCGCTGTACGTGTCGCGCCTGCATTACTCCGCCACGGCTGATGACATGGTGCACTATATTCACCAGAAAACTGGCTACTTACTCGCCAAGGGTTTTCCAGCTGCGTTCCCGCCACTACGTGCACTTCAGCTCGTTTGTGGTGCGCGTGCCGCGGCCGCTGCAGGTGACTGACTTCTGTCCGAAAAGTGACGTGTTTCGGCGGTTCCGGGGCAACCTACCGAATTCTACACCGGACGTGACGACGCAACGGAGCCACACTGTTTCGTCGCCTAAATAATAATTAGTTTTTCTATTTTATAATTGTATGTATGTTAAGGTATTTCTAACTATGGGCCTTAGATGCCTGAAATAAATGGTTTATTATTATTATAGGCTATGGAGTTTGCTTACCATTAAGCTCGGCATTATAAAACGCTACAATGACCTGGCCACAGCCACGGGCTGTAATGTAAACACTTCGGCAGTGCCGCTCGCGCTAAGCGTTTTTTGACTTCCGCGCAAAAACCGCTCATTTGGGGAGCACCGCGAAACGCGAGTAGCAGTGGAAGCGGCATGAGAAGTATCGTGTTTACATACTGGTCCTGCACACTTCCCCGCCTACTCTCCTGCTCACTGTCGTGGAAGGGACCTGAGTATAACACTGACCTGGCCACAGCCACGGGCTGGCTGAGCTGCTCCTTGCCGGCGCCGCGCGCGCCCCACAGCAGCAGTGGCGCCGCGGTGGCGGTCACCTCCGCGAGAACACTAGCACACACAGTGTCCCGTAACACTGACCTGGCCACAGCCACGGGCTGGCTGAGCTGCTCCTTGCCGGCGCCGCGCGCGCCCCACAGCAGCAGTGGCGCCGCGGTGGCGGTCACCTCCGCGCGCAGCGGCGAGTCGCGGACGGCGCGCGAGAACACTAACACGCGCACGCATAGAGCGCCCGCGCTCCATGGCCGTAGCGTGATCCTGGAATATTCAAAACATAGAGGAAGATTAAGTATAGAGCACACAAGTGGGAACGAGATATAATGTCATCTTTCCTGTCACGAAGTTTTCATTAAACTTAAATTGGCGTCACAACACACGCGTATATAACACGGCTAAAGAATTATAGGACATGAGATGCCAAGGATATATTTGTCTTCTGATACTTATCAATTTTGTTTATATACCCCCATCCCTTTCAGTGATTTACTAGGAGTCCTGTATATCTACGATTCATAATGATGTTTTTGTATATTTTTCGTGTGTTTTATTGTCAAGCGTGGCGTCCGCGCCCACGGGGTCGCCGCCCGTGCTTCGCGCCTCGCTGTGGTAGTGCACCGTGCACATGCTGCTAGTTGCACCGACCTGTAGTGGACGGAGTCGAGGTCGGTGACGATGCACGGCAGCGGGGCCTCGTCCAGCGTGGCGGCTGCACTCACGGGGTCACCGCCCGTGCAGCGCGCCTCACCGTGGTAGTGCACCGTGCACATGCTGCTAGTTGCACCGACCTGTAGTGGACGGAGTCGAGGTCGGTGACGATGCACGGCAGCGGGGCCTCGTCCAGCGTGGCGGCTGCACTCACGGGGTCACCGCCCGTGTAGCGCGCCTCACCGTGGTAGTGCACCGTGCACATGCTGCTAGTTGCACCGACCTGTAGTGGACGGAGTCGAGGTCGGTGACGATGCACGGCAGCGGGGCCTCGTCCAGCGTGGCGGCTGCACTCACGGGGTCACCGCCCGTGCAGCGCGCCTCACCGTGGTAGTGCACCGTGCACATGCTGCTAGTTGCACCGACCTGTAGTGGACGGAGTCGAGGTCGGTGACGATGCACGGCAGCGGGGCCTCGTCCAGCGTGGCGGCTGCACTCACGGGGTCACCGCCCGTGCAGCGCGCCTCACCGTGGTAGTGCACCGTGCACATGCTGCTAGTTGCAACGACCTGTAGTGGACGGAGTCGAGGTCGGTGACGATGCACAGCAGCGGGGCCTCGTCCAGCGTGGCGGCTGCACTCACGGGGTCACCGCCCGTGCAGCGCGCCTCACCGTGGTAGTGCACCGTGCACATGCCGCTAGTTGTACGGACCTGTAGTGGCCCGAGTCGAGGTCGGTGACGGTGCACGGCAGCGGGGCCTCGTCCTGCGTGGCGGCTGCACTCACAGGGTTGCCACCCGTGCAGCGCGCCTCACCGTGGTAGTGCACCGTGCACATGCCGCTAGTTGTACGGACCTGTAGTGGCCCGAGTCGAGGTCGGTGACGGTGCACGGCAGCGGGGCCTCGTCCTGCGTGGCGGCTGCACTCACGGGGTCGCCGCCCGTGCAGCGCGTCTCACCGTGGTAGTGCACCGTGCACATGCCGCTAGTTGTACGGACCTGTAGTGGCCCGAGTCGAGGTCGGTGACGGTGCACGGCAGCGGGGCCTCGTCCTGCGTGGCGGCTGCACTCACAGGGTTGCCACCCGTGCAGCGCGCCTCACCGTGGTAGTGCACCGTGCACATGCCGCTAGTTGTACGGACCTGTAGTGGCCCGAGTCGAGGTCGGTGACGGTGCACGGCAGCGGGGCCTCGTCCAGCATGGCGGCTGCGCTCACGGGGTCGCCACCCGTGCTGCGCGCCTCGCCGTGGTAGTCCACCGTGCGCAGTATCACGCTGACTTCCAGACCGCACACGCAGCCGGATTCTGGAAGCGGTTGGGTTTTTTTTTTTTTTTCCAATCACTATAAAAAATATATAAAGAGGAAGCCAACATGACTAAGCAACTGAGTTATGTATATGGGATTGAAATCACGACGTATCAAAATCTAGATGTTCGGGACTACAGCGGCAGGCACGTCAATGAAAGAGTTCGCACGAGTTGTAATGAGCATTTTCTGTTTTTGATTGGCGTGAGCATCAGGGATGTCACGAATGTCAGTTCTGTTACATTCGCGAATGCGAATGCGAATATTAAGGAAGTACACTTATAGCTCAAAATAACCCAAAAGTCTTCAAACACTATTGTAAACACAGAAACTAATTGTTTATTTACGTAAGCACAACAATTGACTGATAGGTATCAAAACAAAACAAGCCAAACTATTCAAGCAATCACAAGTCACCAGTCCCAATTAAAAGTGCTTTCTATTGGTCAAAATTAATCACGTGATGCATGCGCGAGTCGACGGCTCGGCGGCAGGCGGCCGGCGCCGGCGAAACACGCCACGACTTGCACATATTCGCATCAGGGATGTCACGAATGTCAGTTCTATTACATTCGCGAACGCGAATGCGAATATTTAGAATGCGAATGTGCGAATGCGAATGCGAATATACAGGAAGTAAACTAAAAACTCAACGTACGTAATCACATTTTAATCATTTTATTTAACAATCAAGCATAAAAAGCAATCCTAAGTCACTACCCAAGTAAAAGTGCTTTTTATTGGTTAAAATTAATCACGTGATACGAGTTGGCGCGCTTTACGCATGCGCGAGTCGGCGGCTTGGTGGCAGGCGGCTGGCGTGGGCGAAAGACGCCACGACTTGCACCATATTCGCATTCGCAAAACATTCGCATCGTTGAATGCGAATGCGAATGTTGATGCGAATATTTAAAATGATGCGAATCATTCGCATGTGCGAATGCGAATATTCGTAACATCCCTAGTGAGCATTATGTTTTGTCCTCTTCTTATACGGAGATTCTACGAGGTTCCGCCAACGCTTCCGCAAACCTCTGCTTCGCGTCCTTATGGCCAAAGTCTACGGCAAGGAAGGCGTTCCCTCTAGGTTCCGCTAACGCCGCCGCGTCGCCTAACGCGGCCGCCCGACTGTCCTCTTCCCGAACTTCTACTTGCTGCTGGAGACTGGACCATTGTCGAAATTATGAACTTACCTAATTGCAAAGTACACAGGCCAGGAAACGTCGTACTGGTCCTAACTCTCCCAAGTTCCGCTAACGCTTCCGCGAATCTCTGCTGCGCGTCATTATGGCCAAAGTCGACGGCGAGGAAGGCGTTCTCTCTAGGTTCCGCTAACGCCGCCGCATCGCCTAACCGCGCGCCCAACGCAGCCGCCCGGCTGCTCACTTCCCGGACTTCTACTTGCTGCTGGAGACCGGAACATTCCGCCTCCACCTACGGAATGACATAACCTTCAGTATATGATATTTGGTTGCTGCACCAATTGTCACTTGACAATATCAATTTGACATATGTTACTGGGTCGATTAGTAAACTGTACAGCATCATTACTTATCGACCCAAGCAATCAAATGTACGACGAATCGTTATTGTCAAGTTGGTGAAATAGGGGCTGGTTGATTTAGATGAGCATTTTTTATCAAAATAATCGATACAAACAGCAATCGACTTTAAAGTATACGCAAGAAAGTACAAAATTTCAACCATGATGTCTAGCACCTGAACATCTTAATCATCAGTCTCACCTTAGTTTTCTCAGCGTCTATCAACTTTAACTGTTCCTCAAGCAATTTCCTTTTATGTGTGGCAGCGGCCGACGCAGCCGACTTCAGTTCACTATGACGTTTCTCTAACGCAGCTTTCAGTTCGCTAAAATGTCTGTCTATAGCGTCATCAGCCGCAGTGGTCGCGGCTTCTAGCCTCCTCAGTTCGCTGGCCACCGCATCTCTCGCTGAGCCAAGCTTACTTAAGCACTCATTAGCTCTGTATAGTAGAATTTCCGACATTCTTTTTAACGCTATTGAAAACGGGACTACGGTGTGGTCGCAAGGCGTGTCGCTGTGCGGTCCGTCGGCGCAATGTCGGCAGAAAACGCAATCACAAGTCTCACAGAAAAGAAGCTCGCGACCAGGATGTGAACTGCACTGTGGAATGACTTCCCTTCTCTGTCGAGCCATTAAATCTAGGAGCTGGTTGACGAGGAACGAGGGCGGTAACGCTTGGACACCACCTCTAGGTATGGTTATGAGTTCTCGACAGATAGGGCATCTGAAGCTACCAGCGTCTCTGGTTTGTGAGGCGGCGATTCGAGTTAGGCAATGTAAGCAGACTGTGTGTGAACATTGTAGAAGCTTGGGTGTGTGTTCGCCGCCGTCGTAAGTGCCTGGAAAGAAAAATCAATCCTAATTCGTATATTTTTTGCGGTAGTAAAATACGCGCCTTTGAAGTTAGCATTTTTTCTCGTTAGTCATTTCCCGTACACCCATCCGTCGAACTGAAACTCTGCGACGCGCCTAGTAGCTAACACCAGAGGCTCTAATATAAGTTTTACCGAAACAAAACGTTACGACCGCGTTCGCGTTTAGATGTCAAATCCCATACAAAGAGTATAATAAGTATATTTATGTAAAGAGTGGCAACACCAAGAAATTACTGGTCCCACAGCCGCCTAGCAGCGAGTGGATTGAACTACTCTGACGCACGCATGCGTGCAGCGTGCACGCTTCACATACACACTAACGCACACATACATATTCACGCATCACGCACACACGTATACAAAAGTTGTATTCTCTGTTTTGACTTTGAAGCCTACAATGCGACTATCAAAGTTAGGAAGAAAACGTTTCTAAAACATGATATAAATCACATTTTAGTAACCTAAGTACGCTTCCCTTCATACTTTGCCAGTCACATTGTAGGTTTCAAAATAATCACCCAACTATGAAATGGATCTGAAAAGTGAAACATGCAACATTCATATAAGTATTTATTCAACTTAACAAATAACAAATTATGTAACAAGAACTTTATAAAGCACAACCTTTTTAACAAAAAAACACGAGACAAGGACGAGGTTTAGCTTCAAAACTTTAGATTAAATCTCCTGGACCAGATTTAACAAATCCACGTACAGCCGATCTACACTGCATATTACTCAACCTCAAATTATTTACTGCACACATAATACCTAAATATTATTTTTATAAACCGATACTGTGTCTAAAACTATTCCTGATTTTATTTAAATATGATTTAAATGTGTTTTCATTCAATGTTTTTATAGACAATACAGTGACATTTATTTACTGACTGACACGTAGGTATGTATACTTCATCTAAAACCACAAAGGCCGAACAACAAACATAATTCCATATTAATGAGATATTTGTTCATGTTCAGTTAAAAAAAAAAGGATACTTAATAAATTCTATCTCAAAACATAATAATATTTTATTTCATTTCAAAATCTTAAAATTTATTGTCGTGGGTCTATTGTACTGACATCTATTTCCATTTTCTGTCAACAACATTAAATACAGCGATCCGCTTCGCCAGAGATGTCACTACTTTCCATACAATAAATCGGCGTGTCGCCTCTTTTCTAAGTTTCCAGCCCCTGATCCCATACAAATTGAGGGTAAAACGCAAACGCGATCGTAAAGTTTTGTTTCGGTAAAACTTATACTAGAGCCACAGACACGCAAACTTATGTGGAGCGTACTGTAACTCGTTTTTGTTCTGACCATTGCACAAAAACAAATAATTGATGTTAGATTGATTTCCTTAGCAGGATGCAGCGTTTTTGTGTGGGAGATATTTAAAAACAAATTGAATAGTCTCAAGCAAAAACAAATCTTAATCAAGATGAGCGGATGAGGCGGTGCGCAGACTCGAATATACAGTAACAAAAAACGTATGTTAATTACAATCCTTTTTTTTTCAATTAAGTACAGTAAAAGATCTGATGAGCAATTTTATTTCATGGTAAGACGAAATATTATTCACAATCCATTTGGTAATAAAGAGTTAAAAACACATCTGTTTTAAAATATTTAAGATGACACTCAAGAATTCCTTAGCATGACTGGCAATTAATATTCAATCAGCGTAACCGCCATTAGGGTTTTATTGCTACTAGACATCACAAGTTATTTCTGTACATTAAGTACCAAAAGGTGTGGCATGCTTTATAAGTAGTTAATGATGTCAGACCTTTTGGCTTGTAATAGTGGCTCCACACGCAACGACAAGTCGTTGCAGCACATTGCGTGACGTCATAGTCATAGGAATCAGATTTTTCATGCGACGGACGCGCCGCGCAGCAAAATCGCTGGCATGTGGACGGCCAGTGGCGGATCCAGGATTTTGATTTGGGGGCTTGACCCTGCTGAGGTTAGATTTTGGTAAGGACTGGATGCTTTTGGGGAGAGCTTGAGCCCCCTAGCCTCTCTGGATCCGCTGCGGAGCAACTCGGATGAACTTACGTTGCACAGCGCGCTGCAAGGACTATTGTCGTTGCGTGTGTATCATCATCATCATATCAGCCGAAAGACGTCCACTGCTGGACATAGGCCTCCCCCAAAGCGTGTGTATGAGTGGGTTATATAAGAAAAAAAATGTATGTACTAACATAAACAGGTGCCGCAGGTGAGGAAGCTCTCGTTAAAGTCCTCGTAGTTTATGGAGACGGTCTCGACGAGCGTCGAACTCATGCTCGCCATCCCGACGCCCAAACGTGAACTGTGACAAATGGAACAAGCTCAAGGGACTCAGGACACATAGTGCTAGGCGGTGCTTTCACAAGTTACAATATTTAACAAGGCTGAACTGGTCACGCAGCCAAGGGTTGCCAGTTACACTTGAAACTGTAACACAATAAAGCTCTCCGAGTGTCACAATTGTGACACTCAGAACTCGGAGACCTTATACATCTCTGGGGATACCTGTGAGATTTCATTATAACTATTTTAATTTTGACGCTCGGAGACCTTATACATCTCTAAGAAATAAGTTTTTTTTTTTTCTCTCATTGTTTTTGCATGTTAACTTTGATGTAGGTAATTCTATTATGAATGATGTCCTCATACTATTTAGAGTCTATATAAAGACATATTTGTAACAGTGCCCTCCTGGCCTATTTGCTGTTGTTTTTTATAACTTGTAGCTGTAGCGTCGTGAAAAGGGACACAGGATGGACTACTAGGGCCTAGATCATCCTGTCACCCGTTCTAGGTCGAAGCACCTATAAAGGGCCAAAAGAAACGTGCTGTTGACGTTATAGATAACTTCTCGCTCGCATCGTTATGATGAATGTATTAGTGTGAGCGAGAGAAAGTGAGAGTGAGCGTGAGGTCGAGCCTCATGATTTCTGGCCTCAATGGCGCGTTCTTTTTGGCGACCAAATAGGATGGGAGTGAGATAGCAAAACGTTACTTGCTCTCACTCCCCGTTACGTGCGGTGTCAGATTAAATTGCTGGATATAAGTAGGTACAGTCCCTTACGGCGTTACGTTCGCTATGCGCCACCGCGCGGTCACGCGAAGCCGTGCGCTAAGGCTTACTTACAGCGTAACAAAAGATTTTGAAACGCTCGACCGCGATTCGCTTTACGCGTCCCTACCGTGTGTACAGCACCTTTGATGGTCAAGTTTTCATCGATCACTAAAGATACGTGGATTTCTTTTTCGCATCCACATATCTACTTGAGAAGATGAGGTAACGTTCCTGATTCACAGCTACAAATGAAAACGCGACCATCATACTTGTCAAGAAAAACGATTGTCAAAGTGACCAGTGAGGAGCCGTGATCGTGCCCAAATGCTTAGAATTGCATCTCTAGTTTGGTCAGACTATTAAATTAAACCTTTGAACACAATATCAAGGCGCAGATACACGAAATGTTTGTCATACTCGGAGATAATTTGACCTTACTTGAAAGTTCGTTTAATAGGATGCTTTGACGAAAACATGCTAATAACTTATTGGCACTATAGATAGTAGAGCTTTAAGTGTTCAAAATGTTGACATGCTTAAAATGTAAATGTATGGCTCAATCAGAATTTGCAATGAACTAATACAGATTATTTATTTTATTACTTTCAATCTTGCAAGCTATTTTGCAAAGCAGTTAAACAATATTTAAGATGCCCAAAAATAGTCATTATTTTTAATTTGAAATATATCAATCTATAATTCTGTATGAACCACACTGTCAATGTTAGTATAAATATAAAGTAGAAACGGAAGTTAGATTATTATATGTAAGTAAATTATGAATATTATGATAGACAACATAGGGAAACAACATAGGGAAACAACATAGGAAAAATACTTAACACTCATTAGAGTCATTACACTAAAACTTAAAACAAAGATTCTTAAGTATAGAAGAACAACACTATGTTAAATAACTTACTAGCAGTTTTAAAAGGCAGTAGTGGCAGAGATGTTAGAATTATAAAACCAACTGTCAATAACCAACTGTAAGTGATCATTAGAAACAAACATGTCCAATGCATGATTAGTTACATCATTTATACTACATGGAATCTAACCTGTGCTTGTGATAATGTGTAATGTCATGGATGATTCACCGGCAGATTGCCACCAGACTCCGCTAATTTCATTACCTTTAATTGAATGTAGGCAATTAAATCTGTATAATGTGGTATATGGTTTATAATCGTGTTGAATTTTTAATGCTACTAAATAATTATAGCATTAGGTCATGCTCAGGAGACATAATGATAGTGGATTTAGTTGACAATGAGACATTGCTGTCCAAAAAAGCAACTTAATACAACTGACTGACTAATAAAAAGTTTTTTTTTGTTTGAGTTACAGCTATTAAATAAATCTATACTAATATTATAAATGCGAAAGTGTGTCTGATACATCATTTAAACCACTGAACCGTTTTAGATAAAAGTTGGTATAGAGATAGTTTGAGTCCCGGGGAAGGACATAGAATAGTTATTATCCCGGATATCCCCTCTCCCATTTCACCCTCTTGGTGGATTCCAGGCGGACGGAGTCACTTGCAGAAACTAGTTAACTATAAATTTCATATCTGGGAATGTATTATGTCTGTTTGAATTATCATTTAACATTTGAACAAGGGTTGCAAGAAGTGTGTATGTGTTATGCCAAAATTACTCATATTTGTTAAGTTAGGTCACTTTTGGCGTAATAAAAATATTAGTATGGTCAATTTTATAAAAACTTGTAAAAACACCACATTGTAAGACTACTAACGGGACCCTATAACATAGCGTATGTTGTTTGTCTGTATATTCATTTGTCAGTTTGATCTTATTTATAGTAATTGATACAAAGTTAATTTATGGAATAATATACCATGTTGATCACATACTGAAACACTTATTTACTTAATGCAAGCCATTTTAATGTTAGATTGTCATAACATTAAAATGGCTTGTATTAAACAGAATAATTACATTATTCAGTGCTAATCACTCTTGTATCCCTAATCAAATAACAGGAACTTGGTATCACATTTGACCTTCATCCATATAACATGTATAAGTATTTGCACGCACCAGCACAACTAGTGCAATTGTACATGGTTCTTAGTGTTTGCATTGATTTATTGCCACAAGTACCTATAAAAATGTAACCCTGCCAGGAGGCCTTCAAGAGTTTGACTTAACATTTTTTGTTTATGGTGAATACTGGAAATAAACTCTCGCTAGATCCATCCTTCAAGGGATTTACTAAAGTAAATCAGAAGGAAGAATAAATCCCAGTAGATTTGAGTAGATTCACAGTGGATCTAATTGATGGATCTTATGAGATAGATCGGTTATTAGCAGTGATCTTAACTTTTGTAGCATTTTTGGTGCAGTGTAGTGTTGTTAACGGAATAACAAAAGTTATGATCACTGGTTATTAGTAGGTAACAACTATAAATAAGAAAAGCAATATATTGATATACTCATGAATTACCACAGATAGTAACCAATGCATATTTTCAATTAAGATATAAACATTGAACATTAGTAAACAATGACAAGATCTAGTCTTTATTGCCTGGGTATACTTGAGTATGTAATTGAGTAAGCTGTTTTGAAGTAAAGGCAATATAATAAAAATAACTGTTGAATAATCGTTTTTTAAGAAACTTGATGAGTGATGACTAATGGAACATATAATAAGTTAATTAAACTTACCACAAATAGACTAAATCAGTGAAATAGTGCAAGTAATTACAGAACAATAAACAAATGAAAAAAAGTAAATAAATAAAGTGAGGTACTTACAGGAAAGAGCAACAATACATGGAAGTAACCTCAGGAGCTACACAGAGACACACCTCTCCTTATCTCATCCCAAGTGGCGACACTCTCCGAACCAACTTTATGGCTTTTTTAAGTAAATGTAACTGCCTGTGAATAGAGCGGGTTGAGTAAACACTTCACACATAAGTAATACGTTAGCGTTGCTCTGGTTAACGCGTCTTTATTACCGCCGAGTCGTACTCACGCAAATATACCCTACCTATTTTAATGAAAATCAGTTAGTCTTATTAACAAAACAAGCTAAATGCTCTTTCGTAATCGATCGATAAGCATTCGAAAAACTATTCTTATGACAAAGAAACATCATTTATTTACAATGTTTCTAGCTAGGTTCCGGTTCTGTAGGTATACGGATCAACATGTTATTGAAATGGAAAGGATAAGACTGTTTCACTTTGCGAATCTACATGATTTATGAAGAATTTTGAATACAAATATTTATCAAAATCAAAACTATTTCGAGCGAGTCGACCATTAACCTCACACTGTCAGACTGCGTTCGACTAGACTACGATTGCGTTGTTCGATTACTTGGTTCCTTCTGAGGTTGGCAGTTTATTACAATGGAATAAGGTTCATTTTACTGTACCTTTATGAAGTGTATTCCGGTTTAAAACTTACACAAATAGTACATCTAGAAGCAAGAGTCCGAATTGTGGTTTTAAAATTTTAGGTAGGGTTAGTTCTTACAACATAAATTTTGTCATCTGGATAAAAATGCGAACGTTTTTAAGTTTCCTAAAATTACACGGCTCTTTTGAAGTCCAGACAGCAATTTCCAAAGGGAGGAAATTGTTGCTCATACAATCGTATTAGGCGCTGACTTCAAAATTATATTATTACCTCTTGGTCCTTTAAAATAAGACAACATGTCCATCTTCCACAGCACAGCGTATTCTGGATATACCGTGAATATAATACCGTGATCTCACTTCTTCGAGAACTACCATACCGAATTAGACCAATATAGACCAATAGCCCTATTACCAGCGATATCAAAAATATTCGAAAAATCAATGTCAAATCGGCTATATACATTCTTAGAAAAGCATAACATATTGGATAAAAATCAATTTGGCTTTAGGAAACATCACTCGACTACCCTAGCAGTATATACATATGTTCAGGAAATACTGAACCAAATAAACAACAAAAACTACGCCGTCGGCCTCCTCCTCGACATGACCAAGGCATACGATAAAGTGCGTCACGACATTCTTTTAAATAAACTATATGGTTCGGGAATTCGAGGAAACGTGCATAGGTGGTTCAAGTCGTACCTGGACAATCGCAGACAATTTGTACAAATTGAATACTGCAATGAGAACACCAATGAAATAGAAAATGTAGATTCAGACATCCTACATGTCAACGGTTCAATACCACAGGGAAGTGTGCTGGGATGTGTATTTTTTTTAATTTACAACAATGACTTACCGAAATCGCTTGACTCAACGTGTATCATGTTCGCAGACGATGTATCCCTAATGTTTAGTTGCACAAATAACGATGACTGTAATACACACTTGAAAAGTGCACTCCAAAAAGTTGACAATTGGTTAACAGATCATAACCTAGAAATTAATTATAGGAAAACAAAGGTATTACAATTTAAACCCTACCAGAAAAACCCACTAGATATCAGCGTTATCTCTAAGCACGGGAAATTGGAAGAAGTCCAACATTTCACCCTCCTAGGTATCACTATAGACACTAACCTGAACTGGAAAACGCATGTCTCAATTACAAAAACTAAATTAACCAGATTCTTGTATGCTCTCAGTATTTTGAAGGTGAATACCGATTACAAAACTGCTCTCTCGGCTTACTATGCATACGCATATGCCTGGCTCCGGTATGGAGTAATCCTGTGGGGGGCCAGTACGGACGCCCAGCCCCCCTAGCACACTAGGTTTTATGTCGGACATAAAGCATTCGTCCCATTCTGGCCAATATGCGAGTGCAAGAGGGACAAATGCTTTATGTCGGACATAAAACCTAGTGTGCTAGGGGGGCTGGACCTATTTGTAATGCAGAAGAAGTGCTTGCGCATCATCGTAAATATACACAGCCCAGAAACCTGTCGCCCTCATTTTAAAGAGAAACAACTACTCACCCTTCCATCTATTTACATATTAGAGGTCTGTATGTTTGTAAGAGGGCACATGCACTTCTTCAGTCAAATTAAAGACGCCCCGAATCGAAGAATGGTAACTCGGCACGAAAATAGGCTCAACTTACCAAAATCTAACCTGGCAATGCACAAAAACAGCCCATACGTGAGGTTTATAAAAATATATAATAAAACCCCACCCAGTATTAAGGCCGAAGAGAAAATTCATTTATTTAAATATAAAGCTGAAAAGCCTGCTCATACAAAAAGCATACTATACAATTGACGAATTCCTGAATGATAAAGAGTTGACATAATTGAAATATATTTTATTATAACTAATTAAATTGTATTAAAATTGTAATCACTTAATAAATTATAAAGTTATGT
The DNA here is from genome assembly GCA_947578815.1 of Epinotia ramella. Taxonomy (NCBI): domain Eukaryota; kingdom Metazoa; phylum Arthropoda; class Insecta; order Lepidoptera; family Tortricidae; genus Epinotia; species Epinotia ramella. Next base: position 14,274,745 of record OX388213.1, on the reverse strand, counting down.
ATATTATTGAGATATTGGAAATAGGACATTCCCATTTAATAATGTTGTAATAAATTGTTGAAGTTGATATTCTATATAAAACTAACGTAATATTTAAGGACCTGTGCTTAATATGAATAAGGTAAATGTGAATATGAATTAAAATGTAATCAAATTGCTACGCCCTACCAGGGTCCATATGAGTCCAAATGTACCTAGTTACTAAGACCTGTACAAACTATGGTTGCAATAAATGCTATGACTATGACTATGACCATTACTTACCTACACAAATAACAACCATGAGACCTCAACATTTTTTTCGTAACAAGAAGCCTATGTACAAGTGGTTAGGTATACTTCAGGTAATGATGAAATGTAGGATATAAAGTGTCTGACAATAATGAATTTTATGGTACAGTCGCCATCAGATATATCGGAGCGGCCGAAGTGCTCACACATATCTGAACACATCTCTATTGTCAAGGCATTAGAGACGAGTTCAGATAGTTTTGAGCACTTTGGCCGCTCCGATATATCTGATGGCTCTTGTTTTCACCATCTGATTGACTGGCTGGGTGGTGCCATAATATTGTATGGTCACCGAACTTAAATAAGTAAATACCTACTACCAATTTACCAAACAAAAAAAAACAATTTCGGAATCGGATACCGACAAGCAGCTGAAAAATGGGTTGTAAATTTAGACTACGAGAGTGCAAGTTTAACAAAAGCCGAACAAAAACTTGACGACCGCTTAAGCCTAGTTGGTAGTGACCCTGCCTACGTAGCAAGAGGTCCTGGGTTCGAATCTCGTTAAGGGCATTTATTTGTGTGATGACCACGAATATTTGTTCCTGAGTCATGGATGTTTTCTATGTATTTAAGTATTTATTGTATTTTTAATTTAAGTACCTATTTATTTATCTATATAAGTATGTTTATCATCGTCTAGTACCCATAGTACAAGCTTTGCTTAGTTTGGAACTAAGTCGATTTGTGTAAGATTGTCCCCTAAGGCCAGGCGCGCACTACGATTTTTTATCGTGCGATAATCGCGTTACAAAAATGCAACGTATGTGTTTGTATGTCAGTGCGCGCTCATGCACAAAAAATCGTAGTGCGCGCCTTTATTTATTTGTAAAAAAGACATGGAATTCTACTCCCGAGTATTGACTTGAATATGATTATTTCGTTTTACCACCTGTTTCCATTATTAGCAGAGCTGGGCACCGTCAATCAAATGGTTAATCAGTTTCATAAACTACGTTAACTTCTTTAATCGTTATATTTTTGAAGATTTAACGGATGTTAACGTTAACCGTTAACTAGTGATAACAGTTGCGTAAGTCGATCGAGAAAAAATGGTACTTATGGACTATGGTAGTTTATGTTAGGTTACTATGTGGAAAATCATAAAAAAACGGTCAAATTTAAGTCGAACTAGCGCAGCGAGGGTTCTGTGCCGTTCGTTCTCGCGTGATTTATGTAGCCATTTTAACTATTAGCATAGCTAGTATAACATGAGCTCCCATCACGAAGTGTGTGTCTGGGTTTGCCTTTACACTGGTTATAGTCAAACAGTATTTTTCAGTCCGATTACTGCTACCGGCATTGCAGCTATTGGTAGGTATCATTGTTATCGGAATGACTCAACTGTCACTCACAGTTCTATAAAAAAAAAACGTTTTTGGCACAAGCTTTTGTTGCCGACTGTACTTTTTTGCAGTCATCAACTACTCGTGGATCTTCTTGGAGTAGTTCTTATGGCCACCTACCGTCATCATCAGACTATGTTTATGGTACCATAGTATTGCATTGTCATCCAAACATCCACCTTACATAATTTACAAAATTTTGTACTCGATTGGACTTTAGCAAATTTTACCTGTATGAACCCTCACGGATTTCTTGGCAATTTTATCAGTCACTCACACGTTGACAGCGATAACACAGTTTTACAATAACTTGCGACGCACGACACATTTCTTTGTTTTCTTCCATCTGGCTGAGGGGCTAGCTTAGCTTTAGGCTAGCTAGCCTAGTCATCACACACATCACCTGCGTGTGATTACCGCCGACAGACCCGAAAGTACTGTTCAGAACGTGTTTTTGGCAGCGCGGCGCAATCCGCGTGCTGTTATTTTTGCAAATAATACCGTAAAATGCTGCAACTTTGCCTGGATTTTGACGTTTTTTTCTTATATCTGTGAACCTATTTTTCATTATGAGTTTAATGAGTATTAGTCGGAAAACATACCCTATGTCTTGCCAGATAAGACTCAAATCTCATTACCTAATCATACTGTATTTCCGATTTACAAGCAATCAAAGTGGCAGGCAAAGTTGTAGACCTAAGACGTAACTTTGCCTAGGCGGATATCTCAATAAATAATGTGTTGCTATTTGTAATAATATTTACTCGTGTGCATGAGACATTGGGCTTGTCCCTGGCAGTCAAATTATTGCCATAAGCTTAATACTTTTTTTTTCACAGCCAATAGGTAAAGTTGTAGCAGGTTCCACAAACTTTCTATACAAAAATATTGTTAACTGTAGGGTTGTGCCAAAAAAAAGATCATTATTTAAATAAAATATTTTTATTTTTAGTTACAAAATAATCAACAAACAATAATACCCATTTTTTTTCTTATTTTTTTTAAACGGAATAACGCCTAAATAATTGATAATCGTTCATAAATTTGCGCCAAATTCATTTTTAGGGTGACACCGTAAGATGTCACGTGACCTGATCGAAAAACTGTTACAATGTTATTGAGTTTTCACTTCTGCCGGCACTCCCGGAGTGCAACCCGGTCTTTTATTTATTTATTATAAGTACATTGCAAGTACACTTTTTTGCTAATTCACAATGCATTATTATAGTGTAAAGTTCTATTTCATTGTAAAGTTCTAATCACCCATCACCTTTAAACTCCAACTGTAGGTAATCGACCTGACAACCCATTTGATAAGAAAGATAACTGCAAGACAAATCAAACGAGCCTAAACACAGTGGGTTTAAGAGGGGGCGCTCCGCGAAATCGGGGTTCTTAGATTGAATATTTACCTATGACAAACTAAAGCGAATGCCAGGAAAAAGAACATACCAAAACTACATCATATTTGCAATTGAATCGTCTGAACAAAACCATACAAAACCAAAATTGCCTCGATAGAAAAGAACCGCCAAAACATGTCTTATTTTTACTCAATTTCAATAGTGTGAGGTTCCCGTGCATATAAATTAAGTAAAAGTTGAGTGTATAATAGCTTTTCACATTACCTAATGAAAGTACTAGCGGGGTATTTTTATGTAGTCCCTTTTCAGACTTATTGAGGTGAAACGTATTTGGCGTATAGGCCTTTTTTATTTAGCGCGATACCCTTTCTCCCGTCGCGTGTTTCGTGCGGTTCTGTATATCTTTTGTTGCCGTTCGCGGGCGGAGTCAGTCGTAATCGCTCCGCTGAGACGAGAGGACTACGTTCTGTGCTCGCACGACAGCACGATGAACATAATTATTTCAATAATATTGTGACCCAGTATATTCGTCCAGTGAATGAACGTATCATTACATTCCAATAGATATTTTGCTACATTTTGAAATAATATATTTAAAAGTCGACCTTAACATATAGATCTCAAAGTTCAAAATACAACTATAAGATTACGCAGCGATCGGCGGGTGACCGGCTTCTTAGAGTAATTTGTGCAGTACATGCAAAACTAGACGAACATTTTTCTGTCGATCGTGTATTTACTTTATGAAAGATTATCACTATCACTACATAGTATAAAACAAAGTCGCTTCCCGCTGTCTGTCCCTATGTATGCTTAGATCTTTAAAACTACGCAACGGATTTTGATGCGGTTTTTTTTAATAGATAGAGTGATTCAAGAAGAAAGTTTATATGTATAATATAGTATCCGTGCGAAGCCGGAGCGGATCGCTAGTTGAGAATAAATCCGGTTATGTTCAAAATCGATGTCTGAGAGGTCTAAATAGTAAATACGAATTCATAGTCAGAAATATTTCAAAAAGTGGTCGCATTATTTAAAATTTTTGAAACATTCGTTGTAAATTAATATGCGCGTTTTTTTAAAGAACAACATACATTGGCAGGCTTCTCGAGGGTGAAGATTCTAGAAATGATGTCCATTTTGAATTCCAAGATGGCAGACATTGCTTTTCGAATTTAAACTTTCGTGAGACGTGTTGAAACAGTACTAATAATTACACGGTTCAACTCACGTATTAAATGTCACTACGGGCGACATGTTTCGAACTCTTCGGGAATTCTTCTTAAGGATGAGTGTTTTCGCGGCGGTGTCGCTTGAATCTTGTCGTGATTCAAGCGACACCGCCGCGAACACTCATCCTGAAGAAGAACTTCCGAAGAGTTCGGAACATGTCGCCCGTAGTGACATTATTGACATTGTTTTTCTTTAAAGTCATCACGGGTGTCGCTTTTAGGGTTATCGAGAGTGCAGATTCCAACAATTATTGCCTGCGAACTTGGACATTTTGATATTAAAAAAGTGAACATAATTATGCACTTTTTCTTTAATATGTTCAAAATTGATAACTAAAGGGCCAAAGCGTCTCCATTGTCTCCAAGTACGAATCCGAGATCAGAATTGAAAAATTTGGCCGCCACACAGTAGTGGCCTGAAAATCTGACTTTCATAGACATGATCGAAGTTTTCATAATATATTATAGTTTTTTTTTAATGCTACTAATAAATTCACGGTTAAATTCACGGTTAAATTCACGTATTAAACGACACGACAGGCGACATGTTTTGAACACTTCGGGAGTTCTTCTTCAGGATGAGTGTTTTCGATGTTTGTTTTGAAGAAGAACTCCCGAAAAGTTCGAAACATGTCGCCTGTTGTGACATTTAATGCGTGAATTTAACCGTGGATTTATTAGTAGTATTTTAGACATGTCTAAAAGTTTAAATTCGATTATAGCTTTTTTTTGCTTTAGGCTTTTACTAGCCATTATTATGCTAGCTGACAACCCTTACGTGATTTAGTAAAAAAACGGAAGGCCATATTTCAGTTATAGCTCCGGTGGTTTTTTAAGCAACAAAATGTAGGTAGTGGTATTCCTTGGGTAATTAAAGTAATTTGTACTCTATAAAGTGAGTGTTTTCGCGGCGGTGTCGCTTGAATCTTGTCGTGATTCAAGCGACACCGCCGCGAAAACACTCAATCCTGAATAAGAACTCCCGAAGAGTTCGAAACATGTCGCCCGTAGTGACGTTTAATACGTGGGTGAACCGTGTAATTATTGTCATTTTTTTTCTTTAAAGTCATCACGGGTGACGTTTTTAGATTCCAACAATAGGGGCGTAGACACTAAATAAAATAATGTGATATTTTCTCGAAGAAGGATAAAAAAATTTGTCAAATGGAGAAAAAATCAACGCAAAAGGTTAAATAATGACGAGGTTATAAGTGTCCAAAGTTTTAAGAAGGGATGTGTTCTGTCCCTTTTTTGCAAAACGCAACTTCATATGAAACGATGACGCTGGAAGAATGTGACGTCACAGAAGACGGCAACGTGCCGCGCGCATCGTGGTCGGCGACGCCGTCGACGCGGCCTGCCGGCAGCATCCTGTAATGTGACGTCACACACCGTTTGCGTTTTCTCTCTCTGACAAGCAATATTAAAACGGTTGTAGCTTCGTAATTCTTTGAGATATCTGAATGGGATTTTCATCACTATGCATATTTTTTTGCCTTCTTTCTTTTGGAGTAATAATAATTTTCGAGTCTGCACCCGAATTATTGCCTGCGAAGTTGGACATTTTTATATTAAAAAAAGTGAACACAATTTTGCAGTTTTTCTTTAATACGAGTATGTTCAAAATTGATAACTAAAGGGCCAAAGCGTCTCCATTGTCTCCAAGTACGAATCCGAGATCAGACCCCGTATCATGGTCGGCCTTATCACTCGATAAGTAGATAGGGGCATCGTCTCGTTCTATCAAACGGTGTCAGCCAGTGACGGACGCTCTATCCTGTCACTTATCGCGTGATACGTGACCGTGACCATGACACGGGGTCAGAATTGAAAAATTTGGCCGCCACACAGTGGCCTGAAAATCTGGCTTTCATAAACATGATCGAAGTTTTCATAATAAATTACAGTTTTTTTTTAATGCTACTAATAAATTCACGTATTAAATGACGCAACAGGCGACATGTTTCGAACTCTTCGGGAGTTCTTCTTCAGGATTAGTGTTTTCGATGTTTGTTTTGAAGAAGAACTCCCGAAGAGTTCGAAACATGTCGCCTGCCGTGACATTTACGTTAAATTTTTAACCGTGGATTTATTAGTAGTATTTTAGATATGTCTCACAAAAGTTTAAATTCGATTATAGCTGTTTTTTTGCTTTAGCCTTTTACGAGACATTATTATGCTAAATTACAACCCTTACGTGATTTAGTAAAAAAACGGAAGGTCATATTTCAGTTATAGCTCTCGAAACTGACTTAGCTACTAGCGAAAATTATATCTTCAAATATAAGTACTTACAGATTTTGTCTTTCTTTCCACTTATTATAACTATCTATAGGTATTCATCATGTTTCATCTGACTGTCGGGGCATATACTATGCGAGAAGGAGCGGGGCAGCAATAGACGCATCAGCGCGGCAGGTACGGGGCGCGCGGGTGATTTCTGATTTTTCCCTGGCGATACGCCCCCTCTTAATATGTGTTGTTTAGAAGTTTCTATCTTCGGTCTCCATTATCAGACCATCTCGATGGTACCATAAACATTGCACTGTCACCCAAGTTACATAAGTACGTTAAACACCTCAATTGGTCGCTAATAAGTGGTTGAAAAATTTATTGCAAATCTTGAACTAAAAGACAAATATACAACATAATTATAATACAATAGATATACAATTTGCCAGTAATTACAATAAAAATAACTTAAGTACCTTTAAGTTTTTTTTGGTAACGTTAGTTTATTACTGCATTGTCAGCAGATCTACCCACACTGAAAGTTGGTGAAAATCGACTTGCAAGATTTTTTTAAAACCATTTGATTAAACCAACAATAAAAAGCTTGTAATAAATAAACTCATTTAAGCAGGCTTATTTTTACTATTTTCTGTACATTTATAAAACCCAGCTAGTGACAGCCCTAGACCCAGGCAAAATTGTGTCATTCAAGTTTCCAAAACACTGCCCAATATTGCCTAGTACGTTATTATGCTGAAATCATGTCCTTTTCTTGAAAATATTAAACTTACGGAAAATAGACAGTCTTTACTTACCCTGGGACGTTACCACTTCTCAAAAAACACCTTTTTTGTAGGTAAAAGTTCAAAAGTTGCGAGACACTAAAAAAATGCTGCCACTCACTCCGACTTATGATGCGTAACTGGCGGAGCAACAATGGAGTTACCATTGTAAAAAATTAAATATGTGTTGCCAGAATAATGAAAATTCCTACCAAATGGTAAAAAACAAGAAAAAACTAAGCAAATTCGAGAGGTCATAATTGAAACGAAATAGGCAAAATTGAGTTTAAATGGCAAAGTTGCAGCATTTTACGGTAGGTACTTGATTCACGATTAACGGACTTGTGGATAGTTAACGAAAGTTAAAGTGAACCATTTTTAAAGTTAACTTAAGAGTTAAAACGTTACTCAAAATGTTAACATCGTTAATTAACGAGTTAACGCCCACACAGCTAGCTTATTAGTAGGATGACCGGACTCACAACAATCGTATTCGCACCGCGTAATCTCGCCAAGGTCAATTTGGTTGTTGAATGCGTCAAACAGTTATTTTAGTGCAACTCACGTAGGCATTCAATAGACACACTGGACGGAATTTTGTTTTGATAAGTATCTTACATTCGTACATTGTTATTAGACTTAGGTATAGGTACTTAATAAGTAAAAATGAATCTCAAGACTTTAAACGCAACGTTGCTACCTCTACACAAGCTATACAGGTAAGTATTCTACAATAAGTTGTCAGTTTACGATAACAAACTATAATTAGGATTGTGCTTGTTTCATTGCATTGTTTTGTTTTATTTAGCTGTGTCCGCGTTGCGTTCGTTGATCGAACTGCCGTAGGTACCACAGTTAATATGTAGTATATATTAGGTAGCTACTGTGCAGCTGTGTTGTGGCCATACAAACTGTCATATACCGTCTATTCATCTATTAAGTAAGTAGGGATTGTTTTGATTGATCATAAATTATAAGGTGGATATCGTGTAGTACTCCGCACCGGGACTTAAACTACCTCCATACCAAAGTTCATGTAAAGGAAAAGTGTAAATTTTTGCACATTTGTAATAATAGGTAGATACTTGTACCTACTTATAAACTAACGAAAACATTTTCCGGGTATGTATTAAAATTAAAAATCTATTTAATGCATAATATTACGTTTCAGACATCAGTGTATTCGGACTGCTTTAGTTGCTTCTGAGCCAATAAAGTCTTACAAAGATATACCGGGCCTTTCCAAGGCTCCAATAATAGGCGCCCTGCACCACTTCATACCGTATATTGGTAAGTAATGCCAAAACAAATGCAGAGATATCGTCGATGCAATTTGTCACGTAAATATTGCTGTGGTGTGTCACATAAATGTTGCTTGTTGTGAATAGGAGACGCTACACGAGCGAAATCGGCAGGACTGCTAAGCAAGGTCACGGAAAATCTAGTTTGGAGTGACCTTGATTTGGTTGGAAGCCCTGCTTCCGACACGTATTTATTTATTTTTATTTTTATTTATTTATTTTGGTTCACCAACAATTGTTTACACTGTTTACACTATCAAAATATTAACTAGGTACTATTGCTAAGTGTAACAATCACTTAAAGGTAAACACCGCATGCACTATATAAAAAAACAGCTTTAACAATTAACTAATCAAATTTATACACAGGTTTTTGCTTAACTTAATATTACTATATAACTAAATATTTTAAAACTATTTTGTGTTGGTCACTCACTTTTGAAGACATTACTCGACCGTATTTTAAATTTCAAGACCGAGTCAAAGAAAACATCAGACATGTGACTGCAGCTGTTAATCGCTTTACACAGCCTTGGGATAGGTGAGCTGCTGCCGAGAACAGTCCTTCTGAGCGGTGGGCAGAGTGGTGTAATCGGTTTGCGAGGAGTTCGGGAAGGAGCTCGAAAAGAGAGAAGGGATAATAGTTGCGGACTATCTATATGATTGTTTACGAGCTTATATGAGAAAATTGCGTCCGCAATCTTTCTCCTCGTTTCTAGTGATCTTAAGAGGGGGCGCTCCGCGAAATCGGGGTTCTTAGATTGAATATTTACCTATGACAAACTTAAGCGAATGCCAGGAAAAAGAACATACCAAAACTAAATCATATTTGCAATTGAATCGTCTGAACAAAACCATACAAAACCAAAATTGCCTCGATAGAAAAGAACCGCCAAAACATGTCTTATTTTTACTCAATTTCAATAGTGTGAGGTTCCCGTGCATATAAATTAAGTAAAAGTTGAGTGTATAATAGCTTTTCACATTACCTAATGAAAGTACTAGCGGGGTATTTTTATGTAGTCCCTTTTCAGACTTATTGAGGTGAAACGTATTTGGCGTATAGGCCTTTTTTATTTAGCGCGATACCCTTTCTCCCGTCGCGTGTTTCGTGCGGTTCTGTATATCTTTTGTTGCCGTTCGCGGGCGGAGTCAGTCGTAATCGCTCCGCTGAGACGAGAGGACTACGTTCTGTGCTCTCACGACAGCACGATGAACATAATTATTTCAATAATATTGTGACCCAGTATATTCGTCCAGTGAATGAACGTATCATTACATTCCAGTGGATATTTTGCTACATTTTGAAATAATATATTTAAAAGTCGACCTTAACATATAGATCTTAAAGTTCAAAATACAACTATAAGATTACGCAGCGATCGGCGGGTGACCGGCTTCTTAGAATAATTTGTGCAGTACATGCAAAACTAGACGAACATTTTTCTGTCGATCGTGTATTTACTTTATGAAAGATTATCACTATCACTATCACTACATAGTATAAAACAAAGTCGCTTCCCGCTGTCTGTCCCTATGTATGCTTAGATCTTTAAATCTACGCAACGGATTTTGATGCGGTTTTTTTTAATAGATAGAGTGATTCAAGAAGAAGGTTAATATAGTATCCGTGCGAAGCCGGAGCGGATCGCTAGTTGAGAATAAATCCGGTTATGTTCAAAATCGATGTCTGAGAGGTCTAAATACGAATTCATAGTCAGAAATATTTCAAAAAGTGGTCGCATTATTTAAAATTTTTGAAACATTCGTTGTAAATTAATATGCGCGTTTTTTTAAAGAACAACATATATTGGCAGGCTTCTCGAGGGTGAAGATTCTAGAAATGATGTCCATTTTGAATTCCAAGATGGCGGACATTGCTTTTCGAATTTAAACTTTCGTGAGACGTGTTGAAACAGTACTAATAATTACACGGTTCAACTCACATATTAAATGTCACTACGGGCGACATGTTTCGAACTCTTCGGGAATTCTTCTTAAGGATGAGTGTTTTCGCGGCGGTGTCGCTTGAATCTTGTCGTGATTCAAGCGACACCGCCGCGAAAACACTCATCCTGAAGAAGAACTTCCGAAGAGTTCGGAACATGTCGCCCGTAGTGACATTATTGACATTGTTTTTCTTTAAAGTCATCACGGGTGTCGCTTTTAGGGTTATCGAGAGTGCAGATTCCAACAATTATTGCCTGCGAACTTGGACATTTTGATATTAAAAAAGTGAACATAATTATGCACTTTTTCTTTAATATGTTCAAAATTGATAACTAAAGGGCCAAAGCGTCTCCATTGTCTCCAAGTACGAATCCGAGATCAGAATTGAAAAATTTGGCCGCCACACAGTAGTGGCCTGAAAATCTGACTTTCATAGACATGATCGAAGTTTTCATAATATATTATAGTTTTTTTTTAATGCTACTTACTAATAAATTCACGGTTAAATTCACGTATTAAACGACACGACAGGCGACATGTTTTGAACACTTCGGGAGTTCTTCTTCAGGATGAGTGTTTTCGATGTTTGTTTTGAAGAAGAACTCCCGAAAAATTCGAAACATGTCGCCTGTTGTGGCATTTAATGCGTGAATTTAACCGTGGATTTATTAGTAGTATTTTAGACATGTCTCACAAAAGTTTAAATTCGATTATAGCTTTTTTTTGCTTTAGGCTTCCACTAGCCATTATTATGCTAGCTCACAACCCTTACGTGATTTAGTAAAAAAACGGAAGGCCATATTTCAGTTATAGCTCCGGTGGTTTTTTAAGCAACAAAATGTAGGTAGTGGTATTCCTTGGGTAATTAAAGTAATTTGTACTCTATAAAGTGAGTGTTTTCGCGGCGGTGTCGCTTGAATCTTGTCGTGATTCAAGCGACACCGCCGCGAAAACACTCAATCCTGAATAAGAACTCCCGAAGAGTTCGAAACATGTCGCCCGTAGTGACATTTAATACGTGGGTGAACCGTGTAATTATTGTCATTTTTTTTTCTTTAAAGTCATCACGGGTGACGCTTTTAGATTCCAACAATAGGGGCGTAGACACTAAATAAAATAATGCGATATTTTCTCGAAGAAGGATAAAAAAAATTGTCAAATGGAGAAAAAATCAACGCAAAAGGTTAAATAATCACGAAGTTATAAGTGTCCAAAGTTTTAAGAAGGGATGTGTTCTGTCCCTTTTTCGCAAAACGCAACTTCATACGACGATGACGCTGGAAGAATGTGACGTCACAGAAGACGGCAACGTGCCGCGCGCATCGTGGTCGGCGACGCCGTCGACGCGGCCTGCCGGCAGCATCCTGTAATATGACGTCACACACCGTTTGCGTTTTCTCTCTCTAACAAGCAATATTAAAACGGTTGTAGCTTCGTAATTCTTTGAGATATCTGAATGGGATTTTCATCACTATTTATATTTTTTTGCCTTCTTTCTTTTGGAGTAATAATAATTTTCGAGTCTGCACCCGAATTATTGCCTGCGAAGTTGGACATTTTTATATTAAAAAAAGTGAACACAATTTTGCAGTTTTTCTTTAATACGAGTATGTTCAAAATTGATAACTAAAGGGCCAAAGCGTCTCCATTGTCTCCAAGTACGAATCCGAGATCAGACCCCGTATCATGGTCGGCCTTATCACTCGATAAGTGACAAGATAGGGGCATCGTCTCGTTCTATCAAACGGTGTCAGCGACTGACGGACGCTCTATCCTGTCACTTATCGCGTGATAAGGCCGACCATGACACGGGGTCAGAATTGAAAAATTTGGCCGCCACACAGTGGCCTGAAAATCTGGCTTTCATAAACATGATCGAAGTTTTCATAATAAATTACAGTTTTTTTTTAATGCTACTAATAAATTCACGTATTAAATGACGTGACAGGCGACATGTTTCGAATTCTTCGGGAGTTCTTCTTCAGGATTAGTGTTTTCGATGTTTGTTTTGAAGAAGAACTCCCGAAGAGTTCGAAACATGTCGCCTGCCGTGACATTTACGTTAATTTTTTAACCGTGGATTTATTAGTAGTATTTTAGATGTCTCACAAAAGTTTAAATTCGATTATAGCTGTTTTTTGCTTTAGCCTTTTACGAGACATTATTATGCTAAATTACAACCCTTACGTGATTTAGTAAAAAAACGGAAGGTCATATTTCAGTTATAGCTCTCGAAACTGACTTAGCTACTAGCGAAAATTATATCTTCAAATATAGGTACTTACAGATTTTGTCTTTCTTTCCACTTATTATAATTATCTATAGGTATTCATCATGTTTCATCTGACTGTCGGGGCATATACTATGCGAGAAGGAGCGGGGCAGCAATAGACGCATCAGCGCGGCAGGTACGGGGCGCGCGGGTGATTTCTGATTTTTCCCTGGCGATACGCCCCCTCAGACCTTGTGTGTAAGAATACGATTTAAGTTTGCCAGCAGAAAAGCTCAAATGCCGAACAAACCTTTTCTGCACACGCTCCAGTCGCAGCGAGTGAGTGGCAATAGTGCGGCCGCCAGACCACACTACAGTACTCCAGAATACTCCTTACTAGGCTATTGTATAACAAAGTTTTAGTTACACTACTTTTAAATATTTTTACGTTCCGTATAACGAAGCCTAACATCCGAGAGGATCTTTTGACTATATTTTCGATGTGAGGGACAAATGTGAGCTTTTGATCTATAATTACACCCAAGTCTCGAACTGTATTTACTTCTTGTATAACTTCTTCACCAATGAGATAAGTAGATTTTAGAAGGTTGTGTTTTCTAGATATCTTGATGTGTACACATTTTTTGGCATTCAAGACCATCTGGTTGTTCGTACACCAGTCAACAAGCCGACTTAAGTCGCTCTGTAATAAGTCAATGTCGCTAACAGAACCAATGCTACGAGTAAACTTCAGGTCATCAGCGTACATAAGTATGTTCGAGTGTATAAAACAATCAGGAATGTCGTTTATGAAAATGTTAAATAATATTGGGCAGCAGACAACTTTTGTAGCAAGATTTTATGACTTACTTTATCAAAGGCCTTGCTGAAATCTGTGTATATGACATCCATCTGCTTACCTGCATCTATTGCATCAGAAAGGAGCTCAGTGAATGAAACAAGGTTTGTAGATGTTGATCTGGCCTTAACAAATCCATGCTGAAAGTTGCTTAGATACAGTCCAAAATGCCTATTGATAAGTGGACAGATAAGCGATTCAAAGATCTTGGCGAATGTACAAAGTAAGGATACGGGTCTGTAGTTAGATACTGTTTTGTCATCACCTGATTTGTAAATAGGTACTACCTTTGCTGTCTTCCACAGTGATGGAAATATTCCGGATGTTAAAGATTTGTTGTATATTATACTAAGCGGTTTAACCAACTGTGGAGCACAGGAATGAATAAAAATTGGCGGAATTCCGTCGGGACCCGCGCTTTTTTTACGATCGAGGTTTTTTAATTTATTTAGCAGAGAGTCGTCATCAATAGAAGGAGTCACCAAGTTCTGACTATTAATCATTAAAAATTGTAACGACTTGCTCATGTTAAAATCATTGTCGTATTGATCTACTTTGGTGTAAACTGTCGAGAAATAGGAAGAAAACATTTCACATATATCAGTACTGCTTGAACTAGTGACTGTCCCATCCGTCATAGATATTGGATATGGACTAGTTCCCCCACGCTTCGCTTTCATAAATGACCAAAACAATTTGGGATTTTCTTTGAGTTCAATTTCCGTTTTATGTATGTAGCCATTATATCTAGAAATTGTTAATTTACTAAGACGTTTACTGATTAATTTTAGCTCTAAAGCATCTAGAGGGTTTTTATATTTTATATAACGCAATCTAATTTTATTCTTTTCATTTGACACTTTTTTTAATTTATTGTCGAACCAGGGTGGAAATTTATGTTTTCTTAATCGAGTGACAGGTACATGTACCTTACTTATTTGATTAATTGTATTATATAGAACTCCAAGCATGCCATTGACGTCAAAATCATTGAAAAGCTTCTCCCAGTCATGAGTCATAAGGTCTTTACGTATCAGTTCGTAATTTGCCTTAAAATAGTTAGGTCTACATAATCCATTGTTATAAGGTAATCGGCGTTCTTTAGAAAATAATAAAGATATATCAAGTGGGGGGTGAAATTTGTCAATTTTGCTTAAGCAGTTGAGGCTTTCCCAGACACTACATGTGGAAACCGTCGATAAAACCAAGTCAAGTATACGGCCAAGGGAGTTAGGTATGTAATTATGTTGTTTTAATTGGTTCAGGTTTACAAAATCTAGTAGAATCTCACTAATATTTGGCGGTATGTAAATGCTATTCGAATTGTAAACAGATTTCCAGTCGATGCTTCCCATGTTAAAGTCTCCTAGCATACATATATTAGAATTAATTTGTTCAAGTACAGTATTATAGTGATCCAGTAACAAAACCAGATTCGAACGTAAAACGGGTGGAGGGAGGTAAACAGCACATAAAACTAGTTGCTGGCTATGCGAGCTGCCCGGAGTTTGGATGGTTACCCAGAGGTCTTCAAAATTACTTTCCCAAGTAGGGATGCGTTTAGATGTAATCGACTTATGCACTGCAATAAGCACTCCACCCCCCTCCTTACCGTGCCACGTTCCAGCCTGTTCTCTGTCCCTCCTGTACACACGTATCCACAAAGGCCGAGTCACGCGGCGGCCTGCATGCAGTCCTGCCGATATCGGCCCGTGTAGCGTCTCTTATTCGATGGTACCAAGTTGTCATGAGAAATTGCTATGTGTGTAATGTCCTTAACTTGGGTAAATCCTGATTTAGTGTTACCAGGGTAGAATTGTTTCAGAACATCGGTCAAACAAAATTAAGAGTTTTCGTCTTTCTGAATCTTGCAATAATGTTCCATTACTTACGGATGTTATCGGGTTAATTTTAGAACCCCAAACTCATACATTAATTTGATTTACAGGTACTATTGGTAACATGGCAAACTTTCATGATCTGGCGGAAGTATTTTATAAAAAATATGGACCAATCGTTAAACTGGATGGTATAATGGCACGGGCCTCACTTTTGTTCCTGTTCGAGCCGGAACATTTTGAACAGGTAAGGGTGAAGTCATCAAATTCGCCAACCCGCCCGGGCCGATGGGAAAACCCATTTCATCTCTCGTGATCCTGTTTCCGGAGGCCTGTGGCCAGCAGTCAGACATTACGA
Source organism: Epinotia ramella (assembly GCA_947578815.1). Lineage (NCBI taxonomy): Eukaryota > Metazoa > Arthropoda > Insecta > Lepidoptera > Tortricidae > Epinotia > Epinotia ramella. The sequence goes on along the minus strand of OX388213.1, from coordinate 14,258,980 downwards.
CGAAGGTACTTACTTCTGAATTATGATAATGCTGAAGTTCTCATTTACATCAGCACTTTTGCAGTGCGCCTTAAACTCAAACTGTTAAGGGCTGTTTATTAATTTGAATGATATAAGATATTTATTATAAATTTTCGAACCTATGCAAGATTTCTGTTTGAATTTGAATGTTTAAGGTAGGTACATCATTATACGAATTGTTAAAGGTTTACAAAGCGGAAGAAAACAACCCACTAAGGCCTGGTTTCGACACGATAGAATATTACAGACAAGAGTTGAGGAAGTCCCGATTCGACGGATACTATGGCTTAATGTCGGCGTTAGTAACATTTACTTATTACTGTAGTGTAGCTTGGTGAAATAGGCCCCAGCTAGGTACGTATTACCTACATGTTATTGTATTGTTTCTCTTTTTAACTGCTTTGTTTGTGTGAGGTGTGCAATAAAGAGTATTTGTATTGTATTGTTGTATTGTATTAATGGTACCATCATATTAAATTGTCTGACATACTCTTTGTCGCATCCTCATGACTTAGGGTCGTGACTACACGAGGTCGTTGCTTTGCGCACTAATGCTCTCAGCTCAGTGTTTGCAGGCTATCGGGATCTCGTCTGGCCACTTGTCCGAAGTACTGGAGGAGTCGTTGCATGCATATAGTGGATAGGCGGGACTTATTTGCAATTCGGAAAGAATTGACGCATTGGTGCGGCGCCCAGTCCAAAGTATACCTAACATTTTCCGCCAGCACCACATCTCGAATGCATCTATTCTGCTCCAAATCCGTGCTTTCAGGGTTCAAGTTTCCGAAGCATACAGCAATATAGAGAAGATCAGGGTTCTCATCAGACTTTGGTCCTCTTGCCGACTCCCCTGTTCCTCTAGATCTTCTCTAACCGCTTCACCGCTGATTTTGCTATCTGAGCTCTTCTAACTACCTCTTTCTCACAGTCGCCATCTGCGGTTATTAGACCCAAGGTCGACAAATTTATGCACCGTGTCAAAGTCGGTTAGTTCTCCCGATCGTTGTGGCAAGCCTGCTCGATCTACAAACATCAGTTTGGTTTTGCTTCGATTTTTTGAAGGCTATATTCCGCACTCACCATATGAACTCTTTGCAGAAGGGTGGCTAGTTCCGCTTCATTAGCGCCTATTATGGTGGTATCATCTGCAAAGCGTAGATTATTGATAAGGTTTCCTCCGATTCGTATGCCTCCATCCAACCTTCCAAAACTCTTCTCATAATATGTTCACCTACGAGATTGAACAGTCTCCTTGTCTGACTCGACGAGTAGACCGAAAATGTCCCGACACGGAACCCTTAATTCTAACCAGAGACTTGCCGTCTAGATACAGGTTCTGTACAAGGAAATTAAGATGATTCGGTATACCCATCTCTCTCATGATCCTCAAAATTTTAATTCAGCTGATGCAGAGTTAAATCTCCGTGAAGTTGGCCAGTGGCAAGATGTAAAGGTACCCAACCATAACTATATTTACTTATTTAATTTTTAACGGTTCTAGGCAAGGACCGCAGTGGCGGGATTTCCGGACTAAGGTGAACCCAGCTTTACTGAAACCGAAACTTGTGAAACTCTACGCTCCCGTTCTGGGTGAAATTGCTGAAGAGATGGTGGAAAGGTACTTACAATTAGTTTTACCGAAACATGTCAAAATGCCTCACCTGTTTCCTATCTTTGCCTACCACTACCACTAACAAGAACACCATAATCACGCGACAATTTTCAATGAGATATGTAGAGGAAGCTGAGAGTTTGTATAGCGAAGTAACCTTTCTTAAGTGAAAAACTGAGAATTCAGCTTGTGGAGTCCCTCGTCCTGTCAAAATTGAACTATATGGATGTAGTATACGGTCCACGTCTACTCACAAAAACAAAACGGCTCATTCAGCGGGTTCAAAATGCCTGTGCCCGTTTTTGCTTTGATGTTCCGTTGAGGGCACATGTCACCCCATTTCTAAACAAATGCAATATTCTCAAGATGCTACATAGACGCAAACTCCATCTGGCATGTCTTCTTTTTGGAATAATGCGCCATCAGGCTCCGGCATATCTCTTTGAGAAGCTGTCCGTCCGCAACCCACGTGGTGCTCGGCAATGTGGGTTACCGCTGTTGACACACCGACACGCATCTGCTGCTTTTCGTGGGAGCTTCAGATTTGTAGCAACAAAGTGTTGGAATTCCATTCCGCCACCGATTAGGAACCTGAAAAGCGTTTACAGTTTTAAGGTCAAACTGAAAAAAATTTTGTTTGGACATCAGAGAGCACAGGAAAGCCTGAGGCACGACACTAGCTGCTTTTAAATGCGATGCAAAGTGGCTTACCTGCATTTTATGTCCCATAGGCGTCGTGGCACTTGTGGTCCTTGTAAAGTTCTCTTGACGTCATTTTCGCATTTTGTTTGATTCTTACGTGTTTTTTTCTCATTTTGTTTGTTTTTACATATTTCTGTTATTTGTACGATGTGCAACGTTATGATTCATTTTAAATGTGTAAATTGTATAGTAGTAGTTAGTTAAATTGCAAAGAAAGCTAACATACGCGTTAAACTTAAAAAGTCCTTGTCCTTGACCCAATCAATCTCTGTGACAAAACAAAACAGCATGGCGTTTGCCGTTTTGTTTCTGCTCAAACGTCACAGGTCGTACACAGAGGAATAATAAGGGCCTGTATATATATATTACTATTCATTATGTTTTTTTTTTCTTTTTTGTTTATTTCTACCCTTGGTTTTTTTATGTTTTTTTGTGTTGTGTATCTTTTTTAAAAATATGTAATTGTGATTGTGATCCGCGCGTGTGGCCGGGTCGTTATCGCCGTGCACTTCACCGAATGGTCGCAACGGAAGACCAGCGCTGGCTACGCTAGCAACAATGCTGAGTTGCGGCCATTTCGTGACACCACTAGGACTGTATGTTTTACTTTGTTATTGTATTTTGGTGTTACGAATAAATTATTTCTTTCTCTTTCTTTCTTTCTTTCTTTTAAAAGAATGAGAACTACATACCTGTTGCTGTTGGAATATATCTCATAAAGAAAAAGCCGTAGGTCATCTTTTATTATATTTTTTTATATTTTTATGGTTCCGTAGTCAACAAGGAATCCTTATAGTTTCGCCAAGTCCGTCCGTCTGTCTGTTTGTTCATCTTCGGCTTAGCTCAGTAACCATTAATCAACAACAACCAATAAATCAATCAAGCCGACAAAACAGTACAATAAAATGTTGAGAAAAAATTTTTTTTAGGGTATCTCCCCTACGTCTAAAGCGGGGTAGTATGTAATTTTTTTATATTGGGCTTTAAAGCCCTAATTTTTGTTCGATTCATGTGTCCCCCCCCCCCTGCCGGCTAAATGGCTACTAATGGAGATGTGAAAAAATTCGTGGTAGTAGCACATATAATGAATTTAAAAGGAAAACTATCACGAACAAGTAGGCATAAGCATACGAGCGAGTAATAGTCGACCAACTTAATGTGTACTTGGAAAGGCCAATTTTCGTACAAATTCGGCCGACGCAACCGCACCGCACGTCGATGTACAGACAGGCAACTACGGAACCCTACAATGCGCGTGGCCCGACACGCACTTGGCCGGCTTTTTTAATACGTAAGTAAAACCCTTGATTCTCAAGTCAGCCTCTAAATATTAACTCACCATTTTGATAATCAGGTTAGCGAGACTCAGCAAAGAAGGCAACTACCTCCAAAATAATTTAGACCTTGAAATAACAAAGTGGTCCTTGGAATCGTTGAGTCTCGTCAGTCTGGGGACGAGGCTTGGCTGTCTGCAGGACGACCTGAAGGAAGACCACCCCGCGATGCAGCTCATACAGAGTGCCAAGGATATCTTCGAGTTGTCGTATAAGTTAGAGTTCATGCCTAGTTTATGGAAGTACTACGCGACACCAAACTTTAAGAAGCTCATGAAGACCTATGATTTGCAATGGGAGTGAGTATATTTAATTCATCAGTATTCACATATTTGTGAGCTTCAAAAGTCCATTTATTATGATGATAATTCTTTTATCGTTTTGATGTGTTAGATTTTGGATTTGGGTTAGTCGGCACCATTCATACTCCACTCCACTCAAAAACGGTGTAGCGTCTTTTTCTTCCATTCCTCTATTGCTCGTCACCTCGTACTCTCAAAATATTCATATATAGTGTCTCGCGCAGTCCATCCCCCATTTCTCCTAGAACTCTCCACATTCATACCTAATAACCATCTTATTAAATTACTTTCATTCTTCCGCATGACATGTCTACACCACCGTTGGGTTAATCATATAATTATATTATTTACCTACATTTCAGTATAAGTGCAATATACATAGACCAAGCTAAGAAACGCATCAAAGAGAGAGGTAGCGATGTGCCAGAAGAAGATAAATCGATACTCGAGAAACTGATTGCTATTGACGAGAGAGTAGCTATCCTGATGGCCAACGAAATGTTAATGGCTGGCATTGATACCGTAAGATGTAGACTAACTATTAATATTAATAATAATAAATCAGCCTATATACCGTCCCACTGCTGGGCACAGGCCTCCTCTCATGGATGACTAAGTATTCATTATCTTTAATTCCTAAATCTATGTTTAAACTTTGCTTTCGGCAGTCGACTCTCCGTGAGGCGAGGCTCTTGTAATTATCGATTGGATCGAGGGTGGAAGCAATGAGACGTGAGTTCCATCAGGCACCTGTCAAAACACTAATGTTGATAACCCTCACGGACAGCTGAGTCAGCCATAAAACAAATGAGTATTTGCTTCATTGACTGCGTAAAAGAAGGTATCATTTGCTTGCAGTCTGGCACAAAAATCAATAGCAGCCTGCGGAATCAATCCCTCAAAGTTCCTTCTAAATATTAGGTATTCTACAGGTGGCGTTCACAATAACAAGCATCCTCTACCATTTGGCAAAGAATCAAGCGGCACAGGACAAGTTGAGGGAGGAGATTCGTGCGGGGGAGTCCAGGCGGTATCTGCGGGCTTGCATGAAAGAGTCCCTGCGGATCTGGGCCGTGGTACCGTCCAACTTGCGACGCACGAGCAAGGAGCATATCGTGGCTGGATACAGGATTCCCGCTGGGGTACGCTAAAGATGGCGATGGCATGGAGCTAGTTGTGCCTTAAAATAGAAGTTTCACTCAATTACATTATATAAACGAGGTCATGGTCGTATATTTAATGTAGGGCCTCTTGTAAAACTACTATTTCGGAGGGTATAGAGGAATGAATTATTTGAGATGGGCAGGCAAAACCGCGGGATAAAATATAGCCTATAACCACCTAGAGAGTCCATTCTACAAACAGGTGAAAGAATTTTCGAAATAGGATAAGCGGTTCCGGAGATAACCCAGACTTTTCCTCCTTATAATATTAGTATGGATTATGAATACTGGTCGCTTCCCTATGTTAATAGAATACATATATCATTTACATGTGGCATATCGTATCTTTCAGATAGACGTGATCGCTCCCAACGAGTACCTGTCCAAACTAGACAAACATTATCCACGAGGAAAGGAGTTCTTACCAGAAAGATGGCTAGTGGAAAAGACGGATCCTTTGTACTACGGGAACGCTCATCCTATGGTCAACGCGCCATTTGGAATCGGTGTGAGGTCTTGCATAGGACGGAGAATCGCCGAACTAGAGATTGAAGTCTTTCTTAATAAGTTATTGGCCAAGCAAAAAGTTACTTGGACGGGCTCGCCGATAAAGGTTGTCACGAAAGTTGTGAATTCTTTTGCTAAACCGTATTACTTTAATTTTGAAAACATTTAGTAAAAAAATCAATTACTGGGAAAAATATTCATCATCATCATAGCAGCTGAAAGACGCCGACGCAGAGGCCTCCAAAAAGCGCCGCAATTAGCTTTACTGCGTCTATTGCCCTTTTCGTGACTTTCAGCCTTTTCACACGTTTCAGTGCCACAGCTCATCACTGTCACCACACACTGCTTAAAGACTCTCGTCTTCAGACTGCGTAATATGGGATGAAAAGACGTGCTGTAGCTTCCCGAACGCAGCCCAGCTGAGTCGGATTCAACTATTGACCTCTTTTTCGAAATTGGACCTACCTAAGTGGAAAATGTACAGGCTGTCCTAGTTACGTTGAGCGCAAAGTGTAATTTTTCGTTGTTATTTTGTGAACCGATTGTACGCAAACTGGCTGTACCTGTGAGAGGCAACTTGTACCAATGATAAACGGACCAGTTATATTTCTGTAGGTACAAGTCTTTATTACTGTAACAGTAAGGATGTGTTACAATATATTTGGCTACTTTGGCTGCTACTAACTACACGGTGCAGACTAATGCTATGCTATACTATTAGGTAAAAAAAAAGATAAAAAATAAAAGTACCTGTACTCAATGCTATAAAGGCTTTCTGTATTTTGCCTGTATCCACACCCTATACATCGTCAACATCTTCCCCCTATTCACTTGTAATCTCCTGTCAATCAAATTCTGTTCTTCCTTGAAACCGGCTGATGTGAACAAGTTCTTTATTTCCTCTTGTGTGAAGAAGTACACCTTGGTTTTGTCACCTCTTGCGTAGAAGTTGTCGGATATGCACCGTCCTTTCTTAAAGCGCAGTTGGGCGAGGTCGTACCGGCCGTAGTCTCTGAAGACGACTAGTCCGCCGGGCTTCAAGTATTTGTGTATTTGCTTTACAACAGAAGCCATCCTGTAATTTAGACAAAATATTATTTGTATTGGACAAATAAGTGTGTGCAGTGTTGTTTATTGCCAACTTAAAAAATATATATGGGACTTATCAGGATTAAGAATGATATTCTGACATTCTAATATTGAATGCATAATTGTTTAGGATTCTTATAAAATTACGTCCAAGTACTGTGGCTCAAGATTTTTTTTGTATGATGGTGATATTCAGTTTATCCTGTGTTTATGACTTGTTCCTGCAAGTGACTGGAACATCATTTCTATACTAACCTAACCTACACTGTAGACTACTCTACATATAGTGTACAGGAAAGGCGCCTTGTATTTGTTCCTTGTTTTAACCCATAACTGTTTTGCTATGGATAGTAAATATTTATAAAAAAAAACATAATTTACACATTTTAATAAAACAATTGAACATCATGAAAAAAATATCTACCTAAAAGGTTTAGAATAGGATGCTTTACAAAATGAAGCATTAGGAATACGTCCAGTTTAACTCTGTAATGCTTGATGTACCTGTATGTACATGTTTCAAGACATATATACTATACACTGTATAGTATACAGTATAGGTACTTAGACTTAATGTGGGCAGTACCAAGTCAAAATAACTTACTCTACAGTATACCAAAAACTAAGTTCATTCATTAAAAAATATTACCTTTCTTTGATTTAGTGTAATTGAATAGTGATAACTACAACTTAGAAAAGTTGAAAAACCCCCGACATTTTCATTTCAAAGTCCAATATACCGCTATTGACCTGACAAGAGGTCCTGGGTTCAAATCCCGGTAAGGGCATTTGTTTGTGTGATGAGCACGAATAATTGTTCCTGAGCCATGGATGTTTTCTATGTATTTAAGTATTTATTTATATATATAAGTATGTTTATCATCGTCTAGTACCCATAGTACAAGCTTTGCTTAGTTTGGGACTAGGTTGATTTGTGTAAGATTGTCCCCTATTATTTATTTATTTATTATTTATTTATTTTATATCTCAAAAACGGCTGATCATAATTTTCATAAAACGTAGCTAAGAACACTCGGAATAAAATTATCTATGACACAAAAAAAACCGCATTCAAATCGGTCCATCCTTTTGGGAGCTACGATACCACAGACAGATACACAGATACACAGACACGTTAAACTTATAACACCCCTCTCTTTCCGTCGGGGGTTAAAAATTGATCTTAAATATGAGTTGTATAAATTTCTTTGTGAAAACTGAAAAGTTATGTCAAACTCACCTGGCCGGCTCTATTGCAGACAAAACAAATATGAGCACAATTATGTCAATTGAGTTTTCCTTGAAAGGCACATTCCATTCTGTAGCAGTAGCATCCAGAACAAAGACTTCGCATCTCTTAGTGTCACACAGTTCGTTCTCCCTCATTATATCAATGGCTGTTGATGAGAAATCGCAGCCATAAATAAACAGATTTGGATCCTGGCTGTACTGTAAAATAGGAAATATTGTGTTTCCGACTCCGCAGCCTATTTCAAATATGTACTGTTTACCCACTGGTACTGGCACCACTGTGCCTGGTTTAGATCCATCTCCCTTTAGAGCTACAGGTTTAATGGGTGCGCATTGACTTTCAGTGGGGAAAACTCTCTCCGGTGCTGATGTGTTATCTGGTGCTAATTCTGGAAACTCCGTGAACAGCCAGTGTCTATCTTTGAAGAACCTGAAAAAATTATGTGTGGTCATTAAAATTATAGTTAAATGCTTTGCTAAAATAATGCATGAAAAACTGGAAACAAAATATTAACTACTAGCTGCCCAGCCCGACTTTGCACGGATTACCGTTTTCCCATAGGAATGAAGCATTTTCCCAAGGTAAAAAGTAGCCTATGTTCATCAGGGATGATGTCGGCTTCTAATGGTAAAAGAATTATTCAATACAAACAAACAAACAATCAAATCTTTCCTCTTTATAATATTAGTGTAGATGTGGGGCACATCAATCTGCTGAAGATTTTTTTTTTTTGGTTCAGTAAGCAGTGGGGTATTGTACTTTCCAAAAAATAGTAATTGTAACAATGATATGCAGTGATTTTCACAAAATAATTAAGTAAATTCATTGCCATACCTGTTTTGATGTATGCTATAAAACGCATCCCAATGCTTATCAGCATTTTTGTCTAAATCCTTCAAAACATTGTCTGCAAATGTAACTTGGGAGTTCAACTCAACTTTTTCTTTTGCTGCTTTCTCTTGCTGTTCATCCCACTCAACATTATCCCTGAAACCAATATTTTTACGGTATTATCACTATAAAATCATTTTTTCTGTGTTAGAAACCGATTTTGGTCTTGCCTGTACTGTAAAATAGGAAATATTTATAGAAGTTTGTAACCTTTGGCACCATAACCACCATTCATAAACATATCCTAGTTAAAATGCTGCTAAAGTTTATTTTTTTATCTATCACTTTGGAAAGTATGTTTACAGGAAAGGGACAAAACACATTTTAGTAACCCATTGCAGAGGCGCAAATATTCCTATGTATTCATATTATAGTTTGGACGCGATATCGCGTCAACGGCAACCAACGTGTTAAGTTTTGTGAATCATCATCCTAGCGTTATTCCCGTTTGTGCCCTAGTGCGTGTTAAGTTTTATGAATGTAATGGTTTAAGTACAACATTGATATACCATGCGTTAAAAAGATAAATAAGATCTTTTTGATTTCTGTTTAAATATCTAGAGCCACCAGGAGGTTTTTTCCTGTGTCTTGTTTTCTCTAAATCTTCACTGTTGTTGCCAGAAGACTTTAATCTTTTACACTGACTGAGAAATTTGGAAAATACGGTACCACGCGTTGTGTTTAAACACATCTTCAGCATTTTCTAGGACCCTGTTCCCAAACTGAGGTCTTTTATCGGACGCAGAGTCTTCCATCAATAGAATGACCAGCTCAATATACACACAACAGATTAATCGTAATTTAATAACGATTAACTTTTAGTTTAACAGACGGGTTTACTATAATAACCTAAAATATATTATGTTGTTAACTTGTCATTGAACAAGTGACAGTGACAGTTGACAGCTGTTAGTTTACTCGTTCGGGAATTGGCGGAATAGTTTAGGTACTATTAAATTATTCTGTGTTTATATTTTAGTCTCAGACCAAGTAAAAAATATTATTCTTTGCTCTGAGATTTTACGTATCGTTTAAGTCTTTATTTATGTACAAAATAACGAATAGGCTAATCTTGTGCTTACCGATCGTGATATAGCGGAAATGTTGACAACAACCTTCTTTTAGTGCCGTTTTTATTACTACCTACTATATGTTTTATTGCAAACGGTGCATTTTCTTGAAAATGTTTCTAGCGTTTTCTGTGTAACCTGTAAATAGGAGCGGGTTCTTCCGTAGGTATTTTGCGTATTATATTATTTAATACGAGGAGGTACAAGCCAATCTCAATTAAATCTACTATTTTAACGTATACGCTGTGTGTGATTTGACGTGTGACGCCTTGACCATGCTATGGAAACTTAGAACCTATTGCAAATCCAGATTTTGATTGAAAACGGTGATGCCACCTACTCGGCAAACTTCTAGGTAGCTGTTGCTGTAGCGAACTAAAATATCAGTGTTGTTACATTCAAATATTTTATTTGATGTAGGGAGATTGATACGTGCTACGTAAATGAATATGAGGAGTTAAATAATGAGAAAACCTGTAGTATTCAGGTTTTAATAAACATAAAATTGTACATTATTTGAAATAATACACGGAGAAATATTGAATGACAATGACATGGCAGGCAGGAGTAAAATTAGAGGTTGGCAAGGAAGGAGGTTGCAAATAGATCATATCACGTCAAGGAGAACAGTATATTGTATAATGGTAACACAACATTGTGTCTGCTTGACATAAGTATAATGTCGTTTTGCGTGAAATATGTTGACATAATTTGCGTCAATAAATCCAATTAAAATTTTAATATTCAACGAAGTTTGTTTGTGATTTGTGCATTTATCTATTACTGGAGGACCTGGAAGGGCTATAGACACCGCTAGTCGACCGAGCGCGGCGGTTTGTTGAGAAATATCTAGGGAAATGTAGTACCGAGTGACCTTGGTTTTGGATGAGCGTGTCGTTTTAATGTTTCTTGCTTTATATTAATAATATGCTCCTTTCCATGCATGAAGTTACTAATGTATTGTTAATAACTTAAATAAATCTGTGTATTCCTCATTTTTACGTTTCATTTCACAACAGTTATTGTTATTACAAACATTTAAAATACTGATTAATAAAATACGACCGAATTGAGAAGTTCCTTCTTTTTTTTTATCGTTTGAAAAGTTTTATATGCCATAGCACAGATGGCGCTTGTACGCAAGCATAAAATGCCTTCTCAATTTGGCTGAGTTGCCTGTCTATCTCAGTATGTATATTGTAGTCTTTGGCCTTGACGACATGACAAGTCTTGACAGAATGTCAGAAGGAGAATGTACGGAAGTAAGAGATAGCATGTGTCCGCCATTGGTCCGCCATGATTGTCAGATTTTTCATTTTTATTTTTTAATCTTATATTTTAAAGAGGCTTGCTGAATTTGAGCAAATGGATGGCATTCTGCTTTTTGTTCCAAGTTGCGTGACACTGCAATATGCTACAACATTCACGTGATATTGCTGCTTCAATATTGTGAGCAAATTGTGAGTATTGTGTGATAATAATGACAGTATAATCAGCGACATCTTGCGTCTATGCTACGTTATGGTCGGTCCTTTAACCTTTTTACTAGTTTTGATTAAACCAGAAAAATAAAACACGTGTCTTATATGACGTGATATGTTAAAATTGCAGTAAATAATAAATCTTGGGGATTGTCGCCATCTTGGCGATAGTCACGTCTATTTGATTTTATAATGGTTTAATTCGTTATTCGTAGTTAATTTATACACTTCCTGACGCTGGCAAAGGCCCTCGAGGCTCTCATTTCTCTTTTATAATAATAATAATAAATCTTCGTAAACATCATGATGAAAATTATTAACATGTATAAGTATTAAGTATTATACAAAGTTCGTGCTCACGAAAATGCGGCGGCAGAGACCACCTTTCTGAATTACAGAGAACTTCAGGATCTCACAATGAATATAACTCACTGGGCAACCTTGCCTTGTACATTGGAGGTTCGCCGTCGTCAGATTTTTAGGTAGGTTATCTCTTTCATATTATAACGATAACCCTATACGGAAAGCACGTGCAACCTAACTTACATGGGAAATTTAATTGCTCATAATTTACTGAACCCTTTAAGATAAGCTAATAATAATAATAAAAATCAGCCTATATACGTCCCACTGCTGGGCATGGATGAGAGGGAACGGGCAGTAGGCCCCACGCTGGCCCAGTGCGGGTTGGGGACTTCACATACCTACACCTTTGAATTTCTTCCCAGATGTATGCAGGTTTCCTCACGATGTTTTTCCGTCACCGAAAAGCTAACGTAGGTACATAACGTACGTATGTACGAAAAACTCATTGGTACGAGCCGGGATTCGAACTCACGACCGCCGTTTGACAGCCGCATGCCTTAACCACTAGGCTATAGCCTACCGTAGCTTTAAGATGAAGATAAGATAAGATAATTATTGACTAACGCCACACTACACGATTACATAAAAAGTATCAAAAATAACTAAAAATGACGCTAAAAGGAGCACTCAGCATATTGCCTTTCTATATTCGTATTTCGCGTATCGCTTAGGACGAATGTGTATGGTGTAGTGTTCTATTTGTTTCTATAGTTGAGTTGCTAGCGTCATCTGATAGAAAATTTGATACGTACCTACTTGTTTTTCCAGGTAAGTCTACAACAAGGCCGTCTTTAATCTAATGGGGCTATCAAACACATTAGTATAATGGTGCCCTTGATAGTAGTCGAATGAATTGGCAGGAACTAGGGGGCCCCATAACATTAGTCCAAAGTGGTCTATGGGAAAACGGCGCTGGTCACCAATCTGGAATTATACTTACGCATTAATGTGGAACAGTAAGTAGTTTGGGTCTTCATTCAACCTACGAAGCATTAACGAAGGTCATCTCATCATCTCTCCCGTCTACACCGTAGCATTCCTACCTATAGTCTGTTCGTTTCGGTATTTAAAAGAATGTAAACAAACAAAACCACGTGACTTGGTCATTCAGCCAATAAGATTGCTATGAACATTTTGTATATATATGGTATTATCTTATTGGCTGAATGACCAAGTCACGTGGTTTTGTTTATTTACATTCTTTTAAATACCTAAACGAACAGACTATAGTAGTTTTCCCTAGACTTATTAGATTCTTGTACCCCTAAGTACTTACTTATCAGTAGGTCGACTTTAGTTTTTTTATATATTACCAGAGCACGGCTATCACAAGACGGCGCGCGAGCTCTCTCGATTTTTCTCGCACTATAAGTCTCTTTCTAAGTTTTCTAATAAGAGAGAGACGGATAGTGCAAGAAAAATCGAGAGAGCTCGCGCGCCATCTTGTGATAGAGCCGTGCTGTGGCTTTAGGCTATGGACGCTTGCAATTCCCAGAAGAATCACCAGCGCGTTGCCCACTCTTTATTGATCCAAAGATTTGCTGTTGATACTCTTGATAGCTAGTCCCTCAGTCTAAGCCACACAGTGCGTCTTCAGGAGCTTTGGCAACCTTACCTATTCAGCACCAGAAACCAACACCACGTACATAAATAGCAAGTTTTGTTGTTATGATGGCTGCTCTTCTGTAACGGGAGGCACTTCCCCAGTTGGGCTTGTCCAAATACCAGTGAGATGACATTCTGCTACCTTTCCAACCTCTTTAGACTGCGCCCTTCCTATATACAAAATTGACAGTATGTTACGCATTCCAATTTGATTTCATTTCAGTGTTTTGCGCTTGCGAGCTGCATCGAGCTAACGCGTAAGAAACACTTTTCAATAAAATTGGCCTTCCGTAATGCACACAGCTATGTCTCGTCTCAAATAGACAGGGCCAGGGTCGATTTAACCCTGCTACTTACAAACCTCGCAATATTGTACAGTCAAATGCAGAAACATGTATCGATAACATCCTCTCATAAATAAAGTACCAAAACCTTAATCCGCTGACATAAGAGTTATGGGACATATTTATGAGTAAGTTGTATGCACCAATATTTTTACACTTGACTGTAACTAAAATTCCCATTTCAATTTGATACCAATCTCATCTCCGTACCATACTCGTGTCAGTGCATCCCGCTCACACACTTGCCATGATTTCAAAAAGTTAAAATAAGTACGTGTCCTTATTTGGCCCCCAGCCGGCTCAACTAATTGGCTGTTAAGCTACGCCCGTGGCGCTACGCCGTAGCTCGTATTGCTCGTAGCAGCATTACCCCTATGAATGAATGAATGAATGAAATATTTTATTTCAGGTCTTCACCGACCCATATAAGAGGTGTTAGTTACAATTTAATTTGAATTATTAGGTTAGGTTACACAACTTGTACACAACAACAATTTGACACACAACAGAGACTGACACACAGAGGACATACACTTATTTTATATATAATAAAATAGATTTGACCTGCCCAATCCAATACTCCAGTATTGGACCGTCAAACCTACCAGCCAACATTTTCAGGATGCTGTTAGTACTTTTTCTAAGTCGAGCCATCAGGGATAAGGTTCATGTTATTGGTGGGATGAGTCTCACGTTCATGTTATTGGTCATTTTCCAAAATTCTTTGAAATTTTTGTTCGTGTAGGCCGTGGCAAGCCTGTCCATTTTAAATTGGTCTTGGCGATCTTGGCACTACTTTAATTTGGCTTTGAATTCTCTCCTACTCTTATTCATTGCGTCAAAAAGCTTACTCTTATCCATTGCGTCAAAAAGCTTACCACACCGCGGCTTAGCCGCGTTTTCCCATAACAGAAAATGCAACCTAGCCTCCCTGCGCGGTTCGGCTACAAATTTATGTACCTACTAGCTGTTGCCCGCAACTTCGTCTGCGTAGAACTTGTTATCGTCTTAGAAAAAATATTTCTATTAAATGATGTTAGGCGCAAGCTTAATTATCGCTGTCCCAAACACACTTCTACCATTTATGGGATTATTTCCGAGATAAAAACTATCCTATATACTTCCAAGGGTCTCAAATTATCTGTACGGAAAATTTCATCTAAATCCGTTCAGGGATTAAGCCTAAAAGGTAACAGTGCGATGAGTTCGTTAGTTTAAATTGCTTAATCTAAATTGAAAACTCGGTTTTTACAAACATAAATATCTTAAGAATCATCAACAGACGTTTTTCTGCTAGTTTTTCATAAAGTATTAATACTTTTTTTTTCATGTACATAGTAGTATTTTTTTGTTATACTTAGCTACATTAGGTACCTACTGGAAATGTTTGCCAAAATCCGTCCCGTCCGTCCGTCCGTCCGTCCGTCGTCAATTCACGTTAGTATTTTGACTAATAAATGGCTTACCATACAGTATACCAAAGGCTGACTGGAAGAGGTCAACTTAAAGCGATAAGTCCGCCTGTTGTTACCATTATTTATTAAGCAAAATTTTTGTAAGATGTTTCTGTATGTCGTTTTGCAATAAAGAGTATTTATTATTATTATTGTACCTATGTATGATCGAAGAATTCCCTTACTTTAAAAATTACTTGTTCCTCATACATATTTCCAACCCCTTTTAACCTCCTTAGAGGATGAATTATAAAAAACGCTGTAATTTAACCGTAGTTACACTTTCCTTACTTTAAAATTGTCTTGTTCCCCGTACAAACTTCCAACTCCTTTTAGCCCCTTTAGGGGATGAATATCTGTTAACCCCCTTATGGAATAAATATCAAAGTCTTAAACAGATGTTACAAATCTCTTACCTTAAAAATGTCTTGCTCTCCATACAAACTTTGAACCCCCTTAAGGGATGAATTTCAAAAAGAACGAATTTGTTTTCTAGTTTTCAAACAAACAGTCTAAACCCGAAGTTACAAATGTCTTATTTTAAACTTTTAACCCTCTCTTGTTTAAGGGATGAATAACAATAAACGCTGGAATCGTATTCTAATCTTTAAACAAACAGTCCAAAACCTAAGTAAAAAATCTCTTACTTTAAAAATATCTTGCTCTCCGTATAAACTTTGTACCCCCTCTTAACCCCCTTGGGGGATGCATTTCAAAAAACGTTGAAATATTTTTTTAGTTTTAAACACCATCTAAAATCGAAGTTACAATTGTTTTACTTTAAAAAAACTTGATCTATACGAACTTCGGACCTCCTTTAAACTTAGGGGATGAATGAAATATTAACGCTGAAATTCGTTTTGTAGTCTTTTAATAAACAGTCTAAGACCAAAGTTAAAACATGTCTTACTTTAATAATTACTTTTCCCTCCATACAAACTTTGAACCCCCTTTAGCCTCTATAGGGCATGAATTAAAAAAAAAACTCTGAAATCAGTTTTGTAGTCTCTTAACATACAGGCTAAGACTGACATTACAAAGCTCTTAGTATATTTTCTTACTCTCCATATAAACCTTGAATCCCGTTTTAACCCCCTTAGGGGTGGAATTTTTCTAAAACGTTCAGTGTTTTTTTATTCTAATAAGTAATCTTTCTACAACGTCGCAAGTCTCTCTCTAGCTCAAAAAAGTGATTCTCATCCTAACCTTGCACACCTATTTAAGGTTAGAATTTTCTAAAACGCTGACAGTTTTTTTTTGTATTCTAATAAGAAATCTTTTTACAAAGATTCAAGTTTCTAGCACAAAAAATAAAGTTCCCTCCATACAAACTTTGCACCCCTATTTAACCCTCTTAGGGGTAGAATTTTCTAAAACGCTGACAGTTCTTTTTTTTTATTCTAATAAGTAATATTTCTACAAAGTTTCAAGTCTCTAGTCAAAAAATAATGTTTCCCCCATACAAACTTTGCAACCCTATTTAACCCTCTTAGGTGTGAAATTTTCTTAAACGCAGAAAGTACTTTTTTGTATTATAATAAGTAATCTTTCTACAAAGTTTCAAGTCTCTAGTTCAAAAAATAATGTTTCTCCCATACAAACTTTGCACCCCTATTTAACCCCCTCAGGGCTGGAATTTCCAAAAATCTCGTCTTATCCCTTGGTTACGTCATAAAAGGAAGCTCTGGTGTAAATTTCAAGTTTCTAGGCCCAGTAGTTTCGGCTGTGCGATGATGAATCAGTCAGGAAGTCTGCTTTTATATATATAGATATGTAGCGAAAATTGCCCGGTAGAACTGTATAAACCCATGGGCACAATAGTTGTTTATTGTTTAGGCGGTCGTCACACTGCGCTGCATCAACGGACGGAGGTGCGGAGCTGAATAGAAATTTCGCCGGACGGAGGTGCGTTGTAGTGTGTCGTACCTACCACACGGAATTTATATATATACAAACTGAGGCGTACTTGCATACAACGAGAAACGCACCTCCGTCCGGAGATGCGTCGCAGTGTGACATCCACCTTACCTACCTATGTAGGTGAAGAATCAAGATATCTATTTTATATCTAGCTGTCCGCTGTCGACTAGAAAACTTAATAAAATTAATATCATCCAAGTAAGTATTCACAATGTATGTAGATAAAGAATTTATATTTGTGTTTGAAACCCAATTGAATATTCCATACATGCAACCGATATTTCAGAGACACTAACATCGGTACTTGCAAACACACAATTCAAAGTAGCCAAATAAAGTTCTGCGCCGATTTCAAATTAATGGCGTCATAAAAGGCGCCCGATACTGTTAAGCGATTCACAACCTATCTCTACTCGTCTCGTCACTTATCCCCAGTGTGTCTTGAACCCGACATTCGTAACCAACTTCTAATCAGAGGTCAGAGCTATACTGGTGACTTCGAGGCGAAAATTCGATTCGGAATGACCTCGTAAGTAAGCTTTGTGAATAGATATTTTACCACTCTTACCAACCATGTGCCCTGATTTGATCAAAGTACTTAAATTGTGCCCTGATTTAATTTTGATCAAAGTACCTACTTAAATGTCATACAACGATTTGCAGCGTCATTAGAAATTTCCTGCTAATAATAGTAACTAGGCAGGTAAACTGATTGGTAATCATTAACTTGATGACATATCCATCTTGACTTACTTGACTTATGTTCCTGTGTCCCCTAGATGGGGCAGAGGGCGTCCACAGTGCGCCGCCATCCCGTCCGGTCTTGAGCTTCGCGCTTCAGTTCGCTCCAAGTCTTCTCTATGGTCTTCGCCTCTGCGATGATCGTCCGCCGCCAGGTCTGTTTAGGGCGGCCACGTTTACGCTTTCCTTGGGGATTCCAGTCCAGGGCTTGCCTCGGTATGTGATCAGGGTCCCTTCGGAGAGTGTGGCCGATCCAGTTCCACTTGCGGCGTTTGATCTGCTGGTCGATCGGAGTCTCACCGCAGCGTTCCCACAGTTCTATGTTGGAGATTTTCTCGGGCCAGTAAACACCGAGAATACGGCGAAGACAGCGGTTGATGACGACCTGGAGGCGGTGCGAGATGGCCTTTGCAACCTTCCACGTCTCACAACCGTACAGCAACACGGTTTTTACGTTGGACCGGAATATTTTGAGCTTAACTCTCCTAGTCAGTTTCCGCGATTGCCATACAGGGCGGAGCTGTGCGAAGGTTGCTCTTGCCTTGGCGATTCTCGAAGCGATGTCCTCTTCGGTCCCTCCAGTTTCCGACACTACACTACCGAGGTAAGTAAATTTGTGGACCCTTTCCACAGCCTCTGTGCCAATGAGCAACGGCAAAGCGCTTGTTACCCCGCACCTCATTTCCTGGGTCTTCCGGGTGTTGAGTTTCAATCCCGTCTCCTTTGCCTCTCGTTGTAGGTCGTCTAGCTTGGCTTGCATGTGGGCGCGTGTGTGGCTCAGCAGGCATAGGTCATCGGCATAATCCAGGTCTTCCAAGACGCTGGATAGTCCCCACTCTATGCCGCGGCGCTCGTTGCTTATTGTAGTGTTCATGATGCCATCGAGAACAACAAGGAATAGGAGAGGTGAGAGAAGACACCCCTGTCGTACACCCGCGTGCACCGGTATGTCCTCCGAGACAAGGCCGTCGTGACATATCATAGTAATATTATAAATGCGAAAGTATATGTGTGTGTTTGTTTGTTTGTTTGTCCGTCTTTCACGGCAAAACGGAGCGACGAATTGACGTGATTTTTTAAGTGGAGATAGTTGAAGGGATGGAGAGTAACATAGGATAGTTTTTATCCCCGTAATCATCCCCTAAGGGGGTGACATGGGGGGGTAAAAGTTTGTATGGAGCTGCGATATAAACGAGTTCCACGCGGACGGAGTCGCGGGTAGAAGCTAGTTATATACCTATATATGACTCCCGTGTGTATTTTTTTATTATGATCTTTATAAATTTTATAATGTAGTGTAGGTAGGTAAAAAATATAATTACTTAACACTTTTCGAGGCCAGTGCACCGCACAAAATGTTGGGTGAAAGATATTTAGTAAAAATAAAACACAATTAAGTATTATCTGCATCATTTTAAACAAGTCACCGTCAATAGAATTTGCTAACTATGTCAACAAACCGTCATAGTGAAAGACAATTTCAATATGGCGGTTTGTTTACATAGTTAGCAAATTCTATTGACGGCGACTTTAGGTAACTTTGCGATTATTCATTCTTATCTAATACTAGCTTTTGTCCGCGACTTCGTCCGTGCAGAAAGACTCGTTTATATAGTAACTACATACGAACGTTCTCCTCCCCTTTCACCCCCCTAGAAGATGAATTTTGGGATAAAAACTATCCTTTGTCTTTGTTCATTCAAAGTATCTCTATACCAAATTTCATCTCAATCGCGGTTCAGCGGTTTAAGCATAAAAAGGTACCTAACAGACAGACACATTTATAATATTACTATGGATTCATTTGTTAACTGTAACTCATATTAGTATGGATTTTATAAAATGAAACGGGTTCAGTCCAGGGCTGAGTTACATGATTTTATTAAGATTGGCTTACTCCGAACTCCGAACGCCTTTTTAGGGTTCCGTAGTCGACTACGGAACCCTTATAGTTTCGCTTTGTCCGTCCGCGGATAATCTCAGTAACCGTTAGCACTAGAAAGCTGAAATTTGGTACTAATATGTATATCAATCACGCCGACAAAGTGGTAATAAAAAGTGTTTTATTTTATTTTATTAGGGTACGTCCCCTATACGTAAAGTGGGGAGTGTTTTTTTTTTTTCATTTCAACCCTAACGTGTGATATATTGTTGGATAGGTATTTAAAAATGAATAGGGGTTTGCTACAATCATTTTTTGATAATGTTAATATTTTCGGAGATAATCGCTCCAGAAGTAAAAAAAAATGTGTCCTCCCCCCTCTAACTTTTGAACCATAAGTTTTAAAAATATGAAAAAAATCTCAAAAGTAGAACTTTTTAAAAACTCTCTAGTTAAAATTATTTTAAACTTGATAGGTTGAATAGTTTTTGAAAAAAAAATACAAAAACTACGGAACCCTACACTGAGCGTGGCCCGACACGCTCTTGGCCGGTTTTTTTTACGTTCTCATATCAGAATCATATTTTGGTATGTTCGTGAAGGTCTATCATAAACCGGTGAAATTATGAATAGTGTAGTAGTAGTAGTAGCCTAGCTGTGCCCGCAGATCCACATTGGAATTGGTAAAAAGACAACCTCTAACTCCAAATACATAATATCTTATACGCTGTGCATAAAACATGTACCGTATCGATCTAGGTATAAATAAAACATTGTACGTTCAAAATATGCCAAACCCGGCGACTCTGCAGTACTGCAACGGTAATGTGATACCGAGAAAATGTAGATATGTAGTAGAAACTACGTATGGGCGGAACTCCAAAAAATCGAACGCACTAAAAATATCTTAACACTGCTAAGAATCGCTACGCTCGAAGCGGATCCCGTGTTTTACCCCGTATGTAGCGGAAAGCGACTAAGGCGTAGGCACCCGTTAGGAATTGAATTCGGTTTAATTAATCGAAAGTCTTGTTTGTCGAGATGGTTCTTAGCTATCTGTGTTTATTGTGTTGGGGTTGTTTTAACTCTTTCACTGCCTAGCGGGTGCCTATGCCGTAGCTGCTTTCCACTACATACGAGGAAAACCACGGGATCGGCTACGAGCGTAGCGTATTCTTCGCAGTGAATGTGTATTTTTAATCTTGCGGACTACATACTAATAACTCTACTCGTAGAAATAGATAGGAAGGTAAGTTCAATTTCTCGGTTTTTCTAAGTGACATGTTTGGTCATGTTATGTTATATCGTATCGTACTACGGCTAAGTTAGTAGGGGTCTGCGACACGCGTTTCGTAATAAAGCCCCTGGTTGCCGTACCAAACTGAATAATTTCCTGAACCGCTCTAGTTTGATCTGATAGACCGAACCAGGCTCCGTAGCTATATTCAGTTACAGTTTGTAACTTCAGGTATCAAGTGACATGTGGAGTTCTGAAATTGAGTGCAACTGCTCGACTCTCGCGATTAACTTGGTGATGTTCGTCGTATTCGTAGTTGCATTTGGTTAGATTTTGGTAGCAATATTAATACGGTAATTTGTTTGTTTGTTATTTTAAAAGACGTAATGATCTCTTTGCCGAAATTGTTACGTAATCCGATTCTTTATTTGGTTCAACTCTTTCACAACCCAACAGCATTTTAATAGCAACAGTATGTAATAAATAATAAAATCGGTCAAGTGCGTGTCGGGCCACGCGCAGTGTAGGGTTCCGTAGTTGCCTGTCTTTCTTAGTTACATCGACACGCGCGCGCCAACTACATGGTTGCGTCGGCCGAATTTGTACGAAAGTTGGCCTTTCTAAGTACATTTTAAGTTGGTCGACTATTACTCGGTAACTAGTTATGCCTACGTAGCCGTGATAGTTTTCCTTTTAAATTCATTATATGTACTACTGCCACGTTTTTTTCACATTCCCAGTAGCAGCCATTTAATCGTTTTAAAAATCCATAAAATTTTTGAACAAGCTATCCAACGATACCCCACACTATGGGTTTAACGAGAAAAAAATATTACATCCCCACTTTAGGTGTAGGTGGGAGGGTACCCTAAAAATATAACTTTTTTTCAAGATTTTATTTTTCTGTATTGTCGGCGTGAATGATTTATATGCCCATGCGGAATTACAGTTTTCTAGGAGTAATGGTTACTGAGCTAAGCCTAAGACGGACGTACAGACGGACATTAAACGAAACTATAAGGGTTCCTACGGAACCCTAAAAACGGCGATCCGTTTAGGACGTTACCTACTGGTATAACACTGTGACTAAAAATAAGTATTCGTTTTGTATGAACGGTTGTTTGTCAAAATTTACTAACAGTCCCCATACATTTTTTACCATAAAGTTATTAAATGGAGAGTAAAGAGCTCTTTAGCGATCAGACCGCCTGTTGTTGACCTCTATTATTTTCAAGTTTTTATGTCCTGTATTTGATTCATGTTTTGAGGTGTGCAATAAAGAGTATTTGTATTGTATAGTAAGAGGAACAAAGATCCAGCTATGCCAGCCTGCAGCTGTGAGATTATCTCTTCTTAAAGCATAAATCTCTGTTGTTGTTTGCTATTTATTTGAAATGTCACTTCTAAGGATTTCGAAGGCCCTCTGCGATTTAGTATTTAGCGAGAGAATGAGCTCCTACTCCGAGTATGACCAATTACGCCAAAATGACTAAAATGTCCTACAATCCAATGTAACGCCGCGGGATCTTACTAGGCGAGACAAAACAACAAGGCAGGTTA
Source organism: Epinotia ramella (assembly GCA_947578815.1). Taxonomy (NCBI): domain Eukaryota; kingdom Metazoa; phylum Arthropoda; class Insecta; order Lepidoptera; family Tortricidae; genus Epinotia; species Epinotia ramella. The sequence goes on along the minus strand of OX388213.1, from coordinate 14,236,447 downwards.
ACACTCCACTCAAGTGGCAGAGGCGTATTGTCATCGAGTTTGGAGTTCCCAGTATTAGTTTGTTGAATGCAGGCCTAATAATTTAGTTTAAAAATATTAAACCTTCAATATCATGTAAGGTTATTGGCGGTGCCAATTTGTTTTGTAGTCACATCACTCCATATATGCGGAAATTATGTTAACAATTACATAAAAGACTTAATAGAGATTTGACATTCGCAGCCTAACGGCGTGGTTTTTTAAGATACTTATGTAACTAACGTTTCATAAATTGGCTTTCCATTTACGCGAAATTCCCCCTTTCCTCTAATAAACTTATATAAACTAGAATAAATTGAGAAAAATGGTTTTCCAAAAGTATGACGTCACAAACTAATATCTCAAATTATTCTAGTTTATACAAGTTTAGTCAAGGAAAGGGGGCATTTCGCGCGGCTCTCCCTCGCGATCCCTAACATGGTTTGTCTTAAAATCACTTGCCCAAACTGTTTTGTCCTAATGGGCATTAGCCCTAAAGATAAATAAAAGGGAAAAAATCATCCATGATGTTAGGAAAAAAAGATAGGGCATATGAGTGTTAGGACAAATGATCATTATGACATAAAAATCAAATCAAATCAAATCAATTATTTATTCTGCAAATAGGCCACAAGGGCACTTTTACATGTCAAACGGTAATTTACAATAAAATAGTAATCTTACACAATAATAATTTAAAATTATATATAAAAGGTTTACAAACTAAATGTCACTAAGTTAATGTAAACAAAACAAAATTGCAAAATATGACCATTACATTCGATATAAGATCTGTATCAGCATTAACAGAAGTTAATGATATTATTCAGTATTCCAGAGATGTATAAGGTCTCTGAGCGTCCAAATACAATTAATAATTATTCTAAGAGATGTATACGGTCTCTAAGCGTCAAAACAAAAAAGGAACATTAATGTTATATGTTTATGTTGTATTGTGTTTATGTTATATTGTCAGAGATGTACAGGGTCAATAACAATAAAACGTGTCAAGATCAGAATGATGTCTCTCGTCAATACGATAATAATAATAATAACACTAGTATTTAAGTAGTTAATTAGGTACTATGCCCTTGCAAGCATGAACAGTCCGGACTCCACAAACAGCACCCGATCACGAGTATGACGCATATCTCAGCCATAAACGTTAGGGGATGCAAAAATAGGTTAAAAATGGTTAGGGATTCAGATATAGATCCATTTCGCAGACATGGAAAGCCAATTTATGAAAGTTAGTTACATAAGTTTATTAAAAAAACCACGCCGTTAGCCTGCGATAATGACAAATAACGTTTTGTATGGAAATCGAACCTCCTTAAATCCCGACTTTTACTCAGTAAAATGTATAAGGTGGTCAATATTGAGGATTTTTTCTCTACCAATACGAGTACTATTTATAGGCACGCACGTTTTCTAATATGGTTCCTACCTCATTGAGGTTGGAGTTTCACTAAAATTTCCGGGTCAATTTTCTAACGAGCTATTTTTGCTGTCCCACGGCTATCATTTCAAGTCAGTTTAACATGGAGTATTGATACATATATATTTGTATTCCGTGTATTATAAAGTACTTACAATATATATAACAATACCTTAAATATTAATTGATTCAGAAAAAAAATATATTTTGAAATCGTAAAACAGCGAAATCTACCGCTTTTTCGCGTGTCCCACTTGCGGTTTTGTTCAAACAAAAAATCATAACTATAGACTACGGCAACGTATAAATAAACAACTTGTACTGTTATAAAGAAGGTTTATTAGCGTATTCATTAAAGTATCTTGCAAAATTAATGCGTGAATAATTAAAACCAGTGAAGTGTTTTAGTACTTAGTTGTCCCACGTGCGACCTATTTATTAGGACTCAAGCTCAAAACCCTTAAAATCTGGTTTTCTATTGTCCTACCGCTACATTTACTTTACGATACGATAGACAGGTTAGTTGGGCTTCAACCACCAACGGGAGTGGACGGAGCACCGGTATTTTTGACGGAGGAAACAGGTTTTCTTTATACGATGTATTTTGGTACGGCTATTACGACATTTGTATGGGCGTTTATTTACTAATATACGATTGAAATAAAAATGTGTCTTTCATAACAAAGGTTAGCAATATGGGGTAAGAGTTTCGTGTTTAGCTAATTAGTGAATTCGATTAATAGTGTACGAAGGACAGCCAATAAACATTCATGTTAACATTTGTATGGCGACATTTGTACGGCTTTTTTGGCCGTACAAATGTCGAACGTGGCATACAAATGTCGATCCAAAACAAAATCTAAGTAAAGCACGAAATTAATGGACATTGGAAAGGATAAAACTGGCCTCGATTTAGGCACTGGTTCCGTGAAACATTTGTTATTTGATACCTTACCTACTTACTACTTTTACTTTACTAGGGTTCCGTACCCAAAGGGTAAAAACGGGACCCTATTACTAAGACTCCGCTGTCCTTCCGTCTGTCTGTCTGTCTGTCTGTCCGTCGGTCACCAGGCTGTATCTCATGAACCGTGATAGTTAGACTGTTGACATTGTCACAGATGATGTATTTCTGTTACCGCTATAACAACAAATACTAAAAAAACAGAATAAAATAAATATTTAATAATTTACTTTAAAAACAAAGTTTTAACCGACTTCAATTTAGTACTCCGCCTAGCCACGAGAACATTTCCACATTTATTTTCCAATTTACCACATGAACTGTTTTCCGAGAGCAAATGCGTTGATTATTAGAGAAAAAAACCCAATCGCTGTATGTGGCCCGATAATATTTGAGGACTTCCGTCGATTCCACAAGGATCACCTTTGGTACTTCATTAGCTGCTATTTCAACGGAATCTTATAAGAATCTGTGACGTGCTTTTGTACTTTTAAGTACATAATTGAGGAATTCCATAAGTCATCTGTGGTCTTCATCATCAATTCCACTCCACCAAATTTATGATTTTCGGGTGGAAATACATGAGATATAATAGAAAATACCAAAATCACTACACGCGTGCCTAATATAATTGAGGAGTTCTCTCAATTCCTCATGGATCCCGTCATCCAACTAAATTAAAATAAAAATGGGACCCACCTGGATATATATACTTAAAACAAAAAATTTTTTTTCGAATCGGCTCATCAATCACTGAGTTCTGAGGTAACAAACATTGAAAAAAAAAAAAAAAAAAATACAACCGAATTTAGAACCTCCTCCTTTTTTTTTGAAGTCGGTTAAAAACCCATACAACAAACGTGATTTTTTTGCCGTTTTCATAGATAATGCTACGGAACCCTTCGTGCGCGAGTCGCACTTGGCCGGTTCTTTGCTGTCATTTTGCTACCTTCTCTTAGGCAGAATTAAATAATCTGTTTTCTATGGGATTTTAAATATTTTGGAATGTAACTAACATATCACGATCATCATAAACCGGAGATACTATATCGAAATAGTGAGTTTTTTAGTATTGAACAAATATTTTAAGCTTTTTCAACAATTGTATGGCAAAATCGACATTTTGTTGGCACTCGCCGACATTTGTATGGCAGAATCGACATTTGTATGGCACTATATCGACTTTTGTATGGCGCTGTCGACATATTTGTATGGCGCTGACGACATTGGTATGGCACGGTGTTTTTAAAGCATCAATATCTAGCTAACCAAAGCAGAGAGGTGCCTCATGTTGTCGGTACGAATCTAATATTCCAAAAAAAAAAACAAAATACAAATGTCGAAAAAACGGCCTCTTCAAAAATTGACCCTTCCACCGGTAAACTGTCATTATATGCCACGCGTCGCAACAAGTGATGGACAAACAGACACAGCGAGGCTGTTAATGCACAAGCCTTGTATAGAAAAACCGCTTAGGGCGTCTAAAGTTAGGAAAGTTTACGTGGTATTTTATTCCTTTGTCCCGAGAAATGCGACAAAGTTTTCCTTCATATTTTGCTAGGGACGGACGGACGTCTGCTAGGTTTACAAGTTTGTTTTTAAATGCTATTTTATCAATTTTATGCTCTGCGAGTTTTAAACATGTTATACCTATAAGTTTACAACTGACAATTCGTAAAGGGTCCGTTCCACAATATTTTTCGAAAAGAAGTAGTAGGTAAATTGGTTAATGTCTTTGGAGGCACTATATTGATTTTAAATTAACGATTCTCACACTTTTTCCAATGACCAAGGATGTTTGACACATATGAAACGTTGGAAAACCTCAAAAAGGTAATTAAACAAGTTAATTATACGCGGTTAAGTCTCGTTTAGTAACATAATGTCTTTGGAGGCACTATGAAGTTGAGTTAAATTTGTAATGGCTCTCTCGGACCCGCTGATAGGTATCCAAATACATACATAGGTACAAGAGGTTCATCTTATTTGTTCAAAGAACTATTCATATAAATGCTGACAAAATAGATTCCTTCCTGGACAAAAATATCAGTTCTATAGAGCTACTGGCAAATGACGGCAGAACTAATGAAAACGCCTCGCAAATAGATGATGAATATTAATTAAATTCTCGATCGCACGTAGGAGGCTCCGTAATGCTATTTAAGTGCAATAACTTAATCATAATTAAAGGAGAAAAAGTAAGAAGAGCTTAGCAAGCATAAGGGGCAGAGACCCGTGTACCGTAGACTCAATTACTGCGCGTCTATTGCCTCTGACAGACTTATTTAGTGCTCATGCACAAAAAGTGCAGCGCTTATTTCATTTGGACGTATAATTATAAGTGGTATAAGTTTCTTGATTAAAACTCGCATTTAATTAAGAAAATCAATGAAGGTATTGAGTCTCATCTCAGATCGCGTCCATAAAATACTTTTTCTCAAACATACAATGAAATATTGACGTTGTGTTCTTTATAATGGGCTATGAGGTGTCACGTTTCGGGCGGAGCGAGACGAGAGATCCGTAATGGCATTTCATGCAAAATTGGAGGCCTAGGCCTGCAAGATGGTCTTTTTTAATTTCCATTCCACAATTTGTGGCACAGGATCACGGCGTTCAGCCATGAAAATTAAAGTTCGATTTCTTGGAGTGTTATTTATTTATTTCATTGCATGTTTGAGAAAAGCACTATACATACCTAGGCGTGAAAAGGGGTGGCCAGCCTCATAACTATTCGACCTCGCTACGCTCGGCCGGCCGGCAACCCCTTGCTTCCCGGCCTCTGTAGTAATGTACTATAAAAGGTTGGTTTTCTAGTCGTGCTTTTTATGCAGGTAGGTAAGGTAAAAATATGCCAAACGGGGCCCCCGGTCTCTCAGTTGTTTTCTCTTCCAAAATTCAAGCTATGTAAAAGTACCTTTCATATTAAGAACATATTAGAAAAGCTTGTCTATGTTCTGTAGAATTTAGGAGTCGGTAGTAAAACCAGTTTCTGACAAAATTTTCATTTTTGTTACAAACTTTTATTACTGTGTACACTTTTTTCGCATATCATCAATTATGCGTTGAAAGGGTCGGTCCCAATGTGCCCAACATAACTTATTAGAGATGGATATCCATAAAAGGTACTCGTACATCCAATTACCCAACGCATGCACGTAATTTACTTACCAAATCGGGTAACTACCTAGCCTCGAACACACTAACCCCCTTATTCATAAAACTTAACAAATGACAGATAAGGACAAACCAATTTTAACGCAATGTTAACTAAAATAGGTTTGATGGACGTTTATTAAGGGCATAGTTAAGTCTTAACTATAATAAATACCAACATACGACGACCCACGTTAGGCATATCCACGTTAGGCATCAGCAAAGTCTATTTCTAAACTAGACAAGACACCCCCTCCATTAGAGGGAGGGTGGTGGGGAACAAACAATCCTCGCGGATATTGAACGAAGATGCGTTAGGAAATGCAGCGCCGCCGGCTGCGTGGCACGGAGCGTTCCGTCCCATTGCATGCGAACCAAAGTGTGAAGATTATGGAGCTGCCTGTTATATTAAAACTGGAACGATTTATGAAAGGACGCGTCGTTATTGGAGATGAAATCGCGTTATAGGTTTGCCTCTTTATCACGGTTATCCTTATGAGGTACGTGTTGCATCTGTTCAGAATGCAGTGAAATAGATCTGGGTCCTATTTCACCATCTTGACAATTGTGACCCGACAATGACAATTACGTGTAATTGTCATTGTCGGTTACACGTACATTGCTGGGTCAATAAGCTGTCCAGCAACCAACTTAACCTGTCAGCGCAGCCATGTAAGTCGAATTGTCATTGTCAGGCGACAATTGTCGATTTGGTGAAATAAGGGCCAGTCAGTCACGGTTGGCGTTTTATATATCATGGTTGTGGGATTGGTACTTTATCATGGCTGCGGATGATGATGACTGTCAGTTGATTTATAAAAAGAAGCAATCATAGGGTCGATGAGGTTTGAAATGTTTTGGAATGGCAAATGAGTTAACATAATTATGTGACTAGAGTGAATAAAATAACATATTCATCGAATCTAGATGTTTCATAGTTTTTCGAAAGTACTATCAGGAGAACGATCGTCGAATCAACATCCCGCAACACACATGGCGGCAGGTACCTCTTATGTTGCATTTGTTACAGTGGTCCAGTTGTCAAGTGGCGTGGTTGTGCACTTCGTAAGTCGGTAGTGATATTTGTGTTTAAAAAAACATTAGTCTTACTTTTTTTACATTGATATCCCTTTTTCAAAAATAAGTTTGCCATCCTTTCTTTTCCAACGAGGCGAACGAGGATATGATTTATTTCAATACGTAGGTAGTAGCTATAAATTCTATAATGGGGTATTTGTTTCTGTCATAACTAGAAAGCGACAGTAGCTTACGCCCGGTAATTACGCTCATATCGACCGCGTCGTTTTTGATGAATTTTCTAACTTTCAAAGTAGTAGGTAGTTTGATGCCGTCCACATAACCAAAACTTAACAGAATTCCCTTTTTGCTTAAATTTTGCTTACAACGGCTCCGCGTATAACCGAAAACCCAGGCGGAACCGCGTGATAAAATATACCCTAACTAAGTCCAACCTGAAGGTCCATTGTATTGTATTGTAGTTTTTTTATCGGATGATTCGCTCTGCTTTATCTTACAAAGCGTTAACCTTTTAACTTAAGTACTCAAAACATACAAAGCTGCGACCTCACAGACTTTTAACCGCTGTGAGTACCTAATATAGGTACTTAATAGAGGGTCTTGAATCCCTTGCTAAGCTACGCTCGTAGCGCTACGCCGTAGCACGTAGAGGTTCAATTTCGTATGCGTCGAAAATCGTCCGAAACTCACGATGTACCCATGTCTCTCTCTGAGTCGGTCCCTCATGTCTGAGGATCGTGGTCAGCATCAGGGTTGCATCTGTAACGGATGAACATGCACCGGTTTCTGTTCTGCGCGTCCCCTATGACCGTGTAGAATTTGGAGGACGAGTTTTTTACTCGATGGACCATCTTGTTGGTGAACGACAGCGCGATCGTTTTCCTTCGGCGTTCCCAACCACAATCAATTTCTTAACTTTCCCCATTGCCCTGCCTGCCCAACAGAGGGACTCATAGGCTGAAACACAATGGGAAAATCCCCAGGATTGCACAGTGTGTCTTGGGGACTTGGCATTCCCATTGCGCTGTAGCATGGCATCAATTTATATGCCATACGATAAATAAATAAATTGCAGGTACTGATATTGAGCAGTTCGCCGCAACATATGTGTATGCCCAGCAGAGAGACGAAAACTGATTGACAAATGAATATTCAGCGAATGGCGATTCTCCTGGCCGAATTCGGCCACAGCGACTGTGTATTCTGGCTTTGGTGTTAGACAGTTACTATTACTGCAGTGTTGTTCTTCTACTCTCTGGTGCGCTCTTAAGTGGCTTGTACGTACCTTATCTTTCTCGCTAAAAGTGCGAGTGCACTTGGTGCAAGTTAACACTCCACCGACCTAGTACCGCTCCTTTTCTTCCCGTGGGTGCAATAAGAGTTGTACTCTGGGATTACAGTTGGAATGTATTGTTGGCGATGGGCTACCAACAATAACAACTTTCACTGCAGTATAAAGTTTTCTCCATCTTCAAACCTACAATTGCAAGAAGTGACACTGAAACTAATCAAGTGCTCTACCTACCCCTTTTGGCAATATAGGCATGTGTTTATGTACGTTCGTACCCAACGTCCAGGCGTAATAAGGTCACAATCAGGTGTTTAATACATGACTGTTGCGCAGCGAACTTTGCCCTTCTCCCCGCTTGGAATTGCTCAATATCAATACCAGCCACATACTTCACCAGCACAATGGGAGGCACGTTTATCGACTATTCAAGATATTTCTGGTTGAAATGAAAGACTTTTAATAAATAGAAGAGCGAAGTTTTATCTTCAGTCATTACTGTAATTGGATTTCTGTATAACGATGGGGGAAATATTAATTTTGGATAGTTGTATTCTGATATTAGATACGTATTTGGATGCTTAACTTATTACGTGGGAATACGTGAAATATACAGATCCGTTGCAATTTTGAATAAAACTAAATTGATCAGATGTATCCTCTTATGTGAGCAAAATATGTTTCCCAAACAAATTAATTATTTATGAACCAAATTTTTGTAAGATGTTTCTCTCTTTTCATGGTGCAATAAAGAATATGTTTTATTTATTTATTATTCTTATTAATTTCGCAAACGTTTTAATTTTCGAATATGCATTAGTTTTCTGTAGCAAGTGACGTGGCCTACGGTGATTTGCCTTTTACTAATGGCTTTACCTACTGATCATCAGCGCGAATCATGACATAGGTACGCGAATGAAATCACCCGCAGTTAAAATGTATATATTGATATTGACATTATGTCGCGTGACATGGTGTTAAGTTTAGCCGGTGTACTTTCATAATCACAATAAAACCATTAGTATTTCATATGGTATAAGTGTGCAGTCGACATCAATGGTCAGAAAATAATTGCAAAAGTGTATACATATGGTGTAGGTATGCCGCCGAAAGAGTTATCTATGTCGATAATCATCATAAACCGCGCTGTTATAGCCATGCTGATAGAACAACTAGCCTAGTAATAGGTAGCTAAGTAGTTTCTTTGGTATCAATCTCCTTTATGCACAGATGTATAGCTACATTAGCTCACTGAGTGGCCACTCACACAATAAAACGTCACAGTATACGTGTGGATGGATAGAGGGCTAGCGTAGCCATCTGTTGCGGTCAAGTGTGCCCGAAGTGGGATGAGGCTCCATCCTTCACGGAACGAAATAAAAAGATGTACTTTTTAAAACGTCTAAACCTTTTTGTATTGCGAGTGTATCTTTTACCACTTACACTGGCTGAAAGCTAGATTAAGTATTAGTAAGTACGGTATGATTTCAACTCGTATTACCTAGATGTATTTTATATCGCTGCGCTGAAATGAAACATAGGTTCCTACATGTACTTTCGTTAGTAATATCAATACTTGTGTTTATCGTTAGAAATGATAGACTAAAGGCAAGCAAATTTAAACAAGTATCTTTGCATTTGTCATTCACCCGCGAGGTTTTTATCGATTTTTGTCAAGTTTTGAATCGTATCTCCTACTTTTGCACTACAGATAGAATTATAAATCAAACGGCTATCGGTTCTGGGTCATTCTTGAGAATTGCATTTTCCTTTTTCATCATTTCATCATCATCATTTTCATCTCATTCCCTGGGCGTTTTTTAGTTTAAGAAATTTCTACTAATTTACAATAAAATCCAATGAAATATTTAATAATAAACATATTCATCGAATAGGCATCACTTTGGGTCAATTAGGCACGGAAATATACCAATACCATTCAAGTTTAGCTGCCAATGGAATGAGAAAAAATTACAGGGGAATGATAAAAAGTACACGGGAATGAGTAAAATGATAGGGGGCATGATAAAAAATACAAGGGAATGATAAAACTGACAGGGGAATAATCTTTGGTAGTTAATTAAATGAATTATTGAATAAATGAGTCGATATCGCATTATGTTATGAGTTATATGATAACGGCACATGACAAAAATCGAATGAAAAATCGTTTTAAGATACCCCTAATATTTTTGAACAACCTATCCAACGATACACCACACTATGGTCTTACGAAAAAAAAAAATGACAAACATTTTTTTTTTCCTACATTTTATTCTTCTGTTTTGTCGGCGTCATTGATTTATATACCCATGCCGAATTACAGTTTCCTAGTAGTAATGGTTACTGAACTAAGCTGAAGACGGACGGACGGCCAGGCGGACATGGCGAAACTAATAAGGGTTACTTGTTGACTACGGAACCCTAAAAAGAACCAATTGTTTCTTCGAGTCGAAAAATTATTACGTTCAACATTAAAAGTATGAGAAATGTTCTTGATTTAAAATGAGTTTGGTTTTTTTATCCGTGTAGTCAGATGGTTACGATTATCGTTCCCATTAAATACAAGAACCCGTTTCCTGATTTTCATTATAAAGTTTGGCCCATAAAATGTCGCAATAACCCCGGAACGCTGCCAAAACGACAGATACAATTACAAGCGCTGATGTATATCTATATACATGGCGAATGTAACACACACTGAGCTCAATGATCTTACTGAAGCACGAGTAAGTACAATGATTTTAAATCTTAAGGCATTCTCGGAGTCACAATGAGACTTGGGTGAGGGGCTCACTTTTCTATGAATTTTTGTAGTTACTCCATCAACAGTGCATTCTAAGGGCGGGTTGCACCAACCTACGGTTACAGTCCATCATCCTCCTAGCTTTATTCCCGGTAATGCCCCAAAAGGAGCCCGGGGTCCGCTTTGACACTTAATCCCAAGATTTGGCATAGGCACTAGTTTTACAAAAGCGACTGCCATCTGACCTTCCAACCCAGAGGGAAAACTAGACCTTATTGGGATTAGACCGGTTTCCTCACGATGCTTTCCTTCACCGAAAAGCTAACGGTAAATATTCCGTACATAAGTTCCGAAAAACTCATTGGTACGAGCCGGGATTTGAACCCACGACCGCCGCTTGACAGCCGCATGCCTGAACCACTAGGCTACCCAGCGTTAACCTACGGTTACAGGCCGAGGCAGCTGCCATTCCATATAGGTAAACTTGTCAAACATTCCATACATTCCGATTTGAACGAACACCGCTTACGATTTACAGACGGTTAACCAACCCTTACACTCTTTGTAAGATAATTGAGGACATTATTGAATGATTGCATTCTGCCGTAAACGTGTTACGTAGAACATCGCAAATCTTGTCTTATGACGTAAATGAATTAACGTTTCAGAACACAAGTGTTTGCTGTTACAATTCCCTAAATATTCAATTTTCAGACTCCCTCTTCTTCCGAGTGTAGGTACCATGGTTTGTATCGTTAATGCCATTGCTAGACATAATGTAATGCCATTGCTAGTTTTATTGATTATTAATTGTTCTTATTTCATTTAATTACAAAAAACATAATATTTATCAGTTGTCTAAAAACTTGTAATGTTATTTGTATCTACTACTAACCATTCCGTGGCCGTTTACATAGAATTAAACGCTGAAAACATTCAATATAAGGTGGCATTTCAGTGACATTGCAAGAAACCCAGACCCGCTCTCCGTTCTGTAATAAAGGTACCCGTACGACGTAAGGGTTATAGTATTTTTTCCTACGTTTTATTTAAAGCGAACGCACACATTGTGTTAGCGTCGCTATTGTGTTCGCGGCGTATAGCCCCTAATCTCGGATTTGTTGGCTGTTTATTATGATTATTGCAAGCCCAGGACAGCTCAGTGCTCGTTTGTAGCCTTACAGTACCATACTCTGCACAGTTTACCTACTACTTTACTTCATTTAAATGCTACCGATTCAAGCAGGATTTACATTTACAACGTGAAAATTATGCAGACAGATAATTTCGCCCTTTTCTTATAAGGGTCATGGACGAAATTGTTACATTAAGCGATTACAGTTAGCGTTGGAGGAATGACAATTGCGAAATCGCTCCTAAATCCAATAAAAGTTGTTGGTAATATGATTTATTTATTTATTTATTTATGATGTATTATTGATGATGTATTATTTTCACCAAGATCTTCACGAAACTGCCGCTTATTTATCGTGGCCCTTGTTATTTAGGAACTTTCATATATCGATCGGCAAACTTCTTTCGGGGACTTAGAGAAGGGACAAGGAAAAACCCCAGAACACATTATTTTACGTAAATGTACCCAGCGCGACTGGCAACACCCGTGGGGTTGCACATTCCAACCTAATAGGATTTTTATTACTTAGGCTGAATAAAAATATACGAGCTCGATATCGAAATCATAAAATTCACATTAAATAGGTCTATATGTAGGTGTACGTTATCGGCCACAACGGTTTACACGGATTAAAGCTCTGAGGTTCGGTACACTTTCTTTTCAAAAAAGTTTGAGTGTTTGGAATGTTATGTGATTGTATAGACGAGGAGTGTACATGTACATAACTCTACACTACACTAATAGGTAGCTTACAGTGATACAGTTCAATAGCCAATGTGATGTGAGGTACGTAGAGAATGTTGGAGAGCTTTGATAACCAACGATGGACACATCCCTCGTGGAATTGTAACGTAGACCAGCACTGCGTTTTGGCTTAAGTCCAATGTTACAGGCTTACAGCTCGGATATGGCTTGATATTCCATGCCCAATAGACATAATATTATTTGAAACTTCGTTAAATGGCGCAGCGGGGATCAACGTCTTTTGCGAATTGTCGCGATATTATCCAGTATTTACGTAAATAAGAAATCGTCTACAATTTGATTTGTCTGCCGCTGCCGAATGAAAATGTTAAGTAAAACTGGAATGAATGAGTACGATAAAATTAATGAAATCTTCGTGAAACGACCGTGGCCTTTGTTTTTTAAATTCTGAGTAAACGCGTGAACAATGCACTTTGTGCGGTTCATCATTGTCATGGAGTTTAAAAATAGTCGTGGCGTCAGGAACCGTCGAGCGGCTCGACACTTCAGCCACATACCGTCGTGTATCGTGTCGAACGCCATATGCCGCTGCTCGCTTTGTTCGAAGCGGTTCCCGATGACACTGATGTAACTGGGGTAATCAACCAATGCTTTAACCAACGAGTGTAAATTTGAAAGTGCTGGCTGCTTGGTGGTTGTTAAAAAATTATGGCAGATATTACACTATATATGGTACCTTATGAAAACCCTCTTTACTCACCGTAAACAAATAGTTTAGCGCAAGAATCCCCCACGGTTATCCTTGGACCCTTGAAGTCGTTTTCACTAAACAAGCACGCCAACCCCAAAGGGAAGCGCCTTTTCGGAAGCACGAGTATCTAAGGTGAAATTGTTTCATGCAGCTCAAATCGTGTAGGCAACGACAAAGTTGGATACACAACGTAACTTGGAATACCTACCGTTGTTGCTACGTTAACTTAGTAGGTTATTAAACTGGCTGGAATTATTTCATATGACACAACTGGAGACATTTTATCGGGATTTTGAGCTCTCTTGATTGAAATCACAAGTTTTTTAAAGTGTAACTGGTTTATGTTTCGCTTTCTACGAATATCTGTATTGCTTAAGAGCAGTGTGCTCTTGTTGATGTTGCCTAGAGTAAACTACTTTTAACCGATCTCATTTTAAAATTAATGGAAAAATTGTTATTGTCTAAGGGCCATCACTAAGATATCGAGCCTAGTGCCTAATATTCGCGGCTGTTTAGCTATCTAGTCTAGTTTGGCAGTTTTGGGTTACAATCTACGGGCAATATATTTGTGTGATGAGCACGAATAATTTTCCTTGTGTCTTGGATGTTTTCTATTCAAGTATGCATATCACTGTCTAGTTATAGTGAAAGCTTTGCTTAGTTTGGGATTATTATGTATAAAATAGTCTTCGAATATTTATTATATTCACAACGTGAATAAAGAAGGGGCGAAATGGAAAAATGAATATGGAAAAACGAAATTAGGAGTCGATCTATGTAAATATAGAGCGTGATTAATAGCCGTTAATAATCGTGTGGGTATAATTATGATAATTCGAAAGAGTTGGTAGCAATTAGCGGCAGTTGGCGGAGGGTGCTCCTCACGAGAGCCATCTGGCGAGGCTCCAATGCTCTTGCTGGCTCTTCTTAAAGCAACCATTCTGGTGTTTCATACAAAATTACTGGTACATTTCAAATGAATATTGTGTTGAGCAGTTCGACATATGTGTGTAACACATTAAGGTTGGCTTGTACCAAACCGTGTGTAGGTTGTAATTATAAGCCGTGTTGGTTAAAATTTGAATGTATGGAAAGTTTTCAAGTTTCTATGGACAGGCTCCCGGCGGCGCCATAATTAAGGTTAATCAGTCTATAAAAGTAAGTTGGTGCAAATCGCCCTAAATCGACATTAAAAATTTACTTGTACTTATATATATTGACTGGAATAGTGTCTTAAGACTTCAAGGCTATAATAGCGGCCTTTCTCGTTACATGAATGAATTTTAAAATACTAATACTTAAACCCGACATACCTATGTCGTGTTTAAGTACTGAATTTAGTAAGGCTAGGCTATACTGATATAAATTAACAAAAGAAGTGATGTAAAGTAAACATTTTCAGCTATTTTTTAAATAACGTAAGATATAGGCGTCTAATCTGCATTACTTATATCAATGCTTAATATAGGTACGGTCATGGACTTTAATTGTTGAGCCATTTAGAGCTCACTTTAGACTGGACACTTCGAAGCTTAGCTATTAAAAAACCAAAATTTGTTAACACCTAACTGGCTCAACAATTAAAGACCTTGACTGTACCTGTATAATATACGCTTATAAAAATGTGTCGATGTAAAAAGTCTGCAAAGCCCCAGTGCTTGTAAAATGAGGACCCTTGTAATGTGAATTATCTCCTGTGTGCCTCTTTACATGAGAAAATACAGTCACTCATGGACGAGATAGCTCCTCACAAATACCATTTTAATAAAAAATAAAAATAATAAAAACACTTGGCCCTTCCATTGTTTTACGTTATACTTATTCTAGGTATTACATGTCAATATGCAATGTAAACTCTGCACCGGCTTAAACCACAGCCATGCAATAGTTGCACGGCTCTCGTTTTCGTTGCCAAGAGACCTATTTTATGCTCCGTAAAACACCATTTCAAAACATTCCGTAAATAGCGAAGCGGACCGATCCGCAGTCAAATTAATTACACAAAATCATCTGTCGTCGCGTCGGAATGAGTTTTTGTATAAACTTCATGTCACGAGGTTCAAAGCTTTCCTTTAAATAAACAAACTGTCTGCAGTCTGGCTTTTGCCGTTGCCCTGTTTGTTCTCGTACCCTTTGATTTGTAACTTGAATCAATGGGGCGTTCTTCAAACATGCAAATAACATAACCTGTAGCGTGGCGCTATGGATGTGTAGTGGGCTGATAAAACGAATCTGCATACAGTATACACTGTTAGTATAACAATTTCTTTTTAAGTACTGTTTGTTGCAGTAACCTTAAAACACAAGTAGCCTTATAACATGACTTACACTATACGTACTAAGGAACTAAGTATAAAGCTGGTCAATTTAATTTATAAGAAAATTTGAATAAGAGTGCCCTTGACTGTATTAGGTATTAATGTTTTAGGCTTACAAAATGGTTAGGTTTTATTAACATTGAATTGAAGTAGTGTAATGACTGTCTTACTAAAAAGTCAACTTATAGTGTCTTAACGTAAACAAAACATATAGGTATGGGTACTGAAAAGTTTTTATTTCATTTCATTTAATCCTTTATAAAACATAGTTTCATTGACACTTATCACGACTGCATCTTAAAAAATCCCTCCAACCTGGAATAAAACGGGCGCTTATCGTCAATATGAAAGCGCATTTCCTCAGGGTATGCCAGTGTCTAAATAACGTGCAAAGGGAGTCTCAGTGAAACACTAGTGAAGAGGGCAGCACGTTCAGGAGGTCGAGGAGGGCCTTTGGCGCTTTTCCAAGAAGCTATTCAATTTTTGTATTTGTCGCGTATATCGATTTGATTCACTAAAACAGTATTTCTTTGGTATAGTGTGGGCTATGTCTATAATATTTATTGTCAATAACTAAATAGTGAAATTTCTTATGTTTAACTTCAACAGTATCAGAGCAGTCGCTCATCGTACTTAATAAGCTTAAACTTTGATCCTTTCCCTTTCCTTGGGCCTGTGTTCGGTAATTTCGGCTTTGACTAAACCGTTTATTATAAAGATATACCTATCTCTACGGTACATTTAAGAGCAGAAAGATCCCGGTTTCTAATGTAGATTAGTGCGAATAAGTGTGATGTAGCAATGTAAATAGTCGGGGACGGAGCCGACCGGCGTCTACACCAGCTCTCCAGAAAACTTGAGTGGGCAACTTTGTCCGCCACGCGGCGAAACTTCGTTTTTCATTTAATTTGCCCCAAACGAGTGCGGCTTACAATATTTTCAACGCTGGCAACTCTCAACTTGGCCCATCGTTATAAATTTCATAGTTAGGCTGTAGTGCGACTCCAGCTACACTGTAACGAGATATTGCGCAGTTTAAATTTATTTGTCATCTTTTTGTTTGTTCGCTGAAATTAATCCAATTAGAAACTGCGGTTAAAGTTTCGCTTACCCGCAACTATTGGATTGGAGTACTCCTGGGCAAAGTTGGTACGACTACCCGCAGGTGTTTAGTGATGTTCCAAGTAATTACTTTGTAATATTTTCCTGTACTGCTGTTGATGCCCCAAATAAACAAAAACAAAAACAAAACAAAACTATACACTAAATTTAGATCAGACTTCAAGACTTGCAAAGCATTGCTGTTCCTACCGTAAAAATCGTCAGCAAAATCGTATGTTTTAGATTTTTCCTACAAAACTACAGAATGGCGAGTTAAATATTATGTTAGTGAACCAGGATTTGTTCAATACCCGAATGCAAAATCTCGTAGGCGAGATTGATAAAATGTTTTAGCTTAATCCTATGAAACCTGGCGACTTCGCACGCTTCGAAACAGAACGGCGTGCGGGCCGGCAGCGGCAGCGTGCGTGAGCAAAGCCTTTTTAGTGCTAGTCTAGCGAGGCTCGTTCCGGCGCACGATAAGGGCTGATCTGCGGAAGACAGCGGTGCAGCGTGCACCAGACGCGATCGATACTGCAGCGCCTCCCCGCCCCACGCGGTGGCAGCCCGGCCCCCGACCGGCGCGGCTGAAACTTTCGCGATAAGTACGGAACTAGCGCGTGGCGTACGCAATGCAATATTGTTAGCCGGTTACGAGTCTGAAACAGCGGATATTAAGGCTACAGAGACTGCCGCCCCGTTTTTACATTGTGCCTGAGTTTCAAATGAATACGAAGTTACGCTGCATTGTAATAATTACTATCGCAGGCGTCTATTGTTATTAAATTCTGGTGTGGCGTATCACACGTGGAGCAGGGTGGATTAATAAACCTGCCCGTTTGTACCTTAATTTCAATGAATAAATAAATTCTGAACCTTGATGTCTCTGACTCGGTAAAATATGAAAGTTTTGCTCTGTAACTTTGATTATTCATGAAGTTGATGATAAATATTTTAAGCTTTGCATTTCTGTGGTCTCTCTGATTTATAATATGGAATATCGGAGTCCACTTATGTACTTTTTCTTCGTTTGCCTGCACAGCTTGCAAGACAACGTAATAAAGATTCGTTTTGTAAATTGACAGCAACGCTGGGGTCGATTCCGGAGTTTCCTGTGGGGTAAAGAGATCGGACCACTGATCAGATTGGTTCTATTTTGTGATGAATATCTTCAACCAGAATAACTAGTCTTTGTTGATGATTGCACCGTCTCTCTAGTGATTTACATTAAGAAATTAATACTATTTAATCAGCTTGTCAGCAGATCTTGTATTCGTACCTATTGTATAATGATCTTGATCTGTAGGTGGATCCTAAGAAATGCATCCATGCAACATTCAAGCAGCTATTCTGCTCACCACTTATCATACAACACATTCTACATATTACCCTTTTTCACGAAACAAATTATTTAATTAAATATTTTTGTTTCGTGTTATTTTTAACGAGGAAGTTACCCCGATCATTTTATAAACGATATGATACAGAGACAGAATATAACGCTCGTAGCTCAGTTGGTAGAGCAGTCTAGCGTTAATAGAAAGGTCGCAGGTTCGAATCCTGTCGGGGGCTACAGACGAAGATGGTTTATTTTTCCATTATATTCTGTCTCTGTATCATATCGTTTACATTCTACATATTATAGTATATGTGAAATGTTGTTACTCGCTTATAAATTTCGTGTAGCATAAGATGTAGAAAGATTTTGAAGAAAAACGTTGACTTCAACAGTTGAGTTCTGCCTAATGAGTCTAATGACATTGCTATATTGTATGGTGGTTGATTTCCCTAGTTCTATAGGTAGCTCTGAATAGCGTCGGTGTAACAGCTAAGTGCATTATTTATTTATATTGGTAGGTAGCGTTTCAAAGTCAACTAAAATTCAGCTATCACATCTAAGTACATACGTCCAGTGGCGGCACGGTGAAGTTCGGCCAAGTTCGCAACTTACAGTCGCGCCTCGCTGCTATCCGCGTATCGTGCCCAGCTGGGACATTCGCTTTTTATTTCTTCTAGACCAAATTACGCCCGATTTGCGGGAGTAAACAAGTTTTAGTTGGAGTTTGTTAAAACTGTTAACTTTAGTTATGACGTTTTGAAAGTAGGGGTGTAAGTCTGCCTTAAACTGTGCACATATGTATTGATTGTACCAAATTGTACCATGATTGTTAGTACAGTTTATGCTTTTAGATGTGTATATCAGTAGGAAGCGGGGAAGTCATCATAACATCAGCATCGGCTCGTTAGCTCATCTGATGTAGGTACTTGGTATCAAATATTTTTAAGTACGTTGGTAAAGCAAGTAGAGCTTTTTTGGCCACGATTCCATTTAATTTAATTGGAAGGAGGGGGCATCCTTAGGATATGGCTTGTTTCATGTTTCCCTGATTCTAATTTTCGAAGGGGGGTTTATGACCTGCCAGAGACGGGTACACGTAGGTACACACACATTTTTTAAGTCGCATATGTAAGTATAACTCATATTGTTTTTTTATCGCCACATATCCGCGTATCAGAGCAGAAATGAATATCCCAAGCTAATTTTTTTTTGCTTGTTACCATGTTTACGTCTCCTGGGTTACTCTTTAAAACTATGATTTTATGGGGTTCAAAACCCCCAAACACGTATTTTTGTTATTTTGGTAACCAAACCCATTCATCATTGGTGGGGCATCTCCTAAGAGCCTTATCACACTTGCGATTTGCAAGCGTATTTTGTATGAAGGCGTTGACGCAGCGTGTACGCCGCGACTGATAATTGTATAGAAAATACGCTCGCAAATCGCAAGTGTGATAAGGCTCTTAGTCATGCTAGGAAGTTATAGTATTACTAGCTTTTGCGACTCCGTCCGCGTGGAACTCGTTTATATCGTAGCTCCATAGTCCATACAAATTTTCACCCCCCATTTCACTCCTTAGGGGATGATTTTCGGGATAAAAACTATCCTATGTCCTTCCCCGGGACCTAAACTATTTCTATACCTAATTTCATCGAAATAGATTCAGCGGTTTGAGCGTGAAGAGGTAACAGACATACAGACAGACAGATAGACAGACAGACATACAGTAGAGACACACTTTCGCATTTATAATATTAGTATGGATATGGATTTTCTAAGAAACTTTGTCACTGTGGTCTTCCGGCTTACATCACAGACAAAGTGAATGTTGCTTTATTTAAGTCTTAATAAAATAAACAACAGCTACTTATCATACGACATGTACAAAGTTGATAATATTTCACCCGTAATGCTGACCGCGGTAATTCGTTTTCCTCTCGTACTTCTATTACACCTGGGATAAAAAGGGTTGCCATCTGTCTTCGCGTAAATAACTGTTCTGATAAATGTTCTCGGTGAATTTCAATTCAGATAAGAAACTGATTAGGAAGATAGGTCGCAAAGTGTTAGGTGGGTAGGTCAACTCAGACAAACTCATCAACAACATCATCACACACTCATGGATCAGAGAATGGGCAGTGGAGTAACTTACCGACCGTAAATTTCAAGCATTTTTAACCCCCGACGCAAAGAGAGGGGTGTTAAAGTTTAACGTGTCTGTCTGTGTATCTGTGTATCTGTCTGTGGTATCGTAGTTCCGAAACGGATGAACCGATTTTCGTTTAGTTTTTTTTGTGTCATAGATAATTTTATCCCGAGTGTTTTAGCCATGTTTCATGAAAATCTGTTAAGCCGTTTTTGAGATATTGGACTTTTAGTTTTTATTGTGTCATAGATAATTTTATCCCGAGTGTTTTAGCCATGTTTCATGAAAATCTGTTCTGCCGTCTTTGAAATGAAAATGTCGAGGGTCTCTCAACTTTTCTAAGTTGTAGTTATTGTAGACCGAGCCTTTCTTTTCTAGTCAACAAGGAACCCTTATAGTTTCGCCATGTCCGTCTGGCCGTCGGTCCGTCCGTCTGTCCGTCCGTCTGTCCGTCCGTCTTCGGCTTAGCTCAGTAACCATTACTACTAGGAAACTGTAATTCGGCATGGGTATCAATCAATCATGACGACAAAACAGAAGAATTATTGACAAAAGATTTTTTTGGGGTACCTACACCTAAAGTGGGGATGTATATTTTTTTTCTCGTTAAACTCATAGTGTGGGGTATCGTTGGATAGCTTGTTCAAAAATATTATGGGTTCCTTGAACGATTTTTCAAATTAGTGATTCGTTTGCCTGGCTTTAAAGCCCAAATTTGTGTTCGAGACATGTGTCCCCCCCTCCCTGCCGGCTAAATGGCTGCTACTGGGAATGTGGAAAAAATCGTGGCAGTAGTACATATAATAAATTTAAAAGGAAAACTATCACGGCTACGTAGGCATAACTTGTTACCGAGTAATAGTCGACCAATTTAATATGTACTTAGAAAGGCCAACTTACGTACAAATTCGGCCGACGCAACCATTTAGTTGGCGCGCGCGTGTCGATGTAACTAAGAAAGACAGGCAACCGCGTGGCCCGACACGCACTTGGCCTATTTTTTTACGTTGAGTAATTGCGACTAATCGATGCTAGACTACTAGTACGGTACGTAAAATGAATGCACCTTCGATAATTCCCAAGGTCGCGATTTTTTTGTTATTATTTAGAATATGATGAGTACTACTAGTAGTAAAAAAATATAGGGAAATTTGACGTTGCTTTAGGTATTACACAGCGTTTTCTTAGCGACCCTTGTAAATCCAGGGATAAATTATACAAGTGGTATTTTTCTTCAATAGAGTATCGCATTTTAGTATTATAATCTCCACTTTAATTTGCTAAAACTTTCGTCAAGTGCTTACGTCAGTATAATCCGAAACGAATAAAAAAAATATATTTCCTCTAAAAGATTATACAAGTGGGTTTTGATTACTGAATACTATTAAAAACTATCAAAGATAACCTAAGTTTGAATTAATAACATATTTATCAATAGGTTAAATTTGTATGAACAGTTTAATGTTGAAAGCCTTCTAATTATTTTAAAATAAATCTCAAAAAATTTCAAGTCGACACATATAATCCAGCTTTATCATAGTCATCTATTGATAAAAAATCTAAGTAATTCATCAATAGCTCCACATTGTATTCATTTATCAATTATTTTTTAAATTTGAACGCACGACGAACTGCGCGCGAGTCTAGTGCGCCGACGGCGAGAGCGTCATGACCAATCACAGCACGCCGTCGTTGCTTGTTTCCGACGCGGTAGCCTCCCCTCTGTTGATCAGCTCATTTGCAAAATGAAAGAATGTTGATTTTACGATTGTGTTCATTTATATTAAGTGTTGAATTTATAAATAAATCTTTGTAATGATGAATGAATTTATAAATAAATCTTTGTAATGATGACTTTCCGTCTATTAATTATACACTCATAAGCTTTATCAACCTAAAGAGTAACTATCAACGTACTTATGCAATTACTTATTCAATAATCAACTTATTGTGTAGCTTTAACAAGCTAGGTTGATCCACTGAAACAACGTATGAGTGACCGGTAGATAGATCTAAATGTATTTTTTTATATCGAAAAACGACAGTTGAATTGTCCTAACGCGCGTTTGAAACGTTTTGTGATTACCCCTCAGATCTCTAGCCGATCCAGCCGCGGCCGGATTTCTTACAGTCGGTTAACGGGTTTCTTCGGTTTCGGTTAAAACCGGTTTTGCATTCCCTACTCTCAAGCAACTGAGCTATAGGAACAATCCACCTCGGTCACCTTTTTTTTCAATCAGTTCATTCTTACAACGCCTTAGGGAGAAGACGGCATTACATAAGTTGAAATAAATATGAATTATGCCCAGCCAAATAAGTGGTTTTCTTTGTCCACCGTATGTATGTAATCATAGTATAGCCATTTGGTTTCGTTGCTATATTTGGTAAGGTTAGCCTTAAATATGATTAAAGAGAATTTTTCGCCTTAATATGATACAATGTTAACTTAACATACAAAACTAAAAGCAAGCGTTTACGTAACGTATGTAAGAAATAGGGAATGCAATATGCAATTACCGGGCAAAATTCAAAACCGGTAAATTACCGACTTGAGTAGGACAAAACCTATTAACCGGTAAATTACCGGTAATTTCAATTTGGTCTATAAGTAGCGTTATTGGATGTTAATTTATCGTAAAAATAAGCTAAAAGGTAGTATAAAGAGTAAAAGGTGGTTTCATGTTCCGTAAATGTCGTAATAATCATTTTCTTTAATATTTAAAACTTGCTCCGTGGTGGTAGGAGGTTTTGGCGTAGGCTTCAAAGGCCGTTATCATGGATCCCTACGAGAGTACCACAAATTGTTCTGGATCTACAATAGAACATTACTACAGAGGCCGGGAAGTAAGGGGTTGCCGGCCGAGTACATATACCGATCATAGCGAGGCCGGATAGTTATGAGGCTGGCAACCCCTTTTTACGCCGAGGTATGTATAGTGCTTTTCTCAAACATGCAATGAAATAAATAAATTAACCTCCAAGAAA
This sequence comes from Epinotia ramella, assembly GCA_947578815.1. Classification (NCBI taxonomy): domain Eukaryota; kingdom Metazoa; phylum Arthropoda; class Insecta; order Lepidoptera; family Tortricidae; genus Epinotia; species Epinotia ramella. The sequence continues at coordinate 14,213,318 of OX388213.1, read as the reverse complement.
TCAAACTTTAATTTTCATGGCTGAATGCCGTGATGCTGTGCCACAAATTGTGGAATGTGATACTTCGAAGCCCATTATGAATAACACAACGTCAATATATAATTTCATGTTCGAGAAAAGTAATTTGTAGACCCCCTTCTTGCTTTAAGCACATCTGCTTTTTCGTTGCCGATGAAGCCCTCGTGCCCTGGTATCCAAGCTAGTTGGTTATCTATAGTGCTAAAGCCTCTGCGGAAACTGGCTTGTTCGGGAGGCTGGAAGTCATCTAACCTGCGCACGAGACGATTTGTAATTACTCTCGAAAACAGCTTTTACACACGGCTCAGAAGTGAGATGGGTCGGTGTTTCTTAAGCAGGGTGTTGTCACCATTTTTAAAGAAAAGCACCAGCACACCTCTGTTCGATGCCTTTGCCGTTCACTCTTTCACTAAGACAAAGAGAGGTATTTCCTTGTTTTGAAAATGAAATGATTAGTATACCTATTACCTACAAACTGTTAAATAAGGCGCTCTCTGTCGTACTTATCCAAGCAGATCATTATTCATATTTTATAGAACGGAACCGTGTTTGTATTTTAAGAAGCTTCTGCAAACGATATTGTATTAATTTGGTACTATAACGCTAACCAGTTAATCAATTGACATTTTACATGACAAAAGGAGGGTATTGATTGAGACATAATCGTGACGATCAAGTATTAATAATTGTAAAAAAATATTATTTTACTAATAATTCATGTTTAGGTAAATTACCGGTTTTGATTTAAATTTACCGGTTTTATACCGGCCTTATACTAAGAAAATTGAACGGTTAACCGGTATGCATTCCCTAGTATGACATCGCGACTATTAAATAAGTACCTACAAATAAAATTGAAGCTAATTTAAGTTTAATACTAAATAACCCTATATAACTTTCTTTATTGGTAAAATAAAATAGATAATTGCAACCGAAAAACAACTAGTAACTAAATATAAAGTAAAATCAAGTACTAAAAGTTTGTACCTACAAGTTTGAGCGTACGCACGGCACGGCCTTGGAGAGGTACTCGGCTGCTAGCACGCTGCAGACGAATCGCGCGAGTCGCGCGCGAATGATTTAAATTGCGGATAATAACTGATAAGCTAATGCAATTAAGAGCTATTGATGAATCCGTTAGAATTTGTGTTTATATATTCTTCGATAGAACTGAAATGAATTACGCTGACTTGAGAATTTATGAGATTTCTTTTATGGTAAGGAGAATGGTTTCAAGATATAATTCCTAATTAAAAAAAAGACTATTGATAAATCTGTTAGAAATTTGTGCTGCAATATATTTTAGTAGTTTTGAATACACTATAGTAGCCACTAGTCACTTAAATATTCTTTCAGGAGATTTATAATTTTTTTAATGGTTTCCTTTTTTGCTGACGTAATCTATTGACAAAACTATTAGAAAACGATAAGTAAGGTTTGAATAATCAAATGCGATGCATTATAGGAAAAAACAATAACTTGTATAATCTTTGCAAAGTTTTACAAGTGTTCCTTACAAAAAAGTTAATTATTCGTAAACCAATATCAAAAACTGTTAGAAATTATTTTTCGCTGTTAGTACTTAAGGTACTCTCGCTGATAACAAAAAAAAATCAAACTTGGGAGTTATGTTAGTTTGACGACACATTACAGTGTTCGCGTACCGGACTATACCGTCTAAAACCCTCAACGAGATCCGGCTCCGCCTTGTGAAGGGGGCGTCGCAAGATCTCCCTTGGCATTCAACTGCGTAATTGTAAAACTAACCTAACCTTATCGGTCTATCCATACTAATATTATAAATGCGAAAGTGTATGTGTTTGTTTGTTTGTTTGTATGTTTGTCCGTCTTTCACGGCAAAACGGAGCGACGAATTGACGTGATTTTTTAAATGGAAATAGTTGAAGGGATGGAGAGTAACATAGGATAGTTTTTATCCCCGTAATCATCCCCTAAAGGGGGGGAATTGGGGGGGGTAAAAGTTTGTATGGAGCTGCGATATAAACGAGTTCCACGCGAACGGAGTCGCGGGCAGAAGCTAGTACGTTACTATTTTCAAAAGCTTGGAATTGTCGATGCATCGTCCAGAAAAAAAAACGGAATAATGACTTTGGCAAATGACTCACTCGGAAAACTTTTTTTCGAGGTTTTGATAATATCTTAAGTTCCCAGGGTGTCCCTTTCTCGCAGAGCAGTTTATCAAAAGCTTAGAATTGTCAATGGTTTCAGAAAATAATGCCTTCAAAGTAGTGAAACTTTGACAAATCACTCGCCCTGAAAAACAATATGTCAAGGTTTTGTACGAGTCGGGATTCAAACCTACAACCGCTGTTAGACAGCCGCAGGCTGACTAAGATACCATGATGTCCTATAATCATCATTAATCGGATACCGACATGTGGCTCCACTTACTGCAACAAGTACTTGCTTACAAACTTACATACGGACATTACGAACAGTGCAAGTTAAACAAAGTCTTATAAAAATACGAGTATACTGTCTCATTTAGTCGCATCATAGAAAAAGTGATATAGACAACTCGAACCATTTTGATGAATGATGACTTGATGAGGTATAGAATTTAAACCTAATTAACTACGAACATCATATAAATAAGTGTTTTAGGTTTACCTAAAGGTACGACAATCACAAATGTATGGTTTTGAAAATTGAAGAACGTTATTTGTCTACTTTTGTAATATAGGATACTTCTGAAATACATACCTATACATATAATATTGTGTGTGCGGGATGGGATGGTCGCAATTATAGCGCCGTACGCTGTAATGCCGCACTTAAAAACGTTTTAGTGTTTCCAAGGGTCCCAAGCATGGACAAACAAAGCTTGCAACTATACAATACAGTCTAATTACGTGGGATTGTATCGAGGGATGTTTAGCCAAAGGGGCTATTCGGATAGTTCTGTACGTAAAGGTGCTTGACAAGTAATTAGACGTTGCTTGTATTTAGAATGCATAATGAATGTACCTACGTGTAACATGATTCGTTATTTCATCAGTACGAGTACCACGTACAATGTTTGAAGGATGTAATATATTATCTTTTTGAAGCCCTCAGTATGCTTGACAATTTTATATCGAATTAAGTAAGTAGAAACATCATAAAATAAAACAGAATAGAATAGATTACTTATTGATTCGTATCAATAACAAAGTCACTAGTAGCTAATAGCACTAAGCCGTTTTATCTCAACTAGGTACTAATCTTCCAATGGCCCATTCATTCAGATCAATTTGGGATTCTAGACAAACAATATGCATTAATACCAGACCTATTAGACAGAAATAAATAAATATTGATATTATACTTGGAACAATTAAAAAATATCATACTTATCAACTAGATCAAACACTAAATCCAACGTAAACTTCCTAAGCACATTAATTTAAAGCGCCTAAACCCAGCGAAACGCGGAAAAATGGTTCGTGATTTCTTTGACGAGATGTTAATAAATGGAGAGCTTACACCTTATAATTGGGAAAAACTGTCGCGTCGCCGTCTCAGTTACAGATGGGAATAAATCTTTATGTAGAAGGGATGCTGGGCTCCGTCGGCACGTATTCGAGGCACGCGCCCGCTCTGTCCTCTGAATATAAGGAACTACCTTGCCTGCCCGTGTACAGGCCCACAGGAATTCTATAGGTTTTATTTTTAGTCCCAATACCTACTTACCTAACAGACTACTTATAGCAATAATAATATAAAAAAGAGGTAGATACGTTGTCTATACGAAATTCCGTGTTTAAAAATGGCCAGCAAATCTGACAGCATACGTTTCCGTTGACGACGCGAAACCGAGGCAAGTTGGTGCAATTGACTCAGTTTTAGTGTACCTATCAATTTTTTATATGACAACATTGACATATATGCTTTAAAATAGCTATACGGGCTGTTTCAGGGCAAATAATTCCGTAAATTTAGTATATGTAGATACTAATCTGTTATAATGCTGCACCGATAATGCTACAAAATTTACGATGTGTGGTTGTAATTATGACAAAGAATGCACCACAATTGTGACATTGTTAGACAAAACGGTTTGGGTAGAATCTTATATATATTTTTATGTCATTTGAATGTACATTCGTAATAATGATGGATTTATTTAAAAACAAACATAATATGGATCTACCTATTCTGATTATGCTACATATAACCACGCTACCTAATAATATACCTACTCTACTTACTGTAATATCCATACCAAAGTTTATAACTGTAACTTGTCATAATACCTATCTCAAGTCCGACGTCATTAAACGCCTAAACTTATATATTTCAGGGTTTCTCAAAGTGTGGTCCATGGAGCCGCGAGAGGCCCGGGACATGATTGCTATTAGGAGTGAACGAACGTACGTAGGCACATGAAATATGAGATTTTCTTCAACAGGGCTCCGCGGTATTTTTGAAATTCTGAAAGTGGTCCATGACTAACACAAGTTTAAGAACCACTGATATATTTTAAGTTTATTCCGAGGCCCTCAACACCATTATTAAAATCATACGTGGCGGCCGAAAAAAACTAAAAAAATACCCGATGCCCAACCAAATTGTTAAGATTTTATAACTCCATTCATTCCAGACCGCAATTAAGTAGGTTACTTAGAGTATATTAGTTATTAACACGTTTCATTTGATAAAATGTGACTAACTCTAAGTAGTTACTTTTATTAAATTTTATATTTATCACTAGCTTTTTCCGTTATATCGCCCGTATAGCTTAATTCAAACGTATGCACCCCATTTCACCCCTTTAGGAGATGATTTTTGGGATAAAAACTATCCAATGTCCTTTCTCGGGATTCACACTGTCATAATCGGCTCAGCGGTTTAAGTTGTAAAAGGTAACAGACAGACAGACAGTTACTTTCGCATATATAATGTTATAGTATGCTTAATCATATAATAACACATGGAGTTACCCGTCAAGTGCCACGTCGTCTTCGGTTTTGTTTGCCACGTTCGCAAACACCTTTCGTCTCATTAGGGATCGCGGCCGTGACTAAAAAAATACGTTATAAATTGAAAGGATGTTTACTTACAAAAACATCATACTTAACTGACATATTTTACGAAATCTAGTTATTAGTATGATTATGTTGGTTGAATACGCTTCAATTGTGCAGTAGACATTGTTTAATTTGGAACCCGTTTGCCCAAAATTACTCCTCTATATGTGTAAAATGTAAAAATTAAATGACTCTTTATTTTTATTTACATTATCTTATACGTATACTTTCGATGGAATACATTTGGTAATAAAAAAGTTTTCATAAATTCAATAATATTTTTTACTATAGGAATGTAAATAAATTGTTTTTGTACAAAAATAACATAGCTGCCAATAATTTTACAAAAACAGCATAAGTGACAATAGTTATTTACGATACAAGTGCCAAAAATAGGAAATTCGCAACGAGTAGTGATCAATTAAAACACGACCGAAGGGAGTGTTTTAAATCGACACGAGTTGCGAATTACCTATTCGCACGTGTATCGTACAACGTTTTACTGTACATATGGCTCTTTAAAGTTTCGACATATGCACGAAAAGTGCCCTTTTCCGCACTAGTGCGCGAAAGTAGCACCATATGTACTGTAAAGTAATTTTTTATATTTTTGTAGATATAACCGATTATTAATGGAATCTAAGTTGCAAGTATAACTTTATGGAACACCTGCATAGGAAATGGAATGGAAATGGATGTGTGTGTGTGATGGAAAGTGTTGTTGTTGTATTGTTGTATTAAGAACCAATTGTTTCGTACGCCAGAAGGCACGTCATAGCTGTTCCTTAAATATTATGTTACCACCTTATGTACCTGTGAGATGAACGAATAAAATATTGATTGATTGAAAGAAATAATATTTTAGGGGAAATTAAGTTTTGTCGCTTTCTGTAAAATCGACACCAATGTACTTAGTTATGTTGTTTTTGTAAACATCCCTTCAATTACATATAGCTAGAGTACGATATCAACCAACATATTTTATCAACTCATATTATTAGAAATCTAATAGGGCATATAATTTTAAATACGATATTTTCATCATACCTGGATACAGAATTTATAAGTTTATAGTAGTGAGATTTGGTCCAGACCGATCAGTGGAAGTATTTTTTATATTGATAATAACTAGTTGTTTCGAGGTTCATTTTGACCATGGACCTTTTAGTCACCTGCAATATTAAAAATAGTATGATTTTTAGGGTTCCGGACCAATAAGGTAAACTCGGAACGCTTATGGTGCGACTCTGTCCGTCTGTCTGTCTGTTACAAAGTTAAATATCTCGGGAATTACTAATGCTATTCACTTGAAATTTAGAATAGTTTTAAAGAAAGTTAATCCACGTGTATGGAACATGAAACATTTTAATATATATTTTTAATATCTATCTAAAATTACGGATAAGAGGGGGGGGGAAAAATTCAAAGTTTAGTTACTAGGTCAAGTGGGTTATCATATGAAAGGGCTTGAGTTGAACATTTTAAAACAGTTTTTTTTCTACATTGGTAAAATTTCGATCTATGAAGGAAGATGTAAAAAAAATACCATTCCCCCCCCCCCTCCCTTATCTCCGAAGTTATACAAGCGAAAAATTTGAAATGATTACTTGTGATTAAGATAAACATAAATATTACTGGAAAAGTATAACTTTTTCTGTATCTAGCGTATTTTTTGTTTTGTTTGGTTTTTGAGGAGGGGGCAACAAAAAAAAATTCAACTATTAGGTCATGTGGGGTATCATATGAAAGGGCTTGAGTTCCACTTTTTGAAACAGTTTTTCTTTTTTTACTACATTGGTAATATTTCGATCTGTGAAGGAAAATGTAAAAAAAATACCATTCCCCACCCCCTAATCTCCAAAGTTATCCAAGCGAAAAAAATTCCGTATCTAGCGTATTTTTTGTTTTATTTTCTAATTTATTTCCTAGTTAAGTTTGCAATTTAATCAACTTTATAAGTCTTTTTTTGTTTTGAAATTCCTATAAGACTACGAGTATAATAGAAGTACTCTATTTCAAATAAAAATAGTATTTTTCACAATCGTGTTATAATAGAGAGCTTTTTAGTCGAGTACCGTGTTTAGGCCACGAAGCTTGCTCAGTGGTCTAAGTAAGGTACGAGATTAAAAAGCTTGATTATGACACTATTGTGAACAATACTTTTTGTACGAGTTCATTAAAATTAATAATTTAAGTCATTAATACGAGTAAGTATATAAGAAAACGAAATATCGTAAGTACTATATTGTCTAGTTCTACTATTGTAAAGGCTCTTTGACTTTTCAGGTAGCAAGGTAAGTGTGGCTTCCTCTGCCATATTAGTTATTTCTTGAGGAGTTAAAGATTTTTCGTCACTGTGTCTACTCATTTTCTTAGTTTTTATTTTAACTTTTTAAGTTTGATAAGAAAAGTTATCACATCACACCACCGGCGTCCGTAATGTTGCAGGTCTAAAAAAAGATCGCGATATTCGCGATTCAATCGTCTTGGTAGTTCGATATATGGTCTTGGTGTAAATTGTAAAAGCTATTCGTTGTTTGAAATTGAATTCTGTTGTGTTGGGTTAAAATAAGTAATTTAATTTAACAAATATTGGGGCATTTACTTTACCTTGAGTTAATTGATAGTTTGTACGGAACCCTCGGTGCGCGAGTCAGACTCGCACTTGACCGGTTTTATTATTTAACAGTTTTGGAAGTAGGTTACTTATCTATATATGTATATCAGTAGTGATCTGCTATAACAATCGCGTTTAATGCGCAATGTTTCATAAGGAGATTTTTCGACGTCTCGTAATTAACGCTCCTTTATAATTATGTGCCGGGACGAGCTAATAATACTTTTACAGAGGACTTTTAATTAAAGGGACCAGAATTATAATCCGTATTGTCAGCTGTCTAAAGTTGAGGACCTCGTCAATTATTCTTAAGGAAAATCAAACTTAGTAAATCGTAAATTTTATGCTGCAGTATTAATGCACTGTTACTTAAAATACATAAAGGAGAGCTAATGTGCATCCACCGTCATCATCATCATCATCATCATATCAGCCGAAAGACTTCCACTGCTGGACATAGGCCTCCCCCAAAGAGTGCCAAGGTGACCGGTCCTGCGCCACCCGCATCCAGCGGACTTCCGCAACCTTTACCAGGTCATCAGTCCACCTTGTGGGGGGGGCCTACCCACAATAAACTTCAATAATATTATACAATTTTTAATTAAAGCTTATCCCTTAAAATATTAAATTTAAATTTCAAACAATTAACTATGTAATTTTTTATTCAAATTAATTTAAAATTAAGTTTTTTTCTGAAAAAACTAGATATATTTAAAAACGATTAACATTTCATTTGGTAATAAAACAGTCCTTCCGCGCCTTCCGGTAAGTGGTCGCCACTCGAGAACCTTTCCGCCCCAGCGGCCATCGGTTCTACGTGCTATGTGCCCTAGCTGCACCTGTGCTGAAACGTGGTCGCTTACCTGAAACGTGGTCGTTTACTATGGGCCTCATAAGAAGGATCAAAGTCACCCAAAGGGCAATGGAGAGGGCCATGTTGGGAGTTTCTCTGCGTGATCGCATCAGAAATGAGGCTATCCGCAGCAGAACCAAGGTAACCGATGTGGCCCTCCGAATCGCTAAACTTAAGTGGCACTGGGCATGCACCGTAGATAAATTAAATCCGTTCGTTAATTTCACTTTACTATTCGAAACTGATCATTTAATTAATTAGTTAATTACCTGTATCAAATTTTCATCAGATTGGAAATGAGATAAATCAAAAGTTGAAACCCGGATCCGATTTAATTTGCTCGCAAAGCGACATTATATCTATACTAGGTAATAACAATGTAATTCGAATGGTAACTTAATAGTAAGAACAAATTAACATTCAATTGAAGTTAAATGTGTGGCATATACAGGGAGGAACATTTCCTTGGACTAAGCTGAAAGGACAGTGTTATATAAGTGACGTACAAACGATCTATTATAAATGTTAAGCTGGATTTAAAAGAAAAAAAAAACATAAAAATCGAAATATTTTATCTTAGTGACAACCCTAATACTATACATAGTTATTATTTTCATTTGAAATTGACACATGTCACAAGTCACAAGAATCTTGCTGACTTCATTGAATCTGCTGGATAGGGTTGAAACATACAGTTTTTTTCACCAAAGTTTAACAAGTTGTATCTCGGTAACCGTTAGAAATATTAATATGGTTACTAGGTGAGAAGTAAAGCACTAAACCTGATCTATATCCCATTTGCTTAAAAGTCCATCGATCTGTTCCACCCAGTATATCTGTAGATTAGAATTACATTGTGCTTAAATCTAAAAAATAAGATTGTGTTTTCTCCTAAAACAAAGGCACGGAATAAACAAATATAACCCCAATAAAACTAAGGGATCAATGCAGTATCTTATTTTATTATTGTCATCATCACGTTTTTCCCGTCGAAAACCAAAATTAGAAACTGACTAAGAAACGTTATATAAATATCGGTATTAAGTACTAAAGTGAAGGAATCTGCATACCTATTTAGAAAATTACTTCATGCTTTCTATAATGACATTAATGACCCAAAATCAGGTGCTATGACAGCTCTTGTTGACCTTTTTTCAGACATAGGGCTCATACTAACTGTCTGATATGAGTGAGTTAGATTGTAATCTTTCAACGGCCCACCTTGAAAAGGGTTAATTAATTTCTTAATTAAGGCAAGTTGATCAGAAAATGATATTATTGATAGACGAATAAAATTTTCTTGAAGTCTGTGAGTGAAATTGGATGGTTTCACGTTAATCATCCTGCATGCCATCCATGTCGTCAATTTTTAACGTTGATAATGGATATAAGGCTTTTAGGTAAATAGGGTATTTGACAACAGTGAAAATAAATTGTTTTTAGAATAGCAATAGATAATCATTACGAAAATACTCGGAAAGTATCAATCTTTCACTTATTTTTGCTATTTAAGGATTTTTAAATCATAAAAACTAACAATAAGGACCTTGCTTGATTGAGACGTCACAAGCAATTTCATACTAATGGACGTTTTTGACGTTTTATAAAAAGAAACTGATCAATTTGATATTAGTCAAATAGCGTATTTTGGCATGCGTAAAAAGATATAAGGAGCATAACAGCCCCCAATAATTCCACAAATTTCAGCTTTCTAGTGCCAATGGTTACTGAGATTATCCGCGGACGGACGGACAGACAAAGCGAAACTATAAGGGTTCCTAGTCGACTACGGAACCCTAAAAAGGGATGTATTTCATGGATTTACGAAGAATTGTACCATAAGATGAGTTCACGTGTCGCGAACCGAACCACTTGGCCACAGTTAGCAGTTCCGAAGTGAGTGTAACAAGCGCCGCGGCCATTTATTGCTTCCCGACTAGTTTCGTCTAGAACGTAGCAATTACGAGGGGCTTGAAGTGGCTAGACGAAGCGTTTTGACAAGCTAATTTTATAAGAGCGAGGCATGTTGTGTCAACCATGCTACGCTCGCTAGCGCCTATCCTACTAAACGTACAAGTATGTCGTTCTCAAGGAAAAGCGACCTTATTGTAATTGACGCTTATAGATACTATTATTACCAGTGATCGGTTATTTGGATTCTCCCTCGCGGGATATCAAGTAGAAAAGTTAATATAGATACGACAGTTTCCCGCGATACCGAACAAACCGAACAAAAATTAAACAATTTAAATTATCTAAGGAATTTTTTACTCTTACATGGCAACCAGTTGAGACAAAAACTTTTATTCTTTTCCTAATCTCTACACTTTATTTTAAGCAAAATATATTAAAACCTCCACAAAGTATTAGCTTATATATCTGTCATGATGGAAAAAATACGGCAAAATCAATTTCATTATTTTCTCTGGATTTCAGTTCTAATTATTTGCTTCTAAGGATTACATAAATAAATAGGTATTAGCTGTATAATTTATACTATAATATTAAGTCACAGGTTATCGTATAAGTGCAGATACATAGATCTTATAGCTCAACGGCGATCCAATAAATTATTATGGTTCAATTTTCATTTCATCGACTTGTTTCTGAGATTATTTTTTACGACAACTGTGGCTTACTCTAATTGAACTTTTGATTCGCGTATGATTGAAATATTCTCGGGGAGTACTAGACCGTAAGGCAGTGTTACATACTAGTTGACATGCCGCGAAAACCTAATTCTTTCCCTAAGGATGAAACTATTCTAAGTTGGGTCGAGCCCCACGTTGACTTGATATATGAGTCGACTAAGCAATCAATCCATTGTTCAAAATGTGAAGTAACCATCGGATGTACGAGTAAAAATGGTGTTAAAAAACACGTTAAAAGTGGCCCGTAGTAACCATATATTAGCTGATAGACACGCGTACTTACTCGCTGAACTTTTATCCAAACGGTACAAAATGTGCCGAATTGGAGGCAGCAAAGAGCTGTCAGTGTAAACACTTGTGCTCATTTGTTCGATTTAGACAAAAGAACGGAGAGTAAGTACTCGTCTATCAGTATATACTTAGATGTTTTAAAGTGTAATAAAATAAACACATTGTATTTTTTTGCCTTTTCTAACAACATAAAGCCCGGATTCCCGGGGCATATCCATACTAACATAATGATTGAGGTCGTTCACCCCATGTCGAATCCAAAAAACCGATCACTGATTATTACGCCGTGAATCTTGGCACTTGTGCTTCATTTATAATGACTTAAGCGCCAACGTGCCGTTCGTCAGCACGGCTATCACGGTCGCGGCGAGATGGACTATCCGTCTCGCACTAATTAGAACACTTAGAAAGAGACCGATAGTCTATATCGCCGCGACACATCTCGTGGGCCGTCCTGTGATAGCCACGCTGGCCAAAGGGACCTTATTGTCGTTGAAGCTTTAATCATTATAAACGATACGCAAGTGCCAGGATTCACGGCGTAATCACTACATAGTATAAAACAAAGTCGCTTCCCGCTGTCTGTCCCTATTTATGCTTAGATCTTTAAAACTACGCAACGGATTTTGATGCGGTTTGATTCAAGAGGAAGGTTTATTATGTATGATATAGTACCCGTGCGAAGCCGGGGTGGGTCGCTAGTAATAGTATAAGCACCAAAGACAACAAGGTCGCTTTTCCCTGAGAATACACAGATAGGCGCTACGGGCGTAGCATGGTTGCCTTTTTATCTGCACTTAAGCGTGCTACACACTACGCAGATACGGTAAGATTGTATGGCTCTATGAGCGAGACGGTTGAACTCCCCTCCCCAGTTATACGCAGACAAAATCTTACCGTATCTGCGAAGTGTGTAGCACACTTTATCGTTGTGCATAAGACATCCGTTACTCTCGCACTCGCATACTTGTCAGAACGCGACGGATGTTGTATCCACAACGATAATTGATAAACTGGCAACCATGCTACGCGGGAGGTCTCGGACTGCTCGTAGCATCCAACCGAAAAAGAGATCGGGGTTATGTAAGAGAGAGAGATTATTTGGGTCCGGTTCAGTTGTTAAAACATTCAACTTGTTATACCTTTCTAAACCTTAAGTAGCAGCAGAAACAGATTGGCAAAACAAACAATACTGTCGTATTTTCTGAGCAATAGACTCGTGAACTTAAATAGTACCTACAGCAAAACATAAGCCTACAATTCCTACTATCTCCAGTGACAGAACCGACATTTATGTTGCGCGTAATTTCAAATTATTATATTTTTACAAAAATATTATCTATAAGAAGTGTACGAAAAAAATTGTAAAGAATTTTAAGTAAGCTGTTATTTCCATACGGATTTTAGGAGTAATAATAGTACATTGTGATACAAGTGAGGTATGTTGATAATTACATCAGAGGCGGAATTATCACGCGAGCCGCCAGGTGAGCGTGATAAGAGAGCCGAGGATGTAATTATCAAAGCTCACGCGTTTCATACGACGTTTTTCAACACATTTACGAGGAAAAAATCCTTTTCATGATGAAAATTTTATAGGCCTGCCAAGTTATTTTCTTTACTTATTAATGGCAACAGGTTTTTACTCACATGCATCGCCAAGAATTTCCAGTGGCGTCCATTCTTATTATCACTTTTCTAGTCACCACGAGTCAACATTTATGTTAATAACCAAACACGCATTAAAAATGTTTACAAAATATCTGTGAAATAACCTATAATGGCGCGCAACCGTTTTTTTTCGTGAAGTTTGCTCTGTGCGCGCGCATTAGATGAAATCTCTAAACAGCCAATACAAAATAAAATAAATATTTTCGTTTTAAAATGTTATCTTTATTAATTGATGTAAAATGTTATCAAAAGTGATTAGTTTTACTAAATTAAACGTTTCTAAATCATATCCAAATGTAAATAGTCAATTAATTAAGAAAAAGGATTTAATTTGTTTAGTCGAGTAAGAATCCATTTGACGAGCATTAAAAAAAAAGCTGTACATTCTGTACAACCCGGTTAATTTAAGAATACACCGTGTGCATGCATACATCTTGCTGCAAGGTGCCAACGTGACTTAATCGGGATATAACCATAACACACAAGTATCGTAATGTTATAGCACACGCGTGTTAAATATCCAGGATTATGAGCCTAAAAGCGACACAATAAGAGGTACGTTACGAGCAATTGTGTTGAAAAAGCATGTTTGTATTCTGGCGGCAGTCGGATAAAATGGCCATTATAAAATTGATGCGATCGAATAGGGATGATTTGTAAAAAAAAATTATGATGTCATTCAAACTAGTTTTTGGAGAGGAACAAATGTTTGTATGGGAGCAACTACAATTAAAGAACATATATATCCAAAAATTTGAGACAAAGATTGACCTCGCTGGCGACAGCGCAAAACGCTTCATACTGATAGAGACACAGGTATGACGTCACAACTGACATTTGTACTAATCGTTGTACGGAAAATCAGGTAAATTGTTGTTTCGGTCGCGAAATACTGCGTTTAAGTAGGTACATAGTTGTCATGCAATTTTGTTTCTCTGTAAAAGCGTCCTTACGCTATTGGTAGCTTTAAATTTACTCTTGGACAATAAAAAAAATGCATATTTTTTTTTAACTTTCAAGGTTTATATCTTTTTATGATTTTAATTATATTTTATAATTTATACTTTATTACGATAATTTGATGGTTTACTATCCATTTAGCATCACTACGTTATCAATTTGAACATGAGGTATCATGCCTATTGCGATAGTTACTTGATCTGCTTATCTGTTTGTTTGCTTTACTTAATTATGGACATGAGTCTGAAATAAATGATTTGAATTGAATTGAATAATATGTGCCACATACCGTTCATGGCTTGTACCGAAGTATTACGCCATTCGCAAACCAAACAAATCACTTTAAATGCGCTACGTTTGCTGCATTGCGCATAATATTATTTGCTATGTCGAATTTATAATTTCTCCACTCATTTTATTATGGTATAGTATGGTATTTTTTTATTGGTAATTCTAAGCAATAATGGGCTATTAATCCTAATAACTGACTTGTAAAAGTGTGCTAAGTTAATTTGAATCTAGTTGCATAGATAATCGGATTGAATTTAACTTTTTCGAATAATCAACGAAACAGAAGAAATACAATACAATACAATACAATACAAATACTCTTTATTGCACACCTCACACAAACAAAGCAGTTAAAAAGAGAAACAATACAATAACATGTAGGTAAAATACTACTTTATTTATTTTATGAAAGTTTCCAATCGAATTGAAACGTAGAATGTACATTGTAAATATTGTAATGCACATGCACACAAACAGGCCTTACGAGGCTATAATAAGTATGAGTATCTATGCTTCTTGTCCTTATAATACAAAGGTCGTGTGTATATGCAGACGACGAGTTTGGTGGCTCTTCAGGCTATTATAATACACACACTATTTCATAATCGCCTGATTTATCGCCGAACTTGTTGCCTGTACATAAATGCGGCCACAGATGCAGCTGTTTATGTATGTACTCGTATCTATGATAAATATAAACAGCAGTGACTGTGTTCAGTCTCAAACTCTAGCAAATGTATGATTAAAGCCTTTCGGCCGCCATCGCAACTGTGTTTCACAACCAGTTGTCTATGAGGATTTTTTAATCTTTCATGGCAACCAGTTGTAAAAGAAGAAGATTTATTCCTGTTATACAACCAGTTGTCAACGAAGAAAAAAATCGCCGCCATCGCAACTGTGTTTCACAACCAGTTGTCTATGAGAATTTTTTAATCTTTCAGGGCAACCACTTGGCATATTAACAGCACCTTTATTTTAAATAACTAGAGACCCGGTAGCAGCGTTCAAACGCCGCTAGAATGTGGTAACCGAAAACCTTTAAAACATAACGATCATATTTGAAACCCTAGCAAGGTGCAGAACTGCAGAGTTAATCAGTTAGTTACATGTTTTTTTTATCAAATATGCTAGCCACCAAATAGGCCACATTTCCTAGCCCGAAAGGGCCGAGGCCGTTATTTTTGTTCAAGTCATTGGCATTTGTAAGTTTTTTTTAAATTATGTAGGGTTTAATTATCAGCTTATTTTATACTCTATTTGTTCTTAGCACTAACTACGAAAGAATAAGGAACCGTTCAACGCAGGAAAATGAGTCCCACATATACTTAACTTCCTTTATTAATTTAATTTGTCGGAAAAATAAAATATAACAAGGCATAACATTTTCTGCTATGGTTGTGAACAAGGAAAGTTAAATCTTCTGTAGCAACTAGCCTTTTTGAGATTTTCCTTATTCAACTGGTTGTGTAACAGGAATAAATCTTCTTATTTTACAACTGGTTGCCATGAAAGATTAAACAATCCTCATAGACAACTGGTTGAGAAACACAGTTGCGATGGCGGCCGAAAGGGATTAAAGTACCTAAATAAATAAAATATCTTTCAAATAAATATTTAGACGAGATACACGTAGGTGTCCGTGGATGGTTCGTTAAAAGTTGATGATAATATTTTATGCATGAATAAAATAATAATGTCAAAGTTACAGAAATGATGTAGAACTTTTTGTCGAATAATTTTCTATTCAGCAATAAACTTGCTTTAGAAAAATTATACCAATGAAATTCGTAGGTACTCATAATTACGGATCGATTCGTAGGTAATAAATCAGCGCAGTCTTATCACGTTTAGGGTATCGTAAGGAACAGGCGTGTCATTTCATATTCGATCCACATACCCCGTACTCCAAGAAAATAAGACGCGCCGCCGCCCGTACACTTGTAGATGATACTCTGATAAAATCAGAGACATATTTCTAAGATCGGCTTAAGATACATTTTAAGATTGATCTGAATTGTTTGATTTTATATATATGTAGGTAGATGAATATAAATGTAAGTACAGAGTCCGGCGGCAGATTTAATATTTTGATAATGAATTAAAAAAAAACTAAGAGTTATAGAACAAAATTATTTATTAGAATTAAACGAAGACAAATTCGGATATAGTTTTTTAATAATTACTATTTCTAAATGTTGCACACTTTTTTGTACGCTCGCCTTATACCTTACTGAAGTTTTTATTTGTAAAGCGCCGAATCACGTTTACTTGAAATCGGATATCTTCCTTTAACTTTTCAGTATTTACATCCAAATTTAAGACGTAATCTTTGAAAGTGCTCTTAAAAAAAACATTTGAGGCCCACGGGACGAGCCGAGGGTTTGGTATTTTTCAGGAATGCCCTGGCTGTTATCAAATATCAATGATGCCTCCACTGTGTAGACGGTGGCATCATCTTATTGAAACCATGTGTTTCGATTAAAGAAAGGGACACCTTCAACATGTTGTCTAATAATACATTGTGATACAAGTGAGGTATGTTGATAATAACATCAGAGGCGGAATTATCACGCGAGCCGCAGGTGAGCGTGATAAGAGAGCCGAGGATGTAATTATCAATGCTCACGCGTTTCATACGACGTTTTTCAACACATTTTGCGAGGAAAAAATGCTTTTCATAAGATGAAAATTTTATAAGCCTGCCAAGCTATTTTCTTTACTTAATTATAGCAACAGGTTTTTACTCACATATTGTACGGTCGAGGTCATAAATACGTTTACACTTTTGCACCTTATTGCCTTGTAATAAGGTGCAAAAGTGTAAACATATTTATGACCTCGACTGTACATCGCCAATAATTTCCAGTGGCGTCCATTCTATAAGCTTTTCTAATCACCACGAGTCAACATTTTTGATAATACCAAACACGCATTAACAACGTTTACAAATATTTGTAAAATAACCTATAATGGCGTGCAACAGTTTTTTTTCGTGAAGTTTGCTCAGTGCGCGCGCATGTGTTTAGCCAGACAGCCAGACTTAGATGAAATCTCTAAACAGCCAATACAAAATAAAATAAATATTTTCGTTTTAAATTGTTATCTTTATTAATTCATGTAAAATGTTATCAAAAGTGAATAGTTTTACTAAATTAAATGTTTAACTGATAACCAAAAAGTCAATTAATTAACAAAAAGGATTTAATTTGTTTAGTCGAGTAAGAATCCGTTTGCCGAGAATTAAAAAAAACCGGCCAAGTGTGAGTCGGACTTGCACACGAAGGGTTCCGTACCATTATCTATAAAAACAGTAAAAAAAAAGTTTGTTGTATGGGAGGCCCCCTTAAATATTTATTTTATTTTGTTTTTAGTATTTGTTGTTATAGCGGCAACAGTTATACATAACTTGTGAAAAATTCAACTGTCTAGCTATCGCGGTTCTTGAGATACAGCCTGAAAAAAAAACGTTTGTTGTATGGGAGCCCCCCGTAAATATTTATTTTATTTTGTTTTTAGTATTTGTTCTTATAGCGGCAACAGAAACACATAATCTGTGAAAATTTCAACTGTCTATTAGCTATCGCGGTTCTTGAGATACAGCCTGGCGACAGACAAAACGGCAAAAAAAACACGTTTGTTGTATGGGAGCACCCCTTAAATATTTATTTTATTATATTTTTAGTATTTGTTGTTATAGCGGCTATAGAAATACATCATCTGTGAAATTTTCAACTGTCTAGCTATCGCGGTTCTTCAGATACAGCCTGGTGACAGACAGACAAACGGACAGCGAAGTCTTAGTAATAGGGTCCCGTTTTTACCCTTCGGGTACGGAACCTTAAAAAAGCTATACATTCTGTACAACCCGGTTAATTTAAGAATGCACCGTATTCATGCCTACATCTTGCTGCTAGGAGTGCTAGGTGCCAACGTGACTTAATCGAGATATAACCATAATACACAAGTATCGTAATGTTATAAAACACGCGTGTTCAATACCCAGGATTATGACCCTAAAAGCGACATAATAAGAGGTACGTTACGAGCAAATGTGTTGAAAAAATTATTCACTTATTCCCCCTATAAAGTTATGCCTGATGCGGCGTGTCCGCGGCAGCACCAACGGCCTCCTGGACGCAGTTGCGGCAGCACATGACAGTCCAATAGTCTGTCACTGGACGCGATCTCATGGCTCACAGGTGAGCTATGAGAAGTGACCATCGGTGTACCTGCCTACTACATAATACCTGCACTAACATAGCTCCTAAGTTAATAATGTAGGTACCTGAAACTAACAAATATGGATGTCTTTACTCCGAAATAAACGTATTTATTATTATTATCCTCTTTATTTTAATTTCGTCTTAGACTAGGTTTTTACAATAATTATATCTAAAAAGTAAAATATAAAACTATACATACATAACATAAAATCATTATAAAAACCTAACCTAGGGTGCAGCCGGCAGCGAGGCGCGGCCTAAGCTACCGGCGGTCAGGGCGACAGAGACAGGAACCTCCTGACTATACGCGCAGTATCCAGGAGTACCGCCTTCTGTATCTGACCCTTGATCCAGCCGCCTAGCGAGAGTCTCTTGAGGTGATGGTCGAGACTCTTCGCTATTAAACCGTTCGCCGAAACGACTATCGGGACGATGATCGTCGAATCAACATCCCACATGGCGGTTACCTCGTGAGCCAGGTCTAGGTACTTGCTGGCTTTGTCCTTCTCGGCCTTCAAGAGGTTCTCGTCATGGGGGATGGTGATGTCGACGAGCACTGCCTGGCGTTTCGATCGATCTGTCAGCACGATATCAGGCCTATTGGCTAGAATAGTCCTGTCCGTGATCACAGATCGATCCCAATAGAGCGTGGCACGACCATTTTCGAGAACTGGTGCAGGTGTGTACTTATAGTAAGGCACTTCGGAGGCCACAAGACCGTATAGTAGAGCAAGTTGCTGGTGAATAATTCTGGCTACAAGGTTATGTCTGTGCAAGTACTCGCCGTTAGCAAGATGACCACAACCGGAGATAATATGCCTGAGTGACTCCCCGGGACGGCGGCATGCCCGACAAATGTCGACCGTACCGTCCTTCAGGATATACCTCCGGTAATTGTTCGTCATGATAACTTCGTCCGCAATTGCACAGACAAAACCTTCGGTTTCCCCGAAGAGATCCCCGAAACGTAGCCAGTTCACCGACGCGAGCAGATCTACATCGGGCCCTGTGAGGGCCTTGTAGAACCGCCCGTGTAGCTCCTTGCTCCTCCATACCGCCCTGCGGTCCTCGGCGCTCATTACTTTAAGCCTGCGCCAGTTCTCGTTTGCCAAGGAGAGCGGGGTGAAGTTTCCGTCTACTGCTACTACGTCGCGATGCATCCCACACTCGTTGTTTAGGAAATAATCCCTTAGGCTACACACCTCGCGGTTGTGGAGATCTTTGGCATTTAAAAAGCCGCGACCTCCACATTTCCGCGAGATGTACAGTCTCATAACAGACGAGCGTGGGTGTAGCATGCGATGCGCAGTAAGCAGTACTCGGACTCTTCGGTCCAGGGCATCCAGCTCAGTCTGGGTCCACCTTAGTACGCCAAAGGAGTAAGTAAGCAAGGGCATCACCCAGGCGTTGAAGGCGCGCACCTTGTTGCCGCCCGACAAAAGACTATTAAGTACTTTGGTCAGGCGACAAAAGAAGCGCTCCTTCACCGCCCGCTTTACGCCCTCACCCTCAATACCCAATGACTGTGACATACCAAGATACTTATAGGTTTCTGCTTCGGAGATAGATTTGAGGGTCATTGTCTCAGAAAGTTGCAAATTTGTTGAATTTACAACTTTCCCCCGCTGTACATGCATGACCGCACACTTATCGACACCAAATTCCATTTTGATGGCGCTACTGAAGACTTCTGTTGTTTTCAGTAGTTCCAGCAGGTCATGTGCATTCGGTGCAAATAGCTTAAGGTCATCCATATAGAGCAGATGAGAAATGACATCACCCTCTCTCCGAAGCCGGCAACCTAGCCCTGAATCCTTCAGCAGGGTGCTAAGTGGATTCAACGCTAGGCAGAACCACAAAGGACTCAGACTGTCGCCCTGGAAGATCCCACGTTCAATCCTTATAGAGTCTTGCAGACCAGACGGGCAATCTCCTCCCCCTGGTTGACGAAGGACTGTGGTCCACTGCCCCATGCAAGCGCCTAAGAAGGATCTCAGAACTGCATCAACTTTATACAACTCTAAGATCCTCCTCAGCCATGAATGAGGCACCGAATCATAGGCCTTCTTGTAGTCAATCCAGGCGGCCGAGAGGGCCCCTTTGTTCCGCCGAACTCGTTGGCAAATGGTCATGTCTATGAGGAGGAGCTCTTTAGTACCACGAGACCCAACCCTACATCCATTTTGAGCAGGGGCCAAAACGTTGTTTGCAACGATGTGTGCGTTAATTTTTGCTCTCAAAATGGATGTAAGGAGCTTGTACAGCGTAGGCAAGCACGTGATGGGTCTGTAGTTTTTCGCTTCCGTGGTACTACCGGACTTATAGAGCAGGGAGGTGATACCAGTTGTCAAGAAAGATGGCAGGGAACCGAGCTCAAGCGCTCGCTGGAACTGCGTTGCTAAACGCAGGTGTGAGCATCGAAACCATTTCAGCCAGAAGTTGTGTAATCCATCCGGTCCAGGACTTTTCCAGTTCGGCGCCAAACGGATGGCACAACTAACGTCTTCGGGGCTAACGGTAACAGTCCCCATGGGTTCGATGAACTCACACTCACGTTCAACAACACTCATCCACTCGCCTTCGGTGTGTTCGACTGGCACCGACCAGATACTACGCCAGAAGTCAACCATCGCAGTAGCATCCGGCTGCCGCCCGTTGGACACACGAAGGTCGGCTCCCTCCCACTTTCGGTATACCTTCCTTTGATCGCTCTGGAAAAGGCGATTCTGCTGGTATCGGTCCACACGCTCTCTGTAGCGGCGAATACGGCCTGCCCATGCATAGACTTTCTGCTTCAGAAAGTCAATACGCTCTGTGACACAGGCCATGTAGTCGCGGGGCCTGATACCAGTTCCCGCGAAGGCCTGGTTCACAAAGCGCATGACTCGGGGGCGGTTGTTGCCCCCCCTGAAGCAGATCAGCTTTGCAATGAGAGTCCTAAACGTATTGATACGGCACTCAATCCGTACTTGCCATGCAGGGACACCCCCGGTGGTCCTAGGTGCACGGTCAGCGTCCGGAAACTTGACGCGAGCAACACGGCACGCCGCGATGGCCCCGCAGTACATGATTGAGTGTGTATCAAGTAAGTCTTCACTAGCCCGTATATACGGATCTAGCAGACCGTTTAGAGCTCCCATTAACGCTAGATTGCGTCTATTTACGGGCAGGCGTGGTAATCGTGGCCTAGTGTTGCTTGTGGAACGATACCCCGTAATCGCATCTTCCAGAGCCCTCCTCAGTTGCTCATTGGTCTGGCTACTCACGCTCTGATTCGCACAGTCCTCCTCGTCGGCACTGGGCTCAACCCGCGGTGCCCCCGGTGCCAGGTCGGGTGCGGGCACCGGAGTCTGCAACGTAGCGGGTGGATCCCGCGCCGAAGCAGAGGCGGCACGAGTAGAGAGTGCTTCCAGGCGTAACCGATCAAGTGTGGCGTCATCCAACCGCTTGTGCCGCTGGATGACGCGCACTTGATCCGATAGACGCTGCGCAGACACGGTGACGGCCGGCTCAAGCGCCTGAAACAGAGGCAGCATCCGGACACGGTACGCGGATAGATTAGTTCCTCCCTCTGTCGCCCCATAGTAGGCGCGCATGCAGTTTTCGTTGATCGATTGTGACCACTGCATGCGGCGCACTGTACCACCGGTAGCGGGAGCCGTGGGCGGAGCAGGATGCCCCGCAGGCCCCAAGCGTGCCGGCAGCGGAGGCCGCCCGCGCCGCGCAGGTGGTCGTGGCGGCGCCGGCGGCTGCGGTTTCAAACTCGTCGCCCGACGATGATGAGCTGGATGACGGGGGCGGCGGCGAGGCGGGCGGAGGTGGAGGGTGTGCTTGTGGTTCCGCTTCTTGAGTTTTGCGTGCTCTTGATCTTGTTATCATCGTGGATGTTTATTCACTTATGTCAAATCCGTGTAATCAAAATCGGTCTTCAATTGTAGCCAAAAGTGGGCTAAAACAAGATTTTCCATTTTGCCCTTCGTATTAATGCTACGGCGGTGTAAAATTGAGCCATTTTGGTACGAATAAACATAAAAATATGAAATTGTAAAATAAGATATCAAAAAGCACGACTGACGTGACAGCGGTCAAGTTTTTTTTTTTTTTTTTTTTTTTTATTATTATTAAGCAATTTCTTTCATAACCGATGCGAGCCTGCTGCACTTGAAGAAAAAAATATGGTCAATTTATTAATTTCTCTAAAACTTTACCCGAAACGTTAGTTTTTTGGCTCTTCAATAGGATGCAAGCGTTATTTTCACATTGTCAAGAGCTGAGTAGCGACTAACGATAATTTGGATAATCGTAGAAACATGACAGAGCTTATTTTTTTTAATAAGTAGATTCCGTTTGTAAATTGCAGTTGGTCACTTTAATCATTAAGTAATTGTAAAATCATGATTCTCCTGACTGACGTCTCATAGTGTAAAAATAAGCCGCAATGTTCATAATACCAAAACACCCATTCCAATTTCTCTCGCATTTTCCAAAACAAAAAAAACAGTTTAAAAACTTAAATCTTCCACCGGAAGGACACCCTCTATCTGTAACCGTAGGCTTCAGTAATATATTATGAGGATGTTTTTATCGCACGGTGTCATAGTGACGTCAATGTGACGTTAGTGTTTGGGTGTTTGTCTCCGGGTGCCTCGAGGATTGCTTATGATTCACTCTACTAGAACATCCATTTCTAGCCATAACCACTTTAAAAGTATTAGTACCAAATATCTGCATACTTTAAAATTATTAAAATTTAATACGGTTATATGTTACTCCATGAAAAGTTTTAATGGTTTTGTCACCAAACAATAACATTGTCTCTGCGTTACCATTATAGTTCCTCGTAGCAGCATGGAATTACCTCTTAGGTCCTATTTACCTGGCTGGAAGAGATAATCTTCCCCGTAAACCGAAATAACAACCATTTCCAACAAAAAACCTTAAGCGAAATACTTGTTGGCTTTGCAAACGGGAAGCAGCAAGAAATAACAATTTGCCGAGTTTTATTTTACAGAGAGGTTGAGGAGAAGCCTTTTGTTGCTGCTTATTTATGCATAGTTTCAGATAAGTTTGCATGAAAATGTATATTCCAGCGTGTGTTCGTCTTCACTAGTTCCATATTTATGGCACGCAAAATAAAATGTTGGCTGTCGTCGGTTGATAAAAATGCAAACCGTGGCCGCGGGCCCGGGCTGCCGCGTACGAGTGCCTCCTACTTCCTATACCTATCACTATCACGGGCTCACTACTTATAATATAAGTTAAGAAAAGTACTCTCCATCTTTGCACTCGCAAACAATATAGAGCATAGCTAAATTTTAAGTGTGATGGGAGTTTCTAAGATTTGTTATATCGATATTCCTTGCTACAATCGAATTAGCTCATGAAATATGAACGTGTATGGATTTAGTTGCATTACCTTTCTATGATTCTATTATTCCGATTAACAGTAGTACTTAGTAATTTAGACTCGTTATAGCCGTATATGTTCGTTTGTCCATATATCAGTTGCATTATAATCAGAAACTATATCAGACCTGTAGATACAAATACAATACAGGCATGGAATTATATTTTAACAAATGCCCACGCCAGTCTTTTACAGCGGTTAGTTACATCAAATCAACCTCAGAAAGAGTTGAACAGGCTAATAAAATTTCATTTTTTTTTAAACAAATTAGCTTTGTTATATTTTTACACTACACATTACCGTACACTAATTATCTACTTAAGAGGCTGACTCAAAGACCTAATTTGGTGAAATTGATGTTTTTTAAGCAGTTTTTTAAGAAAAACTATTGTTCTAGCACATCAAATAAAATATAATATGTTAACATTCACCATATTTCAAAGACCGTGGACGGGCTCGATACATAATTGTACGAAATCGGCTCGATGGAAAATAATTGCAAAGATTGGTCTTAAAATCACATTAAACGGTTCTGTCTTTATTTTTTAGACGTATGGGTCTGCAATTAAAAACACGAAGTCAACATATTCATACCACTAGCGAGTCATATTTCACAAATAATCCACCCTTTTTTTATTTCAATATTTATGATGTAATATTATATCTTCAAAAACCTGGCCGCCCACTAACATTCGCTCTCGTTTACTCCGATACAAATAGACAGTGTGCGCGCTATCCAAAATCCTCAAGGGCATTTTGGTGTTGACAGCGCCTTAATAAGTAATAATAATAATTCCAGAAAATAAACCAAACCAGTAGTTTCCTGAAATGCCTTCAAGGACTTACTTAGCATTAGACCTAGCCTTAAGTCGAGACAAAGTAATACCAATCTACACCATGATCTTTATCGACCTTGAAAAAGCTTTTGACCATGGCACGTGCCATGAGATCTTATTAGGGACGCACTCAAGGCTCAACAAGTTCTCGAACAATATGTAGCTTTTATACAAGACATGTACGACAATATTACGACGCAAATTGTGTGTCCAGCAGGAACTTGTTATAATTTTGAAATTACAGTTGGTGTACATCAAGGTTCAGCATGGAGTCTACTGTTATTCAATATTACCATGGAATACCTCACAAAAGGCTGCCAGATACCCGTGCCGTGGAATATACTGTACGCAGATGACGTTATTCTGATATCAAACTCAGTCGAAGACCTGCAAAGCGATTTCAATTGTTGGCTGGAGTCGCTGGAACAGAACGGTCTAAAAATCAGTCGCAAAAAGACAGAGCACGTGTCATGTACGACGTTCGACGGTCACACGGACGCTAGTCTGTTAAAATTATCAATAGATGGCGAATCCGTACCAACGGTAGACCATTTTAAATATCTGGAATCAATTATAACCAATGATGGAAAAATCGATCGAGACGTAACCCACAGAACAACTACGGGATTGATGAAGTGGAGACAACTCACAGGCGTAACGTGCGACAGAAAAATGCCAATTAAGCTCAAAGGCAAACTTTACAAACAGCAATGAGACCTGCTATACTGTATGGCACAGCATGTTGGGCATCTACAAAACAACACCTGTCAAAACTACATACGACATCAGCGGGTGTTACACTTCATAGACAAAGTTCGAAATGTATACATCACACCAAAGATGAATCACATGAAAGATCGACGCCTGCGATGGTATGGACATGTGCTTCGCCGCCCTGATGACGATATGGTACGAGTAGCCCTTAACTTACCAACGATGACGACGCGACGACGCGGACCACCCGCCATTTGGTTGACGACGGTCCAGAAGGGCCTGAAAGAGACGGATATTGACACCCTGCAACAGCGCAAGATCGAGGAAAATGGAAGAGACAGACAAGGTGAGCCGACCCCAGATAATGGGAAAAGGCTAAGGAGAAGAAGAGACTTACTTAGCCTTAGAATAACCAACGATCGTGATAGATACATTTATAGTTCGTAGATATATTTTGCTCATGTTTACTTCGATCCAGAGACAACGTGTCATGGCGAATAAATGCCGCCAGTAAATCAGCATTCAACTGATGCTGGGCCGCAGTGGTATCAGTATTGGCAAAAGGCTGAGGAAGAGTGACTTGACTAAAAATCGAAAAGCAGGCCATCACGGACTCTCTAACTGCACAAAATAATGGAAACGTACTGTACCTACTATTCTCCCAATCTTCTAACTGATAAAAAAGCTACACCTAAAATAGTCTTGTTACATTTTTGTCGGTGAGAGATATTTTCACTGCTACAATAAAATGAAAATAAATAAAAACCCTTTTTAGTAGTAGTCATAAAACGTTCTTTTAATTTTTGAGACAAGGAAATATATAAAAAAACATAGTTGCGAAACAATTTCGGTGTCGGCTTTGTTACTTGACTCATCTCTGAATTAGTTGCCGAATGACAAACTAAAGGTAGATAAGCAGTATTGTACTTTACTTTCTCGAAACTTATCGCGCAACGTATCTCATTAATATGTTACGGTATTTATGTTAGACTTAGACGGTCATAATCTCATAGTCGCCCAAACTCAATGGAATCATTGACCCGTCTTTTACGTTTTGGAGTTCCATGCTTCCATCCACTTGTAGGTAGATACACATCAGCTGCGAGGCGCTAGCGGCTCTCACCTGACCGTCAGGCAGGTAAACATTGTAACGTGATCCGCCACGTGCGAAACATGCGCCCTCTCTCTCACACCCAACCCCAACTTATCTTACAAACATTGAACAGAACATCATAGTACGCGGATCGAGAGATTTTTCTAAACAAAATTTTAATGATTTTCACCCATTTTTATTTTATTGAATTTCCAGTGAGGAAGCGCAGTTGTGTTGAGCCGGTGGGCGTGTTCCAGACAGTATTGATTTTGTTTGCTCGTTTCTCTCTATCGGCCATTAGTTTTGTGTGAGCGACAGGGACGGAAGAGTGGCGGACTGTTCGAGTGTAGAGTTTCAGCGTAAAGTGATGTTCGGGGTAAGAAGGCTGTATGTGCGGGATGAATGAAAGCGTGCGACGCCGAGCGACGGCCGCTGTCGACGCGGCCGCTTCCTGTAAATACGCTTACAACTCCGTACTTAGTTCAATTTTAAAATAGATGCCACTTGCTGATACTAAAGTGAGGGTATTAATTGCAAATTAAGCCTTTTTACAAGGTTCTGTTACGAGTATTTTATGTTTTATACTACTCACGTTTTAGGAAAAGCATTTTGGTTTCTAGGCCAAATCGTGGGCCTAGAACGCAATAGTACATTGTGATACAAGTGAGGTATGTTGATAATGACATCAGAGGCGGAATTATCACGCGAGCCGCAGGTGAGCGTAATAAGAGAGCCGAGGATGTAATTATCAAAGCTCACGCGTTTCATACGACGTTTTTCAACACATTTTGCGAGGAAAAAATCCTTTTCGTAAGATGAAAATTTTATAGGCCTGCCAAGTTATTTTCTTTACTTATTCATGGCAACAGGTTTTTATACTCACATACAACATACATCGCCAAGAATATCCAGTGGAGTCCATTCTTTTTATCACTTTTCTAGTCACCACAAGTCAACATTTTTGTTAATAACCAAACACGAATTAACAATGTTTACAAATATCTGTGAAATAACCTATAATATAATGGCGCGCAATCAGTTTTTTTTCTTGAAGTTTGCGCAGTGCGCGCTCAATAAACAGATGAAATCTCTAAACAGCCAATCCTATACTAATACTAATACTAATTACTAATTACTAATCCTACTAATATTATATGGATGTTTGTTACTCAATCACGCATAAACGGCTCAACCGATTTGGATGAAATTTTCCACGAAGATAGTTTACAGCCAGGATTAAAATATAGGATAGTTTTTATCTCGGGTCCACGCAGACGAAGTCGCGGGCGGAAGCTAGTACAAAATAAAATAAATATTTCCGTTTTAAAATGTTATCTTTATTAATTCATGTAAAATGTTATCAAAAACGTTTCTATATCATATCCAAAAAGAAATAGTCAAATAATTAACAAAAAAGATTTAATTTGTTTAGTCGAGTAAGAATACATTTGCCGAGAATAAAAAATAAAAAAGCTGTACATTCTGTACAACCCGGTTAATTTAAGAATGCACCGTGTGCATGTATACATCTCGCTGCAAGGAGCCAACGTGACTTAATCGGGATATAACCATAACACACAAGTGTCGTAATGTTATAAAACACGCGTGTTTAATATCCAGGATTATGAACCTAAAAGCGACACAATAAGAGGTACGTTACGAGCAATTGTGTTGAAAAATGCTTTTCGTGATGCTTTTTTGGAAGGGCATGAAATTGACACAGGATATCGATCCTGTATCAATATCAGATCAGGCCTTTCGTTAACTGGGAATAAACTAGGTAAACTTTGTTGACCCAGGATAATATTAAACTTAAAAGTTATTCGAGAAATGTCAATAAGAATGATAAAACATTCCCTTTAGTTATTTTCTACCTAATAAGGGTTAGGAATCCGTAAAGTTCGCGTTGCACGCGATCGGATAAGGCCGGTGATGCGAGACTCTGATAGAGCCGTCGGATAAACCTTCGGATATCTTGAAGGCTTTTATTTAATGGGGATTCTTCGATCTTTAAACCGACTGATTAGTTAGTCTAGATTTGTTAAAGTATTTCCTTATATCTTAATATTGACTTTTAAAGAAGTGTGATTCCATGAAAATCATTTGTTTGTTATGCAATTAGTTTTAACATTCTGATGTATTTATGTTTGATTAAGATTATTTTGATAATTTAATTTTTTTATTGAACTTAATTGCAGTACTTTGGTATATTACGAGTATAAAGCAATCTGTGTAAACTTTGTGGTCAATAAAGAACAAGGGTGACGAGAGGAATATAATTTAATATTTAATGGGCGTTTCAATAAGTTATTCTTGGTAACGTATTGTATTACAAAAAACAGCCTATTCGTGAAAAAACCATAAAGAAATTCGCGAAGCCTATGAAGTTATCTTGCAGATAATAATACTCTAATCGATATCGGGTAATAGTTCAACTCCATTTAACAAAAGAGTCGTTCAACCGATGCTAAATCGGCGAATTGCTCTCAGGTAGGTACCTATCAGAACCGAGTACAAAGGTAATTATCGATATTTCATTTATTACGGTAAGAAGTTTCGTAAATGATTAGTTAGTAAAGTATCTAAGATACATTTTAATAAATAAGTAGATCATATGAACTTTAACACACAACACACAATAACATCTAATTAACTAACATTTAATTTACTAAGCGCAGCAGACAAATACTTTAATTGCAGTTTTAAACAGTTTAAACTAAAAAATAGAAATTTAATTATTACTTACATAAACAAACGTATTTTTGTCAGGATATCAAAGGGAAATATTGTACAATTTTTACTTATTTCGATCATTTAGTGCTTTTCAAACATAACAATATGAAGGTTGTTGCGTTTCAAAACGGTTTTCTTTGAAATCGCATAACAATCGCACGATTTTTCTTATCTTATATGGAATATGGTAGGTATACATGTTCTACATTGTTAATACTACAGTGAGAAAAATTAAAATAGTGAGGGTTCTAATTTGTAACGCTTTTAAATAGGTACAGTTTTGCTAGCAACTAACTCAATCGATAGTATACGACACAGTAAATTAATAACATTTAATACCCCGCCTGTTCTCTGTGTAATAAGTTTATTAATAAATATGAAAGGACGGGCTAATATAATTGCAGTTGCATTTCACCTACAGCGCAGTTGCCTTTGCTCACTTTAATCATTTCAAATCGCGTACCAATAATTGGTTCCAAGCTTTTAGCACAGTAACTATAAAAATACTAAAAGCTGCTCATATTTCTCCGCAGCTAACTTTAGCGTTTATTCTTAAATTTCAACAAAACATTATTTTTATAACTACACGCTCCGGTCCGGAGTATCGACTTGTTTATAATAAGTTCCCTAATTTTAAATCAGCTTATTTCGAAGCCGTGCGGTTATAATACCTTTGCAAAGATTCTCTTCACTCATTGCTTAAAAATACACTTAAGGTAATACTGTGGAAGTTTGTTTCTTTCACATTTACGCAGTTTCTAAACCATGTCATCTCTGTGTAATTGTGTGTGAATTAATTTCATTGAAGCTTTGACAGAGATGTGCTTTTCGTGATTCACGCAGGAGGAGAACACTCCTCAAATATTATAAATAACAAAACTACTTCAGCGGAATTTGTTACGTTTTCATCATTACTTTAATTCTTGTGGAAGGCTTCAACTGATTCATGAATCATGAGTGCAAAGGGTATCTAGTTTATTATGAATAAGGGTAAGCTGACCCATGGGTTATAAGCAAATATAACACCACGATCATATTAAATGTATATTTTTGAATGTAAAACATTTTAAATTACAAATATCTCTCTTAAGGCTTAATTTAAGTACAATTTAAGCAAGATTTAATTTTTTTAAGTTCTTAATTTTAATAATGAACAGACCGCAGACTGAATGCAGTGTTTAATAGCAGCATTAAAACATTTTAGCACTTTGCAGACATCCCTTCCGCGACGGGATATAACTGAATGAAAAATTGCTAGAATGCATTTGAACACAAAACTCGTTTGCGTAGGCTAGATGAGGACTGGAGGAGTTAGTAAACATTCGAGACGTATATTATTAGTATTCAAGTTGGAATATGAAGTTTGGGATCGCTCCAGGCTCACAATGCCGCTCCATCCATATTTTTAAATCCCCGACTTCAATAGAATGTTGCGAATGTAAATTGCACCGGCTTAGTAAAGTCGTTAGTTTTATCGAGTAAACTATTTCGTAGAACACATTTTTACACAACATATTTGAAGCGTTCATTGCGAGACGAGCCGCGACAATTATTGCAATTTAAAAGGCGTTAACGTAATTATTGTTCATTGTTTCAACGAGTGCAACTAATTTTATTCCAGAACCAATTAAAATGTCAAGATCTAGCCGAATATCACGTCTAATTTGCGATGAGACAATGGAGGTGGTCGCAATTAGTGGGATGGCCACTGAGAACAAACGCGTTCCCAACAAAAGAGTAGGCTTCGGCAGCGACGAGGGCTCTTTCATTTCTTCCAAATGAGCAAACTACAGTCGCTAGGGAAGATTTGTTGTCGGCAAATGAAGGGCTGCCGAGTGTGTGTATTGTGTATTGTTCCTCCCGCGGCCGTTTGGAAAGCACTTATGTTCAGTTGTTCTAATCGAGATAACCTAAGAGGGGATATTTTGTTTTCTTTATGAACGATTACGCGACAGCGTTTAGTCATTAATTTTTCTCCCACGATCTTATTTTGACAAGGGTCTATTTCTATTTGCTCCACATTACGTCGTAAAAATTTGCATCTTACACATTCGACTTTTATGAATGTATATAAGCACTTATCCTATAAGGGATCGTATAGGTATATGATATAGCTAGGTGCTTCATTTTAGTTGCAAATAATCTAGAGTATGAATATGAAGTCTTTACAGTCACTTCACTTTAAAATTGGTAATAAAATGAATAATATTATTTGAATAATATTAATCATAACAATGCGGTGTTAGTGTGCACATAGGTACACATAGCGCATGGCGTTGAAGCATTATCCTGTGTTTGTTCAGGATTAAAGCCCATTGTTCGTGCCGAGCCATTTACATAGCTTTGTACAACCGATGTACCTAGCTTATAATCAGGTGCAAATTACTATAGACAATGGAACACTCTTATTGAGCTTTTATTAACATTTTGACGATGAATTCTAATAACAATGTTCTAGGCTGTTTACTATTTGGTTAGAACTACGATAGCATTTGAAATTAAATAAGCCGAGGCAAATTCAAATGAAAAAGCTTGACACAAAAACACAAAAGTGTTTTGATATGACTTCCAAAAAGAAAAAAAATCGTTATTTGCTATTAAGTGTTAGAGGATTGCACTTATTCTTGATGAAACCTATGAAATTAAGTTTGGTAGGTATAATTATATATTATATATTGGTCCATTCAGACGGGCTAAGCAGCAATAATGAAAAAAGTTGTACACTTTTAATAAATGAGCTTCATTGTTTCAAACATAATTAAAGTATAAGAACAATGAAATTCAAAACTCCTTTGTTAAAAATAAAATAAATAAGATATGTTATATCTTATATAAAAATATATAGGCTAAGTATAATTCATGAAGATTTTTATTGTGTTTGTCTACAGTGTTAACGTACATTTTAAAAACAGATACACAGGTTTAATTATACTTAGGATACGCCATCATGCGTACTTTGCGTCGAATGCGGCTCATAAGGGTTTGCACAGCAGTATCGGGGTACGTTTTGCTAGCCCAAGTCCATATTTTTTGCAACTCCGCAGCTGATTTAACTTGTCCGCCTTTCTTTTTCAAAATTCCTTTCATTATGGACCAATATTCTTCGATAGGCCTGAGTTCAGGACAGTTCGGAGGATTGCACTGTTTAGGTACCACAGAAACCGCATTCTTTTCATACCATTCCGTCACTGCTTTAGAATAGTGGCAGCTCGCAAGATCAGGCCAAAACAATGGTTGTGAGCTATGACTTAAGAAGGTAGAAGACGCTTTTGCAAACATTCTTTTTTATATATTTCACCGTTTACTGTCCCTGTTGTGATGAACGAACGACTTCGTTTGCCACAACTACAAATCGGTGAGGACCAAATTCTTGGCCAGTAAAATTAGCCATACAATTGTATGGTTAATTTTCGTGTCACAACGGAACTTTTTAACTACTACTAATTAACTAGGCTAACTACTGGCCAAGAATTTGGTCCTCACCCAAATGGCTTGCCATAACAAGAACTTTTTTGGAAACTTCGATCTCATTTTCTTTTTGCAATCTTCTGGAGCGTTTTTACGACTCGTAGAAGTGTAAAATTCTTGCCCAGGTATCTGTTTGAAGTCTGCTTTTATGTACGTTTCGTCATCTAATACAACGCATTCAAATTTTGTTAAAAATTCGTCATACAATTTTCGTGCCCTTCTTTTTGCGGATAAATTCTGCTTAGCATCGCGATTAGGTGCAGCTTGGGCCTTGTACGATCTTAATCCGGCCCTGGACTTAACTTTCTGTATGTAAGATTGCGACATTTGTACCTTTTTTGCGACATCACGTGATGATAACTTCAGATCCGCTCTGAAAAAATGCAAGACCCGTGCTTCCTTTTTTTTGTCTTTTACTCCTTGCTTTCCTCCGCTTCCTGGCTTCCGTTCTAACGTTAAACGTTCCCAAAACTTTTTTAGGACCGAACATACGGTGGATTGTGGATATTTTAACAATTTTGCTAGACATCTATAGCTTAAATGTGGATTTTCTGTATGTTTGAGCAAAATGTTTTCACGCTGCTGATATTCAGAGCTCGCCATCACGAAAACAAATGAAGGAATGAGACTCTGTCATAATATTTTTTAATCATCGTACCATGGAGATTTTAAAATAAGTACTAAATAGTTGGTATACTATGTAAATAAAAAAATATAAGCACTTATGTGTGCCCACGTTTTGGCGTGTTCAAGCTTTACTTAACCCAACCGAGCTACCTCGCGTCGACTACGTCACACTGAGCGAGGTGCAAACTTAACTCAGTCGGGATATACTAATATTATAAATGCGAAGGCAACTCTGTCTGTGTCTCTGTTCACGCGTAAACCGCTGAGCCGATTGAGATGAAATTTGATATTTTTTATCTTTTTATCCCGGAAGTTGTCCCCATAAGAAATGGAAGGCAGCAATTTTGTATGAAGGGACGATACAAACGAGTTCCACTCGGACGAATTCGCTGGCAGAAGCTAGTGATAAAATATACTCCCACATACAACTCAACTCAACTCAAATTAATCTTTATTCAAGTAGGCCTAGTAAACAAGCACTTTCAAATCGTCAGTTACAAACATAATCTTAAGCAATATTTATACTAGTCACTAATATTATAAATGCGAAAGTTTGGATGTTTAGATGTGTGGATGTTTTTTACCTTAATCACGCTTAAATGGCTCAACCGATTCGGATAAAATTTTGCACGAAGATAGTTTAAAACCTGGATTAATATATAGGACACTTTTTATCCCGGGGCCATGCGGACGAAGTCGCGGGCGGAAGTAAGTAATAATATAAAAACACAAGAGCAACATTTTATTCACTAACTTAGCAGTACGAAAATAAGTATTATCAAGTTAAATAATTTCAGAAGCTTTTAGTAGTGTTCTTGTAGGTGTTGAAATGCAAAACCCTGGGGCCCCGTTTCCGAGCGGAAAACTGTTTAATTATATAGCTTTGAACTTAAGTAAAATTAGCCTCCATGTTTATATCCCCCATATTTCTCCCTGAATAACTATTAATGGGAATTTGTGAGGAACGCGAGAACAAAGCGCAGTTTCAGAATTATAACGGCGTAAATATAACCAATGAAAGCACATTTGAGGGTAAGAGTATTTTTTTTTTCATACCTAACTAATCGTTGTAGGTACTATTGCTATCTTTGTGCGTCTGTTTTTATAATAAACGGACCTACTGAAAGAGGTGGTTCAATAAAAGTGTTAGCCCATGCAATGACTGCGTGCCGCCGTACTTTACTGCGCAATAAAAAATGGCAAAAACGACGGACTTACATTACAAACTAAACACATTAATTGCCAGGAACCCGCCTAGCGGGCGCTCTGTTCGTAGACGCTTTCCTTTAAGGCGTATAAAATTATCTGACACACCTGACCTGCGGGGCTAGCACAACTGACGCCGCGCCGCGACGCGAGTCGAGAAAGATCTACCCTCCTCTTTCTAATTTGCACGGTGCGAGCGAGACAGGAGACGCTCAGTCGCGCTCGAAGCGACTGAGCAGCAAGTTGTGCTAGACGTACTGTGATAATACGAGAACAACGATTTTTGGTAACATTTGGGAACAGTGTGCACAATTTGTGCCGACACTGGTAACATTTTGGTCACAATTTGGTCGCGGTTCCGGCGTCGCGTCGACCAAAAGTGGGGAAGATTTGACACATTAGGGCTGGCCGCAGACGCACGGTTTCCTGATAAGGTTTACGAATACGGAATGTAGATTCGGAATGCCGTAAGCTTAACGCACACGTTCGATTATTTGCGTTAGGATTTTTTTTCTGCCAGTTCTAGAGCGACGTTTTTTGTGAGAGCACGTATGGACATGGACGACGAGGAATTATTTTATATTGCGCTTTTACTGGCGTTAAACAAGAAAAAGAGGAAACGACGTTATTGGGTGCACCCATTCAATACTCGGAGGACAACAGAGAGTCAATTTTATCTTAAAAGAGCTAAGTTACGAGCTCACCCAGATGAATTCTTCAAATTTTGCAGGATACGGCGCTCGCGCGTTTCTGGATCGAAATTTCCGTCCGTGTGCGGCTAGTGAAACAAAATATATGCCGGAGCTGCGTTCGGAACGAACGTGAGGTTTTTTTTCCGTTCGGAAAATTTAAGAACGTGTGCGCCTTGT
Organism: Epinotia ramella; assembly: GCA_947578815.1. Taxonomy (NCBI): domain Eukaryota; kingdom Metazoa; phylum Arthropoda; class Insecta; order Lepidoptera; family Tortricidae; genus Epinotia; species Epinotia ramella. Next base: position 14,177,760 of record OX388213.1, on the reverse strand, counting down.
CAAACATTTTCTATTAAAGATGCGCATTCAGGTTTCCGAATCTACATTCCGTATTCGTAAACCTAATCAGGAAACCGTTCGTCTGCGGCCAGCCTAAAATGGTTACACTTAAGTAACCAATTTACCACACAAAGTCCACACCGTGTGTCGTGTTTGCGTCTACTATAATGAGAGTTTCAGTCACTCATTCATTTGATTTCGTTCTTTTGATTGCCATGTCTTGACTCTTGACATCTGACTTCTGTTTTCTTTTAATAATAACAGTACAGAACCCTTAAACATATGACAGGGAATTTCAGTTTTTTTAAGTATAAAGCTAGTGAAGTCAAGTAGGAATAGAAACTTAATTCCTTGTAGTTTTGGAATAGTGATAGTTATTAACAACGCGCCTTCCAAACTGTGAAAGATAATTAAAATAATTACGTGAAATGCTAACGGCGATTTTTTTTTAAAGAAAATAACAATCAGATGTAATTTGTAGCGTAAAGGATTGTTATATTTTCAAATACTATTAGTACTATTAACTTTCAGTTGGTCAATACAAAGAAATTCAGGATTTATTAATATCTTACGGCGATTCATCCATACGGAAAATCTCTTCACATTGTTCCAATACTGTGTCGACATTACTGACATGGATTCTCAAACTTTTTAATTTTAAAGGATGCCATTATTCATCTCAGCATTTTCATTGGAACTGTACATTTCTGAGTTAATATCGTGGTGATCACTGCTGTACGATGGACATACATGGGCACTATTTGTAAAGAATGTTGATACCTAGAGGTTGATATATTTGTAATATTTTATTTTTGGTTTGTTTTTTTCTATTTCCTTGTTATTATGTTCTTGCATTTGTTGACATTGTCTTAATATTATATATTAATTATTCTCTGTTTTTGACGATCGTGATAAAAATTCTTATTTTTTTGACATGTATGCAAATCTTTAATGTAATTTTTGATCATGAAATAAATAATCTAATCTAATCTATTCATTACACTTAAAAATCATTTAAATGGATTAGTACCTATATAAATGATTTACCCACATACAAATGATTACATTTGTAAGTGGGTAAATCATTTACATGTCTCGTGAGTTGTTTTTAGTGGTTTTCGAGATTTTACTGAGTGTTCGATAAAATATGTTGAAGAATGGCTAAAGGGTTTTGTTTTCCGATTATATTTTTACTAATAATAATTAACTCTTAGTCTGAACCATACCGCACCATACTTTGAGAACTAGTGACACAATTATGAAATTATGATGTTTCGTTTGATCCCACTGTGTCAACACATTTACGGAACAGTTACGTTATGGGACCAAACAGTGGTTACCAGTAACATTGTGTACATTTTGTGTTCAAGTGCACACACACGGTCACAAACTCGACACTATGTTCCCAAAAATTACCATATGATATTAAGTCGCAACGTGTAGAGACTGTTCCGTAACAAAATAACCAAAATCTTGGTAGTTCGAAATGTGTTCACATATTACCACATATAGCAACCAGATTCATACTGTTTGTATGTGGTGGAACCGTTTCTACTCTGCGACTCTAGGAAATTGTGACCACTATTGAATTATTGCGACGACAAATGGTTGTATGGGCCACTTTTACACTTGTTAGGACGTTTCAAATATTTTAGTGCCATTCTGTTATGTAAGATATCAAATACAGTTGACTGTAGGTCTACTTAATGCCAAAACGAATCAGTGATCATAATTTACATTATACATTTACGCACGGAGGTAAGAACACCATGGGGGAAATCCCCTCCTGCTGACCTAGTTTTTAGACTCCCCTTATTGTCGATCATTAACATGTAAAATTAGAAAGATTGATGCTGCATGGATTTTTTTAAAGTTTGTTTGAATATCTACAAAAAACAGAAATGAAATATTGTATTCTTATCTATTCAAAATCTACAAAAACCTAATGCATGCATTATTTTGCGACGACACTATCACGCGTCTCGATGTTTTAAGGCGTGCATGGGGATATAGATTTAACACGTAGCAGTCTTTATTATGGACAATAAGTTTAATGTAAGTAATTCGTACATCAACTTGAACCCATTTTACATCGGCCAATACCCTTAAGTCTATTTAGTCCTACCTCCAATTACAATTATTTATCAACTTAATATTTTTGCATATGTAACATGAGCCACCAATAACCTATATTTTAGGGCAGTCGTGTATTTTAATAAAAAAATGTGTATACTTAGAACAATAATCATGAGTGAAACTTATAAAATATATGTGTATGAATGACATATTAGCTTATTAACTGAAGATTAGAATTCGCAAAATATATGAAATCTCCTGTTATTGACACCTAAATTCCACCAGTAATCGATTCTCTCATAGTTTGAATGATATTTATAGCAATCCATAAAATTAACTAAAATTCATATATATTTTAATGTAATTAAGTTATTGTCAAAAGAGTATACTCACTCTAAATCTTGATAGTTTCCAAAGCGCTGAGACCACTTTATTTTTAATTCACCATTTTTAAACAAAACGACGATGGCGCTTAAACGGCTCAACCGATTTGGATGAAAAGTGCACGAAGATAATTTATAGCCTGGATTAAAATATAGGATAGCTTTATCCCGGGTCCACGCAAACGATGTCACGGGCGGAAACTAGTTATTAAATAAGTAAGTGATAAAACTGGCCAAGGTCGAGTCGGACGTAAGTGTAGCAGCAGTGAAACGCGCCATATGGGCTTGGGGGTTAGACGGCGACCCCATGGCCCTCGCTGAAAGATTTTCTTATTTCTCTCCATTGGGGTATCGGAGACACAATGGTAACGCAGACTTTCTAAATAGGAGTTCGAAGATTTTTTCTCGTTTAGTAGGCTGCCGGGCCGCGTGCCTTTGAGCGTGTTAATACTTACGGAATTTCAGATCTTTTTTACAACGGATATTAACAATAATTCATGATTATGAGTCAAAAATTCTATGAAAAAGCAACATTATTAATGCTTGAATTATAATAATTTTGGTACAATTTCAGTTTGATAGAGGTCGCTGATGTTAGTTGTCGATTTGCGCCAAGCTCGCTAGCTTAATTTTAGTCCAATTTCAGCTCGTTAGATGCCGCTTATATTATGTTTTTGATATTTTTTAGACCAATAAAAATAATATACCAAAAAGTATTAAATGGGTTTTAAACTGTAAATGTATGCATAATGTCATACAATATTTCCGTAACTTCGCAAACAGATTTCCTTCAGATTCTTCTTATTATGTCTCTCTGACAACATCAACGAATTTTCACATTTATAATATCAGTGTGATTCTACTGATTTTTTCGGATGTAACTTAATTTTTGTCTCTTATTAAATCATATTTTTTACTTTTAATTAGCAAGCTATGATGTTATTTAGTATGAAAAGTCCGTTAGCAAACAACGTATATGTATAGATGTTTATAATTTTATTATATAGGTACAATGTATTAGAGTGTTGTATGAAAATACAAAGTGATTGTTAATCAAAATTAAATAATTTACGATTGGTGTAAGCTGATCTTTAGTCTATATTTCTAACAACAAAGGTAGCCTTCGTTTTACCAGGTTTGACCATCAACATATTTAGGCAATAAACCTCGCAGCGCACCTACGGAGTCCTAAGTTAGCGGAGGGGAATAATAATGTGTTGCTAAATTACCCGCTTGTAACATTGCATGCACGTCCAACGAGGAGATTTATTCGTTCCAATTGCTATTAGACGCAATGCTTCACGCAAATAAATATAACTTGCTGTATCCCATTGAAATTTATATTCGATGCAATGAAAGTTTATTTATTAGTTGTAACGGTTGTTCTTACGTGTGTCTGGCAAAGGTAGGCCCTCACTTTCAAATTAAGTAGGTTTTCATGCCTTACCACGGCTATCAACAGTATCAACATCTCTCTTCTTAGTCGTGCACTCTTGACAGAGTGGTCGAGGTCATGTCACGGTCGACTTAAATAGTTATAACAAATAACTAAGCAAGGTTGCAAAGTTGTTGTTTGGCGCAAGTGCTTGTATTGAAAGCCGAGCTAGCGAAGCATTGCAAGATTAAACCATGAGCGGAGCGAATGATTCAGAAGTACAATCCTGAGCATAGCAAGGCTTTCAAGGCACGAGACGCCGAACTTTGCTGCCGAGTGAAACACACAACTTTTCACCTCACCACCGCGAGGAAAATTGTAAATGTAGTAAAGTAATTTGGGCCCTATACTCATTTTCAATAAAGGCTTGTTTGCATCTCATCAAGATCAAAGCATTTTATAATTATTCAATGCAAGATAAACATTTTTGCATCTTTAAATAACTCCACGCTTACCGACATTAAAAAAGTCAAATTATTGTTGGGTACTCACGGGTAAACTATAAGGCTTAAATACGCATATTTTACTTTTTCCGCTAACTTCGCAGGCATTCAAATTCATACGAGTATATACTGTACATCTTCTGCACTTCTGAACAAAATAAAATAAAATTATATGTATGAGTTTTTTCTTAAATTATGTGTTTATACGATGCGTTCCAAATATGCATAAAGCGAAATGTTTTGGAAAAAGAATACTACTTTTTAAAATTATTTATTTGTATTGCATCCTTATTAAGTCAGTCTATTTATTAATATTTCATATGTAATTAAGAAAGAATAAGTATTATCAATTGAGTTTTATCAAAATCATAATAATTAACTATTGGCATAACACCATAATTTTCTGAACGCAGGATAATGACCAAGCATAGTGGACTCTCGAGGGATAATAGTGCAGTGGTTTCCCGTTGCCTTCTGCACCAGCACTTTTAGAGGGTCCCCAAGGTTTCTGACGCCTCTCCGTACAGGTTGCCCCGTCGGGTGTGTAAGGTTTAATAGGTACCGCCATTGCTCGGTCGCCAGAGCCCCGTTGGTTTTCTAGCAGGGAGCACCACGGCAACCAGTTGGTCACCGCCGCCATCCGGTGCCTGCAGGTAGGGTTGACAGTAGGGCCGCCGGTGTAGTTGGTATTCCGATCTCCCCTTACTCCCCAATCAACATAGGTTCCAATAAAACTTACCTATTCTACCTAGTACATCTTAATAACATAAACTTTGCACAGATAAACTACATACCTACATACTCGAATAGCATAAAAAAACAAATAGCGAAACATTTTATCACTAAATGTGTATGACTACCAATAAACATTCAAAAGAGCTTCGCCTAGCTTCTGAATTTCTCTCTTATATTGGTATACTTTATGGAATACTAAGCAAATAATACCTAAAGTATAAGTATGTCAGTAATATCTTGTTATAAAATGAATTCTGGATATCTTAGGTTAGAGTGTTCCGGTACACTCAGTAAAATCTGTTTCTCTCCTTGTAAAGACATAATTCGATTGTAGGTAGGTACTCGCTTTCTGAGCTATAAAATATGTAGCAATTCATTCAGGCACTTTGTGCGACGGCCCTTTACTGTGGAGAGTCAGTAACTCGGCTCGTCACTCGAATAATGTCACAGTGCGAGTAATTCGTTTTTGATGTCGGTCCCGTAATATATTTTGCGCTAATCAAAATATATTGCCGCGTCCTGTACGAGTGCTCCTATTGTGTTGCTGCTTGTCGCGTACTGCAGCTGACGACTGACGAGATGTCCCTAATGGCTCGCTTTTGTACCGAGAAAATTGCTTCCAAACTGGAATATTTAACTAAATTATCTCATAAGAAGTTTATATAACACGCATGTTTTTGTGGCCCCTAATATCTAAGAGAATAGAAAAGCAATTATAGAAGTTTCCCGTTAACATACCTATAAAATTGTACTTTAGGAGTATAAGTTTAATCTCATTGCAAGTTTAGTGATAAATCAATTGGTGGCGGAAAAGTGTGTGAAGCCGGTGGCGGTATTTTGGTGGCGCGCGCCCCCGCACCCCCGCCCGCGCGCTATTTTCGCGCAGACGTAACGATTGCGCCGGTGGCGCCGCGAGCGGTGGAAACCGGAATGTTTTGACAGGCCGCTAAAATGGCTGCGTGAACACGCGATCTACCACGCTTTCAAGTAACGTACTTAGGGCTTACGCTAAGTTATTACTTAACGCACGCTTATTGAACTATGTTATAAGTGCTTCCACGGTAGCGGGTGAACTGTTCGTGAAAGAAATTTCGATGGCTCTCCACCTCGAGACTGCGTTGCAGCGAAAGTTGAACTTCAAGATGACCACGGTAAGTGCATATCGTATCGATCGGTGGCCGCGTGGTCTGATCATATGGTGGTACCTACGGCGGCGTAGCGACCAGCCTACGCGCTACGGTGAACTCTTACAAACTGCCGTTCGCCGCCTAACTTACTAACGATTAACGCTGTTCAAAGTATACAAACGATTTGTTTATGTTGTACTTTTCGTGCATGTTAATAGGTAAATAAACAAATGTATACTTCCTACGATGCTCTTTGGTAAGTAACGTACTATATAGTGCAAGTAATATAACTACTTTGAAAGGCAGAAAAAACCTAATTAAATCCAACTTGATTAGTAGCTTGTCTAAAGTGACCGCGTGGGCATTAAAGGAGTTGGACACGATTCCACGGGATGATAAACTTCACGCCTCCGCACACTTAAAAGGTTCTTTGAGTTTCAAAGGACACGTAATTTATAATGTTGGGATTATCACTGAAGTGGAGATGTACATCTGAAGATATTCCAATAAATATGAACATGATCCATTATCGAGCTTGTAAGAGTTTACATATTAATCGCTTTGAAGGATTCGATTAGTCACATGTCGGTGTTATTTGTATTACGTTTGACTTCGTAAGTATATTTTTAGGCATAGATATGTTAAGATACAAGGTGTTCGTGTTATTGTTCTATACTTGTTGCTGAAGTTTGCCACAGGTATGTACGTGTTTTAGCTTCATAAACCTTTCCATGTGGAGTAATATTGTTCGGTTACCTTGCTCCCAGACAGTCGGCACTTAGGTACCGCTCAATTCTTAGCCGTAGGCTATGCCAATTGTCTGCCAAATTTTATTGTTATTTTTCCGAGCGCTCACTTCAATTTAAAATACACCTCAGTCAGGTTTATATTTGCATCCAAGTATGATATATTATTTATTAGAACAAGATGTGAAGATTGTCCCCAAAATATTTTCTCAAATAAGGTATGTTATAAAATACCCTTTTATAATTGAAATTATAGCGCACTAAAATTCAACAGGGCCGCCAATCCATTTGTCTTAATTGGATACACTACATAATTCCGAAGAGTCGTTTGTCTGAAAGCATATTTTTTCGGAATTTCACAATTCCAAAACCATGTACCCCTGAAGGATTTTTTGATTTTTCATCAAAACATCTGCGTCCTGATTTTCGTTTAGCGGAAAATGGCGTTAGGAATTATAAAATTTCAGAATAATGATGGTTTCGGACAAATAATTCATCGGGATTTTTCTGTGTTTCCGTCTTAATTGGCACAATGAGGCGTCCGTAGGATATCGCATTTGTTTGATGGTCTGTGTCTTTATCGCGATTCCAGTTTTCTGAATAATAGAAGAGAATATCCCTAGGATACAGCTTTTTTTCTATCATTCTGACTTTAAAAGGCCCAAGACATGTGACAGAGGATATCGCTTTGAAAAGCCGGGGATACCATTTTGCCATCTCAAATCGAGCTCCGGGAGGTATGTGAGAACTGCAATGAATGTACTCACGAAACACGTACAAAAGCTAATGGGGTAATAGATGCAAAATCTCGCAAAGGTAAACGTTTATTCTAAAATTGCAAATTAAACCAAACGCAAATTTCGACGCACCGACAAAACCCATTTAAGTCCAGTGAGTAGGCAGGTATATTCCACTTCACGTAACGGCAAGCAAAATAAAACACTAATCTCCTTTAATAGGATGTTGGTAGCTTATGCTTCGTACGGTAAACCGTACGCAAACGCATTTTATTACTTGTTTGTATTGATCAAACACCGGGAAAAGAAAAGAAAATTATATCCGTGTTTTAAATTATCTTCCAATAAATTCAAGGAAATGTGTCTCAGGTTGAATTGAGTTAAATTCATTAAGAAACGGTATTCTAATTAAATTAAACTATTTTGAAATTATTCCATATTTAGTTATGATCTAATATAGTATTTTACTTCAATTCGAGCGTGTTAGACTACGTTTAACTTTTTGGTACAGCTTTTCCTTGACCCTCAGTCTAGTGACGGTTTGTTGAATATCATTTATTTGTTAGAGTTAATTGTAAAATAACCATTTACAATATCAACTCATGCCGTATTTAATACAGTTCAAATTATTTTAAAAAATCTGCACTCTTGTTTCTGCGGGTATGCAATAGGCTGAAATTATCGGAAATTAAGAAAATCACGTTGTATTCTTAGCACCCTTTTGTACTGGCTGATTGTGTAAATCCTTTGCCTCTTCCCTGCTCGCACGCAAGGTCGCTCAAGTGAACCGGCCCGGAAGGGTCCACGCTTGTATTCAATGACGGTTGCCACATTTGACGGTTTGTTGCTTACAATTACTATCTGTTAAGTTGGCAATGGTATTAGGTGTTTAGCCATAATGAAAGTAAGATTTTTAGCGTAATACTTACTCAATTTATTTTCTTGTTGTCGATATAACTCTTATGACTATTCGAGGTTTTATTTCACGTCATGTTTATTATCCTTCATAGGTTTTATTATTCTCCAATTTTTGAGATTGCAACGTATTGAGAAGGACTTTTCAGTCTCTCTCATTTGAACGTTAATCTCAGTTGCATCGTCAGTGCTTTGGAGATCGGAAGTATTTTTTAAATGTTTGTGCATAGATAGTTCAGCCACAGGAAGGTAAAGCTGTCACAGTTGACATCACTCTGTGTTTTACTTTCCTAATGTGTGGAAATGTTCATTTAATATACAACTCATGGAGAGGGATAGGCCGTTTCCGTGCTGAAACACGTTAAAGGGAAACATTAGCCAGTATAATAATTTATAGCTTTCTTTACTTACACATAAGCGCAACTGTAAAGTATTCTTAGCATTCAATAGGTGTGCTCAACAAAGGGAGCCACACACATAAATCACTCCTTACCTTTCCTTATGAAATGGCTCGGGATTGAAAAGATTTCCTTTCATAACAGTTGTTTGCTAACCCACGCACTTTACACAACTCTTGAATACTAACAAAAAACGCATTTACACGAGTTACCTTAATATAATGTTATCATTTTATCAAAGCACAACACCAATGAAGGATATTTTAACACTAATAAGTAGGTAATTAATTATTTGAATCGGTGTATTCGGTGTAAGTATATTATTTTGATTTACTATGATTTATTACTGCACTGTCTTCATGGCTGAATTATAAATTAGAATTAAGACCTGCGTTATATATTTTTAGTATAAGTATACTCACATAAATAAAGAAAAATGTTAAGGGCCAAAATCTTACACAATCGAACTAACCCCATAAGCCCAATGGGGCTTGTGTTGTGGGTTCTAGAAAACAACATATTTAATTGATTTAACTGAGATGAGATACATAGGAATCATCCCAACACCAGAAACAGATTCACGCTCATACTGTACTGAAGCATTAAACCAAGGCTGGGTGCACGACATCGTAGGCTAAACCGGTCGTCAATATTGTTTTATAGAGATAATCTAACTGCCGAACATAAAGGCTGTCCACGAAAAAAAGTGGTCGGTGTTATAACGACAAATTTAAAAAAAAACTAAGAAAAACAATTTCATGGGCTATTTAAATTAAAGTTTTATTAGTGTTCTTGAAAATTAATAAACCTCCTGTTTAACAAATTAACACTGGTAAAATACCCTGACTTTGCTTCGGACTCCTTCCATCAATCTCTGTACATCACTTTCGGTCATCTTTTTACATGTTGTATCCCACATTCTTTTGAACTGTTGCTCATTTGTAGCAATTTTACCACTATTTTTCAATTTTCTTTTCATTATTGCCCAATAACGCTCTACCGGCCGGAGTTCTGGGCAGTTTGGTGGATTTGCTAATTTCGGTACAAAGGAGATATTATTTTCAGTGTACCATTCTAAAACAGATTTGGCATAATGTGAGGACGCTATATCAGGCCAGAATATGACAGGCTCTGTGTGGTTTCTTATAATCGGCAATAAGAGTTTTTTCAAACACTCTTTCGTGTAAATGGATTGGTTAATCGTACCCGTAGTAACAAACGATTTGCTTTTTTGACCACATGTAATACAGATGGCTTGCCAGACAAGGAATTTTTTTGCAAATTTATCAACTTTTTTTGTTGTAAATTTTTTATCGGCATTCCCTCTTTGATTTGCCACATAGAACTGCAAACCTGGTAATTGCTTAAAATCTGCTTTCACGTATGTTTCGTCGTCCATCAAAATACAACCAAACTTCGTCAAATATTTTGTATACAACTTTCGAGCCCGGGTTTTACATAATTTATCCTTTGTAGCATCGCGATTAGGAACTGTAGTTGCCTTGTACGATCGTAAACCTGCACGCTGCTTGATTTTTTGGACATACGATTTCGATACCTTACATTTTTTGGCGACGTCACGGACAGAGAGAGTTGGATTCTTCTTAAAATGCTCGATTACTTTTTTTGCCTTAGTTTTATCAGCAGGACCGCGTTTTCTACCCGAACCACCTTTTCTTGAAACAGACAATCTGCACTGATAATTAGCCAATACCTTTTGCACGGTTGACTTCGGAACTTTTAATAATTTGGCTAACTTTCCTTGCGATATACCGATATTTTGGTTGTAGGTGTACACGATCTTTTTTCGGATGTCCAGATGGCAAGACGACATTTTATAAATGTTACGAATTTATAAACTCCAAATAGCCCTAAACGATAGTTTATTCTTCCCGCTATTTAACAATCAAAGTGACAGATGTCAGTTGTCTTTTTTTTTTTTTTTTATTAAACGCTGACCACTTTTTATCGTGGACAGACCTTACATAGGTAGTATTGGCAGTAGTATTTTCGATGGGCAACCCGGAACTAAAAAAGTTAGAGTTTAGACTATATAACTATAGGCTTCGCTAAAAATTAATTTTAGGCAAGCCGGTGGGAATCGGCTTGTATGGGCGCTCCGCAACTATGTCAAAGGGCTTATGATTATGAGCATACCCCGGGGTTTTGGGTGCGGGAATAACTTGAGAAAGAGTAGAGATAAACAGATAGGTTATATTGACAAATAATCATATTGTGCCTAATGAATAAATACCTTCCTGCGAATTGTAAACAAACTACAATTTAATTTTAACTTAAGTAGCAGGGACTTTAGCATTTCTACCAAGCCCTTCGAGATAATAATAAAAATAATGTTTATTAATTACCTGCCGTCAATTAGTATTTAACACGATTTTCAAAATAAACAATTAATATTTTTTCTACATTTGGAACAGTTAAGCTTCGGCGTCTAGCTGTAAATATCCATTTCAACAAACTAATAGGTTGATAATAAATTACTGAGCATTTATTTGATATCATACTAGATGTTATCCGCGGCTTCGTAAGCGTAGTTAAATGAAATATTTTCAAATAAATAAATAATTGAACGTATGTTTTTTTTTGTATTTTTTTATTCAATTAATTATTCAGTAGGTAAGTATACATTCTGTTATTTAATTCATACCTATTCTTTGGCTTATGTCATTCATTCCCGCACCCAAAACCCCGGGGTATGATTATGAGAGAGATATGTTAGAGAATCGAAACAGTAGTTGAAACTTAACTCAATATTGTTCATGTTTAGTTGGACTACACAGGTAAGTAGGAGGAGCATCACAATTCAATTAATTCTGAAGATTGTACTCTCAATCTACCATTTAGTAAATCTGACTCCATCCGTTTCCTCGGTATAGAACTGGATCCGGGCCTGAAGTGGCATGATCATATAAACTACGTAGTAAAAAGACTAGGGAGCGCATGCTACTCACTAAAATCAATGGCAAAAATAAGTGAAAAGCAAACTTTAAAAACTATTTACTTTTCCTATGTTGAGAGTATTATTCGCTATGGTATTGAAGTGTGGGGCAATAGTTCCATCACTAACAAAATATTATTAATGCAGAAAAAATGTATAAGATTTATTGAAGGTTATTTCCCTGAAACTCATCGGCATCTGTTCATAGAAAATAATATATTTACTATCACCGCACTGTATATCTATCATATATGTATGTATGTGTATAAACATTTAAGTTGTTATAAAACTAGAACGGTATGTGAAAGATACCCGTTACGGCGCAACTTAGATCTTGCAGTGCCTGAATCTCATTTTGCTAACTATAGAAAGTGCTTTAATTATATTGGTATTAAAATCTATAATAATCTGGAACCGGACATTAAAAACTCCACCAATATAAAAGAATTTAGTGGTAAATTGAAATTGTTCTTAAAATGTAGTCCATTCTATAATGTAGATGAATATTTTGGTAAGATATTTGATTAGGTAAATGCGATTGTAATGACATGATCTACTTTATATATTGACATTGTTATCTTAATGATTCCTGTTTAATTTATTTTAATTTGTTATTTTAATGATTCTTGTTTAATTTATTTTGATACTGTTTAATGATTTTGTTTATTTCTTGTACATGATTGTGTTTTGATTACTTTGTACATTTCAATGCTATACTCTTATTACATATATAACACTGTTGTTTATTCTGTTAAGTGATGACATATTATGATTCTTCTTATTCCTATTACTATTATTTTGACATCTCGAGTCTTATCTTATTATTCTTGAATACTCTTTTTTCTATGTTTGTTTTTATGCTGTTATATGTATTACTGCATGGATTGATTCCTTATTGGCAATAAAGAAACTGAATTACTGAATTACTGAATTACTGAATTACAATAATTTAAGTTCTACAAAGGAGCACAATATTAAATTTAAATTAGTTCTTAACAAACGAGTTTCAACACCATTTGGCTTATAGTACATACTTACAAAGCAGAAAATAACCTGAAGTATTTTTTATGAAATAGTTTGCTCTTAATGGAAACAAATGGAATTTCCTAGAACAAAGATTAAATCCCCCGGATTAAGACTAAATTTAACAATGCATATTATCTGGATAAAGTATATATGTATGAGAATGTATCGTATTCAGGCCTGTACATGTATACACAGTACTGAACACGTTGTTGCTTATGCAATAGGAGCTAACACATTGGAAATGCGAGTTTGATTGCGGAAACATGTTTTCGTGCATGTTATTACATATAAAGCACATGTTTTCCATAAACGTCGCAAACAACATGTAAATGTGAGGTTTTTCGGAGCGAGTTTCGGTAGCACCCAGCGCGAAAGCCGATTAGTTCTGCGACTGCCTCTCTGGCGACATCACAGTACTTAGCCACTTGTTTGTTGTTCTTAATGAGCACTGCGAGCCAACTTCGGCCTGTTTTCGCCTCAATTAAGACGGAAAACATGACCGGAGTGTCATTACCTACTCTGGTTTGCTATACTTGACGTTTGCTTAAAGCTCGCTTCTGAAACGTCGGAGTGTTTCAGTTCAGTTAAGAAACTTAGTTTTGTTCAAGGATTTGATGAGTGCAATTTGTTAGAGATGTAGTTTCGCGCAGTTTGACTTATAAAGCACTAAGCCCCCTGACACTTACATTTCACCGAGAGTCTGGGCATTTTCTATTCATTTTCGACGGCACCGATGGAATCTAAAAAACAAACAACAGCGAACAATACTCTTTGTCTCCTCTAGTAGTAGACTAAAGTCGCTCAAGATTAATTTGAAGAAGTTGTGGCTTTCCATTGACATGAGAATTGGTTAAATAAGTTCCAACTGCAGTATTTCATTATTTGTTCTAAATGTGAAATATGTATATATTTGCATTATATTTATGCATGTTTTTATTAGATTAGGTTAAATTAATTTATTTCATGACATAAATTGCAGTACAAAGTTGCCTTAGTAAAAATTGTAACAATTTACATCACGATCGTCTCAAAATAACAATATTCAAAATATAAATATGTACAATGATCACAAATAAAATAATTTCGTATCACCTAATCAGGACCGCCAAAAAACAGTTTATTAAAAAAAATATACGAAGCTGTCAATCAATCCTTATAAAATACATCAAAGAAACTAATACAAAGCAAATTGAATTAACAGAAATAAGGTAATCTACACTATTAAAAAAAGAATCAGCCGGTATCAAACTAAGCGTTGTTCTGTTATCTCAGCTTCCCATGAACGGAAAAATATGAAACTATTTTTATTAGTACCATATTATTCTAGCTTCCGCTTAGGATAGTTTTAATCCGACTGCGAGGATAATAAATTTTCCGAAACATTTGACCTCATTATGATTTTCATTTATTCTTGAAAATTCTGCCATACTTATACCTATCTGTCAACTTTCAGTGACGGCAAAATGGCGGGGTTGCCTTAACTATCCAATATTAATAATTTCGATCCGGTGTGTGTGATAGACCTTCACAAAACGCATACTAAACTATAAAGCGTAAAAAAAGAATCAATTTTAATAAGGGAACTTAAATTCGTATTAAGGTGTAATTTCAATTAATGTATCAACAAATTTCAACAAAATAACGTCAAACGTCAAAAGTCTGACTATCTTTTCTTTCTGTTTTTTTAATGACATGGCATCGCGCTGTTCACGCGTTCAGCCAAAAAGTCTATTTGCGCTTTTTCTGCATGATTACACGCCTAGTATTTGTCACGATACTGGTTTGTCAGTATTCATCTCATCAGCAATAAACACTATATATAATCATCAGTAGTCGTAAGTGTTGTAGCATTTTTGGTGCAGCGTAGATAGTTAACAGAATTGGTATTAAGTAGATAATTCAATCATTTTTTTTTAATACCACGTCGGTGGCAAACAAGCTTACGGCCCACCTGATGGTAAGTGGTTACCGTAGCCTATGGACGCTTGCAACTCCAGGGGTGTTACATGCGCGTTGCCGCCCCTTTAAGAATTTATACACTCCTTTTTTGAAGAACCCCATACTGTAGTCGTTATGCTTAATTAGAGTTAACAACGTTAATATTGACCCTAATTAACAATATTGATTGATATTGTCCATACCAATTCAGATAACAACACTACGCTGCACCGAAAATGTTATAAAATTTACGATGCCTGATTAATACGACCAGGTAGTTTTCTTTCCAACTGTTTATAGTATTTTATGCAACTGTTGTATAAGTAGGGTCTTAAAACGCGAGTGGCGTGAGTTGCGATGCGAACCTTGGCGAGCATCGCAATTAAAGACGCCACGAACGTTTTAAGACCAAGTTATACACCGTTGCATACAATACCTTTTCTACGACTAATTCTAAATAAATAGCATTTGACTTTTCGGCAGTAGTTTTTCCGTTAGTTCTTTTACTACTCACGCAATTTCTTCAGCGGTGCAGTTATTTTCTTCTTCGTCCATTTTAAAAGGAACGTACACACAGTTTTCTTCAATTCACAAACACGAATCAAATGTTAATATGTTATTAATAACGAATAGTTATCATATTTCGCCTTTTAATTGTGAATTAAAACTTTGGTGGGAAATTAGAAATATGACACATTGACACCTCTTGTTTATGGTCTGTTTTGTTTTTAATTTCCTTGAACTTGCCATCCGAACCAAACTGAATCCGGATCCGAACCGAATCGGATCGGTTTATATTTATAAATAATACCAATAATTGGTAAAATATGTATACACACAATTCATGATCATTTATTTTTACTTTAGTAAATAATTTATGTTCTACATGTCTGATAGCAAAACTTTTTATTTCGAAAAATTTGCTTATGAAGTTGGTACCACTGCAATATGGCGGCCGATTGAAAAAAAGTTAGATGATTTGACATCGTGGTAAACAGTACTTTTATGAAAAATGTATGAACCATAAAAGTACACTAAACAGTGCGTTTATGGGCCTAGAGCCTAGGCCTATAGAGCATAGAGTTTTTCGACGACATATTATCGGTGTCATTGTATTTGAGCTAGAGCCTATATAAATGACAGATAACGGTAGAGGAGTAGAAAAAGTTAATAGTTTACCCTTCAGCAGAAACAACACTACGTAGCTAGCTGCTATTCTTCATTTTCTGTTACACTTATACTCGATTATAATTAGAAACTCCTCTATCAACTCAGCGGTCGTGAACAGCATCCACCTGTTAACCTCTCGCCGGGAGTCAAGTGACAGTCGCCGACACCTTCGAGATGCGATTACTTCCACCTCAATTCCTGATGCCAATGATCGATAGTTAATCCTGCATTATATGACAGATATATAAGCTAACGTATGTTGTTACGCCTGATATTCAGTCAGGGGTATTAATATACGTACCTACTAATATATGTACTGGACTCTAAATATTTTCAATGTTATAAAGACGTGTACAGATATTTATGCCCTTATTAATATACATGCCTACATAAATATATGTACTTGTACAGGACGCTATTGTCAATGTTATAAAAACGTGTATATGTATATAATACAATACAAATACACTTTATTGCACACCTCACACAAACAAAGCAGTTAAAAAGAGAAATAATACAATAGCATGCAATAATAACATATATTTATGCCCTTATTTAATTAGTAAGTAAATTAATTTTATCGTTATCAAGTTCGGAATTATAAGTAGCTGCACTTCGAACTAGATTATATTTATGAACAGTCGAGGTCAAAGATATGTTTACACTTTTGCACCTTATTGCCTTGTAATAAAGTGCAAAAGTGTAAACGTATCTTTGACCTCGACTAAACAAGCTTGCCACACTCTAAAATTCATATCAAATATTTTATTATTAATAGTGATCATGGTAACGTAACGGTAAAAATAGCTACGGTAGCCTAGTGGTTCAGGCATGCCATGCCGCTGTCAAGCGGCGGTCGTGGGTTCGAATCCCGGTTCACATCAATGTATCGCACCAGTTTTTCGGAACTTTATGTACGGAATATTTACCGTTACCTTTTCGGTGAAGGAAAACATCGTGAGGAAACCGGTCATATCCCAATAAGGCCTAGTTTTCCCTCAGGGTAGGAAGGTCAGATAGTAGTCGCTTTCGTAAAACTAGTGCCTATGCCAAATCTTGGGATTAGGTGTCAAAGCGGACCCCCGGCTTGTTCAGGGCACAACCGAGAATCGCTACGAGAATGAGTGATCAGGTCAACGAGCTCTAAAAAATTAAAGTATTTTCGTATATTTTAGTCAACTATCATTTACCCATACAAAAAAACATTTAGATCTAGCTAACGTACGTACGAGACGTTACGCAGTCAACCAGCAGTAGATCATCAGTTTTTAGGGTTGTCAACAAGGAACCCTTATAGTTTAGCCATGTCCGTCTGTCCGTCCGTCCGTCCTCGGCTTAGCTCAGTAACCATTACTAATAGAAAACTGTGATTCTGCATCTGGGAATATATAAATCAATCACGCCGACAAAACAGTACAATAAAATCTTGAAAAAAATTTTTTTTAGGGGCCCCCGCCTCTCCCCTACACCTAAAGCGGGGAAGTAATTTTTTTTCTCGTTTATGCCATGGCGTATCGTTGAATAGCTCGTTCAAAAATATTATGGGTTTTCTAAAACCATTTTTCAAATCAGTGATTCGTTTGCGAGATATTAGACTTTAAAGCCCTAATTTTTGTTCGAGTCATGTGTGCCCCGGTGCCGGCTAAATGGCTACTACTGGGGATGCGAAAAAAATCGTGGTAGTAGTACATATAATGAATTTAAAAAGAAAACTATGACGGACAAGTAGGCATAAGTAGTTACCGAGTAATAGTCGACCAACTTAATGCGTAGGTACTTGGAAAGGCCAATTTTCGTACAAATTCGGCCGACGCAACCACACCGCACGTCGATGTAACTAAGACACACAGGCAACGACGGAACTGCGCATGGCCCGACACGCACTTGGCCGGTTTTTAATTATATTTCCATTGGTAAAAATCGAAGAACTACGATCAAGTACAAGTAATATAGCCTCAAAATGTTATTATGGTGTACGTAAATAAGCCTTTATTCTGGTAATTAATGACTTTAAAGTTAATATTTTGAGAGTAGCTTCAGCAGTTCCTATAAAATCGTGGTTTAGTAATTACTTAATGTATTTTCAAACAGCGCAACAGGTTCGTGTAAAGTGTGAATCAGAACAAAATATAAACTTCATTAGATACGGACAGCGTCTCATAAATCAAACTTGGCAAGTTTCGGATACGACAGGATGCTCCTAATCCAATGATCGTTAACCAAAACTGAATAGAAGTAAAGTTTAGTATAATTTGATTCACTGCCTGCGCCGAGATTCGCCGTCCTCCGTAAAGATCATCTTGGGTCCACTTCTCTCCATTACGGTTTGACAGTGGTTCAAAACGGATTATGCGTTATACTTCTATAACATTATAAAGAGGTAAACTTTGTAAGTTTGTAGCATAATTTGTTTGTAGGAGGTAAACTCCGGAACGGATGAGGAACCGTAAAAAAGATGGACATATGAAAGAGATGGATGATGTCTGTCTGTCTGTCTGTCTGAAATCAAATTTGGTATGGAGATAGTTTGAATCCCGGGGAAGGACATACTAATTAGGATGATTCTTATCCCGGTAATCAACCCCTGAGAAGGGAAAAGGTGGATGAAAGTTTGTATGGAGTTTCGATTTAAACGATATCCACGCGGTCGGAGTCGCGGGCAGGCTAGTAGTAGGATATATTTTCTTCATTCTTTGTAGTACGCGGGTGGAGCCGCGCGGGCTAGCTGCTATTGTATATTTTTCTAATAACTTTCGCGGCTATACCAACGGCGGCATAATACTTTATATTAGCATTGGTAACCTATCGAAGTTTCGAAAAACACTTGCCCGATTTTTACTTGTCCGAAAACGGTTAACCGAATTCTTATAATCCATCTTTGTTTACCATACTTTTGACATGTCGCTGGTTTGTTTTCCCACATTATCGTTTTCCCGAAACTCAATAACCAGATGAACGATTGCCAACTTTATTATTTGACAAAAGATTTGTTAACCACCTTTTCATAATTCCGATGCTACGTAAAATCTAAAACTAATTTCCTAATATCATTTTACCGCCACGATTTAAAAAAAAACATTCAGATATGCTAAAAACCCTACAGAAGTGCACTTTAACATTGCGATACGAAAATAAACTTTTGCTAATAAGTGGGTTAGGTTAAATTTAAAACTGTGAATTGAAACTTTGGTGGGAAATTAGAAATATGACACATTGACACCTCTTGTTTATGGTCTGTTTTGTTTTTAATTTCCTTGAACTTGCCATCCGAACCAAACTGAATCCGGATCCGAACCGAATCGGATCGGTTTATATTTATAAATAATACCTATAATTGGTAAAATATGTATACACAGAATTCATGATCATTTATTTTTATTGCCGGCCGATTGAAAAAAAGTTAGATGATTTGACATCGTGGTAAACAGTGCTTTTATGAAAAATGTATGAACCATAAAAGTACATTAAACAGTGTGTTTATGGGCCATAGAGCATAGAGTTTTTCGACGAAATATTATCGGTGTCATTGTATTTGAGCTGGAGCCTATATAAATGACAGATAACGGTAGAGGAGTAGAAAAAGTTAATAGTTTACCCTTCAGCAGAAACAACACTACGTAGCTAGCTGCTATTCTTCATTTTCTGTTATACTTATACTCGATTATAATTAGAAACTCCTCTATCAATTCAGCGGTCGTGAACAGCATCCACCTGTTAACCTCTCGCCGGGAGTCAAGTGACAGTCGCCGACACCTTCGAGATGCGATTACTTCCACCTCAATTCCTGATGCCAATGATCGATAGTTAATCCTGCATTATATGATAGATATATAAGCTAACGTATGTTGTTACGCCTGATATTCAGTCAGGGGTATTAATATACGTACCTACTCATATATGTACAGGACTCTAAATTTGGCAATGCTATAAAGACGTGTACAGATATTTATGCCCTGCGATACGAAAATAAACTTTTGCTAATAAGTGGGTTAGATTAAATTTAAAACTGTGACCTTACAAAATAAACAAAATATTTAGGCAACTAGAGCGCTGCACGAGTTCTTATAAACCACAATAAAGGTTTGTAGGTAAGGGTAGGATTAGCTTGTGTCCCTCAGAGCGGAAACAGGTACCCGCGAAGCGGGATGACGTCGACACGCTGGCGGTTAGGTTAGGTTACATGCTACACCCCCCCCGAGGTGCTGCCACCTTGTTGTGCTTGCGTGTACCTAGGATCCCCGAGGCTATACCGGACAGGGCCACCCATACCGGGAAGGCGAGGGGGGAGGCACCAGACGAAGAGCGGCACAAGAGGAGGACGCCGAGTTGCGAGTACGGCTCTTTCCGCGTCCCTCTGATCAGCAGAAGGCGTTGGAGATGAGTGAGCGAGGAAGACGAAAGTGTGAGGACGGGTGGTTTTACCAAACTACCAGAGGGGAGTCTACGCCAGCTCTCCTTGTATCCCAGAACCTGCAGGACCCTCCCAACGACCCCCATCTATGGCGGTATGGGGTACGGGAGGTGCCAGCATTTTGCGTGCGGATCGGAGGGCTTGCCTTAATTGGCCGGCCCGTGGGAAGGAAAACCCTACAGTGAAGTCGTAAAAACCTCTGGATACCAGGTGACCTCCAGAGTATGTAGTCATACCCGCGGGATGGGCATCACCCGGGGGTGTTGCATAAATCGACCCTACTCGTGGGAATCAAATGGAATACAATTTAAAAAAAAAACAAAGAATAACACTGAGGATACTTCAAACAACACTGGCGACAAAATGGAAACTATTGATCTGGTGGCGGAAGTCGGCCCTCCGATAGTGCACGCTGAAGCCAACCCAAGCGTGGAGGACCGGGAACCGGTAGTTCTACTGTCCCCGTCAAAGGGCATGGAACTTAGAACTTGTGGGAAAAGAGGACACCAGGACCAGCCAGATGACCCGGAGCCGAAAAATGGGCTCAAGGTTAATACGGCTCGTAGAAGGAGGCCCGTGTCTCTACTATGTGGAATTAGGGGAAGAAGGGGGAGGAAAAAAGGAAACAATCTGCCCACTAATCCCGACTTGAGGGAAAGGAGCCCGGTACAGGAGGCGCGTTTATCGCCAACCCTTGCGCCAAGTGACTCCATCATTGAGATCATCCGCAAAGAGGCTCATGCGGTCCTTGATGAAGCTCGGAAGTCGGGGCACCTCAGTGAAAGGGTCCCCGACCGTATAAACCGGGCATGCCGGGAAATCCTACTCGGTGCGGAGAGCCTGCAGTCGCGCGAGGCAGATGATGAAATGCGTGTCTTAAAAGGGGACAATAAAAGGATGAGGGAGCAGTTGGTCCAATTAACGGAGGAGACCAATGCCCTCAGGACTGCGTTTTCGGAGAGGGCCAACCGGCACCCGGCCCCTAGCGGAGCTCAAGGAGGACCTAAAAAAGGACCTCCTTGTGTCGCTAGGAGAAATGATGAACGTGAGAATTGGAGGTCAAGAGTCTCCTTCCACCTGCCCCGAACCTGCGTCCTTCTTTAGCTGCAGACCGTAACAGGGAAGGGACCGCGAGGGAAGTGGAGAGGCAACAGGGCCCTTCTCCTGTGCAGCTCATGTCAGCAGCAGGAGCGCCGGCATCAAAAAGGGCCACTACAGGGGCTACATTAATGCCTCCTGCCAACACCGGCGCGTCCACGGTGGTTAAGAGCCAGAAGAAGGGGAAGAAAAAGAAGAAGAGACTAAACACAGGACAGACGAGTTGCGGAAAAGAGAGGAAGCCTTTGCCTAGCAGAGGGACACGGTATAGGCAATAAAAAAAGCCGCTATTATGTGGCGACCCAAGATACAGAACGTTAGTTAGATCTAAATGTCATTATTAGTATGGGAAAATGACGGTTGAGTTGTCCTAACGCTCGTTCGAAGACTGACACCATTACCCCTCTAATAAGTCATTAAAGTTATTTATTTAATATTATCGCAATATTAACATCTTAATTTGCCCTAGGAACCTATACGAGTAACTTGGAATAAACGTAGCTTACTTACCTTTAGAGTGATGTAACATTTACTAGCATGTCAGCCCCGCTATTCAGTAACTGGTTTTAAGTTCACCTAAACGTTCACCCACAAATATATCTTGACGCCGCGATTCGTAGTAACTAAGCGTAAGTAGAGGCCTAGTTTCGGTAGGCGTGACGGGGAAGGTAAGACGCATGAGCGGGTAAAGAATAACAGCCCAGTAACCTAAAGGCCGAATATCCTCGTCCTAAAACAACGCAACTAATCAATTCCATTAGGGGATCCGTGAACCCGGTGACGAAGCGTGAAATGTCGGCACTCCCTTGAATACGAATAACGGTCTTATGTAACAGAACAAGTCATGTGTCTATTGCAAACCTAGACTTATCTACGCAAAGAATGAAGGTCTAACAATAACTTGTTAAAATAATACTAACAATAATACTAACAATTACACGGTTCAACTCACGTATTCAATGTCACTACGGGCGACATGTTTCGAACTCTTCGGGAGTTCTTCTTCAGGATGAGTGTTTTCGCGGCGGTGTCGCTTGTATCACTGCCCGCGCTCGCTCCGAACGCCGAGCGGCGCGTGACGCACGCGCCGACAGGGCGGGGGAAGGGGGGCAGTCTAGCGCTGGAGTAGTTGTGTGAGATTGCGGCAGGAGGTCATCTCCTCCGAGAGACGACACGCACACTGAACTCACTGTGTCCACGGGATTGTCACAACACACTGTCCACTTTAATTTAGGAATGATAGTTTTCCATGCTTGTTACTTACAAACTTGTTAAAATATATACTTGATATAAAAATTATAATAAATCAGCCTATATACGTACCACTGCTGGGCACAGGCGTCTTCTCATGGGTGAGAGGGAGGGCAGTAACTCCCCATGATGGCCCAGTGCGGGTTGGGAACCACTGCTGGGCACAGGCGTCCTCTCATGGGTGAGAGGGAGGGCAGTAACTCCCCATGCTGGCCCAGTGCGGGTTGGGGACCACTGCTGGGCACAGGCGTCCTCTCATGGGTGAGAGGGAGGTCAGTAACTCCCCATGCTGGCCCAGTGCGGGTTGGGGAGTATATACAAAAATTTATAAACAAAAGATGAAAGTATAGAGGCGAAATTATCTCTATAAGGGATCTCTTCCTACTAGCGCTGAGCTATAACTATAAGTGGAAGGTAGCTAGAACAAGATAGACAAACTTACATCATGCACAATAGCACAAATTAAAATATTAATGAATATCTAGACAAATATTTGGCAATGTTTGAGCGAACCACCTGGAATGCATGCGCACAATCTCATCGCGCGGGGCAGCTGAAAATATTACCACGTCGAATGCACCACGTATATTAAACCCCACTTTTTATAACCACCTACCCGCTGACATAAAATCTGAAATGTCTGACGATGCATTTGGCAGCTAGCTCAACCTTTTATTAGATCACCGAATTTATACAACTAAGGAATTTATGGAAATGACATTTACTTAGTTTTATTTAATACTCTAGCTGTACCTGCCACTTCGTTTGCATGGTAGGTAATGTGGTGGGAATCAACGCATTTCTTCTCTTGGACCTAGGAAACATGCAGATCTAATTTAAACTATCAAGTAAAACTTTGAACCTTTCTCGCACACCTTTTCAACAGGATTCTCACAGACGCGATACCCGACGAGTGGCGTAACAGCTTCCTGGTACCTTTCTACAAAAACAAGGGCGACATAAGACTTTGCGGAAGCTACAGAGCCATTAAACTGATCCCGCTTACCATTAAAATTTGGGAAAGAATAATCAGCAGACGGCTTCAGCAAATCATAGAGTTGCTGAAACACAATATGGCTTTGTCGCAGGAAAGTCCACCACGGACGCCATACACTCAATAAGAATCCTAATGGAGAATAGAGATATAGATAGCGGAAAGCGACCTACACATGGTTTTCATATATCTGGAGAAGGCTTTCGACCGTGTCCCTAGAAATCTCATATGGCAAGCGCTAAGAGCCTAGAACGTTCCACAAAGATATATCCAAATGGTAGTAGACATATAAAGAGAGATCAAAACAAAGGTGAGGAGTCCCGCACTTCGCAGGGATCAGTGTTGTTCCATGTGGAAGTTGGGGTGCACCAAGGCTCAGCTCTCAGCCCCCTCCTTTTTAACCTGGTCGTGAACCACGTTACAGCCCACCTCCACCAGAAGCCCCCCTGGAACATTCTATACGCAGACGATATATCTCTCATCGAGTTGGTCCCGAGTTGGCTCCGGTCTTAACGCGTCTCTTTCGGCTCTCTTATTCTTCTGGCGTAGTCCCGACCTCGTGGAAGTCAGCTTTGGTGCATCCGATCCCTAAAAAAGGCGACCGCTCAAACCCGTCCAACTACAGGCCAATAGCTGTTACCTCCCTTCTCTCGAAGATAATGGAGTCCATTATCAACTGCCAGCTCCTTCGGTACCTAGAGGACCACCAGTTGCTTAGCGATCGACAATACGGTTTCCGTAGAGGCCGCTCGGCTGGTGATCTTCTAGTCTACCTGTCACATCGTTGGGCACAGGCGATCGAGACTAAGGGTGAAGCATTGGCTGTTAGTTTGGATATAGCGAAGGCCTTTGATCGGGTTTGGCACAAAGCACTTCTTTCGAAGCTACCATCCTATGGGCTTCCCGAGAGATTATGTGTATGGGTCAGTAGCTTTCTAGCAGACAGAAGCATTAAGGTCGTAGTTGACGGGGAATGCTCCGACTCCATGTCTGTGAATGCTGGTGTCCCCCAAGGTTGTGTGCTGTCGCCCACGCTATTCCTTATGCATATCAATGAAATGCTGCAAATCAGCGGAATTCATTGTTATGCTGATGATAGTACAGGTGATGCCTCTTACACCGGCCGTACCAATATCTCTCGGGAAATCGTCATCGAGAACCGGAACAAACTTGTGTCTGAAATTGAGACTTCCCTAAGTGCAATCTCTGAATGGGGTCGACTTAACTTAGTCCGTTTTAACCCTACCAAGACACAGGTTTGCGCGTTTACCGCAAAAAAGTTAAAGTTCGACGTGTCACCTTGTTTTGAGAGCACTCCCCTGACTGCCGCAGCCAGTATCGGAATCCTTGGCGTCGACATTTCGAGTGAAGTCCAGTTCCGCGGCCATTTAGAGGGTAAGGCCAAATTAGCCTCAAAAAAGCTCGGTGTGCTCAATAGATCGAGACAGTATTTCACACCGGCCCACCGCCTGCAGCTTTATAAGTCGCAGGTCCGCCCACACATGGAATACTGTTCTCATCTATGGGCAGGGGCACCCCAATACCAGCTTCTCCCTCTGGATCGCATCCAACGACGAGCAACTCGAATTGTCGACAGCGAGCATATTTCGGATCGGCTTGACCCCTTGGCGCTGCGTAGAGATGTGGCCTCTCTCTGCATTTTCTATCGCATGTATAACGGGGAGTGCTCCGAGGAATTGTTCGGATTAATCCCTGCCGCTTCTTTTCGCCATCGTCCAACGCGACAACATTACCATCCTCACCACTTAGATGGTTGGCAGTCCTCAACTGTGCGCTTCTCCAGAAACTTCCTGCCTCGCACAGCTAAACTGTGGAATGGATTGTCGCCTGCGGTATTTCCGGACCGATACGACCTTCAAACCTTCAAGAAAAGAGCGTACTCCCATCTTAAAGGCCGGCAACGCACTCACAACACCTCTGGTGTTGCAAGTGTCCATGGGCGGCGGTAATCGCTTACCATCAGGTGATCCGTCTGCTCGTTTGCCTCCTATATCATAAAAAAAAAAAAAAAAAAAAAAAAAAAAAAAATCAGCGACAACCCGGAACAACTACAGACTACTGGAACAGTGGCGAGGGGCCTTGGAAAGCGCGGAACTACGTATCAGCAGACAGAAGACGGAGTACATCATACATGCAATGTAGCTTTTCCAATACAACAGGCAACACAATACTCTTGCAGGACTCTCCTCTTAAAAAGGTAGAGTCCGAGTAATTGGCTACTTTCCTAAAACAAAGTTTAGTCGTCAGTTAGATATTGTATTTGATATTATTCAACAATATTGGACTCGTATTTTTTGACAATCTAACTGACGGACTCAATACAATTATTTATTTTTTGTCCAGCAAAGTACCCAATTATATAAAAAACACGAAAATTTCATAAAGGAATGTCCCGTCATAATTTTTACCATGAATGGAAATCGAGGCATTCTTAAAAGAATTGACTGCATTTTTTTCTCTTTTACGTTCTTGACTTGTTTAATTAAAAAGGGAAATAATTAATGAACACTGCTAATTGCAAGTACTCAGGCGTGAAATATGAGTATTAATTTTATTTTAGGGTAAGATTTTGTTTAGCGAAAGCGAAAGGTGCAAGCATTTCTCCGTTGTCGACGGCACACATAACCACTTTTGTAAAAACTAAAATGTTTTGCATTAAAAAATGGTTAGAATATTTTCGTTTACTTTAAAAATAAAGGTGGAAATGTGCTTACTATTTGAGCTGTCTACACGTAGGCACCAAACTACCCAGTTATGGCGTAAAATCGTTCAAACTCAAACTCAAACTCAAAATGATATTTATTCAAGTAGGCCTAGTAACAAGCACTTTCAAATCGTCAGTTATTTTTTTAAAGTATTTTATGAAACAAAAAATAATTTTATATGAAGTAAAAATTGTATAGAAAATACTAGTGAATGTTTCTAGAAAAACAATCTAATGTCAAAAAACAAAATATAACGAAAATTAAATAATTAATCTATTGATTAATACGTTTTATAATTTTAGCGGTTTCGCTTTGCCTACTTACAATGAAGTACCTACTTGGGTCATAAAGACCTACCTAGTTCATAAATGTGTGTCCAAACGGTGTCGTAGCCAAGTTGTTTCCTACGTATATGGGCGACATGAGCTACCTACGTTCATGAATTACTTTTCAATATCGAGACACTATATTACGACTGAATGTAACGTGCCAAAACGTAGGTATTTAATTCGTTTATAAATAGCAAAATAAAAGCCGATCGCGCCCGGCTATTGAACTGAGGCGCTGTGGGAGGTGCGTTCATAAATTGATTGTTACAATAGTTGCGAATACGGCATGGAAATTGTGCGTTTCATCCACCTTCCCATGTGATAAGCGGTAAAAACTGAAGTGTACTGCTATTTGCGCATACCTATATTATGTTACTATACTAATATACTATCTTCTGCCCGTGACTCCGTCCGCGTGGAACTCGTTTATATCGTAGCTTAATACAAACTTTCACCCCCCATTTCACTTCTTTAGGGGATGGTTTCTGGGATAAAACCTATCCTAATGTCCTTCCTCGGGACTTAAACTATCTCTTTACCACATTTCATCAAAATCGTTTTAGCGGCTTATGGCCGGTTGCAATAATCAATCCACCGATAATTTTCCATACCGGCAGTTACATTTTGACAGATTACCCGTAGAAAATGTGTCAAAATGTAACTGTTGGTAAGGAAAACTATCGGTGGATTGATTATTGGAACCGGCCATTAAGCGTGAAGACGTAACAGACAGACACACTTTCGCATTTATAATATTGGTATGAATATTAGTATGGATTTAGTAGGGTAAGTACTTAGGCTAGGAGCCCAAAATTTGGCCCAAGGCACACAATATGTAGGTACGAGTATAATTAGTATTCCTCTCGCTCAGTCTGACGCATATGTTTTTGCCAAACAAAATACAAGGTAACAGTTATGTCTAAGTTTTGTATAAATACATTAAAATGTATAATTAAAATAGAAGATGAGGTTATACGCTACAAAATTGTGATCTCAGGTCACTTCACTGGTCTCGCCGCACGGTTGGCGTTCGTCCGTGTCCCTCTAAGTTTTCTAATAATTGAGAGACGGATAGTGCGCGAGAGCTCGAGATCCCGTGCTAGCCGTGCTGGACTCTTGCTCGTGAACGTCCGATATAAAACATTTGTCCGTCTCGCACTTTGCTAGTGAAGGACAAATTATTTACGTTCGGCATAAACGCGACCATGCTAGCCAGGCCGATAGGATTCAATTATTTTCATTTATGCCCAAGAGGCGACAGCTCCGACGCGCCTGTTTTCGCTAAGATTAGGGCGGCGTCTGACGGCTGGGGCATCAATTTGTTATTTTGAGACTGGCAGAGTTTAATATGTCAAGTTTTCGTTTAAAGTCTTTAAGATAAATGTCGTGCAACGAGCATTAGAACAGTTTAATGGGCAAACTTCATTTGTTTTATTTGTTTTGTGGTTAATTTTGTGTATGTAGCTTGACAATGCAGAATTAAATTTAAACCGTCCACAAGTTGTTTGCCATAATTGATTGAATCAGGCGTTACTCTGTGGAATTCTATTGTAAGTTACTAGAACAAAAATCTATTGCTATTCCGCTAAAGAACGTCAGGTCTATTAGCGATGTCGAGATGCATCTAATTTGCGTATTTTTTACGCACGTGCAATCATGCAAATAAATACAACAAATCACCACGAATAATTAAACAACGGACAGGTGTTTGACCTCTACGAGGCAGCATCAGGGCTGTTATTCGCTAAACTCCAATGCGGCTCACCCCGCCGGTCACCCGTCACGAAACTAGACCTCTACCTACCCTTATAGTTACTATGCATCGCGGTGTCAAGATATATTTGTGTGTTAGCGTTGAAGTGAGTTTAAAACAATTTAAAGAATAGGGGGGCAGGAGGTGATGCTGGCAGGAGACGCCACGTCCACTGGTCAAAATGTAACAGAGCTATGCAGTGCAATGTTAATGCTCGTACGTACAAAATAAAAAAACAATGGCAGAAACCTGTACAGCCACAGTGTCGGAAAATTGTATTGATTTTTGAAACGTTTTGACAATCATGTGTTATTTTTTTTTATATTCTTAATAAAATAATTCTGGTATGACTTTTAATTTATCAATGTACTACTTGAAGACTATTTAATATTTTTTAACTGTTGCGAACACTTAAAAAATATTAAATTCAATTCAATATTAAGTTCAATGTAACCGCTTCAGAACCGCGTCCTAAAGTTATTAAAAAAAAAAACAATTGTAGAAACCTATACTAACACACTTCCACAAACATGTGTTGATCTTTAAAGCTTCACTACATAGTATAAAACAAACTCGCTTCCCGCTGTCTGTCCCTATGTAAGCTTAGATTTTTACAACTACGCAACCGATTTTGATGCGGTTTTTAGGGTTCCGTAGTCGACTAGGAACCCTTATAGTTTCGCTTTGTCTGTCCGTCCGTCCGCGGATAATCTCAGTAACCGTTAGCACTAGAAAGCTGAAATTTGGTTCTAATATGTATATCAATCACGCCGATAAAGTGGTAAAATAAAAATTGAATATGTTGTTTTTATTCGAGTACCTCCCCTATACGTAACGTGGGGAGTGTTTTTTTTTTTTTTTTCATTTCAACCCTAACGTGTGATATATTGTTGGATAGGTATTTAAAAATGAATAGGGGTTTGCTAAAATATTTTTTTGATAATGTTAATATTTTCGGAGATAATCGCTCCAGAAGTAAAAAAAAATGTGTCCCCCCTCCTCTAATTTTTGAACCATAAGTTTTAAAAATATGAAAAAAATCTCAAAAGTAGAACTTTATGAAAACTTTCTAGGAAAAATATTTTGAACTTGATAGGTTGAATAGTTTTTGAAAAAATTTACAAAAACTACGGAACCCTAACTCTGAGCGTGGCTCGACACGCTCTTGGCCGGTTTTTTTGAGTGATTCAGGAGGAAGGTTTATTATGTGTAATATAGTACCCGTGCGAAGCCGAGGTGGGTCGCTAGTGTTGATTATTATGATGGGTTTAATTCTATATTACGTATAAGTATGGTATATACAGGGTGTGGCCTGTAATAGGAGCAAAAAATGAAACGGTGGCTTATTAAGTTAATCAGTAATTATTTCCAAGTGGTTAAATTGAAAAAAAAATTGAAAAAAAAATAGAAAAAAAAAAATAAGTAAAAGCGTACGTGTGTTCTTTTGCTTAATTGGAATGATATCCATTTTGTTTTACTTCAAAAACACCAAAAAATCTTGTAAAATTGAAAAAAAAAAACAAAAAGAATTAGAAAACCAAAGTTAGTATAATCGAAATTACGAAAGTGCCCAGTGTTCTACCAAGATAGTTAATGACTGGCATGCTACGATATCGAGATGTCGAGATCCATTACTTAGGTATCACAACTTCAGATAAGATTATTTCCGAATTCAAGAATCTTGAAACACTGGTACCTTTACAGAATCACTGCGGATAATACATAGAGTCAGCCCTTAAATTTATTGCTCCCATTACAGGCCACACCCCGTATATATACATTTAATAATCTACGAATCCTATTTCAGTAATTATTAAATATAAAAAATATTCATTTGTTACTTATACAAATATGATAGAACGATTTAATTTTTCAGACAATTACAATTAAAATTAGTTTTTCGATATAACCGCTTCAAAAGCGCTTCCAGTAAATGGTCCACACACAAACATTATTAAAGTCTGTCAACAGTGCCCGCCCACACACAAACGCTTTTTAAATGGGGTCTATATGTATTGATTTAAACTTTCACAATTCTCACACATTATTTATACTAAACGGGACTTAATCGCGTATAATTAACTCCCGTCCCGTGACCATGGATGTTGCAACACATCGGAAACGTCGGGAGACCTCAGTGGGGTCATTTCATTTCCTCGTATTCGAAATGAAAAGTAGAGTGTTTAACTCGGGGAAAGCCAAGCCTCAGTTAACAATCTACTATTGTCACTTCTATATCGTGGTCACAGTCAAGTTTACCTAACGCTTAAGTACTGACTTATGCGTGGGTATGATATTCTTTGTAATCTACGTATAAGAGCTTTGCAATTCAAATTGCCTATCTGCTATTTTTAACTTGGAGTCTGTACAAGTTTAGATGTGATCTGAATATAGCGTAGCGTACTTACTTTTATACCCTATGGCTACATATTATTCGGGTCCCCGGAACAGCCTAGTATTTGTCCTTTATTATTAGCAAATAATAATATGTAAGTGCGAGAGGGATTGCTTTACGTCGGACCTAAATACGAGTCAGCAAATCACATGTTGGTCTGTTTTTATCTCACAGCTGTTGGTATTATTTAGTATTCAGTAGAAATCACGAATGTATAACACGCCTATATTGCGCGTATGGTCATTGACAGAAGTCCTCATCTGTAAACACTGAGCACCATTTGTTTACCTCGTGTCTGCAGGAAATTAATCAATAATTCAACATAGGCACTTAATTATTTCCATTTGGTTGAGATAATGTGGCGATTATTGCATGTTCCCTCCAGTAAGTACATAATATATTATCTCCAATATACATATATATATATTAGCTATAATGTTTTCCTGAACACAGTACCAAATTATTTAAAGATACAACCACGGTATTTAAAGAATATACAACAGTATCGATTTAAAAGTCACGAATATAAATCGTGACATGATAAAGCACAATGAAAACAAATTCCAGTAATAGACGATGATAGTTAGACTAATGGCTATTTGTGTTTAGGCTCGTGCCGATAATGCGCACGGACGCCGGCCAGATGCGAGTTATCAAAACTTTGTACCGCTGCAACAGTTTTTGTGGTGAGTGATGAGGACACGCCGGGGGTTTACTTACCTACTATCATTCTGCAAGAGACTGCAGCTGAGCACTGAGTAAAAAATGAGCAAGCAAATGTAATTAATCTACTAGGCCTCTATTTCGCTAACTACAAGAAGTCGATCACGTAACACATTGTACACGCGTCAGTTCTAATGTCACTTTTCGTGCGGGAAAATGATAGTCGAGTTGTACTAACGTGCGTTCGACAAGTTATGTGATCACCCCTTTGATCCGGTTACACACACTTGGCTATGGCATTGGTATATAGACAGCTCGAAGAGGTGCATTTGAGATTTCTATGCCAGACAGACATAGTCACATAGTTATAGATACTTAGTGAAATGATCACACATATAAAACATAAACACCTACTCTACTCGGCTTCACCAAACGATAATTTTTCAACCAATAGATTGTTCGTGTCGCGATTTATCGAGATCAAATTAATAATTAATTTATTTCCAGTATTCGCATTCATATGCACTAATTGCCGCATCTTGTCCGCGTGATGAATGGATGCCAGTGAGTTGTTGACGTGCGTTGCGTTTGGTAATTGCACCCAGTCACACCACGTAGTACTTTTGAGAGCAAACTTGTATTAGGAAGAAATAACTATTTCATTAAAATGTACTTACTAAATATTTTTTTGTAATAAGTTCTTTTTGCAGCGTGGGTTTGCGTTCTGGCATGCCTAATAAATGAATAGAGAACTATTGAAAACTATTTCCTCGTAGCTCTTTATTCTTTCATTGATTATTTAATAAGTATATCCAAATATGAAATAAATACATGATGTTGTTCTAATATCCCGCATCAGATATGACTGTTTTCTCTTTGGCCTAAACGTTGACTGGTAGAGAATGTCTTATGGCATTAAGTTCGATCGCCTTTTGTATTTGTAACTTGTTACTGACTTGTTGTTGTTGTTGGTAATGTAGCCATAACAGAAAACCAGCTATAAGGCGTGACTTGGCCACCATGGACGATTACTTTGTCCGCTGGCCACTGCGTCCTAATGCCTGCAACACCGAAGTGAGCTGCTTCCAACTAAGCAACCGAATTGCCAACCAGAAAATCAGCATCCCCTTCATGGGCTCCATGCTTTTTCACAACCCACTACCAAAATACCTCGGTGTCACCCTGGATAGAAGTCTAACGTACAGCCCCCATCTCGATAACGTTGCAGCAAAATTACGGCCCAGGTTAAACATCCTGCAGAAACTAACTGGGATCACATGGGGTGCCTCTGCCAGCTGCCTACGAACGACCGCTTTGGCGCTCGTGTATCCGACGGCAGAATATTGTGCCTCTACCTGGCTTTACAGCTCTCATACGCAGCTAAATGCTACAATGCGCTTGATCACGGGTTGCTTGAAGCCCACCCCTGTACACTGGCTCGCAGCTTTAAGTAACATCGAGCCCCCCCACCTGCGCCGCCAACGCCACCTGCTCAGGGAGGTAGATGAAGCCCATAAACGGCCGGATCTACCAATCAATAGGGATCTAGCTTCCTTTACCAAAAAACGACTTAAGTCACGAAGCCCTGGCCCACCAACCCAGCTCCCGACGGAGCCTAAATGAGGCTTGGTCTGATGAATGGTCTGCCGCTGACATCCCTCCTGAATTTTTGAAGTGAAAACTTCTTTAGCGGCGCTGAGCACTTTTTGGGATGGGGAAAAATTGTTAAATACTTACGCGAAAGATTTTTGTCACGTCAGATGTGAAGGAGGTCACAAACGTTTATATTTTGCTGCTAGCCGATTCGACTTCGTTCAAAACTGAACGCTATTCGTAAGAGTATAAAGCCGTTAAACACTTTTTGCAATAGCATATTCTGCAAATTTTGTAATTTTGTCCACGCGTCCTTCACCGTTTTGCTATTGAGCAAATTCGAATAGTTCGAATTTGGTCGTTATTCCTAAAGAGATAAAGCTTTGAAAAATATTTACCAACGGCAAAAACAAATTGATATTTTGTTCGCCGCCGCCGTCCGCTGTTCTTGCAAATTCGAATAGTTCGAATTTGGACGTTATTCCTAAAGAGATAAAGCTTTGAAAAATATTTGGCAATGGCAAAAACAAATTGGTATTTTGTTCGCCGCCACACCGTAAGATGTCACGTGACCTGATCGAAAAACTGTTACAATGTTATTGAGTTTTCACTTCTGCCGGCACTCCCGGAGTGCAACCTGGACTTTTTTTTTGAACTGGGCAGCGACCCACGTGGATTCAACGAATCACGCCGTGTCTGGTGCATGCTGAATCGCCTGAGAACGGGCATAGGCCATTGTGCCCACCTTCGGAAAAAATGGGGCTGGAGCGAACAGGAATGCTGCTGTTGCGGATGCCCAACGCAAACTGTACGTCATATCGTCTTGGAGTGTCTACTAACCAAATACGACGGTCCAGCAGAAGATTTAAAAAAATTACGAATGCAGGTGCTAACTACCTGGCAGAATGTAATTTTAGATTATAAACAGTCTATTAATTATGATTGCCATACGATAAATAAATAAAATACTGAGCAATAAAGTTTAAATAAATAAACATAGGAACTGTTTAAGTAATGAATGAATCCGCATACAAATAAAGTATCTAAATTGAATTATAACTGGAGTATGTAGATTGCTACAAGTGGCACTGTAAATTAAATTGCTTGGGCTCTGGCTACCCTTTTTAGAAACGCAGGCGTGTATGTATGTATGTAGATATATAACTTATAAATATATATATTTAGTAGTGAAGAAATAAGTTTTTATCTCAAAGATATCATATCCTAATATAATATGATTCATTCTCAGTATTAACATAATGCATTTTTTACTGTTGCGATTGATTTATGGCGGGCCCTTCCAGGATATTTATATACGCCGCGAGTGAATGCTGCCGAATAGTCGAGGTTATTATCATACAACCTTTAGCGCGGTACAGAAGAAGCTTGATATATATATTTTATTTTCCATAATTCTGTCCCATGAGGGCACAACCGGGAATAACGCTAGGAGGCTGAATTCTGTGCCATACAGTGATACAATGTATTTATATCGTGGAACCACAGATTGACAAGCCATATCTTAGAGCACTGTTGTATAAAAGTACATGAACATTTGATACGAATTGTTCATCAGCTGACTAATCGTGTACATTAGGGCAAATCCACTGTAACTTTTTGGACATGTAAATTACAGTTAACTTGCACTAACGTTCGTTTGAAAAGTTAGAAGATTAAGTTTAACCAGCTGGGTAATTGCGTAACTTTTCAAACGCGCATCAACTGTAATTTTTGTATATACTTTTTGAAGCAGTAAATATATTTATTTCATTGCGGCGAGTTACTAAAACAACATGTCAGCTGGTTATGTGATATCATATCACTGTAACAGCTTCATTGTGCTCTCGCTTTCACTATTAGCGTGTAATCAATAAAAATATAACTGACATTGAGCACCACGTTACTAACAGAATAATGGTTTGAAATCGGGGAAACCCTAAAGAAAGGTTAGGTATAGAAAAAGGTCATGAAAGCGAATAAAGCAAGATTTTTTTGTCAATATCGTAGCAAGTGGAAATCCGTGATCTCTGCTTACCCCTTCGGGAAACGGGCGTGATTATATGTATGAATGTAATATGGTAGTAACTCATACCTTAGTAGATATGAGTTAGTAACCGCAAGGCTGCCACCCTTTACCTAGTATTTAGTAAGTAAAATTTATGTCTGAGAGATAAACCATCATCCGTTTAACGCATGCCGCTATTTACGGCTGGCAGTTTTTCTTTATAATGGCGGAAAGCAAAACTTCGAAGGCCCCTATTGTTTTCAGTAATCTATCTATACATAAAAACTTTACGGCAAGTTCCGTTTGACGAGTAAGAGAGTTTTAAGGCGCCGTAGGTTCATGGTCTTCTCTCCCTCTCACTGAGCATAAGCATGAGCGATATGAAAGTGTGTGCTCGGAAGCGCGGATATCGTGTTTTTTAATTATAATATTTGGGCCGTTTAAATAAATAAAAAAGTAATCACTGAGTTCTCTCAAACATTATATTGCCAATTTTTAAAAGCAATTTTAATATATTTAGCTTTTGTGCATAATTTGTTACGAATATTTTAAGTGTATTTTAGACCTATGTTCGTGATTTTTTTCTATCGAGCGAAAATTGCTAAATCATGTTTCGAATCACTGATCTCGGTGCAGAAAAGCCTAAAGATTACTATTCATATTTTTTTGAAACCATACTATTATAAACAGACGCATTATATTGTTTCAAAAACTCTGTTCGCTTAACTTCGTTGAACCTACGGCGCCTTAATGAAAATTTCCAAGTTCGGAAACATGTATATATATGTACAATATTTATTAGGCCAGCGGGGGGACTACTGCCCATACTATCCCCTCTCATCCATGCCCAGCCAGTGGGACGTGTATGATGATATTTACAATGATGTTATTATTTATGAATGAGGTGTTTGAAGTACCTACTTATATAAATTCAATTATAAGTAACACTTATTTTGGAACTGTGACACCAGTAACAGCACTATGCTATTCTATTCTATTGTGGGGCATAAATTAATTTTTATTTTACAAAAACGTGCTATACGCAATACTTATAATTAAGAGACACGGTTTTCTCTAAAATATAGGTTTAAAGAAATCAATATTCTCACCTTTGCCTCACAATATATCTATGAAAATATAATGTATATATTCGTAAAAAACTTGACACTAGAAATATGAATAAATTAGCCATTCCCGGATACCGTCTCTGCAAAGTGAATATGTTATTTATGGGGAACTGTGTACGATTTTACAATATGTTACCTTCTGATATACTGAAATTGTCAATGAATATATTTTTAAGTCCAGCGTTAAACGCCATCTTATAGACAATATATATATATAAAAGAAGATTTCCTGACTGATTCATCAACGCACAGCCGAAACTACTGGGAGTAGAAACTTGAAATTTACACCAGAATCATTTTATGACGTAGGCAAGGGATAAAACGGGATTTTTGGAAATTCCATCCTTAAATAGGGGTGCAAAGTATGTATGGGGGAAACTTTTTTTTTAAACTATAGACTTGAAACTTTGTAGGAAGATTACTTATACAAAAAAGTACTTTCAGCGTTTTAGAAAATTCCATCACTAAGGGGGTTAAATAGGGGTGCAATGTTTGTAATGGGGAAATTTTGTTTTTTTGAGCTAGAGACTTATAACTTTGTAGAAAGATAACTTATTAGAATACAAAAACGTACTTTCAGCGTTTTAGAAAATTCCACCCCTAAGGGGGTTAAATAAGTGTGCAAAGTTTGTATGGGGGAAACTTTATTTTTTGAGCTAGAGACCTGAAACTTTGTAGAAAGATTACTTATTAAAATACAGAAAAGTACTCTCAGCATTTTAGAAAATTCCATCCCCTAGGGGTCAAAAAGGATGGAAGGTAGGAAGAGTACTTATTAGAATAAAAAAAATACACTTTCATTGTTTTGGAAAAAAATCCATTAAAACGGGTTTCAAGGTTTATATGGAGAGCAAGAAAATGTTATATTAAGAGATTTATAACTTCGGTCTTAGCCTGTATGTTAAAAGACTATAAGTAAAACTGATTTCAGAGTTTTTTGAAATTCATCCTCTGGGGTTCAAAGTTTCTACCGAGCGCAATATATTTTTTAGCAAAAATTTTTTAATTAGGTTTTGAGTTTTTTTGTTTCAAGATTAGGAAAAGATCTCAGCCCTTTTTTTTATTCATCCCATAAGAGGGTTAAAGTTTCGAAGGTTGTATAGATAGCATGATATTTTTAAAGTGAGAGATTTGTAACTTCTATTTTAGATTGTTTGAAATTGATTCCATAAGGGGGTTAAAATAAAATTCATCCCCGAAAGGGCCTAAAAGGAGTTGGAAGTTTGTACGGGGAACAAAGTAAGGGAATTTAACTTCGGTTAAAGACTACAAAACCAATTACAGAGTTCCTTAAAATTCATCATCTAAGGAGGTTAAACGGGGTTGGAAGTATAATGAGGAACAAGTCATTTTAGTAGTACGGGAATTCTTCGGTCTATAAGTATGCGAATATACTATATGGTAAGCCATTTATTAGTCAAAATACATAATCCAACTGCTAGCAGAAAAGTAGGTTAGGTTAGAACTGCGATGCTCTCGGAACCGAAAAGAAGGTAATATTTGATCAAACTTGCGGATTATTTTGTTGATTGAAAGGTTTATTTTAGATAATCATATAAATTTGCTCTCTAACACCGTCAAATAGGGACTGGGGATGGAGATGGAAGGTTTTACGTCTTTAAGCACAAGATAATTTTGCTTTCAAAACTATACAGGTAGCCCGGACTAACGTGAGTAAAACTACTGGACGGATTAAGGCAAAAAAATCTAGTAATGTCGCCATGAAAGAATATACATATATACATAGTAGACATGAACAATATATATTTTTCTTTAATACAAACGTCTGTTGATGAGTCTTAAGACATTTATATTTGTAAAAACGTAGTTTTCAATTTAGATTTAGCAATTTAAACTAACGAACTCATTGCACTGTTACCTTTTACGCTTAATCCCTGAACGGATTTAGATGTCATTTTTTGTACAGAGACCCTTGGAAGGATGAAGGATACTTTTATCTCGGAATCATCCCCTTAAGATTGTAGAAATATTTTTTCTAAGACGATAACAAATACTACGCGGACGAAGTCGCGGGCAACAGCTAGTTATACTATAAAAAAAAATATAGATGACAAAGAAGCATTTATATGTAAAACAGCTAAGTTACGTTAAGTTGTCAAGTTGACGTGACGTGTAAATGAGCTAGTTTAATCCTGTTTACAAAATAAACATTTTGATTTTGCTACGATTGCTTGGAAGTCTGTTCATTTACATTGCACTCTTACGTATATGTATCTGAATAATGTTAGATCTCGAGGCAATCAACCAAGTACATATGTGTTTTTTACACGAATTTTATATACATACTTTATTCTAAGTATTTCCTCCATAATACATATACATACTTTATTCTAAGTATTTCCTCCAGACAGTTAGTGACGAGTCGTCATTAAGCCTGAGCCCGGGGCCCGCCTTCCGGCAGCTCACTATTGTTGCAAAATACTCAGGTACTTACGATAAAACTTATGTAGGTACTTGCTATTTGAGCTCGTAATAATTTCATTTATTTAACGGCACGAAACGTTCAACAATCCTATTAAACTTTCGTTTACATGTCACTTAGACATTTGTGTTTGTATGAAGGGGACATATCAGGCATTTTAAGTTATCGTTCAAACGGCGGCTTTAATGCCATGTGGTGTCACTACCAGATAACCACAAGGCATAGGAGAAAATTCATTTCATGGAGTTGACGCGTACTTGCCAAATTATTCTGTTAGAACTGGTTAGAATAATATAATAAAGTATCTATCCTTACTACAATTATAAAATTTTAAAGTGTATGTATTCTCTTACCTGTTCACGCTTTAATTGCTAAACTGATTGTAATGAGTTTTACACGGAAGAAGTCGCGGCCAAAAACTAGTTTACTTACTTACTCTTTAAACTTTTACCTTTCATATATCTGATACTTACAAAAGAAGGAGAACTTCATTAGATAAAGTTTCAATATTGGAAATAAACAAAAAATTGCCATAAATGCCATGCATTGCCATTTCATGAAAAAACTCCTCAATTAACTATGAATATACGTAAAAACTCATTCATTAGCGGCAGCCTGTTGTGCAGAGTTTTTCAATACATTACCAGCCTAGATAGTCTAGATACAGTCATAATGCCACGGGGGGTATGGACAATGGGTCGCCCTTAACCTTTGCGTGGCAGCTGGAACTGCGTTGATATGATGTAGTCAGATGAGACTAATGGTGAAACATATATGTATCAATGCTTGCTTCTAAATTAGAATTGTTTAGGCACGAAGAATCACCGAAATAACACCTTATAAAAACAACGTGCAGGTGACCACATAACGAAAACTGTAAGAAATGATTTAGGATTTAAATAAAATGGTATATATAATATAAATACCTTTTTCAGAATGCTGAGTGGTTTGAAGTCAGGGTATCAGTAATTAAAGTATTACAATGCTCCTTATATGGTTATTTCTTACCCTTTCACTGCCGTACTACGCTACAAGTGCGTAGTACCTTTCCGCATGTAGCAATAATGGTCTGGTAGATGATAGTAACTAGTGCACGGGCGATATATCGAAGACTTAAGGACAAGTAGGAAGCTAGGTAAAGCTCTACCAGCTTCTTAATACTCGTATCTAACAGTTGCTATCGCCATCGCACTCTTGCATCAGACAGTATTTGTCGTCTAAACCAAAGATTGCCGAGTCTAATTGACCACCCCACATTCCATATACCAAATAAAAGTGTGTATACACACGTGCATAGTATCTTATGCCTTTGTGAGTGGAGTCTGCCATACGAGTAACAGTGTGTGACGTGAACGGTGCACGATTCATGTCTGCCCGCCCACGTAGCTAACGAGTGCTCGGCAAACGAGTCCCTCCGCCTCACGTGATCGAGTTACCGATCCGCGGGACTCGGTTAATTTTAATTAAATGTTATTTTAAATCGTTAGTCAACAGGAAAAGGCATTGTGAATCGCAACCCAGTTGTTTACGACAAATAGTGTTGTCCAAAAAGCAATCTTTTATTTATGTGACGCGTGTCGTTCTTAGAGAAAAGGGGCCTTAGTGAAGTTAGCGTCT
Organism: Epinotia ramella; assembly: GCA_947578815.1. NCBI lineage: Eukaryota > Metazoa > Arthropoda > Insecta > Lepidoptera > Tortricidae > Epinotia > Epinotia ramella. The sequence goes on along the minus strand of OX388213.1, from coordinate 14,137,270 downwards.
AATCAATTATTAACGTTGCTCTAATATAAACCATTCTATTCATAACCTTACTACTGCCCGTTCCCTCTCATCCGTGACAAGAGGCCTGTGCCCAGCAGTGGGACGTATGGCTGATTTGTTATATTATTTATGTACACTAATCTACACTACTATTATAAAAAGGAAAGATTTGATTGTTTGTATTGAATAGGCTCCGAAACTACTGGACCGGGTTTACCATTGTTTTGCCGACAAACATTTAATTGAATATTATTTCAAAGACAACGTTTCAAGTATTTTAATTTCATGGACAAGTCATTGCGTCGATGACTCGATACTCAGTTAAGTATTTGAACCGAGGTCTTTTAATTGGTAGTAGACTTATTTAAAAAAAAAATCATGTCATGGCTTCGAAGTTTCGATGAATCGTTGTCGATGAAATAATATTCGATGAAAACGTTGTCGACAAAACAAGGGTACACCACTGGAACGATTTGAAAAAATATTTTATTAGAAGCCAACATTATCCCTGATGGACATAAGCTACTTTTTACCGCGGGAAAATGCTTCATTCCTACGGGGAAACGGGTGAAGCCGGGCCGGGTAGCTAGTTATTAATAAGTTTAATAACCATTTGCAGCGTAACAAAGACGGAAGCGCCAAACGCGTAATATCTCTCTCCCTTTAGAATGATACTTGTTGTTTATTAACACTAAGAAAAATGTAAGGGCCGAGATATCTACATAACTCAGTGTTAAAAATCTGTGCTTAGGAAAAGTACGATTACATCATTTTCATTATCATTGATGAACTGGAGGACGTTTTAAAGACTCTGGCTGGATAAGGCTAGGCCTCAACATCAACGGCGAATACATCACTCACCTTCGGTTTGCTGACGATATAGAAGTCTTGGCTGAGACCATGGAGGACTTAAGTACGATGCTCGATGACCTCAGTAAAGCTTCCGAGCGAGTTGGTCTAAGAATGGACATGGATTAGACGAAGAGCATATCAAATGCCCATGTAGTACCAACTCAACCAACAAGTTGTAGACGATTATATAGGCACACATATGTCCAGTTAGGTAGGCCCAACGTCGACAAAGAGGTTATGTCGGCTGGGCAGCGTTCGGAAAGCTACGGCACATCTTTTCGTCCAATATTCCGCAGTGTCTCAAGACAACAGTCTTTGATCAGTGTGTTGCCAGAGATGACATATGGCACTGAAACGTGGTCGCTTATTATGGGCCTCTTAAGAAGGCTCAAAGTTACCCAAAAGGCTATGGAGAGGGCTATGTTGGTAGTTTCTCTGCGCATGCGTGATCGCATCAGAAATGAGGCTATCCGCAGCAGAACCAAGGTCACCGATATAGCCCTCCGAATAGTGTAGAACCGATTGCTGTTGGGGCGGAAAGGTTCTCGAGTGGCGACCTTACCGGAAGGCGCGTCGTGGGTAGGTCCACAAGGTGGACTGATGACCTGGTAAAGGTCACAGGTCACTTTGGCAACTCTTTGGGGGAGGCCTATGTCCAGCAGTTGACGTCTTTCGGCTGATATGATGATAATGAATTCGCCTACTTTACATGCCACTGGCTAGTTACTGCTATATTATCGTAAACTTCCATTCCATAGTCAAGTAATAATAAACGATTGGCCTGATTTTCAGTTGTTTGCGATAAAATCTTGGTAGAAAAACTTGAAATTCGGGTGAAATTGTTGCAAATTTAGGCATTCGAGCTCCTTCTATGGCAAGTATTTGGCACCTACCACGCATATTAAATATGAATCAATAAGACGTGTAAGTTGCGTCACGTTCCTGAAGCTGGAACTTAAATATCTGCTTATTTTGCCCAACTCAAAAGTAGGGTATGAGTCTAGCTTATGACGTAAATAACAGCAGTTTATTCTGCTTACACGAATAAGTTGAGTGAATATGTCTTCCGGTTAGGATGAGTAATTGGAATGATTGCTACAAAATAGTGTTCCCATTTAATTGAAATCACCTAATCCTGGATAAACTTAACGTTTCAGTGATCAAATGATCATGTGAGATTCCCGTGGCATTACCGCCGGCTCTGCCAATGACGTGTTGGTTGTACTGCAACCGCAATATTAATTTTATGTAACGCGAATTTCACCTGGAAATTCATTTTTGGAACCTATTGGTAATCCGGGAAACGTGTAAATGTGGCGTTTTGTGATGATTACGTGTAGTACTTAGCTATATTACTTGCAATTTGATTGCATGGCTTGGTGTTAGTTTAGATGAGATTAGATTAGGTCTATTTATTTCGAGATAAAAATTACAATATAGATTCGCATACAATGTCAAAATTATAAGAATCCTTATCACGATTTGTCAATATTAAGAAATAAAAATTAAATAATATTCAAAATGTCAATACAGAAAGTGGAAATAGTATCTCCGATTACGGATTGTAATTTAACAACTAGTGGATAATTAATTTTAAACAGAAATAAACAATGTCAATTTACGTATTACGATTTTACAGTAGAAATACAATATAAATATTACACAAGAAATGTATCAGATTAGGTATCAATAAATCAAATAATTATACTTAAAACATTATTTCCATGAACTCGTGAACAGAGTACAGAGGGTTATCCAACAAAAGATTTCTCAGTCTACGCCCAAATGTTTCGTCACAAGGTTCGTTTCTTATATCGGCGGGTAGGTGCTCGAAATAAGTAGGCCCTATATCCCGGGGATTTTTCTTTGAAAGCGCCATACGACGAGGAACTGTCAGTAGGCGCCCAGTTGAACGAAGCTCTTTACGCGTTACATTCATACGCGCAAACTGGGAGATGTTTTTTTTTACAAATAAGAGAAGCTCGAACAAATGTTACAAAATATACTTAAATATCTAAGTATTAGAGAGCAATCTTTCACTAATCGAACGAATCCTAAAGTAAGCTCAATTATTTATGCCTGTATTATGAGTACTAGCCATGGATATATTTAAAATATATATAAATACATAAACAACATCCAAGACACGGAAATAAAAAACCATTCTTATCACTTAAAATATTTGCCTTACCGAATACTAAACCCAGGACTATCAGGATTGCTCAGGGTTTCTACCCACTAGGTTAAGATTAACACACTTGTGCAGCAGAATGATATAATTTTGTAGGTAGCTAGGTACCTACTTCACGTCACGTAGCCACAGTCAAAGAGGTTTAAGCATATAAACTGTGAACTTTATGTGACAAGATACAAAAGACCCATTTAACTTGGCTCTATTCCTTTATAAACTCATTTCTATGTCTCTTCATAAATTTCTTTCAAAAATTAACCAGTATGTCCAGAAATCTGAAATTTAGTAAATATGCGTGATTATTATACTACCTATAAATTACACGGTTAAACTCACCTATTAAGTCTTTCATCACAAAAGCTTAAATTCGATGCGTGGTTATATTTCTCTTGCTTAATTCATGAATTTTATTGAAATAGCTATATATATTTGTATTTGGTTTTTGACGATCATAATACTTCATGTAATTGACATACTAATCTAATTTACAATGTAATGTTATTTATTAGGAAATAAATGAATCCGAGTCTTTATGTTTTCAATGTATAAATAAGTATAGGTATAATCGATATGATACAGAGAAAGAATATAATGGAAAAATAAACCATCTTCGTCTGTAGCCCCCGACAGGACTCGAACCTGCGACCTTTCTATTAACGCTAGACTGCTCTACCAACTGAGCTACGTGGACATTGACTTACGCTGCGTATTTCTGCATTACATTCCCGCTAAGACTAGCGCCCTCTGTATCGTGTTATAGACTTGTTTCACAGCCTTGGCACACCTCTAATGGGCGAGCTTATGCTCACTCCATTCTCATCGAACCACATCAGGTAGTTTCGGACAAGCGAGAGAGATGGCAACAAAATATTTAATTAAAATAATTTGTTTCGTGATAAGGGTATTTAAGTATAGGTATGTTTATTTATTTAAGTACGTTAATATTTCTTCGCCTAGTACCCATAGTAAAAGTTTTGTTTAGTTTGGGGACTAGGTCGATTTGTGTAGGATACGAGTATACCCCACATATTACAAAAAAAATCGTAAGTATACAAGACTATAGACTATAGTACATCAATAAATTACGAGCCAACCAAGTCAAGTAGACTATTCCTAAGTAGTATTGCCACTACTTAGGAATAGTACCTGCGGTAGATAGTTGTTGCTTACAAAAAATAAGTAAGTATACCTTTCTTAGCGTAACCTTTTATGATTTACCCTAATCGATTCATATTTAATAAGCGAGCTCAAAGGTTGGGATCGGCTCTGAATCTGTCGTTGGCTCTATGTTATTATTCTGACAAATCAGTGGTCTTGGGATAAGATATTCAGCATTTTTTTTTCAGGGAATCAGTTTTTTTTTTATGAGTTTCGCGCGTGTACAAAGCGCTCAGAGGTAGCGCGCCAGAACGCGCGAAACACGTATGAAATTGGAACGCGAAATATGTCTCGTTTGACCCCCTCGCCTATGAACAACACGACTCATGCACATAAAATAACATTTTTTAAAGAACGCAGGTGCCGTCACTGTAACACAGAATCGGCCAAATGGCTGCCATACTACGAACAAAAACTGCCATATGGGATATTGGCCAAAAAATACTAGAGCGAGTTCGGTAAATTTTCCCATCGTGAAAGCTTTTGAGTTTTCCCGGAGCATTTTAACTTGTACTCTTTTTTACAATTTTAACTTATTTCCTGCTTATAATGCTATTTTATTTAGCTCTTCGTTTCGAAAATTGGGCCTCATTGAGGTTACGACCTTCATAATTTCCTGGCCTTCTATAATTAGAATAAAAGTATCTCAAAGCACAGATGAATCAACCACACCAACCAAACTTTACAGGTCTTAACAGACCGTTAACGCTAATCAATAGGAAATATTATCATCATTCAGATTTAACGGACGTAACTTACGATTACAACGAGCCTACATAACTCGAATTGTGTAAAAATAGTACATTGTGATACAAGTGAGGTATGTTGATAACTATTAGTACATCAGAGGCGGAATTATCACGCGAGCCGTAGGTGAGCGTGATAAGAGAGCCGAGGATGTAATTATCAAAGCTCACGCGTTTCATACGACGTTTTTCAACACATTTTGCGAGGAAACAATCCTTTTCATAAGATGAAAATTTTATAGGCCTGTCAAATTATTTTCTTTACTTATTGATGTCAACAGGTTTTTAACTTTTTACTCACATGTTGTATACATCGCCAAGAATTTCCAGTGGCGTCCATCCTGTTTATCACTTTTCTAGTCACCACGAGTCAACATTTTTGTTAATAACCAAACACGCATTAACAATGTTTACAAATATCTGTGAAATAACCTAGGTATAATGGCGCGCAACAGTTTTTATCCGTCAAGATTGCGCAGTTCGCGCGCATTAGATGAAATCTCTAAACAGCGTTTTAAAATGTTATATTTATAAATTCATGTACTGTTATCAAACGTGAATAGTTTTATTAAATTAAACGTTTATATATCATATCCAAAAAGAAATAGTCAACATAAAGGATTTAATTTGTTTAGTCGAGTAAGAATCCATTTGCCGAGAATTAAAAAAAAAGCTGTACAATCTGTACAACCCGGTTAATTTAAGAATGCACCGTCTGCATGCATACATCTTGCTGCAAGGTGCCAACGTGACTTAATCGGGATATAACCATAACACACAGGTGTCGTAATGTTATAAAACACGCGTGTTTAATAGCCAGGATTATGAGCCTCAAAGCGACACAATAAGAGGTACGTTACGAGCAATTGTGTTGAAAAGTACTTTTTTGTTTTCAAGTAGGTAAATCGTGGAAAATTCCATTTTATGATATAGGTACAGTTTTTAGGTTTTACGGAACCATAAAAACTGTAAGTAAGTACCTATATCATAAAAAGCTTACGTTCAGTCAGGTTATTGTTACGCCGTATATTCAGTCGAAGGTATTAGGGCCCCCCCACATTACGGCGTCTTGCGAACGTTTTTCATACAAAATTGTGCGTTGCGTCGACGCCGCGTCGACGCAACGCACAATTTTGTATGAAAAACGTTTTTTTTTTTTCTAAATACAGACGGCATTGCAGACCCACCATACCCCTCCCCTAGCCATACCCCTGGGGGTAGGGTGGGACTGAACCATACCACCGTTAGTAGTGCTGGGATTTAATGGAAAAATAGAAAAAGAAATAGGTACCTAACAGATACAAACATTTATTTTATTAAACTGAAAAAAAAACGAAAGCCGTTCTGGCAAAACCTAAAATTTATTTATCTTAAACAGAAAAAAATCAAAGATGATAAACTATATTCTTAATTTGTCTAACGCATGCCCAATGGTGATTTCGTTGTGCACTAACTGCATTTGGACTTCTGTAATAAAATCATCATTTATAATTTGTTCCGCTCGACGTTTTTTAGGAGTAACTTTTGTTTTATGAATATTGTGTAGGACATTTAACAGTCGCATTAAAGTTACTGTATTCTTATTCAGTAATTTATTCAATTTTGAATGGAACGACTCTAAAATATTTGTCGTCCGATGTCTTTCACCGTAAACGCTGAATACGTTGGGAGTATGTATTTTTACCCAAAAATTTTCAATGTAGCTTATGAACTTATGCACCCGTTTTAAGCTATCGCATTCTGATTTGATATAATCTAGTCCTAGTAATATTTTATCGGCAGGTAAAAGCGGTAAGGCGGCCATGATTCCCACGATTCTTCTCTCAGGTTTTGTTTGCGTAATACGGAACTTCGGCGATTTAGCAGTTTTCCATATGTTGCGTACCCAGTGGTAATAGCATCCCCTTACAGTACAATTTGAAAACACTTTCAAAATTGCATTCATTGCCGCCTTTTCATAATCACAGTGTATTTTAAATGGTTTCCACTCCGGTATTTGTGACATAATCAAATTGAACAAAATCAAGTAGCTCTTTTCCTTACGGTTCGACATCAAAGCAAAAATTAGCGGCATTACTGTAGTCGTTTCTGTTGTACTGCTGATATCGCCATGGATATTATATATTTTAAAAAAATATATATATATTTGAGCGAAAGGTGCAGGGCAACTATGGAAAGTGCCATCCACGAAATATTCTTTAATACTTGGGATCATTTTTCGGGACTCATTGGAACAAAAAACTAAAATACGAGTTTGTTCCCCAGCTAGCTCGTGGTAGTAATCGGCCAAAAGGAAATCTTTGAACTGAACCGGTACTTCAACTTCACCAACATTTTTGAACACGGTCTTGGATACGTTTGCCGATTTATTCCTTGCGTCGTATAAAAAATGTTTAACACTTTCGTAGGAGGGAAAACCCCCCATTGCCATATCGAGTCCCTTGTCTGTAAATTCAGTGCTTTTTTTGGTATGTAATCTTTGGATGGGTTCATCGCAAGATATCACTGTCTCTCGCAAATCACATACTTGCTTTAGTATCTGATTTTTACTTTCATCTACGTCACAAGTGTGGTCTTTTCTTCCAACTATTTTTTTCTCCTAAAATGCAAAAAAAAATCTTTTATTACTTCAAGTTTCTCTTCTCTTTACTCTTCTTTCTCCATTAAATATTATACTTACTTGCATCAAGGCGATACAGAAGAAAATAAATGACACCTCGATATAAACTTGTAACTGACTTTCTGTTCACTAGGTAATAAAACACACTAAACCGAAAGCAATAGGTACTTACCTCTACAATAGTTAAAGTACCGCAACATTTACTGGTAAAGTATGAGCTACATCTCCATACCGCTGATCCATTTTTATATTTTTTGTGGTGATGGTATCGGTATTTGCCACAAAGTAGAGCCGTTCCGCCATTCATTTTAATAAAATCAAGTTCTTCTGTGGCCATTTTTGTTTAATTATTCACATCAATAATAAAATGAAAATGAAAAAAAAAACAAAAGAATTTGTATTTAAATGTCACTCATTAAATAGTTTATCAACTTGTGCAAGAAGTCTTAATATCAAACTGAGTGAGGTTGAACCTTTACTTACCTATTGCAAGCGACAGAAGGATACTTGAAATAAATACACGATAAGATTATCATTGAGAACAATCATATAAAACTTATTTACAAGTATTTATACTTTGTCACATGGGATGCTATTAACACCAGTGTATGTAATATTTGGAAAGACAAAACCTGAAAGCATATAGTGCACAGCACTACTGTGGTATGGTTCAGTCCCACCCTACCCCTAGGGGTATGGCTAGGGGTATGGTGGGTCTGACATGGCAGACGGTACTTGATACGCGTACACAGGGTCTGACATATAAATCAAGAAAGCAGTTTAGATAAGATCAAAAGTCGGGGAAATACAATTCCGGACCTTTTAAATCCCAATTTCGGGGTTTTCAATTAACTGCGGCTGTGGTGTATGTATAGCTAAATGAAAGTAAATAATATTAAACAGAAAAATACGATTGTTGAATTTGTAGGTAAACTCTGATATCTTAAAAACGCCTGTCATATATTTCAGTTCTAAATTCACTTGTTTGTTTGTATCTGTCACTGACATTTGTATTTGTAGGAAAGGGGCAAACCGCTGTTTGATTAATCTTTAGGTAGCTTTGAAAAGGATTATGATATTTGAATATTAGTTTTACTATAAAGTATATCAGGGAAGTGACCACAAGACCCGAAACTACTTAGAGAAACTCTGTATATATCTAAGTACAGCAACAATAGTAGGTAATTACATGTTGCCTCGTTAACTAAGCGAACCTATATATAACTAATATAATTACACAACAACAAGTAGCATTTACATATCTCAAGGATTCTGCTAAGGTCGAAAGGAGAATAAATTTGAATTTCTTTATTTAACAATTTGTCAATGACATTTTCCGGTGGCACTCTGCAACTTGTTGGGGAAGTTTCGTCGTCAAGTTTTTCTGTGATAACGCATATTACCGAAGTCGTTCTTACGTGGGCGGAAAACTCTCGGGAAAACATTAATTACACAAGTTTGGACGACATTATTGGGTTCAAAAAACTTTTTTGCTGGTTTCCTTAGATTAAAACAATAAAAAATTACGACATCTTAATCTAGTCTGCGTGTGTAGTAAATTTTTGTAGTAAAAGAGATGTCATGACAGGGAAAATCATAAAAAAGTTACGAGGGAGGAGAATCAAATGATTCCCCGTTTTGTTCACATTTTATAGGTGTAGTTATCAAAATCAGAAAGGGATCTGATAGGACGTAAAACATTGGTTCACAGAGTTTAATAGTTGTATGAAAAATAAAATAAAATCGCTTAGGCGCTGATCTTTCTGTAGAACATTGATTGCGCCCCCCCACCCTTGTTGTTGAATAAAAAGTCGCTTGGTAGAATGCCAGGGCGATGAAAAGAATAGCGGGTACGCTATACTGAAATATTATAAGAGCTGAAATGTTGGTTTGCACAGCCTACCTTTCTGTATATGTTTTATTCAGTTCGGAATTTTCTTTTTGAACACAATTGCGTCATTCTTGTCTTATCGCCAGCACTTCTGTTCTTGGTGTAAAATCAATTCTTGAGCCAATCGGGGGTTGTTCTGTCCCTCAGAGATCCATAATGGGGAATAACCTTTTTTTAACGTTAGTTAATGAATGACATAATGACTGCATGTTCGGAACCTGAATATATGATATTTGCTGACGATACATGCATAATAATTCATCAGATAATTTTAATAATTTAAAAATAAAAGCCAACAAGGTCATGCATAAGATTACCCAATGGTTCTTATCTAATTTAACACTATGCACTTCCAACTGCGTAAAAGTAGCGAATGTCAATTTAATATTGTTATAAATAACATTAACTTACCGCAAGTTGGTCAGGTGAAATATCTGGGCTTCACGATGGATACAGTCGTGAGGTAGGGCACAGCGAAATGTTATCCCGCTCGAATTTGGAGCAGCCCAACTGGGGAAGTACCTCCCCCTTGCAGAAGACCACAGCCATAATAACACTACTACTTTCTCTGTAGTAGTGTTGTGTTCCTGGAGGTGAGCAAGGTCGCCAGAGCTCCCGAGGATGCGTTGTGTTTAGAGCGAGGGAATTTGTTCCTTCAGCTGTCAACACGGCGAATCCTCAAACATATCAAGGGTCGGCAACGCCATGTTACTCCTTTGGAGCTACATGCGTCTATAGGCTGCGGTGTCCGCTTACGATCAGGCGGGCCGTACGCTTGTTTGCCACCGTAGTTGTATAAAAATATCAAAAAAAATCAGGCTTAACATGGTGCCCCCAATATTGACGCAATTTCCGACAAGTTAGCGTCTGCCTGTTTTGCTTTATCCAGACTTGCACCCACCCTGACACCTGACAACCTCAGAACCGCCTATTTTGGGTACTTTCACTCAATCTTAACCCAAGGTGATGAGCTATGGGGTACGTCAGACCGTTTAAACTACAGAAGCGGGCTCTTACAATTATATCTGGTAAGCCCTACGATCATCCAGCCCGAGCACTATTTAAGAAGCATAAAATACTCACTCCGCCTTGTATCTTCATATTGATGGCCTGTCAACATGTGAGGTCTAATCTGGACCAATACACAACGCGCCGTCAGTTTCATAGTAGAAATACCCGGGGTACACACCTCATCCCGCACCGCAGACTCGCTAAAGCTCGAAAGTCACTCGCTGTTCCAAGGTGTCAAGATCATACCCTACCTAGTGACATAATTACCTCGGCGAGCGATAACATATTTTATAATAAGATTTAAAAAATGTTAATTGACCTGTGTTGCTACAGTGTGAATGAATTTGTTTTTAGAGAAATGTGAATAAACATATAAGCTGAGAATTTCAACAAATAAATATAAATGATAACTTAAAATTGAAATAAATAGAACTACGATGACAAATTGAACGTCGTAATGTAATTATTTTAATATTATATTTGACATTGTATACTCGTAGTATGTTTGAATTGACGTGTAAAAATTTGTACAATTTTATCAATAAATCTATCTGTATCTGTAATTGTATAAATCTTGTAAAACAGTTGTCTATGAATCATATTTTTACGAGTAGGTAGGTTACACAGAATTACAATTTTATATAATGTAATCTGTGTGTGTTTTTGTAATGATGTAATAATATTTCGAACAAATGAAATTCGTGGTTTTGTTATTCTGCCATTTAAAATTCATACAAAATGAATAATTTGTCAAATAATGTTCCCTGAACAGTTATTCTATGAAATAATAAAAATTGGTCATGAAATAAAATTACACCAAACAATAATTCGTGAACTAAATGTTACTTGAAACGTTTTCGATGAAATAAAATTCGATGAAAAGTTTGTCGACAAAACAAGGGACACCCCGCTAGTGTTACATATTTAACAAATTTATTATGTTAATTATTTATTTATTATGTGTTACGTTTGTATCGGTAGTATGTTGTGTTGCGTTCCGTGGGTCACGTAGGGTGCTGTCTGAAAATCAGCGCTGTAGGTGTCTGTCTGACACCTCGGCATAATACTGAGACAGCGACCGATTCACTGTCGCGAAGACACACGCGTTATAATATAAATTTATAGTAATTATGTAGGTATGTTACATGTATATTTGTCATCCTGTTTGCCACACGATTATGACATAATAAATAAAATATTTTAATACGAACTGTGAATATGTGCCTACCTACATGAAAACGATAAAACAGGTTCTTTTCTGTTACGTCAATTTTGTTAATTGTATTCCTGTTAAAAACATGTTGAAGAACTCTTCCTACTTGCAGTATCATTATTTTTTTGCGAAATTCATGGGCCATGAAAACAATGTAGAACGATTAACCAGCGACATTAAGTAGGTACCCGAGCAATGAAGATGGTATCGAAGTTCTATGGAATCTGCCGCAAGAACATTGACGTAGGTACGCCTCTTTTTCGTGGTTTGACTGTAGGGTTTAAGCTGGCAGTGTAAACGTACATATTTGGTTTGTTCGGCAAGGGCGCCGGCGACTGTCTGGCCACAGCGCGACCTAGTACGCCAGGGTCAAGGATCTGGGTGTAAACGCCTTTAACTCGTTTAACTGATAGCTCCTATTTGTCATCAGTGTCTTCGAAATATTTCACTCCGTTAAGGATTTATGGAAAGGTAAGTCGAGCACCAGAATACGACCATTAGGTCTGTGAATTATTTCTGTGTTTGTCATTTGTTTTCTATAATAAATAAAAATTAAGCCGTTTATTGCAATAAAGTAAGCTAATTTCTACATTACATCTATTTATAGTTACAATCTTTAACATTTAAGATTTTATGAACAATGAGGTGCAGGGGAACCCCCCGTTTACAGTTAATATTTTAAGTTTATACTATATTATTATATGTTCTATAGTGTATACTTAACTATTTATTTTGCTTAGTTTATTTTAATGAAATGGTATTATTCATTTTCTATATTCAATACGAGTACCTAACTATGACAGCAGTTTAGCGAAATCGACCGATCGAACGAATTCATCGAAAAAGTATGTATGTATGTATGTAAGCACTTTATTGTACACAATAACAGGTTAATGAATATACATGTCACACAATAGATCAAAGTACAAAGGCGAACGTATCCCTATAAGGGATCTATCTCTTCCAGCTAACCTTTGAGCAATTGATCGAGAGGAAGGTAAGGTAGAACGAGATATGCAAACTTATACCGTGTACAAAAACACACAAAGAAAATAAAAACAAAACCAAATAGGTATTCATTCTTGAAAAATAAAAACATGCTAATACATATATAGATTAGATTAGATTAGATTAGATTATTTATTTCATGATAAAAAATTACATTACAGATTTGCATACATGTCAAAAAAATAAGAATTATTATCATGATCGTCAAGAACAGAGAAATATTAAGAGAATGTCAACAAATGTAAGAACACAATAACAAGGAAATAGAAGAAACAAACCAAAAACAAAAAACACAAATATTTCAACCTCTAGGTATCGTCATTTTATACAATATTTAAATACATGACACAATACATTTAAAGTCAAATCATAATCGTACAAATTTAAATAGGTCATAATAATAATTTAACATGTCAAGTCCAGACTCATATACTCTTTAACTGAGTATAATGGATTTTCCAATAAAAGGTATTTAAGGCGGCGTCGAAATGCTTCGTCAGAAGGTTCCTGTCTAAGATCAGCAGGCAGTCGCTCGTAGTAGGTAGGCCCAATGACACGCGGGTTCTTGCCTGCAAGTGCCATGCGACGGGGAACTGTTCTCAAACGCCCAGTGCGGCGGAGTGTTTTGCCAATCGCATTTACGGTATCAAAAGAAGAAAGATTGTTCCTTACGAACATTATAATTTCGAATACATAGAGTGAGTAGTGCGTCATAATACCGTGCATTGGGAAGTAGCCTCTACACGAAGTCCTCGATTTTGCCCCAATCATCGCACGTACGGCACGTTTCTGCATAAGTAGCACTCTGTTGGCATCCGTTGAGTTTCCCCAAATCAGCGAACCGTAGGACATCAGCGAATGGAAATGAGCAAAATAAACCTGCTTCATGGCATCGTCAGATATTAAAGGTTTTAACTTACGCAAAGCAAAGACTGCACTACTCAATCTATCGCATAGTTTGTCTACATGGCACTTCCAGTTAAGATTAGAGTCCAGAGTGAAGCCAAGGAACCTACATTCATCACTTATCGGCATCGGGCTGTTAGCTATACATGGAGGAATCGCAATTTTGCGCCCCGAGAAGACCATGACGTTGGATTTGGATATATTCAAGAGTAAGCCATTGGTAGAGAACCACCTCTGCAGTTGATCACAGCCGCCATGTATCTTCTCTCCAAGCTGTTCATGAGTGCGCGCACTGACGACCACTGTGGTATCGTCCGCGAATAGGAGAGAAAGACCAGCTGTGATGGCAGCGGGAAGGTCGTTCATAAACGTTAGGAAAAGGGTATTTCCTAAGGCCGAACCTTGAGGGATTCCTATATTCACGCTGCCAGCACTGGACTTCTGTCGTTTACCGCCCACAGATAATTTAACTACCTGTTTCCGGTCGGACAAAAACGATGTAACTAACTTGTGACTCAAGTCCCGTATCCCGTAATGATGTAACTTGTCCAAAAGCAATTCATGATCAATCACATCAAAAGCCTTGGACAAGTCACAAAATATACCTGCCATCTTGCATTTGTTATCCAGACCGGAAACAAGGCAATCAAATATCTTGAGCGCAGCTGTTGTAGTGGACATGTTTTGCCGATAAGCGAATTGGCGGTCAGTCAGTAGTATAAATATACAATATTCAATTCAATTCAATTCAAAAATTTATTTCGGAACATGTCCATAGTTGTTAGTAAAATAGAACATACGAGAAACTTAAGTACTTAATTCTAGTGTTAGTAGGTACATAAACAGGGCTCGGATTTTTCATCGCACGATAAGACGAAAGAAAACTATGGAGTCGATACCAACATTAAAACTTTACTCATATTCATACTCATACTCATTCATTTAATTGATACCAAAAGTTTATTATATTGTAAATACAAATGTTAACCGCCACACCATGTTTATTACATTATAAGCTAAATAATAAAATGTTCACGAAATAATTAAGTTAATTAATATATGCACTAATTGCAAACTTAAATAAATGACACGTCTAAAGCCGTCAATGATTGAAACATGAGGCAATTAAATAAAGCGGCCAGTACGCACCGTTAAGTCTATCGCAACAATATGGTCTGGATAACTAGGTATGCAACTAAGTTGAAATTTGACAGCATGATAAATATATAATAATTACGGGACTAGGAAAATGAGTGAGTATGAATATGAGTAAAGTTGTAATGTTAATATCGACTCCATAGTTTTCTTTCGTCTTACCGTGCGATGTAAAATCCGAGCCCTGTACATAAACATAAAACATATAATATAAACACTAAAACATTACTATTAAAACATTAAGTACACATTAGAACAGATAATGAATATCGTTCCAGTGCTTCTGGATACGGCCTTCAAATCGGTCAATAACGGTATTCAGAAGAGTGTTCGGGCTGCCCCGAATTCTACGCACCACGGACGCTACCCTTTTGCGCACGCACTAAAGCGGCGAAGCCGTCAACGTGCGCATCAGCGAATTATATATATTGCGTTTTAATGGTATATGCTAGTACATATTTAAGCTCCATGCATATAGTAAGTACCTAATATTATTATCTTATTCTGTAGTAGTTGAAATCTAAACTCAGTCGTTATTGCATAACACATGTGACACGGACTCTGATGTGAATTAAGTTATCGATTTGACAATACACGTATAAATGATGATAAATTAACAATTGGGTAGCTTCCTCATGGTAAAATGTATAACACAGTGTTGTTATATGAATAGAAAACCATACATTTATCATAAAGAAAGTAACTTAACATTATTATCAAAATTATAAAAAGTTGCAAAAAACAATAGATGGTAGGTATAACAACTATACATAACATAAACGCAGTATTTCACGGTCTAAAAGGGCAATTTACTCATTTTTCTATTCAACGGAATGTACGGGGTTCCAGCACTTCCAATTTTGTGACGCTATATTTAGATATTGAAAAATTATATCTGACTTTGGCTCTCATTTTTGTCTTTTGTGATGCACTGCTCTCATCGTAGTTGGTCTCCGACAGATCCTCTAAAATCCTTAAATTTAGTTCTTATTCTAACATTATGAAAAAAAAATAGAAATCTACCTTATTATCTGTCTCATACTAGTCTGGCAGGTAAACTGCGTGATTGTGTGAATATATTTATATTACCATTATATTTACCAAAATAAAGTACTTACGTCATAACTCTTAAGTATTTAATCTATTCCCGGACTGAACAAAATTTGACTAAGCATGGTTTTTTTCATGATGTTCTACTTTTGTAGGCATCAGGATATTCAGGGTATGAACGACAGTAGAGGAGTCGATTCAGATTTAGGAAATTCAATAAATCATATCTATTGTTTTTCATACCTACCATGTACATTACTACAGAGACCGGGAAGTAAGGGGTTGCCGGCCGAGTACATATAGACGGCCGAGCGTAGCGAGGTCGGATAGTTATGAGGCTAGCAACCCCTTTTCACTCCGAGGTACCTATGTATATTGCTTTTCTCAAACATGCAATGAAATAAATTTAAAAAAACTCCAAGAAATCAAACTTTAATTTTCATGGCTGAACGCCGTGATCGTGTGCCACAAATTGTAGAATGGAAATTAAAAAAGACCATCTTGCAGGCCTAGGCCTCCAATTTTGTATGAAATGGCATTACGGATCTCTCGTCTCTCTCCGCCCGAAAAGTAAGTAGTAAACACTTCGAAGCCCATTATGAAGAACACAACGTCAATATTTCATTGCAAGTTTGAGTACCTCTGTTTTGAAACAGTTCCAAATTGTACTTGTGACAGCTGACTTTCAACTTATTTCATCAAATCCTGGCGCTTAGTCCAGTCTGCCGGAGTTCCACAGTATTAAGTAAGTATGATATATGGAAGTATAAGATTCCACATCAAACAGAGGCAGAACCATTTTGCCCTTCTCACAAACTTATAAACTCACAGACAACAAAGGTACCTTCCTCTTGAACCTGGTCGCCCCTGAAGAGTTCACGTGGATTGCGTCGGTGGGGTTGACGACTTTGCAATTTCAAGACATTTTTATTACGCTTTCTTGTTAAACAATGAAATCTACACATTTCATTTTGAGTCTGTCCTTCGGAGTAATCCCAGAAAGGAAGAAAGAATGCACGGATCCGTTACTCATACATATACATACATACGTGTTTATAATAGTATATTGGTTATACGAAAACAAATTATTTTAAGCAATGCATTTCTATACATGTATATATAACTATTTCAGAGAATTGCGTTTTTGTTAATAAAAATAAGAAAGTGTTTTTATAATTGAAAATGATACGATACGAATAGCTTCAATTTTTTTTATGTCGACTCCAAGAACTTTTGAATCTAAGAAGTTTAGTGTCTAGCTATAGTCACTTATAATTTCTAAAGGCTACAATCAAGAGCTAAGTTATGTGTAGGTGTACTTTTATGCTCGTAGTTTCTAGCCTGACGTCATCGTGAGCGGCAGATTGACAGTCTGACCTACATTTACTTCATTAAAAACCCTAACAGTAACACTATAGTCGTTATTTTCAGTTTGTTAGTGCGAAAGTTGGTATTTCTTTAAATTCAAATTCTGGGAAAAACGCTCCGTTTGTATCAAACAATTGGAAAGGGTCAGGTTTCTCTTTGTATTCAGATTTCCGAGGTAGAATAAATAGAAAGTGTAGAAACCTGCTTTTTAACAGACTGATCCGTATTTGATTGCGGGTGGTGTTTGGCGTACAGCTACAGATGCGTCAGGTTATTGTTTGGGGTTACAAGAAAATGAAAACGTCGGACTTGGTTGTTTAATCCTTTCATACATCATCTGCTAGGCAATTATTTGACTAAAGTGTATTAGAGTTCTGTGTGTAAGCTGTAAGGCGGCGGCGTTGCGAATTTTGGCTGTACCAATAGTCGCGACGCGCTTGTATGTGGAGGTACTAATTTACACTGCATTACCTACCTACTGGCTATTTCGTTCTAATCCCCGATCCGACTTACATGTTGATAAGAAATGTTCTGGAAACGCATGGTTTCCTGCTTCTAAGCTTTCTTACCATCACAATAAAGGTGAAAAACTAGAGGTTAATTATTGTAACATACACATTGCAAACAATCAATGTCCGTATGCATGACGAACCATATTACTTTTTCACGCCACTGCCCGAAAATGTGGCAAAAGATGGTCAGAAAACAGGCTTCAAACCTGGGTTAGTTGGACATCGCACGAACAGGCCAACTATGAGTTTAAACTGTCCAACTATATGTTATTGTTGGACAGTTTGAACAGCGATTCGCTCAATCACAGCTCCCCCACTCGTCTCCTTCGAGGTCCTCGCCTATAGCGGCTCGGACCTCGAACCGACTCGTCCATCTATTGCCTACTTTCTAGCCTTTACAACAATGTACTAGCACTCAGAATACTTTATTTTTCCCTTTCTTAAAAGAAGAAAAATAATTCCCTGTATTAAAAGATCAGTACCCAAGTACCTACTCCATTAATACAAGGATATCTTTTCAGTATCTCTCGCCTACCTGCCTTAGTATTAGGTCTCAACAGCCAAGCAGTTATAAACCTATTTTCCCAGTTTTACGGGCAAGGACGATCTGCTCAGAAACACAGATCATCGTAATCAGGCTGCGTATATGAGCACACGTCGTTGGGGACATGACAACATACATACGGTGCATCATGGATCGCTACATATTCTGACCCTTATTGCTATAAGATGGAGGGTTCATGTTAACATCACGGGCCGAGTTGCCGGCTGTACGTGGCGATATACTTGATAGCTTCACACCCACGCGCCTGCATGCCGTCTGAATAAATATTATACGGAGCGGTTATCATATGCGTAACACTAGCTCGCGTATATTCACCAATGTTTTTTGGCGAAAAAAAATAACGAAGGTTCCTGAAATGGTGCAACATTTTATATTAATTTATGAGTGTCGGAAACGGTTTCAGGGGCTAGAGAGTTGCCCGGTTGGAAGATATAAATGCTTGTTAACTAAACTTGAATTCTCTTCCAAATTTCATATTTATTGTCGCGTATATCCGTTTATATTAACAACGTCGTTGAATTGTTCAATCTATTTTACACGTTTTTAACTCATAATTTACTACTAGAAGTAACCTTCATGCCCTAGTGTTCGGATTGATTTGAGATTTAGTTAAGCGTAAGTAGACTCACAAATTGACAATGCAACAAGAATTACCGACCACAAAATTGGTAATAGGATACCTATATTTACGAAATAAAAAGAATACGTAATAGGTTTTGCTGACAGACATTAAGTAGTAATGTAAGTACAACGAATGTAGCTAACATGTTAAGCCAAGTTTTGATTACGGACATGCAAAAACAAGGACAGCAGGAGGACCTTTGAAGAGTTTGTTTTTATTCGATTACCTATTATATTCTATTTTGTTCTTCGATATGTTGATTAAACTTGAGTATCCGCTCCTACTGGCTTATTCCTTACTCCTACAACTACCCTAATGTGGGTTTTCGATGCCATTTAAACGAGAACCGAGGTTTGGGCCATATCTTTAAAGAATCCAGCATTGTAGGTAAGATTAAACATTATTTTATCCAATTACTTACAGTTATCAGTTTGATAGTTTCGTGTAGAATCTGTGGTTACAGCTTGGTAGTTAAATATAGCCTGCGAGACACGGAACGCTTCGCAAACTTACGCCCACATAGTAAATGCCCACGCTTTGTGGGTATTTATTACCCCTTCATATTAATATTATAACTGGAGGGTTCGAACTGGTTTAACCTTAACCTGAATGTCGTTAACCCTGATAATTCGAGTTATTACGTTAATGACGATTTAGACCCTTAACCTGGTGCCTCAGCGTCTCGTCTTAGAGTTTAATCCATTAGAGGTAGGATGAAATGAAATCGTAATGTAATGTAAATAGATTGTATGCGGCGTAACTAACAACAGAAAACAAAATGGGTGACTTGACAACAACAAAAAAAAGATATATATTGTATACATATTATATACTAGCTTTTGCCCGCGACTTCGTCCGCGTATACCTATTCGTTCTTAAGGGATTTAATTGAATACTGCTTGTACAAAATCTAATATGAAATATGCTATTATAGACGGCACAGGCATTAATTATGGATTTATGGCACTCCCATAGAAACTTCCAGTCCCCTTTTCATCGTCTAAACTCTATAAAGAAAATCGGTTCAGCGGTTCAGGCGTGAAAACGTGACAGACAGACAGTATTACTTTCGCATTTGTAACATTAAGTATGGATTGATATAAGTACAATGTTTATCAATCCATTATACAACGTGTACGTGTCCCAAAAGTCAACGCCAAGCCGTTAACGAGTGAAGCCCACAAGTCATGACAAAACAGGAAGAAAAAATCCAAGTCAAAACAATAAGAGCATTCAAAAACGCACACGCTGGCCTATCACCCGTTTTCGGCTTGGCATTGACTTTTGAGACACGTAATATATAATATAATATAAATATAGGCACATACATTTACATGTGAAGGGCCATATCTTTACCCTGCACACTATTTTTAAAGCACTGACCATTTGTCGGCGACGACGTCAGAATTTATAGCCCATAAGTATCCATTGGGAAATAACCGAACCAACTATGAAGAATTTCCGAGGCTCCGAGATTACTTTTCAAAGACTTATAAACGAATATTTTTTCCTAATAATATTGAAATACATATTAGAGGCAAGAATAATAAAATTGTGAATAAGTAAAGAATGTAAACCATCATAAGCGTTCGTCGCTAGCTATCAACACAACGAATCCTCACATCAATAAAGGGTCGGCAACGCGCTGTGATTCTTTTGGAATCGTAAGCGTCCAGAGGCTACGGTACCAGGTTGACCGTATGCTTGTTTTTCACCTTCTGCCCTATTGTGTTGAAATTAGGGCTGAACCAACCCTAGCCCACCCCGACTAATAAAAATGTCAAGGAGAACGTGCCATCATCGGCAGTTAACAAATATGTAAGCACGGCGTGTCCTTCAGGCTGATTGCGGGTTCAGTCGCTAGATGGCGCCATCAAATTGCGATTTATCCCGCGGGTGCGGGGGGCGGGGCGTTTATCGCGCCGATCGAGGCCCTTGATGGATTCCCACTGTCGCCACCCTGATACGACTATTTAATTCGAGTTTGCACCAGTTTTTCCGAGGATTTTCTTTCCCCGATTTAGAGTTTGCAGTGCTTTAGAAGCAGTTTGCGGATTACGCCGCGTTTCTTGTGTAGAATCAAACGGTTTTTCTCCATGTTCGTCCTTTTACTGGTAATTGCGCTTCTTTGAAATGTTAACCGTAGGCCAACAAAGACTTACCCTCGCTTCGTATAGTTTGCATCTTTTTAAACTAGCCCGAAATAGAAAAAGAAAATGTGGAGCATCGTATTCCTTATTTATTACAATTCACACCATTGTATCGGGACCCCGGAAAGGGTTCCATGAAACAACACGTTATGCTAAACTGTTTTTGTAGTTTGTTTTCCCCTTGTCGGTCGTAAGTAATTCCCTTCGAAGGAAAGTTACGTCAGTGGATCCCTACTTTACGGAATGCCGCTAGTTTTCTGTTCTTTTTGGGCAAGTATAATTCTCACTTTATCAAATAGAAAACACACTTTCCTTTCTCGGCCATTTTATTGAATTCCGAACTGTCTGGCTTGTTAAATAAAGGAAGATTGCGCTGCCCATTCCGCACCAAGGTTTTATCTACCTATAAACAAGTACCTAAGTAGCGTTATGAGAAATGGTTAAACTTAAACATTAAGAGGTCATTAAGAGGTTAACTTAACAGACTTTGTTGTAATGGGACTCGTATTTGACCCAAAAACAAACTTATCACGTACCTATAGTTTTATTTTTTAACCGTCGGCTGAGTATCTACCTTTAGCGGGTTTTCCGTAGTAATGGCGTATTGCAGTAACTGACACTGATTCATGAAAAAAAATATCGAGCATGCAATCCTGCGGCGTTTAGTCCAGTCAATGAACTGACAACTTGTATGGAAAAAATATCAATTTTGGAAATAATTTATAACATATTTTCTGTGTAACGGATATATCATCAACTGGCTGTACCTGCGACTTCGTTCGCATGGTATGGTAATGTTGGTATTGTAGGTGGGAGTTCTAATTTAACCTATCAAGTAAAACGTTGAACAAACCTATTTTAGCTAAAATGCCGTTAAAATTCGTTTGTCCTTATCTGTCACTTAGATATTTAACACGTTCGGTGGCGGTACCCAAATTATGGTATGTACTCGAACGACAGTACATTTCTCCATACAATATGAAACTACGGCTATAGCAGTTCTGATTATTTACATAGTTGTTTTTTCTCTACCCAGGTGCGGTAACGGTTATAACCGCACTACGGGAAGACCCGTACTGGCATATAGAATTAAAGTTTAATCATAGCCTATGTCACTACGGTTATCACCGTAACTATAATTTGTACGGCTTTTCTTGTTGTGACCCATCGAAACTTGAAAGTACACGCTTACTGCACTCGCCGGCAACAATACGCGACACTGACTTTTTCATTACATGTTGTGACCCCCCGCTATCATCAGAATAGGTATTATCCAAGGTTGTGTTAGCAGCTGATGACATTCCAATAAGCTGGCTGGTATTACTGTCGTCGAAACTGAATATTTCGTCATAGTTAAGTCTGTAGTCTTCGTCTCAACCGAAATCATCATCAACGCTAAGCGGTTCGTGTTCTGGAGAAGATTCGGGGATAGACACTACTTCTAGCAGCTGCCTGAGTA
This sequence comes from Epinotia ramella, assembly GCA_947578815.1. NCBI lineage: Eukaryota > Metazoa > Arthropoda > Insecta > Lepidoptera > Tortricidae > Epinotia > Epinotia ramella. The sequence continues at coordinate 14,114,793 of OX388213.1, read as the reverse complement.
GCTCGTCATCTTTTTCTCTATTCATCTAAAAATATCAATAAAATACACTTGTGGCGTATAAAAAACGAATATTCAATAATAAATGAGTCTAAAATCAATGAAATCTCAATTGCTGCATTCAATAAAACAAAGAACTCGCAAGCAAAAAATTCGTACACTATACCTACTTTGCATAGCAATGCGTAGCATTGCTACGTCCGTCGTGAGCCACGCGGAGCGAAACACTGGCGCGGGCGTCGAACAGATTCTCATACAACGACATCGGCAAGTGCCGTACTGCACGCGTGTGTACGCGTTTGCATCTGTGTGAGTCAGGGTCAAACTCGAGTTTGAGAATTTACACTTAGTTTCGGCGGTAGTCTCATCGTTGTTGTACCCCAAATGACAGTAAAAATTTGCTACGTAGGAATGGTATGGATTTTGGCCTGGAAGCACCGTACTGTATTTTCTGCAATCGCGAATAAATACTGTGATAGCCGTACTGTCATATAGCGTGGTACACATTTTACGGTGATAGCCGTTACCGCCGCCGAACGTGTTAAATAGTAAGACAGGGACATAACTCGTTTTATTTAAAAGATGTATTTTAAGTTTTATGAATAAGGGGGTAAAAGTTTAGTATATGTTTGTGGCAATGTGGTGGCAATAGATCCAACAGGTAGGACACAGGCTGCAGCATTAAATGTTTATTGATCTTCTTCTCTACATATTTTTAACACTGTTTTATATTAATGGAGTGACTCAAGATCATTTCAGTTATCACGTTTTTATTTATTACGTGGTAACTGAAATGATCTTGAGTCACTCCAACTCTCAGGTAAAGATGTGTTTAGGAATTAATAATAGATAATCCTTTCGAGTGCCTACCTACCCATTGATCGGTACCTAAGTGTTTACGTGGAACAAAAGATCTCTTTTTAATAAGACAACCATTCACTACCATTACAGGTGCCGGCAAACTTCGTGCGCAACGCGGGACGAAGTGGGGGGACAGCTCGCACGTACGATACGGGTGTAGATTCGAAAATTATTATTACTTCAAAAGAAAGAAGGCAAAAAACTATGCCTATAGACGTAAATTCCATTCAGATATCTCAAATAATTACGAAGCTACAACCGTTTTAATATTGCTTGTTAGAGAGAGAAAACGCAAACGGTGTGTGACGTCACATTACAGGATGCTGCCGGGGCGCTGCGACGACGGCCCCGCCGACCGCGATGCGGCCCGGCACGTTGCCGTCTTCTGTGACGTCACATTCTTCCAGCGTCATCGTTTCATATGAAGTTGCGTTTTGCGAAAAAGGGACAGAACATACCCGTTCTTAAAACTTTGGACACTCATAACTTCGTGATTATTTAACCTTTTTGATTTTTTCTCCATTTGACTACATTTTTTATCCTCTTTCGAGAAAATGTCACATTATTGATTATTTTATTTAGTATCTACGCCCCTATTCGCCTTGCGAACTGCCCCTCCCCTTCGTCCCGCATTGCGCACGAAGTTTGCCGGCACCTGTACTACGATGTATAGACTGGCAACCCAGAACATTTTTCTAGGCGTCTTTCTTCCAATCAGGCCGCCATCTTGGAATATCAAAGCGTATGTAAACGTGCAGTAGCTGCGACAATTTATGGCCATAGTGTGATTTAATACACTCGTATAAGAAAACTACTTATTGATTTAATCACCGACATTTGGTTTTTGCAAATTTTTGATACTGGATATCTTTATAGTTCCCGAGGATGCACTGTGTTGATGCAATTTGTCTCAGCGATTTGTGTCAGATTTGATGACAAAGTCCTATTTAAGGTACATGCGGATCGTCCGATATCGATTTTGATAGCAATCGCAGCAAGACAAAAAAACGAAATTACGACCATATTCTGTTTCAGTCAGATACATACACATTTAAGGTCCCACGGGATCCTCAGATATATATTTAGTATATACAATTAGAAATTAATATAATAATTATAGTCTCCTAAATTGCTAATGGGTTCATATTATATAATACTTTAAATATTTTACTTCAAAATTATCTGACAGAAAACTTGGCTGATCATAAATATTTCCATGGTCCAAATTACGTTGATTGTGATGTGCATACAATTAGTCAGTACAACTCGTTTGACAGTTGGATCAGCAGCGCAACATGCCTCCAGCCAGACGATAACAATTAGTCAGTTTCTGATAAAGTGGGGCTGGCAAATCGTGACATGTTTACACCCCATCAAATAGAATATCGCTATGCCATGCCATTAAAAAAAAGAACGAGTCAGACTTTTGACGTTTCACGTTATATTGTTGAAATACTTGAAATTTGTTGATACATTTATTTGCCGCCTTTTACAATTACGCCTCAATACGAATTTAGCACATATAAGTTTCCATATCAGAATTGATTATTTTTTTATGCTTTAGAATTTAATATGCGTTTTGTGAAGGTCTATCACAACACCGGATCGAAATTATTACTGTGGGATAGTTATGGCAAGCCCGCCATTTTAACGTCACTGACAGTTGACAGATTACGATTTCAAACAGAAGAAAATAATAATTTAAGGAGGTCAAATATTTCCGAAAATTAATTAATCGTGGCAGTCGGATAAAAACTATCCTAAACTAAGAGTAATAATTTACTTATAAAAAATAACTGTGCATTAGAAGAAATTAGCATTATATCATATGTTCATTATAGTAAATATGCAGTATATTAAAATTATGTTATATTAAATGTTATTACATCAAATGATCATTATATAAAATGATAATTATATTGTATGCAAATATATTAAGTGTTGTTATATGATTCAAGAATTATATGAAAAGAGTGTTATTGCGACAAATTATTTATTTCAAATATTTTTATAGGCATCGTTACGCACCCAGATTAAATAGTTGCCCAGCGACAGAATCCGACAAAATTTCAGACATCATAAAAATTACTAGCTTCTATAAAGTCAGAAAAAATGTTAATAATATTTTTGTCTTTATTTTGGTTCATTTATATTTGCTTTATAAATATAATATTCAATTTAAATCATACAAAAAAAGACAATGCATACTTCATTTAAATCTACATAATTACTTCCGGGTGGAAAGTTTGTCGGATTCTTGAATACAGCATCTTAGAATAACATTTTAAAATGAAATCAACAAAAAAACGCTATTATAAATTAATGTTTTTCAAAACCGTAATTTGCCTGGTATTCACAGCGAAAAGCGTTCTCATGGATTGGAAAGACAGTACATTTATGTCTCAAGTTTCTTGGAAGACTGGACTGTATTATACTTAAATATACTTGTGTAAAACCTACTTGCAAATGACATTTTCTTTGTGTATATCCGTGTCAAACGTTGGAAAGAAAGTCCTTGCGAGTGGCATTGCGACGTGGGTGCATTGTTTCTGTACTCGCACTGCACGACTGACTTAGTGAAGGCGGTGCAAGCTACAGGCGAATCGAATGACTGGTTTATTTCTGCGTAGTGCATGATTTTAAAGTTATAATGACATTGTAGTATTATTTGCCTTGAGAACAAAATACGTTTAAAACTAAATAAACAGCATGAGGTGTAAAATTAATTTCTTCGGGATTTGCACACAGGACTTAATGTTTTTTATTCTTCTATAGGTAAAAAAACTTAACACTTTCGCAACCGGACTAAAAATGGACCAATTCACCAGAATCCGACAGAACTCGCTAGGCGTGTAGGTTTATAGCTACTGCCGGCATCTGAGCAAATATTACGAGTGCCTACCAGGCGGGTTCTTGGTTGCGAACGTGTTAAGTAAATCCCTTCTTGCAATTAGGGGTGACGTGTTCGAATAGGCATTTGTTACTTATGCTAGAAAATTTGAATATCTATGTAATGTCTATTCGAATACGTCACCACTTTGTACGATCAACGATGGTCCGAAATTGGCAAATAAATGCAAAAAATCGTATAGTCTGGATTAATATTTATTATAACAGGGTTGACCCCCAGGTATATATACTAAAAGTCCCCAGCCAAGGGCCGGTTGCTTTAGGCGAGGTGGGGGGATATGTCCCCCCCCCCCCCATATTTTAGTTTTTCTTAAATATTTCTAAAACTAAGCGTCGTAGGAAAACAAAATCTTAGAATGTAATGAAACTTATTAAATTTCTTACAAAATAATATATTGCTTGTGTTTTTATGACAAATACAAAAGGAAATGCAAGGGATATAAACGTGATACAAATTAAAAAAAAGGTATTATTGCCTTAAAAATTAATTATTCCGTAATCATCATATCAGCTGAAAGATGTCCACTGCTGGACCTTTACCAGGTGATCAGTCCACTTGTGAGGGGGCCATACACGCTGCGCCGCCCTAACGGCCATCGGTTTTACGTGCAATGTGCCCCGCTCACTACCACTTAAGTTTAGCGATTCGAAGTTGGTCCGGCGGAAAACCCTAGAGCTAGACTTACCCGACACTACTCCGACGACATCCCGGACATCAGCCTGTACGCGATTAAAATGGCTCTGAAACAGCTTGAGAACAGCAAGGCACCCGGTGAAGACGGAATTACAGCCGACCTCCTAAAGGCAGGTGGAAAACTGATCCTTACAGCCCTTCAGAAGTTGTTCGACGCCGTCCTACTGGAAGGGAGAACGCCAAAGGCGTGGAACAGAGGTGAGGTGGTGCTGTTCTTCAAAAATAGTGACAACACCCTGCTGAAGAACTACCGACCCATCTCACTTCTGAGCCATGGTTATATAAGCTGTTTTCAAGGGTCATTACGAATCGTCTCGCACGCAAGCTTGATGACTTCCAGCCTCCCAAACAAGCCGGTTTCCGAAGAGGTTTTAGTACCGTAGACCACATTCATGTGCTCCGCCAGGTTATACAGAAGACTAGGGAGTATAACCTGCGTCTCTGCTTAGCGTTCGTGGACTACGAGAAAGCCTTTGATTCGATCGAAACCTGGGCTGTACTACAGTCTCTCCAACAGTGCCAGTAAACTGCAGCTATATCGAAGTAGGTACTGAAGTGTTTGTACGAGAACGCAACTATGTCAGTCTGACTCCAGGATTGGAGCTCGAAGCCTATTCCGCTGCAGCGGGGTGTCAGGCAATTGGATGCTATTTCCCCAAAACTGTTCACCGCTGCACTCAAGACTCTGGTCTGGAGAAGGCTAGGCATCAACATCAACGGCGAGTAAATCACTCACCTTCGGTTTGCTGATGATATAGTAGTCTTGGCTGAGACCATGAAGGACTTAAGTACGATGCTCGATGACCTCAGTAAAGCCTCCGAGCGAGTTGGTCTAAGGATGAACATGGATAAGACAAACATCATGTCATACCTACATGTTGTACCAACCTTGACACCTAATCCCAAGATTTGGCATAGGCACTAGTTTTACGAGAGCGACTACCATGTGACCTTCCAACCCAGCGGGAAAACTAGACCTTATTGGGATTAGACCGAAACCCTCACGATGGTTTTCTTCACCGAAAAGCTAACGGTAAATATTCCGTACATAAGTTCCGAAAACCACATTGGTACGAGCCGGGATTCGAACCCACGACGGCCGCTTGACAGCCGCATGCCTGAACCACTAGGCAACCGTAGTCACTATTAAATAACCTTTTCCTTTCTTTCTAGATAAAGTGGGCAATAACAATTATTTTGTGACATTTTCACCTCCCGTATCTCCCTTATAATGTATCTTTAAAAAAAATATATACGGCATTTTGTAGAATATTTAAGCAGCTTTATTTTTTGTAAAAGGTTCTTTTTTCTAAAACGAATGGTTTTTGAGAGAATCACAAAAAACAAAAAATGGGACCTATTTGCTTACTGTTATGAGTTTGTCATCCGTTTCACAAAATGTACTGTCAAGTGAAAAAATATGTATCGCTAATCCTCTCATATTTATGTAGGTACCGAAACCTTAATCCGCTAACAAAAGTGCAATGGGACATACATATTTATGAATTTAAACATTAAAAGAAACTAAAGATTAGGCCGTTTGAAATCGAGTCTCCAATTCCGGAGTAGGGTATTAGGTGGAACGAAATTCAAGTGTGGCGTGGAAAAAAGGTAGATCGCAATTAGTACAAGTGACATCTTGAACATGAAACTAACTAATCGTTTGGACAGATCTTCTCAGTGTTGAAACCTTCTGCTAGGTCTCTTAATAAGAGAAGATTTACTAAGTTCTGCTTGGGGGCAGGATCGGCGAATTCTTAATACTTTTCAATTGATTTTCTTAAGGGGAAATGAGAAAATAATATAAGAGGCGCACATATACTCATTTAATTGATATTTAACTTGCCTATATTTGTGAGTCAGCCAGAAAATATCATACTGTACCCCTAACGTTATAAATGTCACCCTATGTATTGTTTCTCTTGTTATCCCTACACTAGCCTCTCTCTGCACTACAATAAGATACTTTTAAAGCATGACAAGTATAAATAGTACCTTTTCCTTGGTATCGCTTCAAGTTTTATCTTTGTTCCGTAGAAATAACAACAGTGCAGCGAGGAAGTAGATTCAAGTCTGGCTCTTGCATATACAATACAATCCTAATACACTCAAATTCATTTTAATACTATAAAGTAGTATTGTGACTTGAAATAATGTTTTATGTTATGTTACAAGAAGGTAAGTAAATATGTTACACGTATAATTTAGACTCGACTTAACATTTATTTTTAAAGATGAACGTACATTGCAATGAGAATACTTCATCTTCATTATATTCATTTAACGCCACAGTGTTTTCTCAGAGTTATTTAACCCTTACTTTTATTAGAATAGCATGTTTGGTGACCGTAAACGATGAGCAGAAAAATAGCTACTTTCCCACAACGACAGATGACAAACAAAAGAGTAAAAGCGTCGCTGGGTTTTGTACGGTATAAAAAGACTTTAATTATTATTGTACTGAAGGCAAAAGGAACGTAGCATGGGATCTAAAAGCGATTTGTCATCCCTCCGTCAGTGTGAGTCGGGGACGCCAAGTGCAGTACCATGTCGAGTCTGACTCATTAGACAATCGATCCTGGCTTGAGCGAGTCTATTTCCAACAAACACCGCGGTTAATACGATCGAAATAACAGCCACTTTAGACGTTCACAGGACCCGTATTAACTGCGCGTCCCCGAAATTGAGTGCATTGTTATTATTAAGTGACTCACGGCTCGCGCCTGGGTCGTCCACGCAATTGGACAAATTTGGCTGGACAAGGTTGACTGCCCCCCATTGTCCGGAACTCGGTTGTCAATGAAATTGAAGACAATATAAACCCAATATCGATCGTTACCTTAAAAATCTAGTTATTATTTAACTTTGTTTCATTTCGACGAGGGTTTTTTCAAATGCCACTCTCACAGTGGCAGTTTTAATTCTAATCATTCCATAATTAGAAATCTTAGATAAAGCTTAGCAGTCCTGTACAGATCATTAAGCAATTGTAACTATAAATATTAGCTTTCAGTGCATTTTCACATTGCTTGAAATACTCATAAATAAATAAATATTGGGTGACAATCTTAAATTGATCTAGTCCCGAACCAAGCAAAACTTGTATTACGGATGGGTACCTGCTAGACGACGACAGATACAGCTAGATACCTAATACTTAATTACATAGAAAACATCCGTGACTCAGTCAGTCGTTCGTCACTATTCTTGCTCATCATAGAAATAAAGGCCCTTAGTAGGATTCGAACCCGGGATCACCGGCTTCTGTGGCGACCCTGTCTTCGAAGCCGGTGGTGCGGTGGTCCGATGGACTGGTAATTAGGCCAAAATCTTTATTAAATTATTACTTAGTAGTAAATGCTTGTGGCTTGCCTTTGTACAAGTTTTTACATTTAATTGTGTATGGAAGGTCTTTGTTGTACAGAAATGTTGCATCTCGCTAAGCTCATTCTGGCGGCATGACGCACTGCATTATCCATCGCCCGCGCCGGTAATGATAAGGTCACTCGTGGACGCTGAGTCATCCCCTAACAGCACGTAATTACAGTAATGTTCTCGCTGTTCATTCAGGTCACATAAAATTGTATACCCATTTGATCAAAAATGTAATACCAGCTTAAAAGAGATCTCCCTGATTTGAGACATTCTCTATCAAGCCTTGAGGTTCTATCTGCAACACAAAGATGCGCAGTGTTATGATAAATTGAGGAAAAATAAAAGTTTGACACAGTTGCACTGCAATTTTGTCTCGTAACGAATATAAATTTATGAAATGGTCGCGTGGAAGTATTTTAACCGCGCCTACGAAGAAAAGGCTGGAATAGCTCCATTGAAGTTTTTCAAGTTCCTCGTCTAAGTTCTCGGTTCTAGAGTCCTCCGTGTGACGCGGGGCTTTGTCCGCGTACAATGGCCGCATGTGTAGGATTGTGCAGAATGGCCAGCTCATTGTATCAGGGATATTTGTCAGGGGTACGTACCTCGTAACGTAGTCTCGACGACCCGCAATGCATCCAGAGTTCGCCCGCCTTCATTCTTTTGAATGGGCTTCTATTTGCAACTCAAATTACTTGCGGATTCTATACCTACTTAGATCAGCTTGCTTTAGATTTATTTTATTTATTTATTTATATAGGAAGATCTAAGGCTTAAATACTACACAGTAGCTTAAAACAGTAGTGACAGTGAGCTAATAACTAATAACAGATCCTCACCGATAGCGTACTAAATATGTAAAAAATAAGTGAGCAAAAGCCAAACGAAAACACAGCGCTTTTGCGTCTTGGTACAGCAATTTAAGTACTTTTTTTCTAAATAGACTAAAAAGAGTTACCTAAACTATTTCCCTACCTCTACCTCTAGATGAGCAATTCATCCGTGACTTCTATTCAATGCTCACTTATTATTGGGAATTAAGGATGGATATTTTTAAATGGCAGTTTGGGAAATATGAATTGGTGGTTATATATTGCATCCCGGTAATAAATATTTGGATGATAAGAAATGCATATTTGTTTTTAAGCCAATTCTATTGCTAAAAAGGCCGCCCAGAATAACTCTCAAATGAAGCATTAAGTAATACGTACAGTCAGCAGCAGAAGTAGCTACGCAAAATAACACGCACAAAAAGATCTAGACAGTCCTCATCCCCTTGACACCAGGGTCGTGTGACTCGTGTGTAGGTCATTTTTAAGCACTTGACCCGCGTAGCTACTTTTGCTACTGACTGTACTAGACGAAATCTTTTCCGCTAGAGTATCACCAGAGGAATCAGTCTACGCATACCTGTTTTAGATAAATATTCTAGATAAATTGTTCGTCGCAGACCTCTGAGTCTAGCGGCGCGCGATAAGCTTTCTAAGGAATGCTTCTTGCTAAATATGTGAGCGATATATAAAGAGCGTGTATCAGCTTTGTGTATTCTTCGCCAATATATTGTTTTTGATCCCTTATAGAATAAATTAACTAAAAAGCAGCTTTCTAGAGTGTCTAGAAAATTTCTCAATTAATCTCTTAATCCCCATTACTTAATCAGTAATCAAATCACAGTACCTTTTTAAAAATATGAGGCTTATTTAAGATTTATGAGCACATTCTTCTACACAAGCTTCCGCCCGCGACTTCGTCTGAGGCCCGGGATAAAAATCTTATATTTTAATCCAGGCTATATAGGCCTTGTCCATATATTACGTCATCGTTTTTTGTCAATTTTTGCCGAGAGTAAATACATGCGACTACAAACAATAACGAAATCACTATTGCGTGCCTAATTTATACGAGGACTCCCTCAATTCCTCATGCATCACCACCGGTACTGCCCCCCTATTCTGTAACTTGTTTTAAGCGCGCTCAACGCTCACCCACAAATATATCTTGACACCGCGATACTAAGTAACTAAGCGTATGTAGAGGTCTAGTTTCGTGACGGGTGACCGGCGGGGTGAGCCTCATTAGCGCGTAGCGAATAACAGCCCAGCTTTGCTAATCGTATGTGTGAAACATAAGTACAAAGCCAATATTTTCTCAAATTAAAGAAATGTGACGTATCGGGGTAAGATTATCTTGTCTGTCGCATTAGGCGAGAGGCGAGAGGTGAGAGGTGAGGTGAGAGGTGGAGTGACCTGTGAGGTGAGGTCTTGGGACGCCGTCTCGAAATATATCATTATTTTAGTAAATTGGACTAAAGCGGCTCACCCCGCCGGTCACCCGTCACGAAACTAGACCTCTACCTGCGCTGTTACCTACTACGCATTGCGGTGTCAAGATATATTTGTGGGTGAGCGTTGAGGTGAGCTTAAAACTGGTTACAGAATAAGGAGGCTGAATTTTGGTAACAAAGGAACCAATCTCGAGAGCATGTAATTTTTATTAAAAAAAAAATATTTACAAATTGGTTCATAAAAATCATAAATGACATATTCGCATAGCAATCATACAGTAATGGAATGTCGTTGTGGTCATACTTTTTTAGGGGATGAAGTTGGGAAAACGTATAAATAACTTTTCGTTTTAAATTCTTACTTACTGCAAATAGTTTTCTTCTATCTTGACAAAGAGTCAAAGTCTGATTACTACAAACTTCCGATTTTGTCACTCCAAAAATACTTATTTCACAAACAAACTTACGACCCCTTTTGGACCCTCTTCAGGGATGAATTTTTAAAAACGCTGTATTTACTTCTCTTATATTTTAACTCCGTCTCGGAGATCGCGGGACGACCCTGGACGCATTTTGTAACGATTGGCCAGAGATTGCTCAAATCCGGGACGAGTGGAATTCGAGAGGGGAGGCCTTTGCCCAGAATTGGGACACTCTATAGAGTGTCCCAATGCCAAAGGCTTCGGAAAAAAATATACCTATTTTAACTACGAGCCTAAAAGTTTCAGACAAACATTTTAACCTCTTTTTTAAGTATAGTAAGAGTACATAAAATATCAAGTTTTGAAGTCACTGTACACAAAAAATCTGGCTGCCCATACAAACTTTCGACCCCTGTTTACTCTCTAAGGAAATTAAAATCTTTATAAATTGTGGCCTGTCATATTCTTATGTTTCAGCTACATTAGGTACTGAAAAGCTTTATCCCATAAAAACATTCCATGTAAAAAAGAGGCCAAATTTACTGCATTTATGGATTTTTGCAAACTTAAAACTTTGTAGTATTGTGTGGGGTCGAAGTTGCACCACGTCCGTAGGAATTATTCACCGCTACCCTACACGTGACCCCTGTGCTAAAAGTGCAACAACCTGGCAACCGTACTGTCTTTTCGAAGATCTCACGGTTCTAAATACACTAAATTGCCATACGATAAATAAATAAATTGCCAAGTATCAAAATTTCATTTCGCTAGCAAATAAAGAATATGACAATCTGACTAAATTTAAATCCAAGGTGTTGCCGTACCCTAAATAATTATTGTATTTCACTTGGTTTGTAATTTCTGTGTGTGTAATTTATTTTATTTTATTTTGTCAATCAATCAATCAATCATTTATTTGTCAAACATAGGTAGAAAATACAGCTGGAGAAAATTACAATCTAGTATCACTATGTTTTGCCTGTTGGCATACAAATATCAGTGTCACATTAAAAACGGGAATCATAATTTAAATAGTAACATGCGAATACAATATAAACAAAAAAATAGACATCAATAAAAGATTAAATAATTAAATAAGTAGCAATTGTCATTTTGTATAATTTAAATAAATGCATGTCGAATGGCCAATATATTAATGATTAATAATTAGTAATGTTACATGTCAGAGTCATTTAAAAAGTCTTGCGTACTGTAATAGCATTTTCTGATTAATAATTTCGTCAAGTTTTTCTTAAAGAGTACAATGTCTAAAGTTCTTATGCTTATAGGAATTTTATTATAGATTCTGGGGGCCATTCCCAGTATGCTTTTACGCATTAGCGCAGTTTTACATTCTAAGTTCCGTACCATATACTGATACTGTGGACGAGTCGGTAGTCTGCGTGTATCAGTAGTTTTAATAAACAATGCTGGGTTGCATTTCACAAATACGGATATTTCCAAAATGTACAGACACGGCAGGGTAAGAATCCCAAGTGATTTAAAATAAGAGGAGCAACTATCCGTTATTTTCAAATTACACATTGCTCTAACACACCGTTTTTGGGCTTTAAAGGCTGTTTCTTTATCCGTAGAATTGCCCCAGAATATGACACCGTATCTCAATGTTGAAGCAACCAGACCATGGTAGGCAACAAGAAGAGCATGATTGTCGACTATTTTTGATAGTTTACGCAACGCAAAAGCCGATTTACTAAGCTTTTTACTAACTTCATTTATATGAAATTTCCATGTCAGTTGACTATCCACATTAAGACCTAAAAACTTTGTTACTGTTACGGTTTCTATTTTATTTGCTTCATAATTTATATTTATCTCATTATGTTGTATTCGCTGATAAAAGTGCATTATGTTAGTCTTAGTCAAATTAATTTTCAGATTATTGTTTTTTAACCATAGTATTATATCAGATAATGTATTATTAATGTATTTTTCATACATAACTGGGTTATCACATTTTACAATAGATGTGCTGTCATCGGCAAAGAAGATCATAGGGTGACAGATTGCTTTAGGAAGATCATTGATATATATCAAGAGGAGCAGAGGGCCAAGTACACTTCCCTGGGGTACGCCAAATGTTACATATCGTGGATCTGATAAGAATTTATTTTCAGTTCTGGATTTTTGGTTTATTCTCGTTATTTCAGTGTACTGGATGCGGTTAGTTAAATAGGATTCAAATAGTTTTAATGGCTTACCTCGAATGCCATAATGATCAAGTTTGTACAGCAATGTCTTATAATCTACATAATCGAAGGCCTTTGTCATATCAGTATAGATAGCAACAACTCTTGTTCGTTTGTCGATACATTGTAATACATAATTTACTAAATCATAAATAGCGAGATTTATGCTTACATTCTTCCTGAAACCTTTCTGTTCTTCACAAAATAAATTATATTTTTCAAAGTAATTATATAGACAATTGTATATATATTTCTCGAAATTTTTTGAGATTATTGGAATGAGAGATATGGGCCTGTAGTTTTGAATATTATCCTTATCCCCCTTTTTAAGAAGAGGTTTGACAATAGATATCTTCAGTTTGTCTGGGTAGATACCTTCGTCAATGCAGAGATTTAACAAGAAGCTTAAATGTTTGGCTATCGTGTCGTTGACATACTTTATTACAACAGTCGATATGTTATCGACACCTACACTACTTGTATTCTTCAAGGTTTTTATTATTTTATTAAACACATATCACGGGCAGTTGCTGGCGCCAAATACATAGTGTCATTGTTTTATTTTATTTCATTTATTTCATTAATTTATTCATTATTATTTTATTGACATAGTTGATGATTCCCTAGTTTTATTCCAATAATTTTTTGAGTTTTGTTTCGTTAGTCAAAGTAAAAAAAAAGTAAATAATTGATCATTAGCTATCTAATGTTGTTATTACTACTATTAATGTAAAAATAATAATAATAAATACAAATTTAATAGTTTTCACAAAGTAGAATCGCAATTAATAATAATTTATAATTAAGTCTCTGCCACCGCTATGTAGGTACCGTAATTGTCGCATATATCAGTAGTAAATACCTTTTAAGATTAATTTAAGTCAATGATGTAATATTTGTGATGTGGATGTACTTATATAAATAAATAAATAAATAAAGAATAATAAGAATGCCTGAGACTTGGTACTACGAAATATCTCACAACTTTTTACGGTGGAAGAGTTCCGAGACTTGACCTCTTTTTTACATGGAATGTTTTTTTTGGGATTATCAATACAATGCAAATTATGAATGCAGTCCCATTCTTGCTTTTTTAATTTTTGTCCCATTCATTGCAAATGTAACTTTGTAATCCTATATATTTATTATTTATGCAGTTGTTGTTTCTAGAAAACTGGACCGAAACTGCCATATATTTTAGTTTTCCCATGATTTATACACGAAACTAGGGATACCGCGGATGCGACTTTTTGACATCCGCGGATGCGGATATTTGGGGCACACATCCGCGGATGCGGATGGGGATGTGGATTTTGGGTCAAACACTCAAAAACGTAAATAAACAACGTCCATTTTATAATATCACGCGATCATCAAACACATTGAGACTAAATTACAATCGTAGCGAACAAATAAAGAACGCGTTTGCTCTTGATCACAGAAACGAAAATATGTTTTTACAGTACATATGGTGCTACTTTATCGCACTAGTGCGGAAAGAGCACTTTCCGTGCATATGTCGAAACTTTAAAGAGCCATATGTACAGTAAAACGTTGTACGATACACGTGCGAATAGGTAATTCGCATCTCGTGTCGATTTAAAACACTCCCTTCGGTCGTCTTTCATTGATCACCACTTGTTGCGAATTTCCTATTTTCGGCACTTGTATCGTAAATAACTATTTTTTACTAATGGCGAAAATATCTAAAACGCGTACGGTAAGCGCCGCGTGGGCTCCTTTCTTGTCGTGGATTGCACAACATCCGCATCCACAAAAACTCCGCATCAATTTTTGCGGATGCGGATGCGGATGCTAATGTCTGCAACATCCCTGCACGAAACACTAATTGTATTCTAAATTTGAAGCTTTTATGTCTCATCATCATCAGCATATCAGCCGAAAGACGTCCACTGCTGGACATAGGCCTCCCCCAAAGAGTGCGAAAGTGACCGGTCCTGCGCCACCCGCATCCAGCGGACTCCCGCAACCTTTACCAGGTCATCAGTCCATCTTGTCGGGGGCTACCCACGCCGCGCCTTCCGGTACGTGGTCGCCACTCGAGAACCTTTCCTGCCTTTCCTTTTCTATGTCTGCTAGAAGTATTCATATTCATATTCATATTCATATTCATTTATTAATAATAATTCATATTACATGTCATTAATGTTGGCACATCACAATTTCACAAACAAAGTACTAAGAAATATATTTAAAATACATGAGTAAACAATTATAAATTAATTAATGTTAAATGAAATATCTGAAAAATAATTAAGTATTTTCATCGTACTTAGTAAAGTTCTATGTTCCTTAGACTTTTGATGATCGGTCAGTGACTAGTTATAATTCTTAAACTACTTGTTCAAATTGAATGAAATTTGAAATATACCGTGTTTATACAATGCCTGCTTGGTTACTGAACATTCAGGCTTCTAGTTATATCCACAACGAAGTTATAGGGGGTCGAAAATGGCCTGAACTGCTTCGAGAAAAGGATGGTACGGCCGTGCCGCTGTTTTGTTCGACTTGGCGGGGGCACTGCCGTGCCCCCAGATTCCAATATGCTTAGTAGTTTTTGAGATTAATTGGAACAAACATCTTCACAAACATTCACGTTTATAACATAAAAAAAAAGACCGGGTTTTGCACTCCGGGAGTGCCGGCAGGAGTGAAAACTCAATAACATTGTAACAGTTTTTCGATCAGGTCACGTGACATCTTACGGTGTCACCTTAAAAACGAATTTGACACAAATATCAATTTGTTTTTGCCGTTGGTAAATATTTTTCTAAGCTTTATCTCTTTAGGAATAACGCCCAAATTCGAACTATTCGAATTTTCTCAATAGCGAAACGGTGAAGGACGCGTTCGTATTATTACAAATTTATTTGCAGAATATGCTATTGCAAAAAGTGTTTAACGGCTTTATACTCTTACGAATAGCGTTCAGTTTTGAATGAAGTCGAATCGACTAGCAGCAAAAAGTGACCTCCTTCACATCTGACGTCACAAAACTCTGTCGCGTATTTAACAATTTTTCCCCATCCCAAAAAGTGCTCAGCGCCGCTAAAGAAGTTTTCACTTCAAATATATATATATATTAGATACCTATGTAACTTCTTTTTAATCTGTTCAGCCGTTTATGCCTGATTGTGTAAGAAATAACCAAACATCCTAACTTTCATACTTATAATATAACCAGTAGAGTTACCTAACTCAAACAGCTACCGTGAACACTTGCTACGAGGGTCAAACTGAAAGTTCTTAGAAAATCAAAAACTGAGCAATCAAGCAACTTATTACTTTTATTATATCTTTTCAAAATAGCCTCCCTTCACATCAATACATCGCTGCATTCGATAGAACCACTGAGAAAAGCACTTTGCCCACTCGTCCTTAGGGGTCTCTTCGACGGCCTTTTGAAACGCAGCCACTGCTTCGTCGGCGTCCATAAAACGTTTTCCTCGAAGTTTTTCTTTAATTTTTGGGAATAAATAAAAATCACAAGGTGCAAGGTCGGGGCTATAAGGTGAGTGACCCAGTAATTCTACGTTTGCCGTCGCCAAATAGTCGATCGTTTGCTTGGCGGTGTGCGATGAGGCGTTGTCGTGGTGAAGCAGGATCCTACTGCGAGGCCGTTTTTCTCGAACTTTTTCCAAGACAAGTGGTAAACAATTGTTAGTGTACCACTTCGCAGTAACTGTTTTTTGATCCTCTAAAATAATTGTTGCGTAATGACCAGTCCTTCCGAAGAACGAGGCCACCATCTTTTTTCCCACACTTCGACCTCTCTTCACTTTAGTAGGCAACTCCTCGGAAGGAAACACCCACTCAGCAGACTGTCTTTAAGTTTCAGGATCATAACAGTAAATCCAGCTTTCGTCACCCGTAACTACGTCGAACACAGCATTTGAGTCACCTCCGTTGAATCTTTGACCCATTTCACGGCACCAATCAACACGACGGACTTTTTGGGCTTCTGTCAAATTATGAGGTATCCACCGGGCACAAAGCTTCCTCACCGCTAAATGTTCATGGAGGATTTTGTGGACTTGACTCATACCAATGGCTAAGCTTGTACGAATCTGCTGATAGGTTACTCTTTTGTCAGTCTCTATCATACGCCGCACAACACTGATGTTATCTTCAGTAGTCGCCGTAGAAGGCCGGCCCTCACGCAGATCATCAGTGAGATTAGTGCGGCCACGTTTAAATTCATTAAACCAGTTGTAAATAGTAGCACGAGATGGGGCTTCATCGTGAAAGGCCAATCGAAGTCTATCATAACTTTCTTGTTGACTTAAATTACATCGAAAGTCGTAAAAAATCATTGCTCGAAAATTTTCTAGCGTTAAATTCATGCTCACGTAGTACACACAATTTTCAATTTGCCGCCAAATCGTAAAACAAATGACAATCTAGTGGAATTCGTACACAAAAATATTAAAAAAGAGTTCCATTTTCAAATTTTGAACTTATTTTTTTATTATATTTATTACAAGTGGCCAGTTCTAAAGACTTTCAGTGTCGCCCTCGTATGTTTTGACTTTAGACGCTGGGCTGCCAAACAAAATGAAATACGTAAAATATATTCGAAAATGCAAAATTTAAAACGAAATAAGCACGTATTAGCCCGAACAACAAACCGTTATGCACCGATAAGATACCCCTCCTTCCACTTCTTTTCGAGAACCTTCGCATGAGAGGGGCTGATAACAGACTCCCGGGAACGTTATATACTCGTATCCAGAGCACAAAATGGAAAGAGGTGTTTTGAGCCTTCGAGACAAGCTTGGCCTAGTGCGGAAATAGATAAAAATCAATGTACAATCATTAATAATGTGTAACATTGAAATTCCCGAAGGGGTCTTTTGAAATTCATTCTTCCTAAGCCAATGGCATTTAGTTTTCAATATATGCTTACGGATATAACTAAAAAGCCGATTAGTAAATACTATAAAAACAGTCCCAAATAATGTCTGTAAAAATAGTGTACCTAAACCAAAATCACGTTTGTCACGATTATGTAAGTGTAAGAAATCAATACTTCAAAATGTTTTGGAAATTTTGGAATTCAAAAGGACTGACGCTCTGTAACTGTAGTGACGTTGACTTGAAATATTTGGCACTGCAATGCTATTGAATGCAAATATGTATTGATAGATTAATGTGTGGTCCCCAATTGTCTTGCATTGTATTTGTATTGCTGCCTTATATATGATCAGAGGCTCACACTTACCTCACATAATTATCATAAAAAATAAGGTACCTTTATCATTCTCAAAAACCTTTTTTGACAAGAAAAAATAAATAAATAGATTTCCCTTTGAACATGCTGCAAATAATTGTCCAGTCTAGTTAATCAAATTCATGTTTAAATGTGGTAAATAATATTAAAACACGCTTTCTTAAATTGCTGCTATTTAATTGTTATATTACCTAGACATTAAAATATTTTAAGAATTGAAGTTTCCAAAGCAGCGAACCATTTAATTACTTAACTATGAAAATTCTATTGTCATTTATTCATTAAATAACTTAGGCAAAGTAACATAGGCGTAATGAATAGATAGACGGGCCTGATATGATGGATAAAGTAGGTCTGGCGGCTGGGGCCGATCGAGTATTGGCCCTTGAGACAAGCGCCCTGCATCCGAGAGCTTCAATACCGCTTTGTACTAACCAACCTCTTTCGAATACCTAGCCTTTGAACGCTATGCGAAGAATGGGTCCACCGCGTCCCTCTGAAAAATACATTTACATGCATATAATCCGATATACAAGGTGTATTTTATTATACTGAAAACCTCAGACACCCCAACTGAGTTTTTTAATCCTTAATAAGATTAATACGTCTATTTACAAATACGTTAATTATTTCAAAAGATATTCGTTGGTTTTCTTTATCAAGCAGATCTACTTGATTCGTAACTCTACACTTGTAATCACTAATCAGTACTTGTCAGTGACGTAGATCCTGACGTTCACCTCACAATAACATCCTCCAACATTTCTCTGAGTCGCGTATGTTGCCTTCGTAATTTTTAGACCCGGCACAATAAAAAAATATTTTTCAAAAAAAATACAACCTACCTTAAAAGATGGTGCAATCGATTCAGCTTTCGATTCTGAACAAACTACTTTCAGGTTTTCAGTTATATGATTTACACCTTGTATACATTAAAATATGTATATGGTTTATAATGGCGTTGCGAAAAGTTATCCGTCCAGTAGTTTTACTCGTTAGTCCGGGCTACCTGTATAGTTTTGAAAGCAAACTTATCTAATGCTAAAAGACGTAGAACTTTCCATCTCCATCCGCCGTCCCCATTTAACGGTGTTAGAGAATGAATTATTTTGATTATCCAAAATATTTTTTTTAAATTAATAAAATAATCCGCAGTTTAAATAAAACACTACCTTCTTTTCGGTTCTAAGAGCATCGCAGTTCTAACCTAACCTTAATTTCTGGTAGCTGTTCGGTTCTGTAAGGCTCGTGGTTCTCGTAACCTTCTTTTCTGCTAGCAGTCGGATTATGTATTTTGGCTTACCATGACCTAAGAATTCCTTAACTTCAAAATTTACTTGTTCCTCATACATACTTCCAACCTTGTTTAACCTCCATACGGTATGGATTTTAAGAAACGTTGTAATTAGTTTCCTAGTCTTTAACCGAAGTTACACATCCCTTACTTAAAAATTGTCTTGTTCCCCGTACAAACATCCAACTCCTTTTAGCTCATTTAGGGGATGATTTTTTAACTCCCTTATGGAATCAATTCCAAGCAGTCTAAATTGTCTTTCTCTCCATACAAACTTTGAACCCCCTTTAAGGAGATGAATTTCAAAAATCTCTGAAATCAGTTTTTTTTGTGTTCAGAGTTTTTGTTTAAGTGAATAGAGTCGGAGATAATCGCCCCTAAAGTCACTAAAATTGTGTCCCCCCCCCCACCCTTCCTCTAATTTTTGAACCGTGTATATTGAAAATATGAAAACAATCATGAACAATAAGGCTTATTCAATTCTTTCAGCGAAAATTGTTTTGAACAAGATCGGTTCAAAGGTTTTCGAAATATTAAAAAAAAACTGCCTTCCTTAAAGAAAAGGACGTAAGTGCCATAAGATTTCAGTAACGATACGGCCTTCTTAATAGGCACGGAACCCTTCGTTTTGCGTGGTCCGACGCGCACTTGGCTGCTTTTTTTTAACCCCCCTTTAGGGATAGAATTTTGTAAAACGCTGGAAGTAGTTTTTTATATTTTAATAAGTAGTCTTTCTACAACGTTTCAAGTATCTAGTTAAAAAAAGTGTTTCGCATACAAACCTTGCACTTCTTTTTAACTCCCTTTGGGTTGGAATATTCTAAAACGCTGAAAGTTTGAAGTCAATAGCTCAAAAACTAAAGTTTCCCCTATATAAAATTTGCACCCCTATTTCACTCCCTTAGGGGTGGAATATTTTAAATCGCTGAAATTATTTTTTTCTGTCTTTCTCTGATAAGTTATCTTTCTATAAAGTTTTAAGGCTCTAGCTAAAAAGCAATGTTTCCCCCATACAAACCTTTTACCATTTTTTGACGCCCTTAGGGGTGGATTTTTCCAAAAAGCTTAAAGTTCCTTTTTCATATTCAAATAAGTAATCTATCTACAGTTTCAAGTTTCTAGATCAAAAGGAAAAGTTTCCCTCAGACAAACTTTGCACCCCTATTTAACCCCTATAGGGGCGGAATTTTCTAAAACGCTGACAGCTCTTTTTATGTATTTTAATAAGTAATCTTTCTACAAAGTTTCAAGTTTCTAGCTCAAAAAATATAGTTCTCTCCATACAAATATTGCACCCCTAATTAACCCCCTTAGGGATAAAATATTCTAAAACGCTGAAAGCCCTTTTTTGTGTTCTAATAAGTAATCTTTCTATAAAGTTCGAAGTCTCTAGCTCAAAAATTAAAGTTTAAGTTAGTTAGTAAAAAATATAGTTCTCTCCATACAAATATTGCACCCCTAATTAACCCCCTTAGGGATAAAATATTCTAAAACGCTGAAAGCCCTTCTTTGTGTTCTAATAAGTAATCTTTCTATAAAGTTCGAAGTCTCTAGCTCAAAAATTAAAGTTTCGCCCTTATAAACTTTGCAAACCTTATTTCACTTCTTTAGGGGTGGATTTTTTTAAATCGCTGAAATTATTGTTTTCTGTCTTATTTTAATAAGTAATCTTTCTACAAAATGTTAAGGCTCTAGCTAAAAAGCAAAGTTTCTCTAATACAAACTTTTCACCTTTTTTTAACTTCCTTAGGGGTGGAATTTTCTAAAAAAGTACTTTTTGTGTCTTTTAATAAGTAATCTTTTTACAAAGTTTCAAGTCTCTAGCTCAAAAAAAAAAATCTTACATAATGACTTAATGAGTCTAATGACTATGGAAAACAGCTCAATGAGTAGGTACAGTCAGCGTCATATAGTTAATAGCAGCCAGAGTAGTCAAATATTTCGGTACACGTCTTTATTACTGTAAGAATAAGGGTGTGTTACGAAATATTTGACTACTCTGGCTGCTACTAACTATATGACGCTGACTGTACCTAGAGATAACATAAACAACTGAAAATAACATTGAATGCATTTTAAAGTGTTTAAGATTCTAAACACAGTCCAATTAGCATGGAGTTTAAAGTGAAGTAAAGCCATCAACAAAGAGGCAAGCTGCGACTTTGGATCACCGCAGAACTAAGATGTTCTGCTCACTCCAAAGCCCAAAGGGAATGTAAACTTGTCGAGAAACTTTAAATTGCATTTTAAATTTACCTCGTTAACATTACACTCGTATTCAAATACGGTTTAAAATATTTACAGCTTGTCTAATTCTGCTCAGACGCAAAGTTTAGGCACTGCAGACCTCTCCGACGTAAAAATAAGCCGTATTTGTTAGGCAGAGCTGAATTTAATACAAAGTTACTTCATTCATACACGGTATATTTGTCTGATAGTCAAATCAACAACTTTTTATGAAACTTCAAAAATGTTGTTCGTGTTTAGTACCTACCCAAGTTTGAAGGGAAATAAAGGCTAGTGACTCACAATTTTCTGTAGTCAAACAGAGTCCATTTTTAATTTAATATTTGTGCATCTAAAAACTTGTCGAAACCCGTATTATCAGAATGAATAACAAGTAGGTGTAGGTACATTGAGTTCGTAGCGAGAGGAAATATAGCCATGCAGTGGCAAATAAAAACAATTCACCGAGTGGGTAAACTTTGTAAGCTAAGATAACTGGAAGAAATATATAGGTGTTAAATTCATTTTATACAAATACCAGCTATAAATTATCGTTACTAAACCGAGCACGGATACGGTGGCTGCATTGGGTTATCTTTTATTGATAAATAATATTACTTCAAATGTTTATCAAAATCGATTCGCATTGTAATGCTATAATTTTATTTGTTTTATTTTAAACTGTCCTTCAGCGTAGTTATTATTTTATCCCCGCTTTTTAATTTCCCATGAAACTCGCAAACATTCTGTCTGCCACAAACGCGCGGCCTACAAAAAGTTGGACGATCGGCGTGCGTATTAAAAAGTTATCGCTACCGTAATTTACCTGTTGGAGAATACAACTTCACCGCAATTCTACGTGCTTTTGAAAGGCTGATTGCAGGCAATATTCAAATAATATTACTAAAGGTTTAGTTTACACGGAAATTGCTCGGCCTAAGTGCAGATAATTGGCAATAAGTATACATAGCTATAAATGTTTAAAAAGCTAGCTTTGTTAAAAATTGCCACAAAAGATAGGATTTGTAACACTATACAAACAAATGTGTTATGTGAGACCGGTGTATTAAGTTACTCATTTAGCATGTCTAAACTGGCTAAAGCTGGCTTAAAGCTTAGACAAATAACAAATGCCCACGTCATTGACACACGATTGAGATAATAATGTGTCGAATGGGAACCCGAGATATATTATGCATGTTGTGTTGTATACGGTAGCATTAAACGACTGAGGTCTAAGAAAGTCTGAATGCCGTACCAGTTCATAGAAAAAGTTACTTTTAACGGTTCTAAATCATGTGGCTATGCTGGCGTCTGGTCTAGGAGCTGCAAGTTTCGCGTGTAGGGTCACCATGTTTCGTCAACACTTTGTAATGCCTTCGTTAATTCGCAATGGAACTGTAATATAAATAAAACGTTCAGTAGGAGTTATTTTATAAGACAGTTTATAGACATTTTATAAGTATTACTGAAAGTTACCAAGGCACGGACTTAATGTGAAGTCCGTGCCTTGGTAACTTTCAGTAAATTATAGCAAAGTTTAATTTGAATTTCTATGAATACTGCTTTATCGTAGTTATATTTATATCTGTTGTTGTTTGAATAAATATCTCAATGACTTATTTATGATAAGATTACTTACCATAGACTGATTCATAAAGCGAATAATAGAACGTCTACTTATCCGTCTTGATACTTACAGATTTTTTCAGGAGGCTGAATGTAACGAAATAATCTGGTAAGCTTTATAGAGATTCGACTCGCAAGTCTTTTGCTTACGTGCGCGCTGAGATACGACACAAAAACAAGTGCGAAAAACGTTAAAATCAAATTAGAATGCACAACGTAGGTCTTTAACTCTCGAATCGACCCCCACTGCTCTTCGATCGCAGTCAGTGGATTCACAGTCTGTTGCACTAATTACTTATTCAGAAATGTGCGACGTGCGACGAAATAGATTCCTAATTTTCTCATGCCTGATCTTTGAGGAAGGTCGGAGTACAAGAAATCATCCCAGTCTACTAGAATTGTTTATCGCTTCGATCCATTTAACAAAACAGTTATACTTAAAACATGCAGATACCGGAAAAGTGTTATTTTCCCGCTGTGTCGCAACTTTCCCTCTTGTCTTCACATTTTGGCACTGGTTACAAAAACGTACTTCAAAGTCAAAGAGATACTACAAAAGCAAAAACCAATTCTTTCAGAGATGCGGACATGAGTTGTGACAAAAGAAACATCGTTCGTCCATTTTCGTTCACATTTCTTCCGGCGCACGCGACATTATCCAGGAAAATATTGAAGCGTGCAAAGCCTACTCGCATGTGATCTAATTGTGGCATGCGGCCACTGACGTAACGGGCAAGAGTCGGTTGAGTGACCGCATAGCGTGCTACCAAACGGAATCCCGACCGAACAGTCTCCGCGTTTATTACCCGAGGCAAAGGCGGTCCTCTTCGTTTCGCCATACGGGAGCTCCATTATGAGGAATGGATGTGGTCACTTATGTGATAAGCCGAAGGATTAAATGATAGCGTTAGCGGCGAAGGTCTGCGGGCGTATCTACATACATACGAGGCATGCGTTTGCTTTTTATGTTTTGTTAGTACGAGTATGTGCAGCAGGGATCGACTTCAGACTCAAAATGGGGAATATGACCAATTGACCATAAGAATGAATTTCATATCTATAAAAAAAATAAGGACTACATATCTAATAAAAAAGAAGGTAAAGATCCATTTCTTTTGCAGGTATACAAAAAGATAACAATGACAACCAATAAGTTGAACTTGCATAGGTAATGCGACATTGTATATATGGTTTAAGATTTTATTAACGTCAACGCTACATATTACGGTAAAGTAGTAAATCGTGTATTATTACAATGCAGTGATAAAAAATAATTGAATAAACGATATGGCTTTCAGAAGACACCTAAACATCAAGTTGTACCATGTACTGCCGTAAACAGCCGTGGAAGTGTGCCACAGGTGTGAGCCGATCTTTATTGATATGGCCCATCTGAATTGCACATTATCGTCTCCTAGCAGATGGGTGCAAGGCGCGGCAGCAACGCAATTCTACCAAATTAAAGAGGTACTTATTTAAATATACCTACCTAAAGTCGCCTGTTATTATCTCACTCTTAAACTTGGGTCGAATAGGAATAAAGTTGGGAACATACCAAAATGATGTTTGCTACTCATCAAAAAAATCATATAACAACAATGTGTCTAAACAAGAATATGTTGAATAAGAATTGCGGCCAAACAAGTACATAGACGTAGAGTCGGTTTGACGAAAAAGGAATCAATTGTTAGGTTGGTTGCGATGGTTTGGTCGATTAGTTCAACGGAATGCGGCATTACAGCTAACTTCTGACTAGGGAATGCAATAACCGACAAAATTTCATATTGTATCGGTTATAGTAAAAAATAACCGATTAATCGGTTATAACCGATTATTTCAAATTTAAAAAAAAAGTCAAATAAATATGGTCTAAAGCTCTCACGTGGAAAGCTATGCTGCGTACGACTAATAAATGAACTAATGAATGACTTATCTATTTTTTAATCAACAAAAATAAAAATAAATTGCCAGCAAATTCTACGAATTCTTCCATCTCAAGGTGTTGACCATTACCACACAAGCTCTGAAATAAATAAAATTAGAATGCCAGTTCCATTACTTCGATTGTAAGTAGGTAGTTGCTTTATAAATAATAATTACGTTCAGTAAAGGTAAACTTAGAGTTAAAATAACAACTTAAGGGGCTCCACGCGCTATTTGGCTAGTTTTGACGAGTTTTTAGAATAAGTATTTATTTTATTCAAACATTGTCCAAAAAAGCTCTGTTTTCGATATTAGTATGTTGATTATGCACTTTTATACATGAAATCTACATATAACTGTTCCTTATTGACGTCTCTAACAACCCCCGAGAGATTTTTATTTTTAACTCATTTTCACAAACGTTACGGCCAAAAAACTGGTTTATTGGCCTGAAATTGCCGAAGTATGTGCCATATATCTCGAAAACTGTGAGTTTTGAAGTAAATATGAAATACTATTTCGGTAAACCGACAGTTACAGATCGAAGGTCATTGGGAGCTAGGAGCCCCTTAAATTTATTTTTATTAAAAATATAAGTTTTCGATACTGTGTAAATTTCGTAGATATTATCTACACAAATTGAATTACCACGATGTTTACTTACTTATGCACTCAGCCTCATCATCAAATATAGTTTCTTGACTTGATTTCATAATCTTGATCTATATCAAGATACGCGATGTGCGTAGTCTATTTTACTTTCTATCCTATGATAGAAAGTAAAATAGACTACGAACGAGGTAAAGATGGGAGATGTTTATCTCCAAAGAAGAAAAATATACGCCGTGATATATTATGTACCTACTAACATAGCTTTTAAGACCTTTATTACTAACGAATTATGGAAACACTTCCGAATTAAATTATTTGATTTGATTTGATTTTTGATTTTGATAATACCACAAACGCAAAAAAGTAATAATTTGCATTTATGTATTATTTTTTTCGTGTTCCGAGAGTTTCCTCGGAATTCGGAACTCGGCTCGGCATTTTCGGTAGTCGTAACTTTGTTTTAAGTAAGTATAGTAAGTACCTAAGTTACTTTGTTTATAATGATGTTTGGATTCGGTAAACTACGAAAATTATGGCTTTGTTTTAAGTATAGTAAGTACCTAAGTTACTTTGTTTATAATGATGTTTGGATTCGGTAAACTACGAAAATTATGAAAATGTAATGATATAAAACAAATATTAAATAACCGATTATAACCGATTATGAAATAAAAATAACCGATTATTGATACGACTGAAATAACCGATTATAACCGATTTTTTCGGTTTCGGTTATAACCGATTTGCATTTTCTACTTCTGACATTAATACATATGTGTATTAGGTATGTGCCGAACCTCACTAAAGTATCGTCTACCTATTTGTCGTACCGCTGAATGAAAATATTCACCGGAATATTTGCGTGTCAAAGTCATCGTCGATCATAAACGCGGGAAAATCACCTGTGAAGCTCGCGTCGCGACTAGCGAGTGTAATGAAATTCCTTTAATGGAAAGATCACATGCTTGGAAATATGTTAACATACAATGGCAATAAATTGCTTTATTACGGCTTTAAATTGTGTAATCAAGCCTGCGCAAAAAGCTATAACATACTTTTTAATTGTTTAGCTAATTGACACGCACATATTAAGGGTTCTTTTAACTATAATAGTTACATTCTTCTTAGTGTAACACGAACAAGCCGTTTTTTACTTGCTTTGCGGGGACGTTTTACACGCACTCGTTTTGTGAAGCTACATACATTTTCTGATTTTATAAGAAAGTATAAGTAGCGTGACGATGATAATAATATACTTACCTAAATAACCTACCCATGGAAACATAACGATTCTTGATTCCCTCTGATGGGATGGCCGGACGCGAATTTCTTGGAATATCAATTCCAAGAAAGTCTTTTGCCAGGTTGAAGTTAAAGACTTACCAATGAAAATCTGTTTCAAAAAAGGTATTTAATATTCTTATAAGTTAACCGTTATTTATACGAGTATGATTGCAAACAATTCTACCTATTGTATTCTAATCATACACTTGTATTTGCTCACTTCTACCTACTTAAGTACCTAGTAACTATATTTAAAGGCTAGCTTCGTCTGCGTGGGCCCCGGATAAAAACTGTCCTATATTTTAATACCTGGCTATAACTAAGCTAAACTTTCGTATTTATAATATTAGCAGGA
This sequence comes from Epinotia ramella, assembly GCA_947578815.1. Lineage (NCBI taxonomy): Eukaryota > Metazoa > Arthropoda > Insecta > Lepidoptera > Tortricidae > Epinotia > Epinotia ramella. The sequence continues at coordinate 14,087,469 of OX388213.1, read as the reverse complement.
TAATTTATATATATATAGTAAACCTACATTCGTTTTTTGAGTAGGCACGGATCCTTGAGTAGCAAACTATACTTATACGGGTCGGATAAACAAGACACTGATGATACGAAGGCACTTACGTTCTTAACACTTTCTCGACCTTCTCACGGAAACTCGGGATAATAAGGAGCTCCTTTACAACATTGATACGTCCAAGGTTTCCATTTCACAGATTCGGTAGGAGAGTGGTAATCCTGTAACTCACGCCCACGCCCAGCGGTTAATCTTAATGAAGTTTCAGAGAGCGTACTCCGTTCACATTTCGTTTTACTGTATCATACAGAAACGGTACTGCCCGCTTCAGTATGATACAGTAAAACGAATTGTGAAACAACGAGATTACAAACTATTTGACGTTCCTGCAATTGAATGTTTATGTGTATAACCAGTGGTCTCCCTTGATGGGTAGGGGTAGAGGTAGGGCAATACTGTCCTACTTAGGTACCATTATGTCCTTTACCTCCAACTACATCCCTTTTAAAATGGGGTCACATGATAATACATTCTGTTATTAGCTCATACAAAGTTTAGAAAAGTCGTCATTCCTACTCTCAATAGTTATCTGTGTAATCATTTAAGTTATGTGCCTATATTATAGATATAATGGTGACTCCGTTTATTTGGATTAACAGTTTAACCAAACAAACTTGTCCTCAAAGCTTTTAAGATGTGAAGCTAACCTTCTGGGAGCCTCAATTACAGATCGTATTAGAATGATAAACGTATGTGCATAGTGATGAGCTAGATAGTATACTCAGAATTCTACTTTCCCATCTGTTTCATGAATTATAAGTATAATTACACTGTAAGATTACAATCAGGTACTAAGATGCCAACCAGGCCTCACGAGCAAGTACTTACACAGCATTCCTTTCAACTCTGACCAACTCATTACTATTGATCCTACAATATATTTACGGATAAGTTAGCGGTCAACTGTTTTTTTGTTTGCGCAATTGGCATAATCATTAAGTACCTTTATAGTGTTTAACTACGCTGACACCTACGTTGTAGCCAAGGAGGATTCCTTCCTGGGGAAGGCGCGCGCGCCGCGGGCATTCTTCTTAGAAAACTCGTTACGGCCAAGCGAGATTACTGTCCAATGGAAAAAGGCTGTAAAAGTCTATGAAACTCTTATACTTATACGGCTACCTCTTGGTGTAGCAGCAGAGTAGCGGTGCCCAACTAAAACAGAACGTGGAATTGCTTCCGATAGTGCGAAAAAAGTACATTACAATACATCTGACAATTTCCGTCTCATAGTCCTAGGAGAGGGTTTATCGCATTAAAGTTAAGTATTAAGATGCGTTAAGCTAAAATATAATTTCCGCTTCAGTATTTTCTTCTGTGATAATAAAGTCTCCTCTTTATATTTTTTATATCGACCACCCAAGGCAAGCATGACTTATCTGTGAAAGGGATTTAAATTGCTATTGGACCGACGGTGGCCCGCATGGAAACGGTATAATGTTTTAGATATTTTCCTTGCAAACAAAACTGTGACTTTCAAAGAAACTTATATTTTAAGGTCTGAAAGCCTTAATTATAAGATATGATTAAGAAAACAAATGAATTCAGCACGTAATGCTAATAAACCTATCGGTAACAAAGACAGGTGAAAATTTCACATCACCACAGAGTAAATAATAGCCCATCACTGACATTTGACTGTCGTTGAAGTGTCAAGTAAATATTATGAGTGTGGCACTTACATTGGCTGCTCGAGAAAACTTAACAAAATCATTTTGCTCTATAATGTTTTTGATTAAACACTACATTTAAAACTATCGTTATTTGAAATACAATACTATATAATAACGTTAGTTATATTTAGTTTCGTATGGAAGGCACACGCTGCATAATCAGCAGTGATCGTAACTTTTGTAGCATTTTTGGTGAAGCGTAGTGTTGTTAACCGAATTGGTATATAGACAATATCAATCCAAATTGTTAAGTAAGGTTAACATTAACGTTATTAACGCTAATTAAGCATTAGGATTGAAATTCTTTATACCAATTCCGTTAACAACACTACGCTGCACCAAAAATGCTACAAAAGTTACTATCACTGATAATCGTGTATATATATAGTTGTAAACTACTAAGCCTTGCTGGCACACCGATCATGCAATTATTTTCCAAGTCTTCATATGATCCTCCTAGCGTTATTCCCGGTTGTGCCCTAAAGGAGCTCGGGGTCCGCTTCGACACCTAATCCCAAGATTTGACATAGGCACTAGTTTTACGTGAGCGACTGCCATCTGACCTGACAAAATGATGAATTTATCAACTGACGTTAGTTGCTTTCATTTGATAACTTTGTAGAAGTTTAAGATGAGCTGGTATACTACACGTTGCAGGAGAATGTAATCTCTAATCTCTTGCAAGTTGGCGATTGTGAAGTTTTCAAACTTTCCTTTCTTCAGGCTTCTATAAAATTTTAAAATGACGAAGTACTCTTTGCAGTTTGCTGTTGTATAATATTAATCACTATGAAAACACCTCATTTTTTTACTTTACCAAATTCAACTTTTCCGTGCCTGATATACATATACGGTATTATTTACTCGTATTCTATGGAGTTACAACTTAGTTTAGCTATTCACACACATATATGGGTGAGGACCAAATGCTTGGCCAGAAGTTAGCCTGGTTAGTCGGTAGTTAACCATACAAACTGAAAAAATTAACAAAGTTCCGTTGTGACACAAAAATTAACCATAGAATATAATTTTCGTGCCACGACGGAAAACTTTAATAGAAAATTTAATTGAGTCAATTAAGCTGGCAAAGATTTTGGTCCTAACCTATATATAACATTAATGCGATTATTTAGGACACTTAAAATGACAGTACGGAAGGTATCATAATTAATCCTATTGTATAAACTTATTATCAGCGGGGAAAACTAGCCATAATATTATTTTATCTACGCACATATCATAAGTGCTCTAAAATGCGTTGAGAAACCTTAGGAAATGACCAGCGTTATTACAACCAATTTTACCATGAGAACTTTCTTGTCTGTGGTAGTAGGTAAAAGGAGGGGCTACCGCGAAACGAAAACGAACTTCGTGTATCTCCGTTTGCTCCAACGAAGTTCGTTTTTGTTTCGCGGTAGGCCCTCTGTAATGTTATTACAGTACAGATTTTTGTAAGGTTATGAGTTTAAATTTGGAACAGCTGTCAAAACTCAAGTGGGTCTCTATTCTAGTATCCATAGATATTAAAACAGTTATCGATGCGAAACGTCAATTCAGTATGTTTTTTAATATAAACCGCACGACATTTGATCAAGAGTGACATGAGAATAGGGACTTTATTCGTTTGTCTATGATTTAAAAAAACATTCGTCTTGACGTAGGATCGAATTGCCGCCATTACTGTTGTCATTTCTTTGTTGGTTTTTGCTGTTACGAAAGTAGAATTGTGAAAAGTTGTTTGTAATTCACATTTTAGTTAAAACTATGCGTAGTAGTGACTCCCGAGAACGATATGAACACTCCGCCGGATATCGTAACTGCAGCCACGATTGCAACAAAGATATTTTACAGGTAGCACTATAGTAGCAATGCACGTCATTTTCCTACGGCTTCTGAACCCATCTTAGAGTACTTATGATATGTGTGTATTCATTTATTAGTTGCAACCATGGTATTACAGATGTTCTTAAAATAAAGTGAGTACAATCATGGACCCTACTAGGGCGTAGCAACATTTGTAAGTCTACTTACTTCTAAGGCACTCTCTTGTAAAATAAATAATAATAATAAAATAATAAATTTTAGGGGACAATCTTACACAAATCGACCTAGTCCCATAGTAAGCTCAGTAAGGCTTGTGTTATGGGTACTAGACGACGATATATATAATAGATATAAATACTTAAATACATAGAAAAACTTCCATGACTCAGAAACAAATATTCATGCTCATCACCCAAATATTTGCCCTTACCGGGATTCGAACCCAGGACCTTCAGCTTCGTAGGCAGCGTCACTACCCACTAGGCTAACCGGTCGTCAAAATAAATCTATAAACAATAATAACAAATAAAATAATAAGTAATTGAAATCAAATATTTACAGTATTAAAATAATTAAAATGTAACTAGTTATATATATTATTATATCACTAACATTTATCGTGCTCCATTTTCAAATTCAAATTTGTGCAAATCAATGGCAATTTAAATTATATAACAGTAATGTCAAAATGAATCAAATCCATAATCAAATTGAATTACAATAAATTAAATTGATATAATTAAATTAATTTGGATTTTTACATTAAAATAAAGTAAAGTAAAAATCTTAGGTCATCATTATCTTATCGTTTAAAAATTCGTCAACAGTGTAATAACACTAATAACCTTTAAGTGCTAGAAATGTCTTCAACTTTTCTGCAAATGATTTGCTTGTGTCTTGCGCTTTAACATAATCGGGGATGTGGTTATATATTTTTCATCACACTTGCTCGAAATGGGCTTCATAATGCGCAGACAATCACATAATGAGCTGTAATAGCCTGTGTTACGACCACGGGTGTAATGGTTTTTTCTTAAATTGTATCTGACACTCATGCGGCAGTTACAAAGCAAATAGGTTTTATATCAAATACGATCTCTGAAAACGTATTGATAAATAAACTTAAATAACTACTTAAACATGTTTAACTGAATTATTTACAGATTTAATATGTAGTTAATTAGTGTCTATGTAAAATGTTTTTAAGTGTTTTCAAATCGTGGCTGTATACCGAAGGGTCTTTGCCATACACGCCTCGCGTCAAATTCAACAAAATGGACGACTGACATGTTGCAGTTTTTATTACGATTTGTATTCATTTCATCTAAAATGTATTTGTTTCCTCGCAAATGTGATGAAAAACATTGTGTATAACACGGGCGTAAGAATATTGCAAACTCGAGTCATCAAAAGCCCTCCGCCTTCGGCATCGGGCTTCAGCACGGCTAGCACGCGACGGCGCGCGAGCTCTCTCGATTTTTCTCGCACTATCAGTCTCTCACTTATTAGACCACTTAGAACAAGAGGTATAGTGCGATAAAAATCGAGAGTATGTCGCGGCCGTCGTGTGCTAGACGTGCTGATAGACTCTTGTTCGCAATATTCCACTTACGCCCCTCGTTAAACAAGTACTATTAGCCGCGCTATAAAGTGGGCCATTGCGAAATATCTGTAGCTTCGCGGTCGGTAATACAAGTTTATACTTATACGCTGCTCCTACTCTGCTGGTTCTGTAGATAAAGTTGTGTATGCAACTGTACATAATTTAGCCTTAAAACACTCTTGTGATCCTATTATGAAACTCGCTAACGCTCGTTTCATAAAACCACACTCGTATTTAATGGCTTCTGATTATGTATCAGTTGCATAAACTACAATTTTTCTGATCCAGATGGTGTGGAATTAAAATTTATTAAAACTCACGCGTGTATATGACTTTTTACGAGATACTTGCGTGGAAAAATCTGTCTCGCTCTCTTTCAAAGGTTTTTTATGAGCTTTCTACACAGACGAAGTCTCTACACAGTCTAGTGCACAATAAAATTAATAATTTCGTATTCGATACAAATTTTAAGTATGGGTACCTAACAAAAATTATTAATTTAATATCAAAATGAAATATATCTTACCTAATAGAGGGTATAGTTTATTACTTCACAAATAGGTTTTGTTTTTTCAGCCGTGTCAGAATCCTTCTGCCGATATTTAAAGAATATCTTTCAAATCGGTAAATTTATGAATGCGCGATGTTCATACATACGCCATGCTGGTACAAAATTATCTTAAACCGGATATAAAGATATAAAACACGAGACAGTTCTATAATGTTATAAAACACGCGTGTGCCTAATACAAGCGGCGTAATAAGCGCCAAGCTACGAGTTAAGTGTGTTAAAAAATAACCCAAGAAAAGGCCTACTTTTTATATTCATTCGGTCTCACGTTAAAAACAAAAGACAGTTGACCGTTCCGTTTAAAATAACAAATTATCGCGTATCACATCAAATCACACGCTGGTGTGCACACATGTTTAAATCAACAATAGTATTTAAAACCCATTGTAACATTTGAAATGGATATTTCCGTCTTGCTTTCTCTAAGACTTAAAGACAAGGATGGCTAAGGATTCTGCGTGAGCATTATATGAGTACTCTTTAGACAGATCGTATCAGTTAATGGTGCTTTTGCAATGCAATTAAAGTATTTGCGGTGTATATGATTTGATAAAGCCTGCATCAAGCGAGAAGCATGTGGTGCGACCACGAGCTTTATATCTAATTCAAATATAGCGAAACATTTGAATGTATAAAAGGTCGTATATAAAATATGAAGATGTAAATAAACCATCTTTTGTTTCACCTTTTGCTTATCCTTGGCATAATAAAATTAACTATGGACAGAGTGATAGTATTAATCTAATCTCACAATTTGCTGAATACGAAAATAACCTTACATGGCCGTAGTTGTAAATAAAGGTAAATAAAAAAAAAAAAGATTAGTAACATGTCACCCTCCATTCATGAATGAAGTGCTTTATAAAAATGCGGTTTATTTTGGCCAGCATTAACTCAAAAACCTATACCTAAATAGGTGCGCTATTCTGCTTAATCGCTTTTTTTACAAGAGATATCTAATTCATTAAATGCAAATCAACATGTAAAAAAAATATAAACGAGTCTCATTTTGGTGCTAATAGAGATTAATTGGAAAAGGTCAAGTTCAGGTTAAACATTAACACAAAATGTAAACTTGTTTATTGTTTTATCGACATTTGACTCGAGGTAAAAAAGATAACAAGAAAATAAATACCAAGTCGACGAACCCAATGATAATGATAAATTAAAGTCATTATTTGTTATCTGCGCTTATCATCTAAATGGCCGATGCCGTGGATAGTTTCTGAGAAGCCGCGCGCAGAATAATGTAAAAATAATATATGTATAATAATATACCTCCTTAAAATGTTGTGCATAAAATAAATATGTTTAAAGATTCAATGTTTTTGAGCTTTTGTTGTATTTCTATCGATCCACCCTGTTTATCTTTATGGGGTAAGTAAGTATTTAAACAAGTGTGCACTTCATTTTTCTGAAGAATTAGAAAAACTCCAGTTTCTTACCTACTCAGAATTCACTGTTGAAATTGGCAAAAAAGTACCCATTTTTTAATTCATTACGTAGATTTTATGAATAAAAAAAAAAAAAATATGTGGGGACAATTTTACATTAATCGACCTAATCTCAAACTAAGCGAAGCTTGTACTGTGGGTAATAGACGACGATATACATACTTATATAGATAAATAAATACTTATATACATAGAAAACATCCATGACTCAGGAACAAATATTCGTGCTCATCAGTCATCACACAAATGCCCTTACCGCCGGGTTCGAACCCAGGACCTCCAGGTTCGTAGGCAGGGTCACTACCAACTAGACTAAAAAGGTCGTCAAAATAAATCTCGCTCGAATAATTCGGGATACCTACCTAAATCATTTTTTTTCCCTAAACTGGACTTAATCACGTAAACTTGATTCTGCTCGCGACAAAGGATGTTGCAACACATCCGATCCGTCGACCGACCGCAAAGGGTTAATTTAATTTTACTTGATTAAGTCCCATATAGTAAAAAATATTGCAGAGAAACGTGACCTGACTATACGTTCAGATGATCATGCAAAAACAGTCAGAACTAAAAGCACTTCTCAAAAATAAAATAGTAAAAGAGAATAATAATTACTGCCAATCGAACCGCATCGTTAACCTACGTCATTGAAATAGTTGGCCGAAGCCCTTTCATGTCAACTATTAATTCGTCGTGACTTCACCATGTTACGCAACGCCCGTATACAAACTTATGCTTTACGTCACTCGTGGCCGAAACATGTCTATATGATTGAAAGAACGATAGGCAAATTACTACCGGGTTGTACTAATAAAATATTTTTTAATTTGACTGTTTCATTGAATAAGACTCGTTTCTTATGCCCTAAAAAGTGTTGGGGACCGCTTTTTTATGTAAATGAAATATATGAATAAACTCTACACCGTAAGTTCAGTGGTTTTACCTACTTGTTGACATTCGTTAAGCGATATTGTTATAGAAGGAATGCAACCTTAAATTATTCTACTTATATTACAGTTAAGCAGGTAGATATAATACCTACCTACCTGCTACACATGCTGCCGCTGTACTTCCGTCTCACATGACCGAGTTTTTGTCGCACGGCCATTAAGCTCCTTAAACTTGTAACACGATCGCATAATTATAGCCTCGAGGAGTGCCTAATACATAGTAACGATAGTACGAAGTGTCTAGTAGCTATTGCATATTAGGGACATATACCCCTTTGCATTATACTTTTGAAGATACAAAATCCATGATGCTCTTGATAAGTACCGACATAAATTCACCGCTGTGTCCTACTAGTAGTAAAAAGAGTAGGTAGGCAGAGGTCATAATATTTTCAGTCCCATATCTAGCAATTATATGTTTCATCATCAATATCATCATCATAAGCCGAAAGACCTCTACTGCTGGAAATAGGCCCAAAGAGTGCCACAATCACCGGTCCGGCCACACGCATCCAGCGGACTTCCGCGACCTTTACCGTACATCAGTTCACCTTGTGGTGAGTCTAACCACGCTGCGCGTTTCGGTACGAGGTCGCCACTCGAGAACCTTTCCACCCCAACTGCCATCGGTTCTGTTCTACGTGCAATGTGCACAACCTCACACAATCTTCTTCTTTTTAATATTAGCTTGAACTAGTAACTAGAAAAGAAGAACTGTTAAATAATAAGCATCGTCTTATGTTGAAGGCGAAACAAGGAAAAAACCCGTGGTCGGAAGCTAGACGTCCCGTCCGGGCGAGCGTCGTGTCACTACCAACTCGAGATGGTATCACGAAATCCAATTTCGTGGTTTTGTTATCGCGTTTAGGAAATTTAGAAGCTTATCTCAACTAATCATTTGACTTTTAATATTGTACGAAGTTTCAGATTTTAAATGAAACTCCAAAGCACTCTTTGTAAATATTAGATAAGGATTTTTTTTCTGCCTAGCTATTGTTTGAGTGATTCTCTTCATAATTAAAATGAAGTATCGGACAAATTCCTGAGAAATATAATTTGTAGCACAGTTTTTTTTGGAACGATTGTTTATCGATCCGATTCGTTTATTTTAGATTATCATTAAATAATTGGTTTCATCATAAACGATCGAATAACGATTCACTTTTAGTGCGCATTTTTTTTTACTTTGATTCAATTCCTTTTTTTATGTATTTTATCGTCAGATGAGTAATAGTGTTCATAACATGCGTTGTCATACTTACCTGCCTCACGATTTGTAAAACTAAATACTTATTACTGTTTTCAGAATTCTTGCAATGTACTTGTTTAACCAATTTAACTCGAACATAAAGACTTGTATATAATGAGGGTCAACATCAACACAAGTTGAATTCTCGACCGGCGTTTAAGTGGCATTAATTACTTACCTGATTTCGCAGTTAACTGGATTCACTTTATCTAATTTATTCATGGAAATTGTTATTAAGCAAGAATGAATGAAGTTAAACACTAACCATTCGAACTATTTATCAATTCTCAATCAACTGGCTTCGAGTGGAATGTTTTGAGGTAGATATTCAACGAACACGTCGATATAATCGTGTAAGTATTATCCGGATTTAGCAGAATACGCAACTTTGTTGTTTTGAAGGAATAATTGGTGCATGAGTAATTCCTATGATTGTCGTTTATACATAGGCGTAACGCGCTCAAGTAATGATCTACACCAGCTGCAGGTGTAGCATGGTGGCCCTTTTATCAGTTATCGTTGTGGATAAGAAACGCGTCACTCTCGCACTCGCATACCTACTTGTTACAACGTGACGCACATCTTATCCACAGCGATAAAGGATAAACTGACAACCATGCTACGCCCGCTGGGTAAGTAGAGTTATTCATTCTAAAACCACACTTCTTAAGGCCTATAATAATAATAAAAAAGTTATTGTAGGGATATTTTGGACCATTTAAAAGTTTTCGTTAAGTAGATATATTGTTAGATGAAACTGCGAGTTAAAGTTGAGAAATGAACGAGATGTCAACGGCATGGTCCTGGCTTAGGCAAGATAAATGAGGCCACCTAATGCAACGGATCAGGGGCGAAAATAATAACCAACTATGTATAGTACCTATATGTGTCACATCAGTTTATTATGTGTTTGCCCGATGTCGCCAGCTACATAGGCATATGTATGTACCTAAGTACTACACCAATATCGAAGAAAATTAAAATGTACAGAGGGAAATGAACCTAATCTCGATGCAGAAATTTTCATTCAAATACTTGCTCAGACTACAGGCTAAATATATTCCCCTACAACATTAATTTCAAGCTATTATGACTAGAAAAAGCGGCCAAGTGCTTGTCGGGACACGCGCAGTGAAGGGATCCGTAGTTGCCTGTATGTCTTAGTTACATTGACATGCGGTGCGGTTGCGTCGGCCGAATTTGTACGAAAATTGGCCGTTCCAAGTACACATTAAGTTGGTCGAGTATTACTCGGTAACTAACTTATGCCTACTTACTACTATCCGTGATTTATTTATTTATTTATTTACAAATACATTTACGTGAAATTACAGTAAAAACCAATGCGTCACGAAACTAAAAACAACAAATAATACTATTTAGGCGACGAAACGGCGTGGCCCCGTTGCATCGTCATCTCCGGTTTAGGATTCGGCAGATTGCCCCGGAACCGTTGAAACACGACAACCTTCGGCCAGAAGTCAGCACATGCGATGGTCTCCTGAAGCGGCCGCGGCACGCGCACCACAAACGAGCTGAAGTGCACATAGTGGCGCGAACGCAGCTGGAACACCCTCAGCGAGAAGCCGGTCTTCTGACGAACGTACTCCACGACATCATCAGCCGTGGCGGTGTAATGCAGGCGCGATACATATAGCGTGATAGTTTTCCTTTTAAATTCATGATATGTACAGAGTTGAAAATTGGTTTTAAAATACCCATATTATTTTAGAACAAGCTATCTAACGATACCCCACCCCAGGGGTTTACCGAGAAAAAAAAATTACATCCCCACTTTAGGCTTGTCGCGCTGTACCCATGCCGAATTACAGTTTTCTAGTTGTAGGGTTACTGAGCTAAACCGAAGACGAACGGACAGACAGACGGACATGGCGACCGGCCAAGCGCGAGTCTGACTCGCGCACGAAGGGTTCCGTGCCATTATCTATAAAAACGACAAAAAATCACGTTTGTTGTACGGGAGCTCCCTTAATTTTTAGGGTTTCGCAGTCAACAAGGAACCCTTATAGTTTCGCCATGTCCGTCCGTCTGTCTGTCTGTCCGTCTTCGGCTTAGCTCAGTAACCATTACTACTAGAAAACTGTAATTCGGCATGGGTATATAAATCAATCACGCCGACAGAACAGTACAATAAAATCTTGAAAAAAATTCCTACCTACCTAAAGCGGGGATGCAATTTTTTTTTCTCGTTAAGCCGATAATGTGGGGTATCGTTGGATAGCTCGTTAAAAACTAATATGGGTTTCCTTAATTCATTTTTCAAATCAGTGATTCGTTTGCGAGATATTGAGCTTCAAAGCCCTAATTTTTGTTCGAGTCATGTGCTCCCCCCCCCCCCCTGCTGGCTAAATGGCTACTACTGGGGATATGTACATATAATGAATTTAAAAGGAAAACTATCACGGACAAGTAGGCATAAGTAGTTACCGAGTCATAGTAGACCAACTTAATGTGTACTTGGAAAGACGTACAAATTCGGCCGACGCAACCGCACCGCACGTCGATGTAACTAAGACAGACAGGACACTATGGAACCCTTCACTGCGCGTGGCCCGACACGCACTTGGCCGGTTTTTTAATTTTTTTTTATTGTTGTTACAGCGGCAACAGAAATGCATCATCTGTGAAAATTTTAACTGTCTAATTATCACGGTTCATGAGATATAGCCCGGTGACAGACGGACGGACGGGTACCTACGGAACCGTAAATAGTACATTGCGGTACAAGTGAGGTATGTTGATAACATCAGAGGCGGAATTGTTCACGCGAGCCACAGGTGAGCGTGATAAGAGAGCCTAGGATGTAATTATCAAAGCTCACGCGTTTCATACGTTTTTCAACACATTTTGCGAGGAAAAAATCCTTTTCATAAGATGAAATTTTTATAGGGCTGCCAAGTTATTTTCTTTACTTAATGATAGCAACAGGTTTTTACTCACACCAAGAATTTCCAGTGGCGTTCTATTTATCACTTTTCTAGTCGCCACGAGTCAACATTTTTGATAATAACCAAATACGCATTAACAATGTTTACAAATATTGGTGAAATAACCTATAATGGCGCGCAACAGTTTTTTTCATGAAGTTTGCGCAGTTTGCGCGCATGTGTTAAGCCAGACTTAGATGAAATCTCTAAACAGCCAATACAAAATAAAATAAATATTTTCGTTATAAATGTGATGTTGCTTAATTCATGTAAAATGTTATCAAAAGTGAATAGGTAGTTATACTAAATTAATCGTTTCTATTTCTATCAAATATCAAAAAGAAATAGTCAATAAATTAACAAAAAGGATTTAATTTGTCGCCGAGTAAGGGATCCATTTGCCGAGTATTCAAAAAAAAGCTGTACATTCTGTACAACCCGGTTAATTTAAGAATGCACCCGTGTTCATGCATACATCTTGCTGCAAGGTGCCAACGTGATATAACCATAACTCACGAGTGTCGTAATGTTATAAAACACGCGTGTTTAATACCCAGGATTATGAGCCTAAAATCGACATAAAGAGGTACGTTACGAGCAAATGTGTTGAAAAATATAGGTATTAAATTTCAATTATTTCACCTTAAAGGCATGCAATCGTTTTAATATATTTTTTTTCTTTTACTTTCATTAAATTACAATCACTGAATTTCATTCACTTTATTTGGTACACTTTGATGTTAATTATTAAATAATAATACTATACATATTGTTATCTCTATTGTACTAGCTAGCCTCGCGCGCGTTATTATGCGTTATAAAGTGACATGCATGATCGAGTTGTCACGTTACATTAAAACGTGTCTATCCGAAACCCTCTTTAAAAACGCACTCCCAAATAATTTGATCTCCATTGCCAGACCCCGGGCGGCGACCGTGTCACCACTCTCGACTTTTACGAAGAAATTACCCCGAACGAAGGTTACGATATTTTACGCCGTAAAGTAAATGATAAATTGTCGTACTTAAGTTCGGAAAAACTGATTGGGCCGGGCTCAGAAACGTGGCACAGGAATGTAGCGATACCCGTAACCAATTTGAGATAACAGGTTTGTACGTAAATAGTGTTTTGTTGTTAATTTATATATTTTTTGTAATGAATATTCTCGTATGGCTTAGAAACGAAATGTAGGGGATATTTTGAAGTATGCGTATCTCTAATACAAGAACGTTCGAAATATAACGGCCATGAAAGTAGAGTCGAAATATTTAAGTACCTACTCTATTCTATAAGTACAAACTATTCACATATTTATATACAGGGTGTCTCATTTAAATCGGTCAGTATGGGAAAGTCTGAAACTATAACGCAATAGTTCTTCTCCCACATAGTAAATAATAAGAGTATGTCGGATGAAAGGAATGACTATGTCTTATGATTATGTGTCTGTGTTTCGTGGCAATGTTGTCTTCTATTTTGTTTTTTGATTTATGTGCATGTATGTGTCGTTGTCATGAATAAATGTTATTCTATTGGATTCTATTGTAGTAATTTGTTATGCAACTTTTATTTTAATCTCAAAATGTTCTTAAAGTGAATTCATCGACATTAAAATATCTTTAAAAAAGTGTAGTAATGGCCAAAAAACTAAATTTAAGTAGGTATAAATGACCAACGATGGTGCAGTAGAATAAAACTGTATTTTGAAACAACGATGTACCTACGTGCAAATCGTGCAATAAATAAAAGACAAAATATTAAATAAACAATGATTATAATAATCAGTAATTTACAGTCGTGTCCACGTCGCGCTCATGAGCGTTCCTCGCGTGGCATAAAACACCATAAATACATACAAGCGTTTAACTCCTTTCGTTGCGGACTTACAAAGCAAGCGTCATTCTTTTGCGGATTAAAATGAGTTAGGTACTTTGTCGCTATACGTACCTGCGGGGTGCCACGTAGCGCAGCGCAGCGCAAACTTGCACTATTTCATAATCAGACACAGTTCTTACTGTTCTATAAATCCCTGGTTCTGATGGTTGGTACTATTAAAGATCGCAGTAGGAGAATTCAGTGTGGAATATTTTTATAATGTAAACTTAGCCCTTACCTGCGTTCGTTCTGCAAACATTGACTCTATTTTGAAAGTGTAAGTAGCAACTACACTCGCGGTCAAAGAAACCGGGTCAGTACGAAAATTTGTAATATCTCCTAAAATAATGAAGCTAGGGACATGAGTTAAACTGCATATTGTAGATAATTTTATACTGAATTAAATAACATCAAATGGTGGAATCGTAATTCTTTTGTTTAATAAAATTACATAGGAAACAAAAAATCAACCAATTTTACGTACAAAAATAAGCAGTAGGTACTTCACATACAACACAAAAAATAAAAATTAATACTTCGTATTGCCTCCTCGGGCTCTTCTTACAGCTTCTAGACGATCGGCATGCTGTTTATTAAGTTCTTTATGCGTTCTTGCGGGATATTGTCCCATTCTTCCACTAACGCCTGTTTCAGGTCTCTAAGTGTAGCTGGGGCGGGGTTTCGAGCTCTTACACGCCTCCCAAGCTCGTCCCATACATGCTCAATCGGATTTAAGTCCGGACTCCTCGAGGGCCAGTTCATACAGTTGATACCAACCTCCAAAAAATAATCTCTGACAATTTGAGCTGTGTGTGGCCTGGCGTTGTCATGCATAAACATAGAATTTCCACCCATATTAATTAAGTATGGGCCGACATGCTCATTAAGAATCTCTTCTACATATCTTGCACTCGTTAATGATCCATTTTCTATTAAAACTAACTCCGAGCGACTCTCTGAAGAGATTCCAGCCCAAACCATGACCCACCGCCGAACGCCACTTTTTCCTCAAAACATGCTGGAATAAAACGTTCACCAGGCCGTCTGTAAACTCTTTGCCGCCCGTCATTTGCATAGAGCATAAATCTGGATTCATCGGAAAACAAAATTCTTGCCCAATCTTCGTCACCCCAGTATCTGTGATCGCGGGCATAAAGTCGTCTTGCTGTTCGATGTATTCTTTCAAGTTTTGGGCCATTGGCCGGCCTATGTGGGGTCAAATTTGCTTCTTTGAGCCGCCGCCTGACAGTCCGCTCGCTGATGCCGTCCCTTCGGGTCTCTAAAAGCTGATTTTTCACTTCAACTGCTGTGAGGTGCCGATTTCGGAGCATGGTTGTAACAAAAAATCGATCTTCTCTAGCTGTAGTACATCTTGTTTTGCCGGTTCCTGGTCTTCTAAGGTTCTGCCCAGTTTGTAGGTAACGTTGGAGGACTCGCTGCACTGTAGAAAGTGACACACCTGTTCTTCTCGCTGTATACCTCTGACTTCTTCCTTCTTCTAACATAGTGATGATACGAGTACATTCATCTCGTGTTAGCGGCATGATAGACATTCAAGAATGACCACAAAATAAAACAATGACAGCCTTTTATCATAGTTCTTTGACAGATTGAAAATAATTGCTTAAAAACAAGCAAAAGTAAAACGAACGCAATTTCAAATAAGTACCCAATTGGTCTTTTTTTTTCAATTAAACCTTTTTCCAGTTACTACGTAGAACATTGAAGGTTGGATTTAGAAGGATATTAAATTCTCTATAAAACAGAGTTAGTTTCATGCAGATACGACCAACGATTTACAAAATATTGAGGTTTTCGTCACTGACCCGGTTTCTTTGACCGCGAGTGTATATTGAATTTGGCTGGAATTAGATTGGTTGGTGCGTTCTCACTTGCGAATATTTTGCTTTGTGATAAAGAAAACTACAATTCCAATCGAATCTCTATAAGATTAGTTGTCTGTAGCGCGCTTGTGCGTTTGGAACTGAGCTCCATTTAAAGGCTCTCTATCTAGAGTTGACATTTTGCTACTATTATATTATGTACATGACAATGACAACACAATAGAAAATAACAGCAAGCACATAAGACTAGCAAAACTCTCTCGCTTATGAATTTACCATCTCTCTTACTTACAATCCCCTTAGTTTAAATTTCATGATAGGTACATATTTATTAAAATAATCGTGTGGTCTCTATTTACCATAAGGAAAGTATAGTAATTTTTCCCCGATTTATTTTATCATGGAGTCACACTTTTCATTTATTTGAAGTCTTACAAAATAGGGTTTTATGAATGAATGAATGAATGAATAATTTATTTCAGACGTATGTCCATATGGGTTAGTCTTAAGCTATTGTTAGTTCAATCAAATAAAATGTCGCAATTTAATTAAACATAAAATAAAATAAAATAAATAGTAATAGAGTTTTATGTATTGTAGAAAATAGAGCTCTATTTTGGGAAAATATCAGTTTGTCTGGCTGCAACTGAATTGGTCTGAATTTGACACTGATTCTAAATGAACTCAAATCTCAGCTCTTAATCTAATAACTAGCCGCGCTTACCTTCGCATACAGTAAGTATATGCATTATGGGTACCTACGTACTTATGCTGTCTATCCACTAGGACTATTATAGCAATACCTCGTATGACTGGTATAACTTACATGCCTTAGCACTCGCGTATATGCACTAGCAAGGACCAGTTTTGCAGTGATATAAAAAACAATGCACTGAATGTAGACCTCTTGTTACTTTGTACTTTAAGAACAATTCGTCGTATGTCTTCATCATTTGATAACAATAAGTTAAAATAAAGAATTTTGTGTAGTTTTTTTTAACTCAAAGTCGTTTGGTCTACTTCAACTTTGCCATATCTCTCTAGTGGTTAGTAATGCAATTTATTAATAAATTAACCTTATTATCAAATGCTTGATTGCATGACATATGGCAGATAATTATGTCAATATTTAGAAGGTGTACTATAAAGGCAAGGGTTAACATTTTTCCTGTTATTCTATTTAAAGGAATATCAAGTCTCGAAGACGAGGGGGACTGTCAATGAAACCGCAATTTTAACTTAACTAATCAACGGTAGTACACATAAATACCTAAATATTGTCGTCATAAATACAGAAGGTACGGCAAACTTTCTTGCAAATGTCATCAAACCACTACCAATACTTACTGTAAAGAGTACGTTTGAATTGAGGAAATGGTCCTGCTGTATAATGACGTCATTTGGTAGCTGATAATATTATTATGACTAGTATAGACACCAAATGGCTTCACTGCGTTCACCCACATTGCTTCTGAAAACGTTTGGAATTGTGTCGTCAACGAATCCTAGGTAGCATGACGGAGTCTGCACTAGATCAATATCAATTAAGGGCCAGCGAAACCGGTCGGAAAGGGAATTATTTTAGAACGCTATATTTTTCTTTTTTGCGGTTGAATCGCTTCGCTATTAACGCGGTGGAGAGGCCAATATCTCGGCGTACTGCAAAAGGATAAAAAGGGGAATAAAGTAACTTGTATGGCAGGTCGGTTGCAAGATGCAGAAATCTGTGCGGGGCGTGGGCGTGGGCGAACCGGTCTAGACGAGATGAACTTTAAGAACCCAGCTAAATAAAATAAAAGATCACACCGCGACGGAGGCCAGCCCTCGTACTGCGCAATATTTGTCGCAACTTAATATCACCAATGGGACATAGAAGCGGCCGAGATAAAAGCTCGTAGAGTCCTAGTCTTTTGCATACATAAAAGATCTTGTACTCGACAAATCCCACAAATCCACGGTACACGTGTCTCAAGTAAGCCGCAAAATGCTAACAATGGCTTTGTTAGGTTCCTTAACTTCATTCATTTTATAAATTGTGCAAGCCCAAGGCAATTTAATGCGATTTTCTCAAAGCATCAGAGTTCATTGTGCTGTAAACTCCCAGTAGAAAACCTCTAATTTACCTTTAGTGGACACAATTGGAAGAAAACACTAGAGGGCGTCGCGTTGGATTAGATTAGTGCTGATAAGATTAGTTGGTAGCGTCGCATCGCGTCGCGGCGCTCCGAGAGCGCAGCACAGCCTCCGCCATGTGAATCTGCTAATTGCCGGCGCTATCTACATGCACTACCCACTTCACATAAGCACCTGCTTCTGCCGCCCGCACTCATTAATCAATCTTTGACAAAAACTGCAACGGCGGTCTCCTAAAGATGTGGTGAGCGTTTCTCAGGTCCATCAATGTTCACCGGAGACGTTAGAGGACCGTGCCTAAGCACTTCATGAATATTTATCGCGGCGAGGCGCGAGCTGGAGTTTTGCAGGCTGGACTCGGGCGGGGCTGCACCCTAATGCAATGATTCATATTCGGTTTGCGGGCGAGTTGAACGTCTTCCATTATTGTCATTCATCGGAGGAAGTGGGCGGCGAGGGGCGGCGCGGGTGCCGCCGGCGCCCCCCCGCACGACTCTCAGTCGCTCGCCGACACTCTCGCCGTTAGCACGCGAGAGACGCGATGCACGTCGCCTACTACGCTTGACTCATTCAGACGTTCGCGATCCGTGTGTGAGTGCCCTCCGTGATCCGAAGCCGGAGCTCGAACGTGCAGTGCAGCCTTCAGCTAGTGCGACCGGTCGGACCAAGTGTCCGCCAGGAGCCAGCGATTGTGGTGGCAGTGTCTCGCGCGCCGGAGCCGACGGCTCAGCTGACCGCCGCGGTACATCGCGAGCGCACGGTGAGTGCGATCGATCACTGCATGCAGGCGCTCGACACCACTTATGTGTCTATTTCGAGTTGCTCGCGAAACTCGGCCCTCGATGGATCGCATGTACGCATTTCGAAAATCACCACCGGCTGCCACGGGTGCTATGGGTCGCCGATTTCGCTTAGAAATTGCGACCATTTTTCAAGTGTCGAGCGCGCGGTAGCGGCCGTGTTGATAAACAGTGTCGGCTTACTGTGAAGATGAGCTATGAAACGGCTCGCTTGTCTGTTTGTGGATTATTGTTCCATGTTATGACTTGATGCAGTGGGCTTCGAGAATTTGTGGACGTTATTTTTGTAATCAAAACTTGAAACAGGATTGATTGAAAGAACATGCAGCTACGTTTTTAAAAGGATATGAAATCAGTTTGCCAAGAGACTGGTCAGTGACAGGCGACGCACTTCCCCGCGGCGGCGATCGTTGGCCGCGCCAGCTGACTTCCCGTCGCGCTGCACTCTCTTTCGCAAAATACATGTTCAGCTGCGTCCGAGCGCTCCTCACTTCCCATTATTTGAACATGACATACATTAAGCTTGACCACCGATTATATAAGTTACAAACGATAATCCATGTAGATAAATGACTAAATAATTGTTAGCCTAAATTTCCAGCCATTAATTTCAGCATAACATAGATATATATAACAGGAAACTGGATCTAAATTTTGTACACATTTCATTAGGTAGGTAGGTACAAGTACGCCCGAAACACCGTTTTGCCTGAGTGTAATGTTGTCTCTGATTTTTATTCGTCTGAAAAGTTATTCGATAGATACAATTTTGTTTATTTCAAGCTTCGGTGACTTTACAACTAGGTATATGCATTCAAAGTAGGTATATGACGTTTAAATAAAAAAACTAATAAGTACCTACATTACATAATTATATTGAGTTGGAAATAACTACCATATAAGTAGGTACTAGACTAGCTAAACTCTCAATCAATTTGACCCAGTTCAAACAAGTTTTATAAAACGATTGTCCTCTTAGCAACTTTTTAGCTTTTTCTTGCTAGCATCCGTAGAAGGCGCAGTTAGTATAGGCGATATCTAATCCTAAGAATTGACGAGAACTAGTTCCTGCAGATGCCATCGAATCTTCCTACCCAGGGGGAAATTTAACTTTATTGGGATAAGCTTATGTAGTCAGTAAGCAACTAGCCTATTAGAAGATCTCAATTCGCCCGAAAATACATATACAACAACCGGGATCAGCTCAGCTTGCCTTTAGTACCTACGGAAGCGCTTATAGTTATCATCCGGTAGGTAGGTAGCCGGCATCAACCAAAGTGTTGTCGTGGTCCTGTATAATCGCTGCAAATAAAATAAAACAACGAAAATTGTAACCAATCACTGCAAAATACCTAATTGATTAGCCACCAAGCACCACGTAATAAGTAAAGCTTTTGGGGTGAAAATACTCATACTGGGGTAGTATGAGTATTTTCACCCCTAAAAGGAGTCCTATTTGAGGTCCCTATAAATCGGCCGAAGGCTTTAAAATACTAAATAAGTGAAAACGCCGTTAGACTAAATATAAAAAAAACTAAACGGGAGCACGGTTACAGCAGCTGTTATCTCTTATCAATCTGCTCTAGCGAAGGTCGCTCTGATAAAAGATAAACTTCCAGCGGCACGGCGCATTGGAAGCCTTTCTCTACGTGTACTAAAACTCAAAATACTTTTGTTTAGAATGAATTAAATGAATGCTGAAGCAAAAACAGTTACAACTACAGTTCCTACCTGTATGTAAAAAAAACATGTGACGTTTATGAAAAACATTAGCCTTTATAAAAACTTGTTTACCTTGGATAACTTTTAATTCAAATAGGTGAGTATAAAAATGACAAACAATAGAAACCAGACGATTCAGGTTAAATATGGATGGTATATTTTAGAAAAAAGCGTTATCCTGTTTTGTTAACAGAATATAAAAAGAAGGTTTGCCATGCCACATCAAAACGCATCAAGTGTCTTGAATGCCAGACTGAAGAAATACGTTACCAACAACAGTAATAATTAATAAACATAACGACAAAAATAAACATTTGCAGAGCATCATAGACTGAAACTGACATGACGTAAAATTTAACACGAGCACAATTTTCAGTAGCAATATTCGCGTCCTTAATTAAATGGGCAGCAGCGAACTTTGGCTACACGGCATAATGAAGCTGCCAAGCGCGGCTCGTCCTGTGGTGTAATCCTTTCAGCAACCCAACCACCATATATTGTTCAATTACGCGAGTAAGGAACTCCCAGTGACGGGACTTTAGTGTACGATGATATAGGAAGGCTATCCACTAACGGATTATAGGTACCTAGTTTTTACTTGCGGATGTTGGCAACATCCGCTATGATTCATATTTAATACCACAAAAGGCTTGGAATTTTATCCCGTTTAATAAACGACAACCATTTTACTAAATAATTAGTCACAATTAGGGGCAGAGATCAAGTATTCAGTTTTATTGTTTGCTAATGCGACGAACGTTTATCTGAAAAACAAAACAGAGATAACACTTAATTGTTATGTAAGTATGATAAAACAGACGTGAATTTTAAAACATTAGTAATGTATCTCGTTTTAGATAACAAAGTTTAAATAAGGCTCACCGATGCTCAGCTAATGGGTCAGTCCATTGTCAGCGGGTTATTCAACATTGAGGAATGCGTAGGTACAACGCATTAAGGGCAAATAGACTCCCGTATCTGAGGTACAAAAGAGTATTGACATGGCGAGATAACCGTATCTGAGTGTATTTAAACTTGTGTGGTGTCTTGGCTGGTTTACACTTATTATTGTGCCGTTATCGCGAGGCTAGCGCATTATAATGTCCGATAAGCAAATAAATGGCTATTCTCCGAGCCGGCCTCATCAGGTCGCCTACCGCTCCTGCCAGACGTGTCATCCGACATGCACGTCGCATTTCAGACCTTTCCTTCGCATGCATTAGAAACGACGCGACAGGAAATCAATTCGCCATGCAAATTCAACTGGAATACAAACCCCCCATTGCAATCCCGTTTCTCCCAAATTACTGTACTCGAGATATGATTGGAGCCGAGTGAAGCGGCCCCGGCCCGTCTCGCGCTAACCGTCGAGTAACGACTAGAGACTTGGGTCGACGTTGCTTCCACACAAGTTTCTCGAGTAAACTTGAGTTGTCAACTTAAGCAAGTGCAAACCGCTTCTGAAGTAAACGTACATACATGAGTACCCATGCATCTCAAGTGTCAAAGCCTTTGTGCAGCAGTTGAACATTGGAAGTTTGTCTCGTTAGTTAGATTCATATGGGAGTACCTACAGTTACTAGGAATCCAATATTATTATATCTTCAACTCCAATTAATATTGAGCATGTTTGCCATTGATATTAGCTAAAACCCATGTGAGACTTTGAAGTTATATTATGTTGATGAGGAAAGTGGCACATTCCAGACAGAAACGCGGACTATTATGACTCGTCGATGAGTATTTGGTCAGTGTTGGGACTACCTCAGTAGTGGGTGGTAACAGAGAAGAGAAATTTTATTCTGCGCGTAGTGTAGTGTTGGTGTTAGAGTGTAGCTTGAATGCAAATTGAAATAGTGTGCAAGCTGCGACATTGCTAGTGGCGCGCCGCGTTCGTTCACTTCGCGCAGGCTATATTTAGTGGGAGCCGAGGTGCAGTGCCGGACGCCGCCCGCCGCCTGACCTACCGCAACAACGCTGTCACAGTCCCGATGCGCTCGCGCAGCCTCTCACCCAACTTCACGAGGATGCACCGGCGGGCACGTACGTACGACGCATACCTAACCGCAATTTCAGTTCCGCCTCCCCACAAATGTATCCGTTAACTCGACGCACTTTTCGCGTTTCAGCGCGAACCACTGAGGCGAAAGATAGCGCATGCAGTGAATCGGAAGATGTAGTCGCAGATGGAGCTCGCGTTCACTGAATATCTGAAATGATTTAATATTTAAATTTTCACAGCGCTTATGGCCATAAATCAGACGTGACTGTAATATTTCAGTGTTGAAGATTTTAATGTTCATAGTATAATAAGCAGCAAATTAGAAAAATAAAGGCCGTAATAAATTCGATATTAATAATTTTGCCGAGGCCGTTAAATAAAATTAATTCCACCGCTCCGGTGAGCATTTATGGACTGGAGTTATTACTTTCCTCAATAGCGCGTAATCCGACATTATCCCTAAAGCGGCAGATGAGATGAAATTCGTGTTTATTTTTAGTAGTAATTATGTTCGGTTGGTTAGAGGCTGTGTTGGTGGTTGGTTGGGAGGGAGTAAAGTGCTGAGTGGTGTCCGGGCCGGGTGCGTCGCACGCCGGCGGCGGCGCGCCGCGGCGCCGGCTGGGTCAGCCGCCTCTATTACAGCCCAGATTGATCGCTGCTCTGTCGGGGTTCACTGTATCTAGATTTCTAGACTAGGGTTGCCAAAACATTTTGCCGAGCGAGCATGTGACGTTATTTGTTACGAATACTAAATAACCATATAAATCAACATAACGGTATATTTACGAGACAAGTAATACTTTTGTTACTTTGTAGAATAGGTACAGTCAAGGAATTTGGTGTACTGCCATCTGGCCGAAATACTTTTCGCCTAATTTCACTTCCCAACCAACTGATTGCAACATTTTTAGTTGGCAAACCAATGCTTGGCATAATGTTACTTAGCATACTTTTTCTTTGATCACAATCATATTTTGCAGATATTCATTTTACCAAGAATCATTTCGGAAAATAGTTAATAGGCAAATGTTTTATTTGAGCTTACTATTTATTGTCAAATAACCTTTGACCAAATTTTAACTTCGCATAATTTATATTTGACAAATAATACTACGTAGTAGTTTTTTAATCAGAATTTATTGACACAACTTTACATTCGGTAAAGGTTTAATGTAGTTTACTACTTCTTGATTTTTTAATGTATAATTTAAGTTACAAGTAAGATCGGTTGGAAAAAAATTGAAATGGAAATGGAAATGGATTGGAAATGTCTATATATTCATAATGTTATTCAACATAAGGATCTCTGTTACTACTATCTATGTTTATAAACTTTTATATCATAGTGGTTTTTAGCAATATAGTTTAATATCACATTTATTTATATACATACTAGTAGTTATTGCTAAATTTTGTATTAATAAACTTCTCTCTGAGATCAACTAATACCAAGATAGTGGTGAATAAGTTCAAGTAGCAGTAGGGAACAGGGACTTAGTGGCAAAACCGACTCGGATCGCGGATAGGTTAGAAGACGGAAGCGGGAGCTTCGCTCCCGCTTTCGTCTTCGAGGTTATTTTTTTTTATAAAAGAGCTGAAAAACTTGTTTGCAAAAAAATATTACTTAACTAGTTATATTCTTAGTTATGATTTATGATATTAGGACTAACAAAATTATGATATAGTACCTTAGGTCCATTATGAAGTAAACTGTTATGAAAACCCAAATTATGAGTTCAAGTCTGTTCTTAGTAATGACATTATGAAGAAACATTTTATGAAAACTGTCCGTTATGAGTTCCGATAATAGTTACAGAAGTGTAGGAACATAAAAGGTAGGAAGTAAAAAATTATGAAGAGTGATGATTATGATTACAAAGCGGTATTACAAGAAAAAATCGACACATCAAGTTTATATGAGCCAATATGGAACCGTTTATTTTAAACCGCTATCACAAAAGAGGTATTTTTATCAATGTAATAATATTAACTACATGGTTAGGGTATGTTAGTAATATGTATCACAATAATATGGAAAAAATAAACATGCCAATCAAAACATTCGACATAACAAATAAAGTCTTTTTAAAACATGACCAACTAAATATTTTGCCAACTAACATTTTGCTAAAACAATCATTTGGGACATGTTATATATACGAACCATTGGTATGCTACCTAAAAGTTTGCCAAATGAAACTATGGGATAAGTTGTTTGGGAAGTCAATAATTGCCACATAATTTTCGGCCACATATTAGTAAACCAAGGAATTTAAATACCTACCCATTTCGTTGAAATGTCGTTAGACATTCGCAATGCATTAAGGTCGAAACTTCTATTTCAGTAATAGTATTGTAATGTCAAATTGTCAATACATATTTATTTGTCACTTCACATTACAGATAACCTCTTTGCGAAAAGTTATCATTTGCTTTTCTAATTACGAACATGTGTCAGTGTCAATCGAGAAATCTGAAAAATAATTTTCAATTACGTTATTAATTTGAAAAATAAAATACCTGCCGCTAACCGTGATCTATTAAGAGCTAGAAATAGCAGAGTTACACCAGGAAGTGGGGATTGAGGAGATAACACGTTTAAAATTTCAGTTCACCATGTCAACGTAGTTAATCTGGTTGCCTAGTTACTAACATATAACAATGCATGCGATATGTCAAAGGAACGTCGTGCTCTAGCTAGCTCTTATGGTGACAGTTTGCTATACAATATTGAGCCTTAGCTGGGTCGGAAATTAAATTCCTTGACTGTACTGTAAACATTAACTGGTTTAAAATGGCGTTATTGACAACCCTATAGGTACTAGGGCTTCTTTTATCAAGCGATGAACTGTCGATGATTTAAATACGATAGCAATATAACTAGTATAGTGTCCAGCGAGATGATCAGAGCTATAACCACGAACTCCGAAATTCGAAGTTCGGGTATTTCCACCTCTATCGCACTCACATCACTCGAGTGACAGGGATGCATGTACGAACTTCGAGTTTCGTTTTTCGTTGTAGCGCCGCAGATCAGCCTTTCGAAGGAAACATAGGTTTTCTAGACTCAGTCTTACCCACGTAGCTTAGGATTACTGAGTTTGTAACAATAAGTATATACGAATATGATAACACCGTACCTGGACAAGACTGCCATTAAAAAATTAAATATCCCGTCTGTATCCGAATGTGTTCTAATGGGGGATAAAATACAAACATGCTTATAACCTTACTTCAATAAAACGATGTATATGGGTTATATATAATACAATCCGTATGTTATATAATTTACACATCTCGACGTTTTGAAGTCTTTACAGTACACTAGGTCATGGGGTCCACTCGGGTTACAGTGTTTATTTAAATGAGTAATCATTCCGGAAACAGAAGAAAATATTACTGTAAACTTGGTTTCTTCCTATTTAGTTCGTGATTAGATTGGTCAAGTTGTAGTCCACAGTTCTTCGCCAGCGGGCAGCGGTGACTATCTGCAGGTCATACATTTGATCGAATCTACAAGTATGAATGCCCGCTCGTCGCCCCGCTGCCCGCTGACTTCCAGGCGGTGGCCTCACCTAGTCAACTTGTACAGTCGCCTTCAGGTATCGGCGTGAACACGGTGCTAACTGATACCCGAACAAGACTCTATCGTTAAGGCTTTAGAGTGCATGTTCAGATATCATTGAGCACACTGAAGAGGGCACATTATATTTGATGGCAGATGGCTATACGACCGACGTTAAAGATAGGTTTACACTTTAACGCCTTATTCCTTTCTAATAACACTAACTTTCGGATAACTATTATTGGCCTCCTATTTTGTATGGAAACATATGTAAACAGTATATTTACGGCTGTTGTTATCCTAAATAACAATAAATAAATAAATAAATAACGCCAAAAATGTATCCATACCTTTGAAGTTGACTGTACAACTGTGATTATAGTATCGATCGATCGTTACGTTCCACGTATCCAACCAACAACAATTAAGTCATAATTTCTGAATAATATTATTGACGTCACACATTATTCACGTAACCTTTTATTACTTCTTATCTGATATTTTATTGCAATTCACGATAAAATAAGAGGTGCTCCACCAGGCGTGTAGATAAGAAATTGTATATCGGTTGCCAGGCCGTGCTTGTTTTTGCGACCCTCGAACAGCGTTCATTACCTATTCTATTCTGTGTTAGTGTTACATTACAACGAGATTTAATTAAAGTTTAACAGTACCGGTGTAGTTTTCAAAACGAAAATGTAGGTATATGTCGGTGTTTTTAGGCAAATTTTCGTCTAAACCTGCCTCGTTGGTGTACAATCTAGTCGTTTTGCGAGAACATGTTGCTCCGCGCTCGCTAAAATTGTTAGGAGAATTGAAAGCCCCACTAGTTGCCCGCTCTGGCATTCAAATCTGGGTCTGCCTGGTAGCGTTCCTAGCTTAAACAAGTTATTTAAGCAATTTCAGATAGAAAGCAGACGTTGTGGTTCTGCTAATACAATTATGCCATTGACCGTTGGTCACCGCGAGCGTGGTAATTGGCGTTGTTCAGTTGATTTGACCAGTTACGACAATTACCATTAGTTATTCGCTAATTTCGATAAAGGACAGTGATGTAACATGGCCTTTCTGTCTTACTCAAGATAGCTTGCAATTGCCCACGACTTCGTATTCATGAACTCTCATATCAACTTTCATCCAATAGTATCTCCTTAGATGATGGATGGATGATATCCGGGATTACAAACCATCTTCGTCAGGTTTGATATATGGCTGAATGGCTTTATATCAAACTGCCCAGAGAAATTCTAAGCATAGAATATGAACAAGAATAAAACAACAATAAAACGAAACACCAAGCAGCCAGGTGACGAAAAGTGTCCCCTTAACAACCTTCTCATCGTTATGGGTTGAGACACCATGCAGCCTCAAAGTGGTCCGCCCCAGCCGGAGGCCCAGCTCGAAAAAGTAATCAAAACACCATCATCATCATGACAAAGATGTGATTTACCAATTAAACTCCAAAGACTTAAAGTCTTAACCAATTCACTTACGAATTACGATATATCAAAACTCTTAAAATTGGCACGACGCGTTCTCCACTTGCGTTACTCATCTGTACTTGAGCGTTTATCTCACGTCGCTTGACGGTCCTTACTGCCTAACTAGAAGGGTTTCTGTAAGTTCCAAGGTTCAGTTGACATTGTGTAATTTAAGTGTATTTGTAATGAAGCGTAGGGTTGGCTTTCGCTATCTATCGTCGCCCTCGTCACGCGGCATGCGGATGTCACTGATAACTCCCAACAATGTCATGTGCGACAACGCGTCTGCGCTTGTTTTCCTTACTGCTGATAACGTGAATAACAATCGCTGTGACTTGCACGTACCTATACTTTGACTAATTCGGGCTTCACGTGAATTTCACTCTCGATAAAGGCCTTTGGTTTAATTGCTGAAACAGCGTCTCGTGAAGGGGATATGAAAGCCTGGAAAAATTTATAGCAGATAACACGTCGTACCAAAACAAATTGAACCGACTTGTATCAATGGAGTCAACTTAGGAAGACGTGAAAATGAGTAACGTCCACTAAACTCTTCTCCTAAGTTTTATTAAATTGTGGATTGTATTATGAACAGCAGCGAACGAGGTCAATCAAATAACTGTAAGTATATATCATCCTAAGATGAGCACAATCCTGAACGATTAGAAGAATAGCCAAAACAAAGCAAATGGCTTTATGTAAATATGCACACGCAACCACGCTTGACCCACCCAGTCGGCGTGAAAAGAACATGAAATGTTCTTTAAATAATAATTATCACGCCATATAAATGAAAATGGTTATGCTATTCATGAAACAAATCAATACGTGTCGGAGAAGTAATGTAAAACTTCTGAACAATTTTTCATTTTATGGAAGTTATGAGATTTATGTCGTAGCTACCCGGAACTCGGGGCGCAGCCGACCCGGAATTGGCAGTAATTCTTTTGCCAAGTCGCTTAAGGGAATTTCTCCTTATCTTTCATTACTGCGGAATGGAAGAGATATCAAATTTGTTAGATTCAATTCCTCCCGCGATGATCGCTTTGCGGCTGACAATGTACCGATTAGGAAAGTTAAGTAATGGATCCTCCATTTAATTAATGCGTAATATACATACCTATGTACATATTATAACAGGTTTACGTAGTCTGTGAGGATAAATGTTCACTTTAATCAAAATAGTATCAATTATACAAGCAAGCAAGAAATTCATAAATATCAAGCTCTTAACATAATTTAAAGAGCTTTATCTTCATTGTACTTAATCTATCTATGTATGTATAAAAGAAGAAGTCCAGGGGACCGATTTTTGACTTTCGAGCGCTCGAAAATCGTTTAAAAGTATATACGTTTGTAGTGTCAAAATGGGAGGCACTTACTTTCTACCAATAGAACTAATTACGAGTGGTCAATACCACTCGTTTTTAAATTTTCTATCGCTATTTCAAAATAGCATTTCATCATTTTTGACAGTTTTCGAGTGAAAGAGTCGAGCGCTCGAAAGTCAAAAATCGGTCCCCTGACTGACTCATCAACGCACAGCCGAAACTACTACTCTAAAGCTGCAAACGCACAGAGAGCGGCGCGGCGCGGTGCGGTGCGGAGGCGGTTTTGCGGTAAAGCGAATGCGGGGCGGAGGACGTCGCACCAAAATCCCGCCCGGTATTCGCGCGGGATAGCGGCGCGGAGGCGGCGTGTGTGACATATCAAGCGGTAATCGACAGTTGACAGATTCGGAAAGATCAAAAATGTTATCCTCAGATTCAGATAGCGATGACGAGACGTTCCTAAACAAAAAGAAGACTAAACGGACATCCGGGTCCATGAAATAAATAAAAAAAGAGGAATTTTCATTATATAGTATAATAAATATACAAGGTGTAATCGTTAAGTGTAGCCAGGCGATTATTCCGTAAATATAAGAGATATTAGAAAATATCAAACTGATATCGAAAGTGCGTTACCCAATGAGTAAAATTGCATTAATAACTTAAACTCGGAACTCTCTCCATCATATTGCCAAGAGCTGACTTCTTATGAAGATCGTTTTCACACTTATTTTCACATGAGTAAAAACAGTCTTGAAGAATTACACGACATCTTAAAACCAAGGATTGTTGAGCAGGGTACCAAGTTTCACCAGGGAAATAAATTTTACAGTTGTACTCATTGTTAAAATTAATAAAATCTGAACTGAAGTTGTAAAAAAATACAACTTGTTGCACCGCTCTCAGCACGCCTCCGCGCCGCGCCGCGCCGCCACCGCCAGTGCGCGCCGGTGCATTGACAACTGCGTAATACAACTTCCCGCCGCAAAACCGCCCCGCGCCGCCTCCGCGCCGCGCACGCCTATCTGTGCACGCGTTTCCACGCCTCCGCGCCGCTACCGCCTCCGCGCCGCCTCCGCCACGCTTTTTTCCCGGCCGGTTTTCTGTGCGGACCCTTTCATATTAGCTCGAACATTACAACCGGTACCGCCTCCGCGCCGCACCGCGCCGCTCCGCCACCGCTGTCAGTGCGTTTCGGCCTTTAGAGAGTTGATTTTTGCACAGTAGGTTACTTTTATAACGTGGGCTAGGGATAAGAAGGGATTTTTGGAAATACCTCCCCAAAGGGGGTTAAATAGGGGTGCAAAGTTTGCATGGGGGAAACTTTTTTTTTGAGCTAGAGACTTGAAACTTTGTAGAAAGATTACTTAATAAAAAACACAAAAAGCACTTTCAGCGTTTTAGAAAATTCCACCCATAAGGTGGTTAAATAGGGGTGCAATGTTTATATGGGGAAAACATTATTTTTAGAACTAGAGACTTGAAACTTTCTAGACAGATTACTTATAAGAATACAAAAAAAGTAATTTCTGCGTTTTAGATAATTTCACCCCTAAGGGGGTTAAAAAGGGGTGCAAGGTTTGTATGGAGGGAACTTTATTTTTTGAGATAGAAACTTGAAACTTTGTAGAATGATTACTTATTAGAATACAAAGAAAGGACTGTCAGCGTTTTAGAAAAATGAAAAGTTTGTATGGGGGAAACTTTGCTTTTTAGCTAGAGAACCTTAAAATTTTGTAGAAAGGTTACCTTTTTATTAAAACACAGAAAAAAATGATTTCAGCGATACAAAAAGTTCCACCCCTAAGGGAGGGAAATAGGGGAGCAAAGTTTATATAGGGGAAACTTTCGTTTTTGAGCTAGAGACTTCAAACTTTGTGGAAAGATTACTTATTAGAATACAAAAAAAGGACTTTCAGCGTTTTAGAATATTCCACCCCAAAGGGGGTTAAATAGGGGTGCAATATTTGTATGGAGAGAGCTATATTGTTTGAGCTAAAAGAAGAAGAAGATTACTTATTAAAATACAAAAAAGAGCTGTCAGCGTTTTAGAAAATAGGGGTGCAAAGTTTGTATGAGGGGAAACTTTTCTTTTTGAGCTAGAAACTTGAAACTGTAGACAGATTACTTATTTGAATACGAAAACGGAACTTTAAGCGTTTTGGAAAAATCCACCACTAAAAAAAATGTCGATAAAAATGGTGAAAAGTTTGTATGGGAAATGGGAAACTGCTTATTATCTAGAGCCTTAAAATTTTATAGAAAGATAACTTATTAAAATACAGTAAAATAATTTCAACGATTTAAAAAGTTCCACCCCTAAGGGAGTGAATTAGGGGTGCAAATTGTATATAGGGGAAACTTTAGTTTTTGAGCTAGAGACTTCAAACTTTGTAGAAGGATTACTTATAAGAATACAAAAAAAGGACTTTCAGCGTTTTAGAATATTCCACACTAAAGGGGGTTAAAAAGAAGTGCAAGGTTTGTATGGGAAACACTTTTTTTTTAGCTAGATACCTACTTGAAACGTTTTAGAAAGATTACTTATTAGAATATAAAAAACTACTTCCAGCGTTTTAGAAAATTCTATCGCTAAGGGGGTTAAAAAAAAGGGGTGCAAGGTTTGGATGAGCAACACTCTTTATTGAGCTGGAGACTTAAAATGCTGTATAAAGATTTCTTATCAGATGAAAAAAAAATCTTTCAGCGTTTTGGATTTCCTTTCATGTTATAGTAAGAGATTTGTAACTTCGCTCTTAGCCTGTATGTTAAAAGACTACAAAACTGATTTCAGAGTTTTTTGAAATTCATTCCCTATGGGGTTAAAGGGGGTTCAAAGTTTGTATGGAGAGAAAGACAATTTCGACTACTTGAAATTGATTCCATAAGGGAGTTAAAAACATTCATCAACTAAATGAGTTAAAAGGACTTGGATGTTTGTACGAGGAACAAGACATTTTTTAAGTAAGGGATCTGTAACTTCGGTTAAAGACTAGGAAACTAATTACAACATTTCTTAAAATCCATCCTGTAAGGAGGTTAAAAAAGTTTGGAAGTATGTAAGAGGAACAAGTAAATTTTGATGTTAAGGAATTCTTAGGTCATACATATACTATATGGTAAGCCAAAATACATAATCCGACTGCTAGCAGAAAAGTAGGTTACGTTAAGTTAGAACCACGACCCTTACAGAACTGCACAGCTACCAGAAATTAAGGTTAGGTTATGTTAGGTTAGGTCAGAACCGAAAAGAAGGTAGTGTTTCATTTAACCTGCGGATTATTTTGTTAATTTAAAAAGTTTATTTTGGATAATCAAAATAATTTATTCTCTAACACCGTTAAATGGCGACGGCGGATGGAGGTGGAAAGTTCTACGTCTTTTAGCATTAGATAAGTTTGCTTTCAAAACTATACAGGTAGCCCGGACTAACGTGAGTAAAACTACTGGACGGATTTAGGCAAACATTTCCAGTAATGTAGCTTTCCTTAATAAGTTTTGAAAAAATATACAATTTAAGCAAAAAAGTCTGTTGATGATTCAATATTTACATTTGTAAAAACGGAGTTTTCAATTAAAATTTAGCAATTGAAACGAATGAACTCATCGCACTGTTACCTTTTACGCTTAATCCCTGAACGGATTTAGATGAAATTTTCCGTACAGATAATTTGAGAACCTTGGAAGGATATAGGATAGTTTTCATCCCTGAAATAATCCCGTAAGATGGTAGAACTTTGTTTGGGTCGGCGATTATTAAGGTTCCGCCTACAATAACTAATGTAATAGCAATATATTTTTTAAGACGGTAACAAGTTCTACGCGGATGAAGTCGCGGGCAACAGCTAGTATCTTATAAGTCCATAACGACTTACTTCTTTACTAACTTTTACAAGCAATGAACTTAAAAATTGATTAATGATTCTTCATTAAATAGGTAGTCACAAGTCCTCTTACTTTTTTATAGCAGAAACTGCAAGTATGTAGGTTGTGCTATTAGAACTAAGACCTATATTTTAAAACCAAAAGCCATTACCGGCCAGCTTTGTCAAATGCTTCCATGATCGCTTATAGGAATCGTAAAGGCAGGAAAGAGGGCATGGGAGGGGTAATGGGCCTCTCCGCGTGTGGCAAAGTCGATAATTGGGCCCATTAGGCGTCGACTGCAGGTGCCCGCTGCCGGCGAATTATTTAGAAGCTTTCATCGTTACTCGCGTTATACCTACTATATTACTTATTTCACCTACCAGCAAACTGCAAAGCGGAAACCATAACATTCTGCCTTAAACAATGCCACCGAACAAAGTCAAAGCGAAATGAAACCTAAAATGCAGCACGTTTTTCGGGCAAAACACTTCCTCTAATTCGTATCGCTTTTCGTGAAAAACGTGTGCGTGTAGTGTACATACCTAGTTATCCCTAGCTACATTTTCGTAGAAATTAAGTAAGTATAAAAAGTGCGTGTCCAAAATAGGCTTTTGTCGTCGGAACAACCTTTTCAGTAATGATGGCCATTAATAATGGAGACTGACGACCCTCTAAAATAAGGTACTAAAGCGGGTTTATAAAATTCATGTCAGAAACGTCCTTAAAGTCCCACCGTGATGTGATTGCCAGTCTGGGGGGGTAGGTATCCGAGGTTTTAAGTCACCTGGGATTTTCGCCCAAGTTTCCGTGCCAGTGAGCACAGCCGAACTGTTAACACTTTGAAGATTTTAAAATTCCCTTTCGTTGACATTTATTGGAAAAGGCTTGGAAACTACTTCTTGTTACCTGTCTACGCCGCTGCGTGTCTTACAATCTGCTCTCTCCGAAATGTACATTACGTCCCCAACCCCTATGTATAGCGATATCAAATACTTTGCGTGTTAAAATATGAATCAAAAATGTATATTTTCTGTTTCAGGTATGTTTCTGCTGCTCTAATATGGGCTTCAAAGTACGTAGCACTAGTCATCATATTTTCCATCTATATGTATACTTTCCCTACTACGTGACATACTTGTTTATTTTATACTATAACTATTTAGTACCTACGTGCTACAATACAATCGAAACTTGAGTCTTCTGTTTGATTGATAGATATTTTTAGAGCAATTTAAATTTTAATAGCATATTCAAATTGTAATCATCACACGTCGGCTTCTTTGTCCCCCATTTACGCGGACAATGCGATGTCCTAGTGGAATCTTCAATTAAATCAGAGGGTTCATAACCTCTCCCGGCCCGCATCGCTGTCACGCCGACCAACCAATCACGAGGCTTAGGACTCCGGCGCACGAACCATTCATTTTGGCTATTCAGAACCATGTGTGAGAGGCTTACCCAACGTTCTGAGGTAATGGTATTGGATTATGGATTCCCTTATACGGCTAATAGAAATGTGAGACTTATTAGACTTATATTGCCGTATCGCGAGTTTCTGAATGAATTGGTTTCAAAGCCTGTAACCCAGCGGCATTACTGTGAAGTAATGTACTTAGTCGAAACTTCCTTTTCAAGTCGAACAAGTTACCAAATTATTCCATGCTAACGACTATTAGAAGACGTCAGGAACTAAGGAATAGATGTACTGCCTATTAGCGTTAACTGTGCCAATAATTTATGACTATAAGGTGATCAATGAGGCATAGAATTGAGGTCATGGCAGAAATCCGTATTTCACTATAGACAGAGATAGAAACAAGGAAGTAATAAAAGATACTGACTGCTCGATTGAGTTTAGCCTGAAATTTATAGTTACTTACACGGCCTTATTGAATCTTATTAGTGCTATTCTTTGTTTTGTGGCTTTGCCAATGTCGTTTCAATCGCTTTCTTGCGGATAATATCCTCCACATCTGTATCGTGTTTGGAAAATATGAAAGTTTAATCTTTAAATCTGAGACCTGCTGCTGGTCGATAACGTAACGCTTTGTACGTACGTCAGCGGGCGTAGCACGGGTGCAATGTTATCACTTATCGCTGTCTATAAGAAGTCCATCACATTCTGACAAGTATGCGAGTGCGAGAGTGACGGATGTCTTATCGACAACGATAAGTAATGGCAACCATGCTACGCCCGCTGATCGATCTAAATAAATATCAATGTGTATATGGGCAAATGACAGTTGAATTATAAATTTAATTTAAAGGAAAAATTTAATGCTCCGAGCCGGATTCGAACCAGCGTCCGCAGGCATTCATGGCCCGTCGCTATCGCTACTAACCAACTGAGCTATCGGAACAATCTGTCTCG
This sequence comes from Epinotia ramella, assembly GCA_947578815.1. Classification (NCBI taxonomy): domain Eukaryota; kingdom Metazoa; phylum Arthropoda; class Insecta; order Lepidoptera; family Tortricidae; genus Epinotia; species Epinotia ramella. The sequence continues at coordinate 14,052,136 of OX388213.1, read as the reverse complement.
GCCACTAAATCTTTCAATCAGTTCCTTCTTACATAAGGCGTTCTAGGCATGTGACAATTGAATTGTGCTAACGCTCGTTCGAAACGTTACGTATTTACCCCTCTAGTCTTTTATTCCGTATGACTGCTTGGATTACTTGGATCGGGCTTTCGTTGCCATAGTTTAGTTTCACAAGCAAGTGAAGAAACCTTCAGAGGCGAACTCGCAAACTAAGAAAAACTCCCACATAGAGTAAGAAATAGTTTAGATGTATGTAGATAGTAAAGTCCACAGACGCCACGCTTGGCGTCGGTGTCCTGTTTGCGCTGACCGCATCACGCTCCATCTTGCGGCGTAAATATTTGAACGGCAACCGATCGCCGACCTTATTGACTGCCATGCGATAGCCTTTGCAAAACACAGAAGATTTTCCCGTTTCACGGTGGATAGCCCACTCAGACAAGCCTGACTAAAATTATTGTAAAACTTCGCTTGTTAATCTTGGTCGCCTGCACTACCTCCACTCGGCCATCTCGGTTTTCGCACTCCCTATTAGCTTATATCGTAGCTTTTATATCTGCGACCAGACCAAGTCAGGTATATTGGTTAAGATCTAAATATCACACAGATTTGGGATTGTAACGTGCGCAGCGCATAAGTAACTATTGTCATATCGCTTTCGACGGTTATAAGCGCTTCGATCGCCAGGTGCCTTCCTATCGTCCGGAAACCTGATCCGGTAGGTACAGTCAGCGAAATGTATTCACGTACCTTTTTATGCCATAGTAACAAGAGCTAAAAAGGTACGTGTTTCAATTTACTTGACTGTACCTCATTCATGCTATGGGCATTATTTCGGAAGAAACGGAACGCCTTCGATGCAGAACTCTTATTACTCGATATTTGAAGTGTTGTGAAACGTAGTCAACAGTAAAATTTAGGGAATGATTCCCCTATTTTTGTCACTTATTTCAAAATTGACTATGTTTTTTCAGGAATTTAGATTAGAATTAGAACATTGTACAAATTATATGTCAAAGATTGTGTTTGACTAACTCTGGATTGAATATTGCATAGTACTTATCGACCTTACGGCGGATTGATAAAATATTATGATTTGCGTGGTCAGGATTTTGTTTACTGCACATTTCAAATGCATTTAAACAGTTAATATGTACTTCAGGCTGATCTGAGGCTGAGCGAGGCTGAGCGAGGGCCACATACTCAAAACGCATGCGTATAAAAGGAAACTAACTACTGAAGTTTCAACAGAAGTATTCAATCGCATAAAAAATGTAGAGTCGGTAAAAGTTAACAATCTCGTCGACACGCACGAATATTTATTAGACCTACTTAGAATACATTTAATAGTGTTTCTTTGATTGGAAGATATTTGCGATTCCAATCGTTTCGGAATTAAGCCCGTCATTATCAAAATGAATTTATTGCGTAAATAGCTAGTAACATACCGTTGTACTTGTACTTCTACTATATTGCCTTTTATATCATCACCGTTCATATTATAGTTTACACAAGATGTAGGAATTACGAACATCATTGAAAAAACTATCAAGAATACAACAAAGAGTAATAATATATGTCTTTAGTTTTTACAATAACATTTTGTGTTCTTCATTTAATTATACATCTATACATATACTTATTAACACTTACTCGTTCGTTACAACTAGACATTAATAAGATACAATAAAAACTAATTACTTATGTATTAGGTTATCTAGTTGCTGGAACACTACTACTTCATTTGTACAGCCTTGTTAACATATTTCTAATTTACATACAAATACAAATGAACGGCATTTGTATTAGTGAAAAAATCTTAAGTGGAACAGATTTCACACTTTATGACGCCATGTATTGGCGAACAATTATGAATAGCTTTAGTACGATTAGGTTGTTAAGTAATTGTATTATTATATAAATATACAGATATCATAATAAAGTACGGGGCTGTCTATCGTTGTCACACTCTTTCTCAACATATTTTTAGTTCGTATTTTATCTATAACTCTTAACATTGGTAGTACTTTCTGTTTATTTCGTATAAAGTAAATACCTATGGTTCTGCACTTTTGTATTCTTTTATAAAGTACTCGTTACTAAAATTCAAGAGCGTTAGTCTATCGTATAATTTTAGTTTCTACCTGCAAGGCGTAGTCCAGTGCCCCCACCCCCCCCGAGTACTTAAGGGAGTAGCCGCGTGCGTTCCATACAAACTTTTAAATCTAGTTCTTCCACGTATGTTTTAAGCTACATAGATTAATCACAAACCGACCGATTTGTCTACGTAAAATACTGCGTGAACTTGGTCAATCCACGTCTTTTCACGATATAGTATAGAGGCAACAATAAGCCTGTTTGTACTGATACTGTCATCGAAACACACGCAATTAGTATTAAATCGGATTACAATTTTAAACCGTAGGCGTAGTGACGGTAAATCCGAGCTCAGAGGCTCTAGTATAAGTTTTACCGAAACAAAACTTTACGACCGCGTTTGCGTTTTACCCTCAATTTGTATGGGATTTGACAGCTAAACGCGAACGCGGTCGTAACGTTTTGTTTCGGTAAATCTTATACTAGAGCCTCAGTAAGAATTATAAGGTTTGGGAAAATATATACCTGTTATAAAATATTTCTATGGTTATGAATAAAATATGAGAGAGACTGTTATGCCAAAATTATGGTGGCTTATAATGAAATGGGTCGAAAGTATATCGCGCCCTGATCTCTCGATACGATGGCACTTGTCCCTTGCGATCACTATCTTTATGGCTCCTTGCATTACACAGGCCGCTTTTTACACAATCTTCCTCAAGAGAAGTAGGTAATATAAAAACACGATTTAAAACGAATATGAATTGTAATTGAATTCACAAATACCTAAAAAGTGATTATATCAATCAATTGAAGTTTCATAACCGGATCGTTAAATCGCTTCACTGTTAGTAGCGTTTTTTAATTACACTACATCATCTCGCCAATGTTTATTCATATCGTATGAATCAACGGTTGAAATCGGATGAAACGGTCCGTGATCGATTCCGACTACTCGCGTCAGTATGCGCTCGAAAGCTGCGCCTGCGCCCCGGCACATGCTGATTTGTGCCGTCGGAATTTGCTTGGAACTCTCCACACATAATCTGACCGCTTGTTAGCCTACTCGTTTTTGTAACAGTTTTGTATCTGATGAGCAGTGATCGTAACTTTTGTAGCATTTTTGGTGTAAGTTTGTAGACAATATCAATCAAAATTGTTAATTAATATTAACGTTATTAACGCTAATTAAGCATTAGGATTGAATTTTTTTTTTTTTTTACCAATTCCGTTAACAACACTACGCTGCACCAAAAATGCTACAAAAGTACGATCACTGCTGATGAGAAATGAGATTTAACAATTTAAGATATTTTTTTAACTGTCGACGACCTCGTCGCTGGCTGTAGACGTATGCAACATAGTAATGTAAACTTTGAATAAGACACAACGCCAATCAGGTCATCAAGCACTAAGAATGCCAAGAATGTGCCTCGGAGTTATTAGCATAGACGTGGGCTAGACCTCACGAATTTATTGCAATGTGGCATTTCCTATTAGCTATGCGGCCGCAGGAGGAATGCGAGGCGCCGGTGAATCATGCCGCTCCGCGGGTCCTGAGGTCGCGCGGCTTCGCGATGCCGTCATTATTACTGCATCGCCTATGACTACTTCATGTCGATAAACGTTTCCAAGATACGCTCGCGATACATCCCTAGCCCGAAATAAACGCAGAAAAACCTTTAACGATATTGCCCATGAATAAATAACCACCGACCGCTCACGTTAGATTTTTCAAAGCCCAATATCTTAAACGCCTACATAGAACATTCATGTGATCGTACCGCCATCACTCTATGGAGATCAGTGCGTACATGGGCATCTGCTGCTGGATATGTGAGCTAATAAATATAACCGATTTTGTCTCTTACCACAAAGCAAATAAAGGGGTTTATTGCCTGACTGACGTCAACGTGCACGTCGTGGTCGATATTATTGGTGATGTTTATTGGCGAGAATTGGGCGCATCCCGGTTGTTTGACGAAATCGCTATCCGTTGTACGCTGCGGGCGCTATTATTTGATGGGACTTAGTTCGGACAAACCAGATTTGGTGTGACGTTAATGTAATAACAAATATAACTTCCGCCCAAGCGTAACTTATATATTGTCTGGTATATTGACTGAGCGGTGCGGTTTTTATTAGTTGTTGCGGCATTGTTTTCTTTTAGTAAAAAGATACCAAGTATTGATCATTTCCTTCAGTAAATTGTGGAGTCACGCTGGGTAAGTTGCGTGAGTTGATTTATCTTCATTAGCTGCGATAAATTAGCTCGTGGAACAAGGCCCAGTCTAGCTGTCAACGTCACTCCTCCCGCAAGACGACTAACAATCGCTGTGGACTTATTTGCAATTAAATCATTACGTTGAAGAGACATGGCGCGATACATGTATATTTGAAATGAAATTTTGCTATCAATTTTGCGCCCACACATTGGCAATGTACCTACCTACTCCCTACTAGTGTCATCGTTTCTATTGGGCACAGCAGTTATTAAATTACTTGCTTACTTCTACGAGTCTTACAAGTCTTAAGTTCATTTTAAAGGCTTTACAAATTCTCAGCCATTAATCTTCTTATTAATTCTTAACATTGAACGAACCGATCGATGATCGAAAACTTGAAGTTTGACAATCATTTCCCTCCGATTGCGGTTCTTCCTGTCACGTAGTACCTTCAAGACTCCAATGTTAACCCAATTCCGTTGAAAACTTTTATATCCGTCTAAGTTTTATTACAAAAGTTTAGAAATTCTATTTGATTGTTAAACCAAGATGCTGAATTTATATAATTTCCAATATGTACCATAAACTTGATTGTAAAGTTAACTGTAAATTTCTAATGGCATTCATGAAACGTTACAAACTTCGGTTGCAGTAGACTTTTATGCATATTTCTCATATGTTTCGTTACTTTGGGCTTGCGAGCTAGACCCCGTATCATGGTCGGCCTTATCACACGATAAGTGAGAGGATAGAGCGTCCGTCACTGGCTGACAACGTTCGATAGAACGAGACAACGCTCCTATCTTGTCACTTATAGCGTGATAAGGCCGACCATGATACGGGGTTAGGTAAAGTTGTAATCGTATGAGTAGTTTACACTACGGTATGGAGCGGTCAAGACACGTGACATAGGAAATGGAAATCATGTTACGCATTGTGAAGTAGACCAGCACGCCATTGGAGATGCCGTCAATTGGTTCTTTGTGCTCCGTGTGGCTCCACGCTTCCCTACGGTTCATTGAAGACACTATAAATAGGCACGACGCATTTAAACTGATTGATACACTATTCATATTTATTAGAGGGGATGTCATGATTTACTGGACATGTTTATTCTTACGACGAGTTAAGGTCGTTGATTTTAATGTTATATCTGACACTCTTTTATTTGAATTGAACGCTTTGAAACTCTCATAGAAAGAAGATTAATAATGAATAAATAAACTCTCTGAAATCAGAAATGTAATTCAGCACTATACTCGTATTCAATAATAACTTAACATTGCAATAAAACTTTTTAACTAACAATAGGTCCTCTATTGTTGGTTATTGGTTAAAAGGTACCTTGCATGCTTTCAGGTGAAGACTAGACTTCTAGATAGCCTAAATGTTTTGGTAATCCAAAAACTCGCCGTGAAAGCTGAAATTACTGTTAACATTTCTCATGAAAAACGACCGGTACGGAGAAATTTGTTTCATATTAACAAAATGTTTTATTATTTTGAATAAAGGTCGCTTTTAATTTTATTTTCAGAGAAGGATTGTTTTTAATGGTTTTTCCCTGATTAGTACGTGGGTACGGGTAGATATGGTTAGGTTCTCGCGGGGCGGCTATCGGCTCCATCGCAAACCTTTTGGGAAATCGCTTGATCAAAGGTGGCTTTGATTTGCCCGACCGCCTGGAACAAACTTTTCAAACAACTCGCTATAGTATTGTTTATATAGGTACCTTTTTGTAGTAATAACTACCTACTATGAACATGGAACGAATTTAGAAGCATTCAAAACTTCTTTAGTTTGATTTAACTGCATTAAGGCCGCTGATACTATTCTGCCGTGATGGGCGTAAAGATAAAACTTTAATCATTTCTGAAGTCTTTGAAAGCAAAGAGATTTTACTAAGCGTTATGATTGGGGGAACAATTTCCCGAAGGACAGAAAGCCTCATTTCCTGGACGGCTCGGGTGGCCTCTGGCCGCCGGCGCCGAGTGCCTGACACCGCTCCAAAATATTTTCAGCTTCCTTTAAATTTCTCAACGCACGACACCATTTCAGTTTTATGCCCATTCAAATTCTCATTCGAGGATTAATTTTGCGACAGAAGATTTATACCAACATTGTAATTTCCATTGCACGCCGCCGTTTATCATGCGGACTTGTTATATTTTATCTTAACTTCTGTTGCATTTTGCGGAGCAGTAAGCCAAGAAAATGGCAAACACGTTTCGACTCTGTTACTTGTATAGTAAGGTTAAAAAGTGGTATGGTTGACGAAATATGATTTGCACCGATGCATTGTTGCAACTTGTATGGCGAATCGGTGCAAATTATATTTCGTCAACCATAGAACACTTTGTTGGCTTACTGTACCTACTCGTATGTTCTGAATTTAACCACAACTTTGAAACCACGATCTTTCTTTTAAAATGATTGTCTAGATCCCTGATCCTGTCGCAGGACTTATATGGATGGTGAGATTAGTGTTCCCATTTTACGAAATACTAAGATTCACGCCTAAAGGAAGTTTTAAACTAAAGAACCCAAGTACCTCGAGGTTGCATAAGTTCACATTGTACTGAAGAGTTATAGCAGCGTTTCAGCTTCCGTATGCGTGCTACGAACCGCCTCGAGCCAAAAACACGAAAGTACGATTTACTTGGAGCCACATCTTTTATTCTTTTCTGCCTGTGCCGCATTAAAATGCGGACCTCGTTTTTAACATGCGAAACGCTATCTTCTGACAGACAATGTTTTTATCAAGTAAACCTCCCCTTTGTCAAATGGAAAATAAAAATAGATACATTACGCGAATTGGCGTAGGTATACCAGAGGAAACTTTTGTAACGGGGACCTGTTGAAAAGTAGGCGAAATTGCTTTCATAGCAGTATAAAATATTATCGTGCAAATAAGATTATTGTTATTGACTACTTGATGTTTCATTTATTTTATTGACTACTTGATGTTTAATTAATTTTAATAGCGATGTAATGAGCTTTGTAAAATTTTTACAGAAAACGGCATTCCAAAGCCTCTGCGAAGGCAATCCATTATTTCAACCGCAAGATACTCATACAATAACATATAACTAATGCCCTTTTGTACATCAACTCGCCCTCCGGCGCAAAGATAATTCAGAAATAGTCCTTTAAATTACTATTTTGCTAGTCATCAAGGGAATTGCATTTGGTAGGTAGGTAGGTGGAGGTGGAGGAATGCGCGGTGTATTTATGTAGCTCCGCTACCCGGAAGCAGTTCAATTAAGGTTGGTATTTAAGGTTGCCATCCATCGGCGTGCTCTGATTGTGCCTCACCTCCCCCGCACCCAAGGGACCTCGTCTTCCTTTTAATTTTCGAACAATTTTTCTTTTTAAAACCCACCCGTAAGTAAGTAAATCATTCTAAAATTCTTCGGCGCTGTTTTTATGCGTACCTACAATGTTTGCGTTTAATTTGAACGCGCTTCCGAGGCACCTTAAGGCTTTGTACATGTGGGTAAATATGTAATGTGTGCCACTACAATGCGCGTATATACTCGTTATTTTTATTCCGTCAACAAAGGCAAGAGAGTTTATGAATGGAAATGAAAAACGGAACACGGCACATAAACTACAGACGGCGGTCTTAATCTTGTTTAAGAGGTTTCAGACTTAATACGGTGAAATTTAATTAGTAGGTACGTACAGCATATTTACATTGAAAATTGGTTTACTTTCAAATTTCCTAATGAAATACACACATCAAGATGTAAATATTTTATAACTTAGTTGCTCGAGGTGTTCTAATTGTCTGTGCTACTCAGGATCAGATGTCATTTCCTTAGCGCCTCGGTAAAGTCATCAATGTGACGTATAAAAGATGCCGCTTGTTGTGACTTGGCACTGGAAAGTATGACCGTTAAAGTGAACGAGTTACGACATGACAAGGAATTAAGAACCGGGAATAATTTTGTCGCCGTACCCACATATAACAGCAATAAAATCGTTATACATTATACGTTTTAAGAAGCCTTAGTCTTCTGGTAGATGTCGCTACACGGGAGGCGTTGTAGGAAGGAACTGATTGAAGGATTTGGTGGCCGAACCGGATTGTTCCGATAGCTCAGTTGATTAGTAGCGACGGGCCATGAATGCCTGTGGTCGCCGGTTCGAATCCGGCTCGGAGCATAAAATTTTTCAATTTTTCCTTTATTTAAAAATGTATAATTTTGTTAGCAGCGTAACTGCTTAATACAAAATTAATTTAATAAAATCGTTTATTTTATACTGTTCATTTATTTAGAGTCGCGTTAATGTAGTATCTCTAATCAAGATTACCTATTAGTTACAAGCTACAGAAAACTGGAATATATACGAAAGGCAAAATACATTTTGGCGAGTATTGGTTCGCTTTGCGGCCCGGCTCCGCGCGGATGAAATGTGAACGCAGGCATGCTCGTCTCATCTCCGGTATCGTTTCACTTAGCGCACCCATTCCTGAGCGGACACACTTCATTACCCTCCGGCCCGACGAGGCCGGCGCCCACGGAAAGGATAACCCGCTCATCTAAATGTCACTGCCATTTGACATTAGTAAACATGAGGCCAGTCCCCAGACCCAGGCCGAGAGACATGAAACTTACGTAACTAGGCCAGTAAACGCCTATTTCTTAATCTTCTTCAGAACATGGGATATTGCGTCATCGCCACTGAACTGTATCTAGACAGCGTAGCTATACGGCATAAAACACGATGCTATCTTACGACGGGCCATTAACAGTTAATTGAATAAACAGCGTCATAATCCGTATAGTCTTGTCTCGTGTGAGCGTACGCTGCTGCACTATAAGACAATGTTAGTGATTGATAGGCACATGCTGCTACCTAAACTACCTACCGTATTCCCGATCCGTGCCGAATGAGGTTTACTACTCTGTAACAAACTGCGACTCGGTCGCGGTTCCATTCACATGCTGCTAAATCTTTTGATGTATTGCCTTTTGTTTCGTTGGGAATTATAAGTTGGCGCAACTTGTGCTTTCGGGGCGGCGTCGGCGATCGTGTTTACTGCATTTAGCGATACGGCGGTGTGTTATTTCTTGCTCGGCGAGACAGTTCATTTGAGCTGTTAGCAGATAAGGCTCTGTTTCTCGGTTAAAATTTATTGCGCTGTAAATCCGCCCGGCGCGTCGATGACTAGCATTCGCAGCCCTCCGCGGAGCGCCGCCGCTTTAAAACATTTCCTTCGTTCGTACACGCTTCCAAAGGGGGACCTTAATTAATTTTGCCACATTGTTCTTATGTTAAAAGTGAGTGTGACTTCGGTTTTTGTCCTTCGATTCCCGATTCAACTGTCAATTGTGGAGTTTTTAATGAACTTGGGTAGATACAATGCTACTTCAATAATTTGATACACGACATGTCGATGTGACTTACTTCTTGGATGAATAAAGTTATGTGAACTTGTTGTTTCCGTGATGAAGTCACATCAATAATATCTTACCATACCCCTTGCTTTAATACCACGTACGTCACGTGGGTGGTGGTTTTAGATTAGCAGTAGTAGGTACTGCTAAAAACTAAATACAAACAGGAGTTAACTGTTTTTTTACTTAAGTAGATAAGAATCTTTATTTTCCTGCTTTTCCAAGTTAAACAAACGTAATAAAATAACATTGGTGGATCGGGCTTTGTTAGCGAGTGTTCTGTTCAATTCTCTTTGCTCCAGTTCGTAACATACCCGTCGGTTTTTGTGCTAAAGCCGAACCACATTCGTTCGATTACTGATGCGATGACTTGCTTTTACTTCGCCAAGTAATTGTACTCACGTTCCACTATATAGCTAGAGGTATTTACACAAGACCGTAGCGGGGAATGTAGTGGCTACGAGCTATACGTACCTCCACCACAGCGCTACGCACTAACGAATTTATTCCGCGCTGCCTGAACAGCGCAAACTTGAAACAATATCTGAATTGTTTCGTTTATTTTAGAGTTGTTTCACGTTTAATGCAACTTTTACCTTACCTCCTCGGTTCCCAGCAGGTATCGAGATAAAATGTAAAACTTTTCATACCTATTCATGTTCCTACCTACTAATATATATATGCCGTGTTATTTACTATTCAGAGGTTATTTTATCCAGACGAGATGCATATAATAACAGCTGCGGTCAGCAACACATTTTGAAAGAGCTCCGTTATTAAAAGTTACGATTCATTTTCTTTCATAAAAGGTTAACGTTACTGAAGGCGCAAGGTAACTGCACACTGTTACTAAGTTGTTAACGATACTTGAAAAAAACGATGAGAAAAAGCAAGAAGGCATGTTTTATTAATTCTCGGTACACGGTGCGGCGCGGAATGGAGCCGACCGCCATTTTTCTGCAGACGAGATTTAAATATGGAATTCCGGTGTGCGAGTGGGAGAGGCGCGTGCCATTGACCTTGCGGCGCACGCGCCAGCCGCCCGTGCGCGCTGCGTCCGCGCTGCACTATGAGCTAGCTCCGATCCATGGCAAGCAGCCATGCACTAGCTAGCGTAACGCACGACCAATATTTATTATTATTCGTTTCGATTGGCAATCATACAATATCCCAATTACTTTGTCATTTGCGATTTTTTAGCGCGACGTCGTAGGTACCTTTTATTGTTATGGATCGTGAACGTCGCATCAAGCGGCCACTATCAGTTGATCACATTGTTTTGCTAAAATAAACACCCATGACTTGCATTAACTTAATATTTGTAGTAGCATATCTAATAGATATCTCTTAATAGATGTCATGGATAAAAATAAACTGTGACGTAGGTCCGTTTAGTACGTGCGACAATGCAACGGCGCAATACGAGTAAGCTCCGTATTCGGGTTAAAAACTACAGCTCTCGAGAGTAATGTTTCCATAGGGAGCTAGTCGAGGCTAGATAAATAATTATTATGCTAAACATGTTCCTAATTTCTATACAAATCCTGAATGTTTATTGTGAGAAAATACAAGAAACTGCAATATAGGTATGTAACAAAACTGTTTCAAATATTTTTTTACTACACACATTTTAGTTCAGGCTTTTCTGACTTTAAAAACGTTTGTAAATAATCATAAATATCAGACGTTCTCGACCATCACCAGTACTAGTGTCATCTAAATTGTAAAAATAAAATGTAATTCCTACAATGATCAATTGCCACAACGACGTTCATTACAATAAACGTGTCACGTCATTCGTAATTCAAGATCTATTATTTCCACTGAGTACATTACTACTGCATGGGGCCGTGAGATCATTGCGTAGTTGAAAGCTGCCTCATTAACTGCGCGGGCGACGCAGCCCAAACGCCGTGGACCACTGCACCACTGCACCTAATTAGCGACATGCCTCACGACTAACTAAATATGCCTCTATTGCCGATGCAGCGAGGAGGCATTTCAACCTACGCTCTGACGTGATGCTAACCCCCTGTATGTACATTCGTGTAACGAAGTATGGAATAACAATTGATATGCGTGCTACAAAGCCACTGTTTCAGTTTTGCATGTTGAATCAGAAACCGTGTTTGTTTGTCTGGTTTTGCTTGCGCTTTGCTAAGAGCCAATTTTTGTCCCAGTTGCAACAAATATGTGTAACGTAAGTCTAGAAGCAAAATAGAATTACCTATAAGCAATTCCTGTATTGCACTTGCTTTTGTTAGAAGTGTAGCACAAGATTAGTAGTCTAGAACAATGTGCCAGTATACACTGTTACTAAATAAGTTGTTAACGATACTTGGACTATTACTGAACCTTGTTCAATAAATTTTGAAACCATTTCAGGAGAAATCTCATTGTTAGGTACCACTACGTTCACTCACCTAAAACATTCAACTTAGCAGATATTTCTTTTAAAAATAAAATAAAATAAAAAAATTAAATAATATATTCATTTTCTACAAACCAATGTTGTCCATATATTGTTAGTAAGTTAGGTACCTTAAAATAAAAAACCATTCCAATGAGATATTTCACTTTGTGACAGACAGACAGACAGACGGACGGACGGAGTCGCACCATAAGGGTTCCTTTTTTACTTTTTTTTGTTACGGAACCCTAAAAACGAATACTAAGGTAAAATAATATTCTTATATATGCTAAGCTTAAATGCAGAGAGGACCAGTGCCGTGTCAGGCCACTGTCCCATCTGTCGGCCACAACGGTCAGGAGACTGTGGCGACTGCCGCACACTCTGCGGAGCGTCGCGGCGCAGCGCTTGCGCAGCGTCGCGTGGAAACCGTCCTCGTGCGCGTCCGCGAACATGCCCGACGCACTGCAGTAGCGAGGCAGCCGCAACAGTACCCTGAACGCATCATTGTACTGTACGCGCCCGCTGCGTGTACCTAGTCCACAAGCTGCAGGTGTACAGCGATGTACAGAACGCACGAAATAATGTTATTTTAACTTGCGCTGTACACTGGCTGAACCTGTATATTATACTATGAGTACATTGGAACTCCTCTTCTACACGATATCTACGCAGTTGTTGTTGGCATTGAAACAATACTGTTAGTACGATTTCAATCTATGCAAATATGAGTATAAACAACACCTAAATACTCCAGGCTTAATTCAAACGGTGGTTGCATGTAGTAACTAAACTAGTACATTTTCCAGTAGATATCATGAGAGGAATGTTCACTATATATATATAAAGTCTAGATCGTATAGGTTTGCAATGTGTCCTACTTCATATTCCAACTATTCCAAGACATGTAATGACTGTATCTTACCCACCTTTGTCACTACAGGCCTGAATTTTGTCGGTACATTAGTTACATTTGCATCATTATGTATTTAAATTCCAGGAAAATGTTGGACCACCTAATGGCAGGCCAATTAGGGCGTTGCAACTATTGTGATATTGGAGCGGTGGCGTCTGGTTGCGGTGCAATTCATATCGCGGATTACTCGGCACATTCCTGCTAATAAATCTTAATACTTTTTGCCTAGCAATACCTTATTTTAATTACAATCTGACCACCTCTGTGTCGATCGTCATTTGACTCCATTAAGTTGATGTTGCTTTTGTTTCAATGTCTGTCTTTCAAGAGTCAATTTACTTACATCTTATGCTCTAACAACAGTAGTGAATAGTGATGAACAATCAATGGATTCATTCAATGCGTCAAAGACATTTTTAAATAGGACACATTCAAAGTTTTAATGCGTAATTTTGGCGCTAGACCCAAACAGCTTAGGTAAAGACAACGTACCTACTACAAGAAAAAGCTATGTAAAACGCTTTTCCGACTTTAACTAACCTTAACAATTTAGTATTATCCACAGAGTATATAATATTACAGTATAGGAAATCGTTTCCGCAAAACATTTTGTATCATGATACAAAAATTATAAAATTTTCAGAAAATTATCGTACATGATCAAATCTCCACTTCATAAACAGACAAAACAAATTAATGAAATCAATTTATGAGCGAGCCGGGACCACGTTATCGCGTCGAAAAGAGGGATGAAAAGAAAAATCGCGAAAGCAAAAATTATAATGACGGCATGTTATTGCAACGACTCATCGTGATTTTTCAATTTAAACTTCTATTTTCAATTGAAAATTATAACGTGTTTTTGAAAGTACCCTTTCAAAGGGAGTTTTAATGTTACTGTCAGTATCGAAAGGAATTCAGCTGAGTGATGTTTGTGAGAAAGCAAACACAATTTCCGTCCGCTCTCCTTAATTGCTACACCTCTTAATTCTGTACACAAATAATCGTTTGCATTCCGGCCCGCATTATCCGCCTCACATTATTTGCAAAGGTCTGCGGTAGAATAGCTCTCAAGGTAAATCAATATACCACTCGAGGAAATGGAAAGACTTGGGTACTCGGCTTTATGACATTGTGTGGGAAATGGTTCAGAAAAAGGTTGGTGTAGAACAATAGTTATTTACGATACTAGCCCTTCGTCTGTGTTGGATAAGGATCCGTGCCAAGCATTTGAACCTATAGTTTTCAATCTCAAGGTCATATATTGATTAGCAATTTTTGACATCCGCATACGAAGGGCTAGTGCCGAAAATAGGAAATTCGCAACGAGTGTAGTACATATGGCTCTATAAAGTTTCGACATATGCACGGAAAGTGCTCTTTCCGCCCCACTAGTGCGGGAAAGTAGCACCATATGTATATACCTACTGTAAAGTTAATTGTAATATTTATTTCTATCAAATAATTCTGAATAATTTCGAGGGAGGAATGAATTAAGTTGCAGAATATTACACAAGTAGTTTTATTCATAATTATTAACATGTTTCTTTTTTCGTTTCTTATATTGACTTTTCTTATGTTTTGAGATTTAATATTTGATTATACCAAATTCTTACTTTCCGTATATAAATTTGACAAAATTAAATGACAGAATACAAGTACGAATGAATGGCTCTTTTTCATATTTTGGTTTATATTGTTAGGTGACACATAAACCTAACAATATAGGTTAACTAAAAAAAAATACCAATTTTTATAAGCACCTCGCCTCGTTTTATCATCCTCATGATAACATAATGCCACGATTAGCTAACAATGTACCGTCCGTAGGTAAGTAAGGTAAGTTTCAAAAAATACCAAAAAACAATATTGAAAATAAATATTTAAAACGTTCTGACGTATAAAGTAACGACCGATAATTATTAGACCGATGATGTTTAACTTATTATTATCCACCGCCTTTCAAGATAATTACCGATGAATAAAAACGGACTTATTGAATATTTATCATAAGGTAATTGATTTTCATTGGCTTGCGTCTAGCGGTGTGTATAATGTGGGCACGCGTAGGTACTACAGTTACTTTTCACATCACTACAACAATACCATCCTCTCCCTTCAATGGCCGTTCCCACAATTCCGATATTAAATATGAGACTGCAGAAACTACTAGCACAAAATGATAGTGTTGTCCTTTACAGACTCAATATGAGAGAATAGCGCCGTCGATTAGTCTTGAATGAAACGAATTTGAAGGGTGATGCATACGGGTGCAAGAAGGAAAAAATAATGTATTAATTGCTTTGATTGAAGCGTCGATTGCCGTCCTCACTCCCGTATCTTTTTTATAAGCCAACAACGGTTCAATTACGTTATCGAAATGTGTTATTAATATTCAATGAAAGCAGAGTCCGTTGACCATTGATTTTTATTGTTCAAGATCGAGTTCCTTTGTTATCCTCCTTTGGGATGCTCTTTTGTGTCGTTTAGAATTTATTGGAATACAATTAAAAGCGCATTTCTGATTAGTAATACAATTGAGCGATAGTGCTTACGATAATGTGACTACGATACGTGTTTTACCACACGTTACAATTTAAACGTTTTATTTTTTCTCATTAATTCACTGCCATTATTAGCATTAACAATTAAACCTTAATGGCTAATTGGCTTTACATTGTACAATATTATTTGTTATAATTTCTTAGGGAAGATTTAGTAATCTTTATCTACGTACTCTATAATAACAACTATGTTTTTTGAAAATACTTGTTTGACACCTGCTTCAGTCAAAAGAATTGGACAATTGGACATGACAATTATTTTTACTAAACGTGACTTAATCGTGTATAATTAACATATTTATTTACCTCACTGAGGTCTCCCGACGTTACAGATGTGTCGCATCATCCATGTTCACGGGACAACTCAAGTTAATTATACGCGATTAAGTCCCGTTTAGTATAAATCATGTATGGACATGACGATGTTATGAATTGTCAGCGAACTGGTAAATGGCTGCACCACAATTGTTCCATCCGTGTTTAAAACGCGATCTCGGGAAAGAAAAGCGAAAACGAAATGAGTGCTGCCATGCTCCGGGATGCATTGAAACCGGAATGAGACTGCAATTCCGTTCCCGTAGGCAGTGATATCGGGACATTGCCGATCGGTAGTCGGTAGGTACGAGCTTTTGCGCGAATTTTTTGCTCGTCTGGCGCGCAGGTGTAGTCCGTACCTACTCTACACGACCCGCTGTTTTTTTACCTTCGACCTTAGCTCGGATTCATTGTTTATTTTTTCGCGTTTTGCTTCGAAGAACGCCGAGGAAGGTAGTATTTTTATCTCATCGTCTCAAGCAAGACCTCTAATCCTTGGCGTTAATGCTGGATAGTGATTTTCCTTGTTAATGGAATTCGTTTTTTGTATTCATACGTCTGCGTTTTAAGATTCCCATTTAATTGGTTTTGTTCATCCTTCATTATGATGGTAGTCCAGATACTTCGATATATTTGAGTTTACATATATTTCAGCACAAGCGTCGTAGAGCAACATTTAAAGCAGTATGAAATTATGAATGCGTTTCCCGGTAATTCAAGAACACGTTAAATTAAAAAATATATATTCTCACTAATTGATTAGTATGTGGAACTGGTTAGTTACCGCTAAAGCAATGGGACATTGACATTATTTACCTGCTGGCTCCCATGGAGCAGTACCACGAACGCGGCCATTATTTCGAGAAACAGGTTAATAATGAGCCATAATTCCGTATTTTGTTAACGGCCCTTGGTTTACCCAACGTGTGAGAGATTGCTAAAATGAATGGCGTGATTCCCAAGAACGAGTGGTCGGGGGTAGGGATGTGCTCTCAATTAGATTAAAACGAAAACCTTCTGTTTGTAAACGTTCCATTAAGAAAGGTTTTAGAAACAGAAGAGCATCAGGGTATTGCATATTATATATCTTAGTGTTAGTTATTATATCTCTTAGTACTATACACTTAGTGTTAGTTACTCTATCAGTTAGTCATGTGGGGGTAACAATACTGGAACCAGGGGAAAAACATCCATCACCTTTGCACCCAATATGTCTACGCTCGACGCGTAGAATATTTTATCCCAACTGCTCCCTTATTCGTCTATAAGTGTTCAGCAATTCTATCGTATTTTATTAGGGACACATCAGTGACAACGTGTCTTGAACACACTATCCGGATCATATATTCACATCAAACATCACAGGAAATCAGGCGTTTAATAGGTCTCCCTCGGTACATCTAAACTGAAGTTATCTTCGCCCGCCTATCGAATTGAAATGCTAATGTAACATGCCGCTGACGAATTCCCGTTTCGACACTCACTTCTCCCACGCTATTAGCTGTCAATCAATCAAACTTTGCGCGTACAAATGAGCGTTTCCCATCCCTAGCGAGGGCGGGCTGGTGGGTACCGCGGCCCGTTATCTTACGGTCATCAGTCCCTCAGAACGGGTCCGGGCCCGCCGGAACTGTTTGTATAAGGCACGCGCGCGTTCCGTTTCAATCACTGCGCCGGACGTCTACGTACACAGCGACGTGTCCAACTGTCCACCCGTCTAAATAGTACTTTGTTATTAAGCGAGTGTCAAATGTCTGACGTTGACACCGTCCTAAAAAATCTTAACCTTATTGATTGGTCAGCCTACCCTTAAGTCTAGAACACCATTAAAATTATTGAATATATTTTAGGAGCCTTGGTTAATACTGCTCTGCCATATTAAGCAGACTTACTCCCGTTTTAATGTTACACCATGAAAAAATTAAATGAATAATGGTATCATCTCGGTTATTTTAACTTACTCAGAGTTCTCAGGTAGACTTATAAGACAGAATAGCGGGCACTACAATTTTACGACATTAATGAATTCCATAGAATTCCATAAGAACGTTCAAAACAGTATTACATACTGAAATCTAATTAGCCAACGTACTCGTAAAACGCTTCTTATATTTGTTCAGCATTCACGAAGCATAATTGCGATCCGTAGCCAAGTAATTAGCGTGATATTAATTGGCATGTAAAACTGCGTGGAGGTGGAGGCATACGACGCCGACCGTTAACCGGAGCCCGACTGTCGCACGCGCATACAGAAACGGCAGGAGGCGTTCCCGCGTTACCTACGTGACACTGGACTCAATAACCAATGTGATTTCATTATAATTTGTTTATTGCAACCAAATCAAGTCGTATTGTAGAGAGATACAGAATTAAATGACACCCTGATGGGGTATGGGAAATACTCAAAAACTAAGTAGGAAGTATTTGGATACAAAACGACGAACGACTAATAAGTTACTAATGTGTACTAGGTATACATGCGATTCACATTCGAAAATCCTCGCGTTGGTAGCAGGGTTTTTCGAATGTGGTTTCAGTAAAGCGATGCTGCTTGGTAAGACTATTTTAATTTGGATAGGTACCATCAGCAAAGGAAGTGGTCTACCACTTTTGGACCTTATTTTGCATGCAATAGAGTCAAAAAGTGGTAGACCACTTTCTTGGCTGACTGTAATTCAAGAACATACATAAACATTTTTGTAGGTCTGGGTCCTATTTTTCGAAAGTGTTCGTTTATTACCTAATAAATTTACAAATTCTGTATATCTCCTGGCTGAACACATGACACCTTACTGATTAATTATTATTTTTATTAGGAGCCTATGGTGTCCCACTGCTGGGCAAAGGCCTCCCTCCTCCGTTTCCAGGCATCCCGATCCCGGGCAGCCTCTGACCAATCCTTTAAAAAGGAGTCTATCTCGTCCGGCCATCGCCGGCGAGGTCTGCCGCGTCTCCGTTTTGAGTTGTCGGGCTGCCAATGCTGCCATTCAGTGGCGGTCTTGGCCCACAGCTCACTTGGCATGCGGCAGACATGACCAGCCCAGTCCCACTTCAACTTAGCCGCTTTCCGAGCTACGTCGATTATTTGCGTCTTAGAGCGCAGTGTGGTGTTTCGGATACGGTCCATTAATTTTACACCTACCTGCGCTCCATGGCCCGCTGGCAAACCCCGAGTTTTGACTTCTGAGATAACGTCAAAGACCAAGTCTGTGCACCTTGTGTAGGTGAGAATCGGTAGTGTGCACATGTCCATGACTCTCCGCTTAAGTGAAATAGGGAGATCACCCTTCATGGGATATTTCATGGACCAATAGGTTCTAGGACTACAAAGGACTAGGACTTCCTTCTCCCGTCGCGCCTGGGAGGAAACTATTTGGCCCAAATAAAGGTACTCCTGGACATATGCTATAGATTCTCCATTAATCTCAATCCTACGTGCGGTGCTATTGGTCTTAAGCTTGGTCTTCGACATGTTCATCGTTAGTCCAACCTCGAGGCTTGCGTTGCTTAGGGCCCCCCCACATTACGGCGTCTTGCGAACGTTTTTCATACTAAATTGTGCGTTGCGTCGACGCCGCATCGACGCCGCGTCGACGCAACGCACAATTTAGTATGAAAAACGTTCGCAAGACGCCGTAATGTGGGGGGGCCCTTAGATCTTGAAGCATTAGTCGTAGCTCGGAAGGTGTTGAAGAGAACAGGAAGATGTCGTCAGCAAATCGGAGATTGGTTAATCTTCTTTCTCCGACGACCACGCCCCTCTCTCCCCAACTCGGCGAGAGTTATGAGAAAGGCTGTCAAATGCTTTTAAGTAATCAACAAACACAAGTTATGTATGTTGTGCTCTTGTCACTTCTCTATTATTTGGCTTAGGGCAGCATGGAGATGATCGGTGGTGGAAAGGCCTGAGCGAAATCCGGCCTGTTCGGGTTGGTTGAAGACACTCCAGTGTTCCTGAAATGCGGCTTTCTACTATTTTGAGGAAGATTTTGTAAACTTATACTGATGATACTGACACTGATACTGATTAATAAAATGCGGAATATGTTAATACATTTATATTTTCAGTCTAATAAGATTTAAATGTTGTAAAGAAAAAAAGCGCGCAATATTATTCAAAACTAGAGCCTACCACTTGACTAGAACCTCCAGATATTTTCATACAAACTTTGCTACCTGTTCAGAGAAATACCTACGATCAACTTATCGCTTTCAATCGCTTAAAACATTTTTTGATAACAGATAACGTTCACGACCGTTGTGAAACAGCTTTTACAACGTTTGATACAGCACAATGATGGTACTCGTGCAAAATAGAAGGTTTCAGATAACGCGCGATAAAAATCGCATGACAGGCATGTTTGTTCCTAAATGTACAATTTGACATAGAATCAATGATGTACTTATAAGAGTTATTAACTTTTAAATATTATTATGAGTGTGACTCTATTTTTCCCTTCAATGCGTATAACATACTGCATGCATATTTCTTATCTAAAATGTGGTAATTGATGATGCAAAGAGGCCATTTCTGGGTTATATATAGATTGCTTGACAAAGGTTCCCTTACCATTGCCTAACTTTATCATCATCATATCAGCCGAAAGATGTCCACTGTTGGACATATAGGCCTCCCCCAAAGAGTGCCACAATGACCGGTCCTGCGCCACCCGCATCCAGCATTGCCTAACTTTGTTTGTGGAAAAAAAAAAATGTTTTTAGCTAAATTTCAGCTCTTTTATTTAGTTTCATTAAAAAACGAAATCTTACAGCTACATAAATTAACTTCCTACCTTAAGTAAAGCAATGAATCCATGAAATCACATCATATGGATGATCCCGAAAACTAACAAACTTCTAACGCTCTACCTATAAAAAGTTGAAACTCTCTCAATTACTATCGCCATCCTATTTATTGCGCTGACTAGACGTCCTGCATTTATCTTCCTCTAATTGAGTGTGTTCTATTGAATGCCGCTTCATTACAAAATCTATTATCTCAGAACTTAATATCCTAAGAATAGATGTTGCTGTAGCAAAATGAACACTATATTTTAATATTTTTCATCATGCTCATGGATTTGTTAACCTTTTAAAACTTTATGACTTTAGCGTAATATTAGCGTCCAATTCGTAGTAGGTCTGTATTAATAGCGTTTCTTCTAAAATGCCGAATTTCCGTGTCTTATTAGTTTGAATTAAATATATTAGCTCACTCGTCGTAAAGGGAAACCAAGTTGACCTCTGTTTGCGAATACTAATACGGGGGTCAAATTATTTAAGAATCATTTCTTGGTGGAGCCACACCGTTTCGTCTGTGTAGGAATAGCGTATTATTTCAACAGTCCTGTAGTATAGTTTAAACTTCAAATAAAATACAGAATGCAGCGTATGATCAAAAGTTTTAGAGTGCTATGCCAAATTCGCTCACACACACACAAATGTTCTTGAGCGTAGTCGAAGAGTTCAGTCACAAAACATACTAGGCATTTGCAACAGTCTTGACAACACGTCTCAGCGCAACATGAATAAGTTTGACCTCTGCTGATTACGCGTTGTTCTACCTACGGATCTCGGCTTACAGCAAAATCCCATAGAGAAGCCATACAAAATGGCGAGGTCAGAACATGTAATAACCGAATGTCAGGGCAAAAAAATCTACTTTACTTACCAAAGTCTCGACTGAAACAAACCAGTAACCCGTATTTTAAGTGCATCAAAATATTCAACAAGCTTCCTAGAGATATAAAAGTATATGTGACCCGAATTCGGCAAATAAAGTATTTCAATTATTTCATTTCATTTCCAAAAAAGACGGAAAGGCTCATTATGCAGCTAAATTGGGAACTCGCTTTGAATGGCTGACGGCGTATCATAATCAATCTACTTAATTTGCAGGTAATATTTTTATTGTCACATCAAATAGATTGTGGCAGACAATAAAACTTGAAACGACAAATACAACAAATGATGTATGTCCCTGTCACACTCATATCGAGATTTGTATGTATACGACCATCTCGCTTGGTCGTGGACGTAGTGGTATTATTAATTTATTATGTATTTGCGTGGCGAGTGGTTAGTTTCAGGATCTCGGGGTCAAGTTATACTACTAGGGGCGAGTGAGACAGGCTACGACTCACATAGCTACGTACATACGAGTAGATAGGTACTTTTTAGTCAGTCTGAAACCACCGAAACTCGCTCAATTAGGCACGCGTCAGACAGACTATACCTACACTACGCCTGCTATCTCACTGACCAAACAGCGGATTAAATTACCATATTAATCTGTTATCTATTGTCGGCTGGTACGTGACGCCGTAATCAGCTAACTAAATAATTGACAGTTCAGTTGATATAGGAAGTACCTATAGGTATGATGTAGCGAATACAAGTATTTATGTTATTTGGTGTACTTGGCCTAAATTAATATGAATTAATTTAGGTGTAACCGGTAACACTTGTAACGATTTAGATTTATATATATCAAAACCAAAAAAATCAAATCAAAAAAATCTAATAAATAATATATCCGTATTAAGTATGTTACTAAATGTTATTAATGCTTCACTATACATGATTATATCTTCATACAACCGCTGTTTAGGACTAAAACTGTAGTTACTTTTCTTACATATGCATATGGGGAGGTTTAGAAAGAAAGAAAAAATATATTATAGCAAGATAAAATAACACCACATCACAGTTTCGTTCTTAATAAGAAAACACAAAATGAAAATATCTTAATAATTACCAACTTAAACAAAAATAATACAAACAAATAGAAAACTAGTAGTGCTGCAATAGTGGCCGCAAGTGGACTCAGCGCATGCTTTGACATGAAACAATGCCACAATGTCTTCCGTAGAGTACGCTTGAATGTTTAGTTGTAATACCTTTACCTTTGCTTGAAAGGAAACGTAGCAAGGAGAGATTGAAAAGGACGGATGAATGTGTATGAAAGAAGCGAGATATTGTAGTTGGTGTAAAATATGGTGCGAAAGTAAAATTAAAGTGCTTTATTTGGGGCAAGGACGGTTTCTTAAGAGACGAAACCTAAGCTCCCTATTAAAAAAATTACCCGAAGCATTAAGATATGTTACTTGTATGTGCGTAAGTGATAGGTAACGCAGAAAAGCAAATATAGAAGATTTGTACAAAGGAGTTTTTCATTTCGAGGCAAGTGAGCAAGAGATTAATACGTACAGATTTGTGCGCGCACACCTGCTGCTCAATAGCGGCGTGGCTCCGCCCGGCAACTCCGTGCTTTTATCCGGAGACAGACGCTGGAGGAAACGAGACAATTTAACTTGGATTTACTTGTAATGCTACTTATATATTATACAGAACATAGCGTGTAGTGTAGCGTCGTCTGTTGCTTATATTAGATGAGCTCTATGGAATTCTACAAAACTTATTGAAGTTTTACTAAAGCCATCTAAAAAGTACAGGCGTACAAGGAGTTGAAAAAAGTTCAACGGTACTTGTACGAATGACTGTGTTAGCATTGAACTGCTAGACGGTAAGCAAACATCGCTTTTAAAACCAGTCTGACGTAAGTATGTAATCCCCTCTATACTCTTCCTCGCGAATTTCTTTAGTCGCCTTGAACGTCCTCTGTAGTAATTCCATTCATTGACCCTAATGTCTGCTTTCACGCGAGCCAATCGTCATGAGGTCGACGAACTTGTTTACCAAGTCATTGCAAGATCAATACACATCTATAAAATAATCTATCAAGATGAAATTGATGGATATTTTTTATTACCTAACTACAAGCGACGGCAATTCGCTTGGCGTTCGAAAAACACTCATTATTACTGTCTTTGAGATGTATTATTTATTGGTTTGCAATCTACTTAATAAAGTGAATACCAAATATTTACTGGCGTCTAGTACAAAACCTTGGCTGTTATTCGCTACGCGCTAATGCGGCTCACCCCGCCGGTCACCCGTCACGAAACTAGACCTCTACCTACGCTTAGTTACTACGCATCGCGGTGTCAACATATATTTGGGAATGAGCGTTGAGTTGTCGTTTCCTGTCTACTGTGTCTTAACTACAAGACAGTAAACGAAGTGCATGTGTTATCGGGGTGGTTATACATACATCGGAATATCGACTCCAACAAATCCTACGTTGTCTCCCAGCTTTGATAACATGATATAGGTAACTACCTAATTATCAAATGATGTTTCACATATGTGCGTACGTTTAATAATTCCCTGGTTGGCCAGGCGAAGCGATAATTTTTCGCAGCCGGATGCCGTGTTACTTTCAACTACAAGGAATGCGGCCACCGGCCAGCTTCTAACGCGCACCCGCCGCACCCGTCTGTCTCGAGTCTCGTACGGTCTATCCTACCAATGCAGCTAACAGCTATCACAGAACAAAACCTGTTGTTGCGTGAGAAATCAGCTATGAAAAAAATGCGAGTAAATTCGTGTAGCGTACGAGAAAAAATTAACCATTCCTCATTCATCGCAAATGGCCACTTTTTTTGTCTGTTGAATTGTGAAACGGGTCGACAGCTAGTCCCGAGAAAAATGTCTACCGCTATTAGATTCCTACTTAAATATCAAGCCAACATGAAGATACTGGATGCTTACTTTCATTTATTGTTTGTTTCTATATTTAACACAAATGTGCTGGATTTAATCTGGATAAGGATGGAAGGATGTTGGGTTGAGACCTACACCTACAGTGGCTATAAAATTGCTCGCCTTGTCTCGCTCGGGGCGTATCTGTTTGTGGTGACACAATGTCACTCACAGCATCGCATGATAGATGAATTCGACACCCACTATCATATCAGTTCATGCGCCGAGTCCATCGCTGTTTAAAGTCAATTTGAGCGATTTCGCGTTCATCATCCCAAAGTACCTGTTTGGGACAAGGACGTCACTTATCTCGTCGCCGGCTCGCAGTATTATAATACCCATCTACTCGCTACGCAAACATAATAACGCGAGTGTTGACAATACAGAGTGTGTTTATGTGGACGGGACGTCCCGTACATGGTCTTTGCTTTGTTCCTATACGGCATACATAACTGATATAAGGTACGTTTCTCTTGGCACAAATATGTTGTTCAATATTTAATATATTGGGTACATGTTTTGCCGTTAGACCTCTTTGGAGATTCCTAACAAACTGTCGAAATTCCTACCCTTAAACAAGAAGGATTAGCATAATACCAATCGTCCCGGTTTGCGAATGGCGATGAGCGCTTGTCGAATTTCGCAATGCTAATAATACAATGGCCAGACGCACCTTGTGTTAGCATCGCATCTGACGAATGCACGACGTAAATAACCAAACAATCGACCTTAACACCCCGCTATAAGTCTCTATATAGCGTGAAATCGGCGATTTCAATATCGGAACGCAGAACTAGACACATAAATCAGTTGTTCTCCTTTGGCCGGCGGTTGAACGATCGCAAGGTAAGTTCACTTTATTATGGGTGCTTTTAAACACTATATTCGCGTGTCGGAGCCGCGGGGGCTCCGCGTAGGCTACGATTTTGAATTCACGGACAACTTTCGACAGTCATTCAATGGGGAGTTCGATGACCCGACACCGAGGCGTTGTTCGGATTTGCATGTGTCAATGACACGGTCTGCAAGCGGCTGCGGCGGCCTATACTTTTCCTTTCAGCCGCCGGCGCGCCGTGAAACAGTTTTTGGGTTGACCTCATGACACACTCAAGAGTCACGGCTACTCAACTGCCTAGTGGAATGCAATTTACAATTCGTGTTTACGTCTTACAATGATTCGGATTTCTTATTGGAATTTCAAGTAGAAAATTATTTACTGTGTTAAACTTTTTCGGTAATGATTATCGTGTTATTATTTAATTTGTGTAAACAAATATGGCTGTCGATTAGTCAGATAATAATATAGATAGTATTGAAATAATTAGACTTCCTTAGGCACATACACATTAAATATGGCACTTGTAATAAATGAATGAAGTTGTAATATCATTACCAAACAATGTCCCATTCTGAGTAAGTCCCTTTTTCGTGCCATTCCAAAAGTTGATAAATTACGGACCGCCCGCCCCAATTGATCGTTTTGAGAGGGAATTTATACCTAGCAAAGAGTTTAGCAAGAATCTTCCGGCCATCAAACACGTCGCGCCGGAACGTGCGAAATCCAATAAAGAACTTACGGCACCTGTGTCTTATTACATTCTTTTGGTGGTGCTCACGGGCGCGCCCCTAAAATTCGCCAACTTTCCATGGCGAGAGATTGCTTCTTGCCAAAGTTTCCCTTAACAAATTCGTTCATTAGTATCAGTGGTGAAATTTACACCGAGATTCATAAACCGATTGGAGCCATCTGTTTTAAAGAGACGTCTCGGACTTGTATGTGCTAACAACTACTTAAGCCCAAAATAAATCTAAATAATAAATAAATCTACTTTAAAAAGTTTTATTTTTGGTACAAGGTTTTATCGCCAACTGTACTTATTTTGCACAATCATCACTCGTTAAGAACGTTCCAGTGGTTTATTTTGGGTAGTCCAGGAGTTGCTATGACCACGTCATATCTCCATCACCAGAACAGCTCGTGGTGCCATAATATTGCGTTGTCACCGAACCAACATAAGTATGCCAAATTCACCTCCATCGACAACCGGCAAGTGGCTGTAAAACGGTTAGCAAATTTTGAAGGACAACTTAGATACCTATACATACGAACAGTGAAAGCTTAATAAAAGCTTTTTTAAAGTTGATTATAGTGCGCCTGCGATGAAGCTGTGCGCTTTGCTTGTGTGGCTAGGTTTCAATTTTAGGTAACTTTGTGCGGGTTTAGTGTTACAGTGTAAAGGAAACATTGGCTGACTCATCAGCAAAGCCAAACCGCTCAGCGAGCTCAAAATGAGCAGCATTTGCCTTTACAGCGCAGCTAACTAACAGTGGACTTTTCGGAATGTATCTTCATGGAATCTTCCAACAAAGTCAAACGGCGGAATATGCTACAAAACCGACATTAAATAAAATATCAACTTACCTCTGCAGCTTACGCTTCGCTTGCATCATCAATCATGCCATATTTATGATCATATTATTATACATTAATATTAAATGATGGGGATACAATTTGTGCGAAACAATAGTGTCCCTCTGTGGGCGTCGTTGCCATCTTAATTGCAAATGCGATATTAGCATATGTGCTTTGTAAATTCTTGAAAGGTGCCAGTCCAAGGCAATGCCTCGTCCTCACAATCAATAGAAGGATGTCATCACGCCACATAACTGGTTTCTATACATTCTGACTGGTGATGACTTATAACGGAGAAATTAATATTTATGTGTATAAAAAAATATAAACAATGTTAAAGTTAAGATTAAAATTGTGTTGTGTGTTGAGGTATTATATCATAGAACATTTCTGAATACGTAAGAAAATATACTAAATAGATTTTTGACTTTATTTGACAGAGAAACTGAGTAAACCATTCAAAATGTAAAACAGCGATTTTTAATTCAAACTGTCCTAAACGTTATTTTAATTCACACAGCTATTTAGCTGAACTGTGTTCACTGCAGCGTGTTTTGCCGCTAATTAATAAATAGCACACTCTAAAAATACTTTCTGAATGGCAGAGTGGAGGAAATTATAATCACAAGTAACTGTATGAAACATAATTGGTTGCCATGCGTTTTAGTGGGCATTACATATTAATACATGCAGAATATTCAAATGACAAACATAAACTAAAGAGCAAAGCTAAGCATAGTGAGCGTTTCATTGCGTTTGTGTTCGTGAAACATGCCTACTTTGCCCGGTTATTTCGGAAAAACACGAATATCTCATATTTTTTATTTGGTAAGGATGATATTTTATTTTGCTTAACGAATCCTCCGTAGTCATACGCATCTGTTCATGAGGAGAATTATTTTTTTGTACAACACCTATTCCAAATTTTAATCGATTTTGATCGAGGGTAAAGTTATCTGGACTTTTGCCAACATTGACCATGTCGAATTACTGACGCAACTATAGCTCTTACGATGTTGACACACGACTCACTTCAAAAGTTTGAGCAAACATGGCGTTCCATTTTAACATCTTGGTCTTAACTACGAAAAGTTTTGCACAGTACAGGTGGGAAATGTTACCTAGGTATTTTCAACTTGGCCATGCAAATCCATACACCTCACATTCCACAATTTGCTGCAAACTCCTGGCTGAAGTAAAAGACATGTTTGACTCAAAGTAAAGTCATAAATATAATCTAGTTTCTACTAAAAATAAAAATGTTGTGTTTTTGTTCAGATTTGTTTAAAATTAGCTTTTTGGGCAAAGTTTTGCCTAGTGGCAAAGTAGGCATGTTTCACGGTAGTAAGATATGCTGCCATAAAATGTACTTATCATCTAAATTTGGTGTTCAAATTGAAACAATGTATAATGTAAACATTATATCGTACTGAATCCAATTCAAAAGGGTCTTTTTTCGTAACCTAACTATTATTTGATTATTTCCAATTACACTGAGATACTACCCACGTTTAAAAAATACATCTTTCTTGGAAACTGTTTATAAACCCCTCATTTGGCTCTCGTTCCATCTCTAATATCTGGATTTCTTTCAGGTAAGCAACAGCGACTAATCTTCCTCCGAGGGCCATTATTCAGGAAACTACAAGGCGGGTAAGTTAGTGCCCGCGTGCACTGCGGATCACATAAATTACCCTTTTGAGCGATGTCGAGTAAGCTCGAATTATCTATCCATTTCGCTGGGAACAGCCACTCGCTAGCAACGCAACAATGAGCTCTCACACTAGACATGTCCACGACTCATATTGACTATTCAAATCTCTCGACCTTATCTATCTTAAATTACTTTAGCTGGGAAAAGATTCCTCTCTCGCTTTGTAAACTATTCATGTGAGACTATTTTTTAAACAGGGTTCTAAACAGAACGACGACACAGCAAGTTAAAGATTCTTTTAATGTACAAAGTTTTCAAATTTGTTTATATTATCGGATAGGCACCCATTTTTAGAAATTGGTCCGTATTGGATTACTTATTGTAGTAGTCAGTATACCCGTAATAAGACAAGCTTGTTCAATACTCGAACATTTGAATGGCTATAATATCGATATATTTCTAGTTAATAGATTTCTATTTGACGACCCATCAAAAAGCAATAAGTAGTACTTTTACCAGCCTTTGGCGCCACGACGGGCGCAGAAATAAGCACTCGCGGCTATGTATTCAGGATCATTGGAATGGAAAAGCATAGGTACACACTTACATGCCATTGCAAGAATGGAACCATTAAAGCAAATTATATGTAGTTTGCAAAATAACAAATATGCACATTATTGTATGGTTTTCAATATAATCTGAATAAAACCAGGCCTACTCCACTCACACTTTGACACTTGTTTTTGCT
Source organism: Epinotia ramella (assembly GCA_947578815.1). NCBI lineage: Eukaryota > Metazoa > Arthropoda > Insecta > Lepidoptera > Tortricidae > Epinotia > Epinotia ramella. The sequence goes on along the minus strand of OX388213.1, from coordinate 14,022,788 downwards.
GACCGTAATACGTAAAAAAATAAATTATATTCTTGACCGTTGACAACTGTCTGACGTCACTCTCGCATTGTTTACGGCGTAAATTTGACAGATAAGGATAACGTCATCACTAAGGAAGTGGACATTATTTGCCTTAGCTCTATAACTTATTCTGTGATAGGATCGATTGAGGAGGATTTCACATAGCGTTTATACGTTTTAATTGGTTGAATAAAAAAGGTTACAAATATTCTGCTCACCACCAATATTCTAGCTACGGAAAACATGCAACTGTCTTGTGAGCTTTTCTAATCTTGTGAAGTGTGATATCACGAAATATAATATGTAGGTAGTGCTGTTGTTTAGAAGTTCTTTCCTTCAGCATGGGCCCACATTCTTTCTTATGTCCGGATGCCCAGCTGTTCTTCTCTACTGAACGGCTATCACGAGGCGGTGCGCGAGCTCTCTCGATTTATCTCGCACTATACGTCTCTCTCTTATTAGAACACTTAGAAAGAGACGTATAGTGCATGAAAAATCGAAAGAGCTCGCGCGCCGTCTTGTGATAGCTGTGCAGCAGGTCGTGTGTCTCAACCGCTTCTCGTGAAATTTTGTGGGCAGGTTCGATAATTATATAGTTTTTTTTTTGGTCGATGCAGTTTTTATTCAATAGAACACGGACTCGAATTTTAGAAATCACAGTGCCACTACTTCTAAATTTGTTAGTTCATTGCTACTTTTCATAAAAGTGGCCACATCACAAACAGCCATTAAGGCGAGTTGCTTCGGGGTTCTTCTAGGATATGTGATTTTGTAAACGGTTTTATTTTGAAATACTACATATTAAAAATTAAAAAAAACTGTAATATTATATTTAAGACCTTTATCTAGTTCCGTCGGAAGTCCGTTACATAATTGGATAAACTTTGATCGATAGAAAAAAATGCCAAACATACCTCTATTCTCATCTTAAAACTGACATTATTCCAATCTTACGTAACTTGATGAATAGAAAATTACACCAAAATAAGCGTCTATGATGATGTGAGCGATGTCGGTCATAATATTTTTAATTTATTAAGACATGTTTTTTTTCACCCAAAATCAACGAAATTATGGCACAATTCACTCCCGCTCCGTTCCCGCCGCACCGCGGCAGTCCCGAGCGGAACGCATTGGAGGTCGGACGTACGCGCATTTTCGCAGCACAGCATTCGTTAAAAATGGGTAACAAAAAAAATAAAAAGAAGATATCGTCACTGGGGCTTCGGAAACTGAATAAGGAGAAAAGGTTAGTACATAAAAAAACGAATTCCCGTATTAAATACATCAACCACACACACACGCGCGCAGATTACACCGCGTACACTTCCACAGTTACACAGTATAGAGAAAAACAGTACGAGAACTACTAAACATATTTTATACTATAATAATTATGTGATTAGCATTACGAAATATTAAAAAAAAACCTTGACCGACCAGGGACTGAAAAACCGCAAAAGACCGGTAACCTAAAATAAAGGTATCAATTGAAAAAGTATCCAACAGTATCGGTACCCGAATAAATCAAATTTAATGGATACCCTTTTAAACGGTACCGCTATGGTGAAAAAACCGCAAAAGACCGGTACCCTAAAATAAAGGTACCTACCAATTGAAAAGATATCCAACAGTAACGGTACCCGTAGGTTAACCGTTTCAAGTAAAGGTACCTGACCGAAAAATGAGCCGTACAATTACGGTGACCGATAAAACGGCCTCAATGATTTCGGTCCGAGTATCGGATACCGAATAAAGTGATGGTTACATTTCTTACATTTTTCGTAACTTTTGACCCGCTCGCGTAACATGTGTTGTGAGGGGGGGGGGGGGGGGGGGCAGGAGGGGAGGTGTAGGAGGGAGAATAGGAGAGGGGGAGGAGGGAGAGTAGGAGGGCGGAGCATGAGGGGGGGGCAAGGGCGGGGCGGCAGAGGGGGGGGGGGTCGCCACTTGAGAACCTTTCCGCCACAACGGCCATCGGTTCGACGTGCAATGTGCCCACTGCCACTTAAGTTTAACGATGCGGAGGGCAGCCGAAAGACGTCCACTGCTGGACATAGGCCTCCCCCAAAGAGTGCCACAATAACCGGTCCTGCGCCACCCGCATCCAGCGAACTCCCGCGACCTTTACCAGGTCATCAGTCCACCTTGTGGGGGGCCTACCCACGCTGCGCCTTCCGGTACGTGGTCGCCACTCGAGAACCTTTCCGCCACAACGGCCATCGGTTCTACGTGCAATGTGCCCACTGCCACTTAAGCCTAGCGATGCGGAGGGCTATATCATCATATCAACCGAAAGACGTCCACTGCTGGACATTGGCCTCCCCCAAAGAGTGCCAGAATGACCAGACTGATATTTTGCCCCGGGATACATAATTTAGTCATCATCATATCTGCCGAAAGACGTCCCCTACTGGACATAGGCCTCCCCCAAAGAGTGCCACAATGACCAGTCTGATATTTTGCACCGAGATACATAATTTAGTCATCATCATCATATCATCATATCAGCCGAAAGACGGCCACTGCTGGACATAGGCCTCCCCCAAAGAGTGCCACAATGACCAGTCTGATATTTTGCACCGAGATACATAATTTAGTCATCATCATATCAGCCGAAAGACGTCCACTGCTGGACATAGGCCTCCCCCAAAGAGTGCCAGAATGACCAGTCTGATACTTTGCACCGAGATACGTAATTTAGTCATCATCATCATATCAGCCGAAAGGCGTCCACTGCTGGACATAGGCCTCCCCCAAAGAGTGCCACAATGACCAGTCTGATATTTTGCCCCGGGATACATAATTTAGTCATCATCATATCAGCCGAAAGACGTCCCCTGCTGGACATTGGCCTCCCCCAAAGAGTGCCACAATGACCAGTCTGATATTTTGCCCCGGGATAAATAATTTAGTCATCATCATATCAGCCGAAAGACGTCCCCTGCTGGACATAGGCCTCCCCCAAAGTGCCACAATGACCAGTCTGATATTTTGCACTAAAATTTTATGATTAAAATTCGTCTATGAAACAACAATGTGATTGATTTTAAAATAATTGTTAAATAATTAGTGTTTTTCTACTTTGTGTTTTCTTTTATAGGTTTCTGCACCCGTGGGTGCCAAACGGAACCATATTACTAAGTCTATACCAATCAATTCAATTCCATCTGTTTCTTCATCGGACCTTTAACTGAGTTTTCCCAAAACCCGCAAAAAACCTTAAAATATGCACCGTTATAGTGGACAAATTGTGAAATAGTAAAAAAACAATACAGGGTTTTTTCTGTAGTCCGAAACCCGTACATAGTTCACACCCTTCACAGATAGCAAACTTGACCCTTGCACGGTCCAGTTAATATACGGCGATCGTAAGATCACTTTACTGTGACCCGTCTTGTCTGTGCTATGACTGCCGCGCGGTCACGTGCTCGACGAGCGGGTCGGGGCGCGCGGGCGGCGCTTCACGGATTGCCGCGCACCTCACCCCCTCAGATTGCTTAGCGCGTCGAATCATATCGCCTTAAACTAACTCATGTTTCGCCCCAAAGCCAATAGTTAGTCTTCATAAAAAATCAATTCTTTCCGTCAATATACCACGTGCCCTATAGGCAGAATTATTCTTAAAATGTTATCATTTATCGCAAGTTTCACATGTAATTGAAAAGCCAAACGTCCGTTCGGCACATCGTTAATTGTACTTTCACTGAATTATGCAATTACGTGCTAAAATGACCATTGGGATTTTATCACGTCACCATTGCAGCCGATTCAATACTAATTGTATATAGCCGCTAATGTACAATATCTGACGTGACAATTTTAAGTTAATTCAAATTTCTATCATTTATTTTAGGAAAATAAGACATTTCTGTTCTGTTAAATATACATAGACGTATATTTAAACTATATGTCTATATTAACATGATATTGGGTTATTAAAGATCTCTATTTCTGCCATTTCTGTACCACAGGAAACCCTTTCAAAACGTCGCTTACATGAACGCTAGCTTCACTTATCCAATTTGTAACTTAGATATAAAACTTATCTCACACGGAACGATGAGTAAATCTTCGCGAAGGTCATAAACCTCACACGAAGGGTTTTCGGCAATTTGAAGTGCGTAATCACGTGGCTTTTCCAATTACGTCCAGCACTTCGCATCTCGAGTATGGTGTGTGCTCTCCCGGCGCCAGCTAGCGGACACAACACAGTAGGCTACCGCTACCGCATATATGATGTAATGTTGGCTTTTGAATGTCATATCGAAACAAGGGACGATTGTCGTGCCTGCGCCAACATCTTTTTTAAAAAACGTAATTAACAGACGATGGTTTAATCTAAATACATTCTGGATAATGCCAAACTTTGGGAATCCATTTAGTATTCAATAAAAAACAAATATAAAAACAACAGTAATTGGTTACTATGAAGTAGTTTGATGTATTACTAATTAGCCACTTTGACTTTTAAAGTACGAGAGAACCAATCCTAACGAAGATATGAGCAGAGGTCGGAATGAATTAGAGCTTAAAAACACCAGCTTTTCTAGCGCTCTTCCATAGAATCATCAGTCATGCAGAAACATCAGAATGCATATGCACTGAGGGGTTACCGCGAAAGCCTGAAGACAGGAGGACGGATATCTCTATCACTTTAATATGCCAAGTGCGATAGAGATGGAGTTATTCGGTTAATTTTTAGCGATTAGAGCTCGCGTCTAGCACAAAATGTTTTGCGAATTGTCTCATCGCGGGCTACTCAGTACGTCTAGCACAACTTGCTGAAAAGCCGCTTCTCGCGCGACTGAGCGTCCCCTGTCTCATTCGCACCGTGCAAATTCGAAAGAGGAGGGTAGATCTTTCTCGACTCGCGTCGCGGCTCGGCGTCAGTTGTGCTAGCCCCTCTGCGATTCCTGACTCAATCGCGCTGTGCAAATTTGAAAGAGGAGGGTAGATCTTTCTCGACTCGCGTCGCGGCTCGGCGTCAGTTGTGCTAGCCCCTCTGCGATTCCTGACTCAATCGCGCTGTGCAAATTTGAAAGAGGAGGGTAGATCTTTCTCGACTCGCGTCGCGGCTCGGCGTCAGTTGTGCTAGCCCCTCTGCGATTCCTGACTCAATCGCGCTGTGCAAATTTGAAAGAGGAGGGTAGATCTTTCTCGACTCGCGTCGCGGCTCGGCGTCAGTTGTGCTAGCCCCTCTGCGATTCCTGACTCAATCGCGCAGTGCAAATTTGAAAGAGGAGGGTAGATCTTTCTCCACTCGCGTCGCGGCTCGGCGTCAGTTGTGCTAGCCCCTCTGCGATTCCTGACTCAATCGCGCAGTGCAAATTTGAAAGAGGAGGGTAGATCTTTCTCGACTCGCGTCGCGGCTCGGCGTCAGTTGTGCTAGCCCCTCTGCGATTCCTGACTCAATCGCGCAGTGCAAATTTGAAAGCGGAGGGTAGATTTTTCACTTCGTGTCGCGGCGTCAGTTGTGCTAGCCCTGCTGAAGTGGTTAAAGTCCCACTGCCGCTGTGTGCGCTGCGCGGTCTTTACGACTCGAACCGTACATATATCGCGCGCCGTAATTGAAGGCAGCCGCGCGTGTCCTGTTTGTTTCTTGTACTCATCAAACTGGCTGTTACATTGCAACCGTAAATCTGTGCCGACCCACTGCTTTGTTATATCTGCCCATTAGTTTGTTAGAAAATGCTATTAGAAGAATTTACTGTGGTGAGACTGATGACAGTTTGCTTACGGTATTGACATAACGGCGGATTAGACATAATTGAATGTGATCTCAACAGAGGAATGCGATATGACTTTGTCAAGAGAATATAAATACGCATTGATAGAGTTCATTTTGTTTGTCATTTAAATCTATTTGTAAGCTACGGTAGCCTAGTGGTTCAAGCATGCGGCTGTCAAACGGCGGTCGTGGCTTCGAAACCTGCATACAACTACGAAGAAATTCAAAGATGTATGTGAAGTCTCCAACCCGCACTGGGCTAGCGTGGGGACTACTTTCCGTACCCTCTCATCCATGAGAGGAGGCCTGTGGCCAGCAGTGAGACGTATAGAAAAGAAGCTCATTCGATAACAAAGTTGATCGAAATGTATTTAACGCTACGTGACGTGACAAATCCGCTGAAATACACCGCTGGCAAGGGACAAAAACCGGTAACATAAACAGGAAAACGGAGGATAAATTTGACAGATGGTGACCCGCGAACGCCATTCGTATTCATCAATTTCTGTGAAACGCGAACTGCAGAAGGGTTGAAATAAAAAAGCTGCGGACTACATTTGCAGATCCGAATCTACTTTAGCAGCTGATGGATGAAAAAGTCGCAACGGACCTCGGCACTGTTTTAATGATTTCGAAATCGAGTGTCATTGGACGATTTCTATGTTTAAATGCTATGCTGGTTTGTTTTTGATTTGTTCTTAATAATTTCCAATCAATGAGTGCGTCGTTCCATTACGCACAAAGAATACATGTTTTGACTGTACCTCGAGCGAAATAACGCAAAACCTCAAAATTATTGGGAAGTTTATTTATCTGGTTCGTGACTCTACAGTCGTTTTCATACTTGTCAGCTGACATGTGTCAACTGTAACATTGTGGCATATATTGCATTTTCTTTGCCGCTTCGGCTATACTCGGTGTGTGGGACTCACTCTGAGGTGCAAATTCAACCGAACGTGGCTGACACCACCGGACGACAGTGACGCTATTGTTCGCACATAGTCGCACGGCTGGCTGGTGTCATGCCAACACGACAACCTTAACTAAATGAAAGAACACATGCTATGTGTTAGAGCGGGATAGCATGATTTCTGTTTTCTATCTATAAAATATCGGTATTGTTAGATAGAATACCTTCTGTACTTTAGTGAAAATGAAATTGTGGAATCTGTTCTCGATTCTGATCAAACTATTTGATTTTTTTGCGTCCCACATATTTGGTCCCTCATCTTACACTTTGTATATTGTTAAAGTTTTTAAATTGCCTGAATTTAAGTACCTATTATTTTTCGGTATCGTATTTTTCTCACACTATTGTTAATGAGAAATCCTCAGTGTCGAATTGATGAACACCAAAAAGTAAAAGCTACGGCTAGCGGCACAACTTGGTGTAGGTACCTACACTACTCATACATACACGTTACGAGTAGGTACGTCACAGCGAACGGGAAATGCGGTTGTAGCGAGTGAATTCAATATTTTCAACTCGACTTTATTACCCAATTACTAGCTACGTTAACAAGCAGACTTCGGTTTTGTTCGTAATGTCCATTTGAACAAGCATTTCCTTGACCGTTGGTATATAAATGTCCTACAACTGAGTAATTGCCAACGCTCTATAAATAGCGTCAAACATTTTTGCACCCATTGATACCTAGGTACTATAAATAAATGCCTGAGTTAGAAATCATTCATCTGCTAGTGAAATTAACGGATTTCTAATCGAGTTGTTCTTATGTTAAAATAATGTGGCCTCTAATTTTATACTGGCATACGACACGTAATATATATACTTACTTGTATCAAAACTATAAGAGTTCAGTTTTTGAAATTTTGTCTACGTAACCCTAACATGGAGTTAAAAGTGGTTGTTACCTACTTTATAAAATGTTCAATCACAAAATGTGTCATTGCCGTCATTTGTATTGAGCACATGACTCTGTCCCCTTTACAGCTGCCACGAGCCCAAACTGAAAAGGGGGCCGAGACGGATCCGGATATATTAATTGCTTTAGATGATGGTACGCGCATCCGCGCGGAAATTAGAATCAGCCGACTATACTCATAATACCTACACTCCCCGGATGTGGTGCGAATTTTGCACAAGAACAGGACATGGATAGTTGGAGAGTTATTACAATATATGTATTGTCATGAAGTGCTGATTTTAAACGATGTTTCGCGCTGTTTGTCTAACTCTAATACAATCGATAAACAGAGAGATTTAAAGATATTAATACAACATTTTATGGCACCTTTTGTGGACACTCGTAAAATTTATAGGTATTAACGTCTCCGAGCGAGCAATAAACAGCCAGTCCGCTGAGTAAGCCGGGGAACTGCGGGACGTTTAATATGTATTCCTCTCGGCGGGCAAGTTGGCCACGGACGCATCACTCCGCAATTAAGGGCCAGACAAAACGTCCCCGGCCGGGAGCGAGCGCTTCATCAAATATTAAAACCAGCCTGCACCAGAACATGAACAAATCCTACGGCGCATTTAATATTTTACCTCAAACGGTCTGCGGCTTTCGCCGGCGGAGTTTTCTCGCGGATTTGCGCGGCGATTTCAGTTTTGTTTAGTGCTGTGCCGTGAGGCGTCAGCCGAAGAACTTGCGCGACTCTAAGCTGAGGATAAGCGCCCGACGGACTGCCGTGCCCACTAAAAGATACTGCACCATCAGTGACGTCAACTCATCCGTTTAGTCGCTTAAGTAGATAATACAAAGCGAGTATTATCTATTGACTGGTTCATTTGGAATTTATCGACTGGCCGCTTGTTAGTACAACAGAGCTTACATTAACGTCTGCAATTATAGCACGTTAACGTATGAGATAACGGAAGTGATGCAACCGAGGCAGTTCTTTTACTTAGTAAACAGTAACGGTTGAGTTTTTATTATCGTAGACTTCGTAGAGCAATCTAGCAGAGACTGATCTTGCCTGGTTTTAATTTGGAATGAAAGTGATGTCCGTTTAATCTAAACAGTTCTATATTTCGCCGCGTGATTGTCTCGGCGGGCGGACAATGGGATATAAAACGGCGGCTAATGTCACCGCCGAAGATAAATCGTGACATCTTGCTCGCTTCCTGTACACTTTTTTTAAATTATCGATTCGCGTCTTAAGATTGTAGGCCGAATGTCTCGCTAATCGGATGCAGTATTAACTTCCTAAGTCTGTTGATAATGAATATTCAGCAGAGCGACACCAGTTGTCTTGAATTTGCAAGAAATAATCCCGGACGTCTGACTGCCATAAATCTTTCAGCGACCTTAAAGCTATATAGAATTTATTTTGCCAAGAGCCCTATTTTTAAGAGCTTTGGAGCTGTTCACAAATAATATGCTTGCAGGGGAGGACTTATTCATGGTTAGGTACTAATGACCTTTACAGGCGAGCGATGTGTTTAACACTGCCCTAACATGACATATACACTTCGTATTGTATGTGTCTGTGTGTAATGTGTGTACGAGTATGCGACGTACAACAAATGAAGCAAGACTAGGTACAATTGATAAGAAACTATTCACATGTTATCATGTCGAATAATGTTTACCGTATTACGTACTCCTTATAGTCTTATATCTTGAGTGTTACTTTTTGTAATTACTAAATTACTAATGTGTGTGCAAATTCTCACAAACTCACTATGTTTAGTTTTTTTGATAATTTTCATTATTTAAATAAATTTTGTCACGCTTTACTTACTTTTCTGTAAGGAAATTTAAAAGGACATTACATTTTACACACGCATCACGTTATTGGAAACGGTAAATAACAGTTTTTCTAACGTAGCACCCAATTAATACTTTTGGTTTAGCTACTATGGATGGCGGGATACAATATCGTTTTCTCCAGGACATTGCATAGATATAGCAGCTAGGGCAGGTAACGAGTTTTAAGCGATCCATACGTATATTCGTATTATGTTTGCATACTCCAATTTTTCTTTTTATATCGTAGTAATATTGTACAGTTGAGTTCTCCAATATCTATAGGTATAGACAACCTTTCAAAAATATCTACGCATGTGTCTTATGTCAGTAACAATAAAGTCTCTGTAAAGATATTTTTGAAAGGGTGTGTGTGTAGAAATTGGAGAACTCGACTGTATGTCGAATTATTATTATACAAGTTTTGGTTGACGAACTTTGACATCGGGATGAAAGTCGCTACAATGATCAGTATTTACAAGACTCCGGCATACAATACCTTGGTTCACGTGGAAGCAAGTGGTCATTACACGTATCACGACAGCCTCCATTATAAATAAAAGAGCCTCCCGCTGTGTAAGAAACTTATTTATATATCTCGCGTTAAGTCGAATAAAGCCGGCGCATCATACTTAACAAGATTTGCGAGATTAATTTTGTTGAATATTCATTTTCATTCGGTTTCGGTCCCTAAAGCTGAGCAGTTTAGAGTATTACGAATTCTATGGTAGATGTGTTTCCGGGCAAGTTTTCAGAATATTATTCAATTATTCAGTTTCACATGGTAGGTAAAAACAACTGTATTTTGTAAGGATTGAGTACTTATTTTACTGTACGAACGATGATGACGATTAACTAATTTCATAATTTGTGTTTTCACATTTAAATTGCATGAGACATAACACAACACATAAATAATTAGGCCCAGTATTACCAACAAAATAATGTAGTGTCACTTCTAGCAACTGTAGGTGAAAAATTGCAGTAATAGGTCGCTAGTCCATCGCCCAGAACACACTTCAACTCTATTCCCATAGTCTAAAAGTCTACTTACGACCTTTCCACATAAGGAGGCGCTATTCTAACCCAACACCACACGGGGAAGCAAGTAAATATCCAACTAAAGTACCGTAAAAAAACCATGTTACGCTATAATGATACATTGATTGATACATCGCTATCACTATCTAGATTAACTAGAATGGCAAACTCAAAGAAAACCATGTTATTCAACATGTCACGCGTGTTTGATATCACGCATACATTGCGAAATTATGCCTTAGCGCACCACTAACCTAAGGCTGTAAAAGGCAGGAGGGAGATTGTTGTTTTCCTTTGACACCGACGGTGTTTGGAATTCCTGCGTCAATTAAACGGCTGTTTGTAAACAGGCTTGACACCGGCGATCGGTTTCCACGGAACGCTTTTCCTTTACCCTTCCACAGTAATTTATCGTCAGTAAAATTGGGTTCTGTGAGCCACTCATTCCAGAGCCCTAAAGGTCAATCTGTGACATACATTTTGGATTCCAACTTCATTTCTTTCATGTGCACTGGGAATGTCGGAACGAGCGCGCGAAATACTTTGAAATCAAATTGTATTGCGACACGGATTGGTTTTGTAAAAAAGTACATTTTCACACCGGGAATTGAATTTAATGAGGGCCCGCATGGCTATTGTTACTTAATTAAGTCATGTCAATTTAAGCGCCAGTACTTATATTCCAAACAACAAGCTAAGCTATACATATTTAAGTTCAACAGCAAACGAAAGCTCATGCAAAAGTCGCTTACTTGTTCCAAATCAAGACCTACTGATTTTATTAGGTACTGCGCCTCCGCCACTGCACTGCGAGCCAATTTCTTTGAACCGTAACGACTCCTTTGAACGAACAAGCGCTGTGGCCATTTTAAAACCCTCGCGATTCAATCGAGCTCTGAAAAGGCTTTTGATTCTAAGCTAATTTGTAGACTGCCAGTAAGTAGGAGACTATAGGGCAAAAACTTCATCACAGAGTTGTTCCTGATTTTTAAAACAACGAAAGCGTTTTTTTTGTTTTATCACAACAGAGAAAGTTCGGGTATTTGAGAGTTACGTGTTACAGTAACCCACATAGCGCCCCTCACGCAATCTTTCACCCCAAACCTTTGCGTCCGCCGGGGGTAATGAAAGAAATCATTAACCATTACACTGTAAACTGGGGGCAGATGTGCCCTCCCGTTTGAACTTTCAGAAATCGCAGTAAGTATATTTTGATAATCTAGTATTTAGTACGAAGGAATAAGCTGAAGGAGTGTGATCACATCTTTGGTGATCGTACCTACTTATTACAAATGTTTGAAATTATAATCAAGTCCAATGTATTCAGAAAAATCACTAAATCTAGGGGAAAAATCATCTATTCGTTTACATTGCTGAACCATGTTCTCTCATCTCGGTTCAAGGTGTTTTTTATTTACAATCCATAATCCTTCAACTCATTATTTATTCCAGAACAATTAGAACGAACTCGCACTCGCACAACATGACTACTTAAACATTTCTAACCCCACCACAATCAGTAAAGTATTATAATATGAATCATCTCAACCAATTAACGAAATATTCTCTGTTCTTGTTTCTGTTAAGGCACGGGCCAAACTAAGCGAGCGTTCAACGTTAAGCATTACTCAATATGCTCGCTCACCGAATACAGTGTTATTGTGCTTAATAGGTGGATTGCAAAAAAAATGTACATAGGTAGTTAAGAGCCTTTTAATCTAATCTACGCTTGAACTTTTTACATTGTGTAGATAACGACCATTGCCCATACGTTTTATATGGGTAAGTAACTAATAGGTATAAAATATTCCTTTCCCCGCTGCACTAACTAACATTAGTTAAATAGTACTACTTTATGTAATTGAACAGCAATGTAATTGTAGTCCTTAATTTTTTTTTGGTTTACGCTTTGAATACCTAAAATAAAATATTAGTGAGGCTGATATTTTTTATATATATATTTTTTTTATATACCTAGTCGTCCCCGCATGGCCGAATAAACTCAAAACAAAACCGTGGTAAGCGTATAGGCAGTTGGAATCTCGCGACGATACGTCTAAACATGCCCTTAGTCTGTGTCATGGGTCAGTCACCGAAAACAGTGTAGTTGTGCGTTAGACAAAAGACTTTCAGCGATTAGCCGTTGCTTTCGCACTCAGCAAGGGATACTTACTATTACTTACACATTTCGCGGATTAGTTTTTGCTAGACTGCGTGAAAATGTATTGATACTCGAAAACTATACACTGAAAGCAAAGAAGACTAGAGGCGTCCCGCCGCCTTTCATCTTACGAAAACAAAATATATTAATTGAATATCTTTATTTAACGATCCGATCAGTTTTAATAATGTTGCGGACAATATAGACGGGCATTTTCAATAAATCGTGTACCAAATTAGCGTGAGATGACAAATAAAAATTAACTCAGTGTCAGTTTTGTGACGACAATTAAGAATTCATATTATGTGAAAATTAACTTGTATATTCATTTATAAATTGAAAAGAAAAAGTTTTTTTTATACAAACTGAACACTTAATTATCGTCACAAAACTGATACTGAGTTAATTTTTATTTAACAACACGCTAATTGGTTATACGATTTATTAAAGATGCCCAGACACGTGTTCTTTTCTTATGGACAAATGTGCAGCATTTACACTGATTTCGGCGTCTTTAATTTACGGTTAAATCGTACCGATCTTCTGTCATGAAGGAACAACAACAGAGAGGTAATTTACGGTTACAAATGGTTAGAAACAACCCCAATCTTTTGGTTCTGATAATTGCAGGGGTATGTTTAATCCAAATATTTCGTGGCTCGGCTAAAACAGTGTTATTGTGTGTCGTACAATGGGTGCCACCGCGCGATTAGCTGCCGCATCCGCCCCCGCGAGCCGGCCCTGCTTTTCAAAATGGCGGTTGGTAGGGAGCATTCTTTGTCTCTTGCGTCGTTGTTGCGTGGAGACAGTGCACTGATTACACAGATGCTTAAGTAATTCTGTCCGTCCCGTGTTAATTGAGGGAAATGGGTTAATTATCTGCTTTCCTTTTGCCCGTGATTTTACACGGTTTTTTAATTTATTTTGACGAGTACCTAGTGTTAACAGACGGCTTATAACCGTTTGTTTTGATAATCAGTACCTACAACATTGACCTGTGTTGCCCAGACAATTGAATAAATATTTCAACATGGACTCTGTTATTGTTGCAATAGAGTCGTAGTAAAGATATTGTTGAATGAGTTAGTTTAGGGCAGATATTTTTGTGACTGAATATAAGCAAGGTACCGCGTATATTCAACAAATGCAATATGAGTAGTAAATAAGTATTTCGGTATAGAAATGAAGCGGCGTAATACTTTTACATTTTAATAGCTTTGTTGGTAGGCAGTTATCGATTTCCTCCTACTTAGTACCTACTAATCTACCTGCCATGGCTGTTTAAGATAACAACTATTTAAGCGTGCACATTTTTCAGGATATATAAAAACGTTAAAACGAATAGCACAAACACGCAAGATAATTGTTTTCTCTTTGCCATCGTGAATAAATCAATCTGCAAAAGGAATACTAAAATATATTTGAACACACGTTGCAGAGTGCAACTACATTTTGGACCGAGTATTTATTTATAGGGCGAGGGCGGCGCGGGCGACGACCGAAGCAAGGCCGTCTAACCAAACCGTCCTGCCCAAATCAGAACGACATAAGCGACATCATACCGACGTAATTCTGTATCCCCATAATTATATGACCTCAACCCGACATATGACCTCAATATGCGGATAAATCAGCCGGTACTAACATGATGGTTTACAGAGTAGGTCTGGGTCATTGTCAGATTTAGGTGCGCGTCTTTTCGGTGGACATTGCCAAAGTTAAGGGCTTTAAAGCCTAAATTTTGTTGAACTCTGAATCCGCATAAACGGCGTCGCCTCTTCTATAATTCTATGCGATAAAAACATATTATATATAAACATAAGCCCTTAACTATTGCCCACCGAAAAGACGATTTTTGTTTTACTGACTGACAACGTCTAGTAAATGTCGCTTAGAACATTTTTACTCCCACTGTCTCGGCCCTAAAATGTTTCAGCGAATGTATTTACGTCTGCGTGAGGTCCTGAGCCTTTGTGATGTTCCCAGAATGCAGACATGCGATTAACATTGTCTGGTTTAATATTGTAAGGAATGCCTGCGTTAGGGCATGATCGGCTGTTACTCAGACATACTTGCATATTTGTACTTTATTATATTTACCTGTCAGCAACGTTTAAGTCGTTCCGATACAACTACTAAAAATATTTGGTGACTCTCCGATAGAACTATATATTAACGAACAACTTGTTTTGACTTGTGCACTATGATAACACTACTAACACAAAGAAGTGCATAAATAATAAGACTATACTTATAGCTTATTAGCGCTTAATATTCGCTATAGGTATATAAAAAAGTGAACACCCGACCACTGACAATTTATTTAGAATTTAGATTGGAGAATACCATAGAAAAATGTATATCTTATGTATGTGTGTACCAATTAACAAACCACTCAATCAAGAAATGTAATAATGACTCGACTAAATCGAACACTCTTCACAGTATACCAGCACGGCCAGACTCAACCCTTCTCTGCCCATAAATCCAGTCTGCAGATACACTAAACAAACGTCTCTTCCCCCTTTACCTAAAATCAGCAGAGCAGCTTACCTAATGTTCTCCTTTTAAACATATTAATGCAGTTACAGCATCTCGGTGCTTCCACATTTGCTGACAACGAAGACAAGAGTTAATATTATTACGACTATTGCGAACTATCGAATGGAGCACTGCTTTTCGTATTTGTTTTGTTTCTCGTTGTTACAGAAGAAGCCACCGAATAAAAATTTCTTCGCGTGTATGTACGTAGATAGTAGCTCTAACAAAGTTTTGATACTACCAAACAAGGATATAGTTAAATATATGATTTGTTCAAACAACCTAACTCCAATTTCGTTATTATGTGTCTTACAGATTGCAGCGATGTTAACACCACGAACAGTGGCACCTATAATTGCCACTTTGCAATTGCGTTGGCGATTATCGAACAGTGGTTATAATTTAAATGAAATCCCATGCCATTTAAACTTGATTTTCCATGCCAGGAGCCCGCCGTCAGCTGCGGCAGAAGCATCGATGATCCGCCCGCTGAACGAGTAAAACAATTATCAAGAGCCGAGTGGATCTTCGTGTCTCGCTCTCTGCTTATTTGTAGTTGCATTTCCTCCGTTTATATACTCCCCTGCTCCGCTAGCTCGGTAAACGAACTCCAAAATTCTGAATCAGACTTGATTGAATCGCAGTCGTGCCCGCGGGAATGGAGTTATTTTCCGACCCATTTCATGCGAGGTCTCAACGATCGACAAGTCACAACCGCACAAGCTCGCTTCACGTGTTTGTACCCTCTCGAGAAATTCTTTCCAGTTCGTTTATTTGTTTGCACACTATTGTTTTGCTACCTAACATAACGCATATTACGCGGGAATTGTTTATGAGTTGTGAAAATATCGTAGCATTTTCGATGTGTCTGTAAAAACATTGTATGTACTATTCGTTTTAGTTTTAGAGCGTTCGTTATAGCTCATATTGTTGGATGTTACCTAATCAACGGAAAGTCTTCTAATCGCCCGGCGGTAAAAAGGCTCATTTCTGTAGCGTTCTGTTGTTTCGTTCCTCGTTGCTTGGACAATGGGCAGCGTACGCACTGCCCCGCGTCATCAATCACGGCCCCTCCCCCCCCACGCCCCATTCCCCACACCCAGCGCACCCCTGACTGATCTACCCTTACATTACAGGTGAACGTAGAAATCTACACGCATTAAATATAACCCTATCGAAAGCCCCACGCAAATCGTACCCCAAAGTCTGATAAGTAGTTCGCTTTCTAGTAAATACTTCGTAACGATTTTGTATAGAATTAGGATTGTAATCTCTTCCATTCGTTCACACAATGTCGTCAACTCGATATTATTTCCCGCAAGTAATGATAGGAATTCCTTTGATCATGCTACGGACGGCGCGTTGTGATGTTTATAGGAAAACGAGATCATTGCTGGTTTACATTTTTTCCTTTTTCATGTTTTTCCTTATTGTTCCCACTCTGTTCCGCCAATAATCTTTGATTACATTTCAGTTTACATTTATTAGGTATTCAAAAAGTAACGTTACACTTTAAAACAATGGACCTGTACACCGATTTGCTTACAACATTGTATTGGTACAAGTTCTTTATTATAAGGTGCCAATAAACGAGATATGATATCTTCGAGTCCCATTGAGTCTTCTTCTCTTCTTTGTCCTCGCCTTTTCCCGTTACACGGGGTCGGCTTTCTTTATCATGCGGCGCCATGTAGTCCACTGGCTGGTATCCTCTTCTTTAAGCCCGAGGCTATTCATGTCTCTGTGGACATTCGTCAACCAGGTCATTTGAGGTCTTCCCCTTCCTCTTCGAGTCCCATAGAGTCAAATAAAATATTAAAATACAATTCATCATACGACTAAACACCTACGGGGTAGACAAGATACGAAAAACGTATTCGTATGTTTATGAAATATTCACCCATAGACCCCTACTTCCTTCCATTGTGCGCCGAAGCGTCTAATCTTTTAATCTTTAGTAATCTCGTGCATTCAGCCAATTTGAATCGTACCCGTTAGGACCATGTCACAATACTATAACGATAAAAACACGAGTAATGCATGTCAAAGTGAAAAACTGTATTGCTGAGAAAAGTTCCAGTCTGAGCACCAAATCAAATTGGCTGACTGTTAGTGCGGTGTCCACACCATCGCGTGACTGGCGTTAGCATTAAGAGTCAGTAAATGAAGCTTAATTGATATGTATTCCGATAGCGGTAGCTTAATTTCAGAAGTAGAAATAAGAATATAATAGCCCAAACATGCTACGAGCAGTACGAACACACTAAAAGAATTTAACTAACACAATAATGTAACTATTAACACTGAAACCCCATTAAATCACGCACACGTCCCAAGATTATACGGCTGCCTAATTCCGAAACGTTCTTATCGTCGTAGATTATACAGCTGCCTAATTCCAAAACGTTCTTATCGTCGTAGATTATAAGGCTTCCTAATTCCGAAACGTTCTTATCGTCGTAGATTATACAGCTGCCTAATTCCAAAACGTTCTTATCGTCGTAGATTATACGGCTGCCTAATTCCGAAACGTTCTTATCGTCGTAGATTATACGGCTGCCTAATTCCGAAACGTTCCTTGGACTCGATTCGACTTACAAAATGTGGCGTCTTACCGTTATGCCCCGTGTTTCATGTCTCTTTCATTTTGAAAGACAGATAAACAGTGAGGATATCCTTGAGACTTGCTGAGGACATGTAAACTTCTGAAAGTCACATCGCACCCGTCATATGATCGATATGTGTGCACATTATGTATCTTATGTCAGTGTATAGGTATCATAATCATATATGGTACCTACTTAATTCGGACACTGCTAGGGCGACGCTATTTGATAAGCATCCCTCATAATCATGACTATCATCATTCGTTTGCCGCATCATATTAAAATACAGATGAATCATTATTTTGTCGAGTTGTAAAATGAAAACATGTTTTTACCAATGTAACTAAACCTTTTTAGGGTTCCGTAGCCAAATGGCCAAAAACGGAACCCTTATGGATTCGTCATGTCTGTCCGTCTGTATGTCATAGCCACTTTTTTCCGAAACTATAAGAACTTCTGTATAGTAAGTAAAGTATTATGTGAACCGCATTAAGATTTTCATACAAAAATAGAAAAAAAACAATACATTTTGGGGGTTTCCCATACTCAGAACTAAAACTCAATTTTATTTTTCATCAAACCCCACACGTATGGGTGTGGGGTATTTATGGATAGGTTTTCAAAAATGATATTAAGGTTTCTAATATCATTTTTTTCTAAACTGAATAGTTTGCGCGAGAGACACTTCCAAAGTGGTAAAATGTGTGTCCCTGTAACTTCTAAAATAAGAGAATGATAAACCTAAAAAAAAATACGATGTACATTACCATGCAAACTTCCACCGAAAATTGGTTTGAACGAGATCTAGTAAGTAGTTTTTTTAATACGTCATAAATCGTAAACCGCAATTTACCTTTCGTTCAATCAACTCAAATATAAAAATTAAAAACCCTAAATACGGAACCCTTCATGGGCGAGTCCGACTCGCACTTGGCCGCTTTTTAAATATACAGGAATAATTTCTACCCACAATGAGTTTACACAACATATTCACGGAATATTTAAATACTCCAAAGCCTTTTTTACTTAGCTAAAAAAAATCTGCACTATTTACTTTGAACTGTCGTAGCGACCGTAGCAAGTGCTTCTTATCTCGTAGCAAGCCAAGCAATCGTAGCATCCGCATGCGGAATTGTAGCGAGTCAGATCGGTATTGATCTTTATTTTGTACGCGTCTGTCCAAGATGTTGTAATGTTCTACGGTTAATGGAAGTCTAGAGGGCGGAAGCCATAGTCGACTTGATATCAAATTTTCCTTTTGTTTTACGCATTCGTTCTGACATTTTGGCGCGACTGTAAGCGAGCACACGCGGCAAATGTAAATGTGATTTCAATTCACGACGTTTAGGATCTAAAATTAAAACTTTTTTTAAGTATTAAACGAACTGAGTACCTAATTCTTTTTTTGGTTTATTTTGCAATAGGTACTATAATTATAACATTAATCATAGTCACACGACAACTTTCCAGCCTACAATAAGTTACTTGTAAAATAGGGCCATAAATAACTGAGTTATCAGGTTATAATTAATATCATAACAATAACATTATTAATAGGTAAATAGGGCAATTGTTGGACCCATTTAACACAGTGTTCAAATGATTTTTCCTGCGGGTAATCCCAGATTACAAATTTAAAATTAATTTGGTTTTCCTGGCATAAAATAAGACTAAATCATTTGCAAACCTCCTCTCGATGTTTCACCCTAACTGCTACTATTTCGTACCTACTTAGTATGTATGGGTGAAAAAGTTTGGTTAGGGAAAGTAAGTACTTACATAAATATTAGGTGCTATACTGATTTTCCGGTGTAATAATCCTAAATCCTACTGTGAGTTTCAATCTTGAATCAGAAAAGCCGAACCAGCAGCCTTTCTCGACATCATGCATCGCTGACCATCGTTGGGTGTATTTGCGCTTTATTTTTTTATTGTTACCTAATTGTTTTATACAACAGTGGGATTGTAAATTAAGTCATCTATGTGTGTTCACGGCATTCCCCTCGAGACATCCGTATTCGGGTAAGGACCAAATTCTTGCCCAACAGTTAGCCTGGTCAGTCGGTAGTTATAGCCTTACAAACTGAAGAAGGGAAAAAAGTTCCGTTGTGACACAAAAATTAACCATAGAATTGTATGGTTAATTTTCGTGTCACAACGGAAAACGTTCATATAAATTTTAATTGAGTGAGTTAAGCTGGCCAAGAATTAGGTCCTTACCCATTTACGGACTAGTATTGGAAAATTACGAGGGGTCGCCTACTGTTGACTGCGGTTGACTGGTCCATGGCTACTAATTATAGCGTCAGAAAAGCTGATCCAATGAATTTATCCGAATCGAAATTCAAATATCTAATCCGTAAGTAAGAAACTATTACGCTATTGACCACATTGTGGTCTGCCATTTCTAACAGAAACTTACTTTATTATAAGAGATCCCTCGTTAAACACATAAGAAAAGTTAAACAAACTTCATCGTCTCGTTTCTGAGTTTGAAATTTAACAGAGAGTGCAATTATAGGAAGTTTTAAAAACTCATAAACATCTGCACTGCGAAATTGAATACCGTAGCCTCGAATTTCGGTGTGAAAGTAAAGTTGTTCGAGGTTATTTATGTATTTTCGCTATGAAAGTTTTATATTTTTAGCAAACTAGATAAGTATAGGAAAAAGATCAATATGACTTTAGTCATAGTTAGAAGGGTATACCTACGCATTTTGTTAGATTTAGGATACGCGTAATGCACAAGATTGGTGAAAGAATAAAGACAAAGAGATGAAGAAAGCGATATGATTAACAGAATCGGTACCCTGATGTCTTCTATCGATCGAGAAAAATAGAATCGTGGCCCAGGCCTATAAATCATTGCCCAATCAATTGGTATACAATTCCCATCGGAAAAGCAAAAACAACCTATATCTACTTCACTTTTAAATGGATAATTTAAGGAAAGTGTAATGTAATTTCTGTGAAATGTTGGTGAGTTGAGTTATTAAAACTCCTTTTAATGGCGCTCTGCTAAATTTCAAATTCGGAAGCGAGAAGATGATGTTTATTTAACCTTTCATGGGCTGGCATTACTTACAAACGACTTGTTTATTAAATGTTTGTTACATTCAACACGAACTGTGTGACTAATGTGATTATATTCGGGTTTGTGGTTATGTGACTAGGTGTTAGTACCTAAGAGGTAGTTTGTAGTGGAAATTGGATACCAACATGAATAGTCCATACCAATATCATAAATGCGCTTGTAACTCTGTCTGTCTGTGCTTTACCTTTTCACGCTTAAACCGCTGAACCCATTGTGATGAAATTTGGTATGGAGATAGTTGTAATCCCGCGGAAAAACATATGTTACTTTTAATCCCGCAAGCCATCCCCTCAGGCGGTTAAATGGGGGGTGGCAGTTTGAAATGATATAAACGAGTTCCACGCGGCCGAAGTCGCGGGATAAAGCTAGTTATTAATATTTGGTAATTGTTTCCAAGCAAAGCTTTAAAGCTGTAGATTTTTCTTTGGGCCACCTATATTTCAACAGGACTCGGCGGCCCTTAGTGTGGAGACAATTTTTTATAGATTCATAAGCTCAAAAGAGTACCCTATTCGTCAAATTTAAATTCAATTGAAAACGCAAGGGTTTGCGCTACCCTACTAAACACAAACATATAGACGTTCAGAAAGCTGTAAATATAGCTTTTACAGTTTGCAAAAATAACCTTCAAGGAGCTGCTCGGCGTGTAATTGATAATTTTAACAAACGTATGCATTTTGTATTGTCATATTGTTAAAGTCGTGTGCGGTACCTACAAATATTCTTTATTGCTCACCAGACAAAGTAAAAAACAAAATAGAAAAATAGAGGTAAAATTAAACATAAACAGTGGTAGACAACAGGCGGTCTTATCGCTAACAAGCGATCTCTTCCAGACAACCTTTGGATGGTGGAGACGATGCAAGAAAATATATGATTTGAGTAGGTGAAAACAGAAAAACAGAATATAAGAACAACTTAACTATAAGAAAGACTATACACTTACATAAATACATATGTATATAAACCTACATACACATACAATAACTAAACCGTATCATTTAAAGGGTTTCATGGTTACGCACATTTTCGTACACATCAGATTGGCCACACAGTCCTCGGCGTCGCGACTGCTGTAATTCGAGCAGACCCTCGGTCCACATGACACCACACAGTCCTCGGCGTCGCGACTGCTGTAATTCGAGCAGACCCTCGGTCCACATGACACCACACAGTCCTCGGCGTCGCGACTGCTGTAATTCGAGCAGACCCTCGGTCCACATGACACCACACAGTCCTCGGCGTCGCGACTGCTGTAATTCGAGCAGACCCTCGGTCCACATGACACCACACAGTCCTCGGCGTCGCGACTGCTGTAATTCGAGCAGACCCTCGGTCCACATGACACCACACAGTCCTCGGCGTCGCGACTGCTGTAATTCGAGCAGACCCTCGGTCCACATGACACCACACGGCGCGGGGGCGTGACTATGATTAGAAATCGATAACTACTGTCACAATCGCCCTACACTTTGGCATTGTTATTCCGTTCATTGTGCCACTCGGCACTCTTATCTATTGTGCCTCTTTTAGTTTGGCAATAATCCCAACTAGCGGGGATTACGCTTCCTACCACGAATCATTATCGGGGGAACACGTTTTTTGCACACTGGCTTTTGAAACTTATGGATAATTTTAATGTCCATCTGTTGAGGTTTGTTTTGTGCTGTCAAATGTTTCCGATTGAATGATGCAGGACGATTAATTTTCCTTTAGTTGTGCGTGCGACACGTAGTGTAGGTATAAAGGCGGGCGAAATTTTAATGGTTTCTATTGACGATAGGTAATTTATAGACTGACTGACTAACAACTGAGGGCTGGACTGATCTTTAACACTAAATTCCCTATGTATCACAGAATTGTTTCCCAACACAATATTAGTCATGCGAGGAAGTCCTGATATATTGATTTAAACTTTCACGATTCTCACACATTATTTATACTAAACGGGACTTAATCTAAGTATAAATAAGGAAGTCCTAATACCTAAATAAGTTGAGATTCAAACTCAAATAGATATACCAGCCTTAGTAACATAAATTCCACATCACACACTATGTTCTCAAGCGAAGGGTTCCCAATCTCGTCACCTGGATAAAATGGATGTTTACGAAGCTTTACAACACATAAAATTAATTTTGTAAACACTGACTAATGGCCGGGGCGGTGAATCACGTTGGATGCACATGGTTTCTACAAAGGCCATTATACTGCCTTCAAAGTTAAAAGGTACTAAGAGTGTGT
Source organism: Epinotia ramella (assembly GCA_947578815.1). Classification (NCBI taxonomy): domain Eukaryota; kingdom Metazoa; phylum Arthropoda; class Insecta; order Lepidoptera; family Tortricidae; genus Epinotia; species Epinotia ramella. The sequence goes on along the minus strand of OX388213.1, from coordinate 13,999,633 downwards.
CTGTTTTATATACACTTCTTACCTTACGGTAAACGATAATAATAATATACCTACATTACGAGCACAGATAGCATGTTTTGTTCAACGTAAAGCGCATTGTGACGTCGCAAGTGCAAATGCACGCGTTATGAGTTCGTTTCTCTAAAACAAGTTAGTCATTGATGATAGCGCACCCGTTTTTGCTATATGGTTCTCTTATTTGCTTATTTATTAGACATTAGGACATGACTGATAAGGGATTGGCGCGGGTCGGCTTATTTAAACCGTAAGTGACATTGTGATTTGTTTACCTTCATGCGTTTTCTAAGAATGTATGACAAAATAATGCTAATAATTATACGGTTCCAACTCACGTGTTAAATGTCACTACAAACTTACTACACTATAACTACTTTTGTCTTTAAATTCGATTAATGTATGACGTATAAGTATTATAAGTAATGGTTTACTCTTGAGGATAACCAATATCTAGCGAAATAATACCCTTGTTGATAACATAGTCTGTTAGGTTCTTTCATATCGTCGCCGCACCTCATTTTCCTAAGATCATATTCCATCCAAAGGGTCCTTATTGCCTCTACTATTACCCATTTCGGTCGGATCATAATATCTTTATATAACGATGTAAGTACTGAATTAGGTCATATTTCATTGTCATGATGACATCATTCATAAAAGTTATTGTGACGACTAATAAGTTACTATGAAACTAATAAAAGGGCTAAAGACGATGTTGTTTTCATACGTTACATGATTAATGAAACGAACACAAAATAAACATAATTTCGACTAACACTTTTCTATAAACCCGAGCGAATTTGTAATTTTCCTATAAACGGGCATTCTTGCGATAGTTTGGCGACGTACGGTCACCATTACTGCATTCTGCACACGAGAGCGGCATAAATTTCAAGCAGGCGCGGCAACGTACTCTGCGGTGGAAAACCGTCGCCTATTCCTCATATTCCCTGCATGAGATTGCAAAGTTCACCGTCATAAAATTAATGAACTACTTAATACATTTCATGTCTCGTACGTTGATCGTCGATTTAAATAATGGTAACCGTTGAGTTATAAAAATGAAATACGTTGTTATATTCGTCTCGTTTTTCTGAGACAGTACCTATCAAAACAGGCCACTACTTAGCATACATTCAGGAATGAAGACGGCTTCTGAGTAAATATCAGTCTACTCAATGACGTCCCGCATTTGCGGTTTTGACGTCACACCCAGCATAAGATTATCGGCATTAATTAGGTGTTACCTATATAGACACATGTATGTACATAGTTATTTTCCTTGGAAAAATACAATAAATTATGAATGTAGGTAATCACTTCCAACTCTCACAGGCCTACTTCGTATCTTCAAGTCTTTTAGCTAAGTAATATTTTGTATCGGTTTTTTTATGGAATTATTGTCCTCACTTGTACCATTCTTTCCATCGCTAATAATATCATTCTACCATATATTGAGACATTACTTGCATGCAAGATTCGCCGTGCATGCATATTAAGTAATTTAAAGGTGAGTCTACGTCTTAGTTATCTGGTAGAAACAAGTATAAGTTACTAGCAGATAATATTTCTAACAGGGCAAAAGATTGTGTTCCTCTACTTTTACGGTTAACGTGTAACGAACTTCTGGCTTCTTGGCAATTTATTCTATATTTTTCAAAGTAAGTTAACAATTATTTGCAAGTTAGATTTGCGTCGTAAATATTAAGACTAATTGTGACGCAGATTCTTCCTAATGATTGAGATTGCTATACTTAACACGAACTTGCGATCATAGTCGGTAGTCGGCGCACCCACGCGAGTTCTAAACGGCACCCAACAAACATGGCCGAAGGCTGGCTTCAGGCTATAAACGCGAATAATTGGCAATATCTAAGCAATAATTGGGAAGCAATAAATTTGTCTGGATAAGAACCGCTGCGCGCCTGTCGGCAAATGAGCCGAGTACGGCGAAGGACGTGGCCGCATTCCTCGCCACACCACCACACTCGAGATGACACACATACCTACACGCACCCGTTGCGTCTGTGTGAGTGAGTGCATCTACTCTAATGCTAAAACACTCGAGGATAAGCCGCTCTCGTATTAAGCTCAAACGGCCCCCGGCAGTACACGTGCAAGCAGCGTTCACAAGAACAACAGTGATTGTTCCGTGTCCGTGAACCCACAGTGTATGTGATGATAGTTCACAAAATAAATCCATATACCAAACAGTTTCTGTTTAATCACAGGCATTTACTGCGGTGGCCGCTAATCTCGCGGGCACCCGTCGCCGCGCCGAAGCGAATCGCATACAAATGTGCCAGCGGCCGCTGTGGCAAAAACTGCTGAATAATATCCCCTTCTCGTATGTTGTAGCGAGCTTTATGTACCACACGTAATGATGCAGTCACGGCACGCTGTGCATTTTACAAACTCATCCCGTACAATACTCTGGGAAAAAAGTAGGCATTTTTGTAAAAAAGTACGCATCGCCGCTTCCCGCTCATGATACGAGCGGATCGGTATTCCGGATCGTGTTGCCGGCATGTGCCAACTGCGTCACCGTTACGGATCGGATGACATCATGCCGTGGCCAAAGAAGAAATGTGCATAGAACCTAACGGCCCCGCGGTCCGAGGCCTTGAATGTCCATAGTTAGAATGCAAAATACGTACAAACGTGAAGGGCAACATTCTACGCTAACCGTAAGAGCGCAACATATAACTGTGCACACGGTCGCGTGTGTGACGTTTGCGTTGCAGTAGTTAGATACAGGCAAATGCGTTGTGCATAATTTGCTGCGTGGTGTCTGAAAGTTTTGCGCCTCAACGCTACGGCTCGTATTATTCAGCATTGTTTTGTATCGAACGTACGGAGCGTTAAGAAAAGAGTCGAAGAATAAAATAAATGATCTTCACATTTCTGATAAATTGACGCACACCCAAGAATCCTAGGCCTGCTTACAATAAATGTATGTAATTTATTTATCGTCGTCAAGTTATCCCGACTATATTTTTGTAAGGCATTTACGCAAAAAAGCCGGGAATACATCACTTAAGGCGAGTTGCTTCGGGGTTCTTCTAGGATATGTGATTTTGTAAACGGTTTTATTTTGAAATACTACATATTAAAAATTAAAAAAAACTGTAATATTATATTTAAGACCTTTATCTAGTTCCGTCGGAAGTCCGTTACATAATTGGATAAACTTTGATCGATAGAAAAAAATGCCAAACATACCTCTATTCTCATCTTAAAACTGACATTATTCCAATCTTACGTAACTTGATGAATAGAAAATTACACCAAAATAAGCGTCTATGATGATGTGAGCGATGTCGGTCATAATATTTTTAATTTATTAAGACATGTTTTTTTTCACCCAAAATCAACGAAATTATGGCACAATTCACTCCCGCTCCGTTCCCGCCGCACCGCGGCAGTCCCGAGCGGAACGCATTGGAGGTCGGACGTACGCGCATTTTCGCAGCACAGCATTCGTTAAAAATGGGTAACAAAAAAAATAAAAAGAAGATATCGTCACTGGGGCTTCGGAAACTGAATAAGGAGAAAAGGTTAGTACATAAAAAAACGAATTCCCGTATTAAATACATCAACCACACACACACGCGCGCAGATTACACCGCGTACACTTCCACAGTTACACAGTATAGAGAAAAACAGTACGAGAACTACTAAACATATTTTATACTATAATAATTATGTGATTAGCATTACGAAATATTAAAAAAAAACCTTGACCGACCAGGGACTGAAAAACCGCAAAAGACCGGTAACCTAAAATAAAGGTATCAATTGAAAAAGTATCCAACAGTATCGGTACCCGAATAAATCAAATTTAATGGATACCCTTTTAAACGGTACCGCTATGGTGAAAAAACCGCAAAAGACCGGTACCCTAAAATAAAGGTACCTACCAATTGAAAAGATATCCAACAGTAACGGTACCCGTAGGTTAACCGTTTCAAGTAAAGGTACCTGACCGAAAAATGAGCCGTACAATTACGGTGACCGATAAAACGGCCTCAATGATTTCGGTCCGAGTATCGGATACCGAATAAAGTGATGGTTACATTTCTTACATTTTTCGTAACTTTTGACCCGCTCGCGTAACATGTGTTGTGAGGGGGGGGGGGGGGGGGGGGGCAGGAGGGGAGGTGTAGGAGGGAGAATAGGAGAGGGGGAGGAGGGAGAGTAGGAGGGCGGAGCATGAGGGGGGGGCAAGGGCGGGGCGGCAGAGGGGGGGGGGGGGGTCGCCACTTGAGAACCTTTCCGCCACAACGGCCATCGGTTCGACGTGCAATGTGCCCACTGCCACTTAAGTTTAACGATGCGGAGGGCAGCCGAAAGACGTCCACTGCTGGACATAGGCCTCCCCCAAAGAGTGCCACAATAACCGGTCCTGCGCCACCCGCATCCAGCGAACTCCCGCGACCTTTACCAGGTCATCAGTCCACCTTGTGGGGGGCCTACCCACGCTGCGCCTTCCGGTACGTGGTCGCCACTCGAGAACCTTTCCGCCACAACGGCCATCGGTTCTACGTGCAATGTGCCCACTGCCACTTAAGCCTAGCGATGCGGAGGGCTATATCATCATATCAACCGAAAGACGTCCACTGCTGGACATTGGCCTCCCCCAAAGAGTGCCAGAATGACCAGACTGATATTTTGCCCCGGGATACATAATTTAGTCATCATCATATCTGCCGAAAGACGTCCCCTACTGGACATAGGCCTCCCCCAAAGAGTGCCACAATGACCAGTCTGATATTTTGCACCGAGATACATAATTTAGTCATCATCATCATATCATCATATCAGCCGAAAGACGGCCACTGCTGGACATAGGCCTCCCCCAAAGAGTGCCACAATGACCAGTCTGATATTTTGCACCGAGATACATAATTTAGTCATCATCATATCAGCCGAAAGACGTCCACTGCTGGACATAGGCCTCCCCCAAAGAGTGCCAGAATGACCAGTCTGATACTTTGCACCGAGATACGTAATTTAGTCATCATCATCATATCAGCCGAAAGGCGTCCACTGCTGGACATAGGCCTCCCCCAAAGAGTGCCACAATGACCAGTCTGATATTTTGCCCCGGGATACATAATTTAGTCATCATCATATCAGCCGAAAGACGTCCCCTGCTGGACATTGGCCTCCCCCAAAGAGTGCCACAATGACCAGTCTGATATTTTGCCCCGGGATAAATAATTTAGTCATCATCATATCAGCCGAAAGACGTCCCCTGCTGGACATAGGCCTCCCCCAAAGTGCCACAATGACCAGTCTGATATTTTGCACTAAAATTTTATGATTAAAATTCGTCTATGAAACAACAATGTGATTGATTTTAAAATAATTGTTAAATAATTAGTGTTTTTCTACTTTGTGTTTTCTTTTATAGGTTTCTGCACCCGTGGGTGCCAAACGGAACCATATTACTAAGTCTATACCAATCAATTCAATTCCATCTGTTTCTTCATCGGACCTTTAACTGAGTTTTCCCAAAACCCGCAAAAAACCTTAAAATATGCACCGTTATAGTGGACAAATTGTGAAATAGTAAAAAAACAATACAGGGTTTTTTCTGTAGTCCGAAACCCGTACATAGTTCACACCCTTCACAGATAGCAAACTTGACCCTTGCACGGTCCAGTTAATATACGGCGATCGTAAGATCACTTTACTGTGACCCGTCTTGTCTGTGCTATGACTGCCGCGCGGTCACGTGCTCGACGAGCGGGTCGGGGCGCGCGGGCGGCGCTTCACGGATTGCCGCGCACCTCACCCCCTCAGATTGCTTAGCGCGTCGAATCATATCGCCTTAAATAGTGAATAAACCAAATTCCGAAGTAATGATGTACCTGTCAGTGGGTATAACCTACTGATATTACAAAACGTAAGTAATATGACAGGGTTATACTCACGTTATACTTATGATATAACGTTTACGTTTACCATTGTCAAATATTTGAAAAAGACACATAATAATGAAATAGTGATTTTCATTAGATGTAAGAAGATAAAGTCATTAGTTAATATTAAGTTTTGGGAATATTCTTGCCTCTAGCCAATTCCTAACTATATCTAAATAAGTGAAATGTTCGACAGTGAGTCATCCATGATTAGTTTACATTGATTCTCATTTACGGTGCGCATTGCTGACACAGATTACACGGCACAAATTACTTACATCGTTTGACAGAGTAACAATTCGGGCGCGGTATTCGGAATTCCGATTAGACAACTAAGCCTGTCGCAGTATTGTTTGCGGTCGACTATGAGCTGTTGGCAATCAGACAAAGGGGGTTGGAAGGGGGCGACAGGCTAAAGATGTGACACGGGACTAGTTGAAAAGTCTCAGGCTGGTTCTAATTTGGAGCCGCTCGAAGGATTGACCTCGTCTGCCGGCGCCCCCTCCACTCCGGTTTTCACTAGCAGCTTTCATTACAAACAACGGCTTCTTAAATTACAGGAATATCTTTTGTCGGCTGCCGGCTGATTGCTCGTACCAAATCATAGACCAGCTCGAGAAGACTTTAGAAATGTTGTTTGATTAACGGCCATTGTTTTAGATACCGGTCATGCCGATGCTAGCCTTTACTTTGTTCGGCAAATAGATATACCAAGTTTCCTACTGGAACGTATATAGGGTCCTTGGTATTGGTACCAATTGGTTAGTTAAGTACCTAGTTGATAATTGACAATTAGTAAATTACGTTAGATATTAGGTATTTAGCTTAACAACAGTTTGCTCAGCAAGTATTTGGTATTCATTTATGTGCACACAATTTAACACAGCGATAAGCTTGAGATCAATTTATGAGTTTGCGTTCCCTAATCGATTGCGACGCGGCCGCGGTGCGCTGTTTAAAGCGCGGCGCTCGCGCGGGCTACAATAAAAGGTCGAGAACAAGCCACTCAGGATAAAGTAAAAGCACGCGAGTGTAAAATACGTGGCAACCGCTCCTTAAATCTTCACTTTATTCAACCCAGTTGCTCTTCCTATATCTCAAGGAGGCATGGCCCGGGGGAATGGGAACGCTTTTATTGCCTCTTATTGGCTAGCGTTTAAAGTGACAACATTAAATTGACTTTCTCGTTCCTACACAAGAACACTGTGAAATGACTGTTTAGTTTCAAACGAATCATCTTATGGTTTCCCTGTAGTAAAGAGATTTTAGTGAGATTATCAAATAGCAAACGTTATATGCCGTTGCGGCTACTTAATAGACGCTGGGCTGGGAGATTGGAAACCAAGGAAATACCGAAGATTTTAAAGTAGGTAAGTAGGTACTATGTTTAACTAAGCGAGACGCATTATACATTGTTAAGATATTTAGACTATTTAGGTCTGCGAATTGAGTTTGAATTTGATTTGTGGTCACATATTAGGTTCCAATTGTGGTAGAGCTTGCTTCACCCAAAGTTACCTCCACACAAGTTTGACAGAGTACGTACGAGTATAACTGTGTTTGTGAATAGTTATACAGTTAACTATTGGTTAGGATCTGTAGCGTAGGATATTTAAAGGTAGGTTAGGTTAGGCACCTACTGACTAACTTTGAACAATAATTCTGAATTGATATAGGTTTTCGTTGTGCGGGCACAACTTTTTACCTAATATATTAACAAATATAATAATCGTCATCAATATCATATATGAAACAGTCAGGTGGAGTAATATCCTACTTATTCACAAGTATTCCATTACCAAGTGTATTGTGGTGGTTTCCTTGCCTTCTTATCGATACCGCAGTTTACGAACCGAGCTTCTCTCGCTTCGTGTTCATGATATCTGAACAAGAGCTCTACCAGATTTCTATGTTCGTTCTCCTATCAGTACTGGTGCCACTGCTGACTAAAACTGGAGGTAACACTGACGACCTCTGCGTGATCGCGGACTGCTTATTTAATATGTTCGCAGACAACCATCATATCTGTTGGCGATTTCGCTATCCGCCGCCCTCTAACCTTAGTAGATTCGCCTACAGATTCTTAAAATTAAATTTCGGAGACAGTGATCAGTGTGTCACCGGGGTTTGCTTTATCCTTACTTATCACAAATCACAGATTTTGTACTTACTAGCGACCCGCCCCGGCTTCGCACGGGTACTATATTATACATATAAACCTTCCTCTTTGAATCACTCTATCTATTAAAATTCGCATCAAAATCCGTTGCGTAGTTTTAAAGATCTAAGCATACATAGGGACAGACAGCGGGAAGCGACTTTGTTTTATACTATGTAGTGATATTCGTTGTGATCTTATAGTAGGCGTGCTGGGCATATAGGTGGTGGTTAACATGTATAACTTTATATCTTATCTATACTAAAACGAAATGTTTCATTTGCCAAGATTCAAACTTCACCATTAGGTACCCAAGTTACTTTAACATCTACCAGATAACTCCAAAGAAGGCCGCCGAACGACAAGATCCATTTACGGAATAGCTCTTCCGATTACATATAATTTTAGGTTTTAGGTCCAAAGGGTGGCAGGGCGCCGGTAGGCTGCGTCCGAAGCGTCGCGTCGCGGCGTCGCCATCTATCGCTTCATTAAAAAGGTCACAAGTCTTCCTTAACTGTTAGATACATTATATCGTTTGTAGTGCAGAAAGATCCCAGTTTAGAGTGTCTAAATGTAGATACGTCGAACGATTCCAAAATCGAATTAAAACAAGTTCGACGTCAAGCTTAGTATTCTAATTCCAGAATGGTTGTTCCGTTTACATATAATTGAGGGCTTAGGTCCAAAGGGTGGAGGGGGCAGTAAGCTACTGGCGTGGCCGAGACGTCTCGTCCCGCCGTCGCCAGTCATCCCACTCGAAAGCCTACAGCGCAAAGTCTGACTGAATGGCATCTCCGTTCGCGGTTTTCGGACATTATTGGAATTCATTAATCGGTTCATCGGTTCGTGATCGTTTAATTAAGGTGTCAGTTCATCCAATATTTCCAGTAAGTGACACGGAATAGACGGGGTGACAAGGATCTTGACCTTTGATTACCTATAGGTAGTTGTTATGCGTCAGAGGGTCAAATTAAAATTTTCAATGAGCTCAATCCCAGATTTCTCGAATGCTGAATAGCATATCTGCTTCGTATTTAAATGGGTGGGCTACTACAGTTCAACATGACATTTCTGTGGTTTTTATTTTTCTGTATAAGGAACTTCCATGGATTCTCAGTTATAGTTTGTAAATAATATCGAAATGGGGTGACCATCACAGTACCATTCATTGGGTCCCTGTTCTCAATGAAAGTTGACACTGGTAGCAATGATCGGGTTGACAGTTCAAATGTATGTAACTATAAAAAATAACTTTTCCTTTCCAATGATATCGTCACATGGGATAGCATCAATAGGACCCATAATCCAACTTTTATTATCACAATGACAGATGCCACGTGAATTGGTGACAAGTGAGGGTTTGGAAAGCTGTTCATCTCGCCCCTATACGACTAAAAACAACCTTTTATTTAGGAGGGACGGTTAAATGAAGTTATCGTCAAATCTTGGGAAACTTTTAAATGAGCCATAAAGGTTTTACTGCCAACTATTTTTAAACATTGACTTAATAGCGTTTACGAACCCTTTGTGAACTTCTAGTGAACAAAACATGTTTGATGGGGTGCTTACATAAATATGATTTTATGTGACAGGCTTTACCAATAAATAATTAGTGAAATTTTCAAGTGACAGGAAAAAATGCATATATGTTCCTGGAAGAGATAATTCAAAAGAAAAATATGATTGTAATGTAACAATCATAGATACTGTCACAAAATTCTTTTTAATTGATTCTGGAGATCAACCTGAAATAAGAGAGCAGTCCACAGTTAGGAATCTACATTTGACCATAAGTCCTCCCAGGATAGTGCTACGCACCCACTAAGCGGATTGCCGGCTTATCGCTTTACAGACACACATTTGCTCTCCGTCACCTACTCACCTATTTTTTACTCTAGCAAAAAAATAAGAGGTTATAAAAGAATAATGGACGTTGCGATAAGAAAAACGACAACAAAGCTCTGATCCCTGAGGCTTTCCTAGTCGGTTTTTCGAATTCCGTGACTCAAATAATTAAGTCCGTAGATGGGGTCGCCGGGTGAAATTATACATTGTTATTGCCGCTATAAATCTCATTTTCGGTGGACGCGCCCGCACAGAATGACAAGTACCTACACTAGAAGAATTTCATAACCCATCGCCGGCCTACGTCTGACTAAAAGCCAAGGGCTCGAATGGTTTTAGCCGCCATCTACCGCCCATTCCTCCTTCCCTCGTATTTGCACCCCTCTGAAGACGGAGAGCAAATATTCATATAGACATTAAACAAGCTTGAAGCAAAATCTTAAATATTATGATAAAACATAAGAGTCGTATGAAAACAATTTAAATTAAGAAATAACCTTTCCTGTAGTATTCCGTGCTCACTTAGAAATTCACGGTGGTAAGTAGAAACACCACATTAGAGACGTCAATAAGTAGATATAGGTCTAGTAGTACTTATTTACGTTAGGTATAGACTAGTAGTTTTCGAAAGTGTACAGACACGCTTAGTCACGGCTCTCGGCACTTTGTAGTAATACGTCTGCGTCACGGATGTGATGCAACTAGTACGAACAGATACATAGTTATCAGCGGCGTTACCACGAAAATCGAAACTCGAAGTTCGTATACATGCATCCCTGTCACTCGAGTATTATAAGTGCGATAGAGATGGAAATACCCGAACTTCGACTTTCCAAATTCGTGGTTATAGCTCTGATTCCTCTCTACGGCAAATCTAAATCATGTGTAGTTTTAAGGGCATTCGCACTTTGATTTACGCTTCATGTGAAGTGCAAGTGTTTGTTGCTTTAATCACTGTAGCTTCTTTGCATTCTTAGGTTTAGAGATTATAACTAAAAGTGCGTCTGATGCCTGTGAAATCATAGTAGGATTACACTTCTTACGTCATTAAAAAGTTTTAAATTTTCCCACCTTCTAAGAGCCTGTTTACACATTGATTAGTGATTAGTGCGAGTCCATACAAAAGCTACTCGCACTTTCAGCAAATGTATGAACTCGCTCTAATAACTAAGCAAAGTGTAAACAGCCCATAAAGCCCTGTTTACACATTGATTAATGATCAGTGCGAGTCCATACAAAACCTACTCGCACTTGCAGCAAATGTATGAACTCGCTCTAATCACTAAGCAAAGTGTATATAAACAGCCCATAACAAGACTAGAATTCAATCTTACAAAGCTTCGGCCACCGCACCCTATTTCTACTCTTTTTCCCAGTTACCGACGGGCTCTTAATTATGAATTCAGAGGCATTTAGATTAATTATATTAAAACTCGTTAGTAATAGAAAAGTAGCACAAGACTGTATGTATAGACTTTATGGCGCAGAGGACAACGACTTGTAATTTGACGCCTTCGCTCTCAGAGGCCCCTATCATTCGCGTATGTAAACTAAATAAATGAGCACTCTAGTGAAAGTTGCCGCTCCGTGTGAACGAAGTGAACGTTTAATTTGTCTTAAACGCCTGCGAGGACCTCCTCTAACCTTTCCTCGTGATGAAGTTATTATGCTAATACACCTTAGTTGTTCATAATCATAAATAACGAATCAGCTACATTGACAGGCGGCGGGATCATATAATACCTATGTATTAAATCTTGACATTATAATACGTTTCGTGGAAAATTTCACACTTCATTTTTTCTATCACCATATGATCACAGTAGAAATACATACTTACCTCATTATGTTCTAATTTATCTATTATGTTCCTGATACTTTACAGGGTTAACAGCTGGAATGCACTGAATAGTAGTACAACATCTCAAATAATCAAAGAAAAGTAAGAGAATGCCTTTTCCCAATAGTCAGCCACATTACACCGACGCTACGCCTACTAGTTGATTATTAGGTCGAATTAGAATGAACTGAACTCTAGTATGGACCCACATCTTTTCTAAAGGTCCGGTTAATAGGGCCCAATAATCTGCAACCACGTCCTCTTTATCATCATCATCAGCCCACAGCAGTCCACTGGTGAACATAGACCTCTCCCAAGGCGCGCCATAAAACCCGGTCCACTCCATGACGCTTCCAGTCGGTCACTCTTTATGCATGGGTTAAAATGTGACAGACATATAGAAGACCCAACCAGAACCTTTTTGAAAACAAATCGTAGTAAAATTGTGTTTCTTTTATTTCCAGAGCACCGGCGGTTGTCGTTCAGCTCACGGCGCTCACGGCGCAGTGACGGTCGCGAGCGCAGGCGCGGCGGGCACGTGCGCGGCGCGCATGGCGAGCGCGGGCGCGCAGTACCGCGGGGCGCAGCAGTGGGCCGCCGCGTACCCGCAGCCCTGCCGGTACCCGCCGCCACAGCCGCAGCCCTACGCGGCGCAGCAACCTTACACAGCGCACCAGGTACTGCAATCATATATATTTCTTGTAGCCTTGAACTATTACGCCAAAGAAAGGACCAAAATAATCAAATGTGCGAGAGCGAGACGCACTGATACATCGGATTAGATTTACAATTTGCTGCCGCTAAATGCAAGCATCAGCCATATTTGTACCTATCCAGCGGCCTCTAGATCGAATGCCAAACCAAAGTGTACTTAAGGTCAATATATAATCAATGCCCGGTTGGTCTATATTTATTTGTCTTTACCCATTTAAGTTTTAATCCTAGCAAATGTTTATGTTGGTAAAGATCGAGGCATTTAACCACCCCACATTCTGATTTCCTAAAACATGCCCATGCTCCCAACTTCAAGCGGAAGATTGGCCGCGGCATCATTCACAAGGTCTAATGAGAGTACTTTACGGGCGTGACGTGGCGTGGCACGCCCGCTAGAGCCTATTTTACGGCACGTCGGTACTTACTAAACTGATTATGTTTATCGCTTTTACATTTTTATATAGTCAGCAGCAGAAGTAGCTACGCAAATCGACACGCTCATAATTATCAAGACAGTTCTTATCCTCTTGACATTAGAGTGGTGTGTAGGTCGTTTTGAGCACTTGCACCACATAAAAACAAACAATTGGTCTCTAAAATTTGTTCAAAATTAGCGGCCATAATTTGTGTATAGAAACGACGATATTTATAATTTAACATATTTGAAAAATGATTAAAATGACGTCGCACATCAGATCTGACATGACAAATCAGCTCCAATTTTACATGAGTTAATAGAGGTGTCATATATTTCGGCGAGACGAGATTGGAGCTTTTTACTAGAAATACTGAATACTTGTACAGTATACTTACCTATATGTTAAGATAACATTTGAGTCGAATCTTAAAACGCGAAAATACATAATCTATTTACCTACCTAATACAATACAATACAAATATTCTTTATTGCACACCTCACACAAACAAAGCAGTTAGAAAGAAAAACAATACAATAACAAGTAGCTAGAGGTAGACAAGAGGCGCTCTTATCGCTGAAGAGCGATCTCTTCCAGACAACCTTTGGGTATAGGAGAAATAGATAAAACTAGATTATGCAGTAGGTGGTGCAGATACTATAATTAAACAAAAATCAAAATACTTATATAAATACACGAGCATTTACTTATACTAGGTTCAATCTTAGGCAAGTACTTTTATCTCGCATATAGGTATGCTCTATTTGCTCTATTGTTATTGTGTCCTTGTCACAAACTCTATCCGACTAGAGACAAAATCAAACAGAAGGCTAATTTAGTTGAGTGTATGCTGCGCGTGTATGCATTGAGCCTCCGCTTAGTAAGGTAGCTACTAACTCTATCCGACTAGAGACAAAATCAAACAGAAGACTAATTTAGTTGAGTGTATGCTGCGCGTGTATGCATTGAGCCTCCGCTTAGTAAGGTAGCTACAAACTCTATCCGACTAGAGACAAAATCAAACAGAAGACTAATTTAGTTGAGTGTATGCTGCGCGTGTATGCATTGAGCCTCCGCTTAGTAAGGTAGCTACAAACTCTATCCGACTAGAGACAAAATCAAACAGAAGACTAATTTAGTTGAGTGTATGCTGCGCGTGTATGCATTGAGCCTCCGCTTAGTAAGGTAGCTACAAACTCTATCCGACTAGAGACAAAATCAAACAGAAGACTAATTTAGTTGAGTGTATGCTGCGCGTGTATGCATTGAGCCTCCGCTTAGTAAGGTAGCTACTAACTCTATCCGACTAGAGACAAAATCAAACAGAAGACTAATTTAGTTGAGTGTATGCTGCGCGTGTATGCATTGAGCCTCCGCTTAGTAAGGTAGCTACAAACTCTATCCGACTAGAGACAAAATCAAACAGAAGACTAATTTAGTTGAGTGTATGCTGCGCGTGTATGCATTGAGCCTCCGCTTAGTAAGGTAGCTACAAACTCTATCCGACTAGAGACAAAATCAAACAGAAGACTAATTTAGTTGAGTGTATGCTGCGCGTGTATGCATTGAGCCTCCGCTTAGTAAGGTAGCTACAAACTCTATCCGACTAGAGACAAAATCAAACAGAAGACTAATTTAGTTGAGTGTATGCTGCGCGTGTATGCATTGAGCCTCCGCTTAGTAAGGTAGCTACAAACTCTATCCGACTAGAGACAAAATCAAACAGAAGACTAATTTAGTTGAGTGTATGCTGCGCGTGTATGCATTGAGCCTCCGCTTAGTAAGGTAGCTACAAACTCTATCCGACTAGAGACAAAATCAAACAGAAGACTAATTTAGTTGAGTGTATGCTGCGCGTGTATGCATTGAGCCTCCGCTTAGTAAGGTAGCTACTAAGCTACCTTCTGAAATATAAAGATATCTAAATAAAATTTACCTGAAGTTACAGTGAGAGAAATAAGGAGGAGTACAGTCAGGGGTATAAATATACGCACATAAATAAGGAATAAATATCAGTACACGCCTTTATGACATTGAAAATAGAGCCCTCTATACAGATATTTATGTCCTTATTTATGTGCGTATATATACCTAATACCCCTGACTGTACATTATTAACGACTAAGTCAGTCAAAAATAGAATAATAATAAAAACACTAAAGACGTTTTGTAGCGTAGTTTAATCAACCAGGGATCTTCAAACACCGAGCAATCCTAAAATAGAACGCAGTGTATTCGTTTAAAGCCGTTTATATTTTCAAATCTGCAACTTATATTTCAAAGTTTTCAAACATAAGAAGCTGAAATTCTTTTTGATCCTGGCGCTAAAGCGGGGAACGTCGACTGGAGCTGAAATACCCACTCTTCAAAAGACCTTTTCGCTGTAGTTAGATCCTGCATTGCCGCTTAGAAAGCCGCTTAAGAACTGCAACTGCAAACGAAACTTTACGAGCTGAAAATGCCCGACGTGGTTTACTATTTTATGTAAGGAAAATTGTTAACAAACACCAAATTTATTATGAAACAATTTTTCCCGTGGCATTGCCCGCGCTGTGTATTTTCCTTACCCCGAATGAGTAATAAAAAAACCTCGATAAAATTACGCCTATGAAGTTTCTTGAAAAATAGTGACGAACGGCGTGATTTCCCGTATTATCGAATCGTATTTGGGACAACTAGGTAAACAATTTATTCCGGTGATGATAAAATGTCGTTGGTGTTGGTGCCGAAGTGCCTAGCTGTTTGAATGGCGTCGGGCGCGCTTGTCGAGCCGGGCAGCTCCAGCAGCGGCCTGGATAATTAACCGAGAAGTTGGCGCGCCGACAGCACTCCATCAATTTCTGCGCCCCAACCGCTCTTGCTCGTTATGCATTACATAAACAATATTACGTGATTAATGCTTTTCTCGACCGCAAGCAGTGCCACCGGATCATGATTTGCATGAAACTAATTAATGTACAAGTTTGATACTCCGCAGTGCAAATAAAGCGACGTGCCCGTGTGTAGCTGCGGCTGGTGAGGGCTTTGTGAGGAGTCGCGCTCGATAAATCAAATGTGTGGACTGGTTTTAGACAGCTTAGAGAGAGTCCTTTTTTATAATCGTGATCCTAAGGGATTGTAGTCACGAGGTTGCCATATATATTACTTAAATCCGTACACCTCCGGCCTTTTTCATCCGTTTTAGACTTGAGCTTTTCAAAAATATCTACTAACACCACATCCACAGGCACTGTAAATAAAACCGACGTTCTCGTAATATTTAAAGCGATCGTAAACTCTGACCTGGAATTTTATTTGACAAAATAAGATTAGATTGAAAATGTGTTTGTTGCATAAACAAAATTTAAGAGCGAGGCGAGTGCCTGGCGTTGTTGGAGAAGGAGGCGAGACAACAACCGATATTGCCCTCCTTTATACCGAGTCGAGTGCCGTTGGCAACGGCGGCCAATAAACCACAATGTTCACCTCCGACGCTAAATGCACTTAGAAACTAATCACCACTGGGCCTGAGATAGACTCTTATTTAGAAACATAAATATTGACGCTATAGCTCACCACATTAGACTTATCAATTTAAAGTTAATTGTTCACTCTTGAGTAAATATGCTACGTTAGGTATCTATAATCTTTTTTTTATAGATAATGGTACGGAACCCTTCGTGCGCGAGTCCGACTCGCACTTGGGCGGGTTTTTTTTAATATATTTGCAATTGCTTTAGATTTGTTTGCATTTAAAATATTTTTTGCAGATGTTCTGGCTACACATCAGAAAAGCGTAACCCGCACACGTTGAAATAAATTGAAATTCGAACGCGGGCGGCAACGCGGCCGCGGGCAGTGTTTTTTTTGTTTAATTATTTTGGTTGCAGGACCTAAACTAATATAATGAATAGTGCCTACTAAATAGTACCTGTACATTCATTTTAATTTCGTAATGTTCCTTCTGGGCTAGGTCGATGAAACTTTTGTATGATGTACAAACTTGTTATACAGAATGATTAATTTTTATTTTTTTTACAAGAATTTAAATGTTTAGGATCGTCATATTTTTTTTACATATAGCCTTTAGTCCCATTAATGTTTGTACAAAATTTTAAATTCGTCACTTTCATAGTTTAGGAAAAAATAAATAAAAAAGTGTTGGGGTTAATCGGGTGTTTTTCACCCCCAGGGGGTAACAGAGGGATGAAACTTTGTTCAGGGTATTACCTCCTCAAAAGGCATCGTTTGATTATAGTTTCGACCCAAAAACGCTGGGGGCAATTTTTCAAATAAAAAAGTTTTGGGGTTAATCGTGTGTTTTTCACCCCCAGGGGGTAACAGAGGGATGAAACTTTGTGCAGGGTATTACCTCCTCAAAAGGCATCGTTTGATTATAGTTTCGACCCAAAACCGCTGGGGGCAATTTTTCATAGGTTATCCTGCTATACCCTTTGTAAATACGTATTACAGAGTATCAGTTGCATCCAAATTGTAAATACGCACGACAAATTAGTAACGAAATCTCCTCATGATCCGCTTTCGTGTCTTGACGTTAGTTTTAGTGCTAGAAACTCTTTATCCTGTTGCTTATTGTATCGGATTAAGTTCGAATGGCGTTACGATAGCTATTGCCGTTGGTCAATACGGATTATGTGGCGAGCACATAGGTGGTGGCACGGAGGGCTCACGCGCCAGGTGCCGCGAACACAAACCAGATGTCGCAGAGCGTGTTCTCCGACAAGTCTACCACCTATCGCTCCACCCCCTCCGCAAGAATCTCGTAAAAGGAATTTCCTCGCGTTCGCGCCCTTATCGCTTTTTGAAATAAAATGTAGCGGCCCGCGTCGTACGTGTTTTATTACAACGCCTCTCCTTCGGGATTTATCTCATGGTCGCCTTCGATGCTGAACTCTTTTTTCACTCCCGATTCTGAAAAAGAATTCCGCTTATACGATTTGTTTCCTCCTTACGTTGTTTTTTTATACGCCGTGTAATTCCGAGACACTAGACGGTGAGATTGTATACGCTGTTGCTGTGAAATATTTATTGCGTGCTAAAAGTGTATCGGGAAGTAGGAAGAAAAGTATAGTAGTCTTATTTCGTTTGAACACATTTTTTTAAACTCTGTAGGTATACGAGAAGATCATATTTGTATTAGGAAGCGATAACTTTGTATCGCGGACGGCGACACTCATGCATAATGCAGGGCTTAGATCGATATAGCAAATAGCCCCGTACGCAAGTTTCCTTTCACATAAAGCTAATTAATTATTAATGAGCATAAATCGTCAAGTTCCGTTTTTACCCGATATAGCGCGTCCGAATCGGGCGAGTGTCCTATAGTTCCGCGACGCTCAGTGCCCCGCGGAATAACAAGCATGTCCTCGCTAGCACTGATAACTTTAGCAACTATGCTTTTACACATAACGATCTCCAGTAGCGAGACGGTATTTTCCGTCGAGAGCTCGGTAGCTGTAAGTAAACTCCTCGCAATGATCTCGCCCGAGAAAAAGACAGCCACACGACTGCGGGGCTACCATGGCTGCTATCGTTTGTCACGCTATAGTGGATATGATTCTTTATCCAATGTGATACGTTAACCAAACGACAGTCGACAGTTTGTCGCTTATCCCACGAGGAGTGATAAGATGACAGTTTGTCGCTTTATCCCACGACTTGTGACAACTCTAGCCATAGAGGCTATTTAGGTGATATTGGATGAATGTTTGCACAAAAATAGAATGCTTTATTTATTATACCACCAAATTAAGACGATTTAGAAATGTCTTGAGTGTAATAATCTTAAGTTACTTTTTTAAATGTACGGTTAGAGATACATTTTTGTAGCGCCAATGTATAGAGATAGTTCAATCCCGGGAAAGGACATAGGATAGTTTTTATCCCGGAAATCATTTCCTAAGGGGGTGAAATGGGGGGTGAGAATTTGTATGGAGCTACGATATGAACGAGTTCCACGCGAACGGAGTCGCGGGCAGAAGCTAGTCAATAGATAAATAAATATTAGGGGACTTAAATACAGGCACGCAAGCAATAAGGATACGATAAATAACAAGTCACGTGATTTGTCTACTTATTCACTCAAATTACCGATTCACAATCGTCCAAATAGAGTTATCCAACTTTGACAGGGATACATGACAAATGACAGGCATTACCGTTTTGCATAACATAGTACATTGTTAATGTGATAAATTATCGTAATTTGACGTCTCAACTTAGTTTATTTTATCTAAGTGCGTCCGAGGTAACGATAAGCTATATCGGATGTAATAAAACTTGGTTTTCACCAAAACTACGAGTGAATATTCGATTTTCTAGTGATAATAATGATTAATTTTGTATTAAGCAGTACCGCTGCTAACGAAATTATACATTTTAAATTAAAGGAAAAACATAAAAAATAAAATTATTGCTCCGAGCCGGATTCGAACCGGCGATCATAGGCATTTATGGCCCGTCGCTACTGGGTCATTGTCAGATTTAGGTGCGCGTATCTTCGGTGGACATTGTCAAAGTTAAGGCCTATGAAGCCTTATCTTTGATTGAACTCTGAATCCGCATACACGGTGTTGCCTCTTCTATAATTCTATGGGATGAAAACATGTTATATATAAACATAAGCCCTTAACTTTTGACCACTGGAAAGACGATTTTTGTTTTAACTGACCTACCTACTAACCAACTGAGCTATCGGAACAATCCGGTTCGGCCACCAAATACTTCAATCAGTTCCTTCCTACAACGCCATAGGGAGGCGTGTAGCGACATCTTCCAGCAGACTTAGGCTTCTTAGCGGCACCAAGGTCTCAAACTGTATTGAGAAATCGTCAGTAACGATGCGCGCCACCCCATACTAAATTACGGCAATTAGGCCACCAAATCCTTCAATCAGTTTCTTCCTACAACGCCTTAGGGATGATTTTCGGTGAAGGAAAACATCGTGAGGAAACCGGTCTAGTCCCAATACGGTCTAGCCCTCTGGGTTGGAAGGTCAGATGGCAGTCGCTTTCGTAAAACTAGTGCCTATGCCAAATCATGGCATTAGGTGTCAAAGCGGACCCCGGGCTCCTTTAGGGGCATTACCGGGAATAACGCTAGGAGGATGATGAATAATTATTGTTACTGTGATAAGTTATTTTTTCCCTATAAAAAAACAGATTTGTTTGTTGAAGTCACACCTTATTGAAAGAGAAGGGAGAGTCTTTAACAAACGCTGTTGGAACTTGGGAGTTCCTAAAGCAGAAATTTCGCTGCATATCATTAGTGTGCAAGGGGATGACACTCTTTTCGAAACGGTAGGTACTTAAGGTTAAGGTAAGTAATGCTATTTGGATTAGTGACGATAACCTATATTGTGCATGAAGAAAACCTGAATTTCCGCACCGTTTCAAGTAACTAAGTATATTTTTTATACGAGAATAACGTACAAACACTTGATATGTCAAGATTTTATTTTTAGATCTGTCGGTTGCTGCTGCCGAAAACCAGCAACGGCGGGCCATCCGGGATGCCAGCAGCCCGTTTGAATTGCCGGGTGCCGAATTCTGTCACATAAGGTCAGTTCGGGTATGTGCGCCACCGGGGAAAGTGCGCCTCATTCATCATTCAGTCAGTCATTTAAATCAATATCAGCACTTACCCCAGGGGGCGCACTTTCCCCGGTGGCGCACATACCCGAACTGACCTTATATATAGAGTGCGCAAAGAGATGGCACTCTATTATTTGATGAATTGGACGAGGACTTCCGGCCGCATTACGCCGACGTGTTGCCGGTCCATATAAAGGTAACTTAGGTATATTGTTTCTCGAATGGATCGAAGTCTGAGTGACCATTCTCACTTAGACTAAATCGAATCAAATCGAATTTGTTTAAAAAACATAGAGAGTAAACCTACAGAAACTAAAAATATTATTAAGAAAATGTTGTTATTTCATTGATTTATTCATGAGCAACATTCATTGCATTTGAAATTAACATTTACGCATTAGAATGTCCCAATCATTTAAATAATAATTTACTACAATAAAATAATTAAGAATAAAAGTACAAAAAAAGTAGTTATAAATTAGTTATTAAGAATAAAAGTTAGGAAATAATCTTAAATAATAAAGATTGTACTAAAGGTAACCAACCCACCATGTTACTGAATTCTACTTAAAAATAAAGCTCAAAACTAAATTATTGAATCTGAATCTGAATTTCAAACCTTGCAGGGACCCACGTTTACAAATAACAAGCTTCTGTCAAAAAAATATTTTTTGATACAAGCTTTTATTGCCAACTGTACTTTTCTGTATACCATCATCAACTACTCATTGAGACGATTCTAACGAGCCCAAACTCAACGGGGTTACGTCGGTTAAGTACCTACTGAATTCCCATGGCCACCTTCTGTCTCCATCATCAGATCAGCTCGATGTTACCATAATATTGAAATGTCATTCAAACTATACCCTAAATTTCAGCTCAATCGGTCACCGGGAAGTGGGTCAAATTTAACTTGCAAGATTTGATTACAGACAGACAACGGGACAGGTGAAACTAAATAAAAGCTTGCAATGACATTAAAAACGGTCCCTGCCGTTTAGGAGATCAGTGACATACCAACTGCAGCGCCACCTAGCGGGTCCCCCAAAACCAACCCCCAAACCCACATGAACGTTTCAAACCATGCAAGAACCCATTGAAATGTGCACACAAAATTTCATCCAAATCAGTCCAGCCGTTTAGGAGGAGTTAGGTGACTAACACGTACTTACAGAATAATTATATATACAGGGTGTAATCGTTAAGTGTAGCAAGGCGATTATTCCGTAAGGCGTTTCTCCCACTAGAGATGTATCCCGCCGCGGTGCGCGGAGCGCGAGGCGCCGTCCCGCGCATTGCCGCGTCGGCAGTGTGTAGTACTAGATACTAGGCGTGTTTTCTATATAAATTGAGATTATTTCATACAATAGTAAAATCTGCGGCGCCGCGCTACGCGACGGGGCGCGGTGCAGTGGGTGAATCGCCTAAATATAACAGATTCCATTTTCCCGTAGGAATGAAGCATTTTCCCGCGGTAATACTTTTTACCTATGCCTATGTTCATCGGATAATGTCGTGTTCTAATGGTAAAATATTTTTTCAAATCGGTCCAGTAGTTTCAGAGCCTATTCATTTCATTTCATTTATTCAATTGTAAAGTCATGTACACGCATAATTATCAAGGTGTTACAAGTTTTAAAAAGTCGGTCCATGACGCCCACAACAATAAATATATCTTAAAGCTAATAAAATTTCAAATAAATATTGACAAAAATTCATAATACACAATTCAAAATTGATTAATGAAATGTCTGAAATACATTATAAATAAGCCTATACTTTTACCGGAAATAAATAATAAATTACTATTTATTACACGTAATTAAAACATCCAAGTTAACACATCTTCTAAATTAAATAAAAAATCTTGAGATTCAAAAAAAAAACAAAATATATATATTTTAAAATAGAATTCAAATTCAAATTATAAATGACTATAATTTATGAAATCCTTAAGCGAATAATAACATTTATCTATTAATAATTTTTATTACTTCCTTTTGAATATTGCAATTCAATACAAAATTCTATAAATTCAAAATAAGTTATTTGTAAGAATACAGTTACATAAATGGTCTTAGGTTATGGTGTAAAAGTCCTCGTATTCAAGCAAGCATACAAATAATAATGTCGTATGTCAAACATTCTTATAATTTAAATAGTCCTTGACGCTGTAAAAATATTTTTCTATAAACCATTTGGTCATATTTCGCTTGAACATTTGTCCCGACAGTGCTCTTAATTCATTTGGTAATTTATTATACAAAACTGTGCTCATATTTACAATATTCCTTTTGTACGTCTTTGCGCCAGGGTGGTTTGTATAGTCTTGTCTGCCTTGGTATCGCTACACTACGTTTGATAAAGATGACAATATTGACAATTGACAAAAACACACACGTCTCTAATATACAAACATGGTAATGGCAGAATATTTAGCTTCCTAAAAAGCGGGACACAACTGTCATCCATCTTTACTTTTGTCATCTATCAAACAAACAAACAATTAAATCTTTCCTCTTTATTAGTGTAGATTTCAGAAAACTTTAAACTGATATCGAAAGTACGTTACCCAATAAGTAAAATCACATCAATACCTTTTTAAAAATAAACCTAGAAATATCGAAAATATTAAGTTTAAACGCTCCCATAAATTTAGTATGACGTTAGCCGAGGCTGTAATTTCACTTATTTCCGAAGTGTAAAAAACTACAAATATTTAAGATTCACTATTTACAGGATTAAATTATACTTAATAAAGGAATGAAACTATCCTTTCAATCCCTCCTCTTCCGGCAAAAAAAATATATTTTGTACTCCATACTAAATTCTGACGCACATATGGGTCAGCGGTCGTCTAGTGTCGGCTCGGCGGCAGTCTACGGCGGCGCGGGCGGCGCCTGCTTGCACGGCAGGTAGTGATCTCCTTTGCCTGCAGCTCTTCCAGTTCTTTCTTTCCATCTTTGAGCATGTACTCGTATGGTTTTGGTGACTTGTACTGTAAACATAATGAAAATGTATGATATTTGGACCTTATACCTTTATATAACAAGGGCTGTCATCCCAGTACAATAAACGTCAATGACGACATAATTTGTACTAGGATGACAGCTCTGTCAAAATGCAAATAGGAATGCAAATACTATAGTAATATAATATTTTACAACTTAGAAAAGTTGAAAAACCCCCGACATTTCATTTCAAAGTCCATCATCTCAAAAACTTCTGAACAGATTTTCATAAAACAAACCTAAGAACACTCGGGATTAAATTATCTATGACACGAAAAAACCGCATTCAAATCGGTCGATCCGTTTGGGAGCTACGATACCACAGACAGATACACAGACAGACACGTTAAACTTATAACACCCCTCTCTTTGCGTCGGGGGTTAAAAATAGTAAACATAGTTAAATATGCCTCATTATTGAACTGAATCCTTAGTCACTGCACTATACCGACGACCACTTTAGCCTAGTTGGTAGTGACCCTGCCTACGAAGCAAGAGGTCCTGGGTTCGAATCCCGGTAAGGGCATTTATTTGTGTGATGAGCACGAATATTTGTTCCTGAGTCATGGATGTTTTTCTATGTATTTAAGTATTTATTTATCTATATAAGTATGTTTATCGTCGTCTAGTACCCATAGTACAAGCTTTGCTTAGTTTGGGGCTAGGTCGATTTGTGTAAGATTGTCCCTTAATATTTATTTATTTATTTTATTTATATGCTCAGTGAATACAAGCAAAATACACTTATTCCCTTAAACAGATTAAGTATAGTGCCTTGATTAAATATACCTACATATAAATTTAATATAACATAGGTACTCGGTAGTAAAGGCGGAATCAGACGGTTCACTCGGATGAATGTTCCCTCGGGTGATTGATTCTTTTTTCTTTCACTCAATGTTCACACAACTCAGGTAAAATGACATATAAATTAACATTCACTATTCTAGGCGGAATCAGACGGTCCATGTCTCGTTCATTTTTATGTTTCATTCCGAACCTTTCACCCGAAGTGACACGTCTGATCATGAAGTAAACCAAAAGTGCCGAATGAATTCACTAGTGAACGTTCTTTCCTTGTTTAGACCGTTCATTTTTCGGTCATTTGGAGTGCGAGTGAAAGATGCCGAATGAAAATATCAAACATTGTTGGATCGGTTCACTAGTCAATTCATTCGGCACTTTTGGTTCACTTCATGAGCAGACGTGTCACTTCGGGTGAAAGGTGCGGAATGAAACATAAAAATGAACGAAAAATTAACCGTCTGATTCCACCTTAAGTAAATCTCATTACGATTTCATTATATATTCATGTATCTTATAGATAAAATTTTAATTACTTGCGGTTTTCCACGTTGCCACCGACTTTTAGGCGGTCGTCACACTGCGACAAATTTCGCTGGACGGAGGTGCGTTGCAGTGTGTCGTACCACACGGAATTTACTTGGATACAACGAGAAACGCACCTCCGTCCTGAGATGCGTCGCAGTGTGACATCCACCTTAAGGGCCGAACTCCTTCAGCCACTTCAATTCCTGCCACTGAGCCTCGTGCTGGCGCTGGCGAGCACCCAGGGGCACGCCGTACTCGACGTTGGCAAAAAGCGCGTGCGTCGCCATGTACTCGCAAAGCTTCCTCTTTTGAACGGCTGAAAACGTATTCATCACACAAATAAGTAAGACGACCAACGTTGAAATAATAAACTAACTTATTTTGTTTGTTACTTACACTTTTCGTGGCATTTTTCATCGTCGTGTAAACTGAATTTAACTTATATACTGTTTTAAACTTAGATAACCGGGAATAACGCTAGGAGAATGATGATATTACACTGTTATTTAACTTGCTTGACGGCGACGGTTTATTTTGCTTGCTGTCAACTGTCAAGCCTTTGAAAATGGCCCACACAGATGCAAAATACAATGAAAACCCAAATATTTTGAAAAGGTAGTCTACTATGAGTGAAGGTGAAACATTTTTATTACCTCTCGGTTTGATGGCATTATAATAAAGCGTACTATTTATGAGCAAGCAGTCATCCAATATTACCAACAAATGTATAAAAAAGGCTTTATGGCTAGAGTTTTTGAAGCTCGACCAATTGGCACTTGTCGTGGGATTAAATTTATCATACATGAAAGCATGTTTGGATTATTGGTAAATTAACCACAATCGATACGATAAGGAATTACGAGTGAAGGACCGCTAGAGGCGCTAGTGGCGCGTGATGTCGTCAACATTGAAAAATGTCAAATGTTATTGTTAAATGCTTCTGTTACGCTGGATTATTACTAAACTAAGAATAATCTTGTGAATATTTTGCTATACCTGCAAAGAATTATGGCAAATATGTGTTACGTATCAATGAAAGGCAGTGCTTTAAAAGCCAGGCCGAATTAAGCGAGCCGAAATACAGCTAATTCAGAGGTTTGTATGTTTGTTTACTATTACCAACACATTTTATCAAAAGTATGCTTATTTACCGAGTGTACCGCTGTATTTCTTCTTTTTACAGACTTCAAGACGATGATAGAAATAATAATTTTATTGGAAACATAAGATTGCCTTTGAGAATCAAAAATGAATTGGTAAGTTGACATTTACAGTGATTATACTTGTTTGCCCAAGCAAATACTAACTTCTAAAATTATTTTTCAGACCCCGGATCTACACTAGAGACAAAAAAGTTTTTGCTGTGTAATACCTATAGTTCTTTCAGTCCCAAATGGTTAACCTAACATTCCTTGTCAAAAAACCAGGCAAGTTCTTTCTGAAATCCTACCTTTTTTAGATAGCATTAAGTAGGTAAATGTACTAGCCTTTAAGTTCTAAGATTTTGGCTAAATACAAATTTTGTGTAAGTACCAAATTGTGTGTTACACAGTTTCAATACCAATTTTGATAAAACTAGTTGAATGTGGAAGTTGGTGGTAAATTATCTAAGTTAATATATATAATACATTAGAAATATTTGTCTACTAGTGTGAAATATGTATCCATGTAATCATATTTCACCGGTATTATTTGTAAAAAAATACTAATCATTAACAACTTTGTGATTTAAATTATATTGGAATAGGTAAGATATAAATATCCAGTCAACTGTGGATTAGTGAAATAAAACTAAAATTTATTAGTTAACTTCATATCTGTTTCTAGACTACTGAAATGTTACTCAATTTGACTCCCATACCATGCAATTTTATTGGACAAAGAGTGGCAAACAAGCATTTATGGACTGTCTGGTGATAAGCAGACACTAATGGTTGGTTGCAACTTCAAAGAAATCCAAGATTGAATCCTTTAATAGTTGGAGACAAATGCAAGTCTCTTACTCTAATCACACCTTTGGGAGGTCTGGCCACCTTACCCCCCTGTCTATATCTATACCTATCACAAAAGTCAGTCTATTAATATTATTAAGAATGTACTTAACAATACTTTTATGTTTCAGAATGGTGGAAATGACATCTAAACATTAAAAATTAACTCAAATCTACTCAAAGTTTGACTGGACTTGAAATGGATAAATCTGTGTTTGTACCTACTCTTACATTCTCTTTTGTAAATTGTATACCTATTGAGTTTATTTTGCACAATTGACAAATTGAAATAAAAGTAATAAATTCAATGTGATCATTATATTGTGTATTTTTTTATACCACATCGTTGGCAATAAAGCGTACGGCCCGCTTGAAGGTAAGCGGGCATTGTTGCCTATTGAAGCTTGAAAATTGCGTTGCCAATTCTCCTTCTATGTATGTAGTTCTTCAAGAAAGGACATCCATAAAGTAAATTTATTTTGTGTTTGTATTGTAATACTGTGTTGTGTTGTGTCACAAATGTTAGATTCTTAAAAATCTTGAGAATATCTTTAAAAAATGGTTGTCATGCACAAAGTGTTTGAAGGTTGTAGGTATGTTAGTATGGATTGTCTTGTCCTCCGTCTTGAACCTCACCTTTCAAACACTCCCTGCATATAGGTGGCATAATAAGTAAAGGAATCAATCAATTTAAATGAAACTGTAACTTATTCATGTATTTATGTAATTCGATTTTTGAACATGTGGTATGTTTTGAGTACCATCGGTTGTAATCTTCTTTTCTTTCTTCGCTAATAGATCTGAAAAGAAGATAAAATACAAGTCATGAGTACTTAGCCTGAAGCACAATTACACGTATTATATCACAATATCCTGAATATCTATCCTTACTAATATTACAGATGCGAAAGTGTCTATGTCTGTCTGTTACCTCTTTACGCTTAAACCGCTGAACCGATTTAGATGAAATTTGGTATTGAGGTAGTTTGAGTCTCGGGAAAGGACAAAAGATAATTTTTATCCCGGAAATCATTCCATACGGGAGTGAAAGTTTGTATGGAAATGTGTTATAAATGAGTTCTACGTGGACGGGGTCACGTGCAGAAGCTGGTATAAGATATAAATAAGAATGACAAATTCAATGAAAAATTTTAAGGAATGACTGATTCCCAAGTACAGGTTGATTACAGTACCTAAGTAGGTACCTAGGTTTAATAAAATAATCACTGGCTACCTCAAACCAAATTAAATATACTGGCTACATTTGTATTATAGGATAACATTGTTAGGTACTAAACACCATCCTCCCAACAAACCTTGGGGTCCATACAATTTATCAATTAATTCAAATAGCATTACTTACCTTAAGTACCGCTTCGATAAGTAGCAGCGAAATTTCTGGTTTAGGAACTCCAAGTCCAAGGGCCAACAGCGTTTGTTGAAAACTCTCCATGATGAAATTTCACTAGTTTTTCAATAATAGGTGCGAGTTCAACAAACAAAATCTATGTTTGATTATAGGGAAAAAATTACCATTATCACAGTTAACTATCATTATTGTCACTAGAATCGAATATTCACTCGTAGTTTTGGTGAAAACCAAGTTTAAAATAGCTTATCGTTAATACCTCGGAAACACTTAGATAAATAAATAAAATAAACCAAGTTGAGACGTCAAATTACCACATTAACCACGTACCATGTTATGCAAATGTCATATATCGCTGTCATATGTCATAGTTGGATAACTCCATTTTGACACGTGCAACCATGTTATGAATCGGTAAGTTGAGTGATTAAGTAGACAAATCACGTGATTTGTCATTTGTCACGCCGTGATAAGTGATAAAACCTCATCCATGCTAAGGCTCCAGAACTGTTTACTAGTCGTCTGGCTATACCCTAGCAATAAAAACATTGCAAAATTGATAGGGATGTTAATAAACTTATGCCATTTAAGAGCACGTATAAATTAAATGCATCATTGTAATGACAATATGCCATCAGTGTTTTTTTACGCATCGAGTTTATTTTCCATAAAAGCAGAGTGTATTATGAAAGCAGCAAAAGTAACAACATCTTTATTACCATGTTTATAGCTTTTATTAATAAAATGTTTACTTATTAAACTACAGTTGTGGGATAGAGCCGCGTCTGCCGCCCTTCGGTTTTAGTAAATAAACAAAGCTATATTGTAATTGTATACATTCCCGATCTTGTTCCTTGACGGAGATAAAACGTTTGTTAACCAAAAGCGTAGAGTATTTATGCTTCTTTTACTGGCCTTCACATAATTAGTGAAGAAATTATTTCGTCGACATGTAAAATAGACCCTTGCCAACTCTTTGAGCGATCCGTAATCTACATAGATTTAAATATTAATTTGGTGAAAAAATGTGTTAAAAAGATACCTATAAGTACTCATATGTGTGTCGGCACGTGTTCGCGGCAGCGGGGTTCGGCAGTTTCGACAAGACACGAATCAAAATATGGCGTCGCCCGCCCGCTTGATTAATGACGAGAATATGTCAACTGTCAGGGCTGTCACAATTCTGGAGCTTGTTAGATTCGTCGCGCCCCGTTCTCGCGGCGAGTCTTAAATAGACCTCGCTTTTTTGGTAAAAAGGGACTAACCATTTTTTGTTTGTTAAGTGCTACTTTATCCCTTGTACGGGGACGACGCATGAAATTAATCTTTACTTTTCTATAAAAACCTACAAAGAGTCCAGATTAACTTCAATAAAGGGTGTGTTGCGCAATATTAGGTACAGAGATTATCTTAAGTAGGTAAGTAGTTTGAACGTCGCTGCCTAAAATAATAGATCCTTGGTCGAGCTCGTGGCACTTATGGTACCCGTATAACATAGCTAACAGCAAAGCATTATTGTAGTTTGTACGGAATAAACTCTAAATGCACTAGGTGTCGTTTACGCTACCCTTAGTTACCTATTTGTAGGCATTAACCCTCACGGCTCCATACGCAACATTATACAATTTAAAGATTATGGTGATATATTTAAATGTATGCGTTTTACCAGGATTTTTTTGTAGATGAAATTACCACATTTATTTTGGGTCTTATTTTTGGCCGTTTTCTTTTAGGAGATCCTTTCTCAATGTCGAGTGGAGTCATTACGGCGGCCCCTAATATTTGTAGCGAAATGTTTCATTTTATTCATGATCATGGTCAATCAAATATTCATCGTTGCTTCAAAATTCCATCGGGTTTGCGGAATGTTTATTATTATGAGCCTTCCGTCTTACGATACGCACTTATTGACTCAGAGCGTAGTTTATTTTGGTTCAATGAGCGGCGCACATGGGCGACCCTCGACTATTTCAGGGTGAAAGTATAAATAAACAAGGCTTGCTGATATCTGTCATCCAAAGAATTAGATTTATTTCGGCTCTGGCGGAAGGTGAAGGACCCTGGCCCCTCGTGACGCCGCGACGATACAGATACATGTCTCGGCTAATGTTTGGTGAGGAGATAATGCCTTTTCAGGATGTAGTGTGCGTCGTTGTGTTTCATCTTGATGTGCTGAAGCCGCGTTCATCTTTGTGTTAGCTTTTTTCAACACTTAAGTAGGTAGCCAAATATTTTACTTGAAACGTTACAATTTATTTGGCAAATAAAATTCGGTAAAGTGAGTTCTAGTTACCCGCGCTCAACGAGGCATCTCTGTAGAATTCTAACGTAATTTCGCCCGCAAAACTTGTCCAATATTGTGGAGTCGGGGATGCGCCAGTCGGGTCCATCGCATACGGATAAAGAACGGTTTTTGTTTTTTTGCCATGAGGGCGGGTGTTTTTTTGTTGAATTATGTTAATCCGGGAGTGACGCAGGCCGGGCCTGCTACCGATATTTAAATTCGCGCGAGCACTGGTAAACGATTTTTTTCGGAAACGCTTGACCCAAAGCTGTACGTCGTGTCGGCCGAGTGGAACCTCCATTTTACGGGGAACCGAAAACAGAGGGTGCCCGTATTTTGTCGCTGACAATTTGTTTTGTCGCCCTTAAATACCGATGTTTTTCCTTCTTCTAAATACGCTGCGAGCGATAAATTGATGACCCCTATTAATCTCTTTTAAACACTTTCGTAGATTAACGAGCTCTGACCAAATATAAACTTTGATACCCACAAATGTTGACGTATGTAATCATGGAGCTATTGATGTTGACGTCCCCAAGCACATGCATAAAAACTTAATTCGAATTTAGACAGTTTATTAACTTGGTGATTCTGTAACATTTCTACTCTAGAGCAATGATTTAATATAATTACGGGGGTCTTATTCGCTCTCACAAAGTTTAACAATAGGTCCAAAGCAACAATTAACATTGAGCGATAAGAAATAGCGCTCCGAGCGATAGGTGCGGACTTAAGTTAATTATTTCTGCTATTCCATTAGGAGCGTGCTCCCGAATTCGCTTCCCATTATTTCGTATCAATCAAATTATTTCCGTTAATTCTGTTAATGATTGAATGGGATTTCCTATCTGTGTTATCAAAACGATTTGTACATCTATATTTAGGCGCGCAGACATCAATAAAATATGGTCAATATAGAGATAATATTTTTTTAGGTACATTAGGCATCAAATATAACTGAACAAAAACGAAGTAGGTATTTAGAAATATGTATAAAGGTATCCGGTGATGGCTAGTTTTAGTTAAAACTAGTCTTTTGATAGTTCGTTATACGCCTCGAGTCTAGTAGCGTAATCATGCTATTACTAAATTGGAAAAGAATCTCTATAATTCATCAATTTCACAGATATTTCAAACGTTCAGGAAATGGCCATATGTTCGCAATGTCACGAGCTTATGCTAAAAATTGTTCAATATTTACCCTGACGTATGTTTATTTACAGATTGCACTGCAAAACTTAATTGGACTTACTAAAAACAAAACTACTCAAGATAACTACTTATATATATGGAAATACCTACTAAAGACAATGCCATAGCCTGTCCGAAGGGACAACTGTTTAAACAAGTTTCTGACAAAAAAATCATTTTTGGTACAAGCTTTTATTGCCGACTGTACTTTTCTGTACACCATCATCAACTACTTTTTGAGACGATTCTAGCAAGCCCAAACTCAACGGGGTTACGTCGGTTAAGTGCTGAATTCCCATGGCCACCTTCTGCTCCATGATCAGATCAGCTCGATGGTACCATAATATTGAATTGTCATCCAAACTATACTTATACCCAAAATTTCAGCTCAATCGGTCACCGGGAAGTGGGTCAAATTTAACTTGCAAGATTTGATTACAGACAGACAACGGGACAGGTGAAACTAAATAAAAGCTTGTAAAAAGGTACGAATTTGTAAAGACACGCCCCTAATAGTTGAACAAATATTGAACCACTAAATGTATACATCGAAACAGAAGGATGTAGTAACAGCAGATGAATCCACTGATTGAAAGGACGATAAAACAAATGGAGCGCTCAATTTTAATAGATTCAATGGATTTATGTTTCATTCCGTGAGCTTTAGCGTGAATAGCAGATGGATTTTGAATGAATATTATTACAAAGCGGTTCCCTAAAACCGGAATTTCATCTACAAACTGTCTATAGTTAATTAAATTGGAAATGTTTCGCCCGGACGCAGCTGTTGGCCTAACGCGTGCCCGCTGTTTTTTTGCAGTTTCTGCACTGTTTTGTAGCCATATCTATGAATTGATTTTCAATGCGTTTGCAATGGTCCACTTCTTCTGTAAAGGGGTGCGTAGGCATACCTCGTAGCTATTTAGTTAATTAGACAGTATTGCACATCATCATCATATCAGCCACTATCTGGCAGCGGACGTCTTTCGGCTACCGGCACTCTTTGGGGGAGGCTTGTGTCCAGACATAAGCCTCCCCCAAAGAGTGCCACAATAACCGGTCCTGCGGCACCCGTATCCAGAGGTACAGCGGTATACAGTATTACACTCTACAAAAAAATGGCGAACTTAATGCCGAAAGACATAGTTAGTTTTAGTTATACCTAGGCTACACAGTACGTCTAGAACAACTTGTTGACAAGTCGCTTTGCGCGCGACTGAGCGTCTCCGTTCTCACTCGCAACGTGCAAATTAGAAAGAGGAGGGTAGATCTTTCTCGACTCGCGTCGTGGCGCGGTGCCAGTTGTGCTTAGCCCCGCAGGAATGATAGGATGCTTTAAGTATCTATTAGTTTTATTTTTCGAACACATACGTGGGCCGTGGACATAGGTCGATCATACATAGTTTATGATTACGAGTAGCATTTCATTTGGGTTGTTCATTAATATTTTAACTCTTTTGAATTATTATATGCAATAGTTATTTTATTATGTGTTGTGGTCTACGCATACGAGTACGCTCCGTATCAATTATTGTAATATGCATCTGTGAAGTTCGTGATTTTGTTTAACCAAAATTGATATTATAAATGTTGCTATATTTATTAACACAATGTCCAACGTAATCCAAACTTCGTCGTAAAATTAAACTTCCTTAAACCGCTTATCCCTAAATGACGTCACAAGCATCGTACAGAACGAATTAAAAAGTGGGAAGAGTCGGACGGCATGGTCGTCATGTGACCAAATGTGACGTCTCGTTCACGCACGCGCTGCGCTATCGAGCCGGGACCAACTGTTGCGCCGGTGCCACTGGGGAGGGGGCGGCCCCAGCGTGACGTCACACGGCCCACGTATGTGTGCGAGAATAACGTAGCAGCGGAAACGAGGAGCACGTATTGAAAATCAGTAGGCTTTTTTACGGTGCAGGAAATGAAAATGGATACGGCTGAGGTTTAGGTTCGGTAAAAACCTTAGACGTTCAAAGTTGTTTTCTGTAAAAAAAAAATCCATGCTATGATTCTTCTTGCAAACAATTGATCTCAAGCAAATATAAATGTGTAGGTACCATTTAAGTCTACGAGTATTCAACTGCATAAATATCTCTACGCTATTAACGTAGGTAGAACAAAATATCTTTATACATGAATCAACTATCATGAGTCATGCATGACACTCATGACATGACAATAGTCAGATGAGTGTTGCGAATTTATTATTGCAGCTACTTCCAGTGGCGGATAGGCTGTATAGCTTTTGCCGCCCTTGCCTCTACAATTGTCATGTCCTACATTATTTTTACAATGCCACAATTTCGTTCTTTTCACTTTTTCACTCATAGGTACAAAGTGT
Source organism: Epinotia ramella (assembly GCA_947578815.1). Taxonomy (NCBI): domain Eukaryota; kingdom Metazoa; phylum Arthropoda; class Insecta; order Lepidoptera; family Tortricidae; genus Epinotia; species Epinotia ramella. The sequence goes on along the minus strand of OX388213.1, from coordinate 13,965,594 downwards.
GGGCAAAGGGCGCAGAGGCCGATTACTGGTTGAGGGGCGGCGAACTAGCTGTTTACTCTAGAATATGGAAGTTTGCTACTCTCGGAATGTGCAATGACAAGTGAGAGAGGAAAGGAAGGAAAGTCATCGGCAAAATTTGTTACAGTTCTATCTGTAAGACGTTAGAAAACCGCCATGGAAAAATCTTTTTGATTTCTATGACGTAAAAAAAAAATTGGTCCCAAATTTGCCGCCCCCTAAATCTGCCGCCCTAGGCTCGAGCCTACTCAACCTGCTGGTAAATCCGCCACTGGCTACTTCACTGTATCATTATATAACGATATTATTTTTTTTATTCCTGAAAGCAATCTGAGAGCTCAGATGTCATTATTTAAGAATAAATATCAAATTAATAAATTCACGATGGAAACAAACGTTCTTGTAATATTTAAATTAGGCTTTACCTGCGCTGTTGACGGCACGAAACAAGTAAATAGTATTCAAATAACTCACCGAATCGCTTTGACGTCTCTTTCTAGCGGTACCCGACGACCTTTCAGAATTTCCATTTTATATTTTTTGTCAAGTGGACTCGCCCGGCGCGATGTTTGCATTTCCCTTTGCAATCGTACCTTCTCCGATCCAAATAAAAATCCATTTACCTCGAGTGCCCTAAGATATTTCCGTTAATTCAGCATCACAAACAAAGACGTTTACAATTTGTATTCAACATCTGAAATTAACTTGTTAATCCACTCCATTAATATTATTACTACAACGTAGCGAAAAGATCTGTAGTAGTTATTTCAGTCAACAAGATTACGTTAGAAACGTTCTTTGTAATTCACCTTCTGTGATTTTATGTTAGCCAAATTAAAAACAGCCATAAAAATGTCGACGCACAATATTTATGCCCAAGCCCACAGGGACTTGCGGGAGAAAAACGTCAGAAATTTAAATTACCCGCAAACATACAAAGCGGAGCGTACTAAGTATGCAAAATATAGGTTCTTTGTCAAAACTTTGAGCGTGTTTGCGACGCGATGATTAGTCGTCAAGAACTGCCTCGCTCCCGCCCGCCCTCGACACCTGTCGAACTAAGCCAGACTGATTGGGACCCCCATTTTACTTGCAAATAACACAAATGTCTGCGGCACACGTGGCCCACCGTTATTACTCCGCACAAATGCCATTATGCCACTATCTGCAATGCAAACGCAATCATTTCAGAAACAATGTCTCATCGGATTGACAGTTCCAAGTGTTGCAAGCTACAAAATGTGTTACAACTAAGTGCGAACCACCTCTTAAAAGGAATGGGTCGAAAGGTCGTGAACGTCGTAACTCGGAACTATCCGACGATAATACTCGGTGTAACGGCGGAGTTTCCGTTAACCAAACCGAGTGGTAACTCTCCGCGTAACAAAACTTTAATCCGACACTGGTCCCGCGGGGCCGCGGCCGTCTGTCGTATTTAATTATGGGACCAAGGACGGCCGCTGAAGAGTATTCCATTTAAACGGACACGTACTTCACGGCTGGCTACTTTGTATTATTACCATTTGCAGATCGATAATACTCCACCGACAAGAGGATAACTCTTAAATTAATGATGATGATGATGAATATGTTTCAACTTCTACCATGCTGGTTCTTGCATTTTTTATCCGACTCTTGCTTAATTTATGGTTTGTGGATTTATCCAAAAGCGAACGTGCGGATTAACTATACTGTAAGTTACGCAAAAATAAAGCATTCAATGAATACCAATTGTAATTTCACAGCGCTGAACCGTTGATGAAATAAGCTGTTTATTGTATTCCATGTCGGTAGCATTTAAACTCATCATTGGATCTGCATGTTCTGTTCATGTTATTAAAAGCCAGACGTGTACCTACTCGCAAATTTTAAGTATAATAAAGTTTAATTGACTCAATTGTTCAGGTGACCGACATTATGCGAACTTATCTCCTGTACAGCTAAACGGCAATATTCACACATTTCACTCTTTTATAGCCACTTATTCTTGTTATAACGAGAGGCTTCTCTGCCAGAGTGCGTCAATTACATTTTACAGAGTCATCTGGACAACAAAGTAACAGAAAGGAAGGATTACTTTTTATGGGGCTCTATGCGCGTTGATATTTCTAGCGCAACGGAATACGGATATTCTGTAATAAAGCTCATTTTAACGGATCGTGAAAAGTTTGAAAGGACTGCAATTATTTAGTACCTATCATTCAGGTTGACCTATTTAGCGAACATTCGTGGATGCGGTTTAAAAATATATCAGTGATAAGTACGTTGCGAAAAAAAAATTAGATGCGTTATAAAATCTTTAGGAAAAAATATTTTCTTTAGGCTAACATGGACCAATTCTCCCCGTCTTCCGCCATTTACTATTTGCCCTCACAACTAGCAAGGTAATTGTATAAACCCGCAACTGTTTATTTTGTGTAGTACAACAAGTCTGTCCTTTTCCGCGGCTCGGGGCGGCATTAGCGCCGTTAACACGAAATTGCGGCAGTTTACACAAATTGGCCCAATTGCCTGCCGAGTCCACTCTACAGGATACCAATCGGTTTACGAAGCGAATTCGCTAAAATTCTGCATTCAACTAACAAGGCTTACTTGAATATCGTACCTGATTGTCTGATAGGTTAGAAAAATCTACGAACAGTGCATTGTATAACTGACCCAGGTGTTTGCATTCATATTTCAAGTTTAACAGCAAGTAAATAAGAATATTTACTTACTGTTAACAGACAATATTCAAATCGACTTAAGTATTATGACTAATGGATTCCGCTAAGAACACCTTCACAGAAATGATTTAATAGATAGCGACTAAAGAAGAATAAGAACATTTTCTTGGTACTCTTTTTACAGAAACTCTATAGGTAAGCCTCTTAAAATGAAACGAACCAACTGGTAACGCGAAATAGGTTCCAGACGTTCAAGAATCAAGAACAGGTTGATGACGGAACCTGTTAAACTTTTACAGTATTCCACAAATTGCAGTAATTAACTTGTAGTTTAATTTACTCGCAAGTTTTATCGTTGCAAACGTAACGTTACGCCTAAAGCGGCGCGAGTTGTCGTGTCAACAGCACGCAATTTATGGGTTTAATATGTTAACTAAATGTAAATAACATCACTACACATGTACCCAAACAGCTATCGCATAGGCGCACGTTGCGAATTTCCTCGGCAACTTACGGGCTTGCCATCACTTGATAACGCGTTTAATTAAGGCGCAGGTAGATAAACGAACGACTTTATGCTTTTAATACGTATCGATGCTCGTACTAAGCGGTCTTAATTGTATCCAACCGGGAACTAGTTTGTAAACAGATAATGCTAACAATATAATTCCAATGATTCGTACGGCTGGACTAAGTATTATACCTACTTGCACGTTTTTACCGCACGGGAAAAATAAATAAAATATTCTGCTTACATTTTTATAACAGGACCATAAGATGAGATACATTCATGAACAATTATACTTATACGTCAAATAACTAAAAGAATCATTTTTTACTAAGTCCACAATGCGTTTAGATACTTAACTGCTCAGAACGGTATTTTGATCTAATTAAAGATCGTCATCTCTTAAATATGAATCAAACTTAACAAGAAAAAAACTGTTCGAACGAACGCAGTTTTTGTTCTTGTCAATTGGTGCATGCAAGTTCCTACGATTTGTTTCATTTTCGTTAATCGCTTTTAGATATCGTCCAAATGGCAATAAAAAGACATATGTTGTTATCAAAGTTGTTAGCAGACTAAAGGTTAGAGGTAGTAACAATATAGGGTGCGTTTGCTGCAAGGAAATTCCGTAACTTTTCAAAAGAGGGTTAGAACATATCAAATTATATACATGTACATTTGTACATGGCTTAGAAAAGTTATGCGATTACTCTGCTGATGTCAGCGATGTGGACCTATGCGACTAAATACAATTCATAGAAACCAATCCAGCGTCGACAATATCTATCTCGACGTCTACGCACGTCGATTTTAATATGTCAGAAATAATTAATGTGATTTTGATATAATACCCAATCGTTAAGGCCTAAGATCTGGCCTGGTCCGGATCGCCAGACCGTAAGACTCGTACGACATCGTACGAGTCGATTAAGGGCGCGTGCCCGGAATCGGCATTCACTCATTACTCCTCCCTATTCATTACCGCGGCTGAATAACTAATAGGCTGCGTCTTAACACGTTTCGGAGAGAGCAGTTATTTTCAATGATATCGCCTCCGTCCGGATCATTCCGCCCGTTCCGCGACTCGAGTTGAAATGAGCACATTATTAACACTCATTTCAGTTAGGGATAGTCGTTTCGAACTACATACGAGTTTGTTTACCTGTTCGCGGCGAAAATTCCATGAAGTGAAGTAAGTAGAGTTTTACACAACTCTCGTAAGAGGATTCTCTACTTGACAAAAGTTGGTGAAGCAATATCATGATGAAAACTTTCGTAATAAATAGGCGACGGATCAAACCAGTTTTTTAGAAAAACATGTAAATTCCCATGTAAACATGGCCAGGAAATGGCTCTGTTATAGGTCTTTTTGTGCTAGCGGCCATGAGCTCACTGAGCTTACAGCATTCTTAGTAGGTATGTAACTATATGAAAATAATCATCATGAAATCTAAATATATTGCAAAACATGTACTCTTATGCATTAGGTATGTATAGTCATAATTAAAATTAAGTAAAGATTATCCTATTGAATCTGGTGTTAAGTTAACACATGAAACGCTAATAGTACCTATAGGGTTTTCAGTGTTCATGCAGTCTAACCCAATTTGTTCGAATTAACTAGCTTAAGGTTTACCTGGTTTTTTGTAACTTTTAAGTTACAAATAATAACATCGCGTAGGTATGCTGGTATTGCTGGTGTTGTCGTAGCGCGTAGCAGCGTATTGCCGGTCTGTAGCGGTAATCGCACGTAGAGGCATGGCTCATATATGAGTCATTGGCCTCGAATGGGCGAACTTAGGAACTGATGATCCACAACTTTATATGCGGGTAGCACATGACCGGCGTTGTGAAGATCCTTGATGGAACCCTTGTGCAGCAATGAATATCGTCCGGTTAAAACAATGATGGGGATTATTGACTTACTATTACTTTACTACTAAGACCTCTAGAAAAATGTTCTAGGTGACCAGCGCGCGCCACCTATAGAACATTTTTCTTGGAGTGTGTCAGGCCGCCACCTTGGAATTCAGTACTATTTAGCGACCGCTCGCCAGCCCCCGACTATGCAAAGGTGCGCTATAAATACTATACCTACAATGACGATACTGATGTCTTTTTGTTTCCTCCAGTACACGGGCGCGTCGATAGGCGGCGGGTGCGCGACGGGCGCACGCGTCCCGACGGCAGCCTCGCCGGCCAACACGGCGTCCTCGTCGTCCTCCAACACGGGCTCGGCTGGCGGCACGCGCTCGACCAGCCTGAGCACCGCGCCGCCGCCCCCCGCCTCCTCCGCCTCCACCACCGGCGCCGCCGGGGAGCAGCTCAGCCGCACCAACCTGTACATACGCGGCCTCAGCCAGAACACCACCGATAAGGACCTAGTCCAAATGTGCCAGATGTAAGCATGCTATAAATGTCATCATCATCATCATATCAGCCGAAAGACGTCCACTGCTGGACATAGGCCTCCCCCAAAGAGTGCCAAAGTGACCGGTCCTGCGCCACCCGCATCCAGTGGACTCCCGCAACCTTTGCCAGGTCATCAGTCCACCTTGTGGGGGGCCTACCCACGCAGCGCCTTCCGGTACGTGGTCGCCACTCGAGAACCTTTCCGCCCCATCGGCCATCGGTTCTACGTGCTATGTGCCCCGCCCACTGCCACTAAAGTTTAGAGATTCGGAGGGCCATATCGGTTACCTTGGTTCTGCTGCGGATAGCCTCATTTCTGATGCGATCACGCTGAGAAACTCCCAACAGGGCCCTCTCCATTGCCCTTTGGGTGACTTTGAGCCTTCTTATGAGGCCCATAATAAGCGACCACGTTTCGGTGCCATATACATGTTGTTCAACTCCTCGCCTAGTTCGAGTGGAGTGAACTGCCACGCGTTTCGCGGGTCATATAAGCCAGTGGATTGGCTACAAAACTTGTTCAACTCACCTGATTCCGGGAGGCGCGATGTTCGCTTCAACTCCGGTTAGTCTCCGTCAAGGTTCAGTCAACTGTCAGGTCAAGTCAAGTTCAATCAAGAAGGTCTTCGGGGCTGAAGAAGCAGCCGTGGTGGTCCGGGGCAGTATCGCCAACAATCCGCGGCGTCAAATCACCAACTCTTCCGATGTCACCGAAATATCCACACAAAACACTCGGACACCCGTGTGTCTTCAAAGCGAGCGATATTACACAAAACAAGGCAAATGCGTTTCCAAATTATCCAAAAACACTCGTTCCCATTCGGGTCCGCAACAACGAGGTTATCTCTTTTCTGTCCGCCTTGACAAGGTGTCACTGTCAAAACCACAGACTCAAAAGAGGCGTACACACGTGAGGAGTTTAAGGGGGCGGGCAGACGGTCGGCCCGAACAATCACCCGCCTCGGAACGGCCTCTAAGCCGGTCCGCTATACTAGGGGAAGTCGCGATAGGGTTGCTACCGCTCGCTTCAGAACCGAGTCCCCAACCATGACCTCGGCAAACCGAGGGGTCCCGTCTTTACCGGGAAACAAATTAACGATGCGCCCCCGGCGCCATCGCAGTGGCGGAAGGTTAGCATCCTTAACTAGCACAAGGTCTCCAACTCTGGGGGGACTGGTTTTGTCAGTCCACTTGAGGCGCTGCTGCAAAACATGCAAATACTCTAATGACCATCTGGTCCAAAAGTTCTGAGCCATTTGTTGCAGCATCTGGTAACGCGACAAACGACCCGAGGGTACGTCCCGGAGGGGGTGCTCCGGCAACGCTGCAAGTGGCTGACCAATCAAGAAATGGCCTGGAGAGAGCGCTTCCAGGTCATTTGGGTCGGAGCTGTACCGCATTATAAGCCCATTAATACGGACAAAGTATATGATGTCACTAAGAAATCATTCTAACTGAATAATCTCAAAGAAACATCCACACTCTTGGGTTCAATAGAGTGTCTTTGAAGTTTGATTAGATATCTTGTTAATAAGAATAGTTCTGCTTCGCTAGGCTTACTTGCTGATTATAGAGTTATCAACTCAAGTGACCCAGAGCTGATAATTTAAGTATCTAAGACTGTGTGTGAGTATGATGTCAACTATCTTACCTTAATAATAGTGAGTCTCTCTGCCTGGCTGTCCATGCACCTTGTCGCCTCGGTGGAGTCGAATGCTCCTCCTAAGGGTTTTAATGTATTTATGAATCAACTGCTTTGACTCTCTAAGTATCCAACCATACTCTTTACACATAAGTAACACATCAACATATTTAGAACCTTTTGGTATGCTATTTAATGTCATCAACCTTTGTCCCCTAAGGACACTTTCATTTGTCGTACTCCACGAGTACGACCTTTCTCTTATCTGACGTACTCCGCGAGTACTTCCTTTATATACCTCGTTCCACAGAACCAGGTCTGTCCCAGCTGGGCCCTTTTGTTCCAAGACCCGAGGTCCGGATCTAAAACCCGCGAACCCTGTCTCAGAGAACGAGGACTGTCCCTGCTGGGCCCTTTTATACACCTTGCTAATAGAATTGGCCAAGACTACACGCACCGGTTGTTCATTTAATATAAATGGATGTTTGGCTCGCAAGCCTTGAGACCAGTAAATAGCATAGCATTATAATTCGCGTATAAGCGTATCAGATTAGCGAGATGGAAACAGATTGCCCTGATCAGCTCATGGAGTTTCGCCGAGCAATCCATCTTCCAATCTCTCTCTTTTAAACATAAAGAAATTGTTGATAATATTATTGGTACTTATTCTAGATACTTAGCTTTTGACTGGTGGCAGGACAAGCCGAAAGATATTCACAATAAAATTAACACAATAAATGCATCTACAAATGCAGCTTCAGGTTCCCGTAAGCAGATTTGAAGACAAAAGAACGTTAGAAGAAAAATGCAAGCTCACCATAGATAAAATTGTGTTTCTCTACATCCGGTATAATGTTGCCGTGTAATTGTTATAGGGCTAGTTCTCGCGACCCTATTCGCGACACACCCGCCTCGCGGATGTTAGTTGATATTGGTCATCAAATCGCGAGTCCATTCATGGATTTTTTCCAGAGCTCGGACTGCAGCGGCTCGATGTTGTTTTTCGTTAATGGATGGACTGCGCAATTCTTCATTGCTTGGTACATCATTTTCGGAATCATACAGATCGTTTATTATGCTTGTATTGTCTAGCTTCTCTCTCGTGTCTTGCGTTAAGTCGTATTTTTCATTCACATTATTATCGTCTTCATTTATTTGACTATGATTTGGCTCTAACGAATTGTTTGTTCCTAAATCCATAACTTCTATGGATGGTGTTTGATCCAAACTACTATCCTTTAAGTACGTGTCCTCGACTTCATTTCGACAGAACGTCTCTTCATTTAAATTTTTGGTTTCCACCTCCAACGGGTAGAGGTGTGAAATGGAACGTGTAAATATATTGTCACCAACCTTTACTTTGGCTACTCTACATAAGTTGTCACGTCCCATTATTAGTTCTACTATTTTTCCTACCTTCCAACCCTCACGGTTCTTTGTCTCTCCTTTTATTTGTACTACATCACCGATTTCAGGAACTTCATGAATTCTCACCCTAGCTTGCTTAGGTGAGTTTCTATACCTTTCTCTTAGACTGAGCAGGTACTGGTTAATGAACATCTCTTTATATTCATTCATAATACGGTTTCCTTTCTTCCATCCTTTAACAAGTTGCTCCTTAATCGTTGAACCAGAAATTGGTAGGTAGTCCATGAGTACTTGGACGTTCAAGCATCTTCCTGGTGTCAAAAAATCGGCTGGTTTCAGTACGTGGTCTATCTCCACTCCCACATATGTGAGTGGACGAGTGTTAACTACAGCCTCGACTTCCTTGATGATGGTTGAAAGCTGATTCTCACCTAACATGTGTTTTTGAAGTGTTCTTTTTAAACAGTGTTTCACGACGGCAACAAGTCGTTCATACACACCCCCATGCCAGGGTGCTAATTGAGGTATAAACTTCCACTTTATCTTCTCTGTCAACGCTCCTTCTTCTGATGTCACTTCAGCCAGTAGTCTAAACTGAGGTGCATTGTCAGTGAGTACAAGTGATGGAGTTCCTCTAGTGGCAATGAAGCGTCTAAACGCCATGAGGCATTCGTCCGTGGTCAGATCTTTGACTACCTCCAGATGTATAGCTCGTACTACAAGGCATGTGAAAAGACAAATCCATCTCTTTTTCTACCCGTTTTCAGTTCTTATTGTCATTGGACCGAAGTAATCTGCCCCTACGTACGTAAAAGCTGCAGTATACCTTACTCTCTCTACCGGGAGAGCAGGAGTCTTGGGTAGTTCGTATGGACCTCCTCCATGTTTCACACATCTTGCACATTTGCTCAGGATTCTCTGTATTTGTGCTCTTCCTTGAGGAATCCAAAACTTCTGTCGCACGAGACTTAAAGTGTGAGGTACTCCTACGTGAAGATTTTTCTCATGTATTTCTTTGACGATCTTCTCAGTCAGTTCACTGTTCCTGGGTAAGAGTATAGGATATATGGCGTCGTACGGTAGATCTGAATTTTTAAGTCTTCCTTCACATCTTAACATTCCATTTGTATCAAGAAATAAGCTTAAGTTCTTAGATAAATGCGTTATCTTTCCTTTGTATTCCTCTGGAAATGATATTTTCTGTAGTTCTTTTATTTCCAGTGATTGTGAATCTGGTGGTGTTACTGTTGATAATTCTGTGTTTGACACACCCTCCCCCGTCAGAAGAGAAACAACTCTTGATGGACCCTTAGGCCAATGTTTCGGATCTTGCCTTAAGAAATCGGGTCCAGTCAACCACCTATTTCTCTCCTCGTCTGAGGTAGTCGGACGTGTGGCTACATCCGCAGGATTAAGACCAGACGGCACGTGTCTCACAACCAGATTCTTGTTCCGTTTTATCTCTTCCAGTCTTTTGGATACAAATGGTTCAAGCAATTTCTCAGAATGATACCAATCAATTACTATTTGACTGTCCGTCCACAGTATCATTGATGTTACATCCAGTTGTAAATATTTGAGTACGTATTTAATAAGACGACTTCCAATCAGCACTCCTAATAACTCCAAACGCGGTATCTTTAGGTTCTCTTGATCCTTAATAGGAACCAAACGCGATTTACCCATTAAGAAGTTGACTGAGTCTCTCTGTACCAGGTAAACCACAGCTGAGTAAGAAACTGTCGACGAATCGGTGAAACAATGTATTTGTATTTCCTTTTCATTGGGTACAGTAATGTTTCTTGGCAAACATATGGTCTCTACTAGTCTTAGTTCTTTTAGGATAGTCTGCCACCTTTGAAGTAAATGTTCAGGTAACACAGTGTCCCATTTGAGTTGTTCTTTCCATAGTTGTTGTAGTAACAATTTTGCTGGTAGTACGATAGGTGCGCTAAATCCACAAGGATCGTATATCGCTGCTATGGTTCTTAGAACTCCTCTCTTAGTATTAGCATTGTTCTCGTTAATTTTACTTCTAAGCTGTAAGACATCAGTTTGTACATTCCAATTTAGCCCAAGTGTTTTCACAATTGGTTCTTTAACCCTGTCAGGTACTTGTTCTATAAACTCTTTAGAGTTAGAGCTCCATTCTCTTAGGTTCATTGAAATTTCAGCGAAAACATTTTTTCCTTCTCTATATAGATTTAAGGCTTCTTGAGCAGATTCTACTCCTGTGAGAACGTTATCTACGTATATGTCATTAGCTAGTTGTTTAGCATAGATTCCATTTGACTTTTGCAGGTGGTGTCTAACCGTAGCATTCAAAAGAAACGGACTGCATATTATACCGAACGGAACACGTGTAAATCTATATTGCAACAGATTATCATCGGTTATAGGTTTACTTGTATCTTTTAACCAAATAAATCTTGTAACGTCTCTGTCGTTTTCATTCAGAGCAATCTGTAAAAATGCCTTTTCCACGTCCGCTGTTATTCCTATGGCATGACATCTGAATTTTATGAGTAATCCTGTCAAATCTTCCAACATCATTGGACCACAGTATAAACATTCATTTAAGCTTTTGGTATCTTTTGTACATGCTGATGCATCATAAACAATTCTGAGAGATTTGCCTGGTGTTATGACTGGATGATGAGCAAGGAAATGTATAGGATGATCCTTCTTGATACCTTCAGGTACCACTTCAATGACCCCCTTTTGAAGTTGATCCTTCAGTGTCTGGTCATAGGTTGACAAAGTTTCCAAATTTAATCTCTTCATCAGTCCAACTAAACGTCCGTACGCTAAACCATAGTTGGTAGGTAAATCGGGTGGATACTCCCTCCAAGGCCAACTAACATGATATCGCCCTTCCTTGAATGAGGTGTTTTCATTAAAGTGGGTAACGGCTTCTTCTTCTCTTTTGGTATTCGGAGAGTCCGTAATTCCAATGGATTCTAGATCCCATAGGATTTTCATAGAAGATTTATCTAACGGCAAGTCAGGTTCATTCAATTTGGTCTCATATGACGCTTGAAAGTAAGTGAGTGCTGACAATTTCTCTATATAGTCATTCTTAGTCCTGCCAGAAAGAATCCATCCTAAGTCGGAATTTACCAGATATAAATTCTCTCTTATCTCCACCTTTTCTTCTACCATAATTGAATGGTAGTAATCGTTGCCAATCAGAATATCTACTCGGTCCGAAAGAGATCCATCATCAGCCAATAAATAGTCTTGCCGAGATTCCCACTCATCAAGTTCCCTATTGTGAGACGGAATTCCGTTTGTTATGGTAGGTACAACGTTTGCATATATGACCTTTTGCTTATTGAGCCTCGACCGAATGTGGAGCTTCACTATCGAACTATCTATCTCTTGAGGCTTTTCAGATCCAAACGTGAATACCGTGAGATGACTGTTTTCTTCTGTCTCCAATTCAAGGTGTTTGGCAACCTCTTGTGTAACATAGCTTCTCATGCTACCGGAATCTAACAGTACACGACATTTCATTGTAGTGTTATTAAATCCTCTGACATTGACAACAGCCGTTTGTAGTATCGTAGATTCTTTCCCGTGAGCGTGTAAGGTGCTGGTAGACTCCTTCTTGGGAGCGTGTGGAGTATAGGGCACCCTTTTAGGACAAAGTGCACTGTCATGCAAACCCCTTGCACCACAATGGTAACATGCTTTTCCTTTATACTTACAGACATTCACTGTGTGACCTATCTGAAGGCAATTAAAACAACGGTTCCACAATTTTGCCTTCCTTTGCGCCACAGTTTTGCTATCTGTGCACTTGTCGTTGAAATGATTGCCTTGGCAAAATATACAGCAGATTCTTCTTCTTTTCTGGCTGGGTCCTAGTCCGTTCTGTTCTTCCCTGAAGTTATGAAATCTCTTAGTACTTTGAGTATTGTTGAAGGCGGTTACATTTGGTTTGAATCGTTTATTGGGTGTCTTCGTAGTATTCATAGTTCTTGGATTTTGAGTTCTCAGTCTCCTTTTAGTTCGTTCTTCCTTTACGTGAAGTGTCTCAGTAGTGTAACTAGGGTCTTCCTTAATCGACTTATCAAAAGTTCTTTTTGCATCTTCCCTAGCTGACAGTACGACATGAAGTTGTTTTCTGATTTCATCAACTGTTTCATTGCTCATTTTTAATTTCAACTCATATATGATTTCCTCTGGGAATTTTTCCATGATTACGAATCTAAGGTGATTATTTTCAATATTTTCTCCAAGTGAACTTAATACACGAAGATGTCTTTCAATTTCGTCTAATGTTTTCCTACACTCTTCTTGCCTTTCTGCTCTTTTAAGTTTAAAAAGCGTCGAGTAATGCGCATCGATTATCTGCATCCGTTTACCATATCGATCTGTCAGAGTGGTTACGGCAATTTTATAATTGTTGTTGGTGGTCTCAAGACCTTCCAGGATCGTTATAGCCTCTCCTCTCAAAGAAGCCTTTAAATATTGTAATTTATCAACATCTCTTAATTCTCTTTGATCAATGATGGAACAAAATTGATCCCAAAATTGCGTCCATTGAAGCACATTTCCGGAGAAGGTAGGTAGAACTAAGTCAGGTAACTTTCCTCTATTCAATAATCGGCCAGAGCCTGAAGAAGAAGAAGGAACCGCTTTATCCTGGTTTAGCTGTATGCGAGCGTTCAATTCAGCTAACATCTCATCTCCTTCTAGCTGCTCTGTTGTCATATCGGAGATCTCATCCGCATTAGGATTATCGGAAATGTTGAAATATTGATACAACTCGTTACTGAATCGATTAAGTATCGCTTGAAGTTTTGAAGCCAAAATCTTCGCTTGTCCTTCATCTTCAGAAGACCACAACTTTGAAGCGCAAAGAACACGAGAGCTGCTTGACAAGCTTTTAATATTTGCTATAAACTTAGCGAGTCTATCCAAATATATATCTTCCATTGTAGGGTATGTATAGGTATAAACCTGAAATTGGTATAAGTACTCTGTAGTTCCGCTTTTATCATTCATTTTCATCATAGTAAGTACTATTTAAGTTCACTCTGGATGAATCACGTTCACTTCCAGAATACACTCAAACAATATCCTTACTACTTTACAGTAAACATTGTGACACATTTCGGACAATACTAGTCTGTCTTGTTATAAAGCATTAAATTTATCATCAAGTGATCTCTTGTTCCAACAAATCATACGATAAACAACTTAAATAAGTCTTGTACATTGCCCAAACGGACTAGTCATCATGACTCTCATTTACTGGACGTGGCCATAGCACTGCTATGCACATTTCTCATTTACTTGGCTTGGCCATGGCACTGCCATGCACCTTTCTCATTTACTTGACTTGGCCATGGCACTGCCATGCACCCTTTCCATTTATTTACTTGTATAGAACCACAAGAAAGATTACTTGATTTATCACTCTTAATGTCACACAGTAAGTAGGTATGTACTATCGAAAAGTTGATTAAATCAAAACATATCTGATGTCAATATTTGTTACTAAATATAGTGGTGGTATGACTTGCCCTTAATGACCGTCGGCTTCACCTTAATATGGTATGCAAATGTGGAATACTTCCTTATTATATTGCCTTGCATGTATGTAAAATATGTAAAATATTATTCCTTCCGTAAGGAAATATGAAAATCAAAGTTACTGCCCCTTAACTATTCCTCCTTTCGCATTAATATACAAAGAAAGAATGTTATGCCCTTTGTAAATTATATTGTTAAACTAATACTTTGAAGCCAATGTAAATAATCTATTTCCAGTATAAATTTCAGTTAAACCGCGATGAACAAACATAAATTTATAAACAAATCAATTGTAAGTGATATCACTACTTGAAAATGTGATTAATTTTATGCGGTTAATAGCATTCTGATGCATTGTGAATGCATTAAAAGAATAACACTTCAATAAGATTTTGCTTCCCTATATATCATGGCATAAATGGATAATTACATTGCTACATACCCCTTAAGTAATTTCTGGTACTGGCATTCACTGAATACCACTTTCCTTGTTTATTTGTTGATGATTCTATTAATAAATAATGGTTATGGTTAATTTTCCAATTGGAAATAGTAATGTATGTCTAAGTGATACTTGTCACTTTATAATTACGGTTTTTACAGAAAATTACGTGTAATGTTACTCAAAATCATTAAAGTTATCGTATTACGTATACTACTCCAATAGTATGACTAATTCAACACAGTATTTACACATTATTTCGTAAAAATGCGAGTCTTATTTTGCCGGTAAAATAATTTGTCGTTATCGTTGAATTTCATGCAATTACGTTCTAAACACAGCATAAATAACATGAACACTCTCTCACCTGGTGATCTAAATTAAATTTCCTTATTTCAATTCGTCCTTTAATACTTTATGGAATTTCTTGCAGAAACTTTTATCGTAGGTATTACACCGATGTCATTGAATGTCAACAGACGCCATCTTAGTTGCTCTAATTTTCTTTCGTCATGTCGTGCTTGACTGTAGAAATAACGCAAATTGTATTCGGAATGCTTGAACGTTGAATTTTAAGTAAAAATATCTAAATTAGTTCATAAAATGAATTTTCCGACTAGCAACCAAATCATACAAAAGTGAAAACCTAATAGGTAACAAACAAGTACTGAATTGGTTTCCGATTGTGACAATCGGTAATCAATTCCAATCATTTATGTTTTCTTCATTTCAATAAGAAGAAAGGAAATATTATTTTGTCATTCACTATAATTCTCAAAGTGTATAATTAACGAATAAAAATTCTTTGTTAAAACAAATATTGTTCCCGATAGGTACGCTAACGCCATCTATGATCGAACGGTTAAACTTATCTCTGCTACATTTTGTATTGAGTAGCTGAACTATTTGAAGGTTGATAATTTTACTCTTAGTCTAGTGAAATTGCATTCCACACACAAACCAGTGCTCATTTTAACAACACCTTTACCATTTCTTATATTTAAGGGTTACACAAATAAGTGAACATTACCTTATTTTATTATGAATTATTTTCTTATGAGCATGTTTATTTTTACTGCGCAGTTTCCCTATTCAACCACAGATGTGTCGTCAACATATAAATTATAAGATAGTTGACACACACAAAACACACTCTCATTATGCTCTTGTTGGTCAATATTAAATCCCAGCACCTCCACCAAATTTGTACCGCATTATAAGCCCATTAATACGGACAAAGTATATGATGTCACTAAGAAATCATTCTAACTGAATAATCTCAAAGAAACATCCACACTCTTGGGTTCAATAGAGTGTCTTTGAAGTTTGATTAGATATCTTGTTAATAAGAATAGTTCTGCTTCGCTAGGCTTACTTGCTGATTATAGAGTTATCAACTCAAGTGACCCAGAGCTGATAATTTAAGTATCTAAGACTGTGTGTGAGTATGATGTCAACTATCTTACCTTAATAATAGTGAGTCTCTCTGCCTGGCTGTCCATGCACCTTGTCGCCTCGGTGGAGTCGAATGCTCCTCCTAAGGGTTTTAATGTATTTATGAATCAACTGCTTTGACTCTCTAAGTATCCAACCATACTCTTTACACATAAGTAACACATCAACATATTTAGAACCTTTTGGTATGCTATTTAATGTCATCAACCTTTGTCCCCTAAGGACACTTTCATTTGTCGTACTCCACGAGTACGACCTTTCTCTTATCTGACGTACTCCGCGAGTACTTCCTTTATATACCTCGTTCCACAGAACCAGGTCTGTCCCAGCTGGGCCCTTTTGTTCCAAGACCCGAGGTCCGGATCTAAAACCCGCGAACCCTGTCTCAGAGAACGAGGACTGTCCCTGCTGGGCCCTTTTATACACCTTGCTAATAGAATTGGCCAAGACTACACGCACCGGTTGTTCATTTAATATAAATGGATGTTTGGCTCGCAAGCCTTGAGACCAGTAAATAGCATAGCATTATAATTCGCGTATAAGCGTATCAGATTAGCGAGATGGAAACAGATTGCCCTGATCAGCTCATGGAGTTTCGCCGAGCAATCCATCTTCCAATCTCTCTCTTTTAAACATAAAGAAATTGTTGATAATATTATTGGTACTTATTCTAGATACTTAGCTTTTGACTGGTGGCAGGACAAGCCGAAAGATATTCACAATAAAATTAACACAATAAATGCATCTACAAATGCAGCTTCAGGTTCCCGTAAGCAGATTTGAAGACAAAAGAACGTTAGAAGAAAAATGCAAGCTCACCATAGATAAAATTGTGTTTCTCTACATCCGGTATAATGTTGCCGTGTAATTGTTATAGGGCTAGTTCTCGCGACCCTATTCGCGACAGGAGCTGAGCGGACACAACGGACGGGAATTGAGGACGGCCTCAATTCTACAAAACAACGTCGCGAGTTCCTCAAAAGTCAATACAGTTTGACCGACTACCCGATACATATGGGCTTTTGCTTGCTTCACGCAAGCCTCCCAGATTCCACCCCAGTGGGGGCAGCCTGGCGGATCGAACGTCCAGGTGATACCCCGACGGGAGAGGTCTGTTCCAATATCAATCTTATTTTCAAATAAAAATTTTACAACATCTTGTAAATAACGGTCGGCACCCTTGTAATTGGTTCCACAATCTGACCAGATCAGAGATGGGAGTCCCCTACGGGATACAAATCTATCCAATGCCGCAATAAAAGCCTCCGTCGTAAGATCACCAACAAGTTCAAGATGAGCAGCCTTGGTCGACAGGCATACGAAAACGCACAAATACGCTTTTACAACCTTCGCATTTCGAAGTCGCGACGTTTTCACTAAAAAAGGTCCCGCAAAATCGGTCCCCACCCTAGAGAAGGTCCTAGCCTCGTTGACCCGATCAGGAGGAAGGTCCCCCATCTGGGGCTGCATCGTGGCTGCCTTGAGCCGAAAGCAAGGCAAGCACCGAAACACGATGCTCCGAATAACCCGTCGGCTGTTCAATATCCAAAAGTTTCGCTGCAAAATGCCCAAGAGTGCATTGCAGCTGGCATGCGAGTTCTTTATGTGGCGGTCAATCACCAACAATTCCACCAGATGCCCCTTCTTAGGCAGCAAAATGGGGTGGCGCACCGAGTACGGCAAGCTAGCGTTGCGGAGCCGTCCTCCAACCCGGAGTGTACCCGACTCGTCAATGAACGGGTTGAGGCGTGCTATCGCCTTCGGTAGCTTAGGACGTCCCTGCCGCAGGGGCTTCAATACGTCCCCAAAGTGTTCTTCCTGCACAACCCTAATCCAATGATGTAGGGCGGCATTCCGCTCTTCTGTGGCGAGAACTCTATCGCGTGACCGGTTCTCAGGGTGGCGACAATTGTGTATAAATCGCTTGACCCAGGCGGTCACTCCAACAAGCTTGTCGAGAGAGCTATACCGTTCTAGCAACCAAGCAGTGTCTGACACTGGAGCGGTCTCGACAAGGTGGACACCCAAGCCAGAGGATGGGGTCCCAATCACACAACTGGCAGGCCAGAGTGTCTCCGGTTCCAACAACCAATCTGGTCTCCACCACAGTGAGTGGGCAACAAGCTCAGGTGCCGTGCAACCCCTGGACGCCACGTCCGCTGGGTTCAGTTCACCTGGCACGTGTCTCCAAACCAAGGCAGTCTCCGAATTCTGGATTTGCGAGACCCGGTTGGCCACAAAGACCTCCAAAGTATGGAATGACGACTGCAGCCAACACAATACAATTTGGCTATCAGTCCATGCGTAGACACTCTCCTCAAGGTTCACGGTGTCCTTCAAGGTAGAGGCCACGTGGTTCAGTAGGCGTACAAGAAGAGCCGCTCCAGATAATTCCATTTTTGGGATTGTCAAACGCGTGCGAAGGGGAGCCACCTTGCTCTTCGCCATTACCAAGTGCAAATCGACCGATCCGGCGGAGCTGACCGTCCGCAAGTAAACGGCAGCTGCATACCCTCGCTCGGAGGCGTCGCAAAACCCGTGTAGGGTTACTCGGCATTTCCCTGCCGGCAACAGCTTACGCGGCAGTTCGACCTGATTTATCTCCGGGAGCGTGGAGAAGAAAACCTCCCAATCGCTCAACAAATTTCCGGATAGTGGATCATTCCAACCCAGTTGGACCATCCACAGGCGCTGCATAAATGCCTTCGCCGTGAAGATGACCGGCGCGATCCATCCATTCGGATCGTACGTCCTGGCCACCGTGGACAGCACAAGCCGCTTCGTCCAGACCCTCGGGGAATCCAGTTCCACCCGATAGGTGAACACATCTTGGACTGGTCGATATTGCACGCCTAGGACTGATAACATGTGCGGGCTCTCAACATTTTCGAACAGGTGCGGATCCTGCTGGTGATCCTCGGGGAGGCCGGCCACCACGGCCGGTGAGTTGGACATCCATTTGCGCAATTCATATCCACCCGTCCGCAAGAGTTCCACCAGCTCATCCCGCAAAACCAAAGCCTCTTCGACACTGTTTGCCCCGGTGCACACGTCATCGACAAATAAGTCCCGTTCCAAAATGGCGGACGCTCGAGGGAACCTCAGTCTCTCTCGAGACGCCAATTCTAACAAAGTTCGAATTGAAATGTACGGACTGCTCTTCAAGCCGTATGTATTCGTATTCAGCTCGTACACCAACATCGGTTCATCAGGGCTCTCACGCCACAAGATCAGCTGATACCGACGATCATCAGGATGGATCACTGTCTGCCGAAACATCATCCGGATGTCGGCGACGAACACCACCTGATGTTTCCTAAAATTTGTGAGGATATCCGTGATATCCTTGTGCAGCTTAGGACCTGCATGCAAACACTGGTTCAATGACACCCCAGTCGAGGTGGACGCGGACCCATCAAAGACCACACGAATCTTGGACTCCGGGGATTTTAGGACCGCGTGGTGCGGCAGGAAGCAGTGCTCCACTGTACTCCAGTCCGTCCGAGCCACCGACATGTGTCCCAAACCCTCGTACTCCCTCATGAAGTCCACATACTTCTGCCGGAAGAGCGCATCTCTTCTCATTCGGCGTTCCATCGAAACCAGCCGCTTCTCAGCCATCTCACGTGACGCTCCAAGAGGAGGTCGGTGGATGAGCAGAGGAAGTCGTGTTATGAACCGACCAGAGCAGAGGCGCCCAGTATTATTTTGGTAAAACCGTTCGCACTCTTCCTGCTCGGGGCTCATACGCGACGCGGTAGGTGGTTCCTCAATCTCCCAGAACCGTTGCACGGCTTCTGAAAGAGCAGTTCCAACCAGACAGCCCTCCTCAGTAGGAGGCGGTGGAGCCGCTAAAACCAAACCCATTACAGCATAGCCAAACACCGTTTCCAGTGTAACCAGTCCGCCAGGCTGTAAGGTACGGTTGCCGCTCAACAGCACCCGCCCAAGAACGTCTGCACCCAGCAACACGTCAATCGGACCAGGTCTGTCAAATCCAGCATCCGCCAGAACTAATCCAGCTGTCAAACTCCGAACCTCTGGAGGCAGCTTCACCTGGGGGAGTCTCCCCACCACTTCATCCAATACTAACGCGGGAGCATTAATCCTCGCGCGTGAAGTGGGACCCGGTCCAAAGGTGAGTAAGGTCTGCCCTACCAGATTTGACACTGCCCTACCAGATTTGACTTTGAGCCTTCTTATGAGGCCCATAATAAGCGACCACGTTTCGGTGCCATATACATGTAAATACTCGTATTTCAATCTACGGACACGCGTTCGACTAGGTTGAATACCGTAAGCATACTCCGATACATGTAAAAGGGTCATATCGCTCTTTCTGGTTATCGGTTACCTTGGATCTGCTGCGGATAGCCTCATTTCTGATGCGATCACGCAGAGAAACTCCCAACAGGGCCCTCTCCATTGCCCTTTGGGTGACTTTGAGCCTTCTTATGAGGCCCATAATAAGCGACCACGTTTCGGTGCCATATACATGTAAATACTCGTATTTCAATCTACGGACACGCGTTCGACTAGGTTGAATACCGTAAGCATACTCCGATACATGTAAAAGGGTCATATCGCTCTTTCTGGTTATCGGTTACCTTGGTTCTGCTGCGGATAGCCTCATTTCTGATGCGATCACGCAGAGAAACTCCCAACAGGGCCCTCTCCATTGCCCTTTGGGTGACTTTGAGCCTTCTTATGAGGCCCATAATAAGCGACCACGTTTCGGTGCCATATAAAAAAATACTCGTATTTCAATCTACGGACACGCGTCACACCTTCATGTCTGTATATCGTGATCATATCATAGTGGAATGCATATCTGGAACGGACGAAATGTCTCCATCGGTAGTAGGGTAAGGACCAAATTCTTCGCCGGTAGTTAGCCTGTTTAGTCGGTAGTTAGCCATAGAAACTGAAGAAGTGAAAAAAGTTACGTTGTGACACGAAAATTAACCATAGAATTGTATGGTTAATTTTCGCGTCACAACGGAAAACGTTCATAGAAAATTTAATTAAGTGAGTTAAGCTGGCCAAAAATTTGGTCCTTACCCGTAGAGTCCAGAACACACTTATCTTTCCTGTGACCAATAGTTAGGGGCTTCATTACATTTCATATATATAAAATGTTATTATGGCATACATAACAGCCTCTTTCTAAAATTAGGCTTTAGAGTCCTTAACTTTGTCAATGTCCAGTTGTCAACAGGAAATACTCTAACCGAAATCTTTGTATGAGCCAATTTCAATGCATGGAGACGTGATCCACACCTAAGTAATTACACTATGGACAACCAGAATATCGATCAAAAAACACACTCTAATCGGTTCATTCGTTTGGGAACTGCGATGCCACAGACGTAAACACACCGATACACATGTTAAACACCCCTGGGTTTGCGGCGGGGTTTAAAAAAGGAAAGCTTGTGCCTTCGCAATGAGTGGGGCGCTTCCTCATTGATTGAAAACCCTATTAACGACGCCCTAATTCATTGCTTTTAATCATATTTAAAAATTTAAAGCTTCACTAATTCTGGATTAGCGTCGACATCTGCCCCTCGTATAATTAATATATTTCAACGAGGGATTTTTTTTAACTATTAATCTTATTACTTACGGCCCGTAATGTTGACTTTTATTTTCAGGTATGGTAACATAATCTCGACTAAAGCAATATTGGATAAAAATACGAATAAATGTAAAGGTAAACAACATTCATTCCCGTACGTCTTTCCTTACACTATCATAGATCTATTGAATTATTGTACGTACCTGTCTATCGTAAAAGTCTGTGCATAGTTATTTCACGTATGTATATAAATTATATCTTTCTATACTAAAATTAATAGGTTGTGCATCAAGAGAACTATTCGTGATTGAATTATTTAATATAATATTATTTTCTAGAATACCATATACCTTCATTAACCTAAGCCATCTATGGTGAGACTTTTTTCCAATATATGCACGAACACTAGTTTAAATTTGATTCATATTTATAATGTTCTCATACTATGATATGTTTATTTCACATACGTGTTATTTTATTTGTAGTTCATCATCTTTATTCTATAATGCACAAAGCACAGATGGATACAGAATTGTATTCGTTTAAACAGCACAAGATGTTTTCTCTCACCTCGTTAACTTTTACAATATCGCATTTTCATTCCGCTACTTACGAGTAGGCAATTAATGTTATTAGTTACATAATAGGTTGCATAGAGCTCTGCGCTACCTACCATATATTTGATACCTTACATACCTATGATAACCAAGCATGAATCACGTAACATTACTGTCAGAATGAACCTGTCGATACGTTTGCGGGAGAAGGCCATTTACTATAAAAAGAATTCACTTTTGTTTCCACAGGTTACGGTTTTGTAGATTTTGAGACAATCGCGTCAGCGGAGGCAGCTGTTAAAGGATTACAAGCCAAAGGTGTTCAGGCCCAGATGGCTAAAGTGGGTATCTGGTTCCTGCGTAGACTGAACCGTGTACGTTGTGCATGCAAGTAATACTATTATGACTAACCGCCTGCTCCTTCTCCGCTCTCTCATCCTCTCTTCTCTGCTCCGATCGACTCGCCTTCTCTCATCAGCGTTAGCCGACTGTCCGCCATCCCGCATCCTGACTAATCAAACCTAAGACTGTAAAAGCATTGGTCCGACCCCTCGATCCGTCTACCCTTATTTATAGCTTTAGTGAGTACTTACCCCCTTTGTCTATTTTAATTAAGTGCTGATACCATTTAAATAAGCATTCTTGAAGTAAAGTCATGTTCTTTGTCTAATGTAAAGTTATCTAGATTTGAGATATGCATAGCAGCATCAGCATCCTGCCCCTCGTTGACCGGGGCTGAACTAGTGTAACTCTGTATACAGTCACAATAATGCCCATGTCTGTTTGATTCAATAGATATTTGGTTAAAGTGTCTAGATGAAGTAGGCCCTGTGTTTAGATGTGCGCGTAAAGTGGAATGTGTCAGTATGTGTCACCTTTATGCGAGGCTATCATTCATCCGCCAGTGGCACTGGGACCGGTGTAGTCTGATTCAGTGACCGTTTCGAACAGACCCATGTAACACTATTGTGTTGTGAGTATTTACCTTTTCCCTCCAGAGATACGCCATTTCGACGCAAATTTAACGCTTTCTTAATCTATTTTAAACATTGTTTCATATTGTTAATTCTGTACGTACTCGTCGTATGCTTCCGCGTTAAAATTAACAATAGTCGTATGTCGCTACTGGGCCCTGGGTATTCTATGCTTACAATATGTAACTAGCAATAATATGTGTATGCAAATTAACTAGCTTCATAATCTCTTGCTGATGTCTAACGCCCATCTCGATAACACTTACGTAATCCTATAGCATATTAGATCTATCTGCTGATTTACGTCAACGCTGGCTTCAGTGTCTAGATAATCTATGCGGGCTTCAAGCTAACTTTAATATACTTGGAACAACCTTCCCTTCACTGTGCGGTACCTACATGCGATCAATGCTTAGAGTGTCAGGATCGTGTACAGTACAGTCCACTCGATGTGCAGTTTATATTACTCATGTTCGTATGCGGTCAGCGCCATTACATGACTACCTACATCGTAGGTGCATATACGATTCTCAAATATGGAAGCCGTTACTCATATTTTTACATAACAATAACACAGAGCTACATATTCAGAAAGTAGATATCAATTCGCACTGCCGCTGACTGTAATTCGATACATCACTTTGCAACACTCCAGTGCCATAAGGAACTCATAATGAAATACTTACAATTTACAATCACATAAATCTCCCAAACATAAAACCAATAAAATAATCAACCGGCGCGTTTTCAATTACGAAAGTGAAGCAATTAAATAAGTGACTTAGCTGTAACACCGGGGAATATACTACGTTTTAACACTTTCAACACGCCACCTTACAACCTACCCATAAAGGCAAGGTATAAAATTACTCATAAGGAATTATGGGGTCGTGAAATTTACATCCCGAATAAACATTTACGGTTTCGCAAAACCCGGAGTAAAATTCTATCTGCTCTGCTTCAAAAGAGCTACTTTCGTAATTGAAATCGTGTCGAGATGAAAGAGCGCTTTTCACATCGAATTCGCGCCGGACACGGTCTAGATTGAGCCCGCATCGGCTCTAATAGCGCCATATCCGCGTGAGTCAGAGGCTAGGTCGATCTTGCCCGTGTCCAGCCTTCGGTGTGCACTGCGCTTGCTTCCTGCTCAGCGGGCAGGTTCTTCACATCCCCTTCGGGGCTTCCGTTTACAGCAACAAGAGCAGGATCCCACGAACCTGTATATGGCGAATCTGCCGCCGCACTTCAAAGAGAACGATGTCGACCAGCTTCTGGCCAAGTTCGGACAGGTCGTGTCCACGAGAATTCTGCGCGACACCCACGGACACAGCAAAGGCGTCGGCTTCGCGCGCATGGAGTCTAGGGAGAAGTGCGAGCAAATCATTCAGGTGAATTTAACTCTTGGTTTTTTTTTATACCTATCTATAGGTACTTGGTCCTTTTCGTCCAATAACTATGTTCGCTTTTAGATCTCTGTTCTCTTGTAGAGGTACACTTATCCCGAGTGCCTAATGTAACTGAACCGCTTATTTTAAGACGTGGAAACCACCTCGAAAAAGAAACAGATATCCAATCAATAACTATAACAATTTACTGGAATTAATAGGTTATTGAACTGGCAGACGAATTCAAAACATTTAATTAGAAATGAGAATGATCATCCGTTTGGTACCCTAATTAACTTTTGAAATAATTTGACACAGGCACGGGAATAAAACTTATTGCCTTGATTTTTTAAATTTCCCGATATGAAGTTTACACTCACTAACCGATCTATTGACCCATTTCTAGATGTTCAACGGCAACCCGATCCCCGGAGCCAAAGAGCCGCTGCTGGTAAAGTTCGCCGACGGCGGCAACAAGAAGAAGGCGCTCTACAACAAGCAGGGCGACAACAACGGCCGCGCGTGGCGGGACAACAATGACTCCATCACCCAGGTACTAACCACGCTGCTAAGACGCTGAAAACAAAATCAGTCGGCTAGTTGTATATACTCGTACCTAGCCTGTGGTGTCAAATTACTCTCTAGGACACGTAAAACAATTTGCTGCTGCAACGTGTAAGAAGCAGGCTGCGTATAACTTCACTATAACTGGACTGCCTTCATTTTATTTACTAGGTGCTAACTGCGTGTTTAACAGAGCCACGGCACAAGGTCTATGTTTATCCGGACAGCCCATTTTATGTGGAACAACTAGCTCCGGAGATTAACCCCAACGTACAAACTTACAATTATCTCTCTATAGGTGGAAAAATCGTCAGATGCGCCAAGACGCCTGGTTTTATCCATGTGTCATACACTTGATTTCAAGATTGGGCATAATGAAGCAGCGAACCTCAACTCTGTTCCTACCGTGGATTACCAAAACATTGATCACGTAGTACTTACAGGCGATGGGGGTCGGCGGCGTGTACGCGGGCGGTGTGGGCGGCGCGGGCGCGGGCGACTGCGGCGTGTACCGCGGGAACGTGTACGGCGTGTCGTTCCACCACCCGCAGCTGCACCACCACCACCACGCCACGCACCCGGCGGCGTGGCTGGCGCCCTACGCCGCGCTGCTGCCGCCCGCGCACGCGCACGCGCACGCGCCGCACCACGCCGCGCACGCCGCGCACCCCGCGCACTCCGCGCACGCCGCGCACCCCGCGCACGCCGCGCACATGCCCATCGACTCTGTGCCTAGCCAATACGTAAGTAACACAACTGCTTCTTGCGTCTTGATCCTCGCCCCTTTTTAACGACTATTATAAGGTCAGATGCAACAGTGCGCTAGAAGATGCTCTACCAACTTACGATTATGGATGGGTAGGAGTTTTATAATTTGTTTTGTATATCTATGTAGAA
Source organism: Epinotia ramella (assembly GCA_947578815.1). Classification (NCBI taxonomy): domain Eukaryota; kingdom Metazoa; phylum Arthropoda; class Insecta; order Lepidoptera; family Tortricidae; genus Epinotia; species Epinotia ramella. The sequence continues at coordinate 13,939,584 of OX388213.1, read as the reverse complement.
AACGAGGACACATATCAGGACCGTTCAAATTTACCTAGACACCTATACTTATATAAATAAATATTACTTGAAACGAAAATTGTTTAAAGTAAAATTGTCGGCGCACTGAACTATACTCGCTGAAGGGACGACGCTACTTTTAACTTAGTTCTCGTGCGTCAAGTGTCTGAAGTGGACGTGCGATAAGAAACTTTGTTCCACTATACTATACTATGTTTATAAATTTCAAAATTAAATAATGGTAAAAAATATTTAAAATCACATTATTAAACGGCCAATTCTACTCAATAAAAAAGAACAAAACAATGACTAATAGGAATGGAGAATTCAGTCGAAGTGGAAAACGCGAGACTGATGTCGATTCTCTGTTTCCAGGTAAACTGGGACAGCTTAAGGCCGGATAATGAATTATACGTGAGTGTCGATATGAACTTGCTATGAGAGCCGTATCCTTTGCTTTGCCCCGCTATGCCCACTCGCGCCCTCGCTTCCCTCGCACTCGCTGTGTCCGGAGCGGCAGCGGCTAGAGCTCGTCTGACGGCCGTGTTGTGTTTCAGTACTTCGCGTCGCACCCGTACCAGTACTTCGCGGGCCCGACGCCGCCCATCATCCAGATGCCGATGGAGAGCGAGCACGCGTCCACGGCGGCGTCCCCGGACGAGGCCTACCAGCCGTATCCCCCGCCCAAGTAGACCCCGCGACATGCTGACAATCCGTGCTGTACACGAGCCAAAAATCAAAGCAACTGTGACTTTTTACAATGTTAATTTGTTTTAGTTTTAATTTGCGGCCGTTATAGACTTCATCGAAAGCTCCGCTCGCGCGACCCTCGTCGCCGGCGCTTGTTGTAGTTGCACTGGGAACTGGCCTCGACTATTTGTTGGTTGGCAGGCGCCCGGCCGGCGAGCCGGCAATCGGCATCCTCTCGGCTTCGTGCTACACGTTCGATTCGCTGTGATGTTTTGATGAGGTCTTTTGACGGCTCGACGAGAGGATTTGATGTATAGATATAGCTGCAATTTTTAAATGTGTTTTTACATTATAATTTTATTATTGTTTTATGAAATTTCAAATTTAAGATTTTAGGCGGAGGTTTTGAACATGTTGACAAGATTATTTAAGATAGTTAGGTATTTATTTTAGCATAGTATAATTTCATGAGGGAACTTTTAAATTTAGACATGTCCTCTGGGCGGGCATTTTTCACAATCTTAATTTTTAACGCAGTGTCATATTAAAATTTGTAAGATAGCCGGATTATTTCTAAATGGGATGTTAATCAGAATCACAAGAAACCGTGCAATCCGAATATGACGAGTCTCGTGACTGCGAGGAGGTATTATTGTTGGCGATTAGCGGATGGTGACGTAACCGTGTACATCGGCGTAGGAGTAAAGCAATATCTGCAGAGGTTGGATAGGAGGATAGAAAGGTCATATCACGTGGAATCAAAAGTGTAAGTATGTCTACGGACGATGTATTGTAAAGAGTACCATTGTTAAAGAAAGTTATGTGTGTATTGGCTAAGAAGGGTGGAAACACCGAATAGGTTTTGTACGATAATAATGCCGAAGATTTAGAATCTTCCAAGCTAAGTATTTTTAAAATACAGTTGAAAATAACGTTTATGAAGTGAAGTGGTCGTTAGACAGCGGGAGCGATTTGAGCGCGCGGCGGCGGCGCGCCTGGAATTGTGATAGAGCAAACACTCCGCGTCGGGGCGCTCGAAGACCTCTGCTACCTTACTTTCGTTCTGTGTTATATATATCCTTTAAGGTTCTTTATACAATTCCATGAATATTATTTATCACAAACAGCTTGGTAGGATTTGCTCTATCAAAATTTTTGACGGTTATAAATGTGTTTGGCATGGTGCTTTAATAATTTTTATTTTAAAAAGTGGCACTATTCCTGCTTATTATACAGTATTATGTACCTTAAAACATTCATATACCGGTGCAGTCTTCCAAGGATCGCAATACTTACCTAACTTTAAAGATTAATGTTTGTGTTGTACAAGAATGTAATAAGTAGACGCTAATAAAACTATGTGCCTCTCGACCTCGCCCAAGCGAACCCTCGACAAGGATGGCGATACAACCATCCCCCTCGTACCTACCCGGTTCTAATTCATTATAACTCAACGTTCACTCGCCACAACTAGTGTGTACTTTTCGCCTTTTAACATAAGCAATTCATGGAGGTGTGCCTAGTTTTCACTCTAATTTCTCGCCGTAGACAATAGTAAGTATAGAGGATAACTATATAAATTCAAAATACGTACTTTTCAAATACTTACGACGTCGTTGCCAAACCCAGAACAGACTGAATTAATTTATATGTAGGTACTGTACTCGCGCGTAGTGACGGCGCTGGCTCGACGAGCCCGGAGCAGCGGCGGCGCGGCCTGGCTTGCAGCCTGGCTCGCGGCTTGGCTCGCGGCTTGGCTCGCGGCTTGGCTCGCGGCACTAGCAATAAGCACTCGTATGTAGTCTATATATACATTTTACGCGTCTATACACATTTTTGTACGTCGTCGGAAACTCATGTTCGAATACGTGATAGAGTGATCCTTTTTTGAGAATCATGTACTAAGTCAACTGTAGTTGTTATTTTGTAGGCGGTCGGCACATTCCAGTAGAGAACTCCAAGCAAAATTCCACGATTGATTTCCACATTATAAAATGTATCGGATTTGAAATCCAAAGTATAAACATCGTTTTGGTGTAAACGAACACTTTTTGTACCATCACGTAGGTTTTGGGTACACTTTATGACTTTATATGAAATTTGATATTTTTATATTGAATATATATAAATTATACATGGATATGTATATACATTGTTGATGGGTACGAGTAAAAAGCCTACTATATCGCAACTGTTTAATTCTATTTTGGCACGTCAAGAGTTTCATCAGAACCAACGTATACAAATCATTAAAGTCGAGTAAGAAGTAGGAAAATATTTATACAACCCAGGGACTGAAGACTAGGTAAATGTTTGATATATTAACTGTATTTTAACAGACGATTAAGCGTGACCTCTTTATTCAAAACCTGTGAATCGCCGACTTGGATAAACAATACAGGAACACAGAGACTAGCTGGCATCAGGTTTTGAATGAATTACGTAGATTTTGGACGAATAAGTAGATCTGTATCTATTTTTGTTTCCTGAAAAGGCTGAACTTGTAATGTCGTCCGAGACGCGGACGAGACGCGGACGAGACGCGGACGAGACGCGGACGAGACGCGGACGAGACGCGGACGAGACGTGGAATCGCCGCGGGCCCTGTCGACAGCTGACTGCCTCACTCACTACTACCCTCATATCGGTTCGTACAACTCACCTCACATCACAAAGGCTAACGGAAAGTGAGATTTTTATTAGTGTTACATTCAATAAAACCATAATACTCCGTAGATCAGCGTTATGCGCGTATAATTTCTGATCAAGCCAAATTAATGGAACTGACTAAGAAACCGCCTTTACTTCTTGTGAAATTTGAATAACCATGAAGTGCAATGTAGTACCGTGCGAGTCGTGGTACTTAGTTAAGTAGATGTTGCGTGTATTCGGTTGTTAGTGTTGACGTACACCGTGGCTTCCTGTAATTGCAGTCTTCCGATAGGTATTTCCGCTAAACTTTGCATTTAAAATTGATGTCAACGTATATAATATAACCCGACTCGATTCGCCTAATTTAATTATCATCGTCGTGCACCGTGATTGTTTCGGATTAGATGTAATGTGCGCAAGATTGTTGTCCTGTGCTAGAGATAGGGTTTACTTTCATTCCACGATCGAATGTCTCCCCAATGTTGGTCAAGTATAAATAATTAGACTAGATCCCCTCCACTTACTTGTATATGACATAGCGGCAAGATACCTTGTGAATTACCCGTCGTCGATATATAGAATATTTTAGCATGAAATTATTTTTCTAATGCTTTCCTTCCATTGAAGCAATAACTTAATTTGATGGTAGTGCCTTCAGCTTCCTTTAAAGTAATGATGTTCAGAGACACTGCAGTGACGTCACTGTGCTTTACACAATATTTTTACAGGTAATAGAGAACTTACCGTAATCATAAACGTAGACTTAATGTAAAGATGACGTTTAAAGTTTTGTATTAAAGGCTAATAGAAGATAATGTGGCTGTCTAATCGTTGCATTTCCACACATGGAGTAAAAACCGAACTCGAGGATGAAATCGTAGATGTTCCTAGTTAACTCACTTCAACATTCTGACATGTGTGATATGATAAGTACTTTACTTAAGGTGTATTGCAGGTTGCGGATCATTTGTTATGTAGGCAGAGGAACTAACAGAACAAAGAGCACAAACGATGTTAGGTATTGGGGAACCAATTAATAAAACCAAAACTTGAAGAAATACCATGTTGGTGAATAGATTGAACTCTTAGCTCGTGTAAGTGAATGTTCTTAAACGTAAGTGTTAATATAAGAGAGCGCGCGACTAGTTTGGGGGAAGGGAGGGCGGCGACAGCGAAGGCTAGTTGTAGGTTTAGGCTTAATTATAGATAGATAGACTAGCAAACAATGTTTCGACGCTAAGATAGATAGAATAGAGCCCTAGCTTAATATATGAGCGCCATGTGCGCGGCGCGGCGCCCCTCTAGGGTAGTTTCCTTTGTTAGTTTACTAAATAATTTAATTTGAATGGACTGAAGCGGCGCCGGCCGCGCGCGTGGCCTAGCGTAAGGACTCTAAGAGAATTAGCGAACACGTCGGCGATAAGTTTCCGTTCCACAAGTTTGCTTTCACCTCTTTTGTTATGTAGTTGACTAAGTGTAAAGAAAGAAAAGTTAATCAAAAAAAACTGTCTGAAGTGTCGATACGAATGTATTTGTCCAATGTGTATTATTATAGTGTGGTGTTCTACCCGGCAGACTAGTCTAGACAGTAGCATAGTTTAGTTAAAAATTTAGTTAGGTAGTCTAGAAATACGAAAAGCAAAAATAAAACTTCATAAAATGTAAAAAAAAAGAAATGAAATTGTTGGTAAGAAAGAATATTTTTAAGGGACATGTTGCTTCGTTGTGTTATGACGTGAGGTTTGGCATAACTATGGTAATAGTAAGCAATTCTCGCAGAGAAAAGACAGAGGAAAGTTATGTATCTATTTTGTTACAAAGTGTTTGCAAGTTTCTATATTGTGCTATGAGCATTTTATGTGACCCGCATTATTTATAGTTATGCTGAATGGAAACTAAAATAATATATAAATAAAACAAAATGGTACTAAGAAGCATGTTTTATTGTGACGAGTCATGTTCCTTTGCATTGAACATATTTTGTAAGAGCAAGTGATTGAATAAAACAAGCGAAACCAAATTTAGTTCATCATTTTATTTTACGACGTTCTCACGGACGCGACTCACCCCTACTCTCGCAGCATGGCTCAGTGAGCTGTGCGCTACTAATCACGGATAAGTAAACCGTATTTAGATATGTTTATATTATATTATCATCAATCATATCCTAACATGAAAATGTTACAAATAAATCTTACAAACACCGCACACTGATATTAGGATAGTGCAAATACTTTCAATACGCAAAGTGGGCCGAGCCATATAACATAGAAATAAATGTATGTGGAATCATATCACTCCTCTAGTGACAGAAATAATAACACTGATCAATACACGCATAGGTATAAATTGCCACAGATATCAGAATAGAAGAGGTGCTGACAGCGCAATTTCATTTGTGAATCGTTTTCTCAAGTTTATGCAAGTCATCGCATTCATCAACGTCTTGTCATATATACACACAATATCGCAAACATTCTGACCACACACATTACCCCGACCGATCGTAAGACACCAGTGTATGCGTGTTTTTTGGACTTGTCCAAGGCATTCGATATGGTGTCTTACGATCTTCTATGGAAAAAGTTACGTGACGCTGCTGTACCAGGAGCAATGGTTGAGCTGTTTAAATATTGGTATGGCAACCAGAGTAACAGGGTAAGGTGGGCGGGCTCCCTGTCAGAGGCTTTTAAGACGCAATGTGGGGTGAGACAAGGAGGATTAACCTCACCTAGACTGTTCTGCCTGTATATGGACCAGCTTATTGATGAACTCAGCAACACCCGAGCCGGTTGTTCAGTTGGGGGTCAGTGCTTCAACAACATCAGCTACGCTGATGATATGGTGTTGCTGAGCCCATCGGTCTGTGCGCTTCGGAAACTACTCGCTGTCTGTGAGCAATACGCGGCGGCCCACGGCCTCAGGTACAATGCTAGTAAGAGCGAATTACTTATATTCAAAGCAGGCACAAAAACCTACAGTACTGTACCGCCAGTGGAACTAGGTGGGGTTCCGCTTAAGCTAGTATCGCAATTTAAGTACCTGGGGCATTGGGTCACCACGTCGCAGAAGGATGACCTGGACTTGGAGCGGGAGCGCAGGGCGCTGTCAGTGAGAAGCAACATGTTGATCCGCAGGTTTGCAAAATGTACAGCAGATGTAAAACTTACCTTATTTAGAGCGTACTGTCAGTCTTTCTACACATGCAGCCTGTGGATCAGCTGTACGAAGACAGCCTATAGCGCCCTGCGCGTCCTCTATAACAACGCTTTCAGGATGCTGATGGGGTTGCCGCGCTACTGCAGCGCATCAGGGCTGTTCGCGGAGGCGCGCACGGACGACATCCATGCTATAATGCGTAAGCGAGTCGCGTCCCTGATGCGGCGTGTCCGCGGCAGCACCAACAGCCTCCTGAGCGCAGTTGCTGCAGCACATGACAGTCCAATAATCTGTCACTGGACGCGATCTCATGGCTCACAGGTGAGCTATGAGAAGTGACTATATGTGTACCTGCCTTACTACATTATACCTAAGCGCCTAAGTTAATAATGTACCTAAAACTAACAAATATGGATGTCTTTACTCCGAAATAAACGTATTTATTATTATATTATTATTTCACACAATATTCGTGTTCTATTGATTTGGTCCACGAATTCAATTGGTCAGTCTTTAGAAACCCCGACCAAGTCTGAAAGACGCACTCCCACAAACAATAACTCTTGTATTTTGATATCTGTTGGTTCTCATTTGAGAGTACACTGAATAACGCAATAAATCAATTTTAAACCTTATATTTAACATTTAAGGTTCATTATCTAAATGCACTCGAATTTGCTTACCTTTTTCACTGTACTCTTCAATGATGTAATATAAAAAAGAGGTAGGTACGTTGTCTATATGAAATTCCGTGTTTATAAATGGCCACCAAATCTGACAGCTGAGACACGTTTATACGTGGTCCATTGACGACGCGACACTGAGGCAAGGTCATACAATAGGGGCGAAGGCACTAAATAACATAATCAATAATGTCATATTTTCTCGAAAAAGGATAAAAAATGTAGTCAAATGGAGAAAAAAAAACAACGCAAAAGGTTAAGTAATCACGAAGTTATAAGAAAGAGTTGAGTGTCCAAAGTTTTAAGAAGGGGTATGTTCTGTACCTTTTTCGCAAAATGCAACTTCATTTGAAACGATGACGCTGGAAGAATGTGACGTCACAGAAGACGGCATCGTGTTCGACGCGGCGCCCCGGCAGCATCCTATAATGTGACGTCACACACCGTTTGCGTTTTCACTCTCTAACAAGCAATATTAAAACGGTTGTAGCTTCGTAATTCCTTGAGATATCTGAATGGGATTTTCGTAACTAGGTATATTTTTTTTGCCTTCTTTCTTTTGGAGTACTTAATAATAATTTTCGAGTCTACACCCGTATTGGCTGAGTTTTAGTGTGCCACTTTTGGAGCGCTTATAACCTATCTACCTTTCTTTTTTATATTACATCATTGGTACTCTTGATATTTTGTACGAGATTTATTGCGAGGACAGGGCGTTTTTAGCCTTGAATATCCGGAGCGTGTTGTCGCAGGAGCCGCTGATGAGCAGCGACGGGACCGACCAGTCGCAGCACAGCACTTTGTCCTCGTGCCCGCTCAGGTCGTATAATGGCGTTCGGGGGCTGGAACATACCATATACTTTAGTACACGGATCCAAGACGGACGGAGACGTTACAAGGCGAAATCCGTTCAGAAACCTGAGGCTTGGAATTTGATACTTTATATACGAAAACGACATTAAATGAGACCCTTTTTAGGGTTCCGTAGTTAATAAGGAAGCCTTATAGTTTCGCCATGTCCGTCTGTCTGTCCGTCTGCGGCTTTGCTCAGTGACCCTTACTACTAGAAAGCTGTCATTCGGGATGGGTATCACGCTGACAAAATGGCAGAATAGAATGTCGAAATAAATTTTTTTTTAGGATACCTCCCCTACACGGCATGTCATTTTTTTTACTTTATCCCATGATGTGGGTTATCGTTGGATAGCTTGTTCAAAAATAAGATGGGTTTAAAAAACAGATTTTTCAACTTAAGTAGTGATCCGTTTGTGTGATACTGGTCTTTACAACCCTATTTTCTAATCGAGTCACGTGTGTACGCTGAACCCTGTTGGACGCTGACGCCCGCTGCGTATGTCGCTCTAAGTTAAAATGAAACGAATGGATGAAGAGCCATAAAGAGAAATTGTCCGTAGAATTCATAAACGTCCTTATTTGACTTTATATTCCAATAAAACTAATTCGATCATGTCTGAAGTAGAAAGCTCTAGAGACAGAAAACCCAACTTTCTGACTCATGGTATAAAGTTCAAATTGGCATACCACCTAATCTCGCATTCATAATTAGGCGAACTAAGTTGACGGCTGAAAATGTTGCCAGACATAGGAAAAAATAATAGTGATACAAATACAAATATGTCGATATAACCTTGTACCTACTATAAATCTGATTCAATTTGTATTTTATCAAGTAATCATCCTCATAAATCTCACACTTGCACAAATGGGAATGAACGGTTTAAATCGGACATTTACAATACTTACTCCTCAAATTTGGTGCACAATGCATAACTAATGCTGTTAATGTTGTTATTACATTACAGCCGATTGTGACCACCACATTAATGGCTGGAACTGTCAACAAAACAAAATGGCGGACAGCCTCCTTAGCGATGTCCTAAGATTATGTTCGATGTATTTTTAATTCCAACTGTATTTTGTTTAATAAAATTATTCGTTTCATCTCAAACACAATAATGCTGCTTAGCTAAACCTCTGGTATCGATATTAACAGCACTAGCGAAACTGGGGCAACATTCGTGTGCAATAAACTGTCTAGTTAGTTCGCCTAGTTATGAATACGAGATTAGTCTCGCACGGGTTGAGCTGACCCCGTATCATAATCGGCCTTATCACGCGATAAGTGACAAGATGGAACGAGACGGACGCTCTCTCGTCTTGTCTCTTATCGCGTGATAAGGCCGACCATGATACGGGGCCAGGAATAGCGTGCAAATAGCGACCTTGTATCGCTTTAGATATAGTTCAAAAAGATTCGGCAAATCTCCTAATAACCTAACCTAACAGTTTGGCCTCTAGCTTGGGGCTCTAGACATAAAATCAACTTTCTGTCTCATAGCATAAAGTTGAAATTAGCATACCTCCTAGTCTCCCACAGCTTGACCTGCCCGTCGCAACCTGCGCTCAAGAAGAGCGTGTCTCGCGTCTTCGACCAGCGCACAGACTGCACCCACCCCGTGTGTGACGTGAACGTCGTTTTTACTATGCTTTCTGAAATGGAAATATATATTATACAAGGTGTTACAAAAATAACGCAAAACCGTTTAAGGGCATAACAGGTATCGTGTTCTGATAAGAAATAAGTTTCTGTCAAAAATTTCATTTTTGGTACTAGCTTTTATTGCCGACTGTGCTTTTCTGTATACCATCATCAACTAACGAACCCAAACTCAACGGGGTTACGCGGTTAAGTACTGAATTCCCATGGCCACCTTCTGTCTCCATCATCAGATCAGCTCGATGGTACCATAATATTGAATTGTCATCCAAACTATACTTATACCCAAAATTTCAGCTCAATCGGTCACCGGGAAGTGGGTCAAATTTAACTTGCAAGATTTGTCGCATACATACTAACAACATTTTTTGACAAGGTTTTTTTTACATTTGTATGGAGCGTTGGCCGACTGGGGCGACCTGCTCACTACAAAAGTTAAAAACAAATCGCGTCAAAAAAAATATTCTGTTACTTTTTTCTTATCAGAACACGATACCTGTCATGCCCTTCAACGGTTTTGCGTAATTTTTGAAACACCGTGTATAGGTAAGTATTTTTTACTGATATTCAGAATTCAAAAGCAGCCACTGTACTTTTTTTTACTTACTGTAGCCGAGCGGTAATGCACGCGACTCTCAATTTCGGAGGTCGTGGGTTCGAACTCCGGCTCGTATTTCGGCGTTTTTCAAGAAAATTATGTACACAAAATATCATTGAATTTTTAACAGTGGCTTTTCGCTGAAGGAAAACATCGAGAGGGAACGGGTCTAATCCCAATAAGGTCTAGTTTTCCCTAAGAGTAGGAAGGTCCGAGGCGGTCGCTTTTGTAAAACTAGTGATGGGATGGGATTAGGTGTCAAAGAGGACCCCGGGCTGGTTTAGGGCACAACCGGGAAAAACGGTAGGATGGTCATTCAGAAAACAAACTCTAACATCCCGCAGCTTCGTGGTATCTGTAATATGCGGGCGGAGCCGCGCGAGTAGTTAGTCATTATATGGCGTCTCTTGGTCCAACGATAAAAGAAGAAAAAACAAAAACCTAAAAATATCAAACTTACTTTTATTACCAGAGGCTCTAGTATAAGTTTTACCGAAACAAAACTTTACGATCGCGTTTGCGTTTTACCCTCAATTTGTATGGGATTTGACAGCTAAACGCGAACGCGGTCGTAACGTTTTGTTTCGGTAAAACTTATACTAGAGCCTCTGACCAAAGCTTGAGCATATAACAAACCATAAAATAGTTAGTTTATAGATTTTGATAGCATACATTTAATAAAGTATTGACTTGGTACTAGAGGAATATCGCATAGTTTCAGTGTCCGCGAGGCAACCGGATGGCTCGCGGTATTTGAGCTCACGAAGCGTTGTGGAACCTCCCTGGGCAACCCGAACTTAGCCAACTTGGACTGGAGAGGAAATTGGAGGGGGGGTGAAAAAAAAGTATTCGATTTAGACCAGCATTTCATTATATAAACAGCGTACACAGTTTCAAGCATCCGCTGTTTCAATCGGCGCGACAAAAAATAATTTCTTCATACATTTTTTATATTTCCGCCCAGTCCAAGATGGCTCAGTTCGGGTTGCACTGGGCGGTTCCACGACACTTCGGGAGCTCAAATACCAGCGAGCCATCCGGTTGCCTCTAGGAAACGGCAACTACGCGTCATTCGCAATCTAACCAAATCAATATGCTTCCGAAAAAATGCATGCTGACGTACAATATGTACATATAGTTAGTAGCAGCGAAAGCGGCCAAATATAAACACATCCTTACTCCTATAGTAATAAAGACGTGTTTCGATATATTTGGCTGCCACTAACTATATGATGTTGACTGTGCTGTTGCTGCACAAATCGCTTAATCGCATTATGCCAAATCACTACATAGTATAAAACAAAGTCGCTTCCCGCTGTCTGTCCCTATATGCTTAGATCTTTAAAACTACGCAACGGATGTTGATGCGGTTTTTAATAGATAGTGATTCAAGAGCAAGGTTTATATGTATAATAACAATATAGTACCCGTGCGAAGCCGGGGTGGGTCGCTAGTGTTAAATAATACAAAGAACTTGTCAAAAAATCGCATGCTGTATCGAAAATTAAGCTTAAATAAATACCTTGCGATCTTGGATCATATAGTCGGACGTGTCGGTCTGCGGAGGCTGTGACCATGGTGTTGTTTAGCGGAGACCAGTCCACGTCGAAGAATGCCTTGTTGCCTGCAGTATACAATACATATCATACTGAATACAAAATAACAAGGTCAACTAATTATTTTCTATATAAAATTATGTGAAGTCTCTCTTGGGACATAGCTAAAATAATGTCGTTTGATAAAATAATAGATGAAAATATGTGTTGTTCTATGCGGAAAACTACTGCTTCACAGGCACCATTGTAGTACGGGAAGTAGTGTCACCCAATGTATGGAACATGCAAATGTTGGTATCGGATGAATTCACTTGGCACAGATGTATGATAGATAAAGCTAAGCTAATTTAGCCCGGTAGCCATCCACCACCCCCTGGGGGGTAGGCAGGGGGGGCATTCAAAGTTACACGCCGCCGCGCTTTAGGAAAAAAATCACATCGGCTTATATACCTCGAGTTTGGGGTCATTTTCGGAAAAATCAGACATGAAAAAATTCATTTTTGAGACATTTAATGTATAGTCTAATGAAAAAGAATGAAAATATTGACGAACATATAAAATTCGGTTTGCTATTTTTTTTATTCAACTATCAGTAATTTGGAAAATCCAAAATTTTGTGCAAAAACAAAAATACTACTATCTTAAAGAATATTTATCTAGCTTTAAAAAATATACACTTTATTATATATAGTTATCACCCATCTATCTAAAAAAAATCGGACAAGGTACGCGGCGGTGCCTCGGAACTTTTCCAATCCTCTAGTCTCACATATTTGTTGCAAGTATTAAGTAGGTTTTTTATGCAAAATATATATAAACACAAAAACTGGACGTCTGAACAGTGGTCTAAAGTTTTATTTTCTGACGAATCGAAGTTTGAAATTTTTGGAGGGAGACGTCGTCAATATGTTCGACGACAAGTAGGCGAACGAATGATAAAGCAATGCGTGATGCCAACAGTGAAGCACGGTGGAGGATCAGTTATGGTCTGGGGATGCTTTGCGGGTGATAAAGTTGGTGATCTCGTGAGAGTCAATGGCATAATGGATAAGAAGATGTATCATAACATTTTGCAACGTCACGCTTTTCCATCTGGAAAACGGATTGTAGGCAGAGGTTTTGTTTTCCAACAAGACAACGATCCCAAGCATACTTCGAAGTTGTGCAAAAACTACATTTCATCCAAAGAAAAACAAAAAGAATTAAAATATATGGATTGGCCTCCTCAATCGCCCGACCTCAATCCGATTGAGTTGTTATGGGATGAATTGGACAGGAGTGTGAGAAAAATGCGGCCAACTAATAAAGAACAGCTTTGGGAATACCTACACATTTGTTGGAATAAAATTTCGACATCAACACTCCAAAACTAATTACGCGAATGCCGAAAGTGTGTACGGCAGCATTGAAAGCAAAAGGCGGATATTTTGAACAGTAAAGTTGGCAAAAACTGATATTTTTTTATTTAATCGTGGTTTTAAATTAGAGAATTACCTTTCTTTTTGTATGTAATAGAAGATTATTAAATACTTTTATTAGTACATTGTGTTATAGCATCGGTATCATTTAACCGAAATTACAGAGTGAACTTGAACTTTTGACCGGTACTGTATATACAATGTGTATTGCTTATACTTGATCAAACGAAATGTGCGGATACTAGACAAAAAAATATTGATAAAAAAAATAAAAAAATAATAAAAAAAGCCTACCAAAAAAAAAAAAAAAAGCCAAAAAAGTCCAAAAAATTCTACCTCAAACTGCTAGTTTTAAAGTTACAGACACTAATTAAAAAAAAAGACTGTTCTTTTTCACAAATTTCTACTAATTACCTTTTTTTTGTAGGTTTATGTTTGATATTGTTATTATTTTTTGGTTGGTCGATTAGCTGCATTTTGTAGCTGATTGTTGTAGCTTTAAAACAAGACTACTTTGGAGAAACTACACCGTTTAGAGGCAAAGATATTAATTAAAAACCAAACTCGGAAATATTCATCAGAAAAAAATTTAAAACGCCTTAATTTTTTAAATAGTTAGCCTATAATTTTTATTTTTATGTTTTTATCGATATTTTTTTGTCTAGTATCCGCACATTTCGTTTGATCAAGTATAAGCAATACACATTGTATAATAAAGTGTATATTTTTTAAAAGCTAGATAAATATTATTTAAGATAGTACTTTTGTTTTTGCACAAAATTCAGGATTTTCCAAATTACTGATAGTTGAATAAAAAAAATAGCAAACCGATTTTTATATGTTCGTCAATATTTCCATTTTTTTTTCATTAAACTATACATTAAATGTCTCAAAAATGAATTCCTCATGTCCGATTTATCCGAAAATGACCCCAAACTCGAGGTGGTAGGTAAATATAAGCCGATGTGATTTTTTTCCTAAAGCGCGGCGGCGTGTAACTTTGAATGCCCCCCCTGCCTACCCCCCAGGGGGTGGCGGATGGCTACCGGGCTAAATTAGCTTAGCTTTACGTATATTACATCTGTGCCAAGTGAATTCATCCGATACCAAAATTTGTACCTTATGATACTACTTCCCGTACTATTGGCACACCAAAGTATCGCTTCATTTATTTGCCTCGTGATATGCATGCACTATCAACATCAAAATAAATATGAAAAGAATCTCTTAAATATTGAATATAGTTAAAAAGCAACACAGATGTGGGTATTTCATGTTATATTATCAAGGATAGGACAAACGCCCGTCATTTTGAAAACTTAACCCTGTTCTGTACAGTAGAGACTTCCTTATATTAATAAAAAAAATTAGGTACTAAATAAGAATAAGAAGTACAATGAATTATAATATTTTGAGTAAACTTCTAAAAAAAAAAAAAATCATTAGGAAGTCTCTACTGTACAGAACAGGGTTAAGTTTTCAAAATGACGGGCGTTTGTCCTATCCTTGTATATTATCTAAATTTGACAATCAAATATTCAGTGAACAATTCCGTGTAATTTTAAGCGCAAGCCTCGTGCTATGTAAAGCGAAAAAAGATCTTAAATAGAAAAAGATAGACTAATAACTACAACTTAGAAAAGTTGAAAAACCCCCGGCACTTTCATTTCAAAGTCCAATATCTCAAAAACGGCTGAACAGATTTTCATAAAACACGGCTAAGAACACTCGGGATAAAATGATCTAAGACACAAAAAAACCGCATTCAAACCGGTCCATCCGTTTGGGAGCCACGATCCCATTGCGTCGGGGGTTAAAAATATATCTATCTAGAGATATATACAGGCACACATACCAGCTATGTCCTGTTTGATGCCATTGAGTTCACAGTCCCAGATCTTGATGAGGTGATCCCAGCCGCTGGACAGCACAGTGTTGAAGTCCATCCACTGGACGGCCGACACCGCCTCGCGGTGCCCTTTAAGCGTCGCTAATGGTTCCTGACACACAAAACCTTCATGAAAAATCGTTTATTAGTCACAATCGTTGTGTTTACTAATATGAAACGTAGCCCAACCGGACCGAACCTCATAGTATGTATGGGTAATACTTGTAACAAGATACCTCACTCTTCCAACAGCAGGTAAACCCCTCGTATGCTTATGCCGGCTACACATTAGCCCAACGTTGGCGCGTGACCAGGATGCAGCTATGCGTTAGAGGAAGAGGCCTATAATTCGATCTCATTAGTTTACATAGCTGTATCCTGCTCACGCGCCAACTTTGGGCCAATGTGTATGTACAGCCGGCATTAGACACGGATCCGTGGCAAGCATTTGAACATAGTTTCCAATCTCATGGTCATATTTTGATTAGCTATTTTTGACATCCTTATACGAGGGGTTAAGGGTATATAATCAACCCTAAATAGTGGGGTACATTTTTACGTATATAGCTAAAAAGTATATATATCAATTAAATTGACAGAAACAATTACAGTGTGTCAACTGAAACCAATAGGCGACTACTCCATGCCCTGCGTAATACTCATGGTTATCCATAGAGTATTACGCAGGGCGTGGAGAAGTAAGTGTAGGTATGTACGGTACGTTGCCATAATTATGCTTGAATTGCACATGGTCATTTTCTTCTAGGCTTGTGGACCTTGTGGTAGTTAGATAGTGGTGAAATTTGAACCCTTCCACTCCCGTCGGACCACATATGGGTCATGGGGTGGGTATAAAATCCGGACTTTACCATTTTTTGTATATGCTGCCTCCCGCTGGACGACTCCGTCCGGACCAGTCGATGTCCGAAATGCGAGAGAGGATCGGACATATGTAGATTAGATGGCAATATTTCTCCAAAGCCTAAAAATGAGTCTATAAAATCTATATATCTGTAATAGCCGTAATGCCAAAAAACAAGGTCCATGGCAAGTAGGGCCGTTACCGCCGACGAATGTATTAAGAAACAATTAGTAGATAAGTAGAATAGGTCAAACTCACCCTCGTGTTTCCGTGATCGAGCCCACGATCTGATTTGCTCCTTTTCTTGGCCGGTACATTGTCTTCATCAGAGAGGCCTAAGGAGCAAATGTACAGATATAATACAGTGCCATTTAGACTTAGTCAGTAACACTCAGTTGCTTTGCTTAGCTTGAGATACTGAGGTGAGGGTGGTTTGGTGGTTGTGTTGTTGGACCAGTAATGCCTCTGCATTACTGGTCCAACATGGCAACTACAATGGCTACATTGAAATGGACTTAATTTGTTTCTCCCACCAGGTCGAGCATTTGTTTTCTTTTTTTGTATCAGTGTAGGCTCAGATCCTGGGGTCCGGTTAGTGTACGGCCCAATAATCCGCGTCCACTGTATCTCAGTCTATTTTTAACTCATGCATAAAGAGAGAGAGAAAGCACCATGGACGCGCATCCAAATATAGCATATAAATATAGTGGTTGGCTTAAACAATATATAACGGTGGTATTGCTCACAAAAAAAGCTCTCAAGTAGTAAATGGTCAGTTTAAAAAAACCCGCCAAGTGCGAGTCGGACTCGCGCACGAAGGGTTCCGTACCATTATCTATAAAAACAGTAAAAAAAAGTTTGTTGTATGGGAGGCCCCTTAAATATTTATTTTATTTTGTTTTTAGTATTTGTTGTTATTGCGGCAACAGAAATACATAATTTGTGAAAATTTCAACTGTCTAGCTATCGCGGTTCTTGAGATACAGCTTGGCGACAGACAAAACAGCAAAAAAAACACATTTGTTGTATGGGAGCCCCCGTTAAATATTTATTTTATTTTGTTTTTAGTATTTGTTGTTATAGCTGCAACATAAATACATCATCTGTGAAAATGTCAACTGTCTAGCTATCGCGGTTCTTCAGATACAGCCTGGTGACAGACAGACAGCGAAGTCTTAGTAAAAGGGTCCCGTTTTTACCCTTTGGGTACGGAACCCTAAAAAAACAACTATTCATATTACTGGAAAGTTCAAAGTCTGCCAATAGTTATTGCGTGTGGCCCTGATACAAACGCTCTTTAGTAGCACGAAATCATGCTAGTTTCGAGCAAATAGCATGTGTATCTGGAAAGTTGATAGTAAGTAGCATGCTATCTGCATACATAATAATT
Source organism: Epinotia ramella (assembly GCA_947578815.1). Classification (NCBI taxonomy): domain Eukaryota; kingdom Metazoa; phylum Arthropoda; class Insecta; order Lepidoptera; family Tortricidae; genus Epinotia; species Epinotia ramella. Next base: position 13,922,170 of record OX388213.1, on the reverse strand, counting down.
GAGCATGCTCAAACATACATGCTACTAAAAAGCATGTATAACAGCAGGATTCGAAAGGATATGATAATTATCGTGATCATAACAGATGGATAATTATCGATTGATAATAACAAAAAATTGCGCTCGTGAAAGTGTATTCGAAGTATTTGAACGTGTATTTCCGCACTTGCATCTATACGAACGCATGAAGTGTCAACGTGACGTGCCGCGCCGTGGGGATATTCAGTTCGGATTATGCAAAGTTGAGCGTTTTTTTTTTTCCCCTATTTGGTCTGCTAGGCGGCCAGTCACAGATGTGCTTAGGTATAACGTCATTGGGGGCCTTGGGCCTCTCAATGGGAATAAAGTTGAGCGAATTCGAGTCTCATTGGTTCTTATACTGGTGATAATTATCAAGAAGCGTAATTATCTTGATAATTTCGAACCCTGTGTAACAGTACCTTAAGAGTAACTTCCAATCATCCCACTTATTAGGAAGGATGTGTACTCACTGGCGCTCCAGAGGCATATATTAGTGTCCCAGCTGCCCGTGGCCAGTTTGGAGGCGTCCGCGGTCACGGACAGACATTCCACGCCCTTCTCATGGCCCCGGCACGTCACCACACAGTCCACCGAATTCTTGGAGACATTCCACACCCACAGCATTGCTGATTGGTCATGGGAACCACTGTGAATAAACATTTAAGATAAATGTTACATATTCATTTACATTTTGCTGTTTTTGCAGCTAGTAGTTGTAAGTTGGGATAGCCATGTCCACCCTGCACCCTACTATTCTGACCACAGAGAAATTTTTGCACATACCTGTAGATCAGATCTATTTAAATAGCTAATAATGAAAAAAATTATATATTAATTCTACTTTTCTTAACTGATTAGCTATATAAGATTCAATGAATAATGTATTTATTCACTACAAGAATGCCTACTCTCCTCTTTCATTAGGGTATCCAGAAGTGCTGAAATATCATAGTTATCAGGTGCTAGTTCCAATCTGGGCCTTTACATATAAGTTTAATATGGGCTGTGCCTCTAGTATACTTTAATATGGTATTGGACATATGTATTTATTTTAACATTGCCCATAAACAATACTTACAAATATATTCGGAAAACATCAGGCTACAAATGATGTTTTATCTTTTAACCCTAAACTTGGCAAAAAAAATCAAAACATACAGTACAACAGAGGCTTGAACGCACGAGTTCAAGCCTCTGTTGTACTGTATCACATGCAAAAATGTGACTAAAAAATGTGTGCATATAAAGGTACACTGTCAAGTTTAGGGTTTAAATACATCAAAACCAAAACGAGGACACTGTTTGACCATAGAAATCTGAGTGTCACTAGTCTTTATTTCTGATAACTTCATAACAGTAACACAGTCAAATAGGTACCTTAATCAGAAAAAAGATACTTGCCTAGCAAAAACAGCCTGGTCACTATTGACGGACACCCAAGACACAGCCTTGATTGGCGAGGTGTGCCCTGGTATAGCAAGTTTGTGCTGCCCTTTGGTGGTCCAAATGTGGAGACTGTTGTCATAGCTGCCAGATAAAATCCTGGAATATTCAACATTGATGTATTTTTTATCAAAACTGTTCTGGACATGTAATTCTATAATACATTATACAATCAGACAAAAAAATTGCAGTAAAGGTAAATATTTATGAGAATGACTATTCCCTAAACCTTGAGATTACAATGTCTGTTAGGATGCCAGCAATAAAGCATTTTTTGCATTCCTAAGAAAACATACAAGTTGCATAAGCAATGAATTGTTGGTTATTAAAATAAATTGAACACCTGATTTTCTTAAACATGGATTTTGTGTGATTTCTTGTTTCTCTCTTCTATCATGAGTTAAGCGGACTATATGCTAGTGGCTCTGCGAACTGTAGAAACCGCGAGCCCATCATTTAAATAATAATTTCGAAAAAGTGGCTCGACATTTTTTTTTTTTATTATTAACAAACAGCAGGAAAGCAGGACATCCAGACATTCAAACATGTGCACATACAAACGATTTTCCGCCCAAGCTGAAGCTACTTATTATATAATAATTATATTTATACTTACCAATTCCCATGAGCCTGTAGCGCCGACACCCAGTCATCGTGCATCAAACAGTCTTGTGGTGCTGGTGCCGGGAACCTTTCCAGATACTCAACCTCTAATGTCTGTTCTGTAGACACACCTTTATCCTGGAGATGGTCCCCAAGAGCTGTGCACAAGAGCTCTCCACACACTAAGAAGTCGAATTCAATTGTTTTTGATGAGCTGTCAGCCTCTTTGAGCATGGCATTGACCAGTGTGTTGAGGTCTGTGGATTGCACATTGCTTTGGATTGCGTAGGGACTGTCGGGAACTGCATATCTGGAAGAATTTTCATTTTTGTTTATATATTACTTAACAAAGACGACAGTGGTTGTCTAATTGTAAAGACTCTTTCGAATCGAAAAATGCAGAATTGGCAAACACAAGCGTGTCCCTATATCATATCGAAAATTAGGTAACAATGGGTACACGTTTTCATGAAGATGAAAATTACACAACTGCAATGATAAATTAGAACCGGCATAAATATTTTATTAAAACATGTCTAAACTTACTGTTCTTGTTTAGTGACGAATCGCACTTGCAACTGAGCCTCCGTAGCATCTACGTCCATGATAGTGTGAAGTGCCTTTGCTGTTGAAAATAAAACAGAATAAATCACACGCACGTGTTGAATTGCTTGAAACAACAATCTTTTTTTGACACAACATTACCACAGCGCTACGTACGCCCCTACGCCTTGGATTTGACAGCTTTGACAAGTAAGGGATTCGTTCAGAAACTTAATGGAAAATGTTTATTGACTACGGAATCCTAAAAACCATAGGTACCTTAACTTAACTACCTTGACTACCAATGAGTTTTACTGTCCGGCAGTCCGATTTTTTACGGTCCGATATAAATGTATGTAAATGTCGGACGGTAATAGTACATTGTTTAACGAGGGGCGTAAGTGGAATATTGCGAACAAGAACAAGAGTCTATCAGAAGCTTTTGATGACTCGAGTTTGCAATATTTTTACGCCCGTGTTATACACAATGTTTTTCATCACATTTGCGAGGAAACAAATACATTTTAGATGAAATGAATACAAATCGTAATAAAAACTGCAACATGTCAGTCGTTCATTTTGTTGAATTTTACGTGAGGCGCGAATGGTAAAAACTCTTCGGTATACAGCCACGATTTGAAAACACTTAATAACATTTTACATAGACACTAAATAACTACATATTAAATCTGTAAATAATTCAGTTAAACATGTTTAAGTAGTTTTTTGAGTTTAAATTTATTTATAAATACGTTTTCAGACATCGTATTTGATATAAAACCTCTTTGCTTTGTAACTGCCGCAAGAGTGACAGATACAATTTAAGAAAAAAACCAATCGCCCGTGGGCATGAACCTATAATTTAGTATGGACAGGCTTTGGTAATAATAATACCACGTGCGAGCGAGCTGGTAGCATACAAATCTCGATAAGTGTGACAGACAGAGATGTATCATTCGTTATCCTTGTCATAGTTCCACTTTTTTTCTATTTGGCACAACAGTTGTGGCATACAATGCTGTCAATGCTCGCGCGTGGCTGCATACGAATCCGAAATATTTAATATTATTGTGAATAAAATAGTGTCCTAAAAGTAATTTACGCACGATAAGGTATCTCGTGTTCCGTCTGTGCCAAGAAAATGGTTAATTGTTGCGTGCTTGGCTGTAAAAGCCGGTCGGAATATTGTGATGAAAATATAACCTTTCACACGTAAGTAGAACATCTTTCACTTTTCTGTATACGCAATACGTAAAAATAGCATGGTAAAATTACATTACGCTCAAAATCTTGTAAAATTTGACGATTACAATAGAAATAATATCATTGTTTACATTGTACAAGAAAATATTTGTTGACACATTATCCGCCCAAATTACGTAGATTGTTTATGGTAAGCTGCGAGAGGTGTTAGAATGTCTTCTCGATTTAGCTTCTTTGCAATCATTTTAGGGATACCAGCCAATACAACTTAAAAATACCCGATTTCTCGGGTAATTTATACTCTAACAAAATTCTCGTACAGTCAGCGTCATATAGTTAGTAGAAGCCAGAGTAGCCAAATACTTCATAACACACCCTTATTCTTACAGTAATAAAGACGTGTACCGAAATATTTGGCTACCTTGGCTGCTACTAACTATTTGACGCTGACTGTACTTGTTATTACATAACATTCGTATGTAATGGATGGGATATATTCTTATATACGTATATTTACTCTGTACTCATAGTAAAGATAAGCTTTTATGTAGCGAGTAATCTCGGACTGTTCATCCGATTTCAAAAATTCTTTCATCTGGCTTTATTTAATCCTGCATCTGCGCCTCCGCTTGTGTTCTTTCTACTACGCGGGTGGAGAGGAGACGCGTGGACAGCTAGTAATAAGTAAAGACGATCGACGGTTTAGAATGAATCATAATTTTCTATAAGCCCTTTGCTTGAAAAATTTTATGTAAAATAATATGTTTTTTTTTCTAGGTTTCCACTAAATGAGGATGCGCGTGCGCGTATTAGTATTTGGGTTAAGGCTACATATATATATTTGTGATCGCATTCTCGAAAACAGTTCTTACGATTTTGATGACATTTGCAGTATAGGGGTTTATGGGGGCGAAAAATCTATCTCATCATCATATCAGCCGAAATGGCCGGTCCTGCGCCATCCGCATCCAGCGGACTCCCGCGACCTTTGCCAGGTCATCAGTCAACCTTGTAGGGGGCCTCCCACGCTGTGCCTCATAAAAAAAATCGATCTAGCTAGGTCTCATATCTGGGAAAAATCGTTCTCAGCATATTTTTACCCGAGCAGAGCTCTTTATCATTAATCTGTAATAATTTGAATATTTGAATAGTAAATGTTATTTAATATGGTTGTTTCTCATTTCGGTATTTAGTGTCATTATTTTTCCCGCCTTAAGCCTGCATCGCGGTCAATAGTAAATTTTACAGCTAATGACAAGTTTACCATTGATCGCCGCGGCCAGGCCGCGCCAGTCTGTGAGAGACTTTAAGCCTCTCACAGACAGGCGCGGCCTGCGGTGGCGGTCAATAGTAAATTTGACACTAACTGTCAAGTTTACTATGAACCGCCACCGCAGGCCGCGCCAGTGTGATTCAGGCTTTATAATAATTAAGTAGATCAGCACGGCTATCACAGGACGCCCCGCGAGCTGTGTCGCGGCGAGGTAGACTGTCCGTCTCTTTCTAGTTAGAACGATTAGAAAGAGACGGATAGTCTACCTCGCCGCAACACAGCTCGCGGGCGTCCTCTCATAACTGTGCTGATAAGAAACTACCAGGTAAGCCGCTTGCACAAGGACTATTAATTACCTACATGTCATGTTCTGTTACTAGAATCATATTTCATGTTATTAAGCTGTGTGGTTGCGAACAGAGCGCCTGCTAGGCAGTGAATGTGTGTAAAGCTTCAGTAAAAACTACTTACAATAAAAGCGCATTATTTAAAATAAACATATGGAAGCGATGGGGTAATTTTTAGTTACATGGCCACCCCACGGGAATCATCTACTTTGTTGCCGTCCCTCATTGTGGCGACACTTACGTCGCCTCTGTAGGTATATACTCTAAGCCCGTGGGCTATTACAGCTCTGTATGTCTGCGCATTCAAAGAGAATATAACCACTACGTTTAAGAGACGGAACTTCATAGTACGACCGTTTTGTTGAGAGTCATGGTAAGCGAGAGGATCGTACCAACATACATAAGAAAAATCGAATGTTACTATACTCATAAGGGCCATTATACACCTATAACATGGAAAGAGACGGAAAACATTCAATTCATTCACTTTTAGGCGGTTGGTTGTGACTCAATTTGTCGTGTATAAAACGCTTAATTTACCAAATTTAGTGCTGCGAAAACCGATAATAGTGATTTCAAGAACCGATAATAGTGATTTCAAGAACCGATAATAATTGTTATAAGCATTTCTATTTTTTGATTTGCCTTGTATATGTCCTTTATAAATGAAACAATATTGAGTTAAGTTACAAACATTATTTATTCTTTCATACATTTTGATTGCCAAAAAGGTAAAGCATAATTTTTAACTGCCTGATTGATTACACTGACATGTAAAGAAATTTTAGTAGAGTGATTAAGGCGGTAGGCCACCATCTAATTTAGTATATTGGTTAGCGGCCATTTTGATTTGGACGACCTGAACTGAAAGGATATTTAAGGTTTTCATAGAGAGAGAGAGAGAGAGATTTAAAAAAGATCTGCAAAATTGTGAATATCTTTAATAAAAAACCTTGTACTGTATCAGGTGTTCGCTGAGGCTGAGGTGCACACAGTGAGATCAGGTTATACATTATCTGGACTACTCGAAAGCCAAAAAAAAGGAGGTATTGATAGAAATTATGCATAAAGTGTGCCGTTTTATTTGCTCCTGAGGATTCAGATTATGATTCCGTAACTGATTTCCGTTGTGTGAGGCCGGCCTGAATCTGGTTGCGCAACCGGCATAATCACCCCAATTTACAGTTTCACTGACTGGAATTAACAAATAGGATCTTAAATGCAATATTAATTTTAAACTAAAATGTCACTTATGCTACATAAAATTAAACAAATGCTAAACCTCTGGTCAGCACGAGGCATATTTAAGTATCTGCCATATTCACTGCCAAGAATCGCAACGCACTACGCTCGTAGCCAATCCCGTGGCTTTCCCTAGATGTAGCGGAAAGCGACTACGGCGTAGGCGCTCGCTAGTCGGGTTCCTGGCAGTGAAAGTGCTAGGCTTCCTAATCCCTAGTATTAGCTTAGGTACTAATTTTATGGAAATGATTGCTGCCACCTGACTATTATGTTTGATAACATAAACTTTTGTCTGCCAAAGAATGTGAAACTACTAGACATAGACAGTGTCAATTATTAAGTTGTTATAACCAATAATAAAAAGTAACTGGATGGTGCATCGTAAATGTTTATCTCTTAAGAGTCCGCAGTAAGCTCGATTCTCCATACAAACGTAGTTACGCTCGGATTTTAAAACTACGTGGTGGATTGTAACGAAACTTTGCATGTACAATGACATGTATCCAGGTCTGTAATTTTTTATGTAGCTTTAGATACCATAGTAAAAATACTGTACAATACAGCGAATTTAAGTTTTTCATACAAAACTTGTTTTTTCTGTATTTCGTTTGTTTTAGAAACTGGAACCATATAAATGAATTACAGCATATGCAAAGTTTCGTCACAATCCAACACGTAGTTTTAAAATGAGAACGAAACTTCGTTTGTATGGGAAGGTGAAATTCGGCCGGGCTTACTGCGGACTCTTAATTGAGGATGTTTTGGGCAGACCCTGATTTAGTTCTGACCGCCCTAGGCTAACTATGAAATATAAGTAAGTCTCAGCTCAGTGCCGTGCCACCCGCCGCCCCCTTAAGCCCTAGAACAGATGAACAGACGGACATGGCGAGACTATTAGGGCTTCCTTGTTGACTACAGAACCCTAAAAACGTCCACTAAGAAAAAACTAACGGTAAATGTGTACCTGTAGCTAGTTTATGTTTTTGACTTACCGGTAATCATCTTTGGGAAAACTGGCAAAGAATCCTCCCCTGAGGTGTTCTCGGACACAACACAGGCATCACAGCGTCTGGTTACATATACAAACATTTGTACGAGTCCCTATCTCAAAACACACTACGAGTCTCTATCTCAATAATACATAAACGCGCGCGCGCGAGCAAAGGAGTTCCAGGAAATCTAGAAAGAATAATTAAATTTTCACCAAAACATGGAAAAACACGACATGACAATTAGACGTCAGAATTTGAAATTTAAACAAAAAGTAATACAAAAGTATTGTCAATTTGACTACGCACGAGTGTTGCCATCCAATATATTTGTCTTGTAGGTTGGCAAAACGAGCATCCAAACCCATACATTTGTTTTCAGTATTGGAGTTTCTGAGGACTGTGCGCATTGTGAAGACCTTTTCGAGCAAGTGTGATGAAAAACTCATTGTAGTGCACAATCGCCCTTAGTCCTGTTTCTGAGTCACAACTACCTACGTCGTGAGGTGTAGACAGCTACTTGATTCGGACTTAAAATAAATATTAAAATCGAATAAAGCTGTATTTAACAACTATAATAATAATCTGGATAGTTTTAGTTATCTATTAAAATAAACAATACAAAAGTTAATGTGGTCGGTATACTATACGGAAGAAGCAAAATAAACCTCCAGCTCACTCACATGTGTATTTCCAGTCTCTCTCTCAAACTTACCAAACGCCTCGCCTAATACATAAATAATAGGGAATATGCATGTGATTTAGAAATGGACAAAAAAAATCACGTGTAATCTATATTGCTAAATAAATATACACACATGATTATTTTTTCAAATTATCATGTTTCTATTGATAAAATAAATTGTTTAAAAGTACTATTTTTCAAATTCCCTCGCAAATTTCCAAAACGCAACGCTATTGGCGGAGCGAAACGTGACGTCACCGTGCAGGTCGTTAGTATGATTATTGAAAGTTATTCGCATTGTTTGGCCGCTGTTTATGATAAATAATCAGTGTTTTTTGGTAATTATTAAGTGAAAAAAGACTCGCCACAATGACTGAAGGCGGTTTTGTCAAGGCACAGTCGGATAATCTGCCTAAAATTGATGTGTTCATGATGACTAAATTTAATACATACTTCGCAAATATTTGTGACTTTACGTCCGCTGAACTAAGAGGAGTAAAAGCTGCAAGGTAAATAAGTTACAGATATTCAATAAATTTTCATATTCCTTGTTTTTATACTCGTGAGATTGGTCAATTAAATAATTATAACCTATTTTGGCGATTCAAATAGCTAGACTTTTAAACTACTTCAAATAGGTGTCTTTGTTATATAAGTGGAATAAAAAACTAGTAGATATTTATCCATACTATATACTATAACTTTATATATTATATATACTAACTTCTGCCCGCGACTCCGTCCGCGTGGAACTCATTTATATCGTAGCTCCATACAAACTTTCACCCCCCACTTCATCCCTTTGGGGGATATGGGGGGAGCTACGATATAAACGAGTTCCACGCGGACGGAGTCGCGGGCAGAAGCTAGTTATATTATATATTTTATATATACTTACTTAATAATAAATTATATATGCGAAAGTGTGTCTGTCTGTCTGTTTGTTACCTCTTCACGCTTAAACTGCTGAACCGATTTGGATGAAATTTGGTATAGAGATAGTATAAACGAGTTCCACGCGGACGGAGTCGCGGGCAGAAGCTAGTATTATATAATCAAAGATATGTAGGTACCTATTAGGAATGTTAAATGTTGAGAACATCTTTATGAACTTTAACAAACTAGGTTGTTTTCGTCAAGGCTTATAAATAAAACAAATTTGTGTAGGTCACTCAGTAAAAAGGATTCAATTCTTTTAACTTTCTTCGATCAACAGTGCAAACAAAGAAACTTAGCTAAAACGTTTCTTGATCAAAATCAACACTCGTAGTCAGCTGTTGATCAACAAAAATCATAATATTTGTAACATTAATAACTAAAAAAATTGGGAATCAGAATAGTTTTATGAATAAGTATATAATACAATTTTGAGGTTAGGTTATTGTTTACCTATATTGTTCGCGAGTCGTAATAAAAAAGATTTTAGGTACATACATATTTAATACTCACGTCGAAATGATCTTCACAACAATATAAACTACTCAAGCACGATACATTATCTCTCCTCATCGCCTTACACCACTTTATCCTTATATTTGCACCTTTGGGCATATGAAAATATTTGCAGTTTTAATGTGATTTTCACACATAGGGACAATACAATATTTATAATAAGCTTTTGTGTGCTCTTCCATTACAATAAGTTGATCTTATAAGCTTTAATCACTCACATTTATTAAAAGTGTGAATCAAAAACTTTGTTGTTAATTTGTTTAAGAACCGCCGTGCACTAAGCTGCACGGTGACGTCACAAATGAGCGCGCCAAAATGGTGGCGTTTTGATCGTCCGAAAATGATAGTAATTTTAATTATTTTTTTTTAGCTTATTTAATAATATTGTGAGTGTTATATTTTTTTCCGGTTATATAATTACTTATAGAATAGATAAAAAAAATAAAAAAATGTCATGAATATTCCCTATTCACGCCGATAAAATTGTTGTGTATGGTACCTTCACCACATATTCAACTGATACGCTCTTGATACATGTATAACACTTTAATTGAATATCATAATACAGTAGGTATATAAAACGTAAATCAAATGTAAACAATCTATTTTCAGCCTCCGCTGACAACCATATTTTACGACAGAGAATTGTCACTCATTCTCTTCAAACATCCATCAAGAGTCATACCAGCCAGTCTGTCATCAATTGTACCTACATACCTCTTTTCTCCAACACTCCTCCTCAATTGTTGCCTTCAGACACTTCACATCTTCAATCACACTCTTCAGGTTCTTTCCAATCACTAACAAACAACCTTCAACACACACCCATCTCTCTGCGACAAAACTCATGCTTCTCTCTCACTACAGCTTTTGTCAGAACATCCGCAACCATTTGTTTTGTATCTAGGTACTGCAACTTAATTGCATTATTTTCAATCGTCTCCCGAATGAAATGATAACGTACATCAATGTGTTTCGTTTGCTGATGTTGCACCGGATTATGTGCTATAGCCATTGCTGATTGGCTGTCCGTACAGATTAATACGGGAGGCTCCTCCTTTCCCATAATTTCAGTTAGGAACCGTTTTAGGAATATAGCTTCTTTAGCAGCTTCTGATAGGCTCATATATTCGGCTTCTGCTGTAGATAAAGCTGTACTCCTCTGCTTTGAACTTTTCCATGAAATAGCTCCGTTTACCATCATAAAGACGTTACCTGAATATGACCTTCTGTCAACAAGATTGCCCCCATGATCAGCATCAGCAAATCCTTTAATATATCCAGATGTCTCTTTGGAATATTTCAGTCCCATGCCTTTGGTACCTTTGAGGTATCTCAAAATTCTCTTGGTAGCAGTCCAATGGACTTCTTCATAACAGTTGCAGAACTGACTCATGAAGTTCACTGAGTGAGCTATATCCGGTCTAGAGCACACGGCAATATACATCAGAGAACCTATTAATTCTCTGTAGGGTATGCTTTCATCAGGTGTCTGTGGCTCTTCTGGTTTTGTGAATCGTTGCCCTGGAACACCGGGTGTACTGACAGGTTTACACGCTTCCATTTTAAACCTTCTCAGAACTTTATTGATGTACTCCTCTTGGTCAATTTGTATGAAGTCACTTTCTTGAGTAATCCTTATTCCTAGGAACAGCTCTGCCTTTCCCAGGTCTTTCATCTCAAATTTTGACCTTAGTTCATCCTTTACAACTTGCATTTCTCTCTCATTGTTGTAGAAGATGAGAATATCATCAACATAAACGGCCAGGATTATTATATTTTTGTCCGTTATTCTTATATAAACACAGGGTTCATTTTCGCATCTATTGAACTTAAGCAGTTGCAATTCTGTATGCAATTTTAAGTTCCACGATCGAGGCGCTTGTTTAAGTCCGTATAATGATTTCATTAATAAACATACATGGTCTTCCTTCCCCTTTGCTGCGAAGTGAGGTGGTTGCCGCATGAACACCTTCTCGTTAAGGTTTCCATTGAGGAATGCGGTCTTAACATCCATGTGGTCAATCTTCAAGCCAAGGTTAGCTGCTAGAGCAAATAGCATTCTCATGGAGCTGTGCCGAACTACCGGCGAGAACGTTTCGTCGTAGTCTATGCCCTTTCTTTGGCTAAAGCCCCGTGCTACCAGACGTGCTTTGTAACGAGTCTTATTCCCCGGCTCCTTTTTTATTTTAAATAGCCATTTAGAATCAACAATATTGCACGTTTGTTTTGGGTCAGGCTTTACTAGGCTCCATGTTCCATTATTCTCTAGCGCGTCCAACTCCTCCTGAATTGCTTGTCTCCATTGCTCAGAATCCTCTCTCGATAGCGCTTCTTGAACTGTGAGAGGGTCGTCTTCCACTATTGTTTGATAAGAGTGGTAGATTACGAAATCAGGGAATTGAGTAGCTTTTCTTTCTCTCAGTGGATATCTTCTTTCTTCCACTATTGGATCGGAAGAACGTGTTTCTCTATTTTCTTCATCAGGTCTCTCTTCAGTCGACGCCCACTCTTCATCGTCGCCTTCAGCTGTATCAGTATTGATATCGTAATGATCTCCATCATTTGAGTCCAGATTCTCTTCTTGAACTCTCTGCTCCTGCTGAATAGGCTGTGATATTTCTTGTCGCTGTTCCTGATCGTCAAAATTGATTGTTACTAAGTTCTTTTCCTTTTCGTCTCTAGATACCCCTTGTCCTTGATACTTTTGACTTTCAAAGAATACTACATCTCTAGCTCTATGCAGTTTTCCATTCGAGGGATCAATCAGTCTGTATCCTTTAGATTCATCACAGTATCCCACGAAGACTAGTTCCTTGCTTTTTGGATCCCATTTCGTTCTCTTTTGGTCGGGAATGTGCATATATGCCTTACACCCGAAAACTCTAAGATGACGTAGATCTGTTTTACGTCCTGACCATGCCTCTTCTGGCGTCATTCTCTTTACTGCCACGGTGGGACTTCTGTTTTTCAGGTAGACTGCGGTATTTACTGCTTCTGCCCAAAAACTAACTGGAAATCCTGCTTCTTGCAACATAGCTCGACTTTTATCAGCAATGGTTCGATTCGCACGCTCACTAACGCCGTTCTGCTCAGGTGTGTACGCAATCGTAAGTTGGTGCTTTATACCATGTTCTTTCAGAAACTCATCAACTCTCTTGTTTACGTATTCACCTCCATTGTCTGTTCTCAATACTTTAAGCTTGTTTCCGGTTTGAGTCTCTGCAAAGCTCTTGAACTCCTTTATTTTTTCAAAAGCTTCACTTTTTGCTTTCAGAAAATACACAAAAGTTTTTCGCGAATAGTCATCAATAAATGTAATATAGTACGTATATCCTCCCAAGGACTTACTGTTCATTGGTCCGCTTATGTCCGAATGAACTAACTCTAGGATCTCTCTAGCCCTTCTAGCCTTGTTCCGTTCAAACGATTGCCTCGTTTGTTTGCCCATGAGGCACGCTACGCAGTCCAATTTGCTATCTGTAATGTTTGGAAAACTTACCCCTGTCGCCAGTTTGTCCCTTAATAAGGTGAGGTTACGTATCCCCAAGTGTGCCATCCTTTTATGCCAAAGCTCCATCTCGTTTGTTACTGTGGATGCTAGTGCAGTAGCCTGTGAAGAACATTTTATCTTATAAACACCCTTATCAAGCACTCCAGTCACACATGGTTTCCCTTTTACTGTACACTCATCAGCATTGAAAATGTCGCACCCTTTCCTGGAAAAAACTACAACTTTATCTTTGGTTTGAACCATAGAACTTACACTTAGCAGGTTCGAGGACAGATCGGGTACGTACATCACGTTACTTACAGAAATATCAAGTGACTCATCCTGTACAGAACCAATGCCTTCACCAAAAACCTTTCCACCATTTGCGCAGCACACATCCACCTTTCTGTCAAAGTTCTCAAAATTATTCAACCAGTTTTTTCTGTAACTCATATTTCCCGACGCTCCCGAATCGATTATCCACTCGTCTTGATGAGTCTTCTTTAGATTCCCACTTATCAGTGCCGTTGCCATATGATTTATCTTCGACTGTCGTGGATTGTGTGGACAGTCACAGGCTTAATGTGGTCCTTCACATATGAAACACTTCACGGGTTTCTTTTGTTTGTTCCTCTGAACAAATTTTCTTTGAGGTCTGTTTGTAGCAAGCGCGGAGCTCGGACCAGGTTTGCTTGAACTTGCGCAGGTTCTGGTGTCATCTAGTAGGGTGTCCCTTATATGGCAATTTTTTTTTTTTTTATTATTTTCAAACGCATACCCCCCAAATATTTTAGTAATCATAAAATCAACGTACTTGTGAAATTTCATCACTCTATGATGATGGGAAGTTGTGCCGACTCGACTTCAAAGTTTTGTATGTAGGTTTATTAGGGAAGTTTTTATTTTTTTCATAATGACCATTTATTCTCTAACGACCGAACTAAAAAGGAAAGTAACTAAATAAAACTTGATAGTATCCATCTTTATTTAATGCAATATCTAAAACAAAGAATATTAATCGGGGTACTTCCTTTTTAGAGTCGTTTTTTTACAATCAGGATAGAGCTTTCTGTGCTCCTGGACATAACGTAGAAGAAATTGTTTCTGCTCTTCGTCCGCAGTTATCAATCCGTGAAAATCTTGCATCAGCTTATCTGCCCTTTCTGCTGTATCATTAACCGCCCTCAGGTTTGAAACTTTAGATTTAGCGCTCAAATAGGCTTCATTCTGGCTCCATAATGGAACGGGCACACGCAGGAAGCTAGCGTCAAGTTTCAACCGTGAAAACAAATGTTTGCTCTTTATAGATACGAAATCATCCAAGCATTTGCTATACAAAGAGTTTGAAATTTCTTGTTTAGATGGAATATACCTCTTCGCCTGATCGAATGGCTTCTCGTATTGTAATTTAGAAACCATCTTCATTTTTACTTGATCATCTACTCCATCGTCGAAAAGTGCTAAAATGGAAACTTCGTCAGTCAAATACCACAAGTGTTGGCAAAACTTGGTTATAGCTGCTTTTGAAATTGCTTTATCGATCGCTTCATAGTTCTTTAGTGTTTTCAAAAAACACAAGTCTTGATTTGGGGCTTTTACTGCCATATTACACTGAAGCCAGGGTTTTACATAGGAAGTTGCGATGAATAAAGAAACATCTTGCAATGTTCGCTTATCCTTGACGCTGATTTTTATTTGGTTTTGCAGCAAAAACATTTTTAACGCATAAATAGCCCTTGCCATCCATCGTGCTTGATGCATGGCACCAGGTGGTCTAATTTTCAATTTGTTACCATTATTGCCTCTCAAATATATTACAGAAAGTTCTATCAGTTCACGGTAGTCATCGCGCACAATGTTTTTGTTTAACTCCTTCAAATAAAAGTCAATCAGTTCATTGCGGTCTGTGTCAGTCAAATGTTTTTTTACAAAATCTGGGTTTGTTTGAAAGGCGCTTGGATCAACAGTTTGAGTAAGGGAATAATCAGATGGCGATGAAGGTCCAGCGATTGACACGTTTTTTAATCTTATTTTCTC
The DNA here is from genome assembly GCA_947578815.1 of Epinotia ramella. NCBI lineage: Eukaryota > Metazoa > Arthropoda > Insecta > Lepidoptera > Tortricidae > Epinotia > Epinotia ramella. Next base: position 13,906,839 of record OX388213.1, on the reverse strand, counting down.
TTCATCAATCTTTCTTTGGCGGCTTCGTTCTTCCTTTTCTGCGAGTTTTTGGTCTACTCCTGCTAGACAGCCATGACGCCCTGGTTCTCTCTGTTGCTGTAAAAATATTCTATCTTCTTCTATTTTTATAACTTGAAGAGCATCGGCGTGAGCAATATCAAACAAATTGTCCAAGTCACTTTGAAAATTCTGTTCACGGCGTTTGTAAATTTCTTGGTTTTTCTTACAATTTTTTTGTAGATCACGCCAAACTTGGTACAGATCTACCAGTTTTTTAACACAATTAGGTGCCATTATTATAAACCAAACTAATACACCTCAGATACAAAAAACTGCCACTACAATAACTAAGTACGCAGCACGCACCGATCGTCCCCAGCAGCTTGTATGGACAAGCTTAAGTTTCAAGTCGGCACGGGTTACTGTTCATAGATTGAGCTAATTTTTATTTTGAGGTCATTTTACCACATATCAAACATATTTAGAGGGTATGCGTTGAAAAAAAAAATATCGGAAAAATAAGGGACACCCTGATCTAGCTGTAGAAGCTTTGATTTGATGTAATCAGATGTTAATATTACGTTGGTATTCTCTAATGCCAACCTCATAGGCGTATACTCCTCTGGTAGTCCTTGCAGCATCAGTGCAGCTACTAACTCGTCGTCAATCTCTTTTCCCAAATCTGCTAGTTGGTTGTTGACATGCAACAGCTCGGTTATGTATTCAGTTATTGAATTAAACATATTAAGCTTCAGGCTCACCAGCCTCGATAGTAGTCTACATCTGTTGTTAATTCCTCTATCTTCGTAAGCCGCTTTTAAATTGTTCCACGTCTCATACGCAGTAGTAGCTTTGCGAACATGTACTTTGCATTGACTCTCGATTAGACGGCAGATCTTAGTGCGGGCTCTTTGATCGTTCCTTTTAGCAATCGCATCGGTTTCGTCTGGAACACTCTCTACGTGTTTCCACAAATCGTCGTGTACTAATATTAACTCAATGTCAAACTTCCAGGTATTATAGTTATTATTACCTGCCAGTTTCTCTATAGACGGAAGTCCCGACCCTGGATTCGACATTGTAGCGATTACGTTTCTTTCTCTACTTATTGTATTACCTGGAGGAAGTGGGCCATGGATCTGACCGTTTTGCTCTCCTTCTGACATTAAATTACAAGTATTTCACTCTTTGTTCACACTCTCTAGTGCTACAGTATCAGTTCTCCGGAAGTTATCGTGCTTGCCATAACCTGTTGTGTATGGTACCTTCACCACATATTCAACTGATACGCTCTTGATACATGTATAACACTTTAATTGAATATCATAATACAGTAGGTATATAAAACGTAAATCAAATGTAAACAATCTATTTTCAGCCTCCGCTGACAACCATATTTTACGACAGAGAATTGTCACTCATTCTCTTCAAACATCCATCAAGAGTCATACCAGCCAGTCTGTCATCAATTGTACCTACATACCTCTTTTCTCCAACAAAAATGTCGATGAATATAAACTTTACAATAGTTACAACACTATAAGTGTTGTTCGGTACCGGCTTTTTACCGCGGGTATCACTCGGTTGATAACTTTGCGGAGAAAAAGACACGTCACTATTTGACGTTTGACGTCTGTCATTTTTTGGTAGTATAACCTAGAATTTTGCCTTTGTTGGATTGAACACGTTTTTCGTTGATTTGTATTTTTGAGTTTTGTGAAAGCATTCGGGACATTTGATTTATGTTGATTGGAATCAGTTCATAATTGAGGCCAGGCGCTCCTATCGAGGAGTTTCGTTGTTGCCTGTGAGTGAAGTGATAAATCGGTGCGCGTACGTGGTGAGCTATCATCCAGGAGCCAGGAAGTGTTCACCAGGACACGCGACGGCCTCGACACCCACACCCATATACTCACCCATTCACTCACACATACACCGGTCGACAGATAACGGCGGATGAAGCTTCCATCAAGGTAAAACCACGTTTTGTTGTATCGGAAAATATATATATAATATCTTTTTTTTTTTTTTTTTTTTTTTTTTGTTTTTTTTTTTTTTTGATACCTGGCGCATCTTCGGTATGCTACGCTTCTTGGAAGCTATAGCTTAGCGGGGTTATACCGGTCGTTCTAGTCCAGGCCTCTACTCGGGTCAGGAACTCGTCGGGCCCAGCCCTGGCTTTAACCGAGTAGAGTCTTGCAAGCCCGGGCTAGTAGCGAACATTTTGGTAGCAAGGGCGTGGTTCTTTGAAACGCCTCTGCCCGTGTCAATAGGTATCTTTGACTGGTTCACAGTATTATTTTGATATTTGTGGAAAAAACGTTTTTGAGGTTAACCCTTGATGGAACATAGTTATTGAAAATAGCAAAATATTACTGAATTGGTTTGTAGTGATATAATAGCATACATTGCTAATTGTTTTGATAGTTGATTTGATATTATTTGGTGAATTTCTTGGTAACTGAACAGCAATAGCAATAGCAATCTCAAATTCAATTCTTAGGTATATACTAAACACAGAGGAAATTGATATTGCTTGTTTATATAATAATTTGAACTATATCTCAAGATTGATGATTCAGTGGAGGCAGACATCACACAATATTATGACTTGCATGATGAGCTGGTTCAGGCTGCGCACAAGGTGCAGCGGGGTCCTTTGACGGCGGAGACGCGATCACCGCCACCCCTGGCTCTCCTAGGACGTTTGCCAACCCTGGATTTGCCCCATTTTGACGGGGACTTAAAATGTTGGACCGCCTACCACGACTTGTTTTCAAGTCTGGTGGACGCCAGGACGGACTTGGCACCGAGCCAAAAGTTGGCATATCTTTTCTCCACCTTGAATGGAGAGGCACTGGAGTTAGTCTCACATCTTGCGGTCACCGACCAAAATTACACCACAGCCCAGGAGCTTTTGGAGAAACGATATGCCAACATTAGGCGTTTGGCAGACACCCATGTGGCACAAATTTTGGCGCTTCCTCACATTTATTGGGTTGCCACGTTGCGGAGGGATTTGGTGAATCCCGTGATGGTGGCCTTGAATGCTTTACGACGGCTTGGCCTGCCGGTGGATGAATGGTCGTTCATGCTCTTGCATATAGTTTTGTCACGGGTGCCCACGGACTTGAAGCTCCGTTTTGAGTATAAGCACGGTGGGGGCAGTGCCACACAATTGCCACGTTTTGCGGACCTTGTCTCCTTTCTGGAGGAGGAGTGTCGGTTGGTGGACAACGCCGGGATTGAAGGCCCCTCGGGACCCTCGGCGGGACCTCCACGGGAACAGCGGCGTGTGGCTGCTCGCCCCCCTAAGCCAGGGGTGGTAGAGCCACGCCGCCGGCCCTCCGATACGCGACGGCCCACGCGCCCCCAAGGTGCGTGTATTGCACGGATGATGGCCATTTGGTTGCAGCATGCCCCAAGTTCCTGCACAAGAGGGTGAAGGATCGGCGCGGTACCGCGAATGATCGCCGGTGGTGCTACTCCTGTTTGGGGCAGCATTTGCAGCGGGATTGCCCACGGCCTGAACCGTGCCCGCAGTGCCAAAGGAAACACCACCTGGTGTTGTGCGCCAACCAAAATGGGGGTAATCGGTTGGATGGTGCGGGACGTTCCCCCACGGGCGGGGGCCCGCTTCCCCATTACCCCCAAAGGGAGTCTCGTCGGGGCTCGCCGTCCACGGGCGGGGGTACCCCTCCCCCATCTCCTCGTCCACAGGCCAGGTTCGCTGCTGCTCAGCGCAGCTCCCCGCCTCGGAGATTCTCACCACCGTTGTGCGAACGACCGCGGTTGGAACGCCGCCCGCCCCAAGTTGGACGCCGCTCCGAGTACTACGCGTCGACCTGGGCGCGCCCGGGTCGCTGCCCTGAGGTTCCGGCGGACCAGTACCTGGTGCGGTCCAATTGGGCGGTGCCAGCCCAACAGGACGGCGCCTATGAGGGTTGTTGGCGGCCCGATGAGGGACGCCCCCAATAGGTAGCTGCCGCCCGCTCCTCCACCACAGCCGCCCACCCTGAAACAGTACTCTTGCCAACTGTTTGTGTCAGGGTCTGGGGCCCGATGGGGAAGTCCTTGTTAGTTCGTGCCCTTTTGGATTCGGGTGCCCAGGGCTGTCTTGCGTCGTCTTATTTGGTGGAGAGATTGGGCCTCCCATGTAGACCCCGCCCCTCCGTCATCCACGGAATAGATGGCCTTCAGGTGCAGGGTTCCATGGGGGAAATTAATGTTTGTTTTTCAACTGTCAACTGTGGGCCAGCCATTGTGGCCAAAGCGGTTGTGTTGAACGATATTTTGGGCAGCAACCCGCAGGTGGTTATCTCCCCTACCGCGGTGAAATTGACGTCAGAGTTGACCCCCGCTGACCCCCAATGGTTTGTTCCAGGACCTATAGACCTGCTCTTGGGTGTTGATGTTTTAGGTTTGATCTTGTCCGGGGACAAGCGGGTTTTACAACCCTGCGGTTTGATGGCTTTGCAAACCATTTTTGGTTACACCTTTTTTGGACCCGTGTTGAGGGGCTTGGTCCCACGGGTTGAAAATGAAATTGTTACCGTAGGGCTCTCGCTCTCGGACGCCGTCCAGCGTTTCTGGGAGGTCGAGGAGCCCCCCAAGGCTCCCAGAGTCGATCCAGCGGAACAAGAATGCGAACTGTCGTATCAGAATAATACGGGTCGCCTCGCTGATGGTCGCTTTGTTACTCGGTTGCCTTTTAGGGCTGCACGCCCCCCTCTCGGTCAGTCTCATGCCCTAGCGGAAAAAAGGTTGTTGTCCATGGAGCGCCGAATGAAGAGGGATTCAGATCTTCGTGCTAAGTACATTGAATTTATGCGCGAGTATGAGGCTTTGGGACATATGTCACGCTCGACTATTGATTGGCGTTCGCTCGAGCACTATTTTTTGCCCCACCATGCGGTTTTGAAGACGCCTGGGGGCAAAATTCGGGTGGTTTTTGACGGTTCGGCCCCTGCGTCAAATGGGGTTTCCTTGAACCAGTGTTTGCACTCCGGTCCCAAACTGCACCGGGACATTTCGGATATCCTCACCAACTTCCGCCGTCATCAAATTGTTTTTGTGGCTGACATCCGAATGATGTTCCGTCAATCGGTTGTTCACCGAGATGACCGGCGTTATCAGATGATTTTGTGGCGTGAGCGACCTTGTGATCCTATGCGAGTGTACGAGCTGAACACTACCACGTACGGTCTTACCTCCAGTCCGTATATTGCCATCCGGACTTTGTTGGAGTTGGCTCATCGGGAGCGATTGAACTACCCCCGTGCAGCGGCCATCTTGGAAGATTCAGTATATGTTGATGATGTTTGCACTGGGGCTTCCACTGCTACGGAGGCTTTGATTTTACGGGATGAGTTGATTGCGATCCTGAAGTCAGGTGGGTACGAACTGTACCGCATTATAAGCCCATTAATACGGACAAAGTATATGATGTCACTAAGAAATCATTCTAACTGAATAATCTCAAAGAAACATCCACACTCTTGGGTTCAATAGAGTGTCTTTGAGGTTTGATTAGATATCTTGTTAATAAGAATAGTTCTGCTTCGCTAGGCTTACTTGCTGATTATAGAGTTATCAACTCAAGTGACCCAGAGCTGATAATCTAAGTATCTAAGACTGTGTGTGAGTATGATGTCAACTATCTTACCTTAATAATAGTGAGTCTCTCTGCCTGGCTGTCCATGCACCTTGTCGCCTCGGTGGAGTCGAATGCTCCTCCTAAGGGTTTTAATGTATTTATGAATCAACTGCTTTGACTCTCTAAGTATCCAACCATACTCTTTACACATAAGTAACACATCAACATATTTAGAACCTTTTGGTATGCTATTTAATGTCATCAACCTTTGTCCCCTAAGGACACTTTCATTTGTCGTACTCCACGAGTACGACCTTTCTCTTATCTGACGTACTCCGCGAGTACTTCCTTTATATACCTCGTTCCACAGAACCAGGTCTGTCCCAGCTGGGCCCTTTTGTTCCAAGACCCGAGGTCCGGATCTAAAACCCGCGAACCCTGTCTCAGAGAACGAGGACTGTCCCTGCTGGGCCCTTTTATACACCTTGCTAATAGAATTGGCCAAGACTACACGCACCGGTTGTTCATTTAATATAAATGGATGTTTGGCTCGCAAGCCTTGAGACCAGTAAATAGCATAGCTTTATAATTCGCGTATAAGCGTATCAGATCAGCGAGATGGAAACAGATTGCCCTGATCAGCTCATGGAGTTTCGCCGAGCAATCCATCTTCCAATCTCTCTCTTTTAAACATAAAGAAATTGTTGATATTATTATTGATACTTATTCTAGATACTTAGCTTTTGACTGGTGGCAGGACAAGCCGAAAGATATTCACAATAAAATTAACACAATAAATGCATCTACAAATGCAGCTTCAGATTCCCGTAAGCAGATTTGAAGACAAAAGAACGTTAGAAGAAAAATGCAAGCTCACCATAGATAAAATTGTTTCTCTACATCCGGTATAATGTTGCCGTGTAATTGTTATAGGGCTAGTTCTCGCGACCCTATTCGCGACACACCCGCCTCGCGGATGTTAGTTGATATTGGTCATCAAATCGCGAGTCCATTCATGGATTTTTTCCAGAGCTCGGACTGCAGCGGCTCGATGTTGTTTTTCGTTAATGGATGGACTGCGCAATTCTTCATTGCTTGGTACATCATTTTCGGAATCATACAGATCGTTTATTCTGCTTGTATTGTCTAGCTTCTCTCTCGTGTCTTGCGTTAAGTCGTATTTTTCATTCACATTATTATCGTCTTCATTTATTTGACTATGATTTGGCTCTAACGAATTGTTTGTTCCTAAATCCATAACTTCTATGGATGGTGTTTGATCCAAACTACTATCCTTTAAGTACGTGTCCTCGACTTCATTTCGACAGAACGTCTCTTCATTTAAATTTTTGGTTTCCACCTCCAACGGGTAGAGGTGTGAAATGGAACGTGTAAATATATTGTCACCAACCTTTACTTTGGCTACTCTACATAAGTTGTCACGTCCCATTATTAGTTCTACTATTTTTCCTACCTTCCAACCCTCACGGTTCTTTGTCTCTCCTTTTATTTGTACTACATCACCGATTTCAGGAACTTCATGAATTCTCACCCTAGCTTGCTTAGGTGAGTTTCTATACCTTTCTCTTAGACTGAGCAGGTACTGGTTAATGAACATCTCTTTATATTCATTCATAATACGGTTTCCTTTCTTCCATCCTTTAATAAGTTGCTCCTTGACCAGAAATTGGTAGGTAGTCCATGAGTACTTGGACGTTCAAGCATCTTCCTGGTGTCAAAAAATCGGCTGGTTTCAGTACGTGGTCTATCTCCACTCCCACATATGTGAGTGGACGAGTGTTAACTACAGCCTCGACTTCCTTGATGATGGTTGAAAGCTGATTCTCACCTAACATGTGTTTTTGAAGTGTTCTTTTTAAACAGTGTTTCACGACGGCAACAAGTCGTTCATACACACCCCCATGCCAGGGTGCTAATTGAGGTATAAACTTCCACTTTATCTTCTCTGTCAACGCTCCTTCTTCTGATGTCACTTCAGCCAGTAGTCTAAACTGAGGTGCATTGTCAGTGAGTACAAGTGATGGAGTTCCTCTAGTGGCAATGAAGCGTCTAAACGCCATGAGGCATTCGTCCGTGGTCAGATCTTTGACTACCTCCAGATGTATAGCTCGTACTACAAGGCATGTGAAAAGACAAATCCATCTCTTTTTCAACCCGTTTTCAGTTCTTATTGTCATTGGACCGAAGTAATCTGCCCCTACGTACGTAAAAGCTGCAGTATACCTTACTCTCTCTACCGGGAGAGCAGGAGTCTTGGGTAGTTCGTATGGACCTCCTCCATGTTTCACACATCTTGCACATTTGCTCAGGATTCTCTGTATTTGTGCTCTTCCTTGAGGAATCCAAAACTTCTGTCGCACGAGACTTAAAGTGTGAGGTACTCCTACGTGAAGATTTTTCTCATGTATTTCTTTGACGATCTTCTCAGTCAGTTCACTGTTCCTGGGTAAGAGTATAGGATATATGGCGTCGTACGGTAGATCTGAATTTTTAAGTCTTCCTTCACATCTTAACATTCCATTTGTATCAAGAAATAAGCTTAAGTTCTTAGATAAATGCGTTATCTTTCCTTTGTATTCCTCTGGAAATGATATTTTCTGTAGTTCTTTTATTTCCAGTGATTGTGAATCTGGTGGTGTTACTGTTGATAATTCTGTGTTTGACACACCCTCCCCCGTCAGAAGAGAAACAACTCTTGATGGACCCTTAGGCCAATGTTTCGGATCTTGCCTTAAGAAATCGGGTCCAGTCAACCACCTATTTCTCTCCTCGTCTGAGGTAGTCGGACGTGTGGCTACATCTGCAGGATTAAGACCAGACGGCACGTGTCTCACAACCAGATTCTTGTTCCGTTTTATCTCTTCCAGTCTTTTGGATACAAATGGTTCAAGCAATTTCTCAGAATGATACCAATCAATTACTATTTGACTGTCCGTCCACAGTATCATTGATGTTACATCCAGTTGTAAATATTTGAGTACGTATTTAATAAGACGACTTCCAATCAGCACTCCTAATAACTCCAAACGCGGTATCTTTAGGTTCTCTTGATCCTTAATAGGAACCAAACGCGATTTACCCATTAAGAAGTTGACTGAGTCTCTCTGTACCAGGTAAACCACAGCTGAGTAAGAAACTGTCGACGAATCGGTGAAACAATGTATTTGTATTTCCTTTTCATTGGGTACAGTAATGTTTCTTGGCAAACATATGGTCTCTACTAGTCTTAGTTCTTTTAGGATAGTCTGCCACCTTTGAAGTAAATGTTCAGGTAACACAGTGTCCCATTTGAGTTGTTCTTTCCATAGTTGTTGTAGTAACAATTTTGCTGGTAGTACGATAGGTGCGCTAAGTCCACAAGGATCGTATATCGCTGCTATGGTTCTTAGAACTCCTCTCTTAGTATTAGCATTGTTCTCGTTAATTTTACTTCTAAGCTGTAAGACATCAGTTTGTACATTCCAATTTAGCCCAAGTGTTTTCACAATTGGTTCTTTAACCCTGTCAGGTACTTGTTCTATAAACTCTTTAGAGTTAGAGCTCCATTCTCTTAGGTTCATTGAAATTTCAGCGAAAACATTTTTTCCTTCTCTATATAGATTTAAGGCTTCTTGAGCAGATTCTACTCCTGTGAGAACGTTATCTACGTATATGTCATTAGCTAGTTGTTTAGCATAGATTCCATTTGACTTTTGCAGGTGGTGTCTAACCGTAGCATTCAAAAGAAACGGACTGCATATTATACCGAACGGAACACGTGTAAATCTATACTGCAACAGATTATCATCGGTTATAGGTTTACTTGTATCTTTTAACCAAATAAATCTTGTAACGTCTCTGTCGTTTTCATTCAGAGCAATTTGTAAAAATGCCTTTTCCACGTCCGCTGTTATTCCTATGGCATGACATCTGAATTTTATGAGTAATCCTGTCAAATCTTCCAACATCATTGGACCACAGTATAAACATTCATTTAAGCTTTTGGTATCTTTTGTACATGCTGATGCATCATAAACAATTCTGAGAGATTTGCCTGGTGTTATGACTGGATGATGAGCAAGGAAATGTATAGGATGATCCTTTTTGATACCTTCAGGTACCACTTCAATGACCCCCTTTTGAAGTTGATCCTTCAGTGTCTGGTCATAGGTTGACAAAGTTTCCAAATTTAATCTCTTCATCAGTCCAACTAAACGTCCGTACGCTAAACCATAGTTGGTAGGTAAATCGGGTGGATACTCCCTCCAAGGCCAACTAACATGATATCGCCCTTCCTTGAATGAGGTGTTTTCATTAAAGTGGGTAACGGCTTCTTCTTCTCTTTTGGTATTCGGAGAGTCCGTAATTCCAATGGATTCTAGATCCCATAGGATTTTCATAGAAGATTTATCTAACGGCAAGTCAGGTTCATTCAATTTGGTCTCATATGACGCTTGAAAGTAAGTGAGTGCTGACAATTTCTCTATATAGTCATTCTTAGTCCTGCCAGAAAGAATCCATCCTAAGTCGGAATTTACCAGATATAAATTCTCTCTTATCTCCACCTTTTCTTCTACCATAATTGAATGGTAGTAATCGTTGCCAATCAGAATATCTACTCGGTCCGAAAGAGATCCATCATCAGCCAATAAATAGTCTTGCCGAGATTCCCACTCATCAAGTTCCCTATTGTGAGACGGAATTCCGTTTGTTATGGTAGGTACAACGTTTGCATATATGACCTTTTGCTTATTGAGCCTCGACCGAATGTGGAGCTTCACTATCGAACTATCTATCTCTTGAGGCTTTTCAGATCCAAACGTGAATACCGTGAGATGACTGTTTTCTTCTGTCTCCAATTCAAGGTGTTTGGCAACCTCTTGTGTAACATAGCTTCTCATGCTACCGGAATCTAACAGTACACGACATTTCATTGTAGTGTTATTAAATCCTCTGACATTGACAACAGCCGTTTGTAGTATCGTAGATTCTTTCCCGTGAGCGTGTAAGGTGCTGGTAGACTCCTTCTTGGGAGCGTGTGGAGTATAGGGTACCCTTTTAGGACAAAGTGCACTGTCATGCAAACCCCTTGCACCACAATGGTAACATGCTTTTCCTTTATACTTACAGACATTCACTGTGTGACCTATCTGAAGGCAATTAAAACAACGGTTCCACAATTTTGCCTTCCTTTGCGCCACAGTTTTGCTATCTGTGCACTTGTCGTTGAAATGATTGCCTTGGCAAAATATACAGCAGATTCTTCTTCTTTTCTGGCTGGGTCCTAGTCCGTTCTGTTCTTCCCTGAAGTTATGAAATCTCTTAGTACTTTGAGTATTGTTGAAGGCGGTTACATTTGGTTTGAATCGTTTATTGGGTGTCTTCGTAGTATTCATAGTTCTTGGATTTTGAGTTCTCAGTCTCCTTTTAGTTCGTTCTTCCTTTACGTGAAGTGTCTCAGTAGTGTAACTAGGGTCTTCCTTAATCGACTTATCAAAAGTTCTTTTTGCATCTTCCCTAGCTGACAGTACGACATGAAGTTGTTTTCTGATTTCATCAACTGTTTCATTGCTCATTTTTAATTTCAACTCATATATGATTTCCTCTGGGAATTTTTCCATGATTACGAATCTAAGGTGATTATTTTCAATATTTTCTCCAAGTGAACTTAATACACGAAGATGTCTTTCAATTTCGTCTAATGTTTTCCTACACTCTTCTTGCCTTTCTGCTCTTTTAAGTTTAAAAAGCGTCGAGTAATGCGCATCGATTATCTGCATCCGTTTACCATATCGATCTGTCAGAGTGGTTACGGCAATTTTATAATTGTTGTTGGTGGTCTCAAGACCTTCCAGGATCGTTATAGCCTCTCCTCTCAAAGAAGCCTTTAAATATTGTAATTTATCAACATCTCTTAATTCTCTTTGATCAATGATGGAACAAAATTGATCCCAAAATTGCGTCCATTGAAGCACATTTCCGGAGAAGGTAGGTAGAACTAAGTCAGGTAACTTTCCTCTATTCAATAATCGGCCAGAGCCTGAAGAAGAAGAAGGAACCGCTTTATCCTGGTTTAGCTGTATGCGAGCGTTCAATTCAGCTAACATCTCATCTCCTTCTAGCTGCTCTGTTGTCATATCGGAGATCTCATCCGCATTAGGATTATCGGAAATGTTGAAATATTGATACAACTCGTTACTGAATCGATTAAGTATCGCTTGAAGTTTTGAAGCCAAAATCTTCGCTTGTCCTTCATCTTCAGAAGACCACAACTTTGAAGCGCAAAGAACACGAGAGCTGCTTGACAAGCTTTTAATATTTGCTATAAACTTAGCGAGTCTATCCAAATATATATCTTCCATTGTAGGGTATGTATAGGTATAAACCTGAAATTGGTATAAGTACTCTGTAGTTCCGCTTTTATCATTCATTTTCATCATAGTAAGTACTATTTAAGTTCACTCTGGATGAATCACGTTCACTTCCAGAATACACTCAAACAATATCCTTACTACTTTACAGTAAACATTGTGACACATTTCGGACAATACTAGTCTGTCTTGTTATAAAGCATTAAATTTATCATCAAGTGATCTCTTGTTCCAACAAATCATACGATAAACAACTTAAATAAGTCTTGTACATTGCCCAAACGGACTAGTCATCATGACTCTCATTTACTGGACGTGGCCATAGCACTGCTATGCACATTTCTCATTTACTTGGCTTGGCCATGGCACTGCCATGCACCTTTCTCATTTACTTGACTTGGCCATGGCACTGCCATGCACCCTTTCCATTTATTTACTTGTATAGAACCACAAGAAAGATTACTTGATTTATCACTCTTAATGTCACACAGTAAGTAGGTATGTACTATCGAAAAGTTGATTAAATCAAAACATATCTGATGTCAATATTTGTTACTAAATATAGTGGTGGTATGACTTGCCCTTAATGACCGTCGGCTTCACCTTAATATGGTATGCAAATGTGGAATACTTCCTTATTATATTGCCTTGCATGTATGTAAAATATGTAAAATATTATTCCTTCCGTAAGGAAATATGAAAATCAAAGTTACTGCCCCTTAACTATTCCTCCTTTCGCATTAATATACAAAGAAAGAATGTTATGCCCTTTGTAAATTATATTGTTAAACTAATACTTTGAAGCCAATGTAAATAATCTATTTCCAGTATAAATTTCAGTTAAACCGCGATGAACAAACATAAATTTATAAACAAATCAATTGTAAGTGATATCACTACTTGAAAATGTGATTAATTTTATGCGGTTAATAGCATTCTGATGCATTGTGAATGCATTAAAAGAATAACACTTCAATAAGATTTTGCTTCCCTATATATCATGGCATAAATGGATAATTACATTGCTACATACCCCTTAAGTAATTTCTGGTACTGGCATTCACTGAATACCACTTTCCTTGTTTATTTGTTGATGATTCTATTAATAAATAATGGTTATGGTTAATTTTCCAATTGGAAATAGTAATGTATGTCTAAGTGATACTTGTCACTTTATAATTACGGTTTTTACAGAAAATTACGTGTAATGTTACTCAAAATCATTAAAGTTATCGTATTACGTATACTACTCCAATAGTATGACTAATTCAACACAGTATTTACACATTATTTCGTAAAAATGCGAGTCTTATTTTGCCGGTAAAATAATTTGTCGTTATCGTTGAATTTCATGCAATTACGTTCTAAACACAGCATAAATAACATGAACACTCTCTCACCTGGTGATCTAAATTAAATTTCCTTATTTCAATTCGTCCTTTAATACTTTATGGAATTTCTTGCAGAAACTTTTATCGTAGGTATTACACCGATGTCATTGAATGTCAACAGACGCCATCTTAGTTGCTCTAATTTTCTTTCGTCATGTCGTGCTTGACTGTAGAAATAACGCAAATTGTATTCGGAATGCTTGAACGTTGAATTTTAAGTAAAAATATCTAAATTAGTTCATAAAATGAATTTTCCGACTAGCAACCAAATCATACAAAAGTGAAAACCTAATAGGTAACAAACAAGTACTAAATTGGTTTCCGATTGTGACAATCGGTAATCAATTCCAATCATTTATGTTTTCTTCATTTCAATAAGAAGAAAGGAAATATTATTTTGTCATTCACTATAATTCTCAAAGTGTATAATTAACGAATAAAAATTCTTTGTTAAAACAAATATTGTTCCCGATAGGTACGCTAACGCCATCTATGATCGAACGGTTAAACTTATCTCTGCTACATTTTGTATTGAGTAGCTGAACTATTTGAAGGTTGATAATTTTACTCTTAGTCTAGTGAAATTGCATTCCACACACAAACCAGTGCTCATTTTAACAACACCTTTACCATTTCTTATATTTAAGGGTTACACAAATAAGTGAACATTACCTTATTTTATTATGAATTATTTTCTTATGAGCATGTTTATTTTTACTGCGCAGTTTCCCTATTCAACCACAGATGTCGTCAACATATAAATTATAAGATAGTTGACACACACAAAACACACTCTCATTATGCTCTTGTTGGTCAATATTAAATCCCAGCTATTCTACACCAAATTTGTACCGCATTATAAGCCCATTAATACGGACAAAGTATATGATGTCACTAAGAAATCATTCTAACTGAATAATCTCAAAGAAACATCCACACTCTTGGGTTCAATAGAGTGTCTTTGAGGTTTGATTAGATATCTTGTTAATAAGAATAGTTCTGCTTCGCTAGGCTTACTTGCTGATTATAGAGTTATCAACTCAAGTGACCCAGAGCTGATAATCTAAGTATCTAAGACTGTGTGTGAGTATGATGTCAACTATCTTACCTTAATAATAGTGAGTCTCTCTGCCTGGCTGTCCATGCACCTTGTCGCCTCGGTGGAGTCGAATGCTCCTCCTAAGGGTTTTAATGTATTTATGAATCAACTGCTTTGACTCTCTAAGTATCCAACCATACTCTTTACACATAAGTAACACATCAACATATTTAGAACCTTTTGGTATGCTATTTAATGTCATCAACCTTTGTCCCCTAAGGACACTTTCATTTGTCGTACTCCACGAGTACGACCTTTCTCTTATCTGACGTACTCCGCGAGTACTTCCTTTATATACCTCGTTCCACAGAACCAGGTCTGTCCCAGCTGGGCCCTTTTGTTCCAAGACCCGAGGTCCGGATCTAAAACCCGCGAACCCTGTCTCAGAGAACGAGGACTGTCCCTGCTGGGCCCTTTTATACACCTTGCTAATAGAATTGGCCAAGACTACACGCACCGGTTGTTCATTTAATATAAATGGATGTTTGGCTCGCAAGCCTTGAGACCAGTAAATAGCATAGCTTTATAATTCGCGTATAAGCGTATCAGATCAGCGAGATGGAAACAGATTGCCCTGATCAGCTCATGGAGTTTCGCCGAGCAATCCATCTTCCAATCTCTCTCTTTTAAACATAAAGAAATTGTTGATATTATTATTGATACTTATTCTAGATACTTAGCTTTTGACTGGTGGCAGGACAAGCCGAAAGATATTCACAATAAAATTAACACAATAAATGCATCTACAAATGCAGCTTCAGATTCCCGTAAGCAGATTTGAAGACAAAAGAACGTTAGAAGAAAAATGCAAGCTCACCATAGATAAAATTGTTTCTCTACATCCGGTATAATGTTGCCGTGTAATTGTTATAGGGCTAGTTCTCGCGACCCTATTCGCGACACGAACTGCGTAAGTGGTTGTCAAATTGCCCTGATTTGTTGCGAGATCTTCCGGTGGAACATCAGCAGGATCCTCTCTTGTTCGAAGATGCGGACAACCCTAACTTGATTGCGGTCCTTGGCATACAGTACCAGCCCGTCCAGGATGTCTTCACTTATCGGGTTAAGTTGGACCCCCCTAAGACCTGGACGAAGCGTTCGGTCTTGTCGACTGTTGCTCGGACCTTCGATCCTAATGGATGGATCACACCTGTCATTTTTCTGGCTAAGTGTTTTTTGCAGAAGCTGTGGATTGCGGAAGTTACGTGGGACGAACCTCTTCAGGGAGACTTGCTAACCGAATGGTGTTCGATTGTTTACTCACTTCCGGACGTGAACCGGATTTCCTTGCCCAGACTCTTTCTGCCATCCGGCAAGTGTAAAGTTAGCCTCCACGGGTTTTGTGACGCGTCTGAACGAGGGTACGCGGCCGTGGTATTCTTGCGGACTATTAGCCTATCCGGTCATGTGGGACTACATTTGATAATGGCCAAGAGTAAGGTGGCTCCTATCAGGACTAGGTTAACTATTCCTAAGTTGGAATTGTCGGGAGCAGCCCTCCTTACGAGGCTCCTCAATCATGTTTGTGACACTTTGGGTCGTACCGTGGAGATTTCAGATGTTTTTGCGTGGACTGATAGTGAGATCGTTCTTTGTTGGCTTCGCACCTCCGTGCATAATTTAGAGGTTTTTGTTGCGAATCGGATTTCACAGATCCAGAGTTCAGCGACCCCGCTGATTTGGCGACATGTTCCAGGGGAACTGAACCCCGCTGACTGCGCTTCGCGAGGCTGCGAGGCTCCGGTACTTGTAAACCATTCCCTGTGGTGGGGACCAGATTGGTTGTCGCATCCTGCGGCATCTTGGCCCCAGAATCGGTTCTCTTCTCCAGAGGCGTTGCCAGGTTTACGTGTGGGCGTTATGGAAACGCAACCTGTCTACGACTTGAATCCTCTGTTGGAGATCTACAGCTCTCTGTCGAAATTGATTGGGGTTACCGCGCGGATCCGACGCTTCTTGCTCCACGCACGGAACCCAGCTCAGAGGGCATTGACCACGGAATTGGCCTTGTCGCCCTTGGAACGCCAAGAGGCCCTGCTATTTTGGGTTCGTGTGGTGCAAGTGGAGCACTTCGAACCGATTATTGACGCGCTTAAAGGAGGATCGAGAATTAAGGGTTCGATCGCTCGTCTGAATCCATTTCTCGACGCATCGGGTTTGCTTCGAGTCGGCGGACGACTTCGAAACTCGAACTTGCCCTATGGAGCTCGCCATCCTTTGTTGCTCTCCAAAGGGGGGACTTTGGTCAGTTTGTTGGTGTCTGATCGACACGTTGCTAATGCTCACGCAGGCTGCAATGCCCTTGTAGCCATTTTGCAGCGTGAATTTTGGATTTTGTCTGCCAGACGCACTATTCGCGGCATTATCTTCAGATGTATCAGCCGTGCTATCGTTTGACGGCCACCCCCACGCAGCCCATGATGGGGGACCTGCCCTCCGACAGAGTCTCGGAGAGTCGACCATTTGCTTGTGTGGGCACGGACTTTGCCGGCCCCTTTTTGGTAAAGACCTCGCAGCTTCGCAACGCTCGATCTGTCAAGGCGTACTTGTGTGTGTTTGTCTGTCTGGCCTCCAAGGCAGTACACTTGGAACTGGTAAGTGCCCTCAGCACGGAAGCGTTTCTTGCGACGCTAGGTAGATTTGTATCCCGCCGGGGACTGCCATCTCTGATCCGCTCTGATAACGGCACCAATTATAAAGGCACTGACCGTTACTTGAATGAAATTTGTAATTATTTGAATAGTGATAAGGATAATTTAAGATTTGCAATGTCTCGAATGGGCATTAAGTGGCAATTTGATCCCCCTGTTTGCCCACATTGGGGTGGTATTTTTGAGGCCGTTGTAAAAGTTACAAAAACGCATCTCCGCCGAGTTATTGGTGAAACGATTTTAACGTTCGAGGAACTTGCTACGGTATTTTGTAAAATTGAGGCTGTCCTCAACTCGCGCCCTCTCTGCCCTGTCTCGTCGGACCCAAATGACCTGGAAGCATTGACTCCTGGTCATTTTTTGATTGGCCAGCCCCTTACCGCGCTGCCGGAGTACCCCTTCAGGGAGGTAAAATCATCACGCTTAAGTCGGTTTGAGTTGCTACAGCAGATGACCCAAAGCTTCTGGCATCGTTGGTCGCTAGAATATTTGCACATCTTGCAGCAGCGCGTTAAGTGGACTGACAAAACTGATCCTCCTCACGTTAGAGATCTTGTACTAGTTAAGGGAGCTAATTTATTACCTTTGTATTGGCGTCGTGGACGCATTGTAAATTTGTTGTATGGGTCTGACGGGGTCCCCAGGGTTGCGGAGGTTATGGTCGGAGATTCGGTTTTGAAGCGAGCTGTAGCGAGCTTAGCCCGCCTGCCCATTTATTAGCAGACAGAGCTCCTCTGCCTGGAGCGGGGGATCGTTCGGTACCGGCTTTTTACCGCGGGTATCACTCGGTTGATAACTTTGCGGAGAAAAAGACACGTCACTATTTGACGTTTGACGTCTGTCATTTTTTGGTAGTATAACCTAGAATTTTGCCTTTGTTGGATTGAACACGTTTTTCGTTGATTTGTATTTTTGAGTTTTGTGAAAGCATTCGGGACATTTGATTTATGTTGATTGGAATCAGTTCATAATTGAGGCCAGGCGCTCCTATCGAGGAGTTTCGTTGTTGCCTGTGAGTGAAGTGATAAATCGGTGCGCGTACGTGGTGAGCTATCATCCAGGAGCCAGGAAGTGTTCACCAGGACACGCGACGGCCTCGACACCCACACCCATATACTCACCCATTCACTCACACATACACCGGCCGACAGATAACGGCGGATGAAGCTTCCATCAAGGTAAAACCACGTTTTGTTGTATCGGACCGATACCTGGCGCATCTTCGGTATGCCACGCTTCTTGGAAGCTATAGCTTAGCGGGGTTATACCGGTCGTTCTAGTCCAGGCCTCTACTCGGGTCAGGAACTCGTCGGGCCCAGCCCTGGCTTTAACCGAGTAGAGTCTTGCAAGCCCGGGCTAGTAGCGAACAAGTGTCGACTTGACGTTGACGTCTCGGCAGTATTGTTTACTATTTTAACAATATTCTGTTCGAGATACCGTTTATGATGTTATCATGGCAAGTTTTCTGCTATGTAGTAGCAGCGCTTAATAATTGACCTTAAATGATATGAACGAACTTCATGCCTATATGCACTTGCACTGTCATTTCATTTGTCAAGTTGACATTTCAATTTCACATTTTGTTCACATTACTGACCAAAAGGTTATAAAGCATGTCTTTAAATTTGTGATAAATGGAAGTAAATAAAGTAGCAAAATGGTAGTGAAAACACATAAACCTAATCAAGAGCCCACAAAATATAGCCTGACTAGAAAGGCCGGTAGAAGTATTATAGACCATCGCCCTGTATTTTCGCCAGACGAACAGTAAGTTTTATATCGAACAAGTGTGTGACCGCGAATTACTTTCGATAATTTTATTTTTTGTTATCCTATTTACAGATCTCTAGTGGTAATAGTTGAAAATATCGCTCGAGTGTATAGTGTTCAGACAGGAGATTTAGTGCGAACACTTGAGGCAGACACAGAGATAGATCAACTGGTTGGCATTTGTTTTGACAAGGATGGCTACAATGTGTATGGATGCTCCAAAAGTGGACTACTTATTACGTGGACTTGGGAAAATGGTGCTGTGCTCAGGGAATTTGTAAGTAAAGTGTTGATTAACCTTGTTAACTATGTTTTGATACAAAAATATTGTCCATTTTTGCAAAACCTTTATTGTAGAGATGTACCGACTAGTCGGGAAAGCCGACTATCCGGCCTCATTTATAGTCGGCGACTAGTCGGCTAAATGTGCCGATTAGTCGGCACTTTATGGATCACAGGAAAACGAGACATAGAATAAGTAAACTGCTATTTTTTACCATTCGTTTTATATTTTACTCAAATACAGATTTATTATCACATTTGGTACTTTGAACGCATGCAGACAGTGCGAGGCAAAGCGAAACAAAGTTTAAATAAATAAAATAAATAATATTACCCCCGAACTTAGCCAAAGTGCATGATCAGCCTAGCTAGCCTTCTAGGCGGTCCGCTAGTCAGCCAAACCCATAGTCGGCTCATCTCTACTTTATTGTGCAAGTTGCAGCTTGCATTTTTGGCCGATTTTTATTTATCCGGTAGCATACATTATTCGTTACAGGGTCAAATTATTGTCATACTACAATAATTTCTCATGATTTCTTTTTCAGACGTTACCACATCTTGGCAACAGAAAAGTATGCACATTTGATCTAATTGATAGTGAAAGTTGCTTCATTACTTCAGTCGGCCCTCCCAATCAAGAGATATTTCTGGCAGCTTATTCTCTAAAAATGGGGACCTTAGAAAAAGAATACAGAAACAGAACAATACCATACTATGGGAGTGTCAGAGTTGCCATAGGATGGTGTAATGGGGAAAGATTTGCTGCAATAACTAATTTAACTAAATTTATTAACATTCAAAGTTTGAACCGACCACATTTTCAAGCATTGTGAGTATATTATTGCACACTATTTTGTACACTATTACAAGTTTTTCATGTTTTACTTTCCTCTGTATGATTAGAAAAGATGTGAGTGATGAGTTGAGAGGTAAATATAGCAGAAAAAGTCATGCTTCACCAACCCTAAGTAAATGAGATAAGGGCCAGCATTGCGATTCTCCTCAACTATTTCTATTTTATTCTGGTTGCAACATAATGGAGATTAAGATCCTAGAGTCCACTTGATATTTAATCCTTGGAATTGGCGAACATATTTCTTTTTCTAAAGTGCCATTTGACCTTCCTATAAACACATGTATCCACTGGCAGCAGCTTACAGCTGGACCTGCGATACGCTAAGACTGCTAAACTGTGAATCCTTCCCAATATTTTAACTAAGTACCGCAGTAGTAAGTAGTAAGTAACTAAGTATAGCCAGCGGGCGTAGCATGGTTGCAGTTTTATCACTTATTGTTGTTGATAAAGGCGGAATCAGATGGTTCACTCGGATGAATGTTCCCTCGGGTGATTGATTCTTTTTTCTTTCACTCAATGTTCACACAACTCAGGTAAAATGACATATAAATAAACATTCACTATTCTAGGCGGAATCAGACGGTTCATTTTTCGTTCATTTTTATGTTTCATTCCGCACCTTTCACCCGAAGTGACACGTCTGATCATGAAGTAAACCAAAAGTGCCGAATGAATTCACTAGTGAACGTTCTTTCCGTGTTTAGACCGTTCATTTTTCGGTAATTCGGAGTGTGAGTGAAAGATGCCGAATGAAAATATCAAACATTGTTGGATCGGTTCACTAGTGAATTCATTCGGCACTTTTGGTTCACTTCATGATCAGACGTGTCACTTCGGGTGAAAGGTGCGGAATGAAACATAAAAATGAACGAAAAATGAACCGTCTGATTCCGCCTTAAGACATCCCTCACTCTCACACTCACATACTTGTCAGAACGTGACAGATGTCCACAGGTATTATTCCTCTCTTGCCAAATAAGTCTCCCTCTCTGCACAAAAACCTGGGCAAGCCTATGTTATACTATTTTTTATTTTCAGTCACTCCTCCTTTAATGAGTTTCGCCTCACGGATGTGGCAGCCCATCCCAATGAACCTGCTATAGCCGTTGTGGATACTCTCGGCAGAGCCATGGTTATAAGAGGCAATCTGTTCCACTACCAACAAGTGGCAAAAGAAATACTACATTGGCATTTCTTGCCTCCTTTCGCGGTGCGGTTTTCACCATCAGGTAAATACTTTTTTACAGAATAAGTTAATAAGTAAACAGAGCCTGATTTAGAGTTCTGACTGGCCTAGGCTAACTATGAAATGTAAGTAGCGCCGTAGTAGGCCTTATTAGCCTGTGGGTAAATCAGGCCCTGTAAGTAAAAATATTTGGGGATAATCTTACTCTAATCAAAATAGTCGCTTGTAAGCTCAATAAGGCTTGTTTTATGAGTACAAGATGAATATATAATATAAATAAGTACTTAAATGCATTGAAAACAGAAACATATATTCATACTCATCACTTTGAACCCAGGACCATCAGCTTCGCAGGCAGGGTTAGCCTGTGCCCCTCTAGACTAGACTCAATAATATTTCATCTAGAGCCAGCTCCACACAGCAACATTTCGCAGCAACACAAAAAGCTTGTTTCATGAACCCACTACTGTATTCTGCAAACATTGAAAAATACCATATGCGAAGACTTATAGTCTGAGAATATTTGCTTTAAAACATCTTATTATTTCAGGTGGTTACCTCATAACTGGTGGAATGGAGAAGGTACTTGTGAAATGGAGCTTGGGCAACTTGTCCAACAAAGCCAATGCCAAGGAGTTCATCCCCAGACTGCCCGGGATCATAAAGTACATTGCTGTCAGCCACGCCAACATTGCTATTACTTTATCAAACAACTGTAAGTCCTAGTGTGCCAATACTGTTTTACTTATTGTATGTTTACTTAACTATACAGATGTATAGTTTTGGAAATGATTACTGGGGAATAACACTTCACCACAGGTTACATACAAGTTCGTACATAACAGAGCCGACGTTTAAATACATTTACACGCCATACCATTAAATAAATAACAGAGCCTGAACAGCAAAAGGATGGGGAGGCGAGTCCCCCGCTCATGAAGCAACAAGTTACAAATTACAAGCGAAAGTCTCTTTTCAATACCTTTTGATAGAGAGACTAACGCTTGTAATTTGTAACTTGTTGCTTCATGAAACGGGCCCATGGTCTTTTTTAAATAAAGGAAAAATTGAAAAATTTAATGCTCCGAGCCGGATTCGAACCGGCGACCACAGGCATTCATGGCCCGTCGGTACTAACCAACTGAGCTATCGGAACAATCCGGTTCGGCCACCAAATTTTTCAATCAGTTCCTTCCTACAAAGCCTTAGGGAGGCGTGTAGCGACATCTACCAGAAGACTTAGGCTTCTTAACGGCACCAACGTCTCAAATTATATTGAGAAATCGTCAGTAACGATGCGCCACCCCATACCAAATTAATTTTGTATTAAGATTTATACATTTGTTTATCTATTTCCAGCTGTGGTAATAGCCAATGCTCAAATGCGTGTTCACTGCACGATCCTCGAGTGTGGCGGACTGTCGCCCGCCGCGCGCGCCACGGGCTCCCTGGTGTACCACAAGCAGTCGGGCTGCTTGTTTATGGGTGGTCGGCCCGGGCACTTGCAGATGTATTCCACTGCCACTGACAAAGTGCTCTTTAATGTAAGTACTGGTTAGTGGATGTCGTGTTCACTGCATGATCCTCTAGTAATATCACAAAGTCCTGTTTAATGGATCTGTACTTTCCAGTATTGGTCCATTGTGCACACAAAAAAGTGCAGTACAAAATTATTAAAAAAAAGAATCATTATCCAACTGAAGACATTATAAGTCAATTCAGATTGCTATTTTATTTATTCTATATATCATTACCTACCCAAAATACCTCTTTAGTTGATTTGGACATGACTACTCACACTATTTTTCACCACATTCACTTTTCCACAGCTGGACATTACACAAATGAACAGCATACCAGCTGAATCTAAACACAATCTCATCCCTTTGGAGACAGAAGTGACTTGCGCCGCGATGAGCTCGCTCGGCGCGTGGCTCGTCACGTCAGAATACAGACACGACGGCGTATTGTACCCAGAGGAGAGACTCAAGTTCTGGGCGAGCAACCAAGGGTTCAAAAACACCGTTCCATTCAGAATGGCAACTTGTGTCAACCTGTCCCATGGTGGCTACAAAGTTGTTGCCATCACGCTCAATGACCAAGGCACGTTCTGCGTTACCGCCGGTCTCGATCAGAAGATCAGAATATGGAAAAGGGAATCCGTCATCAGATACGACAAGCAACAGTCGGGGTGGTGTTGTCTCACAGCATGCTATTATTCCTCTGGAATAGCCCAGTTTCAATCCAGCAGCGCTTACAATGACATGAAAATATTTGGCACGAAAAACCTTTATGACAAGGTTGAACTGCCTTATATGAAGGCTGTTGGTAGTAAGGATGACCTTGTGCTGAAGATAATGAATATGCATAAGGAGCCGACGGTGGTGAAGGTGGCTGAGAATGTAGACCCTGAGACGGAGATGGGTGGTGTGGCGATATCGCAGGATGGGTCTTTGATCGCTGCGTGGTTTGGTTGCAAACTGACGCTCTGGGACACGCATTTGTGTAACTTGCGGACTACGCTGTCGCACCCTGCTCTGCGTCCTAAAGGAATGCACGTGCAATTCGGAATCGGAGATGCGGCGCATTACGTAAGTTAAAATTAAACATTAAATATTATTGAAGTGAAAACTTCTTTAGCGGCGCTGAGCACTTTGGGATGGAGAAAAATGGCTAAATACGCGACAGATTTTTGTGACGTCAGATGTGAAGGAGGTCACTTTTTGCTGCTAGCCGATTTGACTTCATTCAAAACTGAACGCTATTCGTAAGAGTATAAAGCCGTTAAACACTTTTTGCAATAGCATATTCTGCAAATGAATTTGTAATTTTGTCCACGCGTCCTTCACCGTTTTGCTATTGAGCAAATTCGAAAAGTTCGAATTTGGACGTTATTCCTAAAGAGATAAAGCTTAGACAAAATATTTGGCAACGGCAAAAACAAATTGGTATTTTGTTCGCCGCCGCCGTCCGCTGTTCCTGCAAATTCGAATAGTTCGAATTTGGACGTTATTACTAAAGAGATAGAGTTTTGGAAAATATTTGGCAATTGCAAAAACAAATTGGTATTTTGTTCGCCGCCGCCGTCCGCTGTTCATGGCGCCGAACATTAATTCAAAATTCATTTTTAGGGTGACACCGTAAGATGTCACGTGACCTGATCGAAAAACTGTTACAATGTTATTGAGTTTTCACTTCTGCCGGCTCTCCCGGAGTGCAACCCAGTCTTTTTTTTTTACCCACAACAGCCATTTTTGTCGGAACTTAGATCATGAGATCCATGAAGTATTGTTGGACCTCCTGAGAGAAGTCGTCAACGCGTTGCCGACCCTTTATAGGTTTGAGGATTAGACGTGTTGACAGCTAGAGGTAAATGTAGGTCTCTCACTCTCAACATGGCACATCCTCCGGAGCTCTTGCGACCAGCAACCAGCAACACAACAAAAAACTACTCAGCAAAAATATCCATGTTATTGTGTCGCCGGTCTTCTATCAGGTAGACTTCAGTCGGTACTTTACACAAAGCCAGTGAAAGAGTGACATGCCGAATATTGTTTTATTTTGTACAAATGGCATATCGAGTGACTTACCCCATTTTAACATTTACGCATATTTTTCAGTTGGTGTGCACAACGGAAAACTGTTTGGCTGTGTTCAGCCTCCTCTCGCTGTCTGTAAAGTGGCTGGTGCAGATACGACCCACGTGTCTCGTCGCTGATATGTTCACTAACAAGATGGCGATAGTCACGGACCAAAATGATGGTAAGATAACCAAATACATGGAAAGCTTTGAAATCTCGTAACGAGTAAGTTACGAAACAATTCTTACTAAACGATATGATAGAGAGAACGAATATAATGGAAAAATAAATCATCATCGTCTGTAGCCCTAGACTGGACTCGAACCTGTGACCCCTCTATTTCCGGTAGAGTGCTCTCACCACTGAGCTACGAGGACAGTGACCGAAGACGCGTATCTTTCAATCACGTTCGCCGCTACTAGTAGCGACCTCTCTTTTTTCTTTTTTGCAAAGCTGAATGAGCAAGCTATGCGCTCGACCCATTCTAATTGAACCACATCAGGTAGTTTCTGATTACCGAGAGAGATGGCGCTGACGAGAAAAAGAGATGAAACACTTCGGGTATGGCTTTTTTGGACAAATTTCGATTAATACTTACTCAGTGAAGTATTATTAATATTTAATTGAGTGAGATGAGGTAATGTAATATACCATAATATAAACTTGATTATGTCGTAATAGTAGGTAGGCTACAGAGGCCGGGAAGTAAGGGGTTACCGCAGGGTTTCTTAAAGTGTGGTCCATGGACCCCTTAGGGGTCCGTGACATGATTGCTAGGGGTCCACGGCTATACTTCGTTCACTCTTAACGTAGGTACGTAGGTATAAAAATATATGAAACATGAGATTTTTTTCCAAATCTTTTTTCAAAAGGGGTCCGTGGTATTTTTTGAAATTCTGAAAGTGGTCCATGCTGGAACACCCGCCGTACAGTCCAGACTTAAGCCCTAAAAAAATACTAGATAAAAACAAGCAAAATTGAAAAATGTAGTAACGAAACTGCTGGTGACACGGACGTGACGGCACATGACGGAAATCCCAATCGAATATCTCAAAAAAATGCGAAGCTACAACCTTTTTGTTTTACTGTTGCTTGTTAGAGAAAGAAAACGCTCCGAGACCGTGACGTCACGGCACTGAAGGGTCATGGTAAATGAAAATGACAATCGTTTCATATGAAGTTGCGTTTTGCGAAAAAGGGACAGAAAATACCCTCTCTTAAAACTTTGGACACTTATAACTTTGTGATTATTTACTTTTGCGTTACTTTTTTCTCTATTTGACTATATTTTTAATCCTTTTTGAAAGAAAGAAAGAAAGAAAGATACATTTTTCGAGAAAAATCAACATTATTACATTATTTCACGAGCCGTAGGCAAGGGCCGATATATTTGCGATCTAAAGCAGGTGGTTTATATCGGTACGACAAATGCTTTAGCAATTTCCGTTTCTCAAAAATGGCCTGCAAAGTGAACATAACTCGCTACATATTGGAAGGTAAAGTGTATAGTTTAAGGTCAGATCTAAATGAAAAAATAAAAAACATTGCAGGCCGCCTGGAATGTTATAAATAAATTCCTTTATTTATCGAGTACCAAATTTTTTTTAAAGTAGAAACTGGCATATAAAAGACGGCACAGCTCGTATTCAGCCAATTCAACTCGTATTTTTCTGTTGCAAACACGACGTTTTTGTATGCGTCTCAAATAGTTTGCGTTTTTTTGGTAGAAAAATACACTTGAGATTCTGTTTAAAAAAAACGGCGGGAATTGAGAAAAATGGCTAAATACGCGACAGATTTTTGTGACGTCAGATGTGAAGGAGGTCACTTTTTGCTGCTAGCCGATTTGACTTCATTCAAAACTGAACGCTATTCGTAAGAGTATAAAGCCGTTAAACACTTTTTCAATAGCATATTCTGTAAATGAATTTGTAATTTTGTAAAATAAAATACACTTGAGATTCTGTTTAAAAAAAACGGCGGGAATTCGTAAATATTTTCACGTTGTGCAACGATATTTAAAGTTTATATAAATTTAGTATTTTTTATTCCCCCATTTTTGAGAAAAGCACTATACGAGGGCTGCCTTTTAAGTTCTGTCGTTTGCAAACCTCCCGTGATTGCATAAAAAAGAACTAGTGTCACGTTAAAATATTTGAATTTAGAATTCGAAAACAAAAGAATGACACGAAATCGGCCCAACCGTTTTAGTACAGCGTACGTTCAAAGTTGACAAGTCAGTTGTGAAAATGGAAATTTCGAAGGAAAATTTACGTGCGATAATTTTTTACAACTTCAAAAGGGGCTTAACGAGACTTCAGTGCTTCGAAGAGTTGACTACGGTTTTCAATGATAAAGCACCATGCCTTCGGACTGTGGAACGCTGGTATTTAGAATTTCAACGTGGTTGCTCTAGTCTTGGTGATAGACATCGTGAAGGTCGACCAAAAACAGCCGTAACCCAGGAGAACATTGATGCTGTACGGCAACTGATCATCGAAGATCGCCATGCGACATACCGTGAGATAGAAGCTTCCTTAAGTATTTCAGGGACCAGTGTTCACAGTATTTTGCATGATCACTTAGGCGTAAAAAAGTTGATCTCACGCTGGATACCACATTTACTCAGTGAAGACCAAAAAACGGCTCGCGTTCGATGGTGTCGCAAAACTCTGCGGCAATTCAACCGAGGAAACTCGAAACATGTTTACGACATTATCAGTGGTGACGAATCTTGGATATATGCCTACGATCCCGATTCTAAACAGCAGTCGACTGTTTGGGTGTTCCAAGATGAGCCAAAACCGACCAAAGTAATACGCTCACGGAGCACTTCGAAAAAAATGGTCGCCACGTTTGTGGCGAAAAGTGGCCACGTTGCCACCATCGTGCTCGAGGATCGTAAAACGGTTAATGCTGACTGGTATACCACTGTCTGTTTACCAGAAGTCATCGGCGAGTTTCGAAAAAATAACCCAAGACGTCGTATAAGACTGCACCACGATAATGCGAGCTCGCACACCGCCCGGCAAACTATTGCGTTTTTAAAAGAGCAAAACGTCGAAATTCTGGAACACCCGCCGTACAGTCCAGACTTAAGCCCTAAAAAAATACTAGATAAAAACAAGCAAAATTGAAAAATGTAGTAACGAAACTGCTGGTGACACGGACGTGACGGCACATGACGGAAATCCCAATCGAATATCTCAAAAAAATGCGAAGCTACAACCTTTTTGTTTTACTGTTGCTTGTTAGAGAAAGAAAACGCTCCGAGACCGTGACGTCACGGCACTGAAGGGTCATGGTAAATGAAAATGACAATCGTTTCATATGAAGTTGCGTTTTGCGAAAAAGGGACAGAAAATACCCTCTCTTAAAACTTTGGACACTTATAACTTTGTGATTATTTACTTTTGCGTTACTTTTTTCTCTATTTGACTATATTTTTAATCCTTTTTGAAAGAAAGAAAGAAAGAAAGATACATTTTTCGAGAAAAATCAACATTATTACATTATTTCACGAGCCGTAGGCAAGGGCCGATATATTTGCGATCTAAAGCAGGTGGTTTATATCGGTACGACAAATGCTTTAGCAATTTCCGTTTCTCAAAAATGGCCTGCAAAGTGAACATAACTCGCTACATATTGGAAGGTAAAGTGTATAGTTTAAGGTCAGATCTAAATGAAAAAATAAAAAACATTGCAGGCCGCCTGGAATGTTATAAATAAATTCCTTTATTTATCGAGTACCAAATTTTTTTTAAAGTAGAAACTGGCATATAAAAGACGGCACAGCTCGTATTCAGCCAATTCAACTCGTATTTTTCTGTTGCAAACACGACGTTTTTGTATGCGTCTCAAATAGTTTGCGTTTTTTTGGTAGAAAAATACACTTGAGATTCTGTTTAAAAAAAACGGCGGGAATTGAGAAAAATGGCTAAATACGCGACAGATTTTTGTGACGTCAGATGTGAAGGAGGTCACTTTTTGCTGCTAGCCGATTTGACTTCATTCAAAACTGAACGCTATTCGTAAGAGTATAAAGCCGTTAAACACTTTTTCAATAGCATATTCTGTAAATGAATTTGTAATTTTGTAAAATAAAATACACTTGAGATTCTGTTTAAAAAAAACGGCGGGAATTCGTAAATATTTTCACGTTGTGCAACGATATTTAAAGTTTATATAAATTTAGTATTTTTTATTCCCCCATTTTTGAGAAAAGCACTATACGAGGGCTGCCTTTTAAGTTCTGTCGTTTGCAAACCTCCCGTGATTGCATAAAAAAGAACTAGTGTCACGTTAAAATATTTGAATTTAGAATTCGAAAACAAAAGAATGACACGAAATCGGCCCAACCGTTTTAGTACAGCGTACGTTCAAAGTTGACAAGTCAGTTGTGAAAATGGAAATTTCGAAGGAAAATTTACGTGCGATAATTTTTTACAACTTCAAAAGGGGCTTAACGAGACTTCAGTGCTTCGAAGAGTTGACTACGGTTTTCAATGATAAAGCACCATGCCTTCGGACTGTGGAACGCTGGTATTTAGAATTTCAACGTGGTTGCTCTAGTCTTGGTGATAGACATCGTGAAGGTCGACCAAAAACAGCCGTAACCCAGGAGAACATTGATGCTGTACGGCAACTGATCATCGAAGATCGCCATGCGACATACCGTGAGATAGAAGCTTCCTTAAGTATTTCAGGGACCAGTGTTCACAGTATTTTGCATGATCACTTAGGCGTAAAAAAGTTGATCTCACGCTGGATACCACATTTACTCAGTGAAGACCAAAAAACGGCTCGCGTTCGATGGTGTCGCAAAACTCTGCGGCAATTCAACCGAGGAAACTCGAAACATGTTTACGACATTATCAGTGGTGACGAATCTTGGATATATGCCTACGATCCCGATTCTAAACAGCAGTCGACTGTTTGGGTGTTCCAAGATGAGCCAAAACCGACCAAAGTAATACGCTCACGGAGCACTTCGAAAAAAATGGTCGCCACGTTTGTGGCGAAAAGTGGCCACGTTGCCACCATCGTGCTCGAGGATCGTAAAACGGTTAATGCTGACTGGTATACCACTGTCTGTTTACCAGAAGTCATCGGCGAGTTTCGAAAAAATAACCCAAGACGTCGTATAAGACTGCACCACGATAATGCGAGCTCGCACACCGCCCGGCAAACTATTGCGTTTTTAAAAGAGCAAAACGTCGAAATTCTGGAACACCCGCCGTACAGTCCAGACTTAAGCCCTAAAAAAATACTAGATAAAAACAAGCAAAATTGAAAAATGTAGTAACGAAACTGCTGGTGACACGGACGTGACGGCACATGACGGAAATCCCAATCGAATATCTCAAAAAAATGCGAAGCTACAACCTTTTTGTTTTACTGTTGCTTGTTAGAGAAAGAAAACGCTCCGAGACCGTGACGTCACGGCACTGAAGGGTCATGGTAAATGAAAATGACAATCGTTTCATATGAAGTTGCGTTTTGCGAAAAAGGGACAGAAAATACCCTCTCTTAAAACTTTGGACACTTATAACTTTGTGATTATTTACTTTTGCGTTACTTTTTTCTCTATTTGACTATATTTTTAATCCTTTTTGAAAGAAAGAAAGAAAGAAAGATACATTTTTCGAGAAAAATCAACATTATTACATTATTTCACGAGCCGTAGGCAAGGGCCGATATATTTGCGATCTAAAGCAGGTGGTTTATATCGGTACGACAAATGCTTTAGCAATTTCCGTTTCTCAAAAATGGCCTGCAAAGTGAACATAACTCGCTACATATTGGAAGGTAAAGTGTATAGTTTAAGGTCAGATCTAAATGAAAAAATAAAAAACATTGCAGGCCGCCTGGAATGTTATAAATAAATTCCTTTATTTATCGAGTACCAAATTTTTTTTAAAGTAGAAACTGGCATATAAAAGACGGCACAGCTCGTATTCAGCCAATTCAACTCGTATTTTTCTGTTGCAAACACGACGTTTTTGTATGCGTCTCAAATAGTTTGCGTTTTTTTGGTAGAAAAATACACTTGAGATTCTGTTTAAAAAAAACGGCGGGAATTGAGAAAAATGGCTAAATACGCGACAGATTTTTGTGACGTCAGATGTGAAGGAGGTCACTTTTTGCTGCTAGCCGATTTGACTTCATTCAAAACTGAACGCTATTCGTAAGAGTATAAAGCCGTTAAACACTTTTTCAATAGCATATTCTGTAAATGAATTTGTAATTTTGTAAAATAAAATACACTTGAGATTCTGTTTAAAAAAAACGGCGGGAATTCGTAAATATTTTCACGTTGTGCAACGATATTTAAAGTTTATATAAATTTAGTATTTTTTATTCCCCCATTTTTGAGAAAAGCACTATACGAGGGCTGCCTTTTAAGTTCTGTCGTTTGCAAACCTCCCGTGATTGCATAAAAAAGAACTAGTGTCACGTTAAAATATTTGAATTTAGAATTCGAAAACAAAAGAATGACACGAAATCGGCCCAACCGTTTTAGTACAGCGTACGTTCAAAGTTGACAAGTCAGTTGTGAAAATGGAAATTTCGAAGGAAAATTTACGTGCGATAATTTTTTACAACTTCAAAAGGGGCTTAACGAGACTTCAGTGCTTCGAAGAGTTGACTACGGTTTTCAATGATAAAGCACCATGCCTTCGGACTGTGGAACGCTGGTATTTAGAATTTCAACGTGGTTGCTCTAGTCTTGGTGATAGACATCGTGAAGGTCGACCAAAAACAGCCGTAACCCAGGAGAACATTGATGCTGTACGGCAACTGATCATCGAAGATCGCCATGCGACATACCGTGAGATAGAAGCTTCCTTAAGTATTTCAGGGACCAGTGTTCACAGTATTTTGCATGATCACTTAGGCGTAAAAAAGTTGATCTCACGCTGGATACCACATTTACTCAGTGAAGACCAAAAAACGGCTCGCGTTCGATGGTGTCGCAAAACTCTGCGGCAATTCAACCGAGGAAACTCGAAACATGTTTACGACATTATCAGTGGTGACGAATCTTGGATATATGCCTACGATCCCGATTCTAAACAGCAGTCGACTGTTTGGGTGTTCCAAGATGAGCCAAAACCGACCAAAGTAATACGCTCACGGAGCACTTCGAAAAAAATGGTCGCCACGTTTGTGGCGAAAAGTGGCCACGTTGCCACCATCGTGCTCGAGGATCGTAAAACGGTTAATGCTGACTGGTATACCACTGTCTGTTTACCAGAAGTCATCGGCGAGTTTCGAAAAAATAACCCAAGACGTCGTATAAGACTGCACCACGATAATGCGAGCTCGCACACCGCCCGGCAAACTATTGCGTTTTTAAAAGAGCAAAACGTCGAAATTCTGGAACACCCGCCGTACAGTCCAGACTTAAGCCCTAACGATTTTTTTACTTTTCCAAAAATCAAGCAACGACTTCGTGGTCAACGGTACCAGACGCCTGAAGAAGCGGTTGAGGCATACAAAACGGCCATTTTGGAGACCCCGACTTCGGACTGGAATAAGTGTTTCGAAAACTGGTTCGATCGAATGAAAAAGTGTATTACATATCACGGTGATTACTTTGAAAAACAATAAATACCATTTAACACTTAAATTGTCTTTAGTTTTTCCAAACGACACAACTTAAAAGGCAGCCCTCGTATTAGCCTCAGCCGGAATGGCAATTGCAGGCTTCGTATTATAATTAAACGGACTCGCAAGCTCGTCCGTTTAAACAAATACTCAGCCTGCAATTGCCTCCTTCCCAGCCACGGCAATAATGTACTATTGTTTCCTCTCTATTCTGTTAATGTGGACTTTATAAACGTGAGTGAGTCAAAAGGAATAAAAATCCCAACTTTCGATTTTTTCCTATCGAGGGAATTTTAAGCAATCGTGCTCCAGCGTGAAGAAAGGGAAGCTATTCTAACCTTTGTTGATCTTTCCAGTGGTCGTATTCAGCCCGCACAGTGCTACGCCTATCGTGAGACAGAACCGCGTGCTGGACCCCGCCACCGGTGTGATCAACGTGTCCACTTTCGTGCCGTGTCCGAAATACCACGAAGTACGGCTGTACCTCATGAGGAACGATTCTGTAAGTAGCATCACTTGCGTTATACTAGAGGCAAATGTCTCTGTCTAAAGCTTGTCCATATATTATGGCATCGTTTTTCGACAATTTTAGACACCACCTAACATCATCCTGTTAATTGCTTACAAAATATACCCCCCTCGCCTTATAAAATTACTATCGGTCATCCAATGGTTACTTTTGCTGCGGGCTCATAAAGAAGGTCGTTACGCGAAAATGTCCCAAGTGACGAAGTTTTATCAACTATTCAAATTCCGCCATTCCCATTCAACTGCAGTATATGTATTGCTGTGGGGTTGCTAGCGAGCAGGGTTCAGTCGGTGATGATGGAAACTGAAGATCCAAGTATGAAGTGAACGGTTTATTTAAAAGAACACCCTATTTTACACACGTTAGGTTATCGCTTATGCAGCAATATGCGTTTATTTATCAGTAAACTATTGTGTTACTGCTAAACACTAAATGTGGCTAATGCCCATACTTCACAACCCATATAACCACGATAAGTGTATGTAGGTACTGGCGCGAAGAAAGTATATCGCGAACCGAATTCGCGGGTCGCGTAAGTAATATCTACCATAATGACTTCGTTTTGAATGATTAGTTAGATTAGTAGATAGCTCAGTCATTAAAGAACTAAATAGCCTATAGTAGAGCGTACAACCGATGCAGAGGCTTACGATATGAAGAAATCTCAAACTATATATTAAAATTAAATATTTCATCCATTTTATAGGAAATCTACTGCCTAGCACCCGAGCGTTCCAAGAAAGATCGCCTGGAAGTAATATCGCACAAGAACCTCCCGAGGTCCAACTTCGGAGCGCTGCTGGCTGAACAACAGGTGTCCGAAGTGGCGCCCGCGCAGCCGGGAGAATTGGATGAGCTCAATGCTGATGCTTTGCGCAACGGGGCTATCCAACAGGTATGTTTCTAAAGTGAAAGGCAGAAGCCAGCCCTATTTTACCGACTTGACAATAGGGAATATTCATGTTTTTTTATTTTTTTTATCTATTCTATAAGTAATTATATAACCGGAAAAAAATACAACACTTTCACAATATTATTAAATAAGCTAAAAAAAAAAATTTAAACTGCTATCATTTTCGGACGATCAAAACGCCACCATTTTGGCGCGCTCATTTGTGACGTCACCGTGCACCAAGAACAAATTAACAACAAAGTGTTTGATTCACACTTTTAATAAATGTGAGTGATTAAAGCTTATACGATCAACTTATTGTAATGGAAGAGCAAACAAAAGCTTATTATAAATATTGTATTGTCCCTATGTGTGAAAATAACATTAAAACTGCAAATATTTCCATACGCCCAAAGGTGCAAATATAAGGATAAAGTGGTGTAAGGCGATGAGGAGAGATAATGTATCGTGCTTGAGTAGTTTATATTGTTGTGAAGATCATTTCGACGTGAGTATTAAATATGTATGTACCTAAAAAATATTTTATTAGGACTCGCGAACAATATAAACAATAACCTAACCTCAAAATTGTATTATATACTTATTTATAAAACTATTCTGATTTCCAATTTTTTTAGTTATTAATGTTACAAATATTATGATTTTTGTTGATCAACAGCTGACTACGAGTGTTGATTTTGATCATGAAACGTTTTAGCTAAGTTTCTTTGTTTGCACTGTTGATCGAAGATCGAAGTTGAAAGAATTTAATCCTTTTTACTGAGTGACCTACACAAATTTGTTTTATTATAAGCCTTGACGAAAACAACCTAGTTTGTTAAAGTTCATAAAGATGTTCTCAACATTTAACATTCCTAATAGGTACCTTCCTACCTATCTTTGATTATATAATACTAGCTTCTGCCCGCGACTCCGTCCGCGTGGAACTCGTTTATATCGTAGCTCCATACAAACTATCACTCCCCACGTCATCCCCTTGGGGGATGATTTCCGGAATAAAAACTATCCTATGTCCTTCCCCAGGACTCAAACTATCTCTATACCAAATTTCATCAAAATCGGTTCAGCGGTTTAAGCGTGAAGAGGTAACAGACAGACCGACAGACAGACAGACACACTTTCGCATTTATAATATTACTAGCTTCTGCCCGCGACTCCGTCCGCGTGGAACTCGTTTATATCGCAGCTCCATACAAACATTCACCCCCCCATTTCACCCCCTTAGGGGATGATTTCGGGGATAAAAACTATTCTATGTCCTTCCCCGGGACTCAAACTATCTCCATACCAAATTTCATCGCAATCGGTTCAGCGGTTTAAGCGTGAAGAGGTAACAGACAGACAGACAGACAGACAGACACACTTTCGCATTTATAATATTAGTATGGATAGTATGGAAGTATGGATATGGATATGGATAGTATGGATAGTATGGATAAATATGTACTAGTTTTTTATTCATCTTATTTAACAAAGACACTCATTTGAAGTAGTTTAAAAGTCTAGCTATTTGAATCGTCAAAATAGGTTATAATTAGTAATTACTTAACTGACCAATCCTCACGAGTATAAAAACAAGAAATATGAAAATTTATTGAATATCTTTAACTTATTTACCTTGCAGCTTTTACTCCTCTTAGTTCAGCGGACGTAAAGTCACAAATATTTGCGAAGTACGTATTTAGTCATCATGTACACATCAATTTTAGGCAGATTATCTGACTTTGCCTTGACAAAACCGCTTTCAGTCATTGTGGCGAGTTTTTTTTCACAAGGAGTCACTGCTTTCAGTTAACATTTACCAAAAAACACTGATTATTTATCATAAACAGCGGCAAAACAATGCGAATAACTTTCAATAATCATACTAACGACCTTTAACAGTAGACACCGAGTGCATGGTGACGTCACGTTGCGCTCCGCCAATAGCGTTGCGTTTTGGAAATTTGCGAGGGAATTTGAAAAATAGTACTTTTAAACAATTAAATTGATCAATAGAAACATGATAATTTGTAAAAATAATCATGTGTGTATATTTATTAAGCAATATAGATTACACATGATTTTTTTTGGCCATTTCTAAATCACATGCATATTCCCTATTGTCATCTGGCAACGACAATTACATTACGATGTATATTGCTGGATCGATAAGTGACGATGCTGTCCAGAGACAATTTATACTCGTCCAGTCAGCATCATATAGTTAGTAGCAGCCAAAGTAGCCAAATATATCGGAACACGTCTTTATTACTATAGGAATAAGAAAGTGTTACGATATATTTGGCTACTTTGGCTGCTACTAACTATGTGATGCTGACTGTCCACCCAAAAATCTATAGTGAATTGTTAGGATGGCGAAATGCCGGCCAGATATTCAGCTAATGGTATACGTACTACACGAGATAAAACGGGCACGTAACTAGAACTAAGATGGCGGCATTCGCGTTGGTTCAGGCGCGCTTACCCAGCATGCGCAGTGCCACCCCGTTGCTAGGTATACGCGGGATCTGCCTTGCCTCACTCAGGTGTCACCCGAAAATCGAGTAATTTACCTAGCATGCGCAGTGCCCAGCGCCATCCCTTTGCGGGGTATACGCGGGATCTGCCTTGCCTCACTCAGATGACACCCGAAAATCGAGTAATTTACCTAG
Organism: Epinotia ramella; assembly: GCA_947578815.1. Classification (NCBI taxonomy): domain Eukaryota; kingdom Metazoa; phylum Arthropoda; class Insecta; order Lepidoptera; family Tortricidae; genus Epinotia; species Epinotia ramella. Next base: position 13,870,349 of record OX388213.1, on the reverse strand, counting down.
CATGCGCAGTGCCCAGCGCCATCCCTATGCTAGGTATACGCGGGATCTGCCTTGCCTCACTCAGATGACACCCGAAAATCGAGTAATTTACCTAGCATGCGCAGTGCCCAGCGCCATCCCTTTACTAGGTATACGCGGGATCTGCCTTGCCTCACACAGATGACACCCGAAAATCGAGTAATTTACCTAGCATGCGCAGTGCCCAGCGCCATCCCTTTGCTAGGTATACGCGGGATCTGCCTTGCCTCACACAGATGACACCCGAAAATCGAGTAATTTACCTAGCATGCGCAGTGCCCAGCGCCATCCCTTTGCTAGGTATACGCGGGATCTGCCTTGCCTCACTCAGATGACACCCGAAAATCGAGTAATTTACCTAGCATGCGCAGTGCCCAGCGCCATCCCTTTGCTAGGTATACGCGGGATCTGCCTTGCCTCACTCAGATGACACCCGAAAATCGAGTAATTTACCTAGCATGCGCAGTGCCCAGCGCCATCCCTATGCTAGGTATACGCGGGATCTGCCTTGCCTCACTCAGATGACACCCGAAAATCGAGTAATTTACCTAGCATGCGCAGTGCCCAGCGCCATCCCTTTACTAGGTATACGCGGGATCTGCCTTGCCTCACACAGATGACACCCGAAAATCGAGTAATTTACCTAGCATGCGCAGTGCCCAGCGCCATCCCTTTGCTAGGTATACGCGGGATCTGCCTTGCCTCACACAGATGACACCCGAAAATCGAGTAATTTACCTAGCATGCGCAGTGCCCAGCGCCATCCCTTTGCTTGGTATACGCGGGATCTGCCTTGCCTCACTCAGATGACACCCGAAAATCGAGTAATTTACCTAGCATGCGCAGTGCCCAGCGCCATCCCTTTGCTAGGTATACGCGGGATCTGCCTTGCCTCACTCAGATGACACCCGAAAATCGAGTAATTTACCTAGCATGCGCAGTGCCCAGCGCCATCCCTTTGCTAGGTATACGCGGGATCTGCCTTGCCTCACTCAGATGACACCCGAAAATCGAGTAATTGCGCAAGTTCTAGTTACGTGCCGGGAATATTACTCTGATTGGCTGAATGACCGAGTTACGTGCATTGTTTAGTTTGTTTACATAGGTTGAAAATCTAAGTTCGTATATCGCCATCTCTATCGCTCAAATATAGAAAGTGCTATAGAGATACTCAAATATCGATTTATTTTCGTGGACGTACTATTTGTGCTACAATCGAGCGACAGCGACAGAGTTATTGTTACTTCTATGTCCGAACACCATGGTGTTAGCCTCGAACCTGACGTTAAGAGTTAAGAATAACCCGACGTGAAATATTTTTCCTTGTTTCAGTTCTTGTCCGCCGCGCCCCACATGATACCTCCGGTGAGCCTCATTTGCACAGAATTCCTCGAACACATATCAGGACAACAGAATCCTGAGGAGCCAGATGAAGAAACTACAGAGGCCATGGACATCGACGCCCAATCCTCTGATGAGGAGACTGAAATTAAAAAGAAAATACAGGAAGATACTAAGACACAACTATGGACTCCGGATTATGAAGGGATCAAAGAGAAACGTTTAAAGAGCATACTTAAAATGGCGACGCTTAGTGGCGATGCGGCCACTTCTATCTTTGGTTTAAGTAAATAAATTTGTTTAAGTACAGTCTGTGTTATGATTTATTTAATTACTAGCTTCCGCCCGCGACTTCGTCTGCGTGGACCCGGGATAAGAACTATCCTATGTTTTAATCCAGGCTATAAACTATCTTCGTGCAAAATTTCATCTAAATCGGTCGAGCCGTTTAAGCGTGATCAGGTGTGTCCACACCGGACGAGCGGTTCGGCCGAACGGTTCGCCCGAGCCAGTCCAAACGCTTGCCCGAACGGCTCGGGCGAGTCGCCCGAATGCTCGGCCGCATGCGCTCGGTCGGTGTGGACACGCGTTCGGGCAAACGCGCGCGGCAAGTCCGAGCCAAATCGGCTCGGCCGAATTTACGTACTAATACGGGCCATAAGTTGAGCTCGCGATCGCCATGAAAAATACTTTCCCATGTCCGGCTGACCAGCTGTTCCCTCTATAGGTCGCATCTCTCAACAGATTGTCTTGAAATTTTGTGAGTGAGGACGATATTTATAGGGCAATAATGCTGTCGTATATCCGGCTGTCCCCGACTGTCGCATCTCTCAACAGATTCTCGTGACATTTTGTGAGCGAGTTCAATATTTAACTATTGGGCAAAAATGCTTTCGCATGTCCGGCTATCAGGCTGTCCTAGTGTCTCTATAGTTTGCATCTTTCAACAGATTCTCGTGAAATTCGATTCGATCTCGAGTTCGATATTTATAGGGCAAAAATCGCCCTCGCCTGAGCCGTTCGGCCGAACAAAACAACCGTCCACATAGGCTGCGGCGAGCTCGGTTCGGGCGAACCGTTCGGGCAAGCATTCGGATGCTCGGCCGAACGGTTCAGGCAAGCGGTGATTCGCCGAACTACGTCTACACTGAGCGGGCACGTTAGGGCGAACGGTGTTCGGCCGAACTGCTCGTCCGGTGTGGACACGCCTATTGAGTAACAAACATCCAAACATCTAAACATTCAAACATCCAAACTTTCGTATTTATATGTATGTCCGTGATGTTCGATCTTTTTTTTCGCATAACGTCTCTGACTATTATCCAACGCTATCAGAAAGAGACGAATGTTACCCGCCCGCTACACCCCTTTAAGGAACAAGTCACGCTAAGGATTGTAATATTTTTTACGAACAGACGATTTTGTCCTTTCAATTCTGCTAAAACACATGAAACGGGTCTCTTTAGTTTGTCATAGTATTAGAGTACAGTCAGCGTCAAATCGTTAGTAGCAGCCAAGGTAGCCAAATATTTCAGTACACGTCTTTATTACTGTAAGAGTAAGGGTGTGTTACGAAATATTTGGCTACTCTGGCTGCTACTAACTATACGACGCGGACTGTACCTATTTGTCAATTTATTAGCCTTTTGTGCCAATAAAAAGCTATATTGATCATGTTTTAATAGCATGTTATTCAACAAATCATTACCTACTTAGGTAGGTACCTATGGTTGTTGGTGCAAACGTTCGCTACTCATAATTATAATGAATAATGAACCTAACTACCTAGTCACAAAAGGAGCAAATACCGTTTTAGTATGTTTGTCTTTGATAATGATAATTTAATTACAAAATAAATAACGTGTTCAATTACCGACATCAGTAGAGATTACAGGTTAATTTACTTAAAGAAAGAGGCATACGTAACTGTATTACGTATAATTATTACTACTGAGTTATTTAACTTATGTATTTTTACGTCACACCTGGCCAGGTGGGTTATTTTCCGCATGTGTAGACGTAACATATTATCAGACATCGTAAACTGCGATCGAAATCCATTGAAGTACTAGGGTTGTTAACTAACAACCCTAGTACTACCCACAGGCGGTAAAACCTAGATCGCATATTGCCGTCCTTGCCTTCTGCTTGTTCGACAAATATCTGCGTTCGGAGACATACTTGGTCTTACCGACCTTGTACTATATTTTACGGTGTAGGTACTCGTTTGGGCAAAATATTTTTCACCTTATTTTACTTCCCAAAAAAGTTATTGTAGTAGTTTTATTTCCCAACCGAATCTTTAGCACATGTATGTATGTGTGTATGTATGTATGTATGTATGTATGTATGTATGTATGTATGTATGTATGTATGTATGTATGTAAGCACTTTATTGTACACAATAACAGGTTAAAGAATATACATGTCACACAACAGATCAAAGTACAAAGGCGAACTTATCCATATGAGGGATCTCTTCCAGCTAACCTTTGAGCAATTGAGAGGAAGGCAGGTAGAACGAGATAGGCAAACTTATACCGTGCACATTTACATATCGCATGTTGTTCATTTGGTCAAATTATCATTTTTCTAGTATGATGAGTAAACAAAAAAAATACACTTCTTATACTTATACAGTCAGTAAAATAGTCGCAATATCTCTTATAGGTATTGATTGTTATAGTATATGAAAATTATAGAATGAGGTCGTTATACAAATTGATATTCTACCTACAGTGCATTATATACGATGCCATGCAATATTTTGGAAAGAGTGAGTACTTATTTGTTAAACAATAAGTTGCCAAATAAAAATTGGGTAACTGTTAAATTGCGATAAGTAAGTTGTTTTGACTAATGATTCATTGCCAAAATTTGAGAAAAACAGTTTGTGATGTGATGTTGGTGACTTTGGGAAAAGTTTTTTGCCCTCACATTAGTTAGGTATCCATATTTTACGCACCTGCTATTCGGAACAGAATCGTTGTTACCTTCAGATGAGGGATCAAACTCGTACTTTTCTAACTTGATTTTACCTGTTTATTTTCAATTTTCCACGTAGGTATGAAAAGCGGTATGTGCCACTCGGTAGCAAAATTATTTCTGTCTTGGGAGTAAACACTTTAGAAAAAAAGAAAATAAGTTTCTGACGCAAATATAGAATTACTCAAACATACATTTTAACACTTCGCGAAATGCGAAAAAGGAGTCCACTCAGCACAATGTCGAGCCACAGAGGATGACTCGACGATGATATTATGTGGATCCTTGAGTTGCGCGTTACAAACGACGTTGCGTCGTCGTCTTTAATCCCTCGTTCGTGTCGAGATTCAAAATACCGCCCTCGCCGTAAATTAACCTTTTTGCTCCACACACACAATCTAGTAAGTATCTAGTTAATGTTATAGGACCTAAAGAGGATTGCTGCTCGTCAGTGTATGTCTGAAATCGGTTCAACAATTTAAACTTAATACTAGCGTGCATTTCGCGACAGTACCTACCTAAAACGAATATAAGTCTACCTTCGATTATGCATAGTTGTCATAAATTCGGCGACCAAATTACTAACAGAACGAGAGCTTACAATCTTGGGAGTGTTACGGCAATCCGGGACGGGAGCCTAGTTATTTTCTAAGTATACCGTATATCACTTATATAGATTTACTTATCTAAGGATTCGTATGTTTGGAAGTCAAATTACGACGGTTTATTGTAACAGTTAAGTTTTACATGTGCAATCACCTCTGTAAACCTGGCCCCCAACCTTTGCTGAATTTGATTTTGAATTTTTGAACATAAATAAGTTTCTTATTCTATGTACGACGTTCCTTAGCTTTTATCTATCTAGTTATACCTACAAACGACTTTATACATTTTCTCTTTTATTCCTGTTTGAAGCATTTGCTGCGACGATGAAATTATTGGACAAGGAGGAAATTAATACTATAATCAAACAATATGGCAACTTCAAAGTGGTTGATTTTACATTATCAAAGTATTCGGACACCTTAATTGGTTATTTAGGAGAACATTTAAAGCTAACAGTTGCAGTCCAAGATAATGGAATGCGTTCGGAATTTAACTTCTTTGTAAAATGTATGCCGAAAGAACAATGGCTGGCAGAATTCTTAATAGAATCTAACTTCTTCCGTAAAGAATACGTGATGCTGAGCGATCTGTTCGTGAAATTTGATCAACATGCAGGTAAGTCGCTACTTATTACTTCATTTGTGATAAAAACAAATTGTTTTTTTCTATTAATTCGTACATTTTTCATTCTGTTCTGGAACAAAATTCGGTAAGTAGGTAACTGGCTTCAAGTCGATAAATCATAGGTCCCCATTTTGCCTATTTGGCTACATGTACTTGCCAAGCAATGTCGGACATAAAGCAATCGTCCCTTTCGCACTCGAAGCTAATTTCCGAATATTGTTATACTAGAAAATCGGTATTCTTAATTATTGAAATAGGTACGTGTGCATTTCATTGAATGATTAAATGTTACTACTTATATATTACAGGAAGTAGGTGGCGTCCGAGATCCCTGTTGATTAGAGAAGATTTGTTTGTATTTGAAGACGCAACGGAATTAGGATATCAAATGGCTCGGCAAAAGGATACTCTAAATTTTAAAGAAATTATGGCAGTAGTCACAACGTTAGCACAATTTCACGCTCAGTCTTTGATTTACGAGGAATCAAAATCTCAAGAATTACAAAGACCTTACAGAATTTGGGAAGATTTTAGCGAAGAGCTGCTGGAACCGAAGGACCCCACTTGGCGTAACACTGGAAGAAATGCCGTCATAGAATTTCTCAAAGTTCATTTCAGACGCAAATCCGAGCCCAACTTTTCGAAGAATGTCTCGGAACTAATGATCTCCTTATTTGATGACGCGCTTAACTTAATGAAACCTAGTTTACAATACCGGAACACTGTAGTCCATCGTGATATTTGGTCTAATAACATATTAATTAAAGCCGATGTTGAGAAGTTTCACGCACTAATAGTCGACTTCCAGACAGTCTTGTATTGCCCTCCAACATTGGACTTATCTTCATTAATATACTTCAACACAACGAGAGACTTCAGAAACCGACATATGAATGACATCCTAGATGTTTATTACGAAGTGTTATCTAAAGAAGTGATCGATAAGGTTGATGTAGATTTCTCAACGATTTTAAGTAAAAGTGAGCTTATGGAGTCGTACGACGAGAGCGTTATTTTTGGGATGACACAGGCGGCTATAATAGTGCCTATTACAGCGATGTCTGTGAAGAAGAGGGAGGAGCTGTTTTGCGACCCGGAATCTATACATCGGATAAACAATGTGACACGCAGTAAGGAGATACTAGACGTAGCCAATGAGGATGCAGTGTACTGCTCTAGAATCACGGAGTTGTTTGAAGACATTGTAGAGAGATACTATCCTTTCAGCAAAGAAGTTTAAACTACCTTCTTTCTTACATTTTGTTTTAAGATTGATAGATACCTATTGATTTTATTCCACAATAAACAGTCTCCTTTTAATTGCGGGCCATAAATATGCGATCTGGGGCTTTACGAATTACCGCCCGTGGTGAGTACACAATTTTACGTCGTCACCTGGCCACAATGCGAGTTTTACCGTACGCGCAGCGTGCGGTTAAACTGGCATTATGGCCAGGTGTGACGTAAATGTTATTTTTGGACCACTTCCGACTTGGCCAGCTCCCGCTTCAATAATTAAGATTATATTATCATGTGCTTGTAAACAGGGCTGCGGAAAAAGATGCAAAGTTGGCCTGCGCCTAGTAGCATTTTAAGTTGGCATTTCGTAGGGCCATTGATCACCGAATGGTTGGTCAACCGTTGCGAGTGAAACACCTGTTTTCGGTAAAGCCAACGATGTCTCCCAACATTGGGCCTACTATGATGACTATGTTGGGCCAACCACCGTTTCTGGCTGTAGGGCCAATTTACATTTACAACGTAGGGCCTACAGCAATATTACTACGACAACTACGTTGGGCCAACCACCGTTTCCGGTTGTAGGGCCAATTTACATTTGCAAAGTAGGGCCTACAGCAACATTACTACGAGAACTATGTTGGGCCAACCACAGTTTCCGACTGTTGGACCTAAAGCAACATTGCGTAAGAAGGGCCTACAAAATAAAAGCACTCTGTACCAACTGTAAAATAGCCGTTGGCAGTTAGTAGGGTTAGGTACAGTTGTTTATCTCACGAAGGCGGGTTGGTCTTACTTATGCACGATCTCCACTGACCGGGTGACGCCGGGGCGCACATTGTGAGTGGCAAAGGAAATTGAAGCTTCTCTGCTGTAGTTAAATTCCATATTTGCACGGAATTTACGCAGCTTGCCACCTGCGCGCGCGAGTAGTGGAATTTAACTACAGCAGAGAAGCTTCAATTTCCTTTGGCACTTACAATGTGCGCCCCGGCGTCGCTCGTGGTCGGTAGGGATCGTACATTTGTTGTGGGGTGGTACCTATTTAGTGCACATGTCCATGGTTTCTAGGTGCGTAATCTCGAGAGAGATTCTATATTGGCCGAGCACACAACAATGTGCATGTGCATAATACTCACAAACCGCCTTCGTGAGAATAAACATCTGTAACATACAAAGTAAACGTCTTTAAATAACCGAATTTACAACTGCACATTAACTGTTAACGGAGATTTAAATGCCTTCTGAGACTTTTCACATTTACTTGCGTTACCATCATTTTGTACAGCTAGACCGTAAAATAAAACTTCACATAATACGTTTTAATTTTATTGTAAGGAAAAAAAAGACAACCTCGATTTATAATCGATATGTTTCTATTATAATTAATTGTATTTGAATGATGGCCCTGTAGCACGATGCTTTTTGACCGGCTTTAAAGCATTCATCACTTTCTAGCAAGTATGAAAGTGAGAAAGGGACACATTCTTTATGGCGGGCCATAAAAGGCATCATACTAGCCCAAATTTGTCAACGTCATGACTGGACTAACATATTTTGACCTCCGATTCCAAGCAGTTGCACTCCGTCATTTCAGTGGGTTCAGGTGTCAAAAATCCAATGGTCCGCTCATCGCGCAAGGTCCAAATAAGTTAATTAGACGCCGGATTATTCAGCAACTTTAATGTGGCGTCCACACTGGCCAGTTTCGTCAGCCAATTGACAAGGACGCAGCCATCTGTTAGAAGAGAGATGAACATACATTTAAATGACACAGACAAAGAGGACTGTGATGAAATAGCTAAAACTAACCTTTTCATAAAAACGACAAATAGCTATAACTATTTATTATTACCTATGTACTTATAGAGAAATGGCAGCTCGAAACTTTTGCCAGCATCAGTTTTAAACAAATATTAAATCAAAATGAACACACGACGTTACAAAACTAAATTGACCTCGTGATTTAAAAATTAAATTAACTAATATTACCTCACCTGTCTCGTACAATATGCGTTTAATGGGATACACATGTCAATTCTCGTCCGGTAATATTTTAGTTGTGAGGCATACTGACGATTTTATGAGGAGGCCAAAGGCACTCCTTCTTGCGAGGCGTGATCCACTCTTCTGTTACATAAGTATTACACTAAGACCACGTCGTCACCATCTGAATCATTAAATTCCACCACTTTGATCATACTGAACGTGATTTTGAAAGGATTGCTTAATAAACACGATATATTGTTATTTGATTAGTGAATATAACATGTAAGTATTAACTTGCACACTATTTTTTATATATATTTGCTAAGTAAATATGCAACCCTTTCAAAAACAAGTAATACTTTATACCATGCACGCACGCACTCAAAAGAAAATATAACCACTAAGTATACGTTTACACGCACTATTCACGATGGAGATCGATAACAAAATGGCCGATCGAAATCGCGCGCCGCGCGTGCTCCTGTCCACCGCCCCCCGCACCGCACTTTGTTTCCGAATTCCCCTTTCCTCCCACTGCCATTGGATTCCTATGTGGCCCACTGTTGGCCCTATGCTGTTTTCAATATGCAATAGTACTAATGCTATGTGCTCTCTGGTGATGAATAGCGTAAAAAGTACTTGTTTAGCCTATGTCCAGGCCCGTGACAGATGAGCAATGCCTCTACTCGACACGAGATAGCGCTAAATTCCAATTTTTTGGTAGGAAAGCCAACTAAGTCGGCGGTAGGGCCTATGTTGGCTGCTCGTATGGGATTTTCTGTTGGAAATCCGACCAAAACCGCGGTAGGTTGTATGTTACATGATCGTATGGATTTTTTGTTCGGAACGCCGTACAAAACCTCAGTAGGGCCTATGTTGGCTGCTAGTAGGGATTTTTTGGTAGGCAAGCCAACTCGGTCGGCGGTAGGGCCTATGTTGTATGGTCGTATGGTTTTTTTGTTGGGAACGCTGCGCAAAACTGCAGTAGGGCCTATGTTGGCTGCTCGTATGGGATTTTCAGTTGGAAAGCCAACTCAGTCGGCGGTAGGGCCTACGTTGTATAGTCGTATGGTTTTTTTGTTGGGAACGCTGCGCAAAACTGCAGTAGGGCCTATGTTGGCTGCTCGTATGGGATTTTCGGTTGGAAATCCGACCAAAACCGCGGTAGGGCCTATGTAGCATGATCGTATGGATTTTTTGTTCATAACGCCGTACAAAACCGCAGTAGGGCCTATGTTGGCTGCTCGTAGGGATTTTTTGGTAGGGAAGCCAACTAAGTCGGCGGTAGGGCCTATGTTGTATGGTCGTATGGTTTATTTGTTGGGAACGCTGCGCAAAACTGCAGTAGGGCCTATGTTGGCTGCTCGTATGGGATTTTCTGTTGGAAATCCGACCAAAACCACAGTAGGGCCTATGTTGGCTGTTCGTATGGATTTTTTGTAGGAAATCTAACCAAAAACGGTAGTAGGGCCTACGTCGATTGTTCGTATGGATTATTTGTTGGTAACCCGACCGATAACTGTGGTAGGGCCTATGTTAGATGTTTGTATGGTTTTGCAGTTGGAAAATGAACCATAAATAGCATTAGGGCCATTGTTGGCAATTCGTTAGATTGCTACTAACGATTTCCCAACTTTTTCCCAACCGTTAGCTACGGTTGGCCAACGCAAAATGCTACTAGGGAGAATCAATATAACTATTTTAATAAAACAAAGAAAATAACAGAAAAACCCTAATCTCTAATAGCCTCTTCCTGTTGCTCAAACTCTTCACATTTATTAAAATAAAACAGCTTGGACCATTGCAACTTTTACACATTGTAGTACAGCGCCGCTGTACTACAATTTGTTTTATTAAAATAGTTATATTGATTCTGAGCAATTTTATTAAATACATTCCAAATATTCCAATGATAGAACTTGTTCATCTTACGATATATTATATTATTCCTGTTTACTTCAATTATGCAAAACTTACTTATCCTACTAATATTATAAATGCGAAAGTTTGGATGTTTGTTACTCAATCAGGCTTAAACGGCTCAACCGATTTGAATGAAATTTTGCACGAAGTTAGTTGTTAGTTATAGCCTGGATTAAAATATGGGATAGTTTTTATCCCGGGTTACGCAGACAAAGTCGCGGGCGGAAGCTAAGCGATGCTTTTTCAAGACAAGAAAGCCCTCGAAAGAAGTTAAAACTTACGGGACATTAGAACCTAACAAAGTTCAACTCCTCAGTGATTGGATGCAAATCAAAGCATCCTGGATGTACTACAGCTAAGTAGAAAAAAAGTAAATATCTCTATATATAAAAGAAGTGCTGACTGACTGACTCATTAACGCACAGCCGAAACTACTAATGTTAGAGAGTTGATTTTTGCACAGTAGGTTACTTTTATAACGTGGGCTAGGGATAAGAAGACATTTTTGGAAGTTCCATCTCTAAGGGGGTTAAAAAGGGGTGCAAAGTTTGTATGGGGGAAACTTTCTTTTTTTTAATCTAGAGACTTGAAACTTTGTAGAAAGATTACTTATTAAAATACAGGAAAAGTAATTTCAGCGTTTCAGAAAATTCCACCTTCAAGGGGTTGAAATAGGGGTGCAAAATTTGTATGGGGGCAACTTTTTTTTGAGCTAGAGACCTAAAACTTTGTAAAAAGATTGCTTATTATAATATAAATAAAGTAATTTTTTAAATAAAGGAAAAAATTGAAAAATTTAATGCTCCGAACCGGATTCGAACCGGCGACCACAGGCATTCATGGCCCGTCGCTACTAACCAACTGAGCTATCGGAACAATCCGGCTCGCCCACCAAATCCTTCAATCAGTTCCTTCCTACAACACCTTAGGGAGGCGTGTAGCGACATCTACCAGAAGACTTAGGCTTCTTAACGGCACCAACGTCTCAAATTATATTAAGAAATCGTCAGTAACGATGCGCCACCCCATACTAAATTAATTTTGTATTAACAAGTTACGCTGCTAACGTACTATACAAAATTAATTCAAATAAAGTAATTTCAGCGTTTTGGAAAATTGCACCTCTAAAGGAGTTAAAATGGGGTGCAAAGTTTGTATGGGTGAAACTTTAATTTGAGCTAGAGACCTAAAATTTTGTGAAAATATTGCGCATTAGAATACAAATAAAGTAATTTCAGCGTTTTGGAAAATTTTACCTCTAAGGGTGTTAAAAAGGGGCGCAAAGTTTGTGTGGGGGAAACTATATTTTTTTAGCTAGATTTGAAACTTTGTAGAAAGCTTACCTAATAAAATACAAAAAAAAGTAGTTTCAGCGTTTCAAAAAATTCCGCCCCTAAGGGGGTGAAATAGGGGTGCAAAATTTGTATGGGGGCAACTTTTTTTTTGAGCTAGACCTAAAACTTTGTATAAAGATTGCTTATTATAATACAAATAAAGTAATTTCAGCGTTTTGGAAAATTGCACCTCTAAAGGAGTTAAAATAGGGTGCAAAGTTTATATGTTTGTATGTATGTTTATTAGTATGAGGGAAACTTTATTTTTTTAGCTAAAGGCTTGAAACTTTGTAAAAAGCTTACTTAATAGAATACAAAAAAAGTAATTTTAGCGTTTTAAAAAACTCCGCCCCTAAGGGGGTGAAATAGGGGTGCAAAGTTTGTATGGGGGCAACTTTTTTTTTGAGCTAGAGACCTAAAACTTTGTAAAAAGATTGCTTATTATAATACAAATAAAGTACTTTCAGCGTTTTAGAAATTTCCACCCCTAAGGGGGTTAAAAAGGGGTGCAAAGCTTGTACGGAGAAAACTTTATTTTTTATAGACTTGAATCTTTGTAGAAAGATTACTTATTAAAATAAAATAAAAACAGCGATTTAGAAAATTCTACCCCTTCCTTGAAAATTCTACCCAGGCTACCCACCTAACCTAACCTAACCTAACAGGGTTAAATTGTCATTCCTTAAGTAAGCTAAATAAGGGTTGATTATACGTTTCGCTATTCGTCAGCAGGTGGCGTTAGTGTAGCAAATAAATTTAATTATTCTTTAAGGGATGTGCCACACTGGACGCGTTCTGCGGTCTGCGGTCTGCGGTCAGGTCTTCCCTACTATTTTGTATGGGAAACCTTACCGCATTATGATTTATTATTATTGAAAGGGATACTCTTCATTAACCTGTCTCCATCTCTCAATTTCCAGCGCTGAGTTTAAGATTATTTTAACAGCCTTACGATATTTAACTTTTTTTTAAATCTCACTCATAATAACTAAGATCCTCATTTTCTAACTCCAAATCCATGCGTCGCTCTATACCTAACTCGCAGAGTCATTTTAAAAAGCATCAGGTAACTGACGGAATAAGTATTAAGCATCCTGCAAACAATTCCCGTAATCTAATTGGAAAATCTTCAAAAAATCTTTAACAATTGCATATCAGTGTCTGCCACTGTTTGAAATGTAATATGCCTGGATCATTTTAACTTAGAATAAATTTCACTTACCTATTGTAATATCTTTGTCATCATCAAAAACCTACGCGGACGAAGTCGCGGGCGGCCGCTAGTTTTCTTATATTTAGTTCAGAAACCGCATTTAATTAACATCATAAAAAAATATAAAAATTAAAAACTTTGAAGTTTGGTAGAGCCCTAAAGACGTCGTTTTATTCCATATTTAAAATCATTTTCGTAATCTACTATGAATTACGCACCGGACTGTTCATGCTTGCAAGGGCATAGTACTTTGAAATACTAGTTTTGTTATTATTATTATCGTATTGACGAGAGACGTCATTCTGATCTTGACACGTTTTATTGAAGAAATCTTGCGTTAAGAAAATCCAAAAAAAACGGATACCCTTATATACATAGATCAAAGTTTTTTTTAAATTAGATAAACAGTTGTGGCGATTACATACAAACTTAAAAAGCTACAATGTTTCCTTCTATACCTATAATATGAATATATTAGATAGATATCAGTAAATGTGCGTTTATTCAGTTTAGTGTTTGCTTCACCCGTTCACACTAGACTTTAATTTGTTCTACGAGTAGAACAGAATTAAACAGGTACATACATACATCCACTTCCTAAAAGGGGTAGACTGAACACATTTTTTTTTTTTTGGATTTTTAGGTGTACGGTATTTAATAGGTACCTTTACCTACCTAGAGAATATAGAATAGATGCATAACATTAGAACATTACAGTCATCAAATTAAACATTTACCCATTATTTCACAGTATGTAATATGTTATTAGGTATTACATATTCGTGGCAACTTATCGTCTCATGGCTGACTACCGTTAGTTATCATTAATTAAATAAGTTAATATTTGCTCTTTTTAGATTACATCCTTAATATAAGGAGAAATGTTTAGTAACGTGAATAGGTAGTTTTCAGTTTCGACTAGTATTCAGATTCAGCTCAATTAAGTTAACGGTGGCATTATAACTATAACGATCTAAGCGAAATAAACAATATGATGGACAATTTTAAAGAAACTTCATGTAATGAAGTACAGGACATAACAGAAGAAGACATCAAACTAATAGTTAACAAATATGGATATGGAGACGATGACACTACTATAGAAAAATATGTTGTGCACAATGCAAGTGACAAAATGATTGGATTTGTGGCAGACTACTTGAAATTACAAATATCTGTAATTTCTAACGATAAACGAAGGCTGCTCTGTTTGTTCGTTAAGGCAGTTCCAAAAACGAATGAAGCTAAAGCAAATATGGCGGCCGACTTCGGGACCCTCGAAAAGGAAATAACGTTTTATGATGATATCAAAAGGAAGATAACAGTACCAGGTGATTTATTTAGATCATTATTCATTAAATCAGGTTGTTTGTGGCTTTATTAATTGGATGATGACTACTTACTCCATGGAGGCGAGACCTTCAACATTTCCAGTCTCTCCCGTTGACGTTTTGTAGAGTTCTTAATTATATTTTTAGGGTTCCGTACCTCAAAAAAAAGGAACCGTTGTAGGATCCTAGGATCACTTTGTCGTCTGGCTGTCTATCTGTATGTCCGTCTGTCAAGACCCTTTTTCCCAAGAACGCGTATTAGTTTTGGGTATATACAGTGTGGAAATAAAATGGGCCCTGGAGGGAAACTACCTTAAATCCTTTAATTAGTTCATTTTACCTTAAGGAAACATTCATTTATTTTTAAAAAGAAACAAAACGGCGTTCAGAGCGTTTCTAAAATTCGCTTATTTGCAGCATAGCATATGTAGCTTTGTAGCTATTTTAACTACTCTCAGGAACCCTCGGTGCACGAGTCCGACTCGCACTTGGCCGGATTTTGTGCGATGGCGATGGTCTCTCTTCAGTAGATAATTCATA
Source organism: Epinotia ramella (assembly GCA_947578815.1). Lineage (NCBI taxonomy): Eukaryota > Metazoa > Arthropoda > Insecta > Lepidoptera > Tortricidae > Epinotia > Epinotia ramella. The sequence goes on along the minus strand of OX388213.1, from coordinate 13,855,206 downwards.
AAATAATTAATAAGATAAAGAGGCACTACCATATTTTGTTATAGGTCCCTACCTACTTACCACAATCGCCATCAGCTTCATAAAATCCCATCTATCTAATCAGGTAAGAACATAACAACATAGGTAAGAAGTTGCGTGTAAGTGAAATATTATAAAACATTATTTCCTTCCCCTATTTTAATTTCAGACTTAAAGCCATGGAGCGCACATTACGTGACATGCCTTCGAGATGCAGTTGTATTTGAAGATTTATCAGCTCTACAATATGAGATGAGGAGTAAACATGAGAAGTTTGATAAGCAGCACACTTTACAAGCACTGCAAACTCTGGCCAGATTCCACGCTAGCACTATTATCTTTGAAGAAACGAAGACTAAAGAAATTCAGCGACCTTACACAATTAATAACCAGTACAAAGACATTCTTAATAAAGGCGGTTACTGCTCAACAGATCCATGGTTCATCCAATGTCGGACCGGGGCCTTAGAAGCTGTAAAAGCCTTTTCAAAATATCGACGGAACGTGGAATACATGAAAATGATTGAAAACCACTGGTGTGCTGTTTTTAACTCCGCTTTATCTCTATCTGATGCCTCGTTAGAACACCGCAACGTCTTATGCCATAGAGATTTATGGAATAATAATCTTTTATTTCATTATAAAAGACTAGAAGATAACAGTGTTGAACCTGATGATTGTGTGTTAGTGGACTTCGTGGCAATGAGATATACGCCGCCAGCGGGTGACGTCATGCAACTGCTTCACTGCAACTTAAATCCAGGTTTCAGGAAGGCCAACCTTAAAACGTTTTTGAATTACTACTACGATCAACTGAAAGTTATACTTGAGGACAATGACGTCGATATTCTAGAAATTATGACCAGAGATAAATTTATGACGTCGGCTAAAGAACAAAATCTGTGGGGTATTGTAACACATGCTTGTCTGGTGCAGGTATTTTGGTTGGATGATGATATGACCACAAAGCTATTTGGAGACTCCGCTCAATTCGATGAAATAATGAGGAAAGATAAAGCGACTTACATTAAAAATATGATGCAGAACGATGGTGGATACAAGAAAATTGTCATGGATGTATTTGAGGAGTTTATTGATGGCTACATTGGACATGAAGAATAGTTTTTTTTTTACTTATTTAGTCATGTCCTATCGATAACACTGATAACTGACCATCTGTGCACTTTATGTGCATTGTAATAAGGTTCTTCAGATATATATACAGGATGGTCAGGTAACTGTGTTGGCGTTTGTATATGCCTACCTAGTACAGTATTTCAATTTTAGGGGCATGGCTTCCGTGAATTATAGTAATTTATGTGTTATAAGTGCAATACATTGTGCTTAATCTAACTTTTAAAACTACCTAGTCGGCGTTTCACTTGTTTTAAGCCCACTTCAACATTTCCCTCGCGATAGCTCCACTCCTTGTTGGGTAAAAACTTGTTGTCTTCCAGACGACGATTACCAAACTTCCTATGCCAATGATCTACGCCCTTCTGGCTATAGATGTCACAGAAGGGACGAAGTAATAGTATGTACACGAATTCCACAAAACTAAGAATGCTAGCGCCGAGAAACAATCCGCCAGTGCCGCCTGTGGATACTGAAAATAATTGAGTTCAATTGTATATATATATATATATATTTTTATCTTAATTACTATCTTACTCAAAGCACACACAAATCACAATTTAAAGCACAACTGGATTGGTTCAGTATTGGCCCAGAGATAGAACTATACGTATCGCGGCGAATCTTGGTCCCCACCCCAGAACAAAAGATAGGCTACACATTTACGCACTTACCAACAAGATCCAATATTCCTCTAACGACATTCCTTTTATATCGCTCGCTTGGCAGTATGGCTAGTTCTATACGGACGGCAGCGAACTCCGTAGCGGCAGTCAGTTTGAAGTCCTTGACCACTGATATTTCTGCCTCAGTGCAAGACGGTAGACAGTCGCAATACAAACCAGGACGATTTGACCATTTAGCTTTCAATACCTAAATGGATTAATCAATGATGATGTACTCATAATCAGGTCTAAATATTAAATTGACGTTATTTTTTCAGAAAGATAGGAAAGTATTTTTTAGCAAAAATTAAACAAAGTTAGGACATGATTACATTTATAAAGAAACTATTTTAGTCGCTTCTGCGTGGAAAATCGTAAAGAACCACTCACCGATAGTTCGTTGATGTGGTTATTGAGACAAATGATGCCTTCAACGTCGCATTTAAGGTGCTCGGGGACGTTAGGCGTAAAATAGTTTGTGCAGTTACAGAATCTGATCTGGGCATCTTTCCTACATTGAACCGTACAAGCACTGTATGAGTAGTGTCGATAGACATCCAAGAAATTTTCGTCTGTATACCGACATTTTCTTTTTACTGGAGAAATGAAGCGAGCCGCCTCGTCGTTGGCAATATTTCGTATTGAAATGTAACGCCTGCAATAATAAAAAGGAATAATATATTCACAACAATCTCCTTCCTCCTTCCTCAGGTACCTCACGTTTTGGGACTTACTTCTGAGAAACTTCAGGTGCGATTGTCAGAACGTCTGATCCCAGAGTCGTCTGAGATGGAACTTCTTCTTCGTTCAGAACGTATACGTTAGCGCTTACCATTACGTTAAACTGTATAGCCCCTGGACCAGTAGTTGTATTGCTTATCATGGGGAATTTCGGCGAATTGCGCTCTCTGAAACATTAAACATATTTTATAAAAACACCAAATACAAAGAGGTACTGCATTCATTAGGGGGCATCAACCCTGAGTTGGTGCGGGACTGTTGCTTGGCTACGCCGCAAATTTTCTAGTAGTCTATCTATAGTCCCTACTGAATATATATTTTGACGCTCAGAGACCTTATACATCTCTGGAATACTGAATTAATATCATTAACTTCTTGTTAATGCTGATACAGACTTTATATCGAATGTAATGGTCATATTTTCCAATTTTGTTTTGTTTTCATTAACTTAGTGACATTTACTTTGTTAACCGTTTAAATCGGTCCTTGATCTGCAAGTCTTAAATGATTATTGTGTAAGATTATTATTATTACATTGTAAATTACATTTGACATGTAAAAGTGCCCTTGTGGCCTATTTGCAGAATAAATAATTGATTGATTGAATACTGATGCCAGGCTCTCAAATACAAACACGAATATTATACAGAATGTACCAAAAATGGGGAATGAACAAAAACAAATACTTTAATGAAAACATAAATAAAAAACCGGCCAAGTGCGTGTCGGGCCACGCGCAGTGAAGGGTTCCGTATTTGCCTCTCTGTCTTAGTTACATCGACGTGCGGTGCGGTTGCGTCGACCGAATTTATACGAAACTTGGTCTTTCCAAGTACACATTAGGTTGGTCGACTGTTACTCGGTAATTACTTATGCCTACTTGTCCGTGATAGTTTTCCTTTTAAATTCATTATACGTACTACTTAAGCATTTTTTTCATATCCCCGGTAGTAGCCATTTAGCCGGCAGGGGGGAGGGGACACACGACTCGAACAAAAATTAGGGCTTTGAAGCTCAATATCTCGCAAACGAATCACTGATTTGAAAAATGAATTTAGGAAACCTTAAAAATACTTAGGACTTAGGAAAAAATACTTTTTAACGAGCTATCCAATGATACCCCACACTAGGGGTTTAACGAGAAAAAAATTGCATCCCCGCTTTAGGTGAAGGGGAGTTTATATACCCATGCCGAATTACAGTTTTCTAGTAGTACCCATACAACCATTTTAAGTAACATTCGGGAACTGTGTACCTACACACTTTGCTTCGACACACGTAACAGATTTAGTTTGTCACGTTTATATGTCCTTGTGCTCCTATGAGGGATAACTAACGCCGGGGTTGAAATAAGGAGACAAGGATTCGTGCAATAGATATAATTAAAAAATCCGACTATGTAGAAAGTTTAGGGTCGTGGGGTTAAAATAAATTCACACAGTCCCGGTTCTGTCCCACGGATTAGGTACTCTCGCCTGGGGGGTACGTGACGTAGGCTGGTGCTCGCGGGTGCTTGTAATTGTGGCCGACTGTACTCGTGCGGCGTCCCGGCGATGTCGAAGGTGGCGAAGGGCGTCGTTCCCAGCCTCGTGGAGTTTGAACGTAGGTGTAGGCCTGAGCTGCGGTGGTACCTCCACCCAATTCAGAAGCCCGAACTTTGGACCCTGGAACGCGCCATCGAAACGTATTAGGAAGGCGGGTCCGGATACGAATTGTGAGCATCCCAGCGAGCGGCGGAGGAAAAAAAGGAAGTGCCTAGTGTAGCAGTGATGCCGTGGATGCTCACAATCAGAAGCGGAGATTACAATTCGTGTGGATGATGCAATAGCTAATCAACATTCAATGTTCACAAAATGAGGGTGGAATATCGAAACGATTGCGAATGTACTACTGTGATGGTGCGAAATAAATGGCAAAATGGAAGGAAACAGAAGCACCATGCATAGTTAAACTAAAGTTTAAAATAATTAATTACTCAGTACAGTTCTAAAAGCGTTATATAAAATAATGTACCACTTACCCAAATTGGGGTTGCACAACACACGCGAAAAACATTACATTAGGTACTAGAATGAACCCGAGGAACGTTTAGTGACGAACACTAGATTTCGGTTACGTGTTTATGTTTAACAATTAAAAAGGACTTGTCTTCACGTATATAGACCGAATTTCAAGATAATGTGACGTGCGTTCTAACTCGGTAGCAAATCGGGAGTGTCGCGAAGGCGATGCGCAAAATGCATTCCTCACGAGATGAGGACTTGTTAGCAAGGGCGCTAAAACGGCGCTTCGCGTGAGCGCTAAGATGTCGCCGATGAATTCATGTTACATTTTCACATTAATATGTGGTTTTAAAGGTTGTAAATTTGTAAATATTTGATTATGACATTAGTTGAAGTAATGTATATATTTGTTTTTACTAATTAGTATTAATAAAAAGTTATATATGTAACGATAACGTTACATTACGCCCGCGTCTCGGGAAGGGTTTTAGTCTCAATTAAAACCCGATTAAATAGTTACTCTAGTAGTTACTCATTCATTCTGTCATCTTACATACATTCTTTCAAAGTTTTTTTCACAAAAACAACAACAACATTATAATTTACGTTGCTGACGCAGCCTGATATTACGATGAGTTACCAGCTGGGGGAGCTAGTGACTCCTACTAGAAACTAGGTGTTATTGAGGGCATGTTTATCTTATATTTACTAGTTTAATGTCTTTTATATGCCAAACGCCGATATTTTTGCCTGACATATCCTCTAACTCGTAAACTAAAGGTGACCGTTTAGTAATAACTCTGCATTTTATGTACTTTGGTGCTAGCTTTTTACAGAAGTACTTATCTTTATTACTGAGAATGTAAGTACGCTTATACACTATATCACCTACGTTATATTCTGCTGCCTTCCTTCGTAAGTTGTAATGAGCAGTATTTTTTACATGTGCATTCCACAGTGAGGCCTGCACATCATTGAATACTGAAGAAAGACAACCCAAATTCTCTGCATAAATGTCGCGTGGCAGGAACAGCACTTCATTGCCCAAGTCAGTTTCAGTATAGTGCGATCCACATAAAACGAGCTCTCTACCGTAAACGAGAAACGACGGAGTGTAACCGGTAGCTTCGTTAACAGAGTTATTTATCGCAAACTGTATTTGTGGGATAAAGGTGTCCCATGTTCTGTGGTCATTTTCTACGAATGTGGATAGACAAATAAGAATTGATTTATTAAATCTTTCCGTTAAATTAATTTGCGGAGTGTACCTAGGCGTGAAGTATATATTTGGCACCTTGTATTTCTTAAATAATTTGTCCGTGGTGGCACTAATAAATTGGCTACCATTATCAAGAAAAATGGTCTGAGGTACACCGTGAACTAAGAAAATGGATTCTTCTAAAATTTTTACGACTGCATCGGCAGTCGCGCGCCGGAGTGGAAAAATGTTGCAGTATTTGGAGAAACAGCAAGTTACTACAAGCATGTAACTATTTTGCTTGCGAGTGATAGGAAGAGGTCCAACAAAATCAATCGAGATCATTTGATGGGGACGTGAGCACTGCTTTGGACGTCCCATTTCTCCCAATGTAGTGTGATTTTGTAGCTTGTAAGATAAGCATACGGAACATGATCCTACAAACTGGACGACACTCTGGTGCATCCCGGGCCAATAATAGGACAAGGACAGACGACGGTAAGTTTTAAATATGCCGAGATGTCCAGCTGTCGGTACGGAATGGTTCTCAGAAATAATTTGGTCGCGAAATTCAAAGGGAACTACTTCCTTCCACTCGAATTCTGACAGGAGGTGTGATTTAGTTTTAGTAAGCCGAAATAATGAGTTATTCTTAATGTTGAAATTTGGAAACTGGGTTGGAGAATTTAGACAGCCATTATAAGTCTTTATGTACCAATCGTCTTTAGTAGATTTTATTGCGTCCGAAAGTGATATAGCTGCCACCGGAACAGCACGAGACAGAGCATCGGGAATAACATTTTCGGCGCCTCGTCGATGCTTGATATCAAAGTTGAATGAAGATAATCTTACACCCCAGCGTGCCAGTCTGCCCGATGGATTGTCCAGCGATAAGAACCATTTCAGCGCAGAATGGTCAGTGTACACCGTGAATGTATGGCCGTTCTCTAAGTAACATCGCCAATGCTCGAGAGAAGCTACAACTGCGAGGGCCTCCCTTTCAGTTATACCGTAGTTTTTCTCGGTACTGGTGAGTGAGCGACTCATATAGGCTATAGGGTGTTCTTTCCCATCTAACGTCTGCGTCAACATGGCACCTATGCCATAATTGCTGGCGTCCGTGTGAACTTCGAACGCTTTATCATACGCCGGGCAAGAGAGGACTGGCGCGGAAACCAAGCAATCTTTTAGCGCATTAAAAGCCGCGTCAGCCTCAGGCGTCCATTGGAAAGGTGGTGCTTTCTTGCCGTTCGAGGTCAATTTGTTAAGCGGTCCAGCCACTGTACTAAAATTCGGAACGAAACGTCGGTACCAAGTTGCGGTACCGAGAAAACGTTTCAATTCCTTCTTGCTTGTTGGCACGGGAAAGTTTAAAATTGCTTGGACCTTTTCCGGATCCGTGCGCAATCCACGAGCATCTACAACGTAACCTAAATATTTCAATTCGCTGCGAAAGAATTTACACTTTTCAAAATTAACTGTTAAATTAGCTCTCCTTAACTTATCCAACACGCGTAAAAGACGAGACACATGTTCCTCGAAGGTTGAGCTTATGACAATGATGTCGTCCAAATAGGCAAAAGTTTTAAATTCCATGTCGGCAAACAATAAATCTACCAGGCGCTGCTGCGTAGCTGGCGCGTTACACAAGCCAAAAGCGGTAGTTTTAAAACGCAGCGTACCCCTAGATGGCACATAAAAGGCAGTCTTATCACGGTCTGAAGGTTCTATAGGGATCTGCCAAAAAGCCTTCGAAAGATCAATGCTCGACAGGTACTTTGCGTCTCGAAGATTGTCGAGGATCTCCGAAACGTATGGCAAATTGTACGCGTCACGTTTTGTCACAGCATTGAGCTTCCGACTGTCGAGGCAGAACCTGGGCTGTCCATTCTTTTTGTGCACGATAAGCACTGGTGACGACCATGCGCTTTCACATGGCTCAATAACATCCAGTGACAACATCTCGTCAACTTGCTCCACTAAAATACGTTGTTTTTCCGGCGACATTCTATAATAGCGCTGTCTCACTGGTTGCGCGTCTCCAGTGTCTATTTTATGAGAGATCAGGTTGGTCCGCCCCAATCCTTTCTCCTCCATAGAAATAGATTGAAATTGAGCTATAACATTGTCTGCTATAGACCTCTGCGACTGAGTTAAGTTATCGTAGGAGTTGATAAAAGAGTCAGGGTTAGTCACTTTTAACTCCGCAAGAGGGCATTCAGACAAGGTTATGCTGTTCAAATACTTAGGACAAATTTGAAAAGCACGCCAAAAGTCAATGCCTAGTATGATGGACGTTTCCACCTCAGGGACAACATAAGCCTTAATTATATGAAACTGACCTTCGAAACTGATGGGTAAATGCATGTACCCGATACTATTTAAGGATTGACCACCTGCGGCTACCATAGAAATTTCATCACCCTGTTGCAAAGTGCAGTCGACTAATTGTTGATGGGCATTATTACCCAATATGCTCACTGCAGCACCAGAATCTAATAAAGCGCAGGCGTCAATATCATTAATTTTAATATTTACATAGGGCCTAGGATCATGTTGAGGTTTAGAATGCAGAATTGTAGATATTCTATAAGTAGAAGAGAACGTTTTGATAAACGCAAGCCAAGAGTCCCAATCTTGTTGGTCGAAATTTCTACAATTCTGCCCATCTAGTTTTTTAAATTCTTACTCTTATTACATACAGTGCAGTCAGGAGTTTTAACATCTTTCAGTCCGCATTTAAAACAAAAGACGTCCCTATTCGCTTGGCACTGTCGGATGTGATGAGAGTTACTGCGGCACCTGGGGCAGTAAGGTAGCTGTTTGTTTGCTTGCACTGTGTGTATATAATTTTGGTGTTGTGTTTTGTTTTGATTTTGTTGTCCAAAATGTTGATTTTTTGAATAATGTGCCTTATTTTCGTATGTGAAATTTTGTTTATAAGTGTTATTGTTAAATCTATATGTATTTTTATTTGGTTCCTTAGCATACGCAAATTCAGGTGCAACAGTGTCAGATGTCACTTTAGGTGGCTCCTGAAATTGCGTAAGACGAGAATGAAAAGTCTCGTAATTTCGACAAAGAGAACGCAGAGTGTCGATGGTTGAAATCGTAGCAGCTGAAGCTGCAAGTGTGCTGGCGTAGCACGGTCTAATGTTGTGGAGTAGGATTTCGAGCTGTTCCTCTTCGCTTAGAGACCTGGATAGGCGAGAAAACATCCCACTCATAATCGAGAGATAAATGGTTATGTTCTCCCGCTCACCCTGTGTGCGAGAGCGAATCTCAGAAATAAGACGATAATCGTAATCCGATTGGTCAAAATCCTCTTTTAATTTGGCGGCAAGCTCTGGCCACGATGAAACTTTATCTTTAACCGAGCGAAACCAATGGAGGGCATCGTCCTGAAAGATCTCGGTCGCAAATGCCATAATTTTTGTGGAAACAATATTACGTGCAACCATGAATTCATCGACGCGCTGTATAAATGAGCGCACACAAGTCTTGCCGTTAAACTTTAATTTACTTAAGTCTGCTACGGAACGGTCGCACGTCACTGATATCAAGTTTTGTATATCCGGAATCATCGCCGCAGCCTCGGTAGAAGGGCCGGCGCTTGTACTAGATGCGGCGTTCGCTGAAGCAATTGGCTTTTTCGCCAGAAGAACGGCGAGCCTTTGTGAAAAAAGTTTATACCCTTCTACTATCTCTCGATACTCTTTTTTAGTGTCGTCACCACACGTTATCCTTGCCAAACGATTGTGGAGGTGATTTAACATATTTTGCGTTCTCATTATAGTGGGCACATTAGGATCAGATACATCGAGATTCATCTGAATCTTCGTGAGAACTTCTAAGCAACCTTTGAGGTCCTGTCGAACATCCAGCGGAGACTCTAATATGTGTTCGGACGGGTATTCTGAAGCTAATTTTACAATTTGCTTACGAAGTTCTTCAACTGAAGTAGCCGCGGTAGCACCTCGGATCCGAACCTCATATTCTAGTTCCGTTTTCTGAAGTGAAAGATATTTGACAGGAAGCATCATGAATTGAACCAGTGGGTAAGTGGTAACAAGCAAAATCTAAACTAAAAATTGTAGCTAATAATAAAATTCTCCGTTCTGTTACAAATAAAATGATCAGTGATGAACGTCTGGTTTTTCCCAAATTAGTAAAAATAAAAAAACAGCTTAGCAGCAAATAAAAAATAAAAAGGGTGCTACTAATGTGTACTGCAATTGTAAAACCAATTCAATAGTTGATTTGCTAATTAAAATAATAAACAATAAAATCTAATTGTTAAAGCGCTATATTAAGCTCCTGGTTTAAAATGTTGCGTTTTTTTTATAGGGCGGGTAGAACAATTACACGAAATAAGCGCTACTGGAAATTACAATTCAGGCATGAAATCAATAATTGTACACTTTAGTAGCAAAAAACCAAAGAAACTAAAAAACAAAAACGTTTCACAAAAATAAGCCACAAACATACACCAACTACAAAAACCGAAAGAAAAAAAACAGGATCTGTGTGAATTTAACCACGTGGAAGGGCGCCAGTGTCACGTTTATATGTCCTTGTGCTCCTATGAGGGATAACTAACGCCGGGGTTGAAATAAGGAGACAAGGATTCGTGCAATAGATATAATTAAAAAATCCGACTATGTAGAAAGTTTAGGGTCGTGGGGTTAAAATAAATTCACACAGTCCCGGTTCTGTCCCACGGATTAGGTACTCTCGCCTGGGGGGTACGTGACGTAGGCTGGTGCTCGCGGGTGCTTGTAATTGTGGCCGACTGTACTCGTGCGGCGTCCCGGCGATGTCGAAGGTGGCGAAGGGCGTCGTTCCCAGCCTCGTGGAGTTTGAACGTAGGTGTAGGCCTGAGCTGCGGTGGTACCTCCACCCAATTCAGAAGCCCGAACTTTGGACCCTGGAACGCGCCATCGAAACGTATTAGGAAGGCGGGTCCGGATACGAATTGTGAGCATCCCAGCGAGCGGCGGAGGAAAAAAAGGAAGTGCCTAGTGTAGCAGTGATGCCGTGGATGCTCACAATCAGAAGCGGAGATTACAATTCGTGTGGATGATGCAATAGCTAATCAACATTCAATGTTCACAAAATGAGGGTGGAATATCGAAACGATTGCGAATGTACTACTGTGATGGTGCGAAATAAATGGCAAAATGGAAGGAAACAGAAGCACCATGCATAGTTAAACTAAAGTTTAAAATAATTAATTACTCAGTACAGTTCTAAAAGCGTTATATAAAATAATGTACCACTTACCCAAATTGGGGTTGCACAACACACGCGAAAAACATTACATTAGGTACTAGAATGAACCCGAGGAACGTTTAGTGACGAACACTAGATTTCGGTTACGTGTTTATGTTTAACAATTAAAAAGGACTTGTCTTCACGTATATAGACCGAATTTCAAGATAATGTGACGTGCGTTCTAACTCGGTAGCAAATCGGGAGTGTCGCGAAGGCGATGCGCAAAATGCATTCCTCACGAGATGAGGACTTGTTAGCAAGGGCGCTAAAACGGCGCTTCGCGTGAGCGCTAAGATGTCGCCGATGAATTCATGTTACATTTTCACATTAATATGTGGTTTTAAAGGTTGTAAATTTGTAAATATTTGATTATGACATTAGTTGAAGTAATGTATATATTTGTTTTTACTAATTAGTATTAATAAAAAGTTATATATGTAACGATAACGTTACCGCGATATAAACGTTATCGTTACATATATAACTTTTTATTAATACTAATTAGTAAAAACAAATATATACATTACTTCAACTAATGTCATAATCAAATATTTACAAATTTACAACCTTTAAAACCACATATTAATGTGAAAATGTAACATGAATTCATCGGCGACATCTTAGCGCTCACGCGAAGCGCCGTTTTAGCGCCCTTGCTAACAAGTCCTCATCTCGTGAGGAATGCATTTTGCGCATCGCCTTCGCGACACTCCCGATTTGCTACCGAGTTAGAACGCACGTCACATTATCTTGAAATTCGGTCTATATACGTGAAGACAAGTCCTTTTTAATTGTTAAACATAAACACGTAACCGAAATCTAGTGTTCGTCACTAAACGTTCCTCGGGTTCATTCTAGTACCTAATGTAATGTTTTTCGCGTGTGTTGTGCAACCCCAATTTGGGTAAGTGGTACATTATTTTATATAACGCTTTTAGAACTGTACTGAGTAATTAATTATTTTAAACTTTAGTTTAACTATGCATGGTGCTTCTGTTTCCTTCCATTTTGCCATTTATTTCGCACCATCACAGTAGTACATTCGCAATCGTTTCGATATTCCACCCTCATTTTGTGAACATTGAATGTTGATTAGCTATTGCATCATCCACACGAATTGTAATCTCCGCTTCTGATTGTGAGCATCCACGGCATCACTGCTACACTAGGCACTTCCTTTTTTTCCTCCGCCGCTCGCTGGGATGCTCACAATTCGTATCCGGACCCGCCTTCCTAATACGTTTCGATGGCGCGTTCCAGGGTCCAAAGTTCGGGCTTCTGAATTGGGTGGAGGTACCACCGCAGCTCAGGCCTACACCTACGTTCAAACTCCACGAGGCTGGGAACGACGCCCTTCGCCACCTTCGACATCGCCGGGACGCCGCACGAGTACAGTCGGCCACAATTACAAGCACCCGCGAGCACCAGCCTACGTCACGTACCCCCCAGGCGAGAGTACCTAATCCGTGGGACAGAACCGGGACTGTGTGAATTTATTTTAACCCCACGACCCTAAACTTTCTACATAGTCGGATTTTTTAATTATATCTATTGCACGAATCCTTGTCTCCTTATTTCAACCCCGGCGTTAGTTATCCCTCATAGGAGCACAAGGACATATAAACGTGACACTGGCGCCCTTCCACGTGGTTAAATTCACACAGATCCTGTTTTTTTTCTTTCGGTTTTTGTAGTTGGTGTATGTTTGTGGCTTATTTTTGTGAAACGTTTTTGTTTTTTAGTTTCTTTGGTTTTTTGCTACTAAAGTGTACAATTATTGATTTCATGCCTGAATTGTAATTTCCAGTAGCGCTTATTTCGTGTAATTGTTCTACCCGCCCTATAAAAAAAAACGCAACATTTTAAACCAGGAGCTTAATATAGCGCTTTAACAATTAGATTTTATTGTTTATTATTTTAATTAGCAAATCAACTATTGAATTGGTTTTACAATTGCAGTACACATTAGTAGCACCCTTTTTATTTTTTATTTGCTGCTAACCTGTTTTTTATTTTTACTAATTTGGGAAAAACCAGACGTTCATCACTGATCATTTTATTTGTAACAGAACGGAGAATTTTATTATTAGCTACAATTTTTAGTTTAGATTTTGCTTGTTACCACTTACCCACTGGTTCAATTCATGATGCTTCCTGTCAAATATCTTTCACTTCAGAAAACGGAACTAGAATATGAGGTTCGGATCCGAGGTGCTACCGCGGCTACTTCAGTTGAAGAACTTCGTAAGCAAATTGTAAAATTAGCTTCAGAATACCCGTCCGAACACATATTAGAGTCTCCGCTGGATGTTCGACAGGACCTCAAAGGTTGCTTAGAAGTTCTCACGAAGATTCAGATGAATCTCGATGTATCTGATCCTAATGTGCCCACTATAATGAGAACGCAAAATATGTTAAATCACCTCCACAATCGTTTGGCAAGGATAACGTGTGGTGACGACACTAAAAAAGAGTATCGAGAGATAGTAGAAGGGTATAAACTTTTTTCACAAAGGCTCGCCGTTCTTCTGGCGAAAAAGCCAATTGCTTCAGCGAACGCCGCATCTAGTACAAGCGCCGGCCCTTCTACCGAGGCTGCGGCGATGATTCCGGATATACAAAACTTGATATCAGTGACGTGCGACCGTTCCGTAGCAGACTTAAGTAAATTAAAGTTTAACGGCAAGACTTGTGTGCGCTCATTTATACAGCGCGTCGATGAATTCATGGTTGCACGTAATATTGTTTCCACAAAAATTATGGCATTTGCGACCGAGATCTTTCAGGACGATGCCCTCCATTGGTTTCGCTCGGTTAAAGATAAAGTTTCATCGTGGCCAGAGCTTGCCGCCAAATTAAAAGAGGATTTTGACCAATCGGATTACGATTATCGTCTTATTTCTGAGATTCGCTCTCGCACACAGGGTGAGCGGGAGAACATAACCATTTATCTCTCGATTATGAGTGGGATGTTTTCTCGCCTATCCAGGTCTCTAAGCGAAGAGGAACAGCTCGAAATCCTACTCCACAACATTAGACCGTGCTACGCCAGCACACTTGCAGCTTCAGCTGCTACGATTTCAACCATCGACACTCTGCGTTCTCTTTGTCGAAATTACGAGACTTTTCATTCTCGTCTTACGCAATTTCAGGAGCCACCTAAAGTGACATCTGACACTGTTGCACCTGAATTTGCGTATGCTAAGGAACCAAATAAAAATACATATAGATTTAACAATAACACTTATAAACAAAATTTCACATACGAAAATAAGGCACATTATTCAAAAAATCAACATTTTGGACAACAAAATCAAAACAAAACACAACACCAAAATTATATACACACAGTGCAAGCAAACAAACAGCTACCTTACTGCCCCAGGTGCCGCAGTAACTCTCATCACATCCGACAGTGCCAAGCGAATAGGGACGTCTTTTGTTTTAAATGCGGACTGAAAGATGTTAAAACTCCTGACTGCACTGTATGTAATAAGAGTAAGAATTTAAAAAACTAGATGGGCAGAATTGTAGAAATTTCGACCAACAAGATTGGGACTCTTGGCTTGCGTTTATCAAAACGTTCTCTTCTACTTATAGAATATCTACAATTCTGCATTCTAAACCTCAACATGATCCTAGGCCCTATGTAAATATTAAAATTAATGATATTGACGCCTGCGCTTTATTAGATTCTGGTGCTGCAGTGAGCATATTGGGTAATAATGCCCATCAACAATTAGTCGACTGCACTTTGCAACAGGGTGATGAAATTTCTATGGTAGCCGCAGGTGGTCAATCCTTAAATAGTATCGGGTACATGCATTTACCCATCAGTTTCGAAGGTCAGTTTCATATAATTAAGGCTTATGTTGTCCCTGAGGTGGAAACGTCCATCATACTAGGCATTGACTTTTGGCGTGCTTTTCAAATTTGTCCTAAGTATTTGAACAGCATAACCTTGTCTGAATGCCCTCTTGCGGAGTTAAAAGTGACTAACCCTGACTCTTTTATCAACTCCTACGATAACTTAACTCAGTCGCAGAGGTCTATAGCAGACAATGTTATAGCTCAATTTCAATCTATTTCTATGGAGGAGAAAGGATTGGGGCGGACCAACCTGATCTCTCATAAAATAGACACTGGAGACGCGCAACCAGTGAGACAGCGCTATTATAGAATGTCGCCGGAAAAACAACGTATTTTAGTGGAGCAAGTTGACGAGATGTTGTCACTGGATGTTATTGAGCCATGTGAAAGCGCATGGTCGTCACCAGTGCTTATCGTGCACAAAAAGAATGGACAGCCCAGGTTCTGCCTCGACAGTCGGAAGCTCAATGCTGTGACAAAACGTGACGCGTACAATTTGCCATACGTTTCGGAGATCCTCGACAATCTTCGAGACGCAAAGTACCTGTCGAGCATTGATCTTTCGAAGGCTTTTTGGCAGATCCCTATAGAACCTTCAGACCGTGATAAGACTGCCTTTTATGTGCCATCTAGGGGTACGCTGCGTTTTAAAACTACCGCTTTTGGCTTGTGTAACGCGCCAGCTACGCAGCAGCGCCTGGTAGATTTATTGTTTGCCGACATGGAATTTAAAACTTTTGCCTATTTGGACGACATCATTGTCATAAGCTCAACCTTCGAGGAACATGTGTCTCGTCTTTTACGCGTGTTGGATAAGTTAAGGAGAGCTAATTTAACAGTTAATTTTGAAAAGTGTAAATTCTTTCGCAGCGAATTGAAATATTTAGGTTACGTTGTAGATGCTCGTGGATTGCGCACGGATCCGGAAAAGGTCCAAGCAATTTTAAACTTTCCCGTGCCAACAAGCAAGAAGGAATTGAAACGTTTTCTCGGTACCGCAACTTGGTACCGACGTTTCGTTCCGAATTTTAGTACAGTGGCTGGACCGCTTAACAAATTGACCTCGAACGGCAAGAAAGCACCACCTTTCCAATGGACGCCTGAGGCTGACGCGGCTTTTAATGCGCTAAAAGATTGCTTGGTTTCCGCGCCAGTCCTCTCTTGCCCGGCGTATGATAAAGCGTTCGAAGTTCACACGGACGCCAGCAATTATGGCATAGGTGCCATGTTGACGCAGACGTTAGATGGGAAAGAACACCCTATAGCCTATATGAGTCGCTCACTCACCAGTACCGAGAAAAACTACGGTATAACTGAAAGGGAGGCCCTCGCAGTTGTAGCTTCTCTCGAGCATTGGCGATGTTACTTAGAGAACGGCCATACATTCACGGTGTACACTGACCATTCTGCGCTGAAATGGTTCTTATCGCTGGACAATCCATCGGGCAGACTGGCACGCTGGGGTGTAAGATTATCTTCATTCAACTTTGATATCAAGCATCGACGAGGCGCCGAAATTGTTCGGTCGCAGTTCCGTCGCGACGACCAAACGTGGGGAAGAATCGACACATAATAGTAGATTATACACTAAGGGGATAAAGCACTGTTTTATGTCACGGGAGCGAATTTAATCCCGAACGTAACGAAGGACTCATAATTTAACTCCTGAGCGTAGCGAGGGAGTTATAAGTTAATTCCTGAGCGAAGCGAGGGAATTAAGACTGAGTCCTGAGTGCAGTGAGGGGTTCAACCGCCCAAGACTAAAACAGTCTTATCCCCGAGGTGTATACTCTACTTTTCACACCTTATGCGAGACAAAAAAACAGGCTCAGTAGATAAATAATGTTTATTTACAAATATTCAAAATAGACCAGAAGCACTGATTCAGACACAGACTTTACGCCTTTTACAGCTTTCCATTTGTCAAAATCGTTGTAGGCTTTTAGGTATTTTTCCTTTGACTTCTCTGGCAGCAGATTGTTGACAATGCCTATGGCATCTAATTTGATAAACTCAGGAGTCAAAACACTTTCATCACTCGACATTTTCAATATTATTTTTGAAATTAAATCTTCTATAGGCACCTACAAGAACTCGATTTGTTCGTCACGCGTGAACAAATGAAGGCGCGCGACGTTCCAATTTCGAAAGCACAAGCCGTGGTCCTAGATTCGAAATTCGAATTTCGAACACCGCGCTCCTCCGGACCGGGGTTCACACGGAGGCAAACTTCATTTATTTTGTCAAATCAAGTAGGCCTAGGAAAAATTGTGTTTAGCAAAATTAAACTTTATGCATATAGTAATAAGAATTATGAAAAGTGAAATCATATTATTAACCAGCGGGTTATAATGAAATTCAGTACAACATTATAACCCGGCTAATACCAAGGGATTTAATGTCTTGCTTTCGGTAGGGTTTACATGACCTATAATTCGGCATTGTCGAGCATGTGGTGTGAAAAAAACATTGTTACAACACAACGTGCACACAAAGTTTCGTTTTTGCGTCGACTTTGGATGAGAATTACTTTCATTCATTCACTGGCTCTCGTTCATTTTGTTGTCATCGCGTGACGTCTCAGATATGTTATTTTTGATTTTAAAACATGATAGTAAATAAATGTCAATCACATGTGTGAAGATGGAGGCATAAGGCCCATTGCAATTGGTACAACCTTGCGGCGACTCGTTGCTAAATTGGGTTGCCGTTCAGTAAGGGAGGAGATGGCCGCATATTTTCAGCCGCGTCAGATAGGTTTTGGAACCCCATTGGGTTGTGAAGCGGCAATCCATGCAACAAGGCATTTTGCTATGTCTCGTGAAGACAGTGATACTGTTATATTGAAACTGGATATCAGGAACGCCTTCAATTCTGTGGAAAGGGACGTACTTTTAGAACAGGTGAAAACCCGTACTCCTGCACTATATCCCTTTCTTTTCCAGTGCTATTCAACTCCTAGTAACCTGTTCTTTGGTGACAGCACGATCTCTTCGCAGGTAGGTGCTCAGCAGGGGGATCCATTGGGCCCTCTGGTGTTTTGTCTTGCGATGCAGAATTGTATAGCGTCGTTGCAGTCACCATTGAATGTATGGTATTTGGATGATGGCACTATTGGGGGAAGCTCTGATGCTGTTCTCGATGATATAAGCAGGCTGCTACCGGCTTTGAGATCGATTGGGATGGAAGTGAATTCCTCAAAGTGTGAGCTGTATCCGTGTGGTTCTTTGGCGTTTGATTCTGTGCCCAATTTTGAGTCAGTATTGCCAGGTGTTAGGCTGCTAGACAAGTCTTCGTTTTCTCTTCTGGGAGCGCCCATCTTTACGGAGGGGGTGGGTTCGGCGATTCAGGCTAAAACTCAGGCAATGGAGTCTGCTTTTTTGAATTTGGAACATTTGTCAGCGCACGTGTCACTAATTTTATTACGCAACTGCTTTGCAATGCCGCGCGTTACATATATCCTAAGGACGTCACCTATTTGGATGTTTGGACAGGATGTAGAGAACTTTGATCGTGTGCTTGGGCGTGGCCTTGAAACTGTTTTAAACGTCAGTTTCAACGAGACACAGTGGCGCCAGGCAGCTCTTCCTGTTCGTTATGGGGGATTAGGGGTCCGTTGCATGCATGACGTCGGTATAGTAGCTTTCCATGCATCATCTCATGCGGCGTCAGATCTTGTCAATAGAATCCTTTCTTTTGATGGTGGCAATATCTGTATCACGTATTTACAGGAAGCTCGGTCCGAATGGTCATCTCGTTTTGCTGAAGTTGTATGGCCGGATAATCCCTCGTCACAAAGGTTGTGGGACGATATTTTGTGTCGAGAGAAATACACAATAGACTGCTGCATGACGCTGTTGGAAGTGACGTGGCCCGGCTGAAAGCTGTCGCGGAACCTGAGTCCGGTGCATGGTTGCATGCTTTGCCGTCGCCACATTTGGGGACTTTATTGGACAACGACACGTTGCGGGTGGCGGTGGCCCTAAGACTCGGAAGTAAGGTTTGCGAGTCACACCGGTGTCGATGTGGGGTGATGGTCGAGACAGATGGACACCACGGCCTAAGTTGCGTGCGATGTGCCGGCAGGATACCCAGGCACTGCGCTATCAATGAGTTGATAAGGCGCGCTTTAGTCTCGGCGAACGTGCCATGTGTTATGGAACCCCTTGGCCTGAGCCGTACGGACGGTAAGAGACCGGACGGTCTTACACTGGTTCCATGGGCAAAGGGTCGTAGTTTGCTTTGGGATGCTACGTGTGTGAGTACTTTCGCTCCTACTCACCTCGCACACACGGTTAGAAAGGCGGGTGGAGCGGCTGAAAATGCGTCTAAATACAAGCACGATAAATACGCAAATCTTGAACTGGTGTATGATTTTGTCCCGGTTGCTGTCGAGACAGCTGGGCCGTGGTGTACCGAGGCCAAGAAGTTCATCAAAGACATAGGGCGGCGCTTAAGAGAAAGGGGCTGCGACCCTCGCTCTGGTTCTTACCTGGTCCAACGAATATCACTGGCCATTCAGCGTGGTAATGCTGCCGGTATTTTTGGCACGTTTGGTCTGGGTGAGTATCGGAGTGGGATGTGAGCTAGTAAGGAACTAGTGGTAATGTTAAATATAGGTGACGAAACCTGCGGTGGATTTATAATTTGTAGATAATTGACGAAGCATGTTGCAGATGCTGTTTGGTTGTATTGACGAAACCTACGTTGTGGAAATGTTTTGTATGTACTTTTGTCACGTCTGGATTTAATAGGCTATAATTGACATTTGGATCACATGTCAATAGTGAAATTTGTTTGTGTAATTGTGAGTGTCCGCACGAAAAGTAAGTGTCAAGGAAGTGCGAACGGAATTACTTCGTGTACTTTTGAAAAATAACTCCATTTAAGCCACGCGCCTGTGATGTTGTAAAGATTAATGAAATTATTGTATTTAAATACTAGGTTAGAATAGATTGTTTTCTACTGAAATAACAATAAAAAGCTATTGATAGACCATATAATTGTTAAAATGTTTAGTGTCGTTAGAATTACGACTTAATAGTTGTTTAAGCTACAGAAATGCAAGATTATTTAATACCTAACCGGGTGTCACTTAAAATCTATTTCTTCTGTTTCAACATTGTGTCAATAATGTGTCGACTCGTTCGTCAATTTATTTCGATTTTAAAATGGACGGAGCATGACATGGGTTCTCAAACTATGTTTTAATGTTTGACCGGAACAAAACCTCAAAAATGTTTTAATTAAAGAAACGTACTTAAATAGATACCTTCTTCAACTAATCAGAATATGGCTAAATTGGGCCCATTGTGCTTTATAATTTTATAATAGTATTTAATTGGTATTTGTAGTAAAAAACATTTATCACGTTATGTTAATTGATAAATCTTTAAGATTAGGTATTGTGAATAATACTTGTGGTCTGAGAGATCTCATATAGGTATTCATATATTTTTGGTGAGGTAGAGCACAGCGAAATGTCATCCCGCTCGAATTTGGAGCAGCCCAACTGGGGAAGTACCTCCACCTTGCAGAAGGCCACAGCCATAATAACACTACTACTTGCTCTGTAGTAGTGTTCCTGGAGGTGAGCAAGGTCGCCAGAGCTCCCGAGGATGCGTTGTGTTGAGAGTATAAAAAAAATATGAAAATCATTGATATAATTATATGTATAGGGTGAAATATTATTCACCGTTAAAATTTTGGGAGGTGATTCGGTGGGTCATCTCGATCAAAATTGATCAAATAAGTTGTATCCAAATCGCAAAAAAAAACCAGCTGTCCTGTTGTGTGTGTTTTGGTGAGCTCAGCCACCAAAATGTATGGAACAGCTGGTTTTTTTTTCGCGATTTAGATACAACTTACATATTTGATCAATTTTGATCGAGATGACCCACCAAATCACCTCCCAAAATTTTAAATGTGAATAATATTTCACCCTGCATATTAAGGACTGGGCCAACGGGCGGAACTTTGGGGCAAGAACGGTGGTGCTAATAGTAGCACCACCGCTGAGGCAAATGATGTTTATGCGACACGTCATTTGTCCCGTACAAATGACGTGGCGCATAGACATCGTTTTCCTCAGCGGTCTCCTGGCTACCAAAGTAACACCACCGTTCTTGCCCCAAAGACGCGCCCGTTGGCCCTGTCCTTAATTTGTCAACAGTCAATGATGAAAATGTGATTGATCTGTACCCTATTTTTCTTTAACTTTAGAACTTTATATATATATATATCTTATAATTTATTATTTATAACTTTAACTGAATAGGTACTGAGACGACAGTTGTCATATGTATCTTCTTGGTAACAACAGGGTATAATTGACCATTGCTAATAATATACTTACATGTGTTGTTATGAATTATGATTTTATTAATACTAACATTTGTTACATTGGCGACAATATACGAACAAATACAATTTCACAATTAGTCCTTTATGAAAATAACTAACATTTCACTTTATCTACTGAGTATTTGAGTAATATTGTACGAGTAATCCCTCCATATCGCAGTTTCGTCATGTTGCATAAATATTTAAGTGAGAAGACTTTAATGGATGTTCAGAGATTAAATGTTTTTTTATTACCAGCGATTTTGATTTCATCTTCTGATTTTGCAAATTCCATTTGAACAATATGATTATCAGAACCATTTATCTTTATGGGTAAGTGACAGTTTACAGATTTCTTTCAAAAATACTGTCGAAATAGTTATTTACGATACAAGTGCCGAAAATAGGAAATTCGCAACGAGTGGTGATACTCGTATATTAAAACACGACCGAAGGGAGTGTTTTAAATCGACACGAGTTGCGAATTATCTATTCGCACGTGTATCGTACAACGTTTTACTGTACATATGGCTCTTTAAAGTTTCGACATATGCACGGAAAGTGCACTTTTCCGCACTAGTGCAGGAAAGTAGCACCATATGTAGTGTAAATACTATTTCTCCAGTTGGCAATGTTGCAACATCGAATCTCTACTGAAAGAAAGCTCAAACTTTGAGAACTCTTGACATGGGGAAACTATAAGGGTTCCTTGTTGACTACGGAACCCTAAAAACCGGCCAAGTGTCTTCGTACTCGCGCACGAAGGATTCCGTACCATTATCAATATAAAATCACGTTTGTTGTATTGGAGCCCCCTTAAATATTTATTTTTTTGATTCTGTTTTATTAGTATTTGTTGTTATAGCGGCAACAGAAATACATCATCTGTGAAAATTTCAACTATCTAACTATCACTGTTCATGAGATACAGCCTGGTGACGGACGGACAGACAGACAGACGGAGAGCGGAGTCTTAGTAATAGGGTGCCGTTTTTTATAAAAATAAACAAATGCGCTTTGGATTGGAATCGCAATACGCTACCGAACCTGGCCTATTGTATATTATGGACCTGACATGCGAGTTAGTTCCGCCTCGCAATTAAAAAATATCCCGGTACCTAAATCGATATGTCATAAACCTGTATTATTAGAACGCTGTATTTCACCATTTACTTGCCTTCCTTGTATTGTGTTAACAGCAAAGCATGTACCAAGCTCTGTATCCAAGGGTCTGAAGTAATCACAGCAAGTAAATGACTTGTCATTCCAAGAACAGTTTGATAACATTTCCTCACAAGGAGTTCTAACCTGAAATCATTTAAGAATATTGAGACTGCAAACATCAACATCAACGGCGAGTACATCACTCACCTTCGGTTTGCTGACGATATAATTATGAAATCTATCTTGGCTGAGCTGAGTCCATGGAGGACTTAACAACAACGAAATTTATCGAAATGGTATCCCATATTTACTTAAAAACTCACAGTTTTCGAGATATGGCACCAAACTTTGGCAATTTTAGGCCAAACAACCCTCCTTTTTTGGACGTAACTTTTGTGAAAATTAGATAAAAATAAAAATCTCTCGTGGATTGTTAGAAAAGTCAATAAGGAACATATGTAGATTTTATATATGAAACTGCATAAACGACATACTAATATCGAAAACAGAGCTTTTTTGAACCATGTTTAAAAATCATATAAAAAAAAATAAAAAAAAATCTCGTGCAAATGTCGATAAAGAATTGAAGAACCGATAAGCGCTTGTGCCATAAATATATCTACAGTTTTGACGGAGGAATATCAACTCAAAACTCGTCAAAACTAGTCAAAAAGCGCGTGGAGCCCCTTAAGGGGCTCCCATACGCCAATGACCTTCGATCTGAATCCTTTGGTTTTCTTATGTTTTTTGTAGCTTATTATATTAATAACAACGGCTTTAAGCAATATATTATCCCATATTTACTTCAAAGTTCATTGTTTTCGAGATATTTGGTATCAAATTTGAACAATTTTAGTCCAAAAAAACTGGTTTTCTGGCCATAACTTTTGTGTTAATTGGTTTAAAATGAAAACCCTGGACCAGTTTTTAGAGACGTCACAGACGAACCCAAATATGTAGATTTCGTATATGTTAGATCTTTCACGTCAATAGAGATACGAAATAAGTGTTTTTTTAGACAATGATTAAAAAAATCATACAAAATGATGTATTCATTTGTTTCAAAATCCGGTGGACCAAAATGGAGATAAAAAATTGAAGAACCGATAGCCGTTTTATTTATAATTCTATCTGTAGTGCAAAAAAGGAGATACGATTCAAAACTTGACAAAAATTGATGAAAACCTCGGGTAGCCCCTTAAGTGAATAAAGATTTATGAATATTATATAGTTATTCCAATCGTGCATACAAAAGCGCCTTTATGGCCCAGCCAAGTTGAAAATGTCGGGTTGGCCTTTCGACCGGTTGGTGTCTGACCACTAGAGTGACGATGGCCTCAAATATCTAATCACCCTCGCGGCACCCAACTGACGGAGAGTATAGGTATTAAGAGTGGCTTCTACTGTGCGAGTGGCCAAGATCCTTTATGTAATGTCAATTCAATGTAGTCAGTTGTTTCCAACGACATCTATGTGCAAGCAGATTAAAAAAAAGTACATAATTTACCAAATTAGCATAGTAACTAAGATTATTCTTGACGCAGTCTGGCAACGGGTCCTCCAAACCACAGAATTGCGACGTGTAGTAAGTTATTCCTTTGAAATAGGCGAGTTCCTTCAGAACTTCTTCCATATTGAAGTCATGGTCTTCTCCCCAAAGCCTTCAAGTGTATAAAACTACGTTGTGGATTAAAAATTTACAAAAACAAAAGATGTAACTTCTCTACAATTTCAGGTTCATTTGAATTTCAGGAGGCCTAGGTCGATTATCAGAGCCAAAATAAGAAGGAAGTGGCTGCCGCGTCTTGTGAGAAAGTTAAGTCTTCTCCTTTCACTGCCAGTGAAATGAGAATAATAGCAATTACTTCACTGACATGATGATGATTATGATTAATTTTATTATAAGTACAACACTTCATAGACTTACATATCAGAAACATGTTCAATACGCGCGGAGTTGTCGTGTTCGCAAACCGCCACAGAAGGAAACTGGGTTTGCCAGTCTTTATATGTTGTTTCGACCACAAAAGAAATTGGATTGTTTTGGAAGGCGTTGTACTGGGCCTCTATCAGAAGGGATGACCCATACCAGGACATTGCGACGAATATCAGCCAGAAGATTCTGTAAAATTATCAAGCAGTACCTACTCGTTGTAAAATAGGTATAGATTTATGTGTCCCTTCCGCTTTCTGCATGTAGAAGCTTGATAGAAAATGAACCGAAATGTCCACAAATCGGCCAGGGCCAACCACCCCTTAAGAGGTACATATTTTGATACATAATATGATGAAATGTTATTCTGGTTGACGGTAGATGTAGCTTTATTTGGATACATAATATGATGAAATGTTATTCTGGTCGATGGTAGTTGTAACTTTATTTGGATACATATGATGAAATGTTATTCTGGTTGACGGTAGTTGTAGCTTTATTTGGATACATATGATGAAATGTTATTCTAGTTGACGGTAGTTGTAGCTTTAAGTAACAAACGCATTGCATTAAAAAAAAGTCTTACCTCTCTACCCAATGTCTCTTGGAATCGGCGATAAATCTGAAGCCATGTATAGAAGTTGTCTCGGGTAAACTTTTGATGCCATTCCACCAAATCTCAACATATCTTTTTACTTTTGTATTCATCTTACTTCGTACCCGACATGAGGTGAAATAAAACGAACACTGAACGTCCAAATTCGTTTATCAGTGCGTCATATCATAAAATCCACAATACACGATGATGCATAATTTACAAAAGCTCTAACATTACACAATTACAAAGTAGCAAATTCGACTCTAGGCCTAGCAACTAAAGTTCAAATACAAAAAAAACACACTGGCGTCGATCGAGCTTGTGATCTTGAACCCTGATAAGGTAATAAATAATTCAGACTAATTGTATCCCATTCCACAGCAGAAAGCTTCGAACGTATACAAAAAGATTTTATCGGCGGTGAAATGAAGCAGATGTTTGATTTATCTAACGTCATTACTGTTCCTTTCTGCGTGTAGATTTATTGCAGATAAGCTTTTATTTCTACTAATTACTTACTAATAACCGAAATCAAAGGTCTTTAAGCAATTACCTAACTTTGACCATGTGGGATCACACATTCAAGATTATCTCTGAAAGGCCACTTTTTCAATACAAACTTGTGACTAAAACATATAGGTAGGATCATTACGCTGGTTACGCGACCAGCTTCGGTTAGCGACCACCTGAAGGAGAAGGTTTTTTTCTATTGAAGATAACATCAATTCTACAGACCCTATTGAGACAAAGTCAAACTCAACAGGGTCTGTAGAATTGATGTTACATGCATTTTTTGTTGTTTTAGAGACATGTTGAAATAATACTAATAATTACACGGTCTAACTCGCGTATTAAATGTCACTACGGGCGACAGGTTTCGAACTCTGCGGGAGTTCTTCTTCAGGATGAGTGTTTTCGCGGCGGTGCCGCTTGGATCACTGCCCGCGCCCGTTCCGAACGCCGTGCGGCGCGTGACGCACGCGCCGACAGGGCAAGGGGAGGGGGGCAGTCTTGCGCTGGAGTAGTTGTCTGAGATTGCGGCAGGAGGTCGTCTCCTCCGAGAGACGATACGCACACTGAACTCACTGTGTCCACGGGATTGGCACAACACACTGTCCACTTCAATTTAGGAATAATAGTTAGCCATGTTGGCGGTAACATCCAATAACAATATTGAATCTAGTCATCATATTTTAATTGTACTGATGGGTATCATATTCGTTTTTCGATACATTGTTCCCCAGCTCGTTCCAGTATATAGGCCGGTATCTCGTGATGGGTTTGAAGTGCGGAGTAGGGGGCTCCAGGGCGGTGAGGTTTCGTTGCCTCTGACGTTGCCGCCGTATGTTCACCTCCCGGGATAACTTCACGGTGAAGAAGTAGAAGAACTCCAGCACGGATACGAAACTGAAGCCGGTGACGAAGCCGCATGTGGAGCCTATATTACCTGCGGTAAATATACATATTTGTATTCTAAGAGCCGCCTCACATTAGTCATATTGAGTCACTCGACGGTTACCGGCCCTTCAGGCGGGTAGCACCAACTTATACGATTACAGACCCACTAACGTTAAATTATGGCTGAAGCTGTCATCCCATATTAAACTTTTCAAACTTTCCATACATCCAGATTACAAGGTTTATTAAATCACACCTCATTCATCAGACTAAGCAAAATATTATGATGCAATAATTTTGCATAAAATGGTTATAATTGATCAGAATGTGAAAACGTTACGCGTCCTCTGCAGGTAATTGCAAAGTAAACTTTCTACTAGGTTTTATAAAACCCGTTTGGTCACTGGCGAACAGGCTAATCCATACTTCCATACTAATATTATAAATGCGAAAGTGTGTCTGTCTGTCTGTCTGTCTGTCTGTTACCTCTTCACGCTTAAACCGCTGAACCGATTTGGATGAAATTTGGTATAGAGATAGTTTGAGTCTTGGGGAAGGACATAGGATAGTTTTTATCCCAGAAATCATTCCCCAAGGGGATGAAGTGGGGGGTCAAAGTTTGTATGGAGCTACGATATAAACGAGTTCCACGCGGACGGAGTCGCGGGCAGAAGCTAGTAAGCTATAAAGTGTATATCCACCTATAACCAAAATTAACGTCTTTAATAATTAAAGTACCTGCCTTTGCTCGTGTTTTCTGTTTTGTGTGAAATCTTCATTTTTGCCAACATATACCTAGGTTAGGTACCTACTGGCCTATGCAAGAGCGATTATGAAAACCATATATAGACTACTAGCTTCCGCCCGCGACTTCGTCTGCGTGGACCCGGGATAAAAACTATTCTATATTTTAATCCAGGCTATAAACTACCTTCGTGCAAAATTTCATCTAAATCGGTTAAGCCGTTTAAGCGTGATTGAGTAACAAACATCTAAACATCCAAACATCTAAACATCTAAACATTCGCATTTATAATATTAGTAGGATAGCGACTATAAGAAACTACCTACATATATAATTTCAAGTCAATCTGACGACTCGAAGAAAGTGAAAAACAGTTATAACTTTATACTGTACTTACCCACGAGAGAAGTTTATATAACGCCGCGTTTACACTGAACTGTGGGTGAAATTACGCCTGTGCGTAAACGCGGCCTGAGGCTTGTAAAAATAAACTTACTTATCAAGTCGAACCACTTCATAATGACGTTTTGCCCGTAACAATCGGCGACTTCTTTACCGTATTTGATGTGAACAATAGAGGTCCCAGTGAAGTTGGCACCGACTCTGAAACATCGCAGAACAATACTGGTTCCGTATTATTCAGAAGCCGAGTTCAGTTCGTAGCTATTGTTGTGAATACACGGTTGAACTAACTACTGTAAACGTGGTTGTTGTGTTGTGCTGCAGACGATACCTACCTATCTACATACAAAAATAAATTGTTTGAATACAGTATTACTTTTTTTTGCATGTGAGTCACATGTTCTTAAGAGGGGGCGCTCCGCGAAATCGGGGTTCTTAGATTGAATATTTACCTATGACAAACTAAAGCGAATGCCAGGAAAAAGAACATACCAAAACTACATCATATTTGCAATTGAATCGTCTGAACAAAACCATACAAAACCAAAATTGCCTCGATAGAAAAGAACCGCCAAAACATGTCTTATTTTTACTCAATTTCAATAGTGTGAGGTTCCCGTGCATATAAATTAAGTAAAAGTTGAGTGTATAATAGCTTTTCACATTACCTAATGAAAGTACTAGCGGGGTATTTTTATGTAGTCCCTTTTCAGACTTATTGAGGTGAAACCTATTTGGCGTATAGGCCTTTTTTATTTAGCGCGATACCCTTTCTCCCGTCGCGTGTTTCGTGCGGTTCTGTATATCTTTTGTTGCCGTTCGCGGGCGGAGTCAGTCGTAATCGCTCCGCTGAGACGAGAGGACTACGTTCTGTGCTCTCACGACAGCACGATGAACATAATTATTTCAATAATATTGTGACCCAGTATATTCGTCCAGTGAATGAACGTATCATTACATTCCAGTAGATATTTTGCTACATTTTGAAATAATATATTTAAAAGTCGACCTTAACATATAGATCTTAAAGTTCAAAATACAACTATAAGATTACGCAGCGATCGGCGGGTGACCGGCTTCTTAGAATAATTTGTGCAGTACATGCAAAACTAGACGAACATTTTTCTGTCGATCGTGTATTTACTTTATGAAAGATTATCACTACGAGTATCACTATCACTAGGTACATAGTATAAAACAAAGTCGCTTCCCGCTGTCTGTCCCTATGTATGCTTAGATCTTTAAAACTACGCAACGGATTTTGATGCGGTTTTTTTTAATAGATAGAGTGATTCAAGAAGAAGATTTATATGTATAATATAGTATCCGTGCGAAGCCGGAGCGAATCGCTAGTTGAGAATAAATCCGGTTATGTTCAAAATCGATGTCTGAGAGGTCTAAATACGAATTCATAGTCAGAAATATTTCTAAAAGTGGTCGCATTATTTAAAATTTTTGAAACATTCGTTGTAAATTAATATGCGCGTTTTTTTAAAGAACAACATACATTGGCAGGCTTCTCGAGGGTTAAGATTCTAGAAATGATGTCCATTTTGAATTCCAAGATGGCGCACATTGCTTTTCGAAATTAAACTTTCGTGTGACGTGTTGAAACAGTACTAATAATTACACGGTTCAACTCACGTATTAAATGTCACTACGGGCGACATGTTTCGAACTCTTCGGGAATTATTCTTAAGGATGAGTGTTTTCGCGGCGGTGTCGCTTGAATCTTGTCCTGATTCAAGCGACACCGCCGCGAAAACAATCATCCTGAAGAAGAACTTCCGAAGAGTTCGGAACATGTCGCCCGTAGTGACATTATTGACATTGTTTGTCTTTAAAGTCATCACGGGTGTCGCTTTTAGGGTTATCGAGAGTGCAGATTCCAACAATTATTGCCTGCGAACTTGGACATTTTGATATTAAAAAAGTGAACATAATTATGCACTTTTTCTTTAATATGTTCAAAATTGATAACTAAAGGGCCAAAGCGTCTCCATTGTCTCCAAGTACGAATCTGAGATCAGAATTGAAAAATTTGGCCGCCACACAGTAGTGGCCTGAAAATCTGACTTTCATAGACATGATCGAAGTTTTCATAATATATTATAGTTTTTTTTTAATGCTACTAATAAATTCACGGTTAAATTCACGTATTAAACGACACGACAGAAAGGTTCTTCTTCAAAACAAACATCGAATACACTCAATCCTGAATAAGAACTCCCGAAGAGTTTGAAACATGTCGCCCGTAGTGACGTTTAATACGTGGGTGAACCGTGTAATTATTGTCATTTTTTTTCTTTAAAGTCATCACGGGTGACGCTTTTAGATTCCAACAATAGGGGCGTAGACACTAAATAAAATAATGTGATATTTTCTCGAAGAAGGATAAAAAAAATTGTCAAATGGAGAAAAAATCAACGCAAAAGGTTAAATAATCACGAAGTTATAAGTGTCCAAAGTTTTAAGAAGGGATGTGTTCTGTCCCTTTTTCGCAAAACGCAACTTCATATGAAACGATGACGCTGGAAGAATGTGACGTCACAGAAGACGGCAACGTGCCGCGCGCATCGTGGTCGGCGACGCCGTCGACGCGGCCTGCCGGCAGCATCCTGTAATGTGACGTCACACACCGTTTGCGTTTTCTCTCTCTAACAAGCAATATTAAAACGGTTGTAGCTTCGTAATTCTTTGAGATATCTGAATGGGATTTTCATCACTATGCATATTTTTTTGCCTTCTTTCTTTTGGAGTAATAATAATTTTCGAGTCTGCACCCGAATTATTGCCTGCGAAGTTGGACATTTTTATATTAAAAAAAGTGAACACAATTTTGCAGTTTTTCTTTAATACGAGTATGTTCAAAATTGATAACTAACAAGATAGGGGCATCGTCTCGTTCTATCAAACGGTGTCAGCCAGTGACGGACGCTCTATCCTGTCACTTATCGCGTGATAAGGCCGACCATGACACGGGGTCAGAATTGAAAAATTTGGCCGCCACACAGTGGCCTGAAAATCTGGCTTTCATAAACATGATCGAAGTTTTCATAATAAATTACAGTTTTTTTTTAATGCTACTAATAAATTCACGTATTAAATGACGCGACAGGCGACATGTTTCGAACTCTTCGGGAGTTCTTGTTTAGGACTAGTGTTTTCGATGTTTGTTTTGAAGAAGAACTCCCGAAGAGTTCGAAACATGTCGCCTGCCGTGACATTTACGTTAATTTTTTAACCGTGGATTTATTAGTAGTATTTTAGATATGTCTCACAAAAGTTTAAATTCGATTATAGCTGTTTTTTTGCTTTAGCCTTTTACGAGACATTATTATGCTAAATTACAACCCTTACGTGATTTAGTAAAAAAACGGAAGGTCATTTCAGTTATAGCTCTCGAAACTGACTTAGCTACTAGCGAAAATTATATCTTCAAATATAGGTACTTACAGATTTTGTCTTTCTTTCCACTTATTATAATTATCTATAGGTATTCATCATGTTTCATCTGACTGTCGGGGCATATACTATGCGAGAAGGAGCGGGGCAGCAATAGACGCATCAGCGCGGCAGGTACGGGGCGCGCGGGTGATTTCTGATTTTTCCCTGGCGATACGCCCCCTCTTAAAGTATCTATATGAGCATAGCTATTCAGTTTTTTATCTACTTATATTTTAGAAGATGCGACACTCTAACATAGATAGATACCTACTGAACTAAGTGGGTACATTGCTTTTCGTTATTAGTTACACGTATTTATTTCACGCGATTTCGAAACTTCCATAGTGTTTTTGATTTCCCAATTAACCTTATAGATTCAGATCATTAGCATTAGCCGTAGTCGTTTCTCAACAATAAAAAGAACAATCATAACATTCATAACCATAGACGAAAGTTCAAAAACATGTAATGTCAAACGTTTAGTGGAATTATCTTTGTCAAACGTCTCTTACGATGTTTTATTTTGGATAAAAATCTTTAGTAAATTTATGAAGAATGTCAAACCCAATAGTTCATACAGCAGACTTTGAAGTGTTTGGAAAAGTCCAAGGCGTCTACTTCAGAAAATATACTCAGAAAAAAGCATTAGACTTAGGGGTAAAGGGGTGGGTATTGAACACTCCCCATGGCACCGTGATTGGTCAGTTACAGGGTGCCCCAGAAAAGGTACAAGCTATGAAGAGCTGGCTACAGTTGGTGGGCAGTCCAAAATCCAGGATTGGAAAGGTTGATTTCAAAAACGAGGGCCTTGTAAAGTGCTGCAGCTTTCGGTCTTTTCAGATACGCCGTTAGTAGTGTTTTGTAAAATAAATTGAGTCTATATTATATGAAACATGTTTGTTTTTATTGCATTCCTTGCAACTAGTAGACTTAGATCTGATTCTCCTGAACCAAAATTCACTTAATCTGATGCGTGATGCCCAAGTGATGCCCCTCTTACACGTATTGCTTCTGTATGTGTTTCTGGCCTCGTAGCATGGTCGGCCTTATCACGCGATAAGTGACAAGATAGAGCGTCCGTCACTGGCTGACACCGTTCGATAGAACGAGACTGACGCCCTATCTTGTCACTTATCGCGTGATAAGGCCGACCATGATACGGGGCCTGCTCTTCGGTTATGGTTATCTACCCATAAATCTAATGTAAATAAACATTATAATAAGTGTTATATGAATATAGGTACCTGCTGTGTTTCTAATGTAAATAAACATTATAATAAGTGTTATATGAATATAGGTACCTACTGTGTTTGGTTGCAACTAATTACCTATGATATGAAGTCCTTTCTAAGCTAAAGTTACTCCTAAAACACATTAAGGACTTTGTAAAACCTAGTCCTTCCATTAGTTACTTCGTTTTCTGCCTGTATTTTCAGTGCTGACATACTGACATAGTGAAATAAAACGGTGGGTTTAACCCTTTGACCGCTTTTACTTTCGTGTCATAATGTGACGTACACGCCAGCATCTTGACAGCTAAAGAGCGAATATGAAACTTATCTGACAGTAAGAAAATTGTTTTGACAGTGTCCGCCATAACCACTTTAAAGGTTGTTGGCGTAGTGGGCACGACGGCACACGACCGATTTATAATTTTTTGGCGTTCAAAGGGTAAGTGAATAATATGTTTGACTATGAATCCACTAATAGCATATGGCGGTGGCATCAAGGATAACCGGAACATTAATATCTTCTTTTTAGACTGGGGCGCCCATCAGGTCATCTAAGCCACCTTTGAGTCAGGCATACATAAGTATAGTTGTATACGATATAGAGTTAAAGCAACACGCCCCCATATTTTTTTTTTAATCCTGTAAACATTTACACATTCTATGTTTTTGAATATTGGAGTATTTATAGATAAGTGTGTCTGAAGAGAACTTCGTGCTGTAAACCGTTGCTGTTTGCAAGTTGTTGGCGTTATTTTGACGATAAGTTCAGTTGCATAGCAACCTTTGCACTGTCCTGTTACAGGCCTAAACAAACGCCATTTCCCAAACAACAAAACCAAAACATACGTCGACAAATTCTCTATTCAGTTAAAGATACTAACTAAAGTTTAAATTAAAAAAAAATACAAAAAACAGAAACACAAATTATTCAGCATTGAAAATAAAAGAAAAATGGCAGAAAATGAAGCAGTGACATTGGCAACATCCGATTTTGAGGTATTCGGGAAAGTGCAAGGCGTTTACTTCAGAAAACATACACTGAAAAAGGCTCTCGAATTGGGACTAAAAGGATGGGTGATGAACACTGCCCAGGGAACAGTGGTCGGTCAACTACAGGGCTCTCCCAAAGCGCTACAAGATATGAAGGCCTGGCTGAAAACGACTGGCAGCCCAAAATCCAAAATTGAGAAAGCTACATTCAGAAACGAAAGTGCGATCAACAACTCTGCCTTCAAGTCTTTTGAGATACGTCACTAGTATATTTGAACATATTTCTTTATAAAATAAAATAACTTTATGTTTAGAAACTGGTATTTGTCCTATAGATCGATTTTTATCACAATCTTATCATATTCAAAAAACACGGGACTTCTCATGCGACCAAACCCTTCTTATAATTGGTCCATAAGAATCCTCACAAATATTAAAAATAATGAAACATGCAGACCACACTTCAAAAGATTAAGCATTTTAACATTACCCTCTATCTATATTTTGGAAACTTGTAAATTTGTACGGAAGCATCATTATTTATACACTCAAGCCAGAGACCGAAACACTTGCACCCTAAATCTAAGACATAGAGATAAAATAGCCCTCCCAATAAGTAACTTACAGTTGAGTAATAACAGCCCCCACATGACAACAATACGCATTTACAACAGTCTTCCTAAAGAAATAGCTGATGAGGTGAAATACACGTGGTCACAAGTTAAAATCATATTTAATAGAAAACTATTTTTAACCCCCGACGCAAGGAATCTGTGTATCTGTCTGTGGTATGGTAGCTCCCAAACGGATGGACCGATTTGAATGCGGTTTTTTTTGTGTCATAGATAATTCTATTCCGAGTGTTCTTAGCCATGTTTTATGAAAATCTGTTAAGCCGTTTTTGAGATATTGGACTTTAAAATGAAAATGTCGGGGGTTTTTCAACTTTTCTAAGTTGTAGTTA
Organism: Epinotia ramella; assembly: GCA_947578815.1. Classification (NCBI taxonomy): domain Eukaryota; kingdom Metazoa; phylum Arthropoda; class Insecta; order Lepidoptera; family Tortricidae; genus Epinotia; species Epinotia ramella. The sequence continues at coordinate 13,821,088 of OX388213.1, read as the reverse complement.
TTATTCACTGAAAGACTTCTTCAATGTAAAAAGATACCATTGACATGCTTAGCAGATGATATCCTAGATGTAAACGTGTAAATTTTATCTTAGTTTAATTTCCTAATGTGTACCTACGTTTAAAACGAAGGATTTGCTATACCCTTACAGGGTGTCATTTATTTATTTATTCAAATAATATTTACATAGCATTACAGTTGAACCAATACGCTATGAAACTAAATTAACTAAAACATAATTTGAAACAACATGAATCACGTACAAACACTCGATTGCCTAACATCCATCACTTCGCAAAATCTTAAACATTCACAGCACACAGCCGCCCAACTCCATGCAAACAGATCGCATTCCGGTGCTGATGCCAGAAGCGCATTGAGCGCCACAAGCGCACGCAACAGCGGCGAGTTTTTGCGCGACACGGTGCGCGCTGCCGGCACCGCCAGCAGGTCGCGGCGCCGCGGCCGCAGGGTTACCCGAGGGATGTCCGGGACGAACAGTCTCAAGAGTTGTCCGACCAGATCCGGACAGTCCATCTGCCCACGCAGAACCCGACACGCAAAAATTAACAGCCCGTATTTACGCCTTACTTCTAAGGAGTTGTAACTCAGAGTACCTAACAGATATTTCGTGGGGTACAAAAACGGGTAGTACCCGTACATTTTGCGAATCAAAAACCTAAGAAAGGCTTTCTGTACCTTCTCCAGAAGCAAGACGTACGTGGACTCGTGTGGACTCCACACTAGTGACGATGACTCCAGCTTGCTTTTTACCAACGCGTTATAGACCATTTTTATGGCCCCCGGGTCGTAAAAGTCACGGGCGTTGCGGATTACAAAACCTAGCCTCCGATAACAATTGGCAGCGGTCACGTTAACGTGTTCGTGAAAACTTAAATGTGTATCGAAAATTACTCCGAGATCCTTCACTGAGGTAACACGATTAATAGGTTCCGGCCCAAGCATATAGTTCGCATGTAGCGGTGCACGTGCGCGACTAAAAGAGCACACACAACACTTAGCAGCGTTAAAAAGAAGTTTGTTTTCCAAACTCCACCGGAAAACCAAGTCTACGTCATTCTGCATGGAATCACAATCCTCCTGCTGCATCACGCCATAGACCAGTTTCAAGTCATCGGCGTAGAGAAGACATTTAGCAGACTTGGGGACTAATGGCAAGTCATTTATCATTATCCCAAATAAGAATGGTCCCAATATAGAGCCCTGACTCACGCCAGATCGAGTGTGATATGGAGGAGATACAAAACAACCGTGCTGAACATACTGCTGCCGATCACGTAGATAACTAGCCAGTAATTTGAGTAATCTGGGAGAGAATCCAATGTAACACAATTTTTCCAATAGAATGTCGTTATCTACGCGATCGAAAGCCTTACTAAAATCGAAATAGAGGACGTCAACTTGGACTCCCTTATCCAGATGCTCAGAAACAATATCCACCAGAGCCAAAAGATTTGTGTTGACAGAGCGATTTGGTCTAAACCCATGCTGAGCGTCACTTAAAAATGGCCTAACTTGTGTTGAAAGGGTCCGGTGAAGTATAAGTTCGAACAGCTTTGCTAGGGTGGAAAGAACTGCTATTGGCCTGTAATTTTCCACAGCCGAAGTGTCATTTGATTTTGGAATAGGACTAACTCTTGACACCTTCCAAATATGGGGATATGTTCCTGAATTCAATGCCAAATTAAAAATGCATTGCAGAGGGGCTTTAAAATGTTCTATGCACCCCTTGACAATAAAAGCTGGCAACCTGTCCGGTCCTATAGCACAATTGGGCTTCAGACGCTTTACACCCGCCTCCACCTGCTCCAGCGATAAAGGGGGTACATTAATACAGTTCGCATCACAATACCGAACATCTCTCTCTCCAATGTTAGGGTCAAGAATGGGAACATCGGGCAAAAACACCCCCGAGAAATATTTTGCGAACACATCAGCCACATCACACGTCATGTTGTACTATAGACTGTAAGATATTTAAGACCTGTTGTAATGTCTACATGAGAGCAATAAAGTATTCTATTCTAATTTTCAACTTCATCCTAAACGCTACTATCCATACTAATATTATAAATGCGAAAGTGTGTCTGTCTGTCTGTTACCTCTTCACGCTTAAACCGCTGAACCGATTTGGATGAAATTTGGTATATAGATAGTTTGAGTCCTGGAGAAGGACATAGAATAGTTTTTATCCCGGAAATCATCTCCCAAGGGGATGAAGGGGGGGGGGGGGGGGTGAAAGTTTATATGGAGCTACGATATAAACGAGTTCCACGCGGACGGAGTCGCGGGCAGAAGCTAGTGGTAATTAAATATTGATCTATCAGGGCAGGTGACCACAGCGCAGCGTGAAAGGAAAACCATCCTTATCCATTTGGAATTGGATTAATTTTCTATACATTGGAAAACATATTTCTAGTTTTTATTTTTACCCGAATGCCGAAGGAGAGGAGGGTTATGTTTTTCGAGCGTATGTATGTATGTATGTATGTATGTATGTATGTGACCTTATTCTTTGGCACGCCCTGCAGCCTAAACCGTTTGACTGATTTCGAGTCGTTGGATTCCTCTTAATCGTGCGAGTGACATAGGCTATACAATTTAAAAAAAGCAGTTAGGTTTTTTGAAAAATCTTTTAATTTAATTGTATAACGGCCATTTGTATATTTTGTATCACCCAGGTGCCCATTACCCGTCTACTAGCTACTCCTAGGTGCTTGACGAATATTGACTGGCCATTTGATCTGTGTTGCCTTTTTAGACTTGCAAAATTATAAAAAAAAAACATAAACCTAGTATGGGACTACATTACTCACAGCCAATCTTCCCTATCTTCATTATGCAGACTGTTCAAGTAGTCTGGATAGATGACGACGTTGTTGAAATCGTAGTAATACATGGTCTTGGAGCATGATGGATAACACATCGGGCAGGCGATACCGCCTCCCACCTTGTCGAGTTCGAGCTCAGGTGGTATCTTTTCCACTTCGGGCCGGACGCTGACAGATTGAGCTGGAAATCAAAAAAAATATAAGACGCTTTTACGTAAATTCCTACAGTTTTTTTTTCGTACACCTTTCTAGGAAAAGCTGTGGTAGCTGAGTGGTTCAGGCTAGCGACAGGAGGCCGTGAGTTCGAATCCTGGCTCACACTAATGATTTTGACTTAGGTATGTTATGTACGAAATATCAATCCAAATATCGCGACCTGTATAGATCTGCGAAGAAATTTGTAGTTGTATGTGCAGTCTTAGTTTAAGGCGCCGTAGGTTCATGGTCTTCTCTCCCTCTCACTGAGCATAAGCGTGAGCGAGATGGAAGTGCGTGCTCGGAAGCGCGGATAACATGTTTTTTAATTTTAATTTTTTGGCCGTTTAAATAAATAAAAATGTAAACACTGATTTCTCTCAAACATGATATTGCCGATTTTTAGAAGCAATTTTAATATTTATAGCTTTTGTGCATAATTTGTTACAAATATTTTAAGTGTGTTTTTGTGTGTTTTAGACCTATGTTCGTGATTTTTTTCTATAGAGCGAAATTTGCTTAATCATGTTTCGAAGCACTGATTTCCCTGCAGAAAAGCCTCAAGATTACTATTCGTATTTTTTTGAAACCATATTATTATTAAACAGACGCATTATATTGTTTCAAAAACTCTGTTCGCTTAACTTCGCTGAACCTACGGCGCCTTAGGGCCGGCGCTCACTGAGGGCGTGGCACGGCATGGCACGGCAGGTTGTACTGCGGCATCCCGCGGCGTTCCGTGGCATGCCGTGGCATCCCGTGGCATGCCTGTGCGTCTTCTCCCTCCCTCCCGTCGGTGCGCGGGGGCAAGGGAGGCAGAAGACGCACTGGCATGCCACGGAACGCCGCGGGATGCCGCAGTACAACCTGCCGTGCCATGCCGTGCCACGCCCTCAGTGAGCGCCGGCCCTTAAGCTCGGCCAGCGTGGGTACTATAGGCGGTTCCCTGTACATCATACCATTGCAGCTCGCTGCTGTGTAAAAGCTTGGTAACTACCTCAATTGACCTTGCTGTGAGTGACGATGATTGATCTACGAATAGTTATCACTTTAAATGGTGTTGCAGAATTCACGTGTTAGTCAACTCGAGTAATCATTAAAGATTGGTACATCGGAATCTGATGGAATATTTGTAACTACATTCGTTACTTCAATAAGAATGTGAAATGAAAACCATGAAGGTGGTCTCGTGTTAAAGGAAAATATCATAGTTAAACAAAACAATTAGGTAGGTATAGAAACTTTAAGTTTACTATAGCAATGATTTGACGACCGGTTAGCCGAGTGGGTATTGACGCTGCCTACGAAGCTGAAGCTCCTGGGTTCGAATCCCGGTAAGGGCAAATATTTCTGTGATGAGCATGAATATTTGTTTCTGAGTCATGGAAGTTTTCTATGTATTTAAGTATTTATATCTATTATATATATATCGTCCTCTAGTACCCATAACACAAGCCTTACTGAGCTTACTATGGGACTAGGTCGATTTGTGTAAGATTGTCCCCTAATATTTATTTATTTATTTATTTAATGATAGGTACGTCCTCCAGGCAGGGTTCGAATATCCGAAAAAAACCTGTACCTACCTAAACACTATTATCGACAGCTTTCTGTCTTCCCGGCCATAACTCCTGTCTCACACCGACGTTATCTCTCGTCTCGTCATCCGTTATCGTATGCATCCCTCATACCTGTGCTCAGTATCTAAGTCCGGTGTAATAACCCCAATTTTTCTACTCACCGTAATATATCCCAAGGCACGGTATATCCTGCATATCACAGGTCCTACCATTATAGATCTTGGGCATGTTGAACGGAGTGCAGTTGCAGTTTTGCAGCAAGAACAGCATGCGGCACTTGAGCATACAGTCACTATGCGTGTAGAAGGGGAGGTAAGAAGATTCATCGTAAAACAAGCAGCTGCGGAGTTTCACGGATACGTGCTGGATGTCGCGGGAGGCCTCGGTGAAGCTCGCTGTCACCATTACCGTCATCTGTGGAGATTATGTTAGTGTTAGGATTTACAAAATAATCCAAAAAAGTTTACAAATTCCGGGTAAATATTTCGCTGTACTACCTACCGAGAAAATAAAGAATGATTGCAGAAGCTTGCGTGCTCTTATGAGAAGTTTTCGTTATCTTCCACTTGATTTGTCTCCAGCTTCATGCTCAAACGCCAACACAGTTAACTGACTATCCTGTATTTATATGGTCAGTTAGCTGTGTTGTCTATAGTATGTAGACCAACAAGTAGGGACGGATAGCAAAAGTATTTGTGTGATCGGATCGGACCAACGACTGGGTGACCTGACCTGTTTACGTCGACGACGCTTTCAATCAAATCAGAACCGTGCGAGGGCTTAGTTCCTACTTAGTGCTTGTTAAATCTGTGTCATGTTAAAATGGATATAAGGTACCCACTTAGCGACTTACTTGGACACTGGGGCTTATTATTTGCATGGAAAAACTTCCGCTTGGTGCATCGGGGAAATCGTAAGCGTCTGAGAACTGCAACTGAAGATTTCATTAAATTATAAGTTAAGTATTCATGATCAGAGTAAATGGTAATAACAGGTTTATGAATTGTTAAGTTAAACAAGGGGACCAATGATTTTCAGTTTCTTTTTAGCCACGACCACTACGACCAGACAAAAAGCCGATAGACGAACCAAAAGGGCCTCGGGAAGCTGCAAACCGAACCGAATGAAGGGCAATCCTAACTCTGTCACTTAAACCAAAGATTATTAAGAAAAGGCTTTTCAATAATCTCTGCTTAAACATAGGCTCGTGGACATGTATGCGCATACTTCCGGTTCTCATCTAAGTGCCCATACTCGCTTTTTGGTGGAAAGTCAGAACTCGAGCTCTGTCAGCAAGCCATGGAGCGCACGCAGCTCATTAGATGTCAAGCTAATAAAAGATCGTTCGGCGGCCCGGCGCGGACGTTGCCCAAACACCAAGACGTTTCCATTGTCCCCTTACGACCCGCGCATCGTGCCGCCGTAAACGCCGCCCAAGGCGTAGGCTAGGAAACAATGCCTAGGCTTTAAACACAAATAAACGAATGTAATGGAGCACAAACCGTCGAACCGCGTGATGGGATATTATAATAAAAGTCGTCGCTTTCGTCTATCTTAAGTAGCACTTTGAGTCCCATATCGAAGTCGAAGCTTGACTTATTTCCGTACTTGTACATGTCCATGCTGCGGGTACCGCTGTTTCTGCTGAAATATACAGTGTCGGTCGGGAAGATTTGTATTTTGAAGGCACTACATGAAACGTGGGAGACATGGAACACACTCACGCACAGAAGGCGGTACCTCTGTCTTTTCTATTCCCAAAAGTTAAGGACACTGAAGCTTAAATTGTGGGTGTGAAGTAAGTGTAGGTATAATAGATCGATCTTAGCATAGTTTCAACTGTTCAGAGCAATGGCGCGTAGTTAAGTGTCCAAGAGGCAACCGGATGGCTCGCGGTATTTGACCTCCCGAAATGTTGTGGAACCGCCCTGTGCAACCCAGATTGAGCCAACTTGAATTGGGGCGGAAATATAAAAAATGTATGAAAAAATATTATTTCATTATTTCCGCTCAGTTTGGGTTGCACAAAAGTTTTTTGCAGTTGTAAAAAAGAGGCCAAGTCTCGAAACTCTTCCACCGTAAAAAGTTGTGATATTTTTCATAGAGCCAAGTCTCAGGCATTCTTATTAATCTTTATTTGCTTGCTAAATAAAATTTTGTGACTTGGCAATCACACAATACTACATAATTTTAGGTAAGTATGCAAAAATCCATAAATACAGTTAAGTTGATTTGCCACGTTGCAGAATTTTATTTAGCAAGCTAATAAAGATTAATAGGAATGCCTGAGACTTGGCTCTACGAAATATCTCACAACTTTTTACGGCGGAAGAGTTTCGAGACTTGGCCTCTTTTTTACATGGAATGTTTTCTATGGGATGGTTTTTAGAACTTACTCTTCAAAAATATCGGACTGTCTAAGATAGTTGAATGTGCAACAAAAACCGTTCATAGTGAGTCGAAAGTTGAACAGCTGGTTGCAGTCTTGCGGTTTTTCATTCCAAGCGCATCGTAACAGCAAATCGTCACAACGTGGGGTTAACTGTAAACAAAAATAACAATTATAATTATATTGTGTCACATCACATTGCACACTTTAAAAATAAGATGATACTCACGTTTCGCATAAGCTCTGTGACGTCATAATCACCCAGTGCAATATGGAGTTGCTTCGCTCGCATGTTCTTCCCTTTCATTTCACTCAAGCCTTGCAAGTTGTATAACTGGCCCAGACCAAAAAGGAGAGACACCATCTCCGTTTTATTGTACTTCTTGTTACGTTCCTCCTTAAGCCTGAACGAAAAGTAGATCAGCATACAAAAGTAGATGAGCCAATTTGAAATCCTAATGATTTTGTAACTTACAGTTTGTCGGCAAGCTCAGTGACGGCGCGCTTGCTGATCCTATTGTTCGAGCAAATGCCCACAGCTGGGAAGATTATGGTACTAACGGATATGCCCACAGGCATTTGAGTGGTTACTAAAGGCGCCTTATAGTACTTACTAAAAGTAAGCCACACCAAGGATGCTGAACAAATCAGCGCACTGATCAAGATTATGACCCAAATGATCCTGTAAATATAAGAGCACTTAGGTGACATAATAGTGCTATGTGGCGTAATAGCGGGCGCACTGCAAAGACGCGAAATTACGACAAACAAGACGAAGCAGGCAGCAACTCAAACAAGTTCAAAACAACTTGTTACGAACAAGTATCTTAGTTAGTACTTTCAAATACGCGTGGTTGCGTACCTCTCAATATGCGTGGTGTTATCATTGACTAGGTGTTTGAGTCCACAAATTGATGATTCGGAACAATACTGTTTCCCGACCGTCTTCACACTGTCTTTTATGGTTTCAGATTTTGAAGGTACTGGTGATTTATTGCGATAACGTTGTCGATATGCTAAAACGTGAGGAGAATTCTCTGTATTCATGTCCGGTGTTTTGTTTTCGTCAACGTACAGGTAAGTAGGTACTAGTTTTTCGTTCCAAAGTAACAAACTACAAATACACTCGAACAAATGACTGCTGCGTACGGCGGCACATAGTCGTCCAGGCAGCTAGTTAAATATTCGATATCTGTGATAAAATCAAACCGCTACTTTAAGCCGGTCATTTGTTTTGATTGATGGATTCTTCTCGTGTTGATAGATAACGTAGCCTTATTTTATTCTAATTAAGCTTGTCCAGTAGGTACATGTTGCACAAACCTTACACACATGTAATAATTATAGCCTTCGAGGGGATTACTTATTCGTAGGCCATTTTGTATCTTGAACTAATCACGTGCTCTGCCCGGCAGCGGCATACCGGTTGCAAAACTGGTTACCAAACAAAAATAACCATCTTCGTAACCAACCACATTCTCTCAAGTATTGCTTTACCTTGTGTCGTGGTACGAAGTGCTCCCAATACAAAACATTTACAGTAAGTAGGTACCTACATAGACGGAGGCCGGTCTTATTCTGCCAGCCATCAACGTCGAAATTGTTAGGTACACGGTATACATAATTCGGTCAGCTAAGCAATAAGTTTCGTTTGAAACTAGTAACCTAAGATGACGGTTGTTTTTGTAGTTCATTATTACATAATTACCGCACAACGAACATTTCAGACAATTATGATAGCCGGTTCGGTGGCCGTCACGAGGTCTTCTCACCTTTCGCTGGCTGGCAGTGGCACCATCGCCAGTCACGTGAGTTTGCGCAAACTAATCTACAATCCCAATCTCTAATATTTCGGAAGCAACAACTAAGGCCGCATTTTGCACAAGGTTATCATTGTTTAATTAATCCTCCGTTTGCTGTTGATTTTATACCGATTTGTTTAGTTCTCTGTGCAATTTGTCACAGTATTTGAGTAGGTACAACACTAGTTAGTCTTAGTTTGCACCTGATAAAGTACCTGCTTTCGATAATTAAAACTTTATATCGGGACTATTATGTATATATATTGCGTTTCTAGGTCTCCTAACTTTCAGGAACGGGGGTGACGTTCTTAATCGAGCGACTACATCATGGGGTTTTATGATGTACCTAGTCGCTCGGGAAAACATCAGCAAGGTGCGTTCAAGGGAGAAAATCGTATCGTATATGAGGTTCTAGGCTCTGACTTGCACAGGGTTGTTATTCTGTATGCACTCATGCGCCTCACCTCACCTCACCCGTCACGCCTAACGAAACTAGGCCCTACGCTACGGTTAGTTACTACGAATCGCGGCGTCTAGATATATTTGTCGTTGAGCTTAAAATAAGTTACAGCCCCGCTATTCTGTAACTTGTTTTAAGCTGACCTCACCGTTAGAACAGCGGACGTGTCTGGGTTCGCCCGAGGTGAAGCGAGCTGTAGTGTTGTGAATACAATCACTGGTGGGACTTAACGCAACAGTGGTGGTGACCGTTCTTAGATGCCCGAAGCGTGTTCAAATGTGAAGCAACTGCGGTATGGACTGGAGATGCACGAAATAATAATAGGATGAAATAAAATAATTAGTGTTTCGTGAAGTGCAATGTGATTGTGTTTTGGATAGTGGGCGGAATATTAATATTATTTTTAATAGACAGGTAAATAAGTTTAAACAATTGATTATTAATACTTATTTCAGGCTATTATCAATTTACCTACTCAAGCTTTGACTTTTTTCACAATAAAATGAAAACTCACTAAAACGGAACAAACTCGGTATTTAAATTAATAATTCGATAAATAAGATATGCTTATAGGTGATTGTTTAAAAAATACGATATATTTCATCGACCTGAAAAAAAAGCTTGTTACCTAATATTGTAATTGTAACACGTAGGTTCCTGGATACACATATTACACATACAGCATGATCCGGTTTAGGCAGATTAAACGAAACAAAAATATATAAGCGCAGGGCCTCTTGTTTTACCGACTTTCAAAAAGTAGGAGGTTATATGTTCCACTGTATGTATTATATAGATTATTTTTATTTATGTTTACCAATTTTTCTGTCAATCGTGGACCGATTTTCAAAATTCTTGTTTTATTCTAAAGAGTAGGTACCCTATATATTCCTGAGGTGGTCCCATTGTCACTAAAGTCAGGATCTGATGATGGAATCCCAGGGAAATTGAGGGCAACCATCATTTTTATAGGCACGCATGTACAGTCGCCATCAGATATTTGTGAGCACTTTGGCCGCTCCGATATATCTGATGGCGACTGTAGTAATTTCGGTATTTTCGCAAGTTTGGTGAAGTGGAGCTGGTATGAATTATGAAGACCACAGATGACTTATGAAACTCCTCAATGATGTAAAGTATGTCAAAGATTCCGTTGAAGTAGCAACTAATGAAGTGTCAAAGGTGATTCGAAAATCCTCAAATATTATCGGCCTACATAAAGCGACTTGGGTTTTTTCTGTAATAATCAACGCATTTGCTCTCGGAAAGCAGTTCATGTGATAAAGTGGAATGGAAACGCGGAAATGTTCACTCATGTGGCTTGGCGAAATACTGAATTGAAGTCCGAAACTTTGTTTTTAAAGTAAATTATATCACTAGTTAAAAATACAATATAAATGTAACTAGTATATCATAGCACATTATGTTGGATATGCGCCTACGCAAGAGAGACCTCATAAACCAAGACGACTAGCATACGATTTCTAAAGCCCAGAAGGTATTAAGAGGAAACACTAAGGGCGAGATATTGAGAAATAGGTATTTGTAAAATGTATTGCTGTCGCGCCAACCTCAAGCCTCCCCCCGCAGAACGCGATAGAGACAACTGCAGCTTGGACCGAAAATACCTATTAAAAGTACTTACATAAAATCAACGTTTCGTAGTCCCCTGATATCTTCTCCAAAACTTGACCTATTAGTAAGTATCTTTTTTATTAAAAATCAAAGAAAGGCTTTGGCCGTGTTCCTGTTTTCCTTTTTTTAAATAATCTAGTCAAAATTGTTTTCTGGATGTTTGAACACAGCGGAAAATCTGGCATTTTTCTTAGGTTTTTAAAGGTTAATATACAATACAATACAAATACTCTTTATTGCACACCTCACACAAACAAAGCAGTTAAAAAGAGAAACAATACAATAACATGTAGGTAGAGGTAGACAACAGGCGGATAAATATCTCTTTTAAGAATAAATTTATGAAAAAAAGGAAAACATAGGAACATGTCTATAGTAGCCATAGATTTATGGAAAAAAAATATTGCTCTACTGCCATTATCCAGGGAGAAAACAGGGGACTACGTTTATATGGAAAAACGGCCCTTGTGTTTCCTCTTAATGTGTAGGCACTACGGCGATACAATTTAAAATACAATGCAATTTCATAAACACAACCTCCAACGAAGTCTACCGACCGACCGCACATCGCTAAATAAAATTTAAATTTTATTATACCCAGTGGGTAGTACTTAATACAATGTTACATAAACTAATAACGTGTGTAAAGTTGCTCGTTCTCGATTTTCGCGCTTTGTAGCCTTGTGTTTATTATACCTATTGCCAAAATACGTAAGCTTATTTATTGCCTGATTATCATTTTAAGATACATACATTTCAAAATGTTGTCTGGAAAGATCTCTTTAAGCGATAAAATAGTCTGTTGTTCCCATTATTTAATACCTAAGCCAATTATTGTAACATATTTCTCTCATGTCGTGGTGCAATAAAGAGTAATTATTGAAGTGAAAACTTCTTTAGCGGCGCTGTGCACTTTTTGTGATGGGGAAAAAATGTTAAACTCGCGACAGGTCACTTGACCGACAGATTCGTCAGATTGAAAATTCGTAAGACGGACACGTGACCTGATCGAAGAACTGTTACAATGTCATTGAGTTTTCACTTCTGCCGGCACTCCCGGAGTGCAACCCGGTCTTTTTTATTATCATATAAGCTCACGTCTGTATTCCAAAAAGAGGTATTCCTATTCCTACAAAACGTTTTTGAATTAAGTATGGCATAATGTTTATTTACGTCACTCCGGGCGGTACGTGAGATTTACCGCCCACGGGCGCAGCGGCAAATCTCCCTTCACACCCAGGAGAAGACGTAAAATTGTGTACGCACCACGGGCGTACTATAACCGACCGAGCGAAGCTAACGAAGTTCTCCGTTTCAACTTGGGCGAAAAAGCGTTGGTATATCCGGCTATCCGGCTGTTGCCCTTTACAGGTCGCATTTCTCAACCGCTACTTGTGAAATTTTGTGAGCAGGTTAAATAATTATGATAGATTTTTTGTCGATTCAGCGTTTTTTAGGGTTCCGTAGTCAACAAGGAACCCTTCCTTACAGTTTCGCCATATCCGTCTGTCCGTCTTTGCGGCTTAGCTCTTTGACCCTTACTACTAGACATGGGGATATAAATCAATCGCGCCGAGAAAATGGTAAAAAAAGTTTTTTTTTCATGGTACACCTCCCCTACACGTAAAGTGGGGATGTATTTTTTTTCTCGTTAAACCCATGGTGTGGGCTATTGTGGAATAGCTTGTTCAAAAATATTATATCAGGCTTCTAAAAGCTAATTATCAATTCAGTGGTCCATTTCATTTGTGTGATATTGGGCTTTAAAAGCCCTAATTTTTGTTAGAGTCACGTGTCCCCACGCCCTGCCGGTTAAATGGCTGCTACTGGGAATATGAAAAATATCCTGGCAGTACATAATATAATGAATTTAAAAGGAAAACTATCACGGCTAAGTCATTACTAGTTACCGAGTAATAGTCGAGCAACTTAAAATGTACTCTAAAGGTCAACTTTCGTACAAATTCGGCCGACTGGTCTACTCGTATTTACTTGGCGCGTAACAATTACAGACAGGCAACTACGGAACCCTACACTGCGCGTGGGCCGACACGCACTTGGCCGGTTTATCCGGCTGCGCTTATCATATATTGACACTGGTTTTAACAAGGTTGCTGCTTTATTCTTGACGTTCTAGATTTAAATGTAATGTTTTATATGACTTGCCATGAATGCTTAACGTACTTACTCCTCTCTTCGGTTACCTTGCAATCTGGTGGTTTTATTATAGGTTATGGGCCCAGCACGCTTCCGACTGCGGAACGACTGCGTGAGCTTTCCTTACACGTTTGTATGGAAAGCTCACGCAGTCCCCAATAGGGAGTATTTCTGCAGTAATGTTCTGCCACGACACATCGCGTCATGGCAGAACATTGCAGAAATACTCCCTATTGGGCTAAAAAAATAATAGGGAGTATTTCTGCAATGTTCTGCCACGACACATCGCGTCATGGCAGAACATTGCAGAAATACTCCCTATTGGGCTAAAAAAATAATAGGGAGTATTTCTGCAATGTTCTGCCGCCAGAGTGCAGCACTAGCACATACCGTAAACCGTTTTTAAATGTCCGTAGGATGCCAAGATAACTCAATACAGCTTTTTTACTACATGAATAATAATAAAATTATCATAATTTAACATATTTTCACGAATTATTTGATACTAATAAATATGACATATGACATGATGTGTCACGGTGCTTTGTTTACGGTATGTGCTAGTGTCGCCCCCTACCCTACGCAGAGTTTTGAGTAATATTCCCTATTGATAGTCATAATTATTTTGTCTTTTTTTTTCATTTATTGGAGAGTAAAATGTATAAATAGTATAAATAGACAATATAAATAGTAACTGAGAGCGGGTGGGCGGCACTTTCAACGGGAGGGAACTTTGTCCATACTGTACGGTAGTACTCTTTATTATACTGTGCCGAGACGGACGCTAGTGGTTGTAAGCTAACTTCACTTCGTGCTTTCTCTCAGACCGAACAGAAAGAAACGCGCTAGACGCGGTAATTCAAGCTGATTGTAACGTGTTTTGATGTAGCAGGAGACTGAGGTAAAAACCGAGGGACAAAATATAATGTACGTTTTTTTTAATAATTTTCGCATTTAAGGTAAATTTAGACAAACACATTGAAACTATATATATTATACATTTCTATTTTAGTGCAGATATAACGCAAATACTCAAAATAAAGTTATGATGCAGCCTTTAAGCTTTCATTTCGTCCGAGAGACATGCTAGGCAGGAGACTGAGAATTTGGCACTTTAAAAGTACAAATTGAAAGATATATATTTAGGAGTGAGCAAATATTTAGTACCATACTAGAAACAATTTAGTTGTACAGTCTCGATCGTAAATCAATACAATTTTCCTACAAAAACTATACAAAATAAGGTGAGCCGCGGAAAATTCCCTTCCGAGTAGAACCACCCGTCTAACAAAAGTTTAACACGTTCACTGCGTTATGAGATCTAAAACATCTCTTACGAGTCTTTCATTCAGTGCGGCGCCCGATTTCGTATTTCGCACCTCTGTGCGGGAGGCAATAGCAGGTGAATTACTACGAGTATGATAGAGACAAATATATATACTTGCTTCCTACTAAAAATTGAACACACCGACGTATAAATAAAAGTTTGAGATCGATTAGGTCCCAAACGCACTGAGTAATAACTTTATTCATTTGGTGCGTTATGAGATCTTTTGAGTGTCCTAAATCGCAGGCCTCGTAGCCGCATGGAGGGGAGAGCGAGTAGCGCGGGCGCCGCACATTTTGCTTTAGTGTTGCTCAAGTATCGAAGCGAAAGGCCGCGCGTTCGGTTCGAAAAAAAATCTCATCGCTTGGGGGTTCATGGGTAACTGATAAAAAAGTGGGATATTTTAAATTACTTTAACTATGTATTCATAAAAAAATATTGTTTTGGACAAATATTTTTGAGATCCTATATACCAACTGTATACTAAATAACATATACACCTTATTGCAGAATTTCCTGAGGGAAGATGTACAGACCACGTTTTAAAACGCGGTGATAAAAAAAGACGTTGCGTGGGCTGTTATAACAAATTAAGGCTCACAATGAACAGCACAGAAGCTTCAAAAAAAACAAAAAGGATAATTACCCACTGTGTCCAATGTAAACAAACATTGTGTTTACCATGTTTTAACGAAAAGCACTTCCCTTAAAACAATTTTTTTTGAATAAAATATAGTTATCGACTATTAATGTTTTATTTCAATCCCATCACTAGTCCCTCCACAAATTTAACTAACTTCAGTTGCGGTATGAGATGAGATACAATCAATACCCTATATTTGTTTTCTATTTACTCTGTATATTTGTTCAACTCCTCGCCTAGTGCGAGTGGAGTGAACTGCCACGCGTTTCGCGGGTCATATAAGCCAGTGGATTGGCTACAAAACGTGCTCAACTCACCTGATTCCGGGAGGCGCGATGTTCGCTTCAACTCCGGTTAGTATCTGTCAAGGTTCAGTCAACTGTCAGGTCAAGTCAAGTTCAATCAAGAAGGTCTCCGGGCTGAAGAAGCAGCCGTTGTGTTCCGGGGCAGTATCGCCAACAATCCGCGGCGTCAAATCACCAACTCTTCCGATGTCACCGAAATATCCACACAAAACACTCGGACACCCGTGTGTCTTCAAAGCGAGCGATATTTTATTATTTATTTATTTTATTTGGGACCCGCTCGAGCGGTACGAGCGGCCCGCCCATGCGGAACAGGATGCAACGCGTTATCCCTGCTAGGGATACGCCGCCCACGCACCAGCCACCGCCACGCCCTTGGAGACCGTGTTATTGCCCACGGCTTCGGTTTGTGTTTGGGGCCCTGGCGGAGGATCAGCCTGCGTGCGCTCTCTCCTTGACACGGGAGCGCAAGGCTGCATGGTATCCAGTAGGTTGGTGCGACAGTTGGGCTTGGTTGTGAAACCCCACCCGGAAAGTATACGTGGGGTAGGCAATGTGACAGTGTCAAATCTGGTAGGGCAGACCTTACTCACCTTTGGACCGGGTCCCACTTCACGCGCGAGGATTAATGCTCCCGCGTTAGTATTGGATGAAGTGGTGGGGAGACTCCCCCAGGTGAAGCTGCCTCCAGAGGTTCGGAGTTTGACAGCTGGATTAGTTCTGGCGGATGCTGGATTTGACAGACCTGGTCCGATTGACGTGTTGCTGGGTGCAGACGTTCTTGGGCGGGTGCTGTTGAGCGGCAACCGTACCTTACAGCCTGGCGGACTGGTTACACTGGAAACGGTGTTTGGCTATGCTGTAATGGGTTTGGTTTTAGCGGCTCCACCGCCTCCTACTGAGGAGGGCTGTCTGGTTGGAACTGCTCTTTCAGAAGCCGTGCAACGGTTCTGGGAGATTGAGGAACCATCTACCGCGTCGCGTATGAGCCCCGAGCAGGAAGAGTGCGAACGGTTTTACCAAAATAATACTGGGCGCCTCTGCTCTGGTCGGTTCATAACACGACTTCCTCTGCTCATCCACCGACCTCCTCTTGGAGCGTCACGTGAGATGGCTGAGAAGCGGCTGGTTTCGATGGAACGCCGAATGAGAAGAGATGCGCTCTTCCGGCAGAAGTATGTGGACTTCATGAGGGAGTACGAGGGTTTGGGACACATGTCGGTGGCTCGGACGGACTGGAGTACAGTGGAGCACTGCTTCCTGCCGCACCACGCGGTCCTAAAATCCCCGGAGTCCAAGATTCGTGTGGTCTTTGATGGGTCCGCGTCCACCTCGACTGGGGTGTCATTGAACCAGTGTTTGCATGCAGGTCCTAAGCTGCACAAGGATATCACGGATATCCTCACAAATTTTAGGAAACATCAGGTGGTGTTCGTCGCCGACATCCGGATGATGTTTCGGCAGACAGTGATCCATCCTGATGATCGTCGGTATCAGCTGATCTTGTGGCGTGAGAGCCCTGATGGACCGATGTTGGTGTACGAGCTGAATACGAATACATACGGCTTGAAGAGCAGTCCGTACATTTCAATTCGAACTTTGTTAGAATTGGCGTCTCGAGAGAGACTGAGGTTCCCTCGAGCGTCCGCCATTTTGGAACGGGACTTATTTGTCGATGACGTGTGCACCGGGGCAAACAGTGTCGAAGAGGCTTTGGTTTTGCGGGATGAGCTGGTGGAACTCTTGCGGACGGGTGGATATGAATTGCGCAAATGGATGTCCAACTCACCGGCCGTGGTGGCCGGCCTCCCCGAGGATCACCAGCAGGATCCGCACCTGTTCGAAAATGTTGAGAGCCCGCACATGTTGTCAGTCCTAGGCGTGCAATATCGACCAGTCCAAGATGTGTTCACCTATCGGGTGGAACTGGATTCCCCGAGGGTCTGGACGAAGCGGCTTGTGCTGTCCACGGTGGCCAGGACGTACGATCCGAATGGATGGATCGCGCCGGTCATCTTCACGGCGAAGGCATTTATGCAGCGCCTGTGGATGGTCCAACTGGGTTGGGATGATCCACTATCCGGAAATTTGTTGAGCGATTGGGAGGTTTTCTTCTCCACGCTCCCGGAGATAAATCAGGTCGAACTGCCGCGTAAGCTGTTGCCGGCAGGGAAATGCCGAGTAACCCTACACGGGTTTTGCGACGCCTCCGAGCGAGGGTATGCAGCTGCCGTTTACTTGCGGACGGTCAGCTCCGCCGGATCGGTCGATTTGCACTTGGTAATGGCGAAGAGCAAGGTGGCTCCCCTTCGCACGCGTTTGACAATCCCAAAAATGGAATTATCTGGAGCGGCTCTTCTTGTACGCCTACTGAACCACGTGGCCTCTACCTTGAAGGACACCGTGAACCTTGAGGAGAGTGTCTACGCATGGACTGATAGCCAAATTGTATTGTGTTGGCTGCAGTCGTCATTCCATACTTTGGAGGTCTTTGTGGCCAACCGGGTCTCGCAAATCCAGAATTCGGAGACTGCCTTGGTTTGGAGACACGTGCCAGGTGAACTGAACCCAGCGGACGTGGCGTCCAGGGGTTGCACGGCACCTGAGCTTGTTGCCCACTCACTGTGGTGGAGACCAGATTGGTTGTTGGAACCGGAGACACTCTGGCCTGCCAGTTGTGTGATTGGGACCCCATCCTCTGGCTTGGGTGTCCACCTTGTCGAGACCGCTCCAGTGTCAGACACTGCTTGGTTGCTAGAACGGTATAGCTCTCTCGACAAGCTTGTTGGAGTGACCGCCTGGGTCAAGCGATTTATACACAATTGTCGCCACCCTGACAACCGGTCACGCGTTAGAGTTCTCGCCACAGAAGAGCGGAATGCCGCCCTACATCATTGGATTAGGGTTTTGCAGGAAGAACACTTTGGGGACGTATTGAAGCCCCTGCGGCAGGGACGTCCTAAGCTACCGAAGGCGATAGCACGCCTCAACCCGTTCATTGACGAGTCGGGTACACTCCGGGTTGGAGGACGGCTCCGCAACGCTAGCTTGCCGTACTCGGTGCGCCACCCCATTTTGCTGCCTAAGAAGGGGCATCTGGTGGAATTGTTGGTGATTGACCGCCACATAAAGAACTCGCATGCCAGCTGCAATGCACTCTTGGGCATTTTGCAGCGAGACTTTTGGATATTGAACAGCCGACGGGTTATTCGGAGCATCGTGTTTCGGTGCTTGCCTTGCTTTCGGCTCAAGGCAGCCACGATGCAGCCCCAGATGGGGGACCTTCCTCCCGATCGGGTCAACGAGGCTAGGACCTTCTCTAGGGTGGGGACCGATTTTGCGGGACCTTTTTTAGTGAAAACGTCGCGACTTCGAAATGCGAAGGTTGTAAAAGCGTATTTGTGCGTTTTCGTATGCCTGTCGACCAAGGCTGCTCATCTTGAACTTGTTGGTGATCTTACGACGGAGGCTTTTATTGCGGCATTGGATAGATTTGTATCCCGTAGGGGACTCCCATCTCTGATCCGGTCAGATTGTGGAACCAATTACAAGGGTGCCGACCGTTATTTACAAGATGTTGTAAAATTTTTATTTGAAAATAAGATTGATATTGGAACAGACCTCTCCCGTCGGGGTATCACCTGGACGTTCGATCCGCCAGGCTGCCCCCACTGGGGTGGAATCTGGGAGGCTTGCGTGAAGCAAGCAAAAGCCCATATGTATCGGGTAGTCGGTCAAACTGTATTGACTTTTGAGGAACTCGCGACGTTGTTTTGTAGAATTGAGGCCGTCCTCAATTCCCGTCCGTTGTGTCCGCTCAGCTCCGACCCAAATGACCTGGAAGCGCTCTCTCCAGGCCATTTCTTGATTGGTCAGCCACTTGCAGCGTTGCCGGAGCACCCCCTCCGGGACGTACCCTCCGGTCGTTTGTCGCGCTACCAGATGCTGCAACAAATGGCTCAGAACTTTTGGACCAGATGGTCATTAGAGTATTTGCATGTTTTGCAGCAGCGCCTCAAGTGGACTGACAAAACCAGTCCCCCCAGAGTTGGAGACCTTGTGCTAGTTAAGGATGCTAACCTTCCGCCACTGCGATGGCGCCGGGGGCGCATCGTTAATTTGTTTCCCGGTAAGGACGGGACCCCTCGGTTTGCCGAGGTCATGGTTGGGGACTCGGTTCTGAAGCGAGCGGTAGCAACCCTATCGCGACTTCCCCTAGTATAGCGGACCGGCTTAGAGGCCGTTCCGAGGCGGGTGATTGTTCGGGCCGACCGTCTGCCCGCCCCCTTAAACTCCTCACGTGTGTACGCCTCTTTTGAGTCTGTGGTTTTGACAGTGACACGTTGTCAAGGCGGAGGAAAAAAGAGATAACCTCGTTGTTGCGGACCCGAAAAGGAAACGAGTGTTTTTGGATAATTTGGAAACGCATTTTCCTTGTTTTGTGTAATATCGCTCGCTTTGAAGACACACGGGTGTCCGAGTGTTTTGTGTGGATATTTCGGTGACATCGGAAGAGTTGGTGATTTGACGCCGCGGATTGTTGGCGATACTGCCCCGGAACACAACGGCTGCTTCTTCAGCCCGGAGACCTTCTTGATTGAACTTGACTTGACCTGACAGTTGACTGAACCTTGACAGATACTAACCGGAGTTGAAGCGAACATCGCGCCTCCCGGAATCAGGTGAGTTGAGCACGTTTTGTAGCCAATCCACTGGCTTATATGACCCGCGAAACGCGTGGCAGTTCACTCCACTCGCACTAGGCGAGGAGTTGAACAATTTTTGTGGTAGCCTTATATTTTAGCTTATATTCTTAGCAAACTTGGCCGCTTATAGCAAACTGAATAAAACAAATGCCTTATTACCAAACAACAAGCTATGAAAGGCTTTCCAAATTACAATCAATCAAATATGTGGCTTATATTTGCCTTCAAATATTCTCCAAATTAAATTGTACCAAATACTCAAAATCACCTTCCGGAGGTTGTAATCTCACTAATTTGCACTGCAAGTACAATAATTTCGTGAAATCTACAGTACAAAACACTTGCAGTGCCACAAAATAGAGGTTTTAAATAGTTGTAGCTAAATTTGGTTTTAACAAATAACCTCAAAATTTTTACCCAAAAGGAAAAAACTATCAAAATTCGCGTTTTTTCTTTGTGAGGAACCACGCTCTGGGTACCAAAAATTGTTCAACTCCTCGCCTAGTGCGAGTGGAGTGAACTGCCACGCGTTTCGCGGGTCATATAAGCCAGTGGATTGGCTACAAAACGTGCTCAACTCACCTGATTCCGGGAGGCGCGATGTTCGCTTCAACTCCGGTTAGTATCTGTCAAGGTTCAGTCAACTGTCAGGTCAAGTCAAGTTCAATCAAGAAGGTCTCCGGGCTGAAGAAGCAGCCGTTGTGTTCCGGGGCAGTATCGCCAACAATCCGCGGCGTCAAATCACCAACTCTTCCGATGTCACCGAAATATCCACACAAAACACTCGGACACCCGTGTGTCTTCAAAGCGAGCGATATTACACAAAACAAGGAAAATGCGTTTCCAAATTATCCAAAAACACTCGTTTCCTTTTCGGGTCCGCAACAACGAGGTTATCTCTTTTTTCCTCCGCCTTGACAACGTGTCACTGTCAAAACCACAGACTCAAAAGAGGCGTACACACGTGAGGAGTTTAAGGGGGCGGGCAGACGGTCGGCCCGAACAATATTTGTGTCGAAACTGCATGCGAACTCGTCTAAGGATAGAGCAATGGATTACCTTCAATCATATACAAAAATAATAACGAGACACAGCTTTTTGAGCGAAATTAGCGAAATTTTCGAAATCTTTTTTTATGAGACTGATTGGGTCTCATACGCACTGAACTAAAGCTTGGTTATGAGTTATTATAGGTCACAAACGCACTGGCTGAAAGTTCATTGAAAATGGACCCGCAGTTAACGTGTTAAGAACCACTTCTCTAGAGCGTTGACCAACGCGCAACGTGAAACATTTCGATAGTAGTTACAACTGTTTGAAAGTGAGTTTATTTGACCTTAACCAAGTCATTGTGTCACGCAAGGTGCCGGTTGCGTGGAACATGAACTCATCTTTAAACATCTTCGCTCGGTAGATAACTAGATACATGTCCAAATACATATACCTACGAGTAAGTAATCATGTTTTGATTTATTTGGTCTATTTAGCCGCGATTACAAGTAAATTGTAACCGTTAACCGCTTGGCTACATGAAATTATTTTATATCTAGATTAGATCATAAAACTGTAACCGATATATCGGTGAGAAATAAGTACCTATCTATACGTATTTATAGATTCATTGGGTATCCTGTGTTTGTTATTACGTAGTTAATCTACAGTAGGTACTTAGGTAGCATGTAAAAAATGGGCATTGGCTACAGTACTATAAAAACTTTTATAATTTCTTGGCCAGCTTAAAACTCACTCAATTCAATTTTTGAAGTGGATACTTCTTTGCTCGCGTTCTTGTATAGTGGTACAGTTCAAAATGTATCACGAGATTTCCGGAATAACTTTTTGTAGAGAAGCCTAATCTGATTTCAAATAATTGTTTGTTACATGTTTTAATCCTTCTTTATTTGCCATTAGTTGTTAATCACAAAATGTTATTTAGTTTATGTGGCGGACATGAAAATAATGATGAAATGACCGCCATTTTCAATGTATCGCGAGTCGAATGAGCTACGTCAGTCAATGTTGCCATATATATTTCAAGAATAATGACCGGGCGTCAAATGCCAACTCGGTCAATTCGCGTGTAGCTGACACTGCGCAAAACAATGTCACTGTGCATGCCGAACCGCGGCCCCCCTGCCCCCTCCTCGCGGGGCCTCCCGTCAACGCTTCATCAAAACCACGTCGTCGTTTTGCTGACGTCGTTTCTGCTGGTGAGCCTGTTCCAGCCCGCCGGAAAGCCAAGTTCAAGTTCCATACTTTATTGATATCTACTGTATTGTATAGACCTAAGCACCTCATTGTATATTATCCTCCTGTATAATTAACTAGGGCTCGCGGTCGTGTCCGGGTTTCGTGTATTCGTGTCGGGTACCCGTGCCCGTGTAACACGCCCGCGGGTTTAAGCGACCGGTCCGAACGGATCCGTGTAATTAGCGTACGGGTACCCGTGTACTCGTGTACACGTGTACACGGGTACCCGTGCGCTAATTACACGCGGGTAGTACTACCCGTCTTTGAGGTGTGAAGCTAGGAACTATCCCGTAGTTCTAAGAATGTACATACAAGTACTAAATGAGTGTTCGTAGCTTTGCAATTATAACATCTTTTTTTTGTGAATAAAAATAGCAGATTAATAATTGTAACAAATTATAACAAAGTACGTAAAGTTCGCCTTCTCAAATTCAGATTAAAAAAAAAGTACGAATCCATCCTGTTATAAATGTGAAAGCCTGTGTCTTTCTGTTACCCCTTCACGCTTAAACCGCTGAACCGATTTAGATAAAATTTGGTATAGAGATTTGAGTCTGGGGGAGGGACATAGGATATAAACGAGTTCCACGCGGATGGAGTCGCGGGCAGAAGCTAGTAAGTTTTATCCCATAAAAAAACATTCCATGTAAAAAAAAGGCCAAGTCTCGAAACTCTTCCACCCTAAAAAGTTGTGTGAGATAAATATAAATATAATATAAATATATTAGGAGACAATCTTACTCAAATTGACCTAGTCCCAAACTAAGCAAAGCTTGTACTATGGGTACGAGACGACGATAAACATACTTATATAGATAAATAAATACTAAAATACCTAGAAAACATCCATGACTCGGGAACAAATATTCGTGCTTATCACACAAATAAATGCCCTTACCGGGATTCGAACCCGTGACCTCTTGCTTCGTAGGCAGCGTCACTACCAACTAGGCTAAAGCGGTCGTCGACTTTGATATTTCGTAGTACCAAGTCTCAGGCATTCTTATTTTTCTTTATTTGCTAGCTAAATACAATTCTGCCACTTGGTAATCACACAACTTTACTACATTTATGGATTTTTGCACACCTAAAACTATGCAGCATTGTGTGATTGCCAAGTCACACGGTGGAAGAATTTCGAGACGTGGCCTCTTTTTTACATTGAATGTTTTTTTATGGCATCTCACTTCTTTGTGTAGGTTATTGTGTTATATGATTGCAGTCTCATTTTTGCTTTTTATTTTTTTCCCCCACTCACTGCAAATGTAACTTAGTAATCCTATATAGTTATATGGGCTGGCAAAGTTATTTATGCGTATCTAGAAATTTGGACCGAAATTTGCAAAATATTTTAGTTTTACCTTGATTCAAACACTTAACACTAATTTTGTTCTAAATTAGCGCTTTTGTTGATCGGCCAGTGTGTATGTGAGTGCCAAAATTTAGAAACTTTGGTTGTAATTCTTTAACCCCTGATTCAAATTGAATGAAATTTGAAATATACCGTGTTTATACAATGCCTGCTTGGTAACTGAAAATTAAGATTTTTATTTGAGCTTAAAATGTGAAAAATAATGTAGTAGCATTAATCTAGTTTTGGTGTTGAACCAGAATAGTTACCAGCTCTTATTGTAGATGTTAGAAATAATGACGAGATTAGCACGACCTTTTATTTATAACCTCACAAAGGGAAGGAATCAGTTATTAAAAAGCATGTATCTATTAAGAATTGGTCACATTTATTTCAGATTGTGTGGGCCTTTACGAACTCTCAATATCACAAATTAAATATAACACTACAGTATCTGACAGAAAAAAAACTAAGAAAATCGCAACAATATGATGTCATTTTTTTAATCACAACTGTTGAACAATAACATAGGTATAAATATTTATTGCAGATCATTGTAATGAGGCGAGCATAGTAAATAGCTAAACCAAATGTACTAAATGATAGTAATATCCCATAAAAAACATTTCATGGAAAAAAGAGGCCAAGTCTCAAAACTCTTCTACCTTAAAAAATTGTTAGATATTTCGTAGAGCCAAGTCTCAGGCATTCTTATTAATCTTTATTTGCTTGCTAAATAATATTCTGCAACTTGCAAATCACACAACTTTACTGCATTTATTAAATTTTGCATACCTAAAACTATGTAGTATTGTGTGACCCCTTCCACCTCCCTAATATATCCGTTCAGCGGTAAAACACCACAGCTCAGGTCGGCGAAGATAACAGATAAAGAATTATTACCTGCTTTAGAACGATGAAGTTCGTGCCTATTTGAAAGTAAGGCCCATAAAACCCTTTTCGCCGACAGGCGACGAACAAAACAAACAAAGGAAACTCAGGAGTCTTAAGACGTAAGTAATTAGCTTCCATTTTTTTGTTGAAATTTCGACTTTATCGCAAACGCATAAAACTTAATATTGCTTTGGAATTCAACGACTTGTTTATCAATAGTTTACCCGCTAAGAATTTTGGGTTTATCCAAAAAAAGTTGCAAGACACTGACAATGCCTATACAAATTATAATCTCGTTGCTGCAATTACTGCAAATTATTTTTACCTCTTTAAACTACATCAACGATGTACGCCCGAAATTGTAATATAAAATCCTATCAAAAACGCAAGCAGAAAACTACTTTATCATGAGAGCACAAAATCGTTTTTTGCTTGCATTCATTTGATAGAATTTACTCTAGTTTCGGATATGCTATACCCTTAAATTACGTTACCGTTATCCGATATCGAAATAATTACGGCATACTTTGAATCGGTAACGTAAAAGTTAACGTATCGTTTTGTTTGAGTAGGTACCTTTATTTTAAAATGATAACGGTATACTTTGAAGCAGTAGCAAAATAGTCGCAATATCGTTTA
Organism: Epinotia ramella; assembly: GCA_947578815.1. Taxonomy (NCBI): domain Eukaryota; kingdom Metazoa; phylum Arthropoda; class Insecta; order Lepidoptera; family Tortricidae; genus Epinotia; species Epinotia ramella. Next base: position 13,795,904 of record OX388213.1, on the reverse strand, counting down.
GTACGAGTACCTTTTTTTTTTAATGATAACGCTATACTTTGAAGCAGTAGCAAATTGTCGCAATATCGTTTTGTTCGAGTACTTGTATTATATAATGATAACGGTAAACTTTGAAGCTGTAGCAAATTGTCACAATATCGTTTTCCTACCTTTCTTTTAAAATGATTACTGTATCCTTTATATAGGTATCGTACGCAGAGTAATGTTGCAAGTATCGTTTTGATTCAGTGCCTTTATTCGGTGCTCATGTTCAACCTCGTGAGTAAAGGTACGGTTTAAAACCGTATACCTTGCAATACCTTTATTAAGTACCGTTAATTAAAAACCTTAATTTCGATACCAAATTCAGTCCCTTATTTAGAATCATAATGGCATGTACGGTCGAAGTAAATGAAAGATTGGCAAATGTCAACTCTATTTGAATGACGTTAAGGATCAAAAGTGCTAAACATTAAATTTCCTCGACTGTACAATACAATAAGCGCTCCGTTAAAATTAAATAGTTCTCATGAGGTCAGCCAGCCAAGAAAGTGGTCTAACACTTTTGGACCTTATTTTGCATGCAATAAAGTCGTAAAGCGGTAGAACACTTTCTTGGCTGACTCTACTTACCTACTCTTTTTGTTAAGCTATCATATCTTTAAGCAGCTATTAATAAAAGTTAAACAGTTTGCGTGCCCTTTGTTGGGCAATCATTAAATAAAATACTAGGTTTATACAATACTAGCTTCCGCCCGCGACTTCTCTTGAAAAACTATCCTATATTTTAATCCAGGCTAAAAACTTCGTGCAAAATTTCATCCAAATCGGTTGAGCCGTTTAAGCGTGATTGAGTAACAAACATCTAAACATCCAAACTTTCGCATTTATAATATTAGTAGGATTTTGACGCAATAGAGTAAACATGGGCTTCCTGCGATGTTTTCTTTTGTCACATACCTAATATAAAACAACATCATACACACCAAACCCATAGAGTTGCTAATGCCAATAGAGTAAAATGAAATAATTATATTCTATTTGCCTCAACTCGAACGGCCACGGACGGTCCGAACCCGCGTGTAATTAGAACCCGCGGGTACGTGTGTACGGGTACACGGGTACCCGGGTACCCGCCCGCGGGCCGGGCGGGTTCGGGCGTGTCCGTGTAGAACGGGCGCTTAGCACCGCGGGCTTAAGAACACGGGTATTCGGGCGGGCGGGTTAACACGTGTAGCGGGAGCCCTATAATTAACATGCATAGCTTGTCTGTTAGTGTTAATTAAGGGTTTATAAATAAATAAATAAATAAATAAATAAATAAATAAATAAAGCCGCGCCCTCAAAAGCGCGTGAAGTTCGGGATCCTCCAAAAGAGGAAACCCCTCGCACCAGTGTGGACAAGGAGGGTTTCACAACGGTGTCAAGAAAGCGTAAGACACGCAAGAGTCAGTGTGGTACTGCAGAACCGGTCGGTTGTGGTCTGCGGGTCTCCACACCGAGCAAGGCGCTGTACGTGTCGCGCCTGCATCACACTGCCACCGCTGAAGAAGTGACGCAGTATGTTCGCCAGAAAACCGGCTACTCGCTGAGGGTGTTCCAGTTGCATTCGCGCCACTACGTGCACTTCAGCTCGTTTGTAGTGCGCGTGCCGCGGCCGTTCCAGGAGACCATCGCGTGTGCTGATTTCTGGCCGAAAGGTGTCGTGTTTCGTCGGTTCCGGGGCAACCTACCAAATCCAACACCCGAGATGTCGGAACAACGGGGCCACGCCGTTTCGCCGTCAAAATAAATATTGTTCGGTTCATGACGCATTGGTGTAAACTGTAATGTTATGTAACCTGTTTTTCAATAAATAAATAAATAAATAAATAAATATACCGATTTATCTGTACTTATACAGATTTTAGTGAATTAAGTAATTCAGATATATATTTTACGGGTACACCATAATAGCAGGCTTGGCCGGTTTTTTTTTTTGGGTTCCATAGCCAACAAAGAATATCCACTTAAACTTAATTAACGGTTGTATCTCCGACACAACCCGCTTCTTTTTTTATGAAAGTTTTCCGTTGTGACACTAAAATTAACCATACAATTTTATGGTTATTTTTTGCCACAACGGAACTTTTTTCGCTTCTTCAGTATGTATGGCTAACTACCGACTAACCAGGCTAACTACTGGCCAAGAATTTATTCAATTAAATTCATACTTCAACGTCCTAAATAGAGCACCTTATTATAAAAACTGTCTGAATTCATTTAAATTTAGGTCTGGATAAACGTGCGGACCGAGTTGCTAAATTGTTTTCTCTCCACCTCATGTTATAAAATTAACTAATTATAGGTAAACTAACCTACCCGTACAAATTTTTCGAACACACTACCTAACTAAAATATAGCAGGCTACCTACCTACGACTAGACTCTAGACTAGATGGTCCCTTGCAAGAAAAAATAACGATAAGTAGGTAGGTAACACATTACGAGAGCCGAAAGCGCTTTGTTCACGGCTTGACGCGCGTGCGCGAGAACAATGGCGTTCAATCGTGAAAGCTCGCGCGGTAATAGCTACGGTAGCCTAGTGGTTCAGGCATACGGCTGTCAAGCGGCGGTCGTGGGTTCGAATCCCGGCTCGTACCAATGAGTTTTTCGGAACTTATGTACGGAATATTTACCGTTAGCTTTTCGGTGAAGGAAAACATCGTGAGGAAACCGATCTAATCCCAATAAGGTCTAGTTTTCCCTCTGGGTTGGAAGGTCAGATGGCAGTCGCTTTCGTAAAACTAGCGCCTATGCCAAATCTTGGGATTAGGTGTCAAAGCGGACCCCGAGCTCCTTTAGGGGCATAACCGGGAACAACGCTAGGATTAAAAAAAAAAATGGATGAGTGAGGTCTCTTGCAATTAAATCAATGTTTAGTTAATTAAATTTTGCATTAACACTAATATCCACTGAATGTCTGGTCACCCTACATTTCTTGAAGTTAAGTTAACAAAAATTCTGAAAAAAATAATTTGCACTGAATATCGATATGAAGTAGCTTATGATTGTTTGTTTTTGCAGTTTATGATTTTTATTTTTAACAACATCTCAAGTTTTGAATTAAGTATATAGAAAACACAGTTCTTTTTATTGTTTTATTTTTTTATTGATCAAAAGTACCAAGTAATAGGGTTATGAATTTAAGTATGGTGGAGAGCAAATGATCTCCATGGCTTTTTTGGGACCGATATACAGATACACGACAGTGGTCGTCTTTCGGCTGATATATGATGATGCTAATGATGTAGCGCTCAACGCTCTCTTTTGTCGAAAATTTCTGTGACCGTTTTCGAAATTCGTTGAAACAGCGTTCAATGTACTTTAAGAAATAACTAATGGTGTTATTGACAGATCGAATTCGAAGAGGTCAAATATATTTTTATTATTATTTTAAAGAAAACATTCCATTTGAGCACGATATAGATTTCATCCCATACATTGTAAATAAAACAATTGAAAATATGTTTCAGGCACCATGTGGAAGTCATTGCTCCTCGTGCTGACGAGTTCATGGCTGGCGAGCTGCATCCCTCCCCCTCACCCTAAGGTGATACAAGTGAGACGGGAAGAAGAATTCCTACCGCAGCATTTGAGAAGCAGAGCACTCCACAACCCTCATCTGAGAGAGGTCCTACCGCTCACCAGCTTGCTACACAGCGGAGAACAGTTGGTAAGGAATTTCAAGTCGTTCTCCTTCTGAAAAACCTATAATATGTGTTTCCTGTGCTAAATACGTTCTTAACAAAACGTTAATTCAACAGGTCTACGACAGGGTATCAGACAAAGTGCCTCGCAGCCAGATATACAACCTCCTGACTCACTCCGGTCTAGTGCCTCGGAGTCAGTTCCATCAGCCACATCAGTTCCAGTTTCAGCAGTTCCAGAATTTCCAGCAGTTCCAGCCAGCGCCACGGTTCCATCGCCCACCAGCCTTCCACGACCCGCCCTTCTTCCCTAGTCCAGATATACTGCAACGTTTGTAGATTGTATTACGGGTATACCTACGTACACAATCAATGCGTGGTTATGTGTTCCAAATGTACCATATTTTGCAAGTATTTCTCTATCGTACCAAACCATTAACCTACATGCACCTACTTATTTTTAAGTATTAAAGTATGTTATTTAGTTAGTTAAGTCAATTATCGCGACCTTGATGTTTAAAACAACACGAATATAACGATAATGATAAAATAAAATGCATTTCTGTTCGGCATTGGTGTGACCATGAATGCATAAACTCATGCATAATAGCTATTGTGCAACTTTATAATAGACACACACCTCAGACACGACATTATGTGATGTAAACTGGCAATTATGAAATTAAATATTTAATAACTATGTATAAACCGAATTTTTATTTTAAAAAATCCATTCTTCATTTAAACTTCGCAATGATTTGAGTGTAACGTAACGTAAATAAATATGTGTTATAAAACGGCAAGGCAATAGCCTCCAAAGCTAATATGCCACCGACAACGTGCAAGGCACTTGTAAAAGACTATTGCGAAAACTGTACATTTGCTGGAGTCCACTTTGTGGCTGATGATACGAAACATTGGTTTGAGAGGTAAGCAGCACACTTAAAAATCATATTTCTAAATATGTCTTCAGTTAGGTAGGTACATGACGGCGTATACGATCAAAACATTCGAAATGTATGTAGATACCTGATAGGCATATAAGTATTACTCGTAGTTTGCTATGAAATGTTCCCAAACAACCAGAGGCGTCTCTAGCCGTCTAGCCCATGTAGCGCCCGTGTGCAAACTACTCTAGCGCCCCCTAGTAAGCGCGCGCGGCGAGTGGGGTTCCGTAGCGGGCGGCGCTCGGCGCCCCCTAGGACCGCTGCGCCCGTGTACAACGCACACCCTGCACCATAGGTAAAGACGCCTCTGCAAACAACAAAAAATCACCCTGGGACCACATGCATCCAAACTCGGTATATATATACGCCTCCCTCCCCCTATGGATCAAAATCCGTACCTAATAATATAAATTTATGCGGAAGTGACTCTATATGTCCGTCTGTCTGTCTATTACCTTTTCACGCTTAAACCGCTGAACTGACTCAGGTGTAAAATGGAGATAGATTGAATTGAATTGAATTCCGGGGAAGGACAAAGGACAGTGCTTATTCCGGAAATCAAACCCTAAGAGGGTAAAATGAGGGGCGAAAGTTTGTATGGAGGTACGATATATAAACGAGTTCCATGCGGACGAAGTCGAGGGCAAAGCTAGTAGAGTTATAAAATAAATGTTAAACCGAGACCGACCACCTGATTTAACGTTAAACAGGCTATTACATTACTCGATGTTCACCGGTATTTGAGGTGCCTTTGCAATTATAGGGTCTCATTCTCTTATTAGACTATCTATATCTACCCTCATTTAGAATAAAAACCGGCCAAGTGTGTGTCGGGCCACGCGCAGGGTAGGGTTACGTAGTTGCCAGTCTGTCTTTAGTCACTGAATACAAAAATTAATGGGTTTAACGAGAAAAACTTACGACTTTGTGTGGAAGGTACCCTAAAAACAATTGTTTTGTACTGTTTTATCGGCGTAATTGATTTATATAATGCCGAATTACAGTTTTCTGTGTTACTGAGCTAATCCGTAGACGGACATGGCGAATATAAGGGTTCCGTGTTGACTAAAGAACCCTAAAAAGGGCTGCATGTACTGTAGGTATACTGTAAGAACTGATCTAAGTTCACACATAAGTTTCTTAATTATAGATGGTTCTGGCTGGCTCTGGTTATCCTCTCATGGTACGGTTCAGCGGTCTTGATAATAGCTGCCTGGGATGCGTTTATCGAAAGCCCCATCAGCTTCGGTGTCGAGACGACGTACACGCAATGGGACACTGACCTTCCTTCAGTCGCCGTGTGCGAGGCCGCTAATGATGATAAGCTATTCAGCGTTTGTGATACGTAAGTGAATTAGGTATTAGATATTTTTTTACTGCTATATAGTAAGAGTTTCCACCTACCTAACTGAACACCCATACTTTCTTATAAAAAATCAGACTTAAGTAAGAAGGTGGCATTTCATAGGTCCCAAGAGGAGTTTAAAGGAGGCGTTAAGTCCTTTATGCGTTGTTACGTCCTTTAGGACGTCGCTTTAGCGAGAAAAGCATCCAATACCGCATTACTGGAATATTCTTTGTTTCAGTATTTGGCCCTCGGACCACCTTCTAGATCTCGAAGACGCCCTGAGGGAACTCGCATACTTCCGTGGCATTTCATACAGCCTCACAGAAGTGTGTGCTATCGAAAAGCCTGATCCTGGTTGCATGTTGTCCAACTACAGCTACTACGCCAGTCTGATTCGCAGCGAGTGCACCGAAATCTTGACTAATTGTTCCTATAATGATGAACCCTTCGATTGTTGTGAATACTTCCAGCATATAGACACTGATGTGGGGCCTTGTTATATCATCAATTCTATTCAGACTGAGTATGTTTTTTTTTCAATTGACGCACCTGGATCCATATGAGATGATATATAAAAAACTTTTTAAATCGTGTCTACTGCAGCTTTTCATTAACAGAAATTAGATTTCTGAACTTTCAATTAGATTTCACAGCTTATTCCGATTTCCTTATAAGTCTCTTCTCTTCTGAGCTCTTGTCGGTGTAGCTCAAAGTAGGCCCTCCATCTACTCCGATCCAGGTTTATTCTAGGTCTTCCTCTCCACTCTATCTTTTCTTAAATTATATTGAGTATGAATGAATCCTTATAAGTACCTAATTATAATTTCGACGTGTTTTAGGAAACCAAAACCATACCCAATGGTGAGCAACATGAAAAATAAGCGGTCAAGCTTAAAGTTTGATGTATTATTGCAATCAACGGTAAAACTTCGCACTCTAAGTAATACATTAATGGTTTCTACTAACCAACTTTTTCCTTCCACTAATATCCTGTCCATCTTATTTTCTAGATGTACACCTTGGGAAATGATGAGGTTCCAAGTATAACCACTTTACAATCCTCTATAATGAAGATTCAACTCGGTCATAGATTCAGGTACCTATCTGTGATTACTTCTTCGATCATTAATCTCTTGTAGATAGTTTAACCCAATTAAATGGTATTGGTAGGTAGTTAGGGTATCAAAATATAAGTAAGTACTGGAATATTTTTTTGATCACGTGCCGGATACGGACAGCGCAGTGTGGATAAGGACTAAGGAATAAGGTCTACCTTTGCATGATGGTACGATCATATGGCAGGAGTACATTGTATTTCGACAAGTTGGTAGTGACACTGCCTACGAAGCAAGAGGTCCTGGGTTCGAATCCCGGTAATTTTAAAATGTTGCTTTCTTCTTCTAAATTTTTTTGCTTCGTGCTAATTTGGAGCGCACCGTTTAAAAAGTTAATTTAAGAAAAAAACTCATTTAAATTTAATTTTGATTTGTTTTGTTCTAAAGCCATGCATGACAGTAAAATCAACATAGTTACTCAATGGAAGTTATTTATAGATTTTAGTGCAGATGATATACAAATATATGAATTTTAATGTCTGGTTAGATAGCGGAAAAAGTAGAATCCCATAAAAAACATTCTATGTAAAAAAGACGCCAAGTCTCGAAACTCTTCCACCGTGGAAAGTTGTGAGATATTTCGTAGTACCAAGTCTCAGGCCTCTAGGGCCTGTCTTATTAATATCTATTTGCTAAATTAAATTCTGCAACTTGGCAATCACACAACTTTACTGCATTTATGGATTTTTGCATACCTAAAACTATATAGTATTGTGTGATTGCCAAGTACAGTTACAGTTGGTGTATCTAGAAAACTGGACCGAAATTGCAACATATCTTAGTTTTCCCTTGATTTATACACTAATCACTAATTATATTCAAAATTTGAAGCTGTCGTCCGATAGAAGTGCCTTACAGAGTTTTGATGATCGGTCAGTGAGTGAGTGACAAAATTAGGAAAATTTGATTAAGTAGTTATAATTCTTAAACTACTGGCTGCCTGCTTGGCTACTGACAATTCATGCTTCTAGTTTTATCCACAACGAAGTTATAGGTGACTCGAAAATGGCCTGAACTGCTTCGAGAAAAGGATGGTACGGGTACGCCGTGGCGCTGTTTTGCTCGACTTGGCGGGGGCACTGCCGTGCCCCCATATATGCGTATTTTTGAGCCAGGTTTAGACGAAGCCAGTGCTGGCTTGTTACTGTGTGTAAAGCACTGGCTGCCAGCACTGGCGGGAATAGAGCGCCGGCATATTTTTCAAGTCAGTGAGCCAGCACTGGCTTCGTCTAAACCTAGCTTGAATCTACCCGTGAGCGAGCACCTAACAATACTTTGACTTTTTTAATGTAAGCGTGGAGACTATTTAAAGATGCAAAAATGTTTGTTACATTTAATAATTATCTAATGCTTTGATTATGCTGAAATGTAAACAAACCTATATTGTATAAAATTAGTATAAAGGTCCAAATTACTTTCATTACATTTACAATTTTCCTCGCGATGATGAGGTGAAAAGTTGTGTGTTTCACTCGGCAGCAAAATTGTTTGGTCTCGTGCCTTGAAAGCCTCGCTATGCTCAGGGTTGTACTTTTGAGCTATTCGCTTCGCTCATGGTACAATCTTACAATCCTTCGCTAGCTCGGCTTTCAATACAAGCACTTGCGCCAAACAACAACTTTGCAGCCTTGCATAACAAATAACTATTATCGTCGTCTAGTAAATACCCATATCTACTACAAACTTTGCTTTAGTTTGCGACTGGGTGTATTTGTGTAAGATTGTTCGCAAATATTTATTTATCATTTATTTCTTATTATGAGGGGATGCGATCGATTATTACGGTGATCATTGAGTGAGGGAGATCCGTTTGAGCAGAAGTTTTTTTTATAATTGCTTCAACGGTAATTGTACTCGTTTTATTTATTTATTTATTTATTTAAACTTTATTGCACAAATATAAAAATAGAAGTACAATTGGCGGACTTAATGCCTTAAGGCATTCTCTACCAGTCAACCATTGGGCTAAACAGAAACTTTAGTGGTGCAGGATCCTAAGTACAGAGACTCGAATGGAAACACAAATCAATTAATTTAATTAATATACATACATATATAATGCATACAATATAAACTTACTTATACTTACATAAATACATACAATTAAATGTACCCGAACAAAGATATCATGAGGGTCATCAATGTTTAATGGTTAATAAGAGATGCTTACGCAACTTGCATTTAAAGGTGACCTCGTTTTCTTTACATATATCGGTACTTTTCATATTCTAGTTCTAGCGCTATCAGTGAGATCCTGTAATTGGCTTTTTTGTTAATATTCAAGTTATTAATTAGTTTTATAGGTGTTGGGTTCCCCTTATAATAAATACATTTCTTTCGAAGAACCTTAAAATACACAATCAAATTACCTACCTTTCAGTCGTCAAGTGGCAGTCAGGGATATCGAGAACGACCCTCTAATAGTCGAGACGACCTCTCAGCAGCGAGCCTGCAGGTTCCACGATGAAAACGAGGACGGATTGTACCCGCATTACTCCTACAGTGCTTGCACTGTCCTGTGTCGTAAACAAGCGCAGTTACACTTCTGCAAGTGCAACGATCATTTCATGCTGAACACTCGTAAGTTTTGTCCAACTTCAAATAAGACGCTGCTGCCAGAGTAGCAGCAGCTAGTGATGCGATACTCGTATCTGTTACATACAATGCCCATAAAATGTGACGTTCCTTTAAGAGGCTCCCATACGCCAATGACCTTCGATCTGAATCCCTTAGTTTTCTAATGTTTTTTGTAGCTTATTATATTAACAACAACGGCTTTAAGCAATATAGTATCCCATATTTACTTCAAACTTCATTGTTTTCGAGATATTTGGCATCAAAGTTGAACAATTTTAGGCCAAAAAACTGGTTTTCTGGCCATAACTTTTGTGTTAATTGGTTTAAAATTAAAACCCTCTGCCAGTTTTTAGAGACGTCATAGACGAACCCAAATTTGTAGATTTCGTATATTTTAGATCTTTCACGTCAATAGAGATGCGAAATAAGTGTTTTTTTAGACAATGTTTAAAAAAATCATACAAAATTAAGTATTAATTTGTTTCAAAATCCGGTCTGTCAAAATGGAGATAAAAGATTGAAGAACCGGTAGCCGTTTGATTTATGATTCTATCTGTAGTGCAAAAGTAGTAGATACGATTCAAAACTTGTCAAAAATCGATGAAAACCTCGGGTAGCCCCTTAAGTAACGCGCGAAAAAAACGAAACTTAATCCGTTCTCCAAGTACCTATAACTATAACATACCTAACTCGCCAATTTTCCCGTTACTGTGGCATAATCTATGGCACATAAACTGAGGCATATAAGGCACTCTACTTGTGTAGGTACCTACCTACATGTTATTGGTTCGATGGTTTTTGTATATTTTGTATCCACTCACTTGATTTGGAATTCTCAATAGCGTCTTCCAAATTGAGCCTGATTTGCTTGCAGCGGAATCAGATCGATGCAATATATCTGGGATGGCATGCATACATTCGCACGCCAACTACCTCACCACCCTGAAACCGCACTGGGCCAACCGTCCGGGACTCTCCTGTGACTGTCTGCCGTCTTGCGACGAGACCGAGATCACCGTCATCAAAGACGTGGATATTTCGTAAGTTTTAATACCACGAACACGAGTGACTATAGTATTCGTACGCCTGATGGTGAGGTAGGCGGCGAACGGAGCCTACGGACTTTATACTGTTCTTATTCCTAGTTGATGAGGATCGCGACCATAAGACATGTACCTACATAGGTAGTTAAATGTAATCGCACCCTGTCGTTAAGATGAGTCTAACTCCACCTACTTATTTTTGGTAATACAGAATGTAATGCCGGGTTTACATTCTGCCGAGAAGTGAGCAGGGAAGTGGGCAGGACGGGCGTAAAATGCGGTATTACGACCGTCCTGCCCACTTCCCTGCTCACTTCGGCTGAATGTAAATCAGGCATAAAATGTATGCCTTTCGACTGTGCCTAAGTAGGTATGCGACACGACGGCAAAGTCGAATGAATGACACGGCATGTGTCATAATCATAATGTTGTTATGATGGCTAACGGCAGATACAACCTATCCATTACTGCACCTATATCACCCGAAGGGGTCATGCGGGATCAAGGGTCATATTGGTATTCAAACTTATTCTTATAATATAAGCTTGATTAGTTTGCTTAATCTACCGACAGGAAAATATAAATAATATTAGGGGACAATTTTAATACTTCTGACTAGGGAATGCATTCTCGAACCGAGATTGGTAATTCGAGATCTCGCGTTAAAATTCTGATGTCGAGATTAGGGAATCGAGATCTGGACAGTTTTTAGATTCCACTTTTTTCAAACATAGCATTAATATGGTAAAAATTGCCCGAATGCGACTAAAACAGCTACTTAAGGTATTGCTATTATATTTTGAGCATTTAAAACACATCTATGGAATACCTTTATAACGAAACAAATTATTTAATGAAATATTTTTGTTTCGTGTTATTTTTAACGAGGAAGTTACCCCGATCATCTATGTAATACTGAACAAACATTTTTCGTCGACTTGTACAACACAAACGCAAAAAATGTGCACACACGCACCAATATTACATGTTTTTTTAATATTTTTTGTTGGAACATTTAGTAGGTACTTACTAATTACTGTCCGACAAGAATTATTAACATGCTTTTGGGTACTGATTTATCATTCGAGATCTCGATTATTTCAGTCGAGATCTCGACCGAGATTTCAACACACAAGAATTCCTGCCACCGAGATTGAATCTCGAGAATTCGCTCTCGATCTCGCGAGGTCTCGAAACCTCGCGAGATCGAGATTGCATTCCCTACTTCTGGTACGTAAGGTCAATGTACCTTGTATTATGGGCACTATTACCATTCATGTAGTTCGTTAAATTTGGGCCAGATGTCCAGAACTTTCGTATCTTCTAATAGGTACTGTCTTGTTCGCCGGGCGGGTGGCCCCAGGAACCTCAATAGGCCGAAACGATAAAAAAATTGCAATCTAGATTTTATTCATGCCATATTTATTAAGGTTTGTTTACTTAACTACGTATATGTACACTAATAATAAAAAAGCAGGTTGTAGCTAAATCCCACCCCACCACTGCAAACTCATCGATAAGTAACTAGGTGTGATAAAATGTAACTGTTATTTTTTTCAGGCTTCGTTCCAAGAAAGATAAGAAGAAAGCAAATGTAGAAATGTTCTTATCATACTTGCCCACTGAAAGGTTTAAACGGAATGTCGTAAGGAGCCGCCTTGACCTCGTCGGTAAGATTTGACTAATTCTATTTATGTAGTTTCATTCATGAGAAAGATTACCATAGATATTTATTTTGTATTCATCATGGATGGTTTTACTCACGACTATGTCAAGGTTATGTTATAATAGCCTTCTGCAACGAAATAAGGTTAGGTCAGGGGGATAAAATCAGTGTCCAATGCCGTGCTTAGCTACTTTTTAAGAAACTCAATACATTGGATTTATTGTTTACGATACTACAAGGTTCAAGTAGACCTGGTAAAGAAACGCAATAACGTGTCTGTCTAGTGTGTGTCATAGCCCCTACCGCTGTAACATAGGCACTTTTTTCCAGTGTCCGTCGGCGGTACAACAGGCCTCTTCGTCGGCGCCAGCCTTCTAAGCTTCGTAGAACTCATCGTGTATTTCACCATTCGCTTCTGCATAAACATCTGGCTGGAACGACGCGCATCTCGGACCATAGTCGCCGTTCTTTCTCAAGACGCTGACGTCCTCGAGTTAAACGTGGAAGATTACCAGGATGATAATATTCATAATGAACAACGCCCGTACACAACCAGCGGAGTTCCACAATCCCTAGTCGAGTATGATAAATTGTATTCGCAATGGAATAACAAAGGGAAATAAGTTGGCGCGCTTAGGCATTTTCTGCCTCCAACTTTAGGTACTGCGTCTCATTTGTTTGAAACATTGTTTGTTGAATAGTGTTTGTTTACATTCTTGCGCCGTAGATATCAAATGTTTTATGCTACCATTACCATTGGCGAGTTAGTGCACGAGATTACAAAACGATATAGATTCCTACGAGACAGATACATAGCTACTAGTTATACAGGGTGATTCAGGAGACATGAGCAGGATCAACCCTACGGATTCAATAGTTTATAAGCTACTCAGGCGTACCAGCATTGGTAAGATTAACGTGAATTTTTTTTTTAGTTGTGTAGGGTGACCATGATTTATTGTGAATGAAACTTTCACACAAAATGTAAAAAAAAACTGTGGGCGTTTAACTTAATTACGATGGTAAAAGATCCATTAACATTAATTGTATGTGTAGGGTTGATCCTGCTCACGTCTCCTGAATCACCCTGTATATCTGTTATTTGGTGACGACATAATAATATGTATGTCCGGTATTTCATTAGCCTAAGTATTCGAATAATATGCCGATTATCTACCAAGCAACTTCTACACAATTGTAATTAAAATGAAAGCTTCGTTACGCTTATTAATTAAGTTAACGTTGTTTACTTCTTACCACGGATCGAAAACATTTTATACCTCAAACCTTTTAGTCTGATTGAGGAATAATTCGGAAACGCGGTTCCGGATATTACCCATTAGATACCTACCGAAGATTATTGAGAAGTAAAATATTTCCTTTCTCCATTCTCCCTTTTCTCAATAATCTTTACAAACTTAAGTATAAACTTACAGAGCTACAATTCCACAGCCTTTTCCTTTGTATAACATTAGTATAGATTAGTATAGAGTACGTATAGATTAGATTAATACTCTCATTCAAAAAGTTCCACAATAGAAAACGCAGTTACGACATACTACAAATTACCCAATTTAAACCAACCAGGGCAGTCAATACATTAGCCGGAGCATGACACTGGTATTATTGCGACATGATAATATCGGGTATAGTGCAATGTCCTGTATATCCTGACCTATTATCGTACATTATTGACTTGTGTAGAAACGGGAAGTTTATGAGGCATCTTCTTTATTCGACTTACAAATGTGATGTGTTCCTCATATCATAGGGGTATCCACTTTCAAAATCATAATGACAGGGACATGAAACAAAAATTTTACCCTAGAGAATGCAGGGTAGTTGCGTCATGTTAAAATTGATAACGTAGGTAGTGCTGCTAAATGGATAGTAAACCGTCTCATTATTGTAGTAAAGTATAACTTAAAAGATATGATGTACTTGATTTTTCATATAACGATTAGTACAAATTGCACAGTGTGACGTCATACTTTTACGTCAATTAGCATGAAGCGTTTCGGTTGCCGCCAGCGTGGTCCGTCTTTAACTCAAATTTTTGGGTATTTATTTTCCTTAATTGTAGTTGCTCGCGTACAAACATTTGTTCCTCTCCAATAACTGATACGAATTGCATCTTAGGTCACAAGTCTATTGTACAACTGGATTCAGACTTACAATACAATACAATACAAATATTCTTTATTGCTCACCAAAAATAGTAGAAACAAGACTAAAAAAAAAAATGAGGTAAATTAAACATAGACAATGGTAGACAACAGGCGAACTTACCTGACGGATACTAAATTATTTTTTCCCCTCACTGCCTCGGAAAGCCGTCTTTTATCCTTTAAAAGCAGTGGGCATACACGCATTTTATCCACTAGTGGGGAAAGTAATTTGACCTTGGAGCGTGTTTAAGTAGCTTTTGACTGATAACAAAACGTAAAACGCTCATAATACAAAATTTTCACACATGATGTATTTCTGATGCCGCTATAACAACAAATACTAAAAAACAGAATAAAGTAAATATTTAAGAACTTAAAAAAAATTGCTTGTTGCCTTCATCAGGCGCTGGGTCACAAAATGTATGGGAAAACTAAAATCCGACTTGCACTTGACCAAAATTCTACTTGATATTACGTGGTATTACTTACGTTATTATTATACACGGTGGAATTTAATCGGTGATCAGGAATCCAAAAATCTTAATTATCAATCTACACAGAAACCAATACGTGAGATCTCGTGCAATATAGCTCACAATCTAATTAATCACACTTAATTAACATCGGTAAAATGTACACTGACTGGATAAATGGACACCCTACTTTTATTGAAGGGAAGTTACTCGTAAGTGTACATACGTCAAGTGCTTGCTGGCTTTGGCGGGAAACTAGACAGATCAGACGTTTGTTATGAATTTGACAATGACAAATTGACAGCTTATTGCTCATTTATGTTTTAAGTTTCTATGGCTGATAGTTTGAAAAGAGGTATTAAACTTTTCAGACTAAACCATTAGTAGGGTGACAATAAATTTTAATTAAAATTTAATTTCAACTTAAAAATTAGTTATGATAAAAAAAAAACTTGGTTCCACTTAAGTACTACATAAACGTGACCGCCATCGATTACTGAATTAGAAAAATGGGTTCCTGTTCACCGATTAAATTCCACCGTGTATACTTATAAAAAAGTAAATATTTTTATTTAAATTAACTAAAGTTGTTTTGCATGTTGCAATTCCTCTACAGTGAGGTAAAACGTTTGTGATACACACGGGTGCAAATGTTTTTTACTTCTCGTGTGTTGAAACACTTCCACTTCCACACTCGCGGGTAAAATACAACTTTGCACCCTTGTATAACAATAGTACATTGTAATACAAGTGAGGTATGTTGATAATTACATCAGAGGCGGAATTGTTCACGCGAATCGCAGGTGAGCGTGATAAGAGAGCCGAGGATGTAATTATCAAAGCTCACGCGTTTCATACGACGTTTTTCAACACATTTTGCGAGGAAAAAATCCTTTTCATAAGATGAAAATTTTATAGGCCTGCCAAGCTATTTTCTTTACTTAAGGATGGGAACATGTTTTTACTCACATATATATTGTACATCCCCAGAATTTCCAGTGGCGTCCATTCTATTTATCACTTTTCTAGTCACCACGAGTCAACATATTTGATAATAACCAAACACGCATTAACAATGTTTACAAATATTTGTGAAATAACCTATAATGGCGCGCAACAGTTTTTTTTCCTGAAGTTTGCGCAGTGCGCGCGCATGTGTTAAGCCAGACTTAGATGAAATCTCTAAACAGCCATACAAAATAAAATAAATATTTTCGGTTTAAATTGTTATCTTTATTATGTAGGTAATTCATGTAAAATGTTATCAAAAGTGAATAGTTTTACTAAATTAAGCGTTTCTATATCATAACCAAAAATAAATAGTCAATTAATGAACAAAAAGGATTTAATTTGTTTAGTCGAGTAAGAATCCATTTGCCGAGAATTAAAAAAAAAGCTTTACATTCTGTACACCCGGTTAATTTAAGAATGCACCGTGTTGATGCACACATCTTGCTGCAAGGTGCCAACGCCAACGTGACTTAATCGGGATATAACCATAACACACAAGTGTCGTAATGTTATAAAACACGCGTGTTTAATACCTAGGATTATGAGCCTAAAAGCGACATAATAAGAGGTACGTTACGAGCAAATGTGTTGAAAATAACTATTACTAAACGACACTAAATTTATTAATCGCGTATAATGTATTTATTTGTTTACCGCTCTGAGGTCTCTCGACGTTTCGGATGTGTCGCAACATCCATGGTCACGGGACCACCACCCGGCTGTCCCGGTTGTCCCGCTAAGATCATGGATATTGCGCGATATTAAAAATAACGTGTGATAATCGTGAAAGTTTAAATTTCAAATCAATATAAGTAATATACAATGTACGTACTAAATGTAGGAAAATTACACGCCAGATAAGTATCAATCTGGCTTTGTTTAGGTTCTTCATCTTGAATAGAATGATGGCAAATAGCATGTATGTATTTAGTGCCTACCCTATAACTGCGGCAAAGTACACGTTGTGGACAGTGGAAGCAAAAAGTTTCCGTCAAAGAAGCGTCGGTTTTATGCCTAGAAACCATACTAGGCACTATAACTACACCTAGTCTGACTAACAATCGTACCATCGCAAGAAGCTCCCAGTGCCCTCTGGAGTTGACCCCGTTTCTCCCGGAAACCATCAGTTACCGCTGATGCAGTGAGTAGGTTAATTGCGGTTGTAGACTGCGTTAATCAACTGCATCGGAGTAAACGAGCTGTATGGTCATTGGCGACAGTTGGTTCAAGGGGCTGAGTAACTTACGCGTATAAATGAATGCATATGCAAATGTGCAGTAAGCCACATTTTGTAGCTTGACTACGCGGTGGCAAACATATGTTCATGTACGTGACAAACGGCTCTTATAAATCAATACAGGGTTATTTACCTAGAACTAAGTCAGCCGATGGCTATTAAGAGCTGGCATATTCGAAAAGAGGTATGAATTTCGGTCAGTAAAACATCTAAGTATCAGACTAGTAACATTATTTAATTCTAGGGTAAGAAACATTAGGGCTACAGTAACTTAACCAACGAATCATAAATTCGAAATACATTGCTTGTAAGAAATTCTGTTAACGATGTAAGTACCAATTTTTATACACTATAGTTTTATGTACGTGATTGCTAGGTTTACAGATATTTTTAGTCTATTATACTACTAATAGGTATACACAGTTAAAAATATCAGTCGATAAAATTATTGTACTTTTGTAAATGTAGATATGGGAAATATATACGGTAGGTGTTCAACATTATTCTATGATTCTAAAGAATATTAAATAGAGCCGCTGAGCGCCGGTGTGCGTGCAAACCGCCCCGTACTTTATTCCTTTTCATTCCGTGGTTTTTAACTAAGTTAAAAATATTCTGGTAAGTAAAACATAATGTACCTCAGAATTTAAAAATGAGACACAGCAGGCCTCGTCTCGTCGTCGATGGCGGGATGAGCTGTAGGTACTCCTATTTAAAAGACTGGCCACGCGAAAAACCAAGAGCAGTAGAAAAAGAAAGGAAGGACTTTGCCCACCAGTGAGACACATAAGGCTCTATATAATAAAATACTCCATAAAAATTAGGTGTTTAGAAAAACCAGCAACCTCAATCTGATCTATAATAATCCACGAAGAAGCGCCCCACTTTTTACCTACAAGATCGTGTTTTGTCTACATTGTAGGTAAGAGTAGGGCGCTAAGTCATGGATTAAACGATGCCATCTCTATCAACGAAAAGTCGGTGTAGTTTGTCCTAACCATGGTCGTGCGTGATGCAGGTGTCCTCGGTTAGCCAGTGAATCATGTCCGCCGCGTCGGCCACCAGCGGCTGCAGGGCCCGTGGAGCTGGAAGCGCCGGTACCTCATGCAGTGCCATTGCGGAATCTGCTGCATGCGACGTATAGCCTCCATCTAGAACATTTTTTTAACCTGAGTATATACAATATTGATTTCCTTTTACTTTCAGAGAAAATCCGTTTTTTTAGAAAATAATATATGTATAAATCCTTATTCTTTCACGTCGCAACGGAGCGTCGTATTGATCTGATTTTTTGTATGGAGATAGTTTAGAAGCTGGAGAGTGACATAGGCTACTTTTTCCAGCGGGAAAACATCTAATTCCCACGGGAAAATTCAATATGTTACATTTTCCTATAACCACGCGGGCGAAGCCGCGGGCATCAGCTAGTAAATAAATATTAGGGGACAATCTAACACAAATCGACCTAGTCCCAAACTAAGCAAAACTTTTACTATGGGTACTAGACGACGATAAACATAATTATATAGATAAATAAATACTTAAATGCATAGAAAACATCCATGACTCAGGAACAAATATTCGTGCTCATCACACAAATAATAATGTCCTTACCGGGATTCGAACCCAGGACCTCTTGCTTCGTAGGCAGGGTCACTAACAACTAGGCTAGGCAAAAGTGTTCGTCATTAATGTCATTATACTCCTGACCAAATTATTTGTTACCAAAAGCACAGTACCGTAAACCGGGGTTACTTTGATCAATTTTAGACTTTGACAGCCTTCTTTGACGATCCTATTATACGTAAAAACATACAATTAAAATATAATAATCGGTTTTTTCTCTTCTTTAGGCCTGCCAAATAAAATAAAAAATGGACTTATATTTTTCACAGAAAAAAATTAAAACAACGCGATCAAAGTTACACTGAGAATGGGGTTACTTTAAAACCCCTACTTTTTTCACTGCCAATGTAAAGTAAACCCGCTAAAAACCTCGTAAAAAATAAAATATACAAATTCGAACCAGTACTTTTTCAGTTATTTATATTT
Organism: Epinotia ramella; assembly: GCA_947578815.1. Lineage (NCBI taxonomy): Eukaryota > Metazoa > Arthropoda > Insecta > Lepidoptera > Tortricidae > Epinotia > Epinotia ramella. The sequence continues at coordinate 13,776,600 of OX388213.1, read as the reverse complement.
TTAGAGTGTGGGGTGACTTTGATAACTTACCAAAGGATAGAAATTGATAATTTCAAAAGATTTATTAAATTATTTATTAGAAAAAACGTAAGAACTTTACTTATACAGGTATAAAAGTACCTTACCTTTTAATACCTTTTGATCACAGACATAATCAGCCTTTTTTCAAGGATTTTTCAAGGTAATATGTATAATTACGTGACTCAATCTTTCTCTTGTCATATTATGGTATTGCTCCTACAAAAAAAAACCATATACACTAAGTTATAATTCATATGAATAACAAAAAGCGCCAGAAAACGAATTTCTGAGGCTTAATCGTTAGGTCAATTTCACCACATATAGGTGATCAAAGACACCCCTACCCATGAATTCCCCGGCTACGGGTGCAGTTTTGGGTTTTAGGATTAAGGATTTTTTTTTCTACCTCACTACTAACCAGTGACTAACATAAGATACCGAACAAATCACTTGCATTTATTCTTGACATATGTACGGTCGAAGTTTTTTAGCCATGATAATCAAGAGAAAAAGTGTCCTTGCCGTTAACATTTTTTTTTCTCCATGAAATAATTGCACTACGCACGTACTAGTTGACAATGTAACGAAGCAACTACCAGTGTTGCCTATAATGCGAAAGAAACTACTAAGGTGCTTTTAAACTCTTTAATACAAGTATTTTAGTAGTGGATGGAAGTTGTTATCAAAGTCGACCCGCAAATCAAAGTAACCCCGGTTTACGGTAAATGCCATTTTACGCAAGAAAGTATCCTTTAAAATTAAAGGGTGTGTATTTTAAAGCATTGACGCGTAGTTTCACTGTCCGAGAGGCAACCGGATGGCTCGCGGTATTTGAGCTCCCGTAGCGTTGTGGAACAGCCCTGTGCAACCCGAACTGAGCCAACTTGGACTGGGGCGGAAATTGAATGGCGCAAAGAAAAAAAAACCGGCCAAGTGAGAGTCGGACTCGCGTACGAAGGGGCCCCGTTCTCCTGTTTTACCCTTTGTATATCTGTAGAGTTGATTTTCATCGTGTGTGGGGAGCTCACATACCTACGTCACACTAGACAGTACAAAGCCAACACAGTTAACTGACCATCCTGTATTTATATAGAACCTTATTAAAATGTACATAAAGTGCACAGATGGTCAGTTAGCTCGTGTCAGTTAGTGTGAGCAGTGAGCAAATTAGTACGAGTAGAGTTATGTCTCAAAACAAAGTTTAATAAGCTACAAATTATGCGACTACCCTCGACTACTACGGAACCCTCGTGCGCGAGTCCGACTCGCACTTGGACGGCTATTTTATTGCAAAATCAGAATAGTGACAGTAGCTAAGTATGTCTCTATCCGACATCAAGTAGCTATAAAATGAGGAATAAAATAAAATATGACTACTATCCATACTTATCTTAACGCCAGTAATAATATTCTTAGGTTAAAGTAACCTGACGCATTCAAGTTAAGTTGATTTTGGCTATCCTGTAACGATAATGATTATGTTGGCCTGTCAATGCCGTTTTTCCATGCAACTAATGCCGAAGAAAAGTCTCATCTACACTTTATCTACCTATTCTAATCGATTGCGGTCTATTAGTTAAAATGATTACTTTTAATATATTTTGATGCCACCTAAACACACACACACACATTCATTATCACCATCAGCCTATATACATCCCACTGCTGGGCACAGGCCTCCTCATGAATAAGAGGGAACGGGCCGTAGTCTCCAAGCTGGCCCAGTGCGGATTAGGGACTTTACATACATCTTCGCAGATGTACGCAGATTTTCTCACGATGTTTTCCTTCACCGAAACGCTAACGGTAAATATCAAAGAATATTTCGCACATAAGTATAAAAAAAATCATACACATCACATTACCTAATTAAAATTACATAGTTCGCACGAACAACATCGCTTTTATTTCTTATTGTAGCATAATACTGTAATGGAATAGTATTAGACGTAACCACATGTTACATAAAAACTCTCAATTAGTTGAGCCATTTGCATCTGCAAGCAACCACACAACTGTACTCACTTGAACGAACAATGCTGCACTCTCGCAATAAGGGCTCTACAGTGAAGGGTCTCTACAATCTTTTAGTTGCGCTTTCGGTGTTTGGTAAAAAAACACATTGTCAATGTTGAATGTTCATGACACATTTTTAAATCGTTTGACGCTATGATGGGTAACTAAATATTATTATTTAGGGAGTTATGAATTTTAATGAAAATTTTATATTCGATTTATTTTAAATCGATGAAGTTTTTTTATACACATTACGTTGATGTTTTAATACTTTCATTCCGTAAAAAAAAAATGGCAACAGCTAGTCAAGCTGTTGCCCGCGACTTCGTCCGCGTAAAATTTGTTAGTCTTAGAATAATTATTGCTATTAAATTATTTTAGGCGCAAGCTTAATTTTCGGTGTCCCAAACAAACGTCTACCATCTTAATAAAAACTATCCTATATCCTTCGAAGGGACTCAAATTATCTCTACGCCAAATTTTATCTAAATCCGTTCAATATACTTTTTTGATGTCTACTACACTACACTACTGAACGGATTTAGGCAAAAAAATCCAGTAATGTACTTGATTTTTTTGCCTAAATCCGTTCAGTAGTTTTAATCACGTTAGCCCTGTACCTATAGTTTTGAAAGCAAACTTATTTCATGCAAAGAGACGTAGAACTTTCTGTCTCCATCCTCAGTCCCCATTTAACGGTGTTAGAGAATAAATTATATTGATTAGTCAAAATAAACTTCTTAAATTAAAAAAATATTTGCCTATCTATACAGCTTGTATTAGGCCTCCTACTAGTAGCCATACCGCGCTTTTAAAGCTTTGGTTGGGGCCTAGTCAGTTTGTAAAATATTTTCCTCTGATCCAGGAAATATCGGAGAGTGAATCATTCTTCTCTCAAATAGAAAAACCGGCCAAGAGCGTGTTCCGTAGTTTTACGTCCAGAAATAATTTTGTATTTTTTTCAAAAACTATTCAACCTATCAAGTTCAAAATAATTTTCCTAGAATTTTTTTATAAAGTTCTACTTTTGAGATTTTTTTCATATTTTTAAAATAGGTATGGTTCAAAAGTTACACATTTTTTTTTACTTCTGGAGCTATTATCTCCGAAAATATTAACATTATCAAAAAATGATTTTAGCAAACCCCTATTCATTTTTAAATACCTATCCAACAATATATCACACGTTAGGGTTGAAATGAAAAAAAAAACACCCCACGTTACTATAGGGGAGGTACCTACCCTAATAAAAAATAAAAAAAACACTGTGTTATTTTACCACTTTGTCGGCGTGATTGATATACATATTAGTACCAAATTTCAGCTTTCTAGTGCTAACGGTTACTGAGATTATCCGCGGACGGACGGACAGACAAAGCGAAACTATAAGGGTTCCTATTCCTACTTCCTAGTCGACTACGGAACCCTAAAAAGAAAAATCAGGCAATGCGTACACGTCCTAATTTTAGACCACTTATCGAATAGTACTCACGTAGTCAATATTCCCTGGTCGAAACGGGTACGCCTCCAGGACACACAGCTGTGCCAACAACACAACCATCACCAAGCACACTTGGACCCTCATCGTGACGCGTCGGCGGTGCACAAAATCCTAATGAGCTGTGTCTGGACGCCCCGCAAGCCCCACGTTTATAAGGGAACCACCCACGCGCTTTCTTATAGGGAACGTGGATGCAACAGGCATTGTGTGTGCTAAAGCACTCTGCTGATTAGAATGAAAGAATGTAATTAAATACACATACATGTAATTATGTTACTACATGTGTCAGTGTTTCATCGGGACGACTGTAAGGTTTCGTAAACATACACAGCTGCTCTCCAAATAAATAAGTATTTCAGTACCCGCACGCTTATTCCCACCCGTTGGCGTAACGTCGTTAATAGACTTTTCATCACACTTGCTCGAAAAGGGCTTCATAATGCGCAGACATACAGAGCTGTAATAGCCTGTGTTACGCCCACGGGTGTAATGGTTTTTTCTTAAATTGTATCTGTCACTCATACGGCAGTTACAAAGCAAAGAGGTTTTATATCAAATACGATGTCTGAAAACGTATTTATAAATAAATTTAAACTTAAAAAACTACTTAAACATGTTTAACTGAATTATTTGCCGATTTAATATGTACTTATTTAGTGTCTATGTAAAATGTTTTTAAGTGTTTTCAAATCGTGGCTGTATACCGAAGGGTCTTTGCCATACGCGCCTCACGTCAAATTCAACAAAATGGACGACTGACATGTTGCAGTTTTTATTACGATTTGTATTCATTTCATCTAAAATGTATTTGTTTTCTTGCAAATGTGATGAAAAACATTGTGTATAACACGGGCGTAAAAATATTGCAAACTCGAGTCCACTTACGCCCCTCGTTAAACAATGTACTATTGTAAGCCATAGTAGAAAGATCCCTGGTTGTATCAGTCGATTTGCTAAGTTTCTTCTGCGCGGGGTATATTACTTACTACTTATTCATAGATATGCCCTATGAACAGACTCGAATTAATTTCAAATTCTCGGAGTGATTACACCCCATGAAACAAACAACTAATAAATTATCCGTTTTATTATACCGTTCACAAAAAAAAAATATGTACAGTCGACTACAAAGATAAGTATGTTTTTTAATGTTACAAAGTTATGTATGTATATCTTATTACTATGGTAGTAAAGTCTATGTATACATACTTTTGTAACATCGTATGGATACATCTCTTTGTAGTCGACTGTACATAGTTCGTTAGCAAGTATCGTTTTGTAGGTAAGTACTTCAGTTAGGGGTCTGTTCCGCCTGAAGTTTTGAATTGGAATCCGTTTCGTATTTGTTGCCCGCGTTTGTTCTGAGTCGTTATAAGGCTTGGCGAAGAAGCGAGTTCCTTAAGGTAATGATTAATAGGAGCATCTTGGAAATTTCTCAAGATAGTACACTGGGGAATCCATGAATATAATTAAATTATTTCATACCTAAATATAGGTCCGCGCTGTTTTGGAATATTGAGTGACGGTTATAGTTATAAATACTAACTACGTATAGTTACTAAACGGCCATAGCTTTACTGATAAAATCTTTGTTTCGTGTCAGTCAAGTTTGAAACGTAGTACATACCAGGAACGGGCGACACATACGATTTCTATTATTTCAGGAGGTAGATACATTTTGACGCCGGGTTAGGTTATTACTTATGTTCCTGGAAGCAGAGGAAAGATACGGGCGGATGCCTTTCCCCGGCAGCGGGATTGTACGGAATAGAAATGACATAAAATAACTTTATGAGTAGCATTAGTCACTTTAAAACCTAATAAAGAACTTAATAAGTGATTTGCGAAAACGGCATCTTAAAAATAGGCAATTATTTAAACTCGGCGTGAAAGATTCTATTCAGTACATTTTTGTTAGCTATTAAAATATAAGGCTTGTAAAACTTATATTTACTCAGTTGTTCATACTGAAAACTAGCTCACGAATCACTACACATTCAAATTGAGTTCGAAACTCTTAATTTGTCATGGGTCCGAAACGCTCCATCCAGGATGTATCATTAAGAAAATATTCGGAAAGTATCAATCTTCCATTTATATTTACTATTCGATTTTTTAATTCATAAAAACTTGATTGTGAGGTCACAAAGCAAGTAATCCTTGCAAATTCCATAGGTACTAACGGACCGTTATTGACGTTTCATAAAAATAAGCTGATTTGACTTTTGTCAAATACCGTATTGTTAAGAATATTGGATTATCGATTTGTATGTGCCGAATGATGTTGCTGATATGGTACCTAATATAATAAAGCTTTCGTTGTGAATTATAAATAGTTTTTTTTATGCAATCAATTTGGGCGTGTATGTGCGTGTATGGTAATAACGCCTAATAACTTACATTATCCTGAAATCAGGCAGTATCGGTGTCAATTATTTTGGTGTACAGTCAAGTGCAAAAATATGTATCGACTAATCCTGTCATAAATAAGTTCCTTAGTACCTTAATTCGACGACATAAGGGCCATAGGACATCTTTTTGAGTAAGTTGTATGGACACATATTTTTGCACCTGCATTTTCATGCCAAGCGAAGTTTAAAGTTTAATCTTATTAGTTTAAACTATTACTCTAAATGACTTATTTATTTACGAGATTTTATTTAACTTGAGCTGTTCGTTTGTTTGTTAGTGAGAGACAAATCTTGCAAGTTAAATTAAAGACCAGTCCCGGTGACCGATTGAGCTGAAATTATGGGTATAAGTAAATATATTTTGGATGACAATTCAATGTTATGGTACCATCGAGCTGATCTGAAGATGGAGACAGATTAGCCATGGGAATTCAGTACTTAACCGACGTAACCCCGTTGGGTTTCGGCTCGTTAGAATAGTCTCAATGAGTAGTTTGATGACGGTATACAGAAAAGTAGAATCGGCAATATAACAAGTATCTGTCAAAATATCGTTTAACAGATACTTATTTTCTTTTAATAGCAGCCAGCGTAATACCTAAATAATTCTGATTCACTAACTGCTAATGAACATTTAATTTTATTCCATTATATTTTAGAAATGTTAAAGAACAAAGGCTCTTATAGATAAGCGTTCTTTTGTAGTCGACTCGAGGCTGCAGCACACACAGATGTCAAATGGAGCAATCTTTGAGAGCAATCTTAAAGATAATGTTGGTATTGTAATAAAAGATGAACACTACTTAAGTAAGTATAGTAATCAACTATACTTACTTAAATGTCTCTCTGTAATTTCATAGAAACGTTAAGGGAAAGTAATATGAATTACTTAAAACTGTCACATGCAATAAATAAATAAACCGCGTCATAGTAATAGTAGATTATACACTAAGGGGATAAAGCACTGTTTTATGTCACGGGAGCGAATTGAATCCCGAACGTAACGAAGGACTCATAATTTAACTCCTGAACGTAGCGAGGGAGTTATAAGTTAATTCCTGAGCGAAGCGAGGGAATTAAGACTGAGTCCTGAGTGCAGTGAGGGGTTCAACCGCCCAAGACTAAAACAGTCTTATCCCCGAGGTGTATACTCTACTTTTCACACCTTATGCGAGACAAAAAAACAGGCTCAGTAGATAAATAATGTTTATTTACAAATATTCAAAATAGACCAGAAGCACTGATTCAGACACAGACTTTACGCCTTTTACAGCTTTCCATTTGTCAAAATCGTTGTAGGCTTTTAGGTATTTTTCCTTTGACTTCTCTGGCAGCAGATTGTTGACAATGCCTATGGCATCTAATTTGATAAACTCAGGAGTCAAAACACTTTCATCACTCGACATTTTCAATATTATTTTTGAAATTAAATCTTCTATAGGCACCTACAAGAACTCGATTTGTTCGTCACGCGTGAACAAATGAAGGCGCGCGACGTTCCAAATTCGAAAGCACAAGCCGTGGTCCTAGATTCGAAATTCGAATTTCGAACACCGCGCTCCTCCGGACCGGGGTTCACACGGAGGCAAACTTCATTTATTTTGTCAAATCAAGTAGGCCATGGCCTAGGACAAATTGTGTTTAGCAAAATTAAACTTTATGCATATAGTAATAAGAATTATGAAAAGTGAAATCATATTATTAACCAGCGGGTTATAATGAAATTCAGTACAACATTATAACCCGGCTAATACCAAGGGATTTAATGTCTTGCTTTCGGTAGGGTTTACATGACCTATAATTCGGCATTGTCGAGCATGTGGTGTGAAAAATTATTTCTACCTATAGAACATTTTATATAATTAAAAAGAGACATATTTGTTAGTCATATAGCAGGCAAAGGTGGCCTATTCAGAAAATCTATTAACAAAAAATGATCGTAATAGACGCGTGACAGAATTATTAATTAACCTATTTTAATGGACAAAATGTTAATGAAACCTTTATCAAAAGTAGAACGAACAATGGGCAGTTGATTGATACTAAAAGCAGATCATTAACAAACTGCGAACAACCTTCACTTAAAATAAAGTAGGTACCTATAGGCGTGGAAAAAATCTAATTATAAACGCTGATGAAACCATTCGGCAGAAAAACCTGGGTAAAACTGGACGGTAACATAACGACCTTGATTATGCTACTCGTGAGTCCCCAATCCACACATAGGAAAAGGCCGAATGTCTGCTCGAAATTGAAAATGCTCGCATAGTATGTACCTACTAGGGATGCCGCGGATGCGATTTGTTTGACATCCGCCGATGCGGATGTGGATGCGGATTTTGGGGTCACTCACTAAAAAACGTAAACACAACGTTCATTTTATGATATCACGCAAACATCAAACACGTTGAGACTAAATTACAATAATAGCGAACAAATAAAAGGCGCGTCTGGTCTTGGTCACAGAAACGAAATTAAGTTTGTTGTTCTACTGGCGAAAATATCTGAAACGCGCGCGGTAAGCGTTCTTTCTTGCCGTGAATTGCACTACATCTGCATGCGCAAAAACTCCGCATCGATTTTTGCGGATGCGGATGCGAATGTCTGCAACATCCCTGGTACCTACTTGGGTATGTGCGCCACCGGGGAAAGTGCGCCCCCGGGGTAAGTGCTTGATTTAAATGGCTGAATGATGAATGAGGCGCACTTTCTCCGGTGGCGCACATACCCGAACTGACCTTATCTAAACTTTTTTTGGCCCGAGACTTTTCTTGTTTTTTCTCATCTCTCCTACCTCTAACCTACCTAAAAAATTATTGTATTAGGCGTTACTTTGCGGATCATGATAAGTTACGACAACACTATTCCTTTGCTATTCCGCTAAAAAACGCATGCAAAAATACGCAAATAGGTGCATCTCCTCATCGCTAATAGACCTGGCCCCTATTTCACCAACTTGACAATTGTCACCTGACAACGACAATTCTCCATACATTGCTGGTTCCACAAGTACCGTAGACACCACCTTTACTTCTAGAACAAGCAATATATGGCGAATTGGCAGAAACTTCCTGCCTCGCACAGCTAAACTGTGGAATGGATTGTCGCCTGCGGTATTTCCGGACCGATACGACCTTCAAACCTTCAAGAAAAGAGCGTACTCCCATCTTAAAGGCCGGCAACGCACTCACAACACCTCTGGTGTTGCAAGTGTCCATGGGCGGCGGTAATCGCTTACCATCAGGTGATCCGTCTGCTCGTTTGCCTCCTACATCATAAAAAAAAAAAAAAAAAAACAAAAAAAAAAAAAAAAGAATTGTCAGTGTCAGGTGACAATTGTCAAGTTGGTGAAATAGGGACCTGCACCTGCACGTTTTTTAGCGGAATATTCCATTTAGGTAGGTTACGAAAGCTACCTAAATGGAATGGATAGATGGCAGTCGCTTTTGTAAATGGTTCCTACCTATTGCCTACGCCGAAACTTGAGATTATGTGCCAATACCACTGACCCCCGGCTTCTTTAGGGTACAACCGGGAAAAGAAAAAGCTTGGAGGATGATGACCTAACCTTAGTAGTCAAACTTGCAGAAGTGCCTCGAGGGTCTATTCTGCATAATTAATATTTTACTTTAACGTAATCAAATGCCCATACCAGTCTAGTTCTCGATGGTTCTAGCATAGAAAACGGTACAGAGCAGAACATGAAAACAATAACTTCTACTAACTTAGATATGAAACTGAGGCAACTGCAGATAAAATCTTACCACTGATTGCCACGGGTTACCTCAGCTACGTTACGCACACTCAATTGAATTTCGCGTGGAGAATATTCGTCATTCCCGGAGGAGCACTTAATTCTTCCGCGAAACGCCATTGAGTCAGAGGTAATTTGATTAAGAGAGGTAATGTAGGTATTACCGTATTCGTGTGCGTAAGACTGCGTTTAATCAGGTATGACTGAATGCATTTAGATTGTAAAGGGAATGTAGTTACCTACCAGAAAACTGGGAATTTTCTCGTTTAAAACAGACGTTAATATTTCTAATCTATTATTTTTATCCTTATTGATACCTATGTGCCTAGGTCCCTCGTAGACCAGACCAGACCTACATAGACTGGTTTAGGTTTTTTCGGTAGAAAACACATAAAAAAACATCTGGAAATTAACACATGGCATAATTTTAGTCTTTGAATTAGGTATGCGTGTAGATAGAAGAAGACAAATTAAAACCTAAATGCTAAGTAGGTAGGTATCACAATGTAAACCGTATGAAGTCAAATTAGCTTGTAAACATTAATAGCCTTAAACTAGTCTCATTATAATAATAAACGATGGTGAACAATTAACATTACGTACTATGTTCCAAATTAGATAAAACCGTTGTCATTACCATTCTTTTGGAATTTGGTTAGTAGTAAGTACCCTGGTTATGTGTCTAGATGGACGAACCGTAAAAAACAAGTAAAATTTAATAACGAATTCTGCTTAGGTACACAAGGTGCCATAGAAAACCGTTTAATGTGAAGCCTTAGTATGAAACCTTTTGTAGGTTGTCCATATTTGAAAGTGTTTATTAGAAAACGGCACCCTCGGTATTTTTTTAAGTATTTATTTGTCTGTATAAGTATGTTTATCGTCGTCTAGTACCCATAGTACAAGTTTTGCTTAGTTTGGGACTAGGTCGATTGGTGTAAGATTGTCCCCTAATATTTATTTATTTATTTTATTTTATTTAGGTAGTAGGGTAAAAATAAAGTGTTCGTTTTCTTGGGACGGAGCTGTAAAGAGCTGTAATAAATATCGATTATCCAACTCCACCCACTCCGAAAGCTGACGTAAGCAATTTCGATATGCTTATGTTAATTAATTGGTATTAATATGCAGGTAAAATTCATGCATACGTAAGTATAATGCATATTTCCTTCAAAGAGAAATCTTTACAACTCTAGTCTGATAAGAAGATACTCATGACTTTTTACCTAATCAATACTTACTCCTACTTACTTGCTGTGCGAAATTGTAAGAACAGGAAATTTAAGAAGTAAGTATTTCCATTATTTCCCTAAAATATATCCCTACTACCTTATACACGTCCTTCCGTAAGAGTGGTCACCCCAGCGGTCGGTGAGTATCGATTGAAAACAAAACAACAGGGACGCCTACATCGCTCCGCACCGCTCTAGTTTGTCGCAGAAACATGGATAAGCGACCTTATTTGCCGGTTGTCTTCACTTATGAACGAATTTTCCTAAAATTTCCATCAACACATCGCGATTTTTAGTTTCCCGATGAAATAGGTGACCCAAATTATCGCCATGTTTGAAAACAATTGTGGTGAAGTGATTTTCTCTAGTCGGTGTTTATTATGGTAAGTTAAATACAGTTGTTTTACCTTTATTTACTTAAATTACATTATGTCAAGTGCCTTGTTTTGTTTTCTGCGCAAAATAATAATACGCACGCCTAATTTTACCGTAAGTACCTATCAATTCGAAGCCAGATTTAGTGGTAGGTGCCTATTACGGACTTAGTGAATTTGCGGGAATTGACAGTCTACAAATGCTTTGCAACCTAGTTTTTCAGGATAGGTCTTATATAAGTGATGTTAACACAAAACATGTATGTAAGCTACTATGTATGTAGTGGGGACAAGCCTACGTATTAACTACGTACATTTTATTAAAACGTTACGAAACGAATCCAAATCGGTATAGAGTAGAAAGTTTGCCGTATTTGATGAGGCTTCGCTTAGGGTAATAATAAAGTCGCAGTACCTACATGCTTACTCTGTAATTTCGTAAATTACAGTGATTTGTGAGTAAAATGAGCGAGCCCGAGAGCGGTATGAGACGAACGTTGAGCGCGCTCGGCGGTGGGGACGGATGCGGCGCGCGATGGACCTTAGCAGCCCTACTGCTGGCTCCTCTGGCTGCTGCTAACTCCAGCTACTGCGCTGTGCCTGCTTTGTTGCTGCTGGCTGCCTTTATTACTGTTGCTAGTAAGTGGTTTCCGAAACTTCATACAGAACGCCTGGCAACTCCGCTCGAGGCAAGCTTTGGAAGTTTTAGCTGCCGCAAAAGCCCCTGCAGTAAGTTCCTTTAGATCGGACATCACTCTTCATACACGAAGCAATCGGGGATCGCGCGGGACACGCTGAATCCTCGCAGGTCTACTACTGGCTCCGCTAGCCGCCGCAAGCACCAGGTACATCGTGCCTCTATGTTGCTTCTAGTAGGTGGTTTCCGAAAATCCCGATACATAACGCCCGGCAACTTCGCTCGTAGCGAGCGTTGGAAGCCAGGAACGATATTCAGTTTAAGCTGACTGCAAAATCTGTGTTGTTCCTGACTGCCTTTATTAATGTTACTTGTAAGTTTTCAATGTGACTGTACCTATAGAGGACGAGACGCTCGGGGTTTATTATGTACAGAAGTAGGTAACCGAACAGTACCTGCCTAAATGAATACCTTAATTATGTCGAATTTGCCTCTAACAACTCATTATTAAGATTAAGTTTCTTTCCGCACAGCTATTACCAGCAGAGACCTGAAGAAACTAGCCGACATACTTCCCCCACCGAGAACCAGCCGAGGTCGCCGGGAGCGTAATCTGCGCTCCTTCGCCGACTTCATGGCGATGTGGATGAGTTTCCTCTCGCACCTCGTGGCGGTAGCCATCTGCGCCAGAATTCTGAGTGCCACGGCCGACCACGTCACGAGCGGCCGCACGAGGCGATGGCTCTTTGGCTATGAGACTAGGGCTTTGGGCGAACCGTGGCCTGACGTTCTAGGAGTTACAGTCGTCATGGTCGTCTGTGCCATGTTCATGTGTGGATTGGAGGTACGAATCAGACATGTTTTAGCAACTAAAAATTACATATAAATGGCAGTGTTAGACGCTTTACATCAATCAGAATGGTTAAAAATATTTTACTTTAAAAACAAAGTTTTAACCGACTTCAATTTAGTACTCCGCCAAGCCACGAGAACATTTCCACTTTTTTTTTCTAATTTACCACATGAACTGATTTCCGAGAGCAAATGCGTTGATTATTAGAGAAAAAAACCCAATCGCTGTATGTGACCCGATAATATTTGAGGACTTCCGTCGATTCCACAAGGATCACCTATGGCACCTCATTAGTTGCTATTTCAACGGAATCTTATCAGAATCTGTGACGTACTTTTGTACTTTTAAGTACATAATTGAGGAATTCCATAAGTCATCTGTGGTCTTCATCATCAATTCCAGTCGACCAAATTTATGATTTCCGGGTGTAAATACACGAGTTATAATAGAAAATACTAATATCACTACACGCGTGCATAAATATAATTGAGGAGTTCCCTCAATTCCTCATAGATCCCATCATCCAACCGAATTTATGAAAAAAATGGGAGCCACCTGGAAGCATATACCTACTTACAAACAAAAAAAAATTACGAATCGGCTCATCAATGACGGAGTTTGAGGAAAAAGATTAAAAAAAAAAAAAAAAAAAACTATACCGAATTGAGAACCTCCTCCATTTTTTTGAAGTCGTTTAAAAGGGACTTCTTTCATTGCAATAGTGTCCACTATCCTAAGTGTCGGACCCTGAATAGGTACCTACTGCTTGATGATTTCAGCAAGCTTAATTCGTTTTTTACTGAAATTATAAATTAATATTCTTTTTCAGGAAAGCATGATGTTCACATTTATGCTATTGATTCTGCTGTACATATTCAGTCAATTCTTCGCTATCTTTGGACTAATCAATTTAGATATAGCAAATATAAACATGCCTATACCTATGACTTTTTACGAGGTATGAACTGAAAACATGAATAAATCAATTTAACTTAATCTTTATCATGTTGTTAACACATTTCTTCCCTGTTTTTTTAGCTTTTTGCAGCTGGATCGCCTATCTCATACGCCTTTTGCGTAACCACACAGAAGAAGGACAACAGCAGTTTAAAGAAGACACTTATTCTGACGGTTGGATTACCTACAATTATTTTGGCTGGCTTGTGTTTTCTGTATACAAATATGCTGAAAGGGTGAGTAGTTTAAAATACGAGCAACACCAACTGTCTATTCTGAAAAAAATGGGTTTGGTAAATCAATGTCTTACGCATCTTATTTCTCTACAGGAGTAGTATAGACGCAGCTTTGCCGGTGAACACTCTCCTAGAAGCCAGAGCACCCTCCTGGATGTGTCCTGTGCTAGCTGCAGTCACAGTTGCCGGAATCAGTTTGGCCCTCACCGAATTGTGTCCAATACTCTTCTCTGTTCTGGTGGCTTTGGCGTCTCCTGAATGGAAGGTGCTAACCAGATCCATGACGTACGAAAGTACAACTACGGGAAGTCCAGTGTTAGCTGTATTCACTGCTGGTACGATATCATACAATTTTCGCAGTGGATTATAAATTATAACTTGGTCATCAGTCAATTAAATATGCTTCTTTCTTTTCAGGTAGCCTTGCAGCGATCCTAGCATTCGCCTGTCCACTATCGCACATGATTACGCTAATGAATGCGAGTCATTTACTGGGAATTTCGGTTCAGGCCTTCCATTTTATGATAATGCGTTGCGTGCCAACTGCCGAGCAGAAGGAAGCTGGAGGTATGCTCAAAAGCAAATGAACATATTAAATCCACATTCGCTAAGCTACGATGAGCTCCTAATTGTTTTATTACTTACAGATGTAGAATATAAGCGTCTAGGACGAGAAGCCAAAACATCAGGCAAGAAAACAAAACGGGGGCTTTGGTTCATCCCTTCGGCCATTCGTCACACAAAAACGTTAGAAAGCATCAAATCTAAAGTAACTGCGAAAGGTAAAAAGACATTTATCATTCTCTATGCCAATATTAATTTAAGCTGGCCGGTTTCGGTCACGGCGTCTGCTAAATTTGTGGCATACCTACGCACCTAGCCGATCTTAGACCTGAGCATGCATACAAACGACTCAAGTTATTGCTAATCACCGTTCCGTGTGACGTCCGTTACTTATCGGCAGTTGGCTGACTGTGACCTACACATGCAAATGGTTAACTCAAAGCGACATTTTTTTCAGAAACCGAAGAACGAGAATGCCTTCTCCTGGACGAATACGGCAGTGGTGCGGTTGACGATGTTGAGCCAATGACTAGTTGCAGCAGCGACCACCGGATCGCACCCACTGCAGTTGATGAAGTACCTTCGGACGTAGAAGTCAGTGAGGCGGAGCTGTCGTCGGGCGATGACTCCACTGACATAGATGCTGTTGTTAAGGAGTACAGGGATACGATACAGGTAAACGTTGCTAATCTAAGCTAGATATTTATGTGAAAATTTGCTTATGAAAAAACTTTTGCTAATAAGGATAGGAAATATCGTCCTTATGTTGTTGATAACATCATAACACCGCGAAATACCTCGTTGGGCGTCGCGAAACTCCAAGATTTCTGATCTGGACGTTCATTGGATACGTACTTATATATGTTTTTCCTTTAATTTCGCTTACATAACAAAATAAAACAGGTATTTATATCTCGAAAAACACCTTGACAGGAGCAGAGGCTTAAACAGACGGTATTTTCAGCAACATAACATCGGGTATACTGTTACCGATGTAGCATAACGACTAAGACCTGTTAAAAACTCACCCAAAATCCAACAACTCGCAGGTGGTGACGTCACTCCCGGAGGCGAGCGCGCCGATCCCTCCATGCGTGCGCGGGGCGCGGTGGTCGGCGGCGGGCGCCTTCGTGCAAGTTATAGCTGCTGCGATGATAGCCGTGGCCTTCTGCAATGAACACATACGGGTGCCGATGTTTGCTGCTGGCATACCAGGTAGATTTACTTTTACTACCTAAGAGTACATTATTCACCTAGGGCGGTAAAGCAAATAATGCTTCAATTCAGGTCGGTATTTGAAGCCCGGGCCGAAGGTAACAGTGATGAGTACCTACAGTTTATATTTTTCGTTTCCCCCTGACCAGGATATGGCATTTTCCGCGGGCGGTAATTACCTCATTATGGCCAAGTGTGACTTAACAATGATTTACAGTTTACATTTTCGAGTGCCTATAAGAGCGCCGTCTACGGTAGACGATGCAGTTTTTACACCTTTCAGGAAGCTGAATTGCCGTTTCAAGCCGTCACGTACTACACAACCCTAAGTAGTTGCTAATCGTTTTCATAAGTACGCTTGAAACATCTTTTCAGACTCCCTTTTCATACGCAGATTACGAGTATCTACGACCGCAGAAATCCATTATGGTGAATGATGGGATAGTTACATTCTAGTTACCAAAGAACTCATTGTTGGGGTATAATATTCCTGGAATGACGATTGTAGTAATGTCGTAGATTAAATACGGTGTTGTTGCTTGATACTAGTATCATTAATTTCTTTTCCATCCCATTCTAGCTTGGATGTGCGGTACCTTCACCTGTGCCTGGCAGCCCGCTCATAGCCTGGGTATGCGCAAGGCACAAGGGCTGCAGGCGCCGTTGGCGCTGCTGCCCGCTCTTATGTTCCTCACTCCCCTCCTGGTCGATTCTTGGCCTGCAATCGTTCTGTTCGCTGGGGCTGGTACGTATTTAGTTCTAATTGTGTAAAAATATATATATATATATATATGTAAATTAATTTTGTATTAAGCAGTTACGCTGCTAACGAAATTAAACATTTCTAAATAAAGGAAAAATTTAAAAATGTAATCCTCTGAGCCGGATTCGAACCGGCGACCACAGGCATACATGGCCCGTCGCTACTAACCAACTGAGCTATCGGAACAATCCGGTTCGGGCATCAAATTCTTCAATCAGTTCCTTCCTACAACGCCTTAGGGAGGCGTGTAGCGACATCTACCAGAAGACTTAGGCTTCTTAACGGCACCAACGTCTCAAATTATATTGAGAAATCGTCAGTAACGATGCGCCACCCCATACTAAATTAATTTTGTATTAAGCAGTTACGCTGCTAACGAAATTAGACATTTTTAAATAAAGGAAAAATTGAAAAATTTAATGCTCCGAGCCGGATTCCAACCGGCGACCACAGGCATTCATGGCCCGTCGCTACTAACCAACTGAGCTATCGGAACAATCCGGTTCGGGCATCAAATTCTGCCTGTGGTCACCGGTTCGAATCCGGCTCGGAGCATTAAATTTTTCAATTTTTCCTTTATTTTAAAATGTAAAAAATACATGTACTTAATAATGCTACAATCACTTCTGAATTAACCCAAATGACTTTGAGTACATAGTTGTGTCGATGCCCATTGTTAGATTAATGACAAAAATGAGACCGACCATTCACGCTTTCAAATGGGTATAAGTTAATAAATTAAAACTTCTTTCCCTTTTTTGGAAATCCGTTTATTTCTAAGCGGAATAGGGGTTAGGGATGTTTCATAACATAACACATTTCAAAATTCACTCTTTCGTAGGTCTCGTTCGTGGTAGTTACTACTAGTTACAATTTATAGCAATCTGTTGTAAAAAATATTACTATGAACATATTTATCAGGCATCGTGATCTACGCTCGTTGTGAGCGCTGGTGCGGCGACCTGGCCGTCCAACAAGCACGGAGCGCCGTCGAGCGAAGAAAGCTACACGCCGTTTCTGCCGAAGTGCCTTTAGCCGCCCATCTCGCCCACATCGACACCGTATTCATAACCAGGTAAGGAGCAGTACTCGTAGTAAGTCGCAAAACTCATCGGAATGACAGAAGCCACGTCACGTCCAAAGAAGTGTCTTTCGTCGCTCAGCTAGCCCACATCGACACCGTGTTCATAACCAGGTAAGGAGCAGTACTCGTAGTAGTCGCAAAGTCATCGGAATGACAGAAGCCACGTCACCTCCAAAAAAGTGTATTTCGTCGCTCAGCTCGCCCACATCGACACCGTGATCATAACCAAGTAAGGAGCAGTATAATATTCCCAAAAGTCATCTCCGCGCTGTCCGACAAGACTGCAGCGCGGTCGAACGACGGACGCCACACATCTTCTCCGCCGAGGTACCTCCAGCCTCCCATCTCGTCCAAATCGACACCGTATTCATAACCAGGTGAGGAACAGCAGCAGTTCCACAAGTCCATTTCCATATAGTTCAACCAGCTTATAAAGCTACGAAAGCAAATTGCTTCAAGCAATAGAAATAGAAGAGCTACGGCATGTCAGTATTTGCGATATTGGCATTACGATTCAATTCCGGCTTGCCACGATGCCTTATCTCTCCCCTCCTGTACTACGCCCATCAACAGTTTTCACAACTATGTATAGTTAGGCCGGCCACACCACATTAACCCATTCGCTGCCATAGAAAAAAATGCGAGGTGGCCAGTTTTAAGTATATTGTTAGGGTTCCGTAGTCGACTAGGAACCCTTATAGTTTCGCTTTGTCTGTCCGTCCGTCCGCGGATAATCTCAGTAACCGTTAGCACTAGAAAGCTGAAATTTGGTACTAATATGTATATCAATCACGCCGACAAAGTGGTAAAATAAAAAGTGTTTAACGTGGGGAGTTTTTTTTTTCATTTCAACCCTAACGTGTGATATATTGTTGGATAGGTATTTAAAAATGAATAGGGGTTTGCTGAAATAATATTTTGATAATGTTAATATTTTCGGAGATAATCGCTCCAGAAGTTAAAAAAAATGTGTGTGTGTCCCCCCCCCCCCCCCCCCCGCTAACTTTTGAACCATAAGTTTTAAAAATATGAAAAAAATCCCAAAAGTAGAACTTTATAAAAGCTTTCTAGGAAAATTAGTTTGAACTTGATAGGTTGAATAGTTTTTGAAAAATTTTACAAAAACTACGGAACCCTACACTGAGCGTGGCCCAACACGCTCTTGGCCGGTTTTTTTTGGATTTAATATGACGTCGGTGGCAGGCGGGTTTAAGCCAGTGACGGCTAATGGGTTAAAGCCATCTCTTGTCCTCCAACAAGCAAGCAGGGTGATAGAACAATGCAAAATAACATGTCAACACAAGTACAGGACCTCTTTCCAAGAACCAAAATTTGAGTGTATTCTTAGATCTTTTACCTTACGACTTGTTCTTCTTGCAGATGACAACAAGATGACTCGGATACGAGTCTTGATAACCTTATTGACGCGGAAGATGAAGAGCCGGACCACGATGAATGACCAGCAGATGCCATTATCATCATTACCTCGTAATCATGCATCATCATGGGATCATTGTGTATGTTTTCACAATCATGATTACGACATAGACGATAAATCGTCACGATTTGGAAATGGTTTCGAATGAGATGAAATAGGCTTGGACAAGAGAATAAATGTTTATGTTTATGACTTAACTACATATGTCAAGAGCTATGGATTCGTTTTAAAGGGAAACTGTAGATAGCTGTTCTATGACTACAGAGAAAAGATAAAACGCCACTGGATTGATGACTTAAAACATTATATCATTTGTTTCAACGTCTAAGACCAAAATCAAATGAAACTTACGAACTGCCGTTGCTTCTAAGAAATAACATCTTGAAAAACCGTATGGGATTTCATAAAGATGACAGGAGAGTACTTATTCAGTTATTACAAAACAAAATTTCTGCCACAAAAACTAAAATAGTGTTTGTTGCCTATGAACATAAAAATACCTTTTGCGGCAGCTGACATTTGTAAAGATTACCTCCTAGTGCCTATAAATTGCTTAAGCTTAATTCTAAGTAGGTATATTTCATTGATATCACGGGACGATATCAAATACATTTCCATTATAACAAAATATTTAAATAACTACAACTTAGAAAAGTTTAAATAGACATTTTCATTTCAAAGTCCGACATCTCAAAAATGGTTAAGAACACTCGGGATAAAATTATCTATGAGACAAAAAAAACCGCATTCAAATCGGTCCATCCATTTGGGAGCTACGATACCACAGACAGATACACAGACACGTTAAACTTATAACACCCCTCTCTTTGCGTCGGGGGTTAAAAAATATAACCACCTTGAATAAGATTGCTACTTAATTGAAGTTAATTCTAAGCGTTTTCTTAATATTTAAATGGACAAGTGTATGTATTGCCAATGTTCACTTTTCAACACTGCTAATAAAATGTATAATAGGCATAAGTAGTTGTCCAATGTTCGGATTAGACTTAGAAGATAATCGCTAGTACGACGTGATTCCTAAATTAATGAGCAAATGTGTGATATCATGTGATTTTGTAGGCATTGAAGCAAACATAGTTGTCTAGAAAGTTGTAGTACAGTCAGGGGTATTCATATACACATAAATAAGGACATAAATATATGTACACGCCAGGGTTATGATTATGACATTAAAAATAGACAACTGTACAGGTATTTATGTATGTATATTAATACCCGACTGGACCTTGAGAGACCTTGTACTGTATGAGTCACGATATCCGTCCATTTTGTCATTGTACTTATCATCGAGGCACGCTTCGCCTTACACAAATCTTAGAAAATTGCTTTAAATCCGCTAGTAAATAAAATTTATCTCAATATTTTTTTTCACTACGCTTATGTAAATGCCTTACTTGAATACTCTAGATTCTATATCGTTATTCAATTTAATAAATGTTGAAACCTTCTGATTGTTAAAAGCACGATCGCGTTTACTGCTGTAGACATAAGATCTGACTCTCGCTTACACTTTGTTAAAAAGATAAAGATGCATTGTCTGTTTCGAATAAGGGTCAGAGATTATTTTGGAAGCTAACAATAATAACAGTAGCCGTTTCAATATCGCGGCATTAGTTCTTAAATATATAAATAAATATTTTGAAATAATCTTACACTAATCGACCTAGTCCCAAACTGCATTGTCATACAAATTGCAACTCGACGCTAATAGAATTATGTTTCATTATTGTATGTCTCCAAAATAATCGTCTTCTACGAGTTCATCATACGGCTGCATGTCTCTATAGGGTGAACAACTCGTATATAACTTGAAGGCTCCTAATACTTCAACCCACCTACTTCTCGATTTTCACCTTTATTGCTTTATACGTAGAAGTGAAGGTGGCCGTAACTAGACGAGCATCACAGTGAGTTGTTGACCCTAGCAATAATCTACTAGGCCTACTAAATAGGCCTAACTACTAAACAACTTTACATTACATCTGTCATCTTCGCTACGCAATAAAAATCTGCTGACCTTATTAATTTGTTTAATTCCGAAATTCCTATTTATCACAAATCACATCACTTTTCCAGTAAATGCATTCTGTACACTTGTTCAGCATCCTGGTCTTCGAACCAAGGATTGAACTTGACTACGATGACTTCTTTGAAACCTTCACTTGGTGTCGGATCCGTATATTTATTTCTGAAACAGGAGAAAAGCGATTTTAGCCTTCAGCACGAGCAGTATATATGGATGGATATTGTATCTGTCCCTCGAATGTATCCCGCCCTCTTACAGATCAAATCAAAAATGAATCCATATTGCAAGTGTTATATTAAATAAATAAATAAATAACTAAGCGAAACGGAGCGCATTCTATTACATGCAAAGGAATTGGAACCATCCAACCAACTAACTTGTAACTGTGAAACACTATATCGTTCACGGGTACATGTTTCATCTTCATCAGCTCTCTGAACTTGTTGTTGTGTTGGGCGTGGGCCTTCGTAGTGGCCATGCGGGCGCAGCGGCACGAAACTCCCATTTCCTTAGCGAGTGACGTCCAGCGCCCTCGGGACTCCACGTCGGGGTTCGTGCTGTCGACTATGACGCTTTTGCCTTGCTGAAAATAAAGTTATTGGAGAGTGTACTTTATATTTAAATTATATAGCTATAAAGCTACGGTAGCCTAGTGGTTCAGGCATGCGGCTGTCAAGCGGCGGTCGTGGGTTCGAATCCTAGTAGGAGAGCCGACTCGTGCTACACACTCAGAAATGTTGTTTTCCCGCTGCTCGGAAATGTGGCAAAAGATGGTCAGAATTCAGCCTTCAAAGCTGGGTTTAGTTGGACATCGCACGAACAGGCCAACTATGAGTTCAAACTGTCCAACAATGTTATTGTTAGACAGTTTGAACAGCGATTCGCTCATTCTCAGGGGCCCCGCCCCGCGCCGGGTCGCCCCGCGCGGTGCCCCCCGACCCGCGAGCGGGGCCGCGCTTATTGTGATTTTTAATTAGGTACTTAATTTTGACTTATAATTATAATTATTTGCAATTGCCTCGCAGTAGGCGTGAAAAGCACTATGTAATGTCTCGGCCAAAAGTGCAATAGATGGACTCGTCTCCTTCGAGGTCCTCACCTTCGGCTCGGACCTGGAACCCACTCGTCCATCTATTGCCTACTTTCTAGCCTTTACAACAATTTACTATAGTTGTTAAGTATTAAGGTTTACAATCTTCTTATTTATGTTTGCTAATTAACAAGCTTATTTGAAATGTTATCATATTGAGGCCCGTTAGACACGCCCCATGCCAAGCAGGCACGGAATACGAGTCCAAGCCACTCAAACACCCGTATGCAATGAAATTGTTATCAAACTCTATGAATTCTAATGAAGTGGCTTATCGGAAATGATATCAATTAGTGGCACGTTAGTCACTTTGTCAATCGCGTTCTTTATCGAAATATTGTTTTCCGCCAGTGAACCAGCTTATCTAATCTGATATCCAAAACCACCTCTCAAATGACAACAGTTGGCTAATGGTACATGCATGAATAGTTTTGAAAAACGAAAAGTACCTGTAACAACTTTTTTGCTTCCGCGGCGCACTTCTGCCAAGAACCCAGGATGTCTCGGCAAACAGCTACATATCTATGCTCCGATTTCTTTTCAATCTGCTTGGCCAAGAACGACTTGCCGCTTCCAGGGAATCCAACTAAAACTAGAATCTGCAATTTATACAATTATAAACAAATATCATCAATTCAGCATTCATCATCACTGGGAATCCCTATATGTATAGTTGCCATGCTGGCTGTGAGGGACTCCACATACAACTATCATTTTCTTTTATAGATGTATCCAGATTTAATTTTGTATTAAGCAGTTACGCTGCTAACGAAATTATACATTTTTTAATAAAGGAAAAATTGAAAACTTTAATGCTCCGAGCCGGATTCGGACCCGGCTCGGAGCATGAAATTTTTCATTTTTTTCTTTATTTAAAAATGTGTATCCAGATTTATTCTACAATGTTTTCTTTCACCAAAAAGCTAAAGAAACTCATTCAATATGGACCCGGTTTCAAACACAAAAACCTGTTTCAAAGTTGCATGACTAGATTTACTCTTAAATTACTAGGTATTTCAAGGAAATATAAAAAATACATATTTAAATGATTTCATGAACTAACCTCTTTCTCTTTATCAATCAAGTTATCATTAAATGGTTCCGAGCCAAGATCCTTGGAGACAAATTCTGGGTTGCTAAATGGCACATTAGCAATGGAATGCCCAAGGAAATGCTGTTCAGGTGTATAAAATTTAAGGCCCAAGTTTTCAGCCATAAGTTTATCAGCCATGGAGTGGTCTTTCTTCTTCCCTGGAGCCCAATTTGCAGCTCTGCCAGCAGCATCACCACAGTAAAAGGTTTCGTCCATATTAACTTCCAAGCCATCATTCATCTGAAAAAAATAGATCAGTCTTTTAATAAGTGAAGGACAATAAACCCAACATCATATTTTTGGGACTGATATGCTAGTTATTCGCTGTCAGCAAAAACTAGTCTAGTCTAGTTACACTAGTCATTTTTATAATTTATTGGTTCTTGCTCTTAGAATTCCGAATTCTATTTATCATAAAAAAAACATGATTTATCTTTGTTACCATTGCAATATATTCTACTATAAATGAACTAACCTTTTCAACTAAAAACTTCCACATCCCTGTAGTTGGTTTCCTATAAAAACCTTTCCCAGTTGCAATGTAAGCTTGTATAGGTATATCAATTTTAGCTACTATCTTTTCAATTTTCTTCTTAAAGTCCTCTATCTTAACTCTACCATTCCCTATAGGAGCTTGATTACTCATTATAACTACTTTGAAACCCTTGGAATACAACTCTTTTAACTTCTGAGGTACAGAAGGAAATATAATCTGCCAATCACTTGTGTCGACTGGGT
The DNA here is from genome assembly GCA_947578815.1 of Epinotia ramella. Classification (NCBI taxonomy): domain Eukaryota; kingdom Metazoa; phylum Arthropoda; class Insecta; order Lepidoptera; family Tortricidae; genus Epinotia; species Epinotia ramella. Next base: position 13,752,576 of record OX388213.1, on the reverse strand, counting down.
GAACTTTGCCAGATTTAGTTTTAATCAATGTTCCATCCATGTCAAATGCAGCAATTTTCTTGCTGGATTTAACACCTTTGGCTGTAAATACATAAAGTTCCCCATTATCTATCTCCTCCCACAAGTCTGCAACAGCTTCTGATATATCTAACTTATCATGCTCCATTATAGTTTTCTCTTTTTTCGCGGCGTTACCAATACTTGATGGTTCTTCTTCAGTCTTCAGCTGTTTCTTATTTCTCGGTGATTCCTCTTCTTCCTCTAGTTTTCGTTTGGCGGTAACTTTCGGTGTATCAAATCCTTCCGGAGGTGGATCAAACTCTATCACATGAGAGTATAAGTTTAGCAATATTTCAATCTTGGTCCCATGCCCTAGTTTGTATGAGGCATCTTTTTTCATAGCAAAACCATCAAGTCCTGAAGGGTTTATTCCGATTTGTTTTACTTCAACTACACATTCATCACAATCAGCTTTTAAACTTACTGAAAACAAATAGAAATTGTTAAATTAGAATCTTTATTTTATTATAAACACAATTTATTTAGAATTGACAACTTCTGTAGCCTAGTTGGTAGCGACCCTGCCTACAAAGCCGGAAGTCCCGGGTTTGAATCCCGGTAAGGGCATTTATTTGTGTGATGAGCATGAATATTTGTTCCTGTGTCATGGATGTTTTCTATGTATTTAAGTATTTATTTATCTATACAAGTATTTATACCATCCTCTAGTACCTAAGTACAAGCTTTGCTTAGTTTGGGACTAGGTTGATTTGTGTAAAATTTAATGGATGAATGAATGAATGATGATTTTTTTGAAACACACACCACAACAACAAACTTGCTTACACCTAGAGAAAAAAAAAACATAAAATAAGTGATACATTGTTGAGGTTAGTCTCAAAAATGAGTCCACTCAGCATATGTCGAGGCATGAAGTGCCACGACGCTGATTTTCAGTGAATCCATTTAAAAGTACAAAACAAAAATAAAAACAAAACAAAACAAATAACAAAGAACACCAAGCAAAGCAACAGACATCTCAGCGAAGACACAGTTTAACTTGCGAAAAGCATACCATATGAATATAACATATAAATAAATAATTGAATAAATAATGTGTATAAAATGTCACTATAAAATATTTACAATAGTATGAATAAATGTGTATACCTACAGCAAGATACAACAATATTTTAAATTTTATATTGTCGGCTAGATAGAGGATGCTTGTTCCATTAGCAGATAAATTTTCAACTTGTTTTTAAAAGTGACCAGGGAACTAGAGCTTCTTATTGGCGGTGGAATGTTGTTCCAGCATCGCGTGGCAGCGTACCTGAAGCTGCCACGGAAACTAGCCGACCTGTGACGCGGGCAGATGAGGCGAGGGGCTTGTCTTACATGCTTATTGGAGAATGTTAGTCGATCGTAGAGGTACCTGAGCTGTCTACTCTGAACCATCCCAAACAGCAAACAAGCAAAGTGAAGTTTCCGTCTAGCATCCATTTTAAGAAGTTTACTATTGCTTAACAATACCAAATTTTAATAAAAATTAGGTATTTAGCATACATTTGTTTATTCAAGTCCCGGGAATACGACTGAACGGTTGGACTAAAGCAAAGGGGGCGCAGGACTGCAAATTTTTGATGGAGTTGGTGTCATTATAACACCTATTTATTATTGTTTTATCGTAAAGATTACGCTAATATAAGCATGTTTTATAGGAACAATTTTTCTCTAAAATCAAAAATGGCCGAGATATTCGCCCTCAAAGATTGATGGTTTTCAAGGGAGCTGGGACATAGAAAAATTTCGATGGATGTTGGTGTTATTATAACACCTATTTATTATTGTTTTATCGTAATAATTACGCTGAAATAAGCATGTTTTGTTGGGGCAACTTTTCTCTAAACTTGATAATTACCAAGATACATGACGGATTGTAAAATGTAATTTTTTCAATGATGGAATATTATGTATTCAATATTAGGCTGCGAAAGTCCGAATCTAGCTAAAAAACGCTACGCTAAAATAAGCATTGCATTATCATAAGACTTGCCACAGAACCGAAGCTGTCAACCCCGATTCCACGTGGTCTTGTCTGCCCTACCCCTAGAGTGTATATAAAAAGCCGGAGGCGCGGAGGGAGAGCAGCCCTCGCCCGCCGTGACAAAGCTCGGGAGCCGTGCGGAGCGGAGCGGCTGAGGCTGGTCGCCGAAGGCGACCAAGAAGCGGAGTACGGGCGACCGTGCTTTGTCACGCAAGGGCTGCACTTCCCGCAGCGCCGGAGCTAAGGCAGTGTCAACATGCTTATTTTAGCGTAATCTTTACGATAAAACAATAATAAATAGGTGTTATAATAACACCAACATCCATCGAAATTTTTCTGTCCCAGCTTCCTTGAAAACCATCAATCTTTGAGGGCGAATATCTCGGCCATTTTTGATTTTAGAGAAAAAGTTTTTTCTATAAAACATGCTTATTTTAGCGTTTTGAATAAAATTTTCCTAAGTATTTTATGATTCCTATACAATTTTCACTTTGGATCAAAAATTTTCTAAGTCCTTACTTTGCGCCCCCTTTGCTTTAGGCGGACCGACTGAACTAGGTACAACAGCCGGCGCTAATGTTTAGGTAACCGAGTTTCCGATCCCTATTCAAATAAAATTAAGTCGCGGATAGAGGAAGATACCCAGTAATGGTGCCTTACTTATTGCCCGTGCGAACCACTTACTTTGATGACGGGAGCAAGACTGATCTTTTATCTTGGTGACTTTACTTCGTCCCAGTATGGTGTCGACGTTGTGCGGCAGCTTGATCGGCGCATGCGAGTCCAGTAAACATCGCAGAAAACACTGACGCACCATTTCGCTGCAGGTGGTTTTAATTCATATCACCAACTCAGTAATGTGCAGCAAAATTTCCCCAGTATTATTTACTAGTATTGGGAAATGTACGTTTCAGTAATTATCATAATTTTTATTTCGTTTTTAAGGTAGAAGAAACCGCATCGTTTCGTAAGTTTGACATTTCGCACCTTTTTTACATCTCAGCTGTTTTGGGTAGTGTTCCAAAATGTATAGTAAAATGTCATTAACATCAAAACTTGTGTAGACAAATACAAAACCAATATAAACTGAGCTAAACTTTGGCCTTCAAAAAATTTACATCTCGATTTTTTTAGACTTACTGAAATGTAAACCTTCTCATAAGAGAAAATGAACTAACGTTGATCGTTCGAAACAAGTGGCGTTACGTACGCTAAAATTATTGTGTAATCTGTGACGGTCTGACGTTTGACATTTCATCTCACTGACGTGTTGTGCTGAGAGCTCGCGTTTTGAAAACATTTTCCAATTGGTAACGTGGAAAATTCTTGTCAATTTATGACTAGAAATTCTAATATTGATTTAAAAAAAGAGGACACCAATAATCGGTTCTGGTTTATTCATTCTATATAGTGAGTGAAAATTAAGGTTTGTGACCGAAATTCGTTCCGCCTTGAATGAAGAACGAAGTTGATTTTATAGTGGTTTCTCATTATTTTTAGGCATTCCGAGCTTTCATCATGTCTATCACTAAAAGAAAACATGTACCGGAAAAGGAAGAATTGATTGAAAACGGCGATGGTGTTATAAATACAGGGCAAAGTAATATAAAAGGAGATGAACTCAATATTGCCGTATTATTATTTCTGTACACACTGCAAGGTATTCCCCTAGGCCTTGCGGGAGCGGTGCCGATGCTTTTACAAAATCGGGGCATCACCTATACTCAGCAGGTAAAAAATTCGTTTTTTTTGTATACTTTTCCAAATATGGGTTTAATTAGCTAAAGTGCAGGTGTACCAATTAATTGCAAAATTTATTGTTCATGTTAATTTACATATTTTTATAGCGTAACATAATGAAAATGAAGTCTTAAACTAACCGAAGTTAATTTAATTCACTTGTGTAAAACTTGAGCAATCAATTCATGAATATAAATAAAATGAAAAAATAATGTATATATTTTCTTTTTCAGGCTGAGTTCAGCTTTGTAAATTGGCCGTTCAGTGTCAAATTATTGTGGGCGCCAATAGTTGATGCACTTTTTTGGCCAAAGTTTGGACGCCGCAAGACTTGGTTGGTGCCGGTGCAATACCTCATTGGCATCGTCATGATTCTCATGTCAAGCAGCATCATGGACTGGCTGGGGTCTGATGATAAAGCCCCGAATATGATAATGCTCACAGTATCATTTTTATTCTTAAACTTTTTGGCTGCTACTCAAGATATAGCGGTTGATGGTTGGGCGCTCACTATGTTAAAAAGGTAACATATTCAACCTTTAATATGTGTTCTTTTACCTAAATTTGGCATTTGTAGAGTGTAGGCTGAAATGACATGTCTTCAGTTCCCTTAATGTAACAGTACATTATTCCATTCCTTATTTGACAATTTACCATTTATTTTATTCACACAATGCAAACTTTTCTTCTTCTTTCCTCATACTGTCATTTAGTTCTCATCTCAGTTCAAATTATATCCTCGTTTATAGTGTGTATACGGAATTAACTTCCACATGTATGGTGTCAATTATAATCTAGATCTCTTCTAGGCAAGAGTAAATAGGCTATCATTGAGCTACATTGGCCTTGTTATCTTTTTCCATCAGGTGAAACTAGGTTGTAATGCTGGTTAGTATGTCATAAAAAACCGGCCAAGTGCGAGTCGGACTCGCGCACGAAGGGTTCCGTACTATTATCTATAAAAAAAAACAAAAAAAAAAAAGTGTTGTATGGGAGCCCCCTTTAAATATTTATTTTATTTTGTTTTTAGTATTTGTTGTTATAGCGGCAACAGAAATACATAATTTGTGAAAATTTCAACTGTCTAGCTATCGCGGTTCACGAGATACAGCCTGAAAAAAAAAAGTGTTATAGCGACAACAGAAATACATAATCTGTAAAAATTTCAACTGTCTCTATCGCGGTTCTTGAGATACAGCCTGGTGACAGACAGACGGACGGACAGCGAAGTCTTAGTAATAGGGTCCCGTTTTTGCCCTTTGGGCACGGAACCCTAAAAAGAGGCATCCACAAATAGTTATGTATTCTTATTCTGAATAACAATACCAAACCAGTATGCGCCTTGCAAATAAATATGAATTAAAATAGCATCCAGCTGTACTAACAATAACGGCAATAATGTAAAGATAACGAAACTAACGAAATCTATAGACATGACGTCTACCCTTGAGAATCTATTATAGACTTTTCTGCTCATTACAATTCAGTAATGGTGAAGGCTTAAGTGGCAGTGGGCGGGGCACATAGCACGTAGAACCGATGGCCGTTGGGGCGGAAAGGTTCTCGAGTGGCGACCACGTACCGGAAGGCGCGGCGTGGGTAGGCCCCCCGCAAGGTGAACTGATGACCTGGTAAAGGTTGCTGGAGTTCGCTGGATGCGGGTGGCGCAGGACCGGTCACTTTGGCACTCTTTGGGGGAGGCCTATGTCCAGCAGTGGACGTCTTTCGGCTGATATGATGATGATGATGATGAATGGTGAAGGTATTGGCTACCCAAAGGTTTTCTGGAAGACCTCACTCCTTAGCCGTACAACCGTTTGTTGTTTACTTCTCCTTTAAGCTTTATGTTCTGTATTGTGTTACTTTTTGAGATGTACAATAATAGTAAATTACTACAGAGGCCGGGATTTTGCTTCAAGCAAAGCAAAACCAAGGTGCAGGACATTATCACAAAAATTAGGAGGCATAAATGGAAGTGGTCAGGGCACACTGTTAGAGGCATTGACAAGTGGAGCAAAAAGGTAACCCAATGGTACCCAAGAGGCTGCAAAAGAAAGAGAGGCAGGCAGACCAAGAGATGGGACGACGACATCAGGCCTGTTGCTGGTGTCACTTGGAGCAGGGTGGCCAGTGACAGACATGAGTGGAGAAGGCTGGAGGAGGCCTTTGCCGACTGGCAAGCGGACACCCAGAATAAATAAAGAAAGCAAAATAAACAAGGAAGAAATTACATTTGGGTGTCACGAACAAAGGCTATAATAAAAAATAATAATAAAATAATAAACAGAGGCCGGGAAGTAAGGGATTGCCGGCCGAGTACATATAGACGGCCGAGCGTAGCTTTTCTCAAACATGCAATGAAATAAATTAAAAAAACTACAAGAAATTAAACTTAATTTTTCATGGCTGAATGCCGTGATCCTGTGCCACAAATTATGGAATGGAAATAAAAAAAGACCATCTTGCAGGCCTTGGCCTCCAATTTTGTATAAATGCCATTACGGTTCTGTCGTCTCGCTGCGCCCGAAACGTGACACTTCGAAGCCCATTATGAAGAACACAACGTTAATATTTCATTGCACGTTTGAGAAAAGGTTATACAGTGAGTGTGATGTAGAGATCCCGACATTAAAATTGTACTGTACTGGCCATCCGTGTCACTTAGTCAGGCAATAATCATAGTTTAATCCTTATACTTATTTCCAGGTGCAACGTAGGCCACGCGTCAACTTGCAACACTGTCGGCCAAACCGCTGGTTTCTTCCTCGGCTACGTGCTTTTCCTAGCCCTAGAGTCTCCATACTTCTGCAACAAGTATCTGAGGGTAGTCCCGGAAGACCTAGGACTGGTCACGTTAGCCAGTTTCCTGTTCTTCTGGGGCTGGATATTCATTGCGTCTACTACCTTGATAGCCTTCTTGAAGCATGAGGCGAAGGAGATTGACCATAAGGAGAGTCAGACGAAGGGAATGAGCGATATAGTTAATGCCTACAAGCAGTTGTATACTATTGTGAAACTGCCGGCCGTTCGGACGCTAGCACTGGTGCTGTTCACTGCCAAGGTAACTATTTATGTTTTTTTAACTCATTCGTTGCCAACGATTTCTTAGCGCTACCTCGATACGTTATCGCTACGAATTATCGTATCGCTTTCCTCTACATACGGTCGGTCGGTATGTAGAGGAAAGCGCCTGCGAGCAGAGTGCCCACCTAGCGGATTCGTGGCACTGCAAGTGTTAATATGTTGATGGTGGCAAAAAAAGCACACAGTCACATACAATAATGAGGATTTCGTTTATCTTATATCGCCCCGCCTTTTGCCTTCAAAAACACATCAGAGATAGATTTTCCTGACCTTAGTTTCAAATCAGTTGACTATTTTATACTGGGTCTAAAAATGCTAAAGTATAGACTTCACGTGACAATGAAATACCTGTTTATCTTTGTCATGATCAATATAATCATTAATGTGTAGCTATTTCGAGGACTTCTACTATAATAAACATAGATTATAATCGATTTTAAGTGTCTACGTCCATTCAAGGTCAGCAGCATAAATAAGGATAATATTACTATTACTCTGTAACATAACACTTAAAACTCGCGTTTTGTAAAATACGTCCAAAACTGTAAGAGTAAATCCTGACAAAATCGCAAGCAAAAAACCGCCTTATTATCAGAGCATAAAGTCGTTTTTTGCTTGCGTTCGTTTGATGAAATTTAATCTTACGGTTTCGGATAGAGTGCGACCCTTGCGTCTAACGCTCTAAATAATAGTAGGTAAATAAAAGTGTAAACTCTTTATAACGAAACTCAAGGGACCGAGCATTTTTTATCGTTATAGAGAGTTAACGTTATATGGAGTGAAGAAAGAAAATAACTAAATCTCCCTTTTCAATAGCACGTAACACACAAACTTTTTCGTCAACACTTATCGCTTTTCTTTTACTGGCCATGTTAACAGTTTCAAAGATGGTTGACGACTGATAATACGATAGGTACAGCTGGTGTGTTTAGACCATAATTTCCAAGTAAACGCAGTAATGATGCACGTGTTCAAGGCAATTTTATTAACAATAACAAAAGCAGGCTGTTTACGACCTGAAAAGTTTCGGAGCCTCAAAGGTTTAGTCGGCGTCTTTTGTAACCTGATAAAATAACATTAACAATAATAGCGATAGTGAATATTTACTGTGACTAAATATGAACACATTTCTTCGTAATAGAGAATGGCTGCAGCGCTATAAAGAGTTTATCAATGTATGGGTTTTAAGGTTAACCAACCAAATTGTGCTCATTTCTGCGTTAAAGTGAGTTGATCGTTATAAAGAGTTTACACTGTATCACATTAGTCCCGTGAAAAGTAATTATTTAAATATATTACTCAGTAATTTTGTATGTCTCATTCTAGCGTGCTAGACGTCTGTAGGCGTGGCGTTGTGCGGCACGGCCCGTACTAAATTTTGACTTATGGTCATGTATTGAAGTGTGCATGTACAGTCAGCTGCATGCAACTTCTATAAGACTAATAATAATTTATTGAAAAACTCTTATTGATAGTGTTATATTGTTACATATGGTGAATTGATTATATGCGCCTGAATTGGGAGTATCCTGTATCTCAGGCAAAGAGATAATATATAATTGGAAAACAATGAAACAAATTACAATTAAGCACATCAAAGACATAAGTAACATATCGTCTTATATCACAATGTCATTATTCATCTATAAAGATATTTAAAAATATTTCATTACATTTACTTAGTTATAGTATTGCAGTGTCAGCGTCTGCAATGACTGAACTAAGTCGATGCAGTTTATTTCATTATTAAGTCGACTTTTATCTACCTTAGTGAAGCACCTACCTACCTACCACCTTGCTGCTTTTGCTTGCTTACCTTGCAGTTTGATAGGTTTACGATTAAAAGGACAACAATCTATACAAGCGTGCGCGTATACAATGTGTAAATACAGCTTAACGCGTCGCGCAACACAATATGATTGTGTAAAGTTGAAACGTTTTAACAAAACGATCCATTCCAATGACGACCTTAAATGCTAAACAAGAAAGTTCAAATTTAACTGACAGTGTGTTTGTCCATTTCAACCATACTATAGTATCCGCAAAACCTAGTGGCGAGTCAGGATCATGCTATCTCTTTCGCACCTGCACTGCCTTATGGAGCGGGCCGTGCAACAATAGTACTGACTTTTATTGCCTGACTCGCCACTTGGTTTTGCGGATACTATAATACAAGATCATTTTATGTTTCAGCTCGGTTTCTGCGCCAGTGATGCAGTGTCCGGACTCAAATTCGTAGAAGCGGGAGTGCCTAGAGAGGACTTGGCGTTATTAGCCGTGCCCTTGGTTCCAGTTCAGATTATATTACCAGTGGTAAGTTGTTCCCCGTGTGGTGGGTTGGGATAGCACCGCCCCCATTTTGTACACCAACCTGTACACTTTCTGTACACAAACCAGCGCAGTACAGCCCTCAATGACTGTCACAGCACATGCTGAGTTCGTTCCTTTTGTGACACAAGTAATCTTCTTAATTTTTTTACCTCTATATACAATAAACATTTCCTTTCTTTTCTTCTTCTTTCTTTCTTCCCGTGGGTTTCGTAAACGTTGTCTACAGGGTAGGGTTGAAGTGTGTTTGGGCGGATTGGCTAGCAACTTGTCACTGCAATATCACATTCGCTCCTTCTTTAAACCAAGAATTGCTAGAACTGATGGCACTGAAATATAATTGTGTGTTCTCTGCCTAGCCCTTCTGGGAACACTGGCGTGTATGTATGGTATTTAGAAACAATACAGTTTGCATGCATGCTGAGTAATTTTGGACCTTTTTGACCACACTTACCCTTGTGCACAGTTTTGTAATTTTCAAGGAGATATTTTTCTTCGAACTTTTATATACTTTTTTTATTATCGTACAGTCCACCAGGGCACCAATATGTATTCACTCAAAGTTTCATAAATATGAATACTACAACCTTATTGTTGCAGGAATAAGGTCTGCCTACATATTTTTGAGACTTTGTTGTGTATACATACTGGTGCCCTTGACTACGGTGATAAATGACTTTGTTTTTAAATGTTACCGTACCTTTTCGGTAAAGTCACGAAATGCGACGTTTTTTAAAAAAGAATAGATTTACCGACATTATTTATTTTAATAACCGTATTTTCAGCTACATCTAATAATGCACATCATCTTATCCATAGTTACTAGCTCGGCACACCACCGGCCCCGCGCCGCTGTCGCTATGGCTCCACGCGTTCCCGTTCCGACTCATCGTGGGCCCGCTAGCCGCCGCTTTAGTGGCCCTAACGCCCTCGCTGATCGGCAGCTCCGGCCCGTCTTACTCGTATCTGCTAGTACTAATGGCTTTGTACATCTTTCATCAGGTTAGTATTACAAATATGTTATACTTACTCAGTTATTAGCTTATTAGCATATCCCGGGGTTTTCGGTGTGGGAATGATTTGAGAAGTTTAGAGATTGAGATAGGTTAATCTAGAAAAATCATCATATTATGCCTACTGAATAACTACCTCTCTGCGAATTCTACACTATGATAAGTACTTACAGTTCCATTTTAACTCGACAAATATAAAGTTGATAAACTATTAACATTCTTTCTAAATTTGGAACAATTAAGCTACAGTGTCTTTCGGTATGTATCCATTTCAACCCACTGAATGATCTTCCCACGTCGGTAGTTGTAATTGGTGCATATATCAATTTATTCAATCTATTCTTTATTCAAAACTAAAAAGCTACGATAGCCTAGTGGTCAGGCATGCGGCTGTCAAACGGCGGTCGTGGGTTTGAATCCCGGCTCGTACCAATGAGTTTTTCGGAACTTATGTACGGAATATCGTTTGATATTTACCGTTAGCTTTTCGGTGAAGGAAAAACATCGTGAGGTAACTTGCATACATCTGCGACGAAATTCGAAGGTGCATGTGAAGTCCCCAACCCGCACTGGGCCAGCGTGGGGACTACTGCCCGTTCCCTCTCATCCATGAAAAGAGGCCTGTGCCCAGCAGTGGGATGTATATAGGCTGACTTATTATTCTTTATTCAATAGGTAGAAAACTAACAAATATTAGAGTAGGTTCTTTCTGTTTTTTTAAGTCAGTACCTACTCTTTGGCTATTCCTACACCGAAAACCCCGGGGTAAGCTTATTAGATAGAAACACTACATGCCTGCCCCACTGTCACTATGCCAGTCTTTAGTCGTAGATCCGCTATACGGCGCTTTAGTGGCCCGCTGATGGGCGCGTGCTACGTGCCAAAAATTGTAGATTGTGTCTCAAGGGAGCAAAATGATATATTTACGGCTAGGGCATTATATTCAATCCTGAGGGAAGCGAAAGATTCTGAAATGGAATTCTGAGCTTAGTGAGGGATTCTAAAGTAGAATCTTGAGCGTAACGAGAAATTCAAGTGGGTACGACTAAGACGGAAATAATTATGCTACCAAGGGACACATACTGCTTTTCAAAATTGAAATTCCTCATTTAAGGGCAACAATTACACTTTTCTGAATTAGCTGGTGTGATAAAGAATTTTCCTTCCTAGTTTTTCTTGTCGTATTTGAAGAGATAAGATGAAAAGTCCAATAAGATATTTTTAATATCCTAGCAATAACTCTGGTCACAGCGGACGGTGTAGATCAAAGCCATATAATTTATCTATTATGTTTTAAATTTTTATTATTGTTTCAGACATGCCTCTACTGCATGTTTGTAGCAGTCATGGCGTTCTTCGCCAAAGTGTCGGACCCGGCGGTAGGCGGCACCTACATGACACTACTCAACACCGTCTCCAACTTGGGCACTAACTGGCCCAACACTCTGGCTCTGTGGGCCATAGACCACTTGACATTCAAGAGCTGTTCACTGCCAGAGCTGAGTGACAACACATGCTCTACGAAGTTGGAGAGTGATGTAAGTAGTTGTAGATCCTACTAATCCTAGTAATGTAAATGTAAGAATGGATGTTTAGATGTTTGGATGTTTGTTACCCAATCACGCATAAACGGCTCAACCAATTTGGATGAAATTTTGCACGAAGATAGTTTATAGCCTAGATCCTACTATCCTACTAATATACTAATCCTACTTATTATTATAAATGCGAAAGTTTGGATGTTTGGATGTTTAGATGTTTGGATGCTTAGATGTTTGTTACTCAATCACGCTTAAACGGCTCAACCGATTTGGATGAAAATTTGCAGGAAGATAGATTATAGTCTGGATTAAAATATAGGGTAGTTTTTATCCAGGGTCCACGCGGGCGGAAGCTAGTAAAACAATAAATACAAATACACTTTATTGCTCACCTCACAGAAACGAAACAGTTACAAAGAGAAACATAATAACATTTAGGTAGACGTACCACAGGCGGCTTAATAATAGTATAAGTGATTTTTTTTATTTTGTGTTTCGGACCTTCTGAGATTATGAGGGGACCAACCTTTATACAGAACTAGCTGCTCGTTCGGCTCTGTTCTCGTATTCCAAAAAACTATAAACGCAAGCGAACGCGAGAAATCCATCATTTAAAGTGGTGGAAGATTTTTTAAAATCGTATTAGTAGTTTCGGAGTTTATCACCTACATATAAATTCACAAACCTAGACTAACACGACTCACTTTTCGACGGTAATTCCCTTTAGTCACACTCGCACACCAACATCTAAGCCACCAACATGGATTAATTAAGTATTCATAAGATCCTTTGAAATGTGGTCTTGGAGGAAGATGGAAGGTATTTGTTGGACAGAAAGAAGAATAAACGAAAAGGTTATTTTGATAGGAGAAAGAAGATGTCTACTAAAAACGATTGAAAACAGAAGAGGAAATATGTTGGGGCACCTGATACGACATGACAACTACATAAAAGTAAAAACTATAATTGAATGAAAGATAGAAGGAAGGAGAGGCAGGGGAAGACCAAGACGTGCGTTTATGGACCTATCGAAAGAGAAAGTTAGTGTAATGTCGTATCAATAGCTCAAAACAGTGGCAAAGAGAAGAACAGAGTGGCGATTACTCCACCGACTAGAGTCCGGCTCTTAAGAGGCCCGAGGTTTTCATCGATTTTTGACGAGTTTTGAATCGTATCTCCTACTTTTGCACTACACATATAATTATAAGTCAAACGGCTATCAGTTCTTCAATCTTTTGTCTCCATTTTGGTCTACCGGATTTTGAAAGAAATGAATACTTAATTTTGTATGATTTTTTTAAACATTGTCTAAAAAACACTTATTTCGTATCTCCATTGACGTGAAAGATCTAACATATACGAAATCGACATATTTGGGTTCGTCTATGACGTCTCTAAAAACGTGTCTAGGGTTTTAATTTTAAACTAATTAACACAAAAGTTATGGCCAGAAAACCAGTTTTTTGGCCTAAAATTGTTCAACTTTGATGCAAAATATCTCGAAAACAATGAACTTTGAAGTAAATATGGGATACTATATTGCTTAAAGCCGTTGTTAATATAATGAGCAGAGACCGGAATTTTCACGGCAAAACAAAAGACTGCCGCAATCTTACTAGTGTTAGAAACGTATTTATCGATATCGATAATTGTGGAATAGAAGAAAACAAAACGGTCCACCAAATAAATAGAAAAAAAATACGTCATGTTTGTATAAAAATACATAGAAACAGATACAATTTCTTCTTAGAAATCGACTTCAGTACACACAGCAGCACATGACATTTTATTTGGTTTCTGAGTCTAGTTTTATGAGTAGATAATCATTAATTTCTCGACATTCTCTGGGAGTAGACCGTTTCGTTACAAAGCCATTTCTGTATACTAAATCATCGATCGACTTCACTCGACGTCAAGGGGGCAAATTTATAAAATTCATTGTAATCGGTATGTTGTTCAGGTTGAGTAAGTTTTTCAGATATTTCTCGTATATTATATTTTAAACTAACCGTCGCGAATTACTCGATATCTATAAAAAATTGTTTCTAACACTAGTAAGATTGCGACAGTCTTTTGTTTTGCCGTGAAAATTCCGGGCCCTGATAATGAGCTACAAAAAACATTAGAAAACCAAGGGATTCAGATCGAAGGTCATTGGCGTATGGGAACCCCTTAAGTTTATGATGATGAAGATCATAACAACTCCCTCAATCGCGATCCCTGTATTCACCGTTACCATTGTTTTCAGCTGTGCAAATCCAGCGGAGGCACCTGTCTCACCAGCATCGACGGCTTCTACATAGAGACCGCCATCTGCCTCGCGCTCGGCTTCCTGTGGCTGCAGTGGGGCCGCCCCACCATCAACCGGCTGCAGCGGAGGCCGCCCTCGGCCTGGCAAGTCAGGACTCTTAACAGATAAGACTGTATCATAGAATTATACCCTTATTCATGTACTGTCGGATCTTCACTTTCACTGCCAGGAGCCCGCTCTAGGTGAGCAATTTCCTGTGTTGTGTGCCCATGGAAAATCGATGTTACTAAATGTGGTAATCTTGGACGAAATAAAGAAAGAAAGAAGAAAATAATTTATTAGAAAGAAAGAAAATACATTTATTTAACGTCACAAATTACACAATTAAAAAAAAACTATTACTATTATTATTATTAGTGCAAAAACTATATATAAATAATATCTTAATACACATTATTTTAAGTAATTTGCACTAAAGCAAAAAAAAGGTTAGGTTTAAGGTAAAGGTAGACTGGTAGAGAATGCTTACGGTATTAAGTCCGCCTTTTGTACGATAAGTTGTTCTTTTGTGCAATAAAGATTAAATAAATAAATAAAGGGCTTGCACACAGCTTAATGTCACGGAATTAGACAGAGGACATATTCCGTGACGCTGATTTACAGTGAAGAGCATTTGGACTAGAAGGCATGGCATAAACTGCTGAACTGTCAAAGTAAAGTATACAGTTGTATCTCTTGGAAATAAATAGTCTTTAAATTTTATCAAGCAGAAGCGTCTGCTAACGAAATTATGATTGTCAGTCAAAGAGAAAAAATATTTGCCACGTTAGGGATGAACCCGGGACCTTGGCATTCCATGCGATGCTCTTGCCAACTGAGCTATCACGAGATTCGCGGGTCTCACTGGTAGCGACGTATTTTGAATTACGCTTTAGGGAGGCTCTCTAAGGCTTCCCGCTCGTGGGTTATATTGGCGCACCTTCTATATAGATCGCCGTGCCATTCATTTCCTATTCCGTTGTGCTTAACTCACTAGCGCCATCTGTTATAATTAAACGAGTATATCTGTCAGACTACCTAGTACCTATGACTTTTTAATTCAGTTTGAGAGGGCATACAAACACTCGCAACCGGACTAAAAATGGAACAATTCACCAGAAACCGACAGAGTTCGCTAGGCGTGTAAGTTCATACTACTGCATCTGAGCAAACATTACGAGTGCCCGCTAGGCGGGTTCTTGGTTGCGAACGTGTTAACAATAACCGTTCTTTCGTAAGAAACAGACAAAACCATTTCAACTAATAGAGAAATGTCAAGTTTTATGAATAGGGGGGTTATTCTTTCAGTGAAATAGATACTGGGAAACAGTATAGTATATTTGTCGATCTTCAAGCAAGACGGCGAAATGAAGTTGTATTTTTAACTTATATATGTAATAGCATAATCAATTAGTCACTCATCGGAGAGACAGGTAATTAATGAAATAGTATAGATGTTTTATCTCCGAATTACGGCCCATTGTCTACACGTGTTTAGCTGTGAAGAAATTACTCTCAAAGTCAACATCGCAATACTTTATTATCTTTATCTTTTTTTTTAATCAAATTCTTGGTTTAAATTCCTTAGCCATAAAAAAGTTCTTCTCCAGTTTCAATGATTTCATTATAACTTCCACAATTTGTGACGAGTCGTGGGTCTTAACAGTGATATAACCCGATTTTAATGCAATTATGACTTTTCATAAAACATTTGAAGTCTCATTCAAGTGTATAAAAAAAAAAAATTCAACCCTATTTTCTTAGTAACATAACTCAAATTTCATTAACCAAATTTTTGTATGATGGGCAGCGAAAGGTTATGTCAAGACTACATATCGGTCTTTAATCTCGCAAAGAGTTCCAAAGCCACGACCAAGCGCAATTTACACATGCCATAAATTGCATGCTAGTTTCATTATATTGATAGTTACCGAGGTACACTGAATTTAATTCATCTAGCAAACCCTGCAATGTAGTTAAAACTAGCATGTGTAAATTGTGTTTAAGATCATAGCTTGTGCAAGTCATACGGCACTTTGTGATTTTTACCATTTAAAATAACTGGTGTCTCAATAACAGTGCACTGTTAAATACTGTACTAATACTTACTTTAAGAGTTATTTTTAATCGAACTAGTGCGCTCTTATTGATACACCCTATACAATAGTTAACTCGATCTATTCGAAGGCATATGTGTATTAAGAAAATAAGTTTATATATTCAAAAACCTAATGGGTGCAATTTTGTTTGAAAAGTAAAGGCGCTACTTGAATGATTTTCTTAATGTATTACTTTATTACATTAGTGTTGACTGTCTTGTTTCATCTGTGAATACGATGCGTGTGCTAGATAATTTCACTGATGCAGTGATTTCATAATGTATTCTTGAGCGGGATACATACAAACGAAGTTTGATTCTTATTTCAATCGTACCCAACAATCTGCCGTGTGCCATCGGCTTAAACCTGGAGCATATGAGTGTCAAACTAAATTTTTACTTTTATTTCATCATCATAAATTTAAGAGTCCGCAGTAAGCTCGGCCGAATTTCACCTTCCCATACAAACGTAGTTACGCTCGATCATTTTAAAACTACGTGTTGGATTATGACGAAACTTTGCATATACAATGACATGAGGTATATCTCTGTCTGTAATTAGTTTATATGGTTCGAGTGGCAAAATACAGCCAAAAAAAGTTTTGTATGAAAAACTTAAATTCGCTGTATTTTTTTACTATGGTATCTGGAAGCTACATGAACTAATTACAGACATAGATATACCTCATGTCATTGTATATGCAAAGTTTCGTTTCAATCCAACACGTAGTTTTAAAATGAGAGCGTAACTACATTTGTATGGAGAATCGAGCTTACTGCGGACTCTTAAGAGTTCATATTTTGTCATTGTAGTATTGTAGATTATGAAGCATGCATTTCCATCATCATCATCATGTCACCCGAAAGACGCCCACTGCTGGACATCGGCGTTCCCAAAAGAGAGTCACAAATGACCGATCCTGCGCCACCCGCATCCAGCGGAAGCCTGCTACCTTCACAGGTCATCAGGCCACCTTGTTCTACCCACCTTCTGGTACGTGGTAGCCACATGAGAAGCTTGCCTTTCCGTCTCCTTGATTTTCCTATATGATTGACTGACTGCCACCTTGTCATTGATATGTGTCACTATCTCATCCTTGGTGTTCCCCTTCCTATATGATTGACTGACTGCCACCTTGTCATTGATATGTGTCACTATCTCATCCTTGGTCTTCCCCTTCCTCGCTAGCTACCGTGCCTTCAATGATTTATCAGTCGTCGTATATGATTGACTGACTGCCACCTTGTCATTGATATGTGTCACTATCTCATCCTTGGTCTTCCCCTTCCTCGCTAGCTACCGTGCCTTCAATGATTTATCAGTCGTCGTATATGATTGACTGACTGCCACCTTGTCATTGATATGTGTCACTATCTCATCCTTGGTCTTCCCCTTCCTCGCTAGCTACCGTGCCTTCAATGATTTATCAGTCGTCGTATATGATTGACTGACTGCCACCTTGTCATTGATATGTGTCACTATCTCATCCTTGGTCTTCCCCTTCCTCGCTAGCTACCGTGCCTTCAATGATTTATCAGTCGTCGTATATGATTGACTGACTGCCACCTTGTCATTGATATGTGTCACTATCTCATCCTTGGTCTTCCCCTTCCTCGCTAGCTACCGTGCCTTCAATGATTTATCAGTCGTCGTATATGATTGACTGACTGCCACCTTGTCATTGATATGTGTCACTATCTCATCCTTGGTCTTCCCCTTCCTCGCTAGCTACCGTGCCTTCAATGATTTATCAGTCGTCGTATATGATTGACTGACTGCCACCTTGTCATTGATATGTGTCACTATCTCATCCTTGGTCTTCCCCTTCCTCGCTAGCTACCGTGCCTTCAATGATTTATCAGTCGTCGTATATGATTGACTGACTGCCACCTTGTCATTGATATGTGTCACTATCTCATCCTTGGTCTTCCCCTTCCTCGCTAGCTACCGTGCCTTCAATGATTTATCAGTCGTCGTATATGATTGACTGACTGCCACCTTGTCATTGATATGTGTCACTATCTCATCCTTGGTCTTCCCCTTCCTCGCTAGCTACCGTGCCTTCAATGATTTATCAGTCGTCGTATATGATTGACTGACTGCCACCTTGTCATTGATATGTGTCACTATCTCATCCTTGGTCTTCCCCTTCCTCGCTAGCTACCGTGCCTTCAATGATTTATCAGTCGTCGTATATGATTGACTGACTGCCACCTTGTCATTGATATGTGTCACTATCTCATCCTTGGTCTTCCCCTTCCTCGCTAGCTACCGTGCCTTCAATGATTTATCAGTCGTCGTATATTCAAAACGTTAGAACGTCATATTGAAATGATTATCAATCTTTGTTACTATGGAAACCTTCTAGGGAAACTTTGTATATAATATAAAACGTTTAGACGGCAAATTAAATGGTCCACATTTAAATTCTAAGATTCAAATTGGCGGGGCATATCATTCTTCTTGGAGTACATAGTTTTTAGCACTGGCTCCAAGTGCAAATATGTACTTTTAGTTGTATAACGGAAATTAAAAATAGTTATTTTTAGCGATTGAAGTTGACGTATTTTAGTTAATTTATATATTTATTTACATTGTAAATTATATTGCGAGCTCAAGTTTTAAGTTTGAATATAATTAGAATTACTACATTCTAAGTATGTTAAGTTCTTTATGTTTGGGTTATGGTTGTGATATAAAAGATTTATTATGTGTTTTCGTCCTTTAGTATAATTATAACCCAACTATAGCGTAAAAGATCGTATTTTCAAGCATGATAATGTTCTTATGAAGATTTTTTCATACACATTTTTTATTACCTATGAAATATTGTTTAATAACCTTACATAGTTAATTGCGTTATTTGTACAAATAAAATCATTCCAACAATTACTATAAAAGAACCACAAGCCCTTGTGATGAATTTTAATTGTATATAACTTTGTGATAATTCAAAAAATGTAGTTATTACGAATTAAATATAATACTAAATATAACTTTGTGTATAATTCAAAGGTCTTTGAAAGGTTGTCAGTGAAAGAAAATAATCGACGGTGTTTAAAAAAATCAAATGTAAAACATTGTTTCTTTATAATGTATTTATGTACACATCAACACATCTTAAAATATGTTTACTTAGAGTACTAACAACGCTGTGCAGTTTTATAAACATGTCTGGTGTCTATTTCGCGATAAACTTTATGCACGAAATTCACAAAAACAATAACATTCTGGTTATAAATCTTTAACGATTACTTGGAAAATTGAAAAGATCACATTTGGTGTTGTTACTATTTGATAGTTTATTTCATAAAAAGATAAATATGATATACAGCGAATATATCTATTTACCTACAAATACACATACATACTGTCTACTGTATAATTAAAACATTTGATTTGTTATAATTAATAATTATCTATTTAGAATATAGTTTCATCCAGACCAGCGGTCCATTCCTACTTGGCATAAACAATAGATATATATTTTTCCTGCATGAGAAATAACAAGTTATATTTATATTTTAAATTGCTTAGATGAATAAATAAATAAGTGGTTTATTACCGATATGTCAAATAATGATAATTACCAGCTCATTCAAATAATACACACAAATATACGACGAAAAATCTGTATCAAGAAAAACTAAATATTTTAACCTGAACGTCACACTCTAACAATAACTTAACCGTTTTGATGGTACGCATGTCAAACTGCGAAATTGAACCCTTCGCTAAACGCGCGTAAGGATGACTTCCACCAGAGCGCTAGCTAAAAAATGCCCAGTTGCATTGCTAGAAAATTGCTGACTGTAGCTCTCAAAAGGACAAAATATTAATTTGAAATCAACTTCATGCAAGGTTCATATCACAATAATCAATATTTATAATCTTTGACTTGGAAGAACAGTGAATAGGTATCTAGTTAAAAAAAAAACATACACAGGTAAAAGTAGTCAAAAAAACAAACACGCGTATAAATGCGAACAGTTTGGCTAGACTGAAGTAGTTAGTTTACATTAAACAAAAGATACGTTACGCGACAGTCAAAAATGGATACACTTTTCGTCAATAGGTACGGACTATTAGGTAATTCTGACGTCATTCATATATTTTTCACACCTGCTATTCAGAATAGAGTCATTGTTGCCCTCAAATGAGGGATCAAAGTTGTACTTTCCTTCCCTAATACTGCTATTCAGAAAAAAGTCATTGTTGCCCTCAAATTAGGGATTAAAATTATCCTCATAGAAGGTGTGAAAAGCAGTATGGTTCTCTCGGTGCCAAAGTTTTTTCTGTCTTGGGCGTAAACACTTGAATTCCTCGTTACGCTCAACATTCTACTTTAGAACCCCTGGCTACGCTCAAGATTCTATTGTAGAATCTTTCGCTTCATTTAGGATTCAATATACATTATACAGTCCTCGCCGTAAATATAAGTATTACATCCCTGTACTGTTAAGTATTACATCCCTTCACGATTTAATATAATTATGGCACGTCCAATATATAGTTCCTACTTCAGGTCACACGAAGTTACATTACATTCGTATATAATTATTAAAATAATTCCGATCGATTGGTTTTTCGATCCACTTTGTGCTATATTAAGAAAAGTCTTTGGCTCGTTTGTTTAATAAGTCGGGTACCTAGGTAAGCGCTACCATAATTGACCACGTGGAAAAGATGGACTTTCTGGTGTTTCAGATTTAATGCAATTCTTCAGAATCATAGGACTAATATGATTTTTTTTAGTTTAATATTAAATCTGTCTGAGGAATACCCTGCCTGGAATGCTTTGGGTATCTTGGACTGAATTTCGTACCAATGAGTCCATACTGAAGGAACTCGGCATCAAACAGCGTCTATCATCCGTAGTGCAGTCTCGCATCCTTACGTTTTTCGGGCACGTATGTCGTCGTGGAGACGTAACTATCGAGCGACTCGTGATCCAGGGAAAGGTCGAGGCACCAGACCACGAGGCAGGTCACCAATGAGATGGACAGACCAGATAAAAGCTGCAGTAGATGCATCACTACACGCAAGCATAAGGAAGGCGACTGTCAGAGAGCAATGGCGGCGTGTTGTGAAGCTTGCTACCAACACCTGAAATGATGACCTCGACCAATCTGTCAAGAGTGAAACGACGAAGAAGAAGAAGGAATACCCAAAAAAGAGTTAAAAAAAGGTTTACAAACATTTCAAAAAATTACTAAATGACTGCTGTTTTCGTTTTTAGATTATTCTATAAATGCGACTACTTTCCTACTATTCGTTTTGTGCTTATATTGTCCGAATAGTTGAGTTCACAATTGCGCCAAGCGATTGGCCTTTAGGCCTCAAGTTGTGTCATATCGATTGCCCTATCCCTACTATAACATAGATCAGATAATATCTGTTTTATTCTCAAGGATAACCAAGAAATCACGCGAAAACAAGCGACATATGTATGTAGGTAACTTTCGTAACACAAATACTAAGCGACAGTTATAGAGCTGAACACAGTATGCCGTAAATAATGATTAGGTACAGACCTTCAAATTCGAGAACGCGAGCTTCTTAACATTGGAATAAGGTACCTAAACAATCCGAGTTTCGGCATCCTTTCAATCATTCCCGAATAATGGCGCTAATTATAAAGCTAGGTGGTAAGTACCTAATCTATCATGGTTTCCAATTCCACGGATTGTGTAGGTACTGCGCGTTCTGAAACTACAACTTTACCACGGAACACATAGAGTTTACTATAGCTTAGAATCACGGTTCCCGCCGCGAGAGCTCATCATCGCTTATGATGGGTTTCCGATCGTCGCTTTTTTCCTTTCCGAAGCGGCCGATGCGGCGAGAGGTCTTGTCCACGGCGCCCCAGCCCCGACCGGCGCTGGCAGAACGGGATAGCAGACCAGCCACGCCTTCCCCGAGCTTGCTGTGGTGGATGCCATAGAGGAAGTAGAGGAGTAGACCTGGAATCATGATGAACTGTTGTCGAACTTTCTGAAGGAAGTGCATAATTTAGGTATATCTGCGCTTTTGGCTGGCTTGGTTTCCGCTTTTAATTTTGCACGTTATGTGTAGGTACTTGTTGTACGCCAGCACAGAATAAATAATAGAACCTACGTACAGAAAGTTCTCTGTTAACAAATCCCCTGGTTAGGTATGCCGAACGAGCCTAAACGTGGCCATCCCTTTCTATCGCATGCAACGCGCTGCAATGTAGTGTAGGCGCGCGACCAAATCACGGAGAGAGCCGCCCCTAGAAATTAATCCAGCCTAACTCCGTCCAGAAGCGCTTGAAGAAGGATCCTCCACAGGGTTTACGGAGAAACCCCGGTGTTTTGAGGATTCAATTCGAACTTATTGTGTAGCTACTATAGCTTCGCATCCTAAGATGACGTGGGGTTGAATTGAAGCTGTTTCATCAGCCTACAGGTGTCCAGATTATAAACACGCCTGACGAAATGTTCAACTTACCGAAAGTGATCCATATAGCGAACCGCGCCCAAGTGAGAGCGTTCAGGTTGACCATGAGCTCGACGTTGAGCATGACGCTGGCGGCCGGCAGCAGCGGCACCCAGGGTACTCGGAACGGCAACCGCGCTGGCGACTGCTGGTGCGCCCAGATTATGAACACGCCTAATGAGAAAGACACCTAGGTACAATGACAAAACTCACAATAAGTATACAGCTTAGTCTATGGGCGTGACGCCTCTTGTTCGTAAATGACTAATTGCATTCATGGCCGATCTTGTTTACAGATAGTGCATATTTACAATCAATCACCTTGTATAGGTATATATGCGTCTACCAGACCGTTAGAAAGCAAGTATCGATGTAGTAGTAATCGTTAGGTAGGTTACTAGGTATATACCTATTGCTGACAATATTGTGTGGGTAGTCCATACTCACACGTTCATGTGACAACGACGGTTTGTGATTATTGGTTTCAATAGGGGAGTTCACGTCAGAACCAAAGCTGCAAGAAAACGACTTTTTCTAAAAAAAATACTTACAAGCAACAATGATGAAAGTGAGCACCAGGTCCGGAAGTAAAGCCCACAGGCCGGCGTGCTCTGCCACGAAGTGGTTATGGGCGCACAACGCCGCTGCAGCCGCGGTTAACGTGTACACGCAACCAGATACCGCCGCCCCGGGCGCTCGACCGCCCACCAGTGGCTCCAACCAAGCGTATTGCGGGCGTAGACGACCCACTGTTAACGCTTCGAACATCTGAAAGGAGAGGAGTTAAAATTGCACCTGAGAAAACATCTTAGCAATTTCATGTGTTCGTATTCATACCTCTGAAGAAGAAGATCCGCCGTCAGTGCCTGGTGTACCAGTCGCAGAACTATCTTCACGGTCTCCAGGAGATTCTAATTGAGGAACTCCAAAAATCTTGTCGTCAGCTGCAGGGGCCGGGCGATAGCGTAAAATTATAACTGCGGCGCTTACTATCGTGTACGCTAACAGCGTACCGATCGACATGAATTCGACTAATTTCTCCAAATCAAACAACAGGGCTATGATCGCTGATGATATCCCAGATATAATTAGGTTTACTATAGGAATCTGAGATTTGTTGCTAATATCGCTGAGGAATCCGAATAGCAGGCCGTCGGCAGACATGGCATAAAGACAGCGGGGTAGAGAGAACAAGGAGCCAAGAAGAGTCGTAGTCATACCGCAGACGGCTCCTACTGAAACTGCATATTTGGCCCAGTCTGCGTGCACTGCTCCTAAAGCGGACGGTAAAGCCGCTTCGGGATTAATGCTAGTGTATGGGACCATTAGAGTGAGCGCTAGAGCGACAAGAATGTATCCAAAAGCAACTATGGCCATGGAAAGAATTGTCGCTATGGGAATAGACCGAGACGGATCTTTAGCTTCCTCGCTTGACGCCGAAATGCTGTCAAACCCAACAAAGGCGTAGAAACAAGTGGCCGCTCCCGTTAACACTCCACTAAATCCGAAAGGCATGAACCCTCCATTCGCTTCGGACCAGTTTGAAATATCAGCATAATAGAAACCAAGAGAAATCACCAGCGATATCACCAAAAGGTTAAGGATAGTGAGCCCGTTGTTGATGTAGGCGGAAGTCTTAACGCCCACTGCTAAAATGAGCGATGCTACGATGCATATTAAAAATGCCAAGACGTCTGGATATCGGCTGAGAAGTGTTTCGTGCATTTCACCAGTGATGGATACGGTTGCATTGCTTATAGCACCGTTCAACATGGCGTCTAAATAGCCAGACCACGCCCTAGCAACTGACGCAGCACCTGAAAGCAACGAAGGAATTTAGTTTAAACAAATGTACCTACAAACACAATACTAACACGTTTAGCATGTAAAACGCAATCAAACTATTCAAAGGGACTCGTTTAGTCAATCTAAATAGTTTGATTGCGTAGCGGAAAATAATTAAACTCGCTTAAAACGCAATGTGACGCTTTATTGAGACTATCTGAGAGATCCCTATCGTTCGTCGATCAATGAGCCGTGTAGCAAGTACATCCGTAACATTATAGTGTGGTTAAACAATGAGCGATTAAATTGTTTGTAATAGCGTACATCGAAATGTTACGTGCCTAAATGGGAGTGACTTTTACAACAGGTAAATTTTAATGCAAAATATGTAAGAAAGCCCAGCATACAATCCCAATCAAGTAATCTTGTTCTGTCTAGAAAGTACTCTGCCTGACCCTACTCTACTTATCAATAAGCGAACATTTTCGTCACAGGGTGTACCGACGCACCAATCATATACTCCAACACGATGTTCCACCCGATGATGAAGGCCCAGAACTCGCCGATGCTCACATAAGTGTACGCATACGCGCTGCCAGCCCGTGGTATCCTGGTACCGAACTCCGCATAACAGAGAGCCGCGAGCGTGGACGTGATGCCAGCAAGCAGGAAACTGAGAGCCGTGGCTGGACCGGCCATGTGGCGTGCCACGGCGCCGGTCAGGACGTAGATGCCGGCGCCTACCATGTGGCCAACGCCTGAAAATTTAATTTGTTGTTTAATAGAAGTACAACCGCGGCAAAAAGTAGGTTACTCTAGCTCTAAGCAAAGTTGCATACCACACAAATTAATTGAACAGCTACTTACGCACTACCCATGCCTATCAGCTTTAAAGGCATTGCCTACTTTCATCCCATTGCACCGCATAACTGCGTCCTGTCCTGCGATTGATTTGTTGAGAAAGCAATGTTTACCATTGTGTTATTTTGTCGAACAAAGTTAAGAAATGGTTGAAGTTAATGTTTAATGTAATAGCTATTAGTTCTCCTAATAAATAAATGTACCTATTGTTTTTTTACAAATTGGTAGTCGAGCACTATCTAGCGATGTGTAAAAATTAGGCAGGTGCCTCTATTTGGAGTTGATTTATGTAGTAGTTGCCATTAGGTGGGTTGGTACCTACCATACCATAGTTTCAAGCAGGCGATTCTTTGTAGAGTCACTCTAGATCAGTGTTTTTCAATCTTTTTCATGCCGCGACCCCCTTAATACCTACACAAAAAAATATTTCGCGAACCCTACCGCTGTTCAAAATCTTTACAGCACTTTAGCTTTAAAAATACGAGTAGCCGCGACCCCCTTTAAAAGGCGACCCACTGTTTGAAAAACACTGCTCTAGATACTAGAGAAATACTGGCTACAAAGTACCTGCTTAACTTAAAAATAAACCGTATATAAATATTTTCTAAAACAGATTTCAATTAGCATTTGGTTAACTAATAGTCATGAACTTCACGTAGCACTCACGTTCACTATACGTACATATTCACAAAGCTTATCGATAATACCGATACCGATCGATTCACTAACAGTGGACCAGCTGTCTATTGCCCGAGAGTTATTACTAATCTTGGGGACAAATTATATTAGAGGCAAGTTCAGAGACGAACACAAAAGTATTGTGAATAGAGGCAGGAAATGTCTGGTGAATGCATCATTAAGTAGGTATGTATAATGATGCATTCCCACATTGATGTAAATACCTACTTATTGCAGCTAGTTACTTATCGTCGCAACTAAATGCAACATTCCAGTTTACAACAAATTGCTTTTTCATTTCAAACATTAGTTACAGGCATTTCAAACGCATTAAGTTCCATGGAACAATACCTAATCGATACGTACCTATTTACACTAACTTTACGACTTGGTACGAATCTTAACGTTAGCTATACTCGTAACGAAAATCCAACGAAATAAAAACTCCAGAACTGTACCTAATTATTAAATCAACGTTTAGTTTCATTTTGTTAACTAACGTATCTTATAAAATTAATACACCCCGTCCCAACAAACAACTTAGAACTATCACGACCGACCAGATTTATGATTTTAAAACGCTCTCAAATCGGTTCATATGTTTGAAAGCTACGATGCCACAGACAGACACAAATATACCATACTTACAACACCCTCGTTTTCGTCGGGGTTAATAAAATACCGAGATCTCATATGACAAGTAAAAAATTCGGGAAAAAGTAATTTGGGACAGAAAACCTTGCATAATATATTCACCAGAACATTTAGTTTTTCTTACCAAGCAAAGTGATGTCCAAGGTGGTGAGACATCGGTTGAGCGGAGTATCCATGATATCTCCGTATATAGGTTTGCGACGGTTCATCTTGTGGCAGAAGCCCGACAGGACGTGCCCCAGAATCTTATGCCTGGCGCCCGGCATCTTGGCTGCTGAGCAAAATACACAAATCGATGAAAAAACTATTAACTGTCTACGTTCTCCGTTCTTTAGGATTGAATGAAGAATGTTCTAAGCTACTAATGAAACATATTCCTGGATTGAATAAAATGTGTTCTAAAAGCTATACTCGTAAAATAAGCTAACAATTTGTGTATTAAAAGTCCTTCTTTCAACAGTAATTTGAAATTCACTCGCGACTCTTTAATGCAACAGGATATGATTGTAGTCAAAGTGCTTTAGATACGTTTTAAAGTAAGTAATTTTGATATTACACTCTTAAATTGCAAAGTTACCTTGTATTCCAGCCTCAGCTGATTGTATTTGCAATGGTCGTTTCGCTGCTACGGGAACTACTGAGGCGAAGCGGGCAGCGCGCGCATCTAATCGATCCTTCATATACAACCTAACCTTGTTTACATAATAGGTACCTACGTTAGGGTAAAACGCTTTAATATTGGCACAACTGGATGGACCTTTCAGTATTAGCGGAGTGGCAATAACTGAATAGTTTACCCTATTTATATACATAACATAGGTACATGTAGTGCATCAGCAGCGCACATATTAAATTCTTTGTTAATTGGAAACCTGGGTTTAATGTTCATGTTAGTTACGGAAGACCTAGTTTTTATTCAGATTGCAAATTAAAATGAACTTTTGCTGACCTCGTTGGTTTTGTATGTGATGTGGTTTGTATATTTACATTTGCATTTTTTTAGCTCTTCTTTTTCAGATCATAGATAGGTACCCATACGATTTATAGTCTTTTGTAGTAGATCTCGGACCGCATTGTTGACTACCTAAGTTTGTTAACTGAATAGTTGTAGTAACGCCTCAGATAAGTGGGCATTAAAAAAAATGTGTTTACTCCAGGCAAAATACGGTTTTGAAAAACATTAAATTATGATAGCGGATATAGCTTTCCAACCGGAAGTAATTATGTAGATTTAAATGAAGCATGCATTATCTTTTTTTGTACGATTTATCTTGAATATTATAGAGCAAATGTAAATGAACCAAAATGAAGACAAAAACATTTATTAATATTTTTACTGACTTTTCAGAAGCAAGTTAACTTATCATTTTTTCGATGTCTGAAATTTTGTCGGATTTTGTCGCTGGGTAACTATTTAATTGATAATATATCCGTTACACATAAAAAATAAGCTATTATAAATTATTTCCTAAATTGACATTTTTTCCATACAAGTTGTCAGTTCATTGCCTGGACTAGTTCTTAATTTGCGAGAGTTGTTAAATAAAAATTAACTTGTTGTCGATCAAATTATAAATGATATGCATAAACACGTTCCTTCAATGAGAAACGAATTAATTTTCACATCATTTGCATGCTTAATTTTCGCCACAAAACTGACGTCTTCGACGAACACACAAGACACACTAAGTAGCTCATAAAGTTTTTCTTTGTTATTGTAAGCTTTGTTACTTTAATAACATTTCGCTAATTCCGTACACAAATAATTGAAATTGCCCTTTCTTAAAAACAACATATATAGGTATTTACTCTATGTAATAAAATACGATGTTCTGAATTAACTGCGGCCCCCAAATTTTGTCTCACTTGATATGCTGTGCTTGCAACCCAAACGCCCACCGACGTCATACGAAAGTAGAAAGGTCGGAATTTTGAAGCTTCGGTAATTGATCAGATGATTTTCCTACAAAAATGGAACCTACCCTTTTCGTCTCTCCTCGATCTGTTTTGTATATAACTATAACTACACAGTCCCCAGAATATTGAATTTAGGTAATAATAATAATCTCTAATTGTTAATACTCGTATCATATTTTCTATGAATAATGCAATGGTTTACTGATTTTCGTGAACCTTTTCATCAAAGCTTCCGTTTCCGTGTCGGTAGGTACAACGGTTGTTATTCAGAATATTCAGATGTTTTAGAAAGGTTACTGAGCACTTCGCTACGTAGGAACCGTCACGAGTAGGACCCCCGTGAACGTATGGTTCCTAGTAATTTAGAGTTCAAATTATACTAGAAAATTATCAAGAGGCCTATTATTTGTAAATTGATAAGTAGGTGTTAAAAGGCTCGGCGTTGTTGGTGCTCACCTCTATTGCGTGGCAGCGTGGCACACAACACAACTTAGTAAGTAGCCATACTTAGCCTTTTAAGTAGCTTTAATGTTTGGTCAGTCACCTGTAAGTAGGAATTCAAAGACGGATAGGTAACCAAAGTAACTAAAAATAGTGCATGGTACACGTATCCATAGATGTCTCTATCCGTACAGTTTGAAAACTTGTAAGAGTGGATTGCAAAAAAAATAGACGTAGCAAGGCCTTAATTTAATCTACGCTTTATTTTTTCCCATTGTGTAGGTACCTAACGAAAGTTACCCATATAAAATAAATAACTACTTGTCACTCACTACATATATAAAAGAAAAGAATATTAGGTTAGGCTGTAACCATGTTATATTTTTTGCAATTTGCCTTGAATTCACTTAAACATAAATTGCGTACAAAACGCAAGTGTGCGATGACAACTACTATATAGGTACATACAAAGAGAATATAATGTACGTTCTAAGAGACGGGACTTCGAACTAAGTTTTGGATGACAGTGACATTGTCATTTGATTTTGACATGATAACTCAATTGAGTTTAGCTACTTTGCCACATTAAAAAGTCCAATACGGAAGTAAGTCGTAGGTACCAACATAATGGCACGAAAGGGATTAGGGATGTAGTACTTAACATTATCGATGTCGATAATATTAGTACGCAACGTCATCGATATCGATAAATTATAATGGTCAGGTCTACTGCATGAAGAGCAGATTATTGCACTAAGTATATCGACACTAACAAAGTAATAAAAGGATAATAAATGTTTTGTCAGTTTATTTATTTCACTCCAATTATTATAATATTTAGTTTACAAAATTTCACCAATTTGTCCATACCTACTGTCTCTTTTTCGTTCGCAAACAGTCCAATGTATTTCCATAATTCTTCTTGTTATAAAACAGCTCCCGCTTGTATTATCCAAGTGCCGAAGATTTTCAAAAGTAAATCAATGTTTACGCTCGTTATTTCGTTATGGGTATCTACTTACATATTTCGTTATAACATTATAGTTTAAACAAACTTGTATATACTTAGGTAGGTAACTAAAGTTCTTGGTATCTATTATGCTGGCTTTAAACTGGTTGATGACGAGAATCTTATACCTACATATGTTTATGATTAAGATCGTGTTGTATTCGTCAAAAGCATTGGTTGTTTGACACACATGTTTTCTCCTGGGGCCCGTTTCATGAAGCAACAAGTTACAAATTACAAGCGGAAGTCTCTCTCTATTTAAAGGTATTGAAAAGAGACTTCCGCTTGTAATTTGTAACTTGTTGCTTCATGAAACGGGCCCCTGATAGTTACAATATCCATGGTAACCACCCAAATGCCACAATTGCAGAAAGAGAAAGAACGGAAGTAAGAGATAAGTAGCATGTGTCCGCCATCAGGGTTGGGCAAAATACCGACTTCAGTGTATTTCAAATACCAAATACTAAATACATTCGAAAAGGTATTTGAAATACAAAATACTAAATACATTGGTGACAGGTATTTCAAATACAAAATACAAAATACTGTGTTTTAAACAATGTATTTAAAATACAAAATACAAAATACTTTTGGACATAGATATTATAAACATTTTTGGGTATTAAAAATTCCCTATGAATTAGGCCCTATGGAATGGAAGCCTTAGTTTTTATGAATGAAATGTCGAATGACACTAATGACACTTGACGTTAACGTTTGACGTTGACACTCAGTCAGTGTTGCTATTGTTACGTTACGATCACAGTGACGTAACTAAATAGGCTATCACATGACAGGACATGATTCAAAATCATCAAATAAAATGTATTTTGAACAGATGTATTTTGAAATCTTAAGTATTTCAAATACAAAATACTAAATACATGTGAGTGTGGTATTTGAAATATCAAATACAAAATACTTGTCCATGCAGTATTTGAAATACAAATACAAAATACGTATTTGTATTTCAAATACGTATTTCAAATACATGTAATTGAAATACTGCCCAACCCTGTCCGCCATGGTAGAAGCACAGATAGAAAACTTGACACTTGTTCTGACACTTATCAGATTTGATCTGAATGTGAGCAAATGGATGTCATTCTTCTTTTTGTTCCTAGTTGCGTGACACTGCATGGGTACATAAATTATATCCGTCTCTTTATTTCGAACGCTTCGAAAGATACAGATAGTCGATCTATGTCACAGCGACACAGCTCGCTCATCGCTGTGACAGCTGTGCTATTCCCTATTCTGTAAATCGTTTACGGTCACCTCAACGCTCACCCACTAATATATCTTGACACCGCGATGCGTAGTAACTAAGCGTAGGTAGAGGTCTAGGGCGGGGTGAGCCGCATTAGCGCGTAGAGAATAACAGCCCTGGTCATCTTACCTTACAGTGCAGCGTTGGATCATTTTGTGAATTACTTGTCATGTCGTTTTTCAGGTTGCGTCACAGGGTAGATACGAGTAGGTATATCGATCGGTACTGGTAAGATACTCCTACGCGATTCCCCGTAAAACCCCTACGCATTTGCCCGTGGCTGCTGAAAGTCAGTCTTGTTTTCTGTTGGGTTGGGAATACAGTAACAAGACAATACGCGGTAAATGCCCCGCTATAAATAAAGATTTGATTTAAGTCTATTTTTAAAAGTACTGTACAATAGTTGAACAGTTTTGCAGGTGGTGTGGGAGTGAGAATGAAATGGTCTGTCAATATTGTCACAGGGTATTTATTTCAATTAGTGTAAATTGGGAGGTTTGGTAAAAAAAATAAAAAAAATCGTTTTTAATATCAAATTTAATCTTGACTAACAGTTTGTAATATAAGAGTTATAAAAAAAGTTGAGGCCCTCTCCTAGGGGTCCAATTACTGATGATGTGGGCCCCCAAATATTTAAACGTCACGGTAATGACACTTTGCATGCTTGGTAATGACTATAGCACATGGTAATGACAAATGTTTAAAAAAATAAATAAAATAATTAAATAAAATAATTAAATAAAAATAGAAAAATTATTTCAAATTTATTTAAATACGGCCTTTTGACTTCTTCTATTTTGGCAGGGTCAGCAATTAATATTTCAGCTTCTGTACCTGGACTGCGCGGGCCTATAGTGGACTTTATCTTCTTAATAGTTTGCCTGAAGCGACTGATGCGCCTAAGCTATGATTTGTTTTGTTGTTTAATATCTAACAAACTCTTCTTGTAGCGCGAGTCTGTTTTTGCCAATTCATACCGAAATTTACGAGCATCAGAACGCTAACTTTTTGCTATAGTAAGACCTTTTAGGGGAGGCACGATGAGATGAACTACAAGACGGGCCAGGAAGTTCATCTGATGGGTATCGTTTAGATGATGCTGAAAGCCTTTTAGGAAAATGATCATGAGATGGTCCGGGAGGTTCATCTAGAGGATTGCTTATAGGAGTTGATGGACGCCCTTTAGGAGAGTGAGCGTGAGAGGGAGCAGGTTGTCCCTCGATAATCCCGAGGTCGTCTTCGGGTTCAGATGCAGGTGGCGTGTCGTTTTGCATACGTTTCTTTATTCGTAATTTCCTTGCTCTTAAATTCTGTTGATTGGTTTTCAATTTTTTTGGAGTCTTGTGGTGTTAACTCATTTATTGCTAGAAGTTTTTTTGCCTCTTTTCCCTGAGCATACCGTGCTTTTTCTTTTTCTAGTTATTCTTTATGCAGCTCAGGGTTGGTTTTATTTTTTTCACCCTTTTTTTTCAGCTACGCGTTTTTTTTCGTAATATTTCTTTTCTATTATCTGGTTTTTTACGCGGCATTTTTACTTTATAAACTGAAACAAACAATATAATGTAAAAATATTATAGTTATATGACTATTATACGAGAAGTACACCAAAATTCAAGGAAACTATGCACAGATATAAAAAGCAAACATTAATATTCGGACTCGCAAAAATAATTACGTGTATTTATTAATATGTGCGAATATTTATATCCACGGTAATGACAATAACTCCACGGTAAGGACTATCTGCAGATATTCCTTACCGTGGAATCACTGTCATTACTATGATTGAAAAGTCCACGGTAATCCATGGTAATGACTACCTTGGTAATGACAAAATCTAGAAATTTCCAGTTGGGCATGCGCTATATTGAATGTTACAGAATGTTCTACTGATTACGTCACATTAAATCAGTTAATTTATGAGATAAAGTGGGATTAATACAAACAGTGAGTGTACTTACCGAGGAATACGACCCACAAGAAAGACAACTCTTTTTGACAAAAGCCACGGTACGACACTGTGAAAACTAAAATAAATATCAATTTTTACGTGAGCGACCTGCGTGTACTCCGCCGTTTGTATAGCAGATTGGAGGCGTGCGGGGAGAGCGGTGGAGTTTATACGAATCTATTTAGTGAGGAGCTGCACGTCGCGTCACATAGTGACATGGTGATGATGAATGAAGTAGGAACCAAAATATACGATAATGCTGTTAAGTTTTATAGAATACGATTGAATTTGTGCAATTAAAAATGTATGTCCTAACTATTCAACTTTTAAGGAAAATAGCAACTTCAGTCTTAGACGTGCATTTAATAGGATTTTTTATAGAGATGTTACCGAAAATTGGAAAGTGGACACCCCTTGGTAATGACAATTTGGCCCTTTTGAACAAAATAACTTTTACATAACTTTTATATAAAATAAATTTTAATTAAGCACCAGTTAGGGACCATTCTGTATTACAAGTTACCTTATGACACGGTAAGGATCCTACTTCATTTAGAGGGTGATATTATCGCGGACATCCGATTAGCACCAAATGAAATAAATACCCCACACACTCATTAAACATTTTAAGTACCTACGTCAACTATTTCGACGATTAGTAACTATCGTTACACAATGGTATCGTCGACAATACATGTAGATATAGTATATGTGACTAACTTTCTTTACACAATGGAATCACATGGATGGTCGACTTGTTGACGAAATAAAGTTTAAATCGATCAGTAATTTATTTTTCCCCTCACTGCCTCGGAAACCCGTCTTTTATCCTTTAAAACCAGCGGCGCTCCCACGAACTTCGAAGTTCGGGTATTTCCATCTCTATCGCACTCCCTTAATCGAGTGACAGGGATGCATGTATTACGAACTTCGACTTTCGAAGTTCGTGGTAGCGCCGCAGTGGGCAAAAACGTATTTTATCCACCAGTGGGGAAAGTAATTTGACCTTGGAGCGTGTTAGCTTTTGACAGATAATAAAACGTAAAACGCTCATAATACAAAATTTTCACAGATGATGTATTTCTGTTGCCGCTATAACAACAAATACTAAAAAACAGAATGAAATAAATATTTAAGATAAATATTATTATTTAAATTAACCAAAGTTGTTTTGCATGTTGCACTTTCCTCGCTACAGTGAGGTGAAAAGTTTTATGTTACACACGGATGCAAATGTATTTTACTTCTCGTGTGTTGAAACACTCGCGGGTATAAAATACAACTTTGCACCTTGTATAACAAATAACTAAAGTACACGACTTCCCAACAGAAAGGAGTATGATGGATAGTTTCGTACAATTTTAAAACAAAACAAAACTCCACTCTATTTCCCAAAATAAGTAGTCGATTCAAATGTCGTTGTAATTTTTTCTGCATTGTGGACGCTTGCACGGCTAGAGATAACGCTTCATGTGAAGCGCTTATTACAATACAATCGAGAAGTGATTGAATTCATCAGCCCCAGCGTAGAATGAACGCGTCTATGTCGGACATGCGGCTACCTACAGTATTAGTTTTCGCCCCTTACTAGCAAGTATGTTAGTACGAGAGTGCGACCTACCAGTGGTGACGATGACGGCAGCTCGCAGGTTCCAATCTTTCTCGAGATCTTTATTTATCCGTCTCTAGTTTTCTATTGTTTTGATGCAGCAGGTATTTATTTGAATTAAACAATATACAGTTTCAAAACCTTTATTAAACCCTACACTCTACTAACCACTGAGTAATCATAGCAGACAAAGCGTAATAAAAACCTGTTTAATACAAATAAAATAGATAATATCTACACTTAAACCTTTAACGAATAATATTATAACCTAAATTATTACATATTTCTCGTTTGTATAAAAGAACACGTTCGCAAACGAACGAAAACATTAAAAAAATATAATTCATTTAAATAAAGCAATTTAACTTAACAATTCGAGTTGAATTGAGATGCAATCTATTTTTACAGTACCCGTAATAAGTAAACCTCGTTTTTGGGTTCTCGAAATTAAAGGATTTATTTATACTTAGATCGTTTCTAATCGCCGTTCAATTATTCCGAAGGAAATCCAACAATTCCTATATTAAAATTTCCACATACATGTTTCCCGTTTTCGTCATACATTTTGATCCTAAGAAAGTACAAAAATTACATATTTAGATCAATAGAAAACATTAGAAGATATATTACAAATAAACACTATGCATAAGATTTTTTTGAAATGAGATATTTCAGGATTGTTGTATAATATAACATAACAATTAAAATCGTTATTTAGTACCAATCCAGCATGCTCCATGGTCCCCGTGAAAAACAGAAGTTTATCTGTTCTCCCCCAGAGAACGATATAGTCCAAAAAAATATAATAAAAACCTGCCAAGTGCATGTCAGGCTACGCGCAGTGTAGGGTTCCGTAGTTGCCTGTCTGTCTTAGTTACATCGACGTGCGGTGCGGTTGCGTCGGTCAAATTTGTACGGAAATTGCCCTTTCCAAGTACAGATTAAGTTGGTCGACTATTATTCGGTAACTACCTCGGCCTACTTGTCCGTGATAGTTAGTTTTACATCCGCCCGGCTTTAGGTGTAGGGGTGGTACCCCAAAAAAAATGCTAATCAAGATTTTATTCTTTTGTCGGCGTGATTGTTTTATATACCCATGCCGAATTACAGTTTTCTACGGAACCCTAAAAATCAAAAAATATTTTCCCATTTCACGAGAATATGGATGCTGCAACTGAGGTGCCATATTAAGTGTGCGGCATTTTATTATGGATAAAAGATGTACATAGTCAATTTAATTTGTCTACAATCTAATTAAATCCATCGTCTAACGTTACGCAAGGGAATCATTATTCTGTATTCTCATTAAGCGATAAAACCGCCTGTTTTTCCTCGACTATATGTATTGTTCTTTTATTGGTGTACGCAATAAAGAGTTTGTACTGTATCAATTAAATTATGGGCGAATTCAGAACTTAGCTATGTACAGTCAGCATCATAAATTTGGTAGCAGCCAAAGTAGCCAAATATATCGGAACACGTATTTATTACTATAAGAGTAAGGATGTGTTACGATATATTTGGCTACTATGGCTGCTGCTATATGATACTGACTGTACCTTATTTTTTGAATCCATCCTTAAATAGCATGTTACGCGGCGCGATACAAAGCTCAACATTCATTTTTTATACGTGATATAGCACCCTGCTAGCATTCCTCCCTCTTATCACACTATCCGTAGAACCAACAATCCCGTTGATTTATAAAAACGTTTAGTACCTAAATATAAGTAGAAAAATTTACATCAAAATTAATTTCAAGTTTGTAAGTAGTAGCCGCCAAATTTTACGATATTGTACTTTTAGAAAACCGATGAATACCTTCAAAATTTACTCTTAGTGGTATTTAAGTAATTGAGATATAACATTTAACATTTTATTTTACGTATTCTAGATAAGTCTATGGCACAATAAATAAAATATTTCATAACCTCATAATCACTATTACATTCTTATAATTTACGTAGGTACTTTATTCCAGGTCGAGCTTTCTCATCTCTACTATACTTTGCTTAACAGAATGTTGTACCTAATAATTATTTGTTATACTGTTG
This sequence comes from Epinotia ramella, assembly GCA_947578815.1. Lineage (NCBI taxonomy): Eukaryota > Metazoa > Arthropoda > Insecta > Lepidoptera > Tortricidae > Epinotia > Epinotia ramella. Next base: position 13,715,746 of record OX388213.1, on the reverse strand, counting down.
TACTTATAATCTAACTGCTGTGTTAATCGTTCCGTTGATTTGTACCAAGCCCTCGTTTAGCATGTAGGTTCAGTATAGGTACAACAGAAGACTGGAGAATATTGTAAAATGCAATAAAAACAAGAAACACTAATCCTATTAACTTTTCAAGTTTGAATCATCGTGCTTAATTTACTTTTTTCACACGGAGCTCCTTAATCATTTATTCTATTAATTTAATTTGTGCCTTATATGAATAATGTAATTTGCCAGTTCTTATGAAACAATCTTATTCTTGACTATTATATCGAGACCTTTTTGGAGCTATCTTTGTTTACTATGAAATTATATCCATACTAATCCATACTAATATTATAAATGCGAAAGTGTGTCTGTCTGTCTGTCTGTCTGTTACCTCTTCACGCTTAAACCGCTGAACCGATTGCGATAAAATTTGGTATGGAGATAGTTTGAAGCCCGGGGAAGGACATAGGATAGTTTTCATCCTGGAAATCACCCCCTAAGGGGATGAAATGGGGGGTTGAAGTTTGTATGGAGCTGCGATATAAACGATTTCCACGCGGACGGAGTCGCGGGCAGAAGCTAGTCTGGTTATAAGTTAAAACGCTATACCTATTTAAAAACTTATCCGAATAGTTACGCAAAAAAATCGAAAACATTTTAGTTCCCTGCCATAGCTATTAATGTAAAAAATTCAAACAGCAATTTATTACTGCGGTGATTGATATGTTATTTTATTACACGTAATAAAATCATCGGCTATGAAAGAAATGGTTATAAATGGCAAAAAAAATGAATTTGACACGTTTAGTTGTAATAAATAATAATAAATGAATTCAATGTCGCTGATATACTTCAAGTTAAACTAGTTTGATTACGTAGAATACTTACAAGAACTTACATTGCAACAAATAAGTATAAGACTATTTTATAAAAATCATATTGACATTGAAGATCAACATTGGTGAAAAACTATAGTTACAATTGCGTAGGTACTTAATAGACGGATAGTACTTGAATATTATTTTACAGTACATATGGTGCTACTTTCCCCCCACTAGTGCGGAAAAGACCACTTTTCGTGCATATGTCGAAACTTTAAAGAGCCATATGTACAGTAAAACGTTGTACGATACACGTGCCAATAGGTAATTCGAAACTCGTGTCGATTTAAAACACTCCCTTCGGTCGTGTTTTAATTTATCACCACTCGTTGCTAATTTCCTATTTTCGGCACTTGTATCGTAAATAACTATTATTAATGTGGTCATTTCGACGGATACGATATGAAAATATTAAATACTTATTCAATGGAAAGGCATATTTAAGAAAAGCAGCTTATCTTGTTCAAATAAATATCTTCTTAATACACATTTTTATATGTCTAAATGCAGAATATAAGATTGCCACGTAAAAATTACCTCATAATTAAGTACACACAATTTTTCAGTTACATAAGTGTCAATTAAGAAAATAGTGTATCAAATGATATGTTTTAGGTTTCAGTCTTCAGAATGTAGCGTTTTGTATTACAATTGTATTAAAATTAATGTATAATTCAGAATGAAATTTTATAAGTTAGAGGTACGCAAGTATTCTCCGTAAGAACATGACTACTAAATACTTATATGAATATTGGTGTACATACTTTAATAACTGAAGCATACATGTGTAGGGATAGGGATCCTAAATATGTAGGTACTAAAAAAATATATGCAAAGCATTCATTGTTAATGTACATATATATATAACGAAAAGTTGGATGTACCTAAGTAATAATTTATTTATTATCTAAGTTAAATTGACATTGGAACTATTTAGGCATTTTCAAAAATTTGTGCACCTAGTCAAATAGCGTGAGTTGTTAAACAAAAACTAACAAGTGTCCGTTTTGTGACGAAAATTAAACATACAAATTATTTGAAAATTAACTTGTTTCACATTTCAATAACATGTTTATATGCATATCATTTATAAATTGAAAAGAAAAAGTTATTTTTTATACAAACTGATTACTTAATTGTAGTCACAAAATTGACACCGATTTAATTTTGGTTTGACGATTCACGCTAATTACTAATTTCTTTGAAAATACCCATATTAACTAACAATTGGAATTAGTTAAGTACGCATATTACTGAATTTCATTCGAGGTCCTTTATTTTGTGCATGTTTAAAAATAAGTACCTATTTTCGAATCTAAAATACACATGTCCATGTTTTAATCCACTTCTATATCGTATATGTCACCTTTAATTAAAACAAATCGTACTGGGGATTTTAGTGTGAGGACGTACAAATTATATCTATCAGCTTATACGCGTCCCACTACTGGGCATAGGCCTCTCATGCTTGAGGGAATAGGCTGCAGTCCTCACACTAGCCCAGTGCGGGTTGGGGTCTTCACATACAACTTTGAATTTATTCGCAAGTTTTAACACGGTATTTTTTTTTTCCCGATCAGCTGATGGTAAATATCAAATTATTCCTTACATCACGAAAAACTCATGGGTACGCGTCGGAATTTGATCCCACACACTAGCACTAAGCATACGCACTAACCTGTGAAATCCTCAAAATAGGATTATTTATAAGAAGGAACCGAATGCATACTGCTAGACGATTAAAAACGATTAACGAAAGTGAACAGTCGTTAGATTACGATAAAAAAAAATATACAAGCTGAGACGTACCTAAACCTTACTACTTAAATCGTGGAGGACGGGTTTAAATATTGGACTGTGGTTAGTTTTTTTTAACAAATCCAATCTAATTATAAAGGATTCCAAAAAAACAAGGTACATAGTTAAGGATATAAGTTTGCCACGATTTAATACTCATACTAATTTATTAACAATATTATATAATTATAGGTTCCGTTGTGTAAGTTTCGTTACACAATGGATTCGACCGGGTTTACGTCCTTGACTATGTACTGTGTGAAATCCATCTATATGTGGAACCAACAAAAACATACGCAAGTAGTTACGTACATTATACTAATTAAAACGTACGTATGTTCATTTACCTTTATAGAGTTCAAATGAAGAGCAACCATTGTATAGAAATGGGAAAGGTACACAATTCTGGAGTGGAGCGGTCATTTGAGAAAAATGCAGAAAGGACAGAACTAATTCCTATCGTAGCTAATCCTATTAAACTTCCATTAAGGTACGCGAGTTACTTTATCCCAAATATAATCGACAATATACATATTTGTACCTACTAAAAAGTAGGTAGGTATTAAATGACACCACATGCCTTGGCTGTAACATAGTATTATCCTGCGGTCTGGATGATTTGCGTTAAGCATACTATACATAATGCTAAAGGATTGTGTTAGCAAAACCTGTTTCATAGTTCAAAACTACTAAGATTTTGAAAATGTTATATCTCGGCTAGCACGAAAAGATTTACCTAAACCTTTTGGAATAAAATCAACAAAATTGTACTAGGGGTTGTTATGAAATATGTTAAATATCTATAAATTTATAGGTGAACAAAATTTTGGTCCTACTATTCTATAGGTTGTAACCATCGCAAACAATTATTATCTATACACTTCTTAATCACCATTGTGTGGTTACACCACTTACACCACGGTCCACGAGTCAGTTTAACGAATAAGATGCATGAATTTTAGGTTTTAATATGTTTAGAAACGGAACAGATCCGGCAAAATTCTATAGTACCAGTGTCATCATTAGGACACGTTAAACCTTCTATGAAGTATACAAAACTATTTACATTACAATACGTAAAATAATTTTGACGCTCTTATAATGGTCCCAATGTTTTTAATTTCGATTAGAGCTTTACCAAAATCCGTTCAACTTATTGCATAGTGACTAGAATATTTTAAAGAATTGGTTAATACTTTATTATTATACTTTAGTCGTCATTTAAACTATTTACGTATGTAATTATGTATTTCTATAGTTGAAGCTGCATCATCAATAAATTATTTGCCAGTAAACAGACAACATAAGTATATATTTTCCTGTACCGACATAAAGGTAAAGTTAAGGGGCATTTACATGGTGCAACAACAAATTGCAGGGTGTGATCGAATTTTTCGTATTTCGGTAGCCCGCAGCCCCGCAATGTACCTAATGACAATCGCATACGAGTTGTTGCACCACGTAAATGGCCCTTCAAGTACAATTCAATGCATTCATTTGATAATGGCACACATTATGCCAAATCAATAAAGAATTTAGAAAATACTTGTTTCTTCTTGCGACATTGTCTAAATAAGAGAGGGTAGTTAATATTTAAATTAAAATAAGTATGCAATAAAAAATATTTATAAAATAAAATTAACCGTAATCTAATTGTGATAAATCAGACTTAACTTCTTAATTACATTTTCAAGCAATAAATTCTTCGGTAGTCAATTTCAAATAAAAAATAACTCTTTCTTACTGCGTCACACAAATAGACGACTGATCGTCGACTTTTCGTCCAGACTTTGTTAACATAAATGTTATATCATATTACATTATTTATTATTTCAATTGCCTGAGAAGACAATATTTTAAGGGACATTTTGAAATTTTAACTTAATTATAATAATTATTGCCGTCTCTCTTTAATTCTTCCCTCATTTATTTTAAGGAATACGTAATTATCGGTTTCATTTTGCTCGGCGTTTCTTGGGGTTTCCCATCTAACTATACCATAAACAGGTTGCACCTTTCTTACATTAGTAATAGTTAACATTTGTTTATGAATGAATTACAAAATCATGAAAAATGCGACTGTTTTAAAATATTTATACCTATAGGCCCTGTAAAGTCATAAAAATAATAGTATCAGGCGATATCAAAATCCATGACCGGCAGATAGATCCTGGCCAAACTCATCGTTCTTATGCTGGTAGCATCCGTTTTATTCTAACAAATTCCTACGGAAGTGCGAAGAAGACGAATGCTTTATCCAAGACGAAACGACAAATTCGACCCTGACACTGACTGATTTCAATATACATATATGTACTTATATAAATACAGTAATGAAATGCAAAGATAGAGTTTATTCCAGTACATATTTAAAAATTAAATATATATTTGAAGTTATCTATATACAAACATCATATCACATGAGACAAATTTTACAAAAATATTTGAAAAATGTTTAGTGCAAGCCTTCATATCAACATTGTAATAGATAAAATGTAAATATGCAACGCCTGCTCAGAAAACTTTTATTATAAATGTTTTAAGGTCAGAGGAGTCAATTCCATCTGTGACAACACCGCACGTGTGGTAAGACAAACGAGGCCTAAAAGTGCTAAATGATTGGTTCAAAAATATTTTATTTTTATGGCTTATGTGGAAAAAGACTACACATTTTCTCCCCAGACGTAATTGTACTCACTGACCTTACGTGAGTTCGTTCGCCCAATTTCAGGAAGCGGACGGATTTTCTACTGTTACTGCATCACCACAGTTAGTATACCTTACATTGTAGAGCATTTCACCAAAACTGGGCAACATTTACGTTCGCGATGGTAGCAAAATCCCAACAGGCATAAGTGCATTTTTTTTTAATTTCTGGACAAATTAGCGCGAGTTGTTAAATAAAAACACAGTATCAGTTTTTGACGATAATTAAGCATAAGTACAACTTATGTGAAAATGAACTTAATGAACAAAACTGACACTGACTAAGTTTTTATTTAACAACTCGCGCTAATTTGGTACACGATTTTTTGAAAATTCGCATAATCAAAGTTATTATAAAGTATATAGCTTGAGCAATGTGTTTATTCAAATGCTAAGCTATTACTCTCAAATTTCCATAAGATATTTGGAAAGATTTAAGAACAGTTAAAAATATACACAATTTAATTTATTACAATGTGTAACGAAAATTAAGGGCAACTTTCGTTACACAGTGGAATGGTTACATTGTTGACAAAATTAATTGGTTCTTGCTACAATCACAAACGTAAGTAAATTAAAGAATAACACCATTGACAAATCAGGAGTTTCCAACTAGAGTAGAGAATTTGTGAGTTGTGAGGGAAGAGAGGCAATGAGTATGTATTTATAAAAGAAAAATCGATATTAAATAATACTTTGGAGCACCCAAGTCTTAGACTTTAAAAAATGTTGGGAAATCCTTCTCTGTAGGCAGTGAAAACGCTCTTTTTAATATAAGAAACGCTGTCGTAAGTAGCTGATTAAGATTGAACTTCACGACTTTCTGGGCAGGCTTCTTTATCAATTTAATTATTACTTTAACAATCATACTCATCATATTCCTATTCATAACATTATAATGAAACAACATAGTTGTTACACAATGTACTAAACCAGTACCTACACTGTCGCCTAAAGTGCTCGTTTTTACAGTTTGCCATATACATATATATGCCATATTACCTACGCATTAATTAAGTAATTACTCTACTGTAGCTAAAGTCTACTTTGGCATCGATTGACAATAGCTACACCAGCTGCCGTATTTTCACCTGATTGTAAGTCATTTTAAATACATGAAACTTTACATCGCACAATAGAACCAATCATATAAATATCCCTCTGGACACATTCCAACAATAAAATCCATCTTGTAGCACCTCAACTTTTTCTTTTCAATATCAACATTAAATGAAGGTATCACATTTGAATTGCACATCCAGAAAACAGACACAGATCACTGAAATCCTCGCCACTGTTATTTATTACTGATGATATGGGCATCGTTTTTGCACGATCTTCTGTTTTCCTTTCATTAAACACTATCCACCCGTGCCATTGAAATATTGAGCGTGTTTGGTGTAAGGAGCCACTACATGGTAAGGCGGGGGTTGGCCTCTACCATAAACGGGCTCTGACATGGCACTGCTCGGGCTGTGGCGATGGCTTATTACGCTCGGTGGATTCGACGGAGCCCCTATTGAAGGACTCGGAATAGCATCATACAAATCATACATGTTTGGCGTAGACGGGGCGTGTACATGATTGTAACTGCCGTCATCCGAAATAAGTGGCGTGTTTGTCATTCTGTATGGGTTCGTAGTGTTCGTGTGCCCTGTTGGCGAATATAACTCTGGGGACTGCGTAGGCACATAAGTAGGACTCGCAGCTGATATCCCGTAGATGTTGGCGTTTGGAGAGGATGTAGAATAATGATGGCTGTCGACAACAGGGCCTGGATAGGCGCTGCTGTAGTTGCTTAAATTTGGCATAGTTGTTGAGCTGACAACCTGGCTAATAGTGTGTACTCGCGGATTTGGCAAATTGCCATGAGGGTGATAGCTGTAGCAGTCATAATTACTTTGGCTGTAGTTTTTGTCATTAGCGTAACCATAGCTCTCTGTTTCATAGATTCTTTCATGGTGATTGCCCTTTGTTACGGGATGCTCTCTTCTATGATAAATGGGTTCAAAATTTTTAACGTTGTCTATTACTGGTCTATGATTGTATGCATTATCATCAAAATGTGCTGATATTACAGTCTCGTTATTTGACCGTCTATCCTGAGAAGTTAAACTTAATCTTTGCAGTTGACTATGTGCTCTATTGAAATTGCTTTGGTAATTATTTTCATTGCTGTTATGATAATTCTTAGGTTCTATATGAGCTCCATATACATTCTGTGGCACAGGGACAGTATTCCTGTCAAGTTCCTGTCTAGAAGAATATATTTCTGTGTTATGTGGGTTTCCATAATGAGTTTTTTGTGACACAGAATACTGGTTACCCGGTGTGAAGTCATTGTTCTCATCATCATTGTTGTCCGGGTACAATGCATGATCCACACTTTTGTATGTTTTGTCTTGCTCATAAGTGAGGTCTAGAGGTCTGTCATATGCGTTATCTGGTGTGACATTGTCATAAACTGAAACTTTCATTGGGTCATTATTACCATCTGCATTATCCTTATCTTCCTCATTATCTTTTTTGTTATCTGATGCAAATCTTTGCTGTAGCGTAGGTGTTATTTTGGCAGCTTTGATCAACACTGCGTTTTGCATTGGAGGAGTTACATCTTGAGTCCCATCTTTGTGTATATTTCTAGCATGTTTGGCCAATGCCCTAAGCTCTTTTGGATAAGGTGTGGGAGCTCGTCTCAACTGTCCTGGCTTTTCAGGTATTTTTGGTGCTATTTTCATGTCTACAAAACTAATATGGCGCGCAGAAGGTTGATTTTCTGCATTTTCAGATTTGTCATTCTCCAATTTAGTTTCAATGGGGGTCAAAGGCACTTGGGGGAAGAGGAAACAGGTGAGGACTTGCTCATAGGTATGTGGATCCACTTCAGAATGCATAGGCACCAGAGGTTTGCTTTGATTTTCAGACAGCCAAAGGGCAACAAGGTTATCACAATTCAGTAAGGATTGAGGAAGGCTGCTTAGAGAGTTTCTCACTAAGTTTAGTACCTTCAATGACGAAAGGTGTCCAATTGCAGGTGGGATCTTAGTCAACTTATTTGCTCGCAGTGAAAATACTGATAATTTTGAACAACTTCCAATCTCCGGGGGTATTGCTCGTAGCATGTTATCATCAATGTTTAGATACTGTAATTTTCGGAGCAGACCAATAGACGACGGGATTTTATCTATGTAGTTGCACATCAGCATCAGCTCTTCTAGACTACTTAACTGGCCTATGCTCTCCGGGATTGAGTACAACCTGTTGTTGTCCAACTTGAGTGTTGTCAGGTTGCTTAGTTGCCCGATGCTATCTGGGAGCTCCGTAAGAGCATTTGCTGATAAGCAGATGTCAACTAATTTGGAACAGTAACCAATTTCTATTGGAAGTTCCTCAATCATATTATTACTGGCTTCCAAATGTATTAAGTTTTCTAAAGGTTTTATCACACCGGGTATGCTTGTCAAACTGTTGTTATCAATCCACAGCTCTCTCAGCTTTAAAAATCTTCCAATCACTTCAGGAAATTGTTGGAATTCATTTTGACCTAAATCAAGTCTAAGAAGCTCTGTTGAGCGAGAAAGTGATTTCGGTAAAATCATTAAATAATTATCTCTCAACTCAAGAATACGTAAATTAGCGAGTCGTCCAAAATTACCTGGTAGATATTCAAGGTAGGTATCATTAAGATATAACTCTTGTAAAGCAATTAAATTTGTGATGGCATCAGGAAGTTTTTCCAAAGGATTAACACTTAAATCTAAGAATGTTAAATACTTGAGGGCTTTCATTGTATCAGGTAAGGAAGCCAGGGTGTTCCTGCTGATGTTGAAGTGGTGCAGGTTGACCAGGGACGAGATGGCCGTGGGGATGGCTTGGAGCTCATTGTCGCTCAGGTCCAGGTGCTTCAGCCCGTGGCACATGAACAGTTGGCGCGGCAACTCGCTGATCCGGTTGCTATGACACAACAGAGCCTCGAGCGTCCTTTCGTACACGAACACTTCCGTGGGAACATCCGTCAGGGACTGGTGGGAATAGTCCAACTCGCACACATCCTCCACTCCTGGCCTCACGCAACACAAAAAGTCGAAAGGCATTGTACGGAAAGGCACTTCCCATACACAAACACAAATTTACACCACTCGTTCCATTGAACAATTCACTCGTATCCCGAATTCGTGTAAAACAACATTGTTATTATCATTGTGGTATAGCACACAACAGTTTTAAATGGCACTCTGTTTTATTGTATTGAAATTAGATGTAACAGGAAATAAAATAATTGAACCCCTCGATAATGAATCACTCAACTCAAAAAACTTGTGATTGACCTTCCCATCTCATCTCAACACATACTTACCCAATCTGACAGTTCATCATTTTTTTTTTTTCGTTGTTTGACAATAGAGCTGTGATCCAACAGCCACTTTATTTGGGGTTGTTTCAAATACTTTTCATGAATGTAAAATTTCATACGTTTTGCTTCTATTCATAATTTGTTAAAAAATATTGTTAAGTGAATAATTCACATCTGACAATTGTTATGGCTTGTCGACATTTTTTCATTGCGCCCGCCCCTGCACGCTTATCATGCGACGGCGCGCGAGCTCTCTCGATTTTTCTCGCACTATCCGTTTCTTTCTTATTAGAACACTTAGAACAAGAGATATAGTAGTGCGTAGTGAGAGCTCGCGCGCCGTCGATGATAGCCGTGCTGGTTCGCGCATATTTCTCGCGCGAATGAGGATCGGCCGTAACCTTGCTTGGCCGTACGCCAATTTCGTAGGTCCTTTTCAAAATAACGGGTTTTCATATTAGGGAAAATAAAATAATAACTTGTTTTTATGTTTGTGTACTTTTTATATTTCAAATAAATAACATATAATAATAGACATGTGTAAAATAACAACAATACAGACTTCAGCACGGCTATCATAAGACGGCGCGCCAGCTCCCTCGACTTTTCTCGTACTATAAGTCTTTTTCTAAATTTTCTAATAAGAGACAGAGGGATATTGCGAGAAAAATCGAGAGCTCGCGCGCCGTCTTGTGATAGCCGTGCTATGGCCCGTGTCACAAAGATATAAGTTAAAAAAATTCAAGGCTTAATTGGCAACACGTTGCGAAGCAAGGCGCCATTTGAACTGAGGGGCTACCGCGAAGTGAAAACGAACTTCGTTCGAGTATCTCCCTCTCTGTCGCTCGAACTAGGAAGTGTAACAGAGACGGAGATACACGAACGAAATTCGTTTTCATTTCGCGGTAGGCCCTCGTGTGTTGCCTATCACCTACCACTAAAAGTTGAACATTGAATCGAAGTTTGTTACGCGGCGACGCTGTTGAGTCGCTATTGATACTAGGTTTCATTTTCAGTGGTCATTCTTCACAATCTAATCTTAACTTATATTTTAAGTAAAATGTATTCATTTATTCGTTCATTGCTTTCACTATTATTAAAATTGTCTACAACAAGGCTGAATAGAAGCCCATTCTCTAAACCCCAGGATTCGCAACATGAACCGCATTTCCTACGGACCTGGAAAATTACAATATTTACACAGTGGAAAGAATTACGATCCCATTATCCTATTACCACTACCCTCTATCTATTTAGTGGCCGTGTTCACACATTGTAACAAACTGGCCCGTTTCAAAAAGCAACAAGTTACCATTTGACTAGACTGGCAACACTGAGACTTTCTCGACCAATACCGACTGGCCATTTGATCAATGTTGCCGGTTTAAACTTGTAAAACAGTAATTTGCAGCTTCCTGAAACGGCCAGAGCTTTATAAGGTTGGGAATCCATACTCAATAGCGCCATTTTTAAACACTACATTCATAACCCGCACGCCACGCAAGTGTTAAGTCTATTGTTTTTGGACTTTGTGTTAAGTCGGTGGCAATGGTGACACATCCAAGTCAGTGGCGGCCAAAGGCTTCATAGCCGTTTCACGGAAAGTATGCTGACACCGGCGTCGCACGGTAGGTATTCTTCCGCGAAGATTTCTTCTCCCTGTAATCTACTTGAGGCAAACTGAATTTGTCATTTTCTTTTCCCTTTACGGACTTTTGTGAGCCTGAATCTGAAAACAATGGCTCGTATCAAAGCGTGAAATCAAATTAATTCCAGTAGGTAACGAAATTCAGTCATACAGTAATCAATCCATAATATGTATAATTTATACCTTTAGAAGTCTTAATTGTTTTCTCATCTGCTGGTTGTAGATATTTCGGATCTAATCCAATTTTATTGCCATTATCTTGAGTTCTTGTTAAAGGGCTTCCTTCGAAAGTGGACCTAGTATAAAAAACATTGCATTTAACATTCCCTTATTTTCTTAACCCGTATATGCCGAGAACTATGCTTGTTTTTGGCATCTCATTTGCCCTTATTTCGAAAACGATGAACAGACCTTATACATTTTAAAGCAGTTCTGGGCATATGAAGGTACATATTATTTTCGAATCAAGGGCCATAATTATATGGGTTAAGCAGCCTATCAGACATCAGGTTGGCCCCTATTCCACAAACTACAAATATGATCATAGTCATCACTATCAGAAAATGATAATTCACCGTAGACTGGGTCGAAAAGAATAGTTGAGCTTGAATTGTCATCATTAGGTGACAATAAAATTGACATGTGGGCGAATTAGCCGCCTATTGTTACTTCACTCTGACATTATTGCGGACTCGATTCGTCCCTAGAACCGCGTTCCGGCAAGTTGGATGTATGTAGGGTGTTTTATATTAATGTAGGTACTTCGCAAAGCTTACAATTTGGAAGTAGCATAGAAATTGATAGATTCTTCAGACATTGCCTCCGTTAGATCCGAGTTATCGTTAGGTTGGTTGTGTGGAGTTGAGCTGTACTTGGCGGTGGAGGCACCAGTGAACGCATGTTTGCTCTTCAGTGGACTGACTGGTTCACAAGTCTCTTCCATTTTCTTATGCAGCCATTGGATCACTGTGAATATAATTTCAGGCATAAACTTAGTAAAAAACTAATTTGAATTAAGCTGATGTTAGAATACAGTTTTTGTCCATTGGGCGTTTTTAGGGTTCCATAGCCAAATGGCAAAAAACGGAACCCTTATGGATTCGTCATGTCTGTCTGTCCGTCCGTCCGTATGTCACAGGCATTTTACTCGAAAACTATAAGGTGTATTTGAATACAATTTTGAGGATAGTCGTATTTTGTTAGCCGCTACATAATTTTGTAATTAAATTACTAAAAAAAACATTTTTTTGGGGGTGCACTCACACAACACTGAATTATAAAAAAAAAAAAAAATTGCAAGCCCACGTGTGGCATATGGAGTCAGAGATAATCGCCCTAAAAGTCACTAAAATTGTGTGTCCCCCCCTCTAATTTTTGAACCATGTATTTTAAATATATTAAAAAAATCATGGACATAGGGCTTATTAAATTCTTTCAGCGAAAATTGTTTTGAACAAGATCAGTTCAAAGGTTTTTGAGATATTTCTAAAAAACTGCCTTCCTCCAAGAAAAGGACGTGAGTGCCATAAGATTTCAGTAACGATACGACCTTTTTAATAGGCACGGAACCCTTCGTTGTGCGTGGTCCGACACGCACTTGGCCGCTTTTTTTTTACAATTTTTTTTTATAAAATTTATACTATAAAACCCTGGATGTGGACTTATAGCTTTTGTTGCATGAAATATTTACACGCCACATGACATGACAGGCTCGTGGACGACTCCCATTAGACAAATTGTTTTTATCGAGAGTAAAACCAGTGTGGCTATAATATATTTACCCATGTTATTATTTTTTATCATTTCATCTCTGTCTTTCAATGCTGCCTCGTTAGTGTCGTATTTTTCTTTCAACTTGTACAGTTCTGTGTTGAGGCTGACAATATTCTGTTTTGTAACAGTAATTTCAGACTTGAGTTCCTCAATTTCTTTGTTATACTTCTCTATGACTTTTTCTTGTTCTAATGCTATAGCTGTTCGACACAGTATCTGAAAATATATCAAAAAAGTTATTAACTGAAATTAAAATAGCCAAGAAACTAAACACAATGTAAAGTTGGCACTACACATTTTGGGCAACTATAGTCATCTCATTTTTCTATATCTCCGAAAAAGACAACATGAGTAACTGTAAAAATGTATAATAAATTATCAGACATAAAAAAAAATATAATAAGAAAAACAAGAAATTGAACAACATTTCCAATTTCTGAACGAACTGACGCAAAAAGTGGGGTGTAATAATACGTGTACGTGTCTGTGGCATCATAGCTCCTAAACGAATGGATCGATTTTAATGCGTTTTTTTGTCCGAAAGCTGACGTGATCGATATTCTTAATTAGCTTTGTTTCAACAAAATCTGTTCAGCCGTTTTTGAGATATTGAACTTTGAAATCAAAATGTTGGGGTCTCTCAACTTTTCCAAGTTGTTAATTATCAAAATTCTTATACCTTTTCTTTCATTTCAATAATGTCATTATTTTGTTTTGAAATTATTTGGTTAGCCTTCAGCAACTGTTCTGATGTTGAATTTGCTGCTTCATTGTTCCTGTTTGACAATGATTCACTTAGAGCTAATCTTTCTTCTAAACTAGTCTGAAAAATAGAGTACATTGATATCTCAGAAACATGATAAAAATAGCAATAAGTTGTCAAACTATATTGTTGAATTGTAGGCAAAATATTGTACCATATACGTGTACATTCCGTAAAATGTACAAATGTATTGAAACACATCATTTATAAATTTATATTACAAGTGTGGTGGTGTAGGGCCCGAGATTGTCAAATAGTTTCTTACCTTTTCTTTTTTAACTATTTGTAAGGAATTTTTCAACTCAGCTACAAGGTCTGCATTGTCTTTTCCTACCTAAAACAAAGACGGTAGTTATAGAGGCCATTGAAAAACGTTTTTTTATTCTCGTCGACTATAATCTTTAAATTAGAACCTTGCAAACCATAACGTAATGGAATACTTTTATTCTGATGTTAAAATTTATGCTCTATGGACAATCGAAATAATAATTATTCAACTGTACACAGAACTGAAATGAATTTTGACCAATCACGAGGCTTGATTTCCAGAAGACATCAACGCGCAAAAATAAAAAATCGGTTGGCTGCACTTCGTTTCAGCAGGGCGATTTTCAATAGATACCAAGTTTGTATAATAAATTATTATTTCTGTTAACTCATAGAAAAAGTATTGTATGCAATAGTTATAAAATTAACTCTTGTACATTAATTATGCCACTCAGCAAGCTTCGTGGCCTAAACATGGTACTTGACTGAAAAAGCATACATTATATAATGATTGCATAAAATACTATAGACACTTAGTTGCCACATCATTTACAAATGGTTGCTCTAAAAATCATTTTCATGTATACCTTTTCCAAGTAGCCACATCTTGTGTTTAGGTTGTTAATTTGCTTTTCTTTTTCTGTAATTTCTCTGTCCAAAGATGCATTTTTAGCCTTTAAAGTGGCTACTTCTATATGCGTCTTCTGTACTTCAGTCTCCAGGAGCATTAATCTTTGAGATTTATCACTGAAATCAGATTGAACTTATCAGAGAATGGAAACAGTGTTGGAACTAATTTACACACTGCTTTTATACATCCAACATCAATAAAAAAATAATTATACCACATTGAATTACTACCAAAAACTGCTATTTCATTACCATTAGTTAATTATCCAAAGATCTCTATATTACCTCAATTGGTTGTCCAAGTGTCCAATTTTGTCCTTCAACTGCTGGCATATGGTATTTAATTCCTCAATTTGTTTGTTTTTCCTGTTCAAAATTTCTTCTGAACTTGCTAGCTGAGCTTTTGCATTCATTTCTGCATTTCTCTGCCATTGCAGCCTTTCCTATAAAAGTTAAACAATTCCATTACTTTAAACTTTAACTTGTAAATATTACTTACAAAAGTATGGTCTACATAAAACTTTTAAACAGTAAAATACAGTTACATTAACATTTAAAATATGAACTAGTATTGATACTTTCTATGTGAATCAATATTATACACAAACAAAAGTATCAAAGCTAAAAAAATATACAAAAATGCTTAACCCTTTAACGGGCATAGGAGGATTTTCATAGAAATGAACCCTATCACACAGAAATAAGGTTCATTCATGGTGGGAATACAGTTCCCTCTGCCTTATAAAGATAGATAGCATTAAATATATGTAAGGAAGAATCTACTTTTGCTACCTGTGTGGCCCTTTCTCTGTCCTGTTTCAATGTCTCTTGAAATTCTACCTCACTCTTTTTTCTCTCATCTTTCAATTCAGCAATATTGTTGGTCAACTCATGAATCCTCTGCTCCATTTTGATGCATTTCTCTTTCCACATTACTTCACTGCTGGTTGATGAACTTTTTATAGATGCCAGTGAACTCTGATAACATACATAGTTCCATTAGAAAATATGTACAATATTTTTATAATAAAAAGGAAATTTCAGAAATAAAGTCTCTTAGATTTAGTGAAGTAAATCATTGTGAGGAGATGACATTGATCAGTGACATATTTCAAAAGGTGTATGTGAAGTCTACGCTGAGTTAGCCCCTAGCTTATGACTAGTCTATAATCATATTCAGGGTTAACTACGCCACATGAGAGTGCACCAAAGAGTACAACAACAACACTCCAGTCATATTGGTAAGTGTTGATGCCAAATTCAGAACACAGTCGCTGTGGTGGGAATTGGTCAGTACAGCATCATAGGTTGAACTGCACAAAAATACAGTCTAAATGAATAAATGCACACCTTCAAATTATTAATAGTGTCAGCCATATGTTGTTTGATGTCTACATCAGTAGCTGGCCCAGTCTTCAGTGATAAGTGAACCAGGCGCCTGAACTCGTTGTGCTCAACTATTTCAAAATAAAACTGAACAGGATTTGTTTGTTGTACAATCAGGAACCTATAAAATGTATAGAGAATCAATAGAGAGTCATAACACAAGAAGACTGAATGAATCAAATATTGTTTTATACCAGAATGTGGCAATACATTAAATATAAATATATATCTATACTTTTTATACAATTTGATCACCAATGTGTTTGCGGCTCAAACAATGATAATACCTAACATATTGCTTTTACAGAAAACATGAAAAAGAGCAGTTAACTTACATATTATTTGCCGCACATTGCTGAAGTAACCTAACGAGTTGGGAAGGGAAATTATCGAAGTCAATCAACAGGCCCTGTTGTTTCTTCAGGTCCTCGTAGTCGCACCGCGATACGCTCAGAATACACAGAAAAGTTGGATCGTCGTCATCAGAAAGTGATATCCTCTGTAATGAGACATCAAATTTGTCAGAACAATATAGGTAAAGTAACAAAGAAAAAGCTAATTAGAAACTACAAACCAAACTATCACTTCCGAAAATCTTCATGATTATCACAGTAACATCTCTTTTATAGTCCTCAAACCCTCGTTTAAAGGTAACATAGTACTTCCCTTTATGGAATACCTTACATTCCATTTTAAACACTGAAAGAAAGGGATTTTATCACAAGATATTGAAATAACAAACAAAATAAACGGGCGGCCTTGTTTGAAATTAGTTTTGTTGTCATGATGTCATGTCTGTCACTGACATTTTTTTATTGCCACAGAACAGATCTAGTACACTAGAGCTGCACACTCGCCAAGTAAACTGTTCAGTTTCGGCCAAGTTTTTTAACAACCGGAAATACCAACCTCACAAAGTTAATTCAAGTGTTTTGTTATCTATATGAATTTATTCATTCTTTCACTGAAGTCATTCAGACGTACGTGTCGTTCATTCGTGTCAATGTCAATTGTCATGTTATGTTTGGTTTGTTTGGCTACTTTGGCTGTGTAGTGTAGTGTAGTCTCGCCGCGTACTGACCAAAAACTATTTCGCATCATTGAAAATGGATAAATCACTATTCATATTACTCGCAATTTGCATATCTTGTGCTATTTCTAAGAAATCTGAAGATAAACCAGAATGGGCCAAGAAAGACATCACCGATTTTAGTGAAGCTGACATGGAAAGGTCACTGTTACTCTTATTTACTAATTAGATTTTCCTATAAGTATGGGTTTCTGACTAATGTGTTGTTTACAGATTGCTAGATCAGTGGGAAGAAGACGAAGAACCTCTTCCCGAAGATGAGTTACCAGAACACCTTCGGAAGCCACCGGCGATCGACATAACCAAAATGGATATGTCAAATCCTGAATCAGTGTTAGAAGCCACCAAGAAAGGACAGACACTGATGATGTTTGTTACTGTGGCAAATCAACCCTCCAGACCACGCACAGATGAACTGACCAAAATATGGCAAACAGGACTTTGGAGTAATCACATACAGGCAGAGAGGTAAGTTTTGCTGAACATAATAATAATAAAGCCTTTTATTGCCAGTTTTATACAATTACATTTTCTTTCTTATTTCTTAACTATTCAATTTACTGGGCAGCCCATTTTTGGGCGAAGGCCTCCAATTTATGCTTCTTTTCTTTCTCTGGCAAGTCTGCACCAGCACGTCTAGCACTACTTGCTCATAAGTCGCTTCGCGCGCGACTGAGCTACTCCTGTCTTAGTCGCACTGTGCAAATTCGAAAGAGGAGGGTAGATCTTTCTCAACTCGCGTCGCGGCGCGGCGTCAGTTGTGCTAGCCCCCCAGGTTGAACATAGTAAAGGAAAAATATTTAACCCACCATCACTTTTCCCAGTTAAATTGGTACTTAGGACAGCATGCAATTTTTCCATCCTTATGTTCTAATGAACAACACCAACTGTAAAATTATTATTATAACAAGTATGATGTCATGGCCTTAATTTTCTGCTCCAGGGGTTGAGGACAACTTGCAGCCTAGTCACATCGTGTGACTCTTGCACTGAGCAAATTTGAAAGATGAGGGTAGATGTGCTAGCCTTGCCGGACAGTCACATTCAGCTAGGTGTTGAGCCAGTCTTACCAACTAGTATTTCTACAGGCTTCATTAACTGACCTGATTTGAGGATTTTTGCCCTTACAAAGGGCATAAAACCTTGGCATTTTAGGAGAACTTGGGAAGCTTTTAACTGAACCTCATTTGGGCTTCTAAATGGGCAAAATGTTTACGGCAATGTGTGACCGGCAAGTATGTGCATCTTGCTCTAGCGTACAAAGTCAGCGTAAGACAGCAATAATAGCCGGTCAGAAATTGCAGGAAAATGTGGCCTGTTTAGAAGTATATCTGGCTTTGGCTAAGTCTCTTCTTTAGATTGAATAAAAGAAGAATATTCTCACAAAAGAGTGATTGTGTGTAAAAGCTTTGTTTTTTTCAGGTACCTTATTGCAGATGACAGAGCTATCTTCATGTTCAAAGATGGGTCTCAAGCATGGACAGCCAAGAAGTACCTGCTGGAACAGGAAGAACTGAAAGATGTACAGTTGGAGAGTCAAACCTATACCGGCACTAAGCCTGATGTCAGGAACAAAGCACTCCGAGACGAACTATAACATGGTCAAAGGATATTCTTCAAATACTGTCTAGTCTCCATGAAACATAACATTCTAGCTATCAAGGCCCAAATATCTCAAAAAGTCAAGGTCGCAAAGCATTTATGTTTTTGAACAGACATTACTTTGTGATGGTGACTATGTACAGTTTCATAAGTTTAATGATAAATGTTACATAAAAATTGAGTTTTTCTAGACTTTTTTAATGCTTAGGCTTAGGCATATTGAGAAATGATAAGATTTTAAGAGCAAAGTCTTGGTAATTGTTGTTATTCCAGATAATGTATCCATTTGTAGCATTGTAGATAAGATAACTAATCTATAAACACAAGACATGTGTCATTAATATTTTAACCTTTTGAATGCCAAAGATGAATATATTTGTACATCAGAATCTGATTCATTCTTCCTCCATTTGAAAAAGTTAGAATTCAGATTTCAAACACTGATGATGAATACAACCATGATAGTCTACAGCATTCAAAACAAAAGTTAAAAGTTTAACAAATACTTGTTGAAAGCACCCATAATTTAAGAGCAACTGATCTGTATATATTACGAAATGAACTGAAATCTTATTTAAGAATATCGTTTTGTTTTAATTTAATATAAATGAAACAAATATTTAAACTTGAATTTTTATTACAAAAATAACTGGCCGTTCAACAGCGGTATGCATATAATCTTAAAAAACGTTACATTATTACTATGTTAAAAGGCATCGGTAGCTCGGAAATGTTCTTCATCGATTGTTGAATAGATGTGACCTTCACCACACATCCACTCCAGAATGTTTCTGAAATTCAAATAAAAATATGAATTAACAAACAAGTTTTATACAAACGATATGATACAGAGAAAGAATATAATGGAAAAATAAACCATCTTCGTCTGTAGCCCCCGACAGGATTCGAACCTGCAACCTTTCTATTAACGCTAGACTGCTCTACCAACTGAGCTTGTTGCTAGAGCAGTCTAGCGTTAATAGAAAGGTCGCACGTTCGATGATCGGGGTAACTTCCTCGTTAAAAATAACACGAAAAATTATTTTAATTAAATAATTTGTTTCATGATAAGGGTATTTAAGTTTTATACAGGTCATAAATTCATTTGTAAGCAAAATATGGATTAGTTTTTGTGTTGGTAAGGTCGAAAATGCATCTCTGCCCTTTTAACCCTCGAGGCTGAGTTGTGCGTGCATGCAGCATCAAGAACTAAAGTAACAGCAGTAGTTGTGTGCACTAGTAGTGCTGTGGCGATGACATACAATGTACACACTCGTCGAGAGCATCTCGCCGAGTCTCGGGCGAGAAGCTCTCGACGAGAGCACACCCATGTACACACTCGTGGCGTCATTTGAACAGCGGAACAACCCTTTGACTCGGCCTCAAAAACCGACACGCGGTCGAGGCGTACCGAGGCGAGACCCGAGCGGACGAGACAAGGTGAGAGCATCATGTACACACTCGGTCTCGGTCTGTTTCGGGGTGTCTCGGCGAGTGTGTACAACCGGCATCAGTATTTTTTATGCTTTCAAATGGGGTTTATGTTGGCATGCAAAGATATTTGGCTATTCGGCTTTTTTGGATAAACATGACATTACGGGTCCATGATCTAAAAACAAATAATTAACTACATAGAAAAGTTGATAAACCCCCGATATTTTAATTTCAAAGTTCAATATCTCAAAACGTGCTGAACCGATTTTGTTGAAACGTAGCTAAGAACCATGTCGATCAGTTCAGCATTCGGAAAAAAAACTGCATTAAAATCGGACCATCCGTTTAGTTGCTACGATGCCACAGACAGACACAAGATGAAGACAGAACTTGCCTCTTTTTGCGTCGATGGTTAAAAAAGTAGGACTAGGATTACGACAAATCATCAAAAAAAATATGATAAGTTAATTTTTGTTGCACAATGGAACTTATTAATTTGTTCCTCTACAAACAATGGTTCATCTACATCCATTATGTAAGACAAAGCAACCGAAAACTTACTCGAATTCAACTTGCGGCATTCTCTCTTTAAGCGCCGCATACATGTCCTGCTTGCTGATACCCTGCTCCTGTGTCGAGGCCCTGATGAGGTTGAAAACCATCATCTGGCGGGGGTTCAGGCCGTTGACGGAGCCGCCGGTGTCCGACATGCCGACCATGGAGTTTGCTGGTAAACCGCCATTGAAAGACGGAGCGCTGCTTGCGGCTGGTTTTTCCTGAAAACAGCAGTCGTTTTTGGTATTAAAGCGAACTTAAGACACTTGTTTGCTATCACTTTTGGGTGGCTTTAAATGTTCGTGACTTTTGTTGCGTTGGCGCGACTAAAGTTGCGTAAAAAAATGAGGCAACTCTTGGTTTGCGGGTTGAGGTACGCCGAGCTCATCAATCTGCTCAAATTCGTAAGTACCTCATGCCATGCACTGTGCGAGAGCTGCTCGGCATCACAGGACGGCCCGCGAGCTGTCTCGCATTGAGATGTACTACCCGTCTCTTTCTAATTCATTTTAGCTTATTATAAGATTGCAGTTCATTGATGATGATGATTGAATTATGAGATTGTATGTCTCTGGACCTAATAAAATCTGTAACACCTTGTAAAACAACATAATTATGCAATAAATTATATATGATTAGAACGAGACGGATAGTCTATGTCGCCGCGACACAGCTCGTGAGCCGTGCAGAGCACTGCGAGCCGCCTGGTGTCCGCCGTTGACTAATAATTACTTAAAAGGCAAGTTTTTTTCCCCAAACCCAAAATAGTCAATCTGGTGGGAGACAATTTTTCTCGCACTATCCGTCTCTCTCTTATTAGAAATCTTAGATGAGAGAATACTACTATTCTCTCATCTAAGATGCGATGCGAGAAAAATCGAGAGAGCTCGCGCGCCGTCTTGTGATAGCCGTGCAGAGCGGCTGCCGCGAAACGAAAACGAAGTTCGTTCGTGCATCTCCCTCTGTCGTTCGGATTAGCAAGTGCGAGAGAGACGGAGATACGCGAACAAACTTTGTTTTCGTTTCGCGGTAGCTGCTCAGTACAGTGATGTGAGTACAGGTTTTAAAAGTATATTCAGAGCTACTCACCTTCTTTGTATCTGCTTCCATTTTAACCTTATTATTAATACACTGTAGATAATGGAATGTAATAGCGTTAACATCTGTAATGGGCATTATTTTGAAGATCATCACCACTTTTTTTCCTTTGTTAGTCTTCACATTGCCATAGATCTGGATGTAGTCATTGACATTCACTTTGGGTGATGATTTATCCTGAAATTTAAAGTGTATAAAATAAAAGAAATAACCTCTTTTAAGAAATAAAAAAATTGCTGTTTAATTATTTGACCATTCATTGCGAGGTGCAAAGGCTTCTGCTGGCTTTTATGCAAAAAAATGCCCTTGTATAACCAAGCACTCCTGGGATTCCCATTGCGAATACAACTCTCCCATTAATCTCTCTCTCAAAAATATTCCCCAATGTTTTTAGGCGGGTTTCTCCTTGCCGCAAAGCCACACATTGCCGCGCGCATTCGTTAAAATTAAAGATTTTGACTCTCAACTCAACTCTCGTAATTAACGTAAATTCTTCCTTGCAAGAGAGCCTGTATCCTGGGGGAACTAATTTCCACTTACATCCTCATCCATGGCCTCCTGGTCCAGCCATAGCACAGCTCTCATCCTGCCCGTCATATCTTGGATGGTGTATGTAATTTTGGTGCTCTGCATCCTTATATTCCTGACTCTTGCCACAAGAGACACTATTTGTATTTCGGTTCCCCAGATCTTGACGCCATCGTCGCCGCTGTGCAGTGCTTGCCGGATTACGATTGGTGCTGTGCGGGATGCTCGGCGGCCCTGCGATGTTATTGAAACATTATACACTTAGGGCACAGAATAAATAATAGTACTATGTACAGAAGGTTCTCTATTAACAAATCCCCTGGTAAGCGGAACAAGCATAAAAGTGGCCATCCCTTTCTATCGCATGCAACGCAATGCAATAGAACGCGTGCGTGCCGTAGCAGCCCTAACATACCGGGAAGGGCCGGCAGGCCGGCACGTACGTGTAGCGGCGCGACGAAAACACAGAGTGAGCCGGCCCTGCTTAACACGTTCGCAACCAAGAACCCGCCTAGGGGCACTCGTAATGTTTGCTCAGATGCCGGCTGAGCCCGCTAGGCGGGCAGTAGTATGAACTTACATGCTTAGCGAATTCTGTTGGTTTCTGGTGAATTGTTCCATTTTTAGTCCGGTAACGAAAGTGTTAAGGTGGGTTGCACCAAACCGTCTGTAATCGTAAGTGGTGTTTGTTAAAATCTGTGTCTGGAAAGTTTCTATGGAATGACAGCTGCCGGCCCCATATTTAACGTTGATTGGTCTCTACAGTCGAAAGATGGTGCAACCCGCCCTTATACACTTCACAATAACCTTAAATCCGTAACAAATTCAAGTTTGCACATATCAATGCCGGAGGTTTTTTTTTTATTGAACTTACACAATATACTGGAGGTTTTGTTGCAGTCATAATCACTTAATATAATAAATCCTGTTTTATTACACACAAAACCACAAATGTTGTGCAAGCTTATCATATGTTAAGTTAATGCACTCATAGGAAGATATAATATTAACATGTTATCAATTTTGTATACATCAAGTGCATACACCTGTGCTTAGTGTGCTTGCTAATGTAAATCGTTAGGCACTAGTTAATATTGTTTCATAGATCATTTCAACCTTAATACGCATACATAAGGTTTAGATTTGATTAAATTTGTATTAACATTTAATCTCCTCTTATGATATTGCAACATATAAACTATTGAATTGCCAACACAATACAAATAAACATTAACGACTATGTTATTTACATAACCCATTTCACAGAATAAGCGTAATAGTACTACCTACAGATGGTTTTCTGTTAACAGAATTCCCTATTTAGGTATGCCGAAAGTGCCTAAATGTGGCCATCTCTTTCTATCGCATGCAATGCACAGTTTCAGAGGTGGTGCCTTAGAGCTAGGGTTGCCGCCAGCTCAACCTATTAATTTATATGCGTGGCTAGTAGATACTACAACTTATTCTGTGCTAGTACAGTCACCAGCATAAATATATGACTATACTTTTGCCATGCTGCAAATTTTTTGCAATTTGTCATGCTGCAAAAATATCTGATCATCAATTGAAGAAATAATTATATGATGACACATAGACGGTAAAAATTTGTGATAATTAACAACCAGCATAATAATCATTTGCCTGTAACATCGGATCAGACAAGAGTGAAAATATCTCAAATTGTCTAGGAGTTTTGAAAATGTAATCACATGTGGGACACATACTTTCTGACAACCAAAACTATAAAAAAAAAAATATATGTGGCATTTAAACTCTTTTTAGTGTTATGTCATTCATTGTTATTAAACATGCTTTCAATTGATACCAATATTCATTAGATAGTGTAGTGTCATACAATTAAATGAAGTGCTACATTCACTTGAATAAGATTTCTGAAAATGTTAGATTAATAGAAAATGGTATTCTTTTAAATACAAATCATTAATTTGTAGAAATAAGCCATACCGTCTTTTGTGGCTGGTTTGGTGTGTTCGCATTACCAAACTGGCTAGGCGAATTGAAAAAACCACCGCCGGCCGCTGATTGATCTGAAAAAGTTCGTTCGTTGCATTACAATGCAATTATAACCTTCAAAATGATGTGTTCAATTGTTTCAAAAACTCGTACCGTTCCACATGTTGACGGTTGTTTGAAATGTTTGTTTTTGTGATAAGACTACTGGTCAAAATTGTATGTAAATCAGTAAGGCTCCGAATAATCTGGTACAATAGGCGGTGTCGGGCACGGTATACACAGGAGTCAGCGATCGTCTTTATTTCACTACCACGGTCGTCCGTGAAACGTATTTATAATTAGGACAGTGGGACTCCGCAAGCAGTCATAACACAAAATACTCAAATTCTTGTAAGTAAACCTTTAAAATGATCAACTTTCTACAAAGAATATGACGTTAAATTTAATAATTTGTCTCTTCTCTTCGAGTCTTTCTTTGACAACTTTGACAGAACAAAATAACCGCGCGAAACGCGTTTTAAGGGTATGTTCCAATACGTTTCTATCACAAAGTGTCAAAGTATTTCTTATTTCTCTACTGTATCTAGTTCTATAAACTGGAAATCTCAAATTGACGACATAATATTAAATGAAAAACATTTTTTTATATTCTATTCTTAGAATTATATTTATGTACGTGAAATCTAAATTAGAATATATTTATTATCTTAACTTTATATTATTCCCCTTGCAATACTGTCCAATTGGCTAAAAGAACCATTCATCCAGGTCATAAAAAAGCAACTAATCAACTTTAACTGTCAAAGTCAAACTTGAGTAAAAAATATTCTCGTCACGAACGTCGGCGGGGCGAGTCGTCGCTGACATACTTTTTAATTACTCTATAATTATGCTACGAATTCTGTAACTATTACCAGCCACGTAATAAATTCGTGCATAATTAATCAGTACCGTACTTCATTTTTAGTGTTTAAGTATAATCCTGAACATTAGTCGTGAAAGTGGATGCAAGTTTTTAAAATTTTCGGCCGTACTGTTACCTAATCGGAAAGAGTTCTATCATTTGAAGGACTTGTAAAGTGAGCACCATGGACCAAAGTAGTATAACACCGAATACTTCTAACCAGCAGCTGGTCAACAACAGTGACAATGACTCGGCGACGGCGTTGCTGCAGGAGAAGCAGTCGCGGCGAAGGGAAAATTTGAGCGACGTGACCTACGTTGAATACATGACGGTCGGCATACTATGCTTCATCAACCTTATCAACTATATGGACAGATTCACCATTGCTGGTAAGTACTTTGAAGTATTTGTTGGGATTTACTGGCCATGTACTAAATTTTTGTTGGTTAAATAGAAAAAAAATCTTATCATTCAAGATTACTTCTATGAAATATATAATCAACGGGAGTGAAATTCCGTATGTATTCGCCACTAATTAGATTTATATCAGAACATATCCCATACAGAGTGGTAGCCCTTAAAATAATTTGTTGACCTTTTTTTTGTTGGCGACTTCATCATGTGTGTTCCCATCCTTAAGGTGATATTGAACACCATGAATTTGCTCTTTTCGTATGGACTAAAAGTATATTTGAGGTCTGGCTCTAGTGTTTCCTTCCCCAAAATTCTACCTATGTATGGTGGAACAACAGTGTCAACTTTTCATACAAATGTGTTCTGGCTTATAATATATTTGCTTAGTTACAAAAAAAACATTTTATGTTGTTTTCTCTAGTAAATCACATCATCTCAATACCGCAACAAATATAATGAAAAATTAAGCTTTTTGATTTTTGTATTATTAGAAGAAAGATTTTTTAAAATATTACTTTACATGGTTCTAAATGCATTAACATTATAAACTTTTTAATATGTATACCAAATTAATTTTTGTATTAAGCAGTTACGCTGCTAACGAAATTATAAATTTTTAAATAAAGGAAAAATTGAAAAAAAAAAAAAAAAAAATTAAATTGAAAATTGAATTAATTTAGCATGGGGTGGCGCATCGTTACTGACGATTTCTCAATATAATTTGAGACGTTGGTGCCGTTAAGAAGCCTAAGTCAGATTCAGATTCATATTCAGATTTTTTATTCATAAAATACATTATTTTATATGTCAAATAGAGTAGGTAAGTACATAAACACACCACACAACACAACAAGTCAACAGTACAAGTCTTCTGGTAGATGTCGCTACACGCCTCCCTAAGGCGTTGTAGGAAGGAACTGATTGAAAGATTTGGTGGCCGAACCGGATTGTTCCGATAGCTCAGTTGGTTAGTAGCGACGGGCCATGAATGCCTGTGGTCGCCGGTTCGAATCCGGCTCGGGGCATTAAATTTTTAAATTTTTCCTTTATTTAAAAATTTATGTATACTAAGCACAAGAGTTTAAAGTGCTATAAAAAGAATATCTTGGAAAATTGGCTTTCACCATACATATATTGACCCCAGCGGAGCACACACCCAGGTACTTATTATAATGTAACATCTAAATTATAATATATTATCACATGAAATGCTCTTGTGTAAAAACAGGTGTTAAATTATTCGAAGGAAAGAGCAGGACACTTAAATTAAAAATAAAAATAAACATAGTTTGTGTATAAAATAAATTGATTGAAGGATTTAATTGCATACTTAAATATATTATGCAAAAATACAATCACTGAAACAGAATATTTAAACAATTGCATGCTGCAGTATGCAGCTGCCTTAAAATTGGTATTTCTCTGCAGGTGGCTGTTGCAGGTGGCACAAATTTGAAATAATAAGATTGCCAAAAGTTACGGCTTTATTTGGCTAACCTTGTAATTATAATTTGTATGAGGTTCTCAATGCTCTCGATCGTATTCAGTAACAAGTGTGTGTCGGGCCACGCGCAGTGTAGGGTTCCGTAGTTGCCTGTCTCAGTTACATCGACGTGCGGTGCGGTTGCGTCGGCCGAATTTGTACGAAAATCGGCCTTTCCAAGTACACATTAAATTGGTCGACTATTACTCGGTAACTACTTATGCCTACTTGTCCGTGATAGTTTTCCTTTTAAATTCATTATATGTACTACTACCACGAATTTTTTCACATCCTATGATTACCAGGGCTCGGATTTTACATCGCACGGTAAGACGAAAGAAAACTATGGAGTCGATATCAACATTACAACTTTACTCATATTCATACTCACTCATTTTCCTAGTCCCGTAATTATTATATATTTATCATGCTGTCAAAATGTCAACTTAGTTGCATACCTAGTTATCCAGACCATATTGTTGCGATAGACTTAACGGTGGGTATTTTACCTACTGGCCGCTTTATTTAATTGCCTCATGTTTCAATCATTGACGGCTTTATACGTGTCATTTATATAAGTTTGCAATTAGTGCATATATTAATTAACTTAATTATTACGTGAACATTTTATTATTTAGCTTATAATGTAATAAACATGGTGTGGCGGTTAACATTTTTATTTACAATATAATAAACTTTTGGTATTAATTAAATGAATGAGTATGAGTATGAATATGAGTAAAGTTTTAATGTTGATATCGACTCCATAGTTTTCTTTCGTCTTATCGTGCGATGAAAAATCCGAGCCCTGATGATTACACACACACTATATGATTGTTTATCTGATTTTATCGATACATGATTGCTTAAAATTTTCTCTATAGAAAAAATTCCAAAGTTGGGTCTGTATTTTCCTTTTTTTACTCAGCCTACTCAAACGATACATTATTATGCATATTTTCCTAACATAGTTCTTAAGGTTCTCTGTACTAACAAAATATGGATCACTGGTCTGAATTAAACGATTTTAATTTTAATTTAATTTAATTACTTTACGACACAACCAAGTTAATACTATAGCATTTTATCTCATCTAAAATCTCACTTAATGAAATTTAAATAAAACTTCACTAAGTTAGGTATTTATCGAAATTTGTCCAAAAAAGCCATTCCCGAAGAGTGTTACATCTCTTTTCCTCGTGCGCGGAAGGCATCAGCGTGTCTTTGTCTAGGGGGCGTGTTCGACTCAAATCAAGGCATCCCCTTAACCGCCATTGACGTTGCGTCACGTTCGACACGTCGAGGCAAATCAAATATATTACGCATCCCATTTAGTGAAAATAATAATTAGGTATACCCTAGCAGCACCGAAATTCTAACACTACATTCTGTCAAATTACAGTAAGTTAAAAAATTCCAAATGCGTGGTCTGTTTATACCTAAAAAAAAATTGCTTGGGTTTAGGTAACCGATGTTTCTCTTGCAGTTTTGTTACTACTTAAAGTACTTAACAATATTAAAAAATATATAAATAATGTGATTAACGAAATATATCCTTTTTTGTAGGAAAATAACGTCAGATAGCGCTCGATAAAGGTTCATTTATCATCACTAGCGACCCGCCCCGGCACGCACGGGTACTATAGTATAGTGATAGTATACATATAAACCTTCCTCTTGAATCACTGTATCTACTAAAAAAACCGCATCAAAATCCGTTGCGTAGTTTTAAAGATCTAAGCATACATAGGGACAGACAGCGGGAAGCGACTTTGTTCTATACTATGATATATAATTTACGTATTTAACCTACCTACACAAGCATTCCGTTTTAAAATGCAATCCTTGATCATTAATGTTAGACTAGCTTCTGCCCGCGACTCTGTCCGCGTGTGCTCCCGTAACAACTTTTACCATACCTCTAATTTCAAACACTTAAGGGATCATTTTCGGGATAAAAAATATCCTACGACTTAATCCGTGTTACAAATTACAAACCATTTTTCAGCGATTAATATTACAAAAAATTACGTTTCTTTAATTAAACTTAAATACTTACAGTGTATTACATGATTAGCCTATCTATTGATGTCTATAATGTCAGAATACTGATATGCCGACGGAGTGCTTTCTAAATTCAAAATTTTCCAAAAAGTTATTTATAAATATAAATGTTCAAAATTTCCTATTAGAGAATTTTCAAAAAGGGACAATGGTTCCTAAACAATAAAACAATTTTTATAAATAATTAAATTCTTGTAAAACTTTCCCGAAATTTATATTCTCATGTCTTTGGAAACTTTATTTTTTCAGAGTAAGTAAATAATTACATGTATTTCGGTTTCGTAAAATCCAGTTTAATTTCCATTTAGCTACTCTCAATGAACTGCGTCTTTTATACCAAAATTGTTTATATTTTTGTGTATGGGAGGTGCATAAATACAATACCCACTTTCGAATGCGACTTAATTATGTTTTTACCACCGCTACATTAAGCTTTCATTATCTGCCTCACAATAACATTATAATCAAGCGAGCGAGGGCGAGCATCAAACCTACGTACATGTTTAACTTTTGCCCCATAATTGTCCCATCTAATTTCGTCTTCCTCTTGTGGCTTCGTAATTGGTGTTGCGTCATCTTTGTGTCTTTAGTTTTCGGAGGTTTGTGAGTATGCGATGCGCTTAACAAAAATCTTGTTATCTTATCCAGGGTTGTCAACAAAGATTTATGAAGCTCATGAGTCAATCCTGAGATTAGTGATTAAACTCTTTCCAAATTAACTACAAAAGATGGACTCTTACACTGCAGTTTTGCATTACATGTAGATAAGACAAGGGATATCTCCTGTATAATAATAGGCTCATAATCTTTGCGTCGCATACCACATACTTTGTTAATTAGGTAATGACTCAGTCTATGGGGAATCCTGTGTGTCATTATGGTAATTATAATCAATTACCATTTAGGTACTTACCACTGTTTCAGGTTGCAAAGGCAACTGAAAATCCCCAAAAAAAACTATAGGGTTTATTATCAAACCGCGATTAGAATGGGATTGGATATAAATAGTAATTATAGGTCATTGGAGGTGACAGATTTGCTATATAAATACGCCAGTGTATAGAATTATACAATTCCATTCCCAAACTGAATGCGGTTGAATTATTTAATAGCAATGCTCCTTTGCCTTATGGTGGGCTTTTTTGCATAGTTTTATTCTGCGATTGACATCTACGTTTGATGATTTATTTACTTTAAAGGTGGATTTAAGGTAAATAAAAGGATTCAGTTTTTTTTAAGGCAACGCACTGATCAGAAGTAGTCAATTACGCGTTAAGGCGATCTTAACGAGCAATGGCCATTTCGATTGAAATACGTTAAATCAAGCAGCTAAAAGAAATCAATCAGCAGTAAAAGAACGCCGCTCGTATCCTTTGCCTCCTATACCATAGCGTTTATAACTACGTGATGCCGCAATGACATAGGTTTCGAATATCTCTTCCACATGCAAATGTACAGAGGAATGCGATTACAAATCGTTTTCCATGTAATTGAACGAATTTGTTTCTTGACTTTCCATTACCGAAGTCGTAAATGTTTGAGAGGCATTCAATTTGAACGAGCGGTTTTAAAAGGACACGGCTTTTATGTGGCGATGGCAATTAAAGGGCTTTAGTGTGAGAGGCGAGGAAAGGTCGTCGTCACGTAATCGGGGTCCTAATCTCCATGGTGTGCTCACGTGCGTGGGTTCCCATAGAACATCTTGAATGAAAGGTATCCCTTAATAGTATGTAGTTAGAATTTTACTTTATTCTGAAACGTATAGTGAGATACCGGGAAAAAACAGGCGACGGAAAATACAAACTACGAATTGTAAATATACCATGGATGTTGTCACGGTAAAAATACGTGTTTTTCCTTCAGTAAGACCACAGCTTATGGCGTGATGTGTTTCACGTACCTAATCAAGAATATACTCGAGGAAATCCACCACGATCCGCATATCCGGTAACAAATGATTTTGGTATTAAGCAGAAGCGCCTGCTAACGAATCCAGCTCGGATGTATGAATTTTAGAAATTTTCCCTTCCATTGAAAATCCGCTAAGTAGTGTCGCAATAAAAATATTCAGCTTTTCCTTGTCGACTGTTCTTTTCTTTGTCATCCGACTCATGAACCACTCATCCAGACTATTCAAATGAGGCAAATTCGATAGGATTGCGTTGTTTTGTTTTATTAAAGCTTCCGTCTCCGACTTCTTCAACATAAGACTAGACTAAGCTCTGTCTGTTTGTAATATTATAATATGCACTTCACGTACTAAATAAAAAAAATAAATTTTTAGGATTCGATGACACACAGGTGTATTCCTTTCCTACCTATAAAGCTTGCTTTGTTACGTGTATCCGACTACCTCTGTGCCAAAAATAACTCGTATGCAAGTTTCTTTTTGGCCTTATGATGAATTGTTGACTGGTAAAGAATGGCAGAGACATTATGTAAGCCTTTTGTACTCACTTATTATAAAAATACTTTAAATTGATTAATAACAATTAAGCAATGCAGAAACAGACCTAATTGTTACCTATTTTCATAAAGTCTATAATACCTATCATAAAATTCATAATTTTGAAATCGTTCATATATGCGATCCCTATCAGCGAATCTTTAGGCAGTTGACACTATTTGAGAAGAACTAATTACATGCGGGTTGTTCATAGGGAAGAAGAGGAGGGTTGTTTCCCTCGGGGGCGCTCAACAAGTTGCCAGTATTCTGTGCCACCGCACCCTCGAGACCCTTATCTTGATTAAAATCTTAAAGCAATCAAGCTCGATTTGCTGAATGCAGCTGGGGATAACCACAGTCAACACGAGATTAATCACTAATGATACCGACAGAAGCAGGTGCTTTGGCAATATTGTAAGATGCGATAAGAAAACTTTATTGACGAAGTTTTATTAAGTTTTTCACTTATCTTATCCGTGCTTCGGTGCAATGAATATCCAAAAGCTAAGTTAGTGGCCGGCAGCGGCGTGGCTTCAAGCAATCTGTCTAAGCCATGTTGCGCGACTGATCTGGAAGCATAAAGGTATGTTGCGCGACTGATCTGTAAACTAGAGCGAGCTTACAGGCGACTATATTAGCCGCCCGACAGCTCGTTGGTCTTGTCGCGCAACTTTACGCCTGTGCGTAAAGGCGATCTTAAGTAATCTGTTGTGTCTGTATGCAACCTCCTAGAAATACCACTTTGTGACTTTGTTGGTTGTCAGTGTATGTAGACTTTTTCTAATTGCGTCTTTAGTCTGCTTGCTCCAGAGCTAACCTATATTAATAAAAGACAGCAAGAACGATGTGTATGTAATAGATAATTTTGAGGAAAACCCGTCACTAGTGAGTCACTGATTTTCTAGTTATGACCAGGGTTGAAACGGGTATGTACTGTTATTATATATGAAATAAAAACAAATTGCATATTTTCATTTTGCATAACAACGAATTGCATAATTTCAGGTTGTATAAGTGGTTAAATTGCATAAAAACAAAATGAATAAAAACTATTTGCATAATTTCATCGATTATAATCATCAATGTTAATAAATTCCATTTATATAATAAACAAACGCTATAATGGTCACTCTGTATAATATTTCATGCTCATTATGTTTTTTTTTTATAAAGACCTTTTTTCATTATTTTATTAAAGTATAATAAATGAAAAATCTTAATAGTTGTTCTTCATTTACTCACCTTCTGTGCCCTTACTCATATTTAAGCTAGATAGAATGACTGTCGATTGGACAGTGACAGGACTCCGCCTTAGCTCCGGCGCTGCGGGGAGAGCAGCCCATTAGCCCTCGCGTGACAAACCACGGTGGCCCGTGCTCCGCTCCGCAGCTTCGGCTTGCTGGTCGCCCAAGCCGCTCCGCTTTGCACGGCTCCCGCGCTTTGTCACAGCGGGCGAGGGCTGCTCCTCCTCCGCGCCTCCGGCTTTTTATATACACTCTAGGGGTAGGGCAGACAAGACCACGTGGATATTGGGGTGCTCCGATTCGGTTTTGTTACCTGTGTCTGTTTTTCTAGGATGTGATAGCAATCACTTAGTAAAACTAAGTACATACTAAGTGTTGTTATCAGTTTTAATCATTATATACTAAATGTATGTTATGCAAAAATAAATTAGTACACATCAACGTTATAGCAAATGTGGTGGTGATAAATGAGTGTTATGTTATTTAAATGTTATGACCAATAATAATATACATTTTGTTATTATAATAATAGTTTGTTATGATTTCCGTACGTTGCTACTTGAAATTATGCATTTTGTTTTTATGGCGAATGAACGGTACCCGGGTTGAAACATGTAACAATTTATTTTTGCTTTTGTACCGATCATAAATATCTGACAAAACTCCATTTCTAGAGCCTCAAATGCGTGCCCTTTTTATGGCCTTATCCATTACAAACACATAATAGGCATGATGCCTCATGTTCAAATTGATAAAAAATCATAAAAAGACCTTGAAAGTTTAGAAAAAGTATGTTTTTTTTGAGTAAATTAAAAGCTACCAATAGAATCCTTACGCTTTTCTATGTACTTAAACGCAGTATTTCGCGACCGAAACAGCAATTTACCTGATTTCCCATACTATGATTAGTACAAATGTACAAATGTGACGTCATACTTGTATAGACACACAGTATGAAGCGTTTTGCACTGCCGCCAGCGAGGTCAATCTTTGTCTCAATTTTTTAGGTATTTATGTTCTTTAATTGTAGTTGCTCCCATACAAACATTTGTTCCTCTCCAAAAACTGGTTCGAATGACATCACAAAAAAATCTTAGTCATCATCCCTATTATTATATGAAACGTGAGATGTCTTTCTGACATACTATGTAGATGTTTAGTGCTTACCTACTGGAAGCGTCATAGGTGACTGCATTTAACCTTGCTTGCCTGCGTTTATCTTACTCTGTATGACAATTAACACCGAGACCTATTGATTAGGTAGGTGTACTCTACAACAAAAAACTTAAAAGAAACTAGTGAATGAAGTTTTATCGTTATATTCCTTTGCTTGGGCTTAACTGGCGTTCTGAATGGCTGTGACTAATCACTCTCCTTACAAAGGGGACTGGTTTAAAGTTTATTTGAACAACTAACCTAAATTTTACTCGTTAAGCTTCTTCAATGAATGTAGTTTACCCAGGCGTCTTCCGCCCATTGTCTTAGTGTTTGTTTCGTTACTTAAATACGCGTATTTACTATGTCCAAGTATATCTACGCGAAGATCTTGTTATAATGATATGTCACGCATGGTGAGTAATAGTTATGACGTCACGTCATATGATAGCTGGTTCCATTGGTTAGTCGATCGCGCCAGTGTGTCTGGCCAAGTCCAATTCGCCCTTCGACTCTCGCCATTATTTTAGGTAATGTCACAATACCTACGCTAGATAAAAATTAAAATGCAATGTTACTGTCAAACTGATGTTTCAGTCTCCAATTAGTATAAATGACTTGGTCTAACTCTAATGCCTGATCAAATATTTAATCAATTATTGACATTAATAACCGATCTAATTAAGTGCCAGTTTGATTAAACAAAAATATAGCTTAATCCTGAGATTAGTCCATGCAAATTTGAGGATTGACCTATGATCCTTGCTTGTTCTAGATTTGTCAAATCGGGCATTGCGTTCTAACACATCTCTTATCTACCTACTTAATTAAACATCAATATGGGTACCTATATGTAACTAAAATAAAAAAATAAAAAACTAACTATAACTAACTAACTAACTATACCTAACTATTATTTCTTCAGTGACAATGGTACATTTATTATAATACCTACACAATTACATCATCCAAAGTTTAGAAAAAAGACGATACTTATATGGATTCGTCCGGTTTTATAAAACGTATTTTCCCCTTCTTCAACTTAAATTGCTCAACTCTATATCTTCTATATTTTCAGTCCGAACATGTTAAGTATGTACATATGTTATTGTTGTATGTATTCAAATACGTCACACTAAACAACAATCTCATTGTGATTCGAAATGATTTGGTCCCTTGAATGCACTTTACAAAACGCATAGTCATCACGTGACAACGAAGTTTTGGTCTTAATGGAAGTCTCCAAACGAAGGTCTCCAAATGAATAACTATTTTAGACATGAAATGTCGGGTGCGACGTGAAAAAAATCCTGGCTTGTTAAACATTAACTTTAATATTAATGTATGCTAATGAGTTTCGTAGGTCAGGCATCGGCATGGGTTCAAGATTCTACACAATTGCATTCTAATAAGTAGGTATTTCTTATCGGTTCAAAAGCAATTCAATAGGTGACTCGTTGCAGTATTGTATTGTCTAATTTATGCGTCGTCCTTAGTGTTAGCAGCCTATTAGTTCTATTCTAATTCTTTAGGTTGCCTTGACGGTTTTCTATTCATAACTACATAAAATAAAATGTGGAGTAAAAGTATCTACACTTGGCAATAGTCGGCATGGTTACGCTTATTTTCTGATTAAAATTTGCTGTGTGATCAGTTTAGCATTTCAAATTTTTAGGGGCTCCATTACTACAGTGATGCATTCATTCTATTAATGCAATATTTTTTACAAAAGTGTATCGTTTTAAAAAATTAACCAAATTAGTATGAATAACATGTGCGACTCGGAAAATCGATCAAATTAATAATTTACTTTGTTTCGTTTCATTAGGGTTTGGTTAGAAGTATATTCGTGTCATGTGTCTGGACACTACATCAATATAAAATAGTCATAATGTCAACATAAAACGTGCCATGTTACCAAAATGTATATTGATACAACTAACAACGGGTGTAATAAAAAGGGTTGTCCCCATTTTGTTGAGTAAATGACTACGGGACCCGGGTGTGTATCGTTTAATGAATAAAATATGTGAAAGCTTATGCTATAGCTTTGCCCAGTGAGGGGTAAACGCGGTGGAGCTTTGGGGTGTCGGTTATGAGCAAGCTTTTTATCGCCTGGGTACGCACTGACGTTGTTTTGTAACTCGTAAACTTCTGCGCTTACTTATGTTTAGTAATCGAATAACATAAAATGTCATGTTCTGTTCTATGCTTTTACGACTTTCCCGTAAATGTTGCATAAGTAATGAATGATGTAAAGGGTTAAAAAGTTTGACAAGCCACCGATGATAAAAAAACGTTATATAAAAACGAACATACCATGCTTCTAAAATGTTGTTTTTTATAAGAAATTGTAAGCAATAAATAAAGTAAAAGAATGCTTTTGTCTTGTTTGTTTTTAAGCCGATTAAGAACGGTTTATAAATCTATAAGATGAATAATTAGCGTTGGACATTAATATTCATTCCCTCACAGTTTTGATCCTCCTAATGCGCGTGCAGGCTTTATTATTAATCGGGACGCGCCCGCGCATGCATCATGTGTAGGGATCAAATAGGATCAGATAAATTTATGGGCTTATGTTGCGCTCCACGCGATAGGATTTATTTTATGTGTTCAGCATTACCCTGGCAACTTAAACCCCTTTACATCAGGTGTCCTCGTAGGTTCGACACAATGGAGTTTTCGAGCGGTCTCCCATGCCACTTCAATTAAATGTTATCTTAAAAATAAACAACTATTGACCGCTTGAGACCGAGCATTTGACTGTACGTTGGTGGTCTGCTTAACATGCGTCCATTTACTGTAGATCGACTAGCCATGTCAAGTGATAAAGCCGTTCTTAATGATAGTTACTTAGAAATGGTTGAATGTCAGGCAAAGCGATTGAAATTGGTAATTGGGTATTGATTAGTACATTAGATAATAGCACCTTACGCTGCCTAATGAACAAGAAAAAACAGGTGTGCAAAAATGTGAATAATAAGTTGGTTAACGTTCGAGTCGCTATCTGTGATATGAATGCGTGTAAAGTGCTAGTTATTGTTAGATCAGACTGATATAATTTAATAACAGTGCGTTGTTGTAATACTTTCGTAGTAAATGAAAGGGACTTTTACTTGGATTCAGCCGGTAACAGTAGTTCTTTGATCTGATGCATTACAGCTGCAGGCCGGTGTATTCCGGTATCGCTCGAGTGCCCCTCGAACGCACTCGACGCCAATTAGTTCTGCAGAGATTTTATCGTCGAGTACTGATTTCGAATGTAAATTAATGATCGGCAAAGATTTGAATATCTACTGAGGTATCGTACGTTTGCGATGTATTATTCTTATACACGTATTTATAGGGTATGCTAAGCCGTAGATCATTACAACATGCTTTCATTTTGCGTCAGTTAATTGCATTGTGATGTGACCAAAGTACAAGTCCAATTCTGTGACCAGTGTCAACTCAAACATTAGATTCACACGTCCATTGTCTTCGCATTCGCAGAGAGGTTTATAACAATACAAAGCTGAATTTGATTCGTATATGTCTGTTTTGTTTCTATAAAAGAGGATTCTATTGGTGCCTTTATATTTACTCCTGGACAATAAAAAAATGCTTACTTTTTCTGAACTTTCAAGATCATAATTATATTTTTAAGATTTTAATTTAATTTTGTAATTTATACTTCATTACCTAAATTGATGGTTTACTATCCATTTAGCAACACTACGTTATCAATTTTAACATGAGGTAACTACCCTATTGTATATATACTTACCTACACTATGCTATTTGCTGACTGTTGAGTTGTCGTTGAATAAGCGTTTTGATACATGTTTCGATTCCCGTATATTTTTGTCACCGATCAATCTTAAGCTCGATGCCAACAACACCTTTGTACTGTAATCGAGGAAGTTTATGATTCACTAAACTCGTAATACGCGATTATATTCGTTGCGATTACGATTCATTCACTTCCAAATACCAAACCGGCTCGGCTTATTGAGTTCGTAAATCTATATTTACGGAAATAAACAAACCGTTTAAGAAGTCGTTGAGATAAAGTATAATACTGTTTGATTCTCATCTAACCCGTATGTTGTATTATATTATTTATAGTAAGGTCGGGTCCGGCTGCAATGTGCCTTTACTGACCAATAATTGGTTTAATTATTGCATTAGATATGACACTCTAAGGGGCAATAATGTCAGCTGTGTTCGGCTATTAATCATTGTTAAACGACAAATGCACGGGCACACTATTTGTCTGGTCCCAGCTGCAAAGGCCGGTAAATGGCCACAACCACTTAGTGAAACGATGACATTTATTTTAGGATAAATTGGTTGGGTACCTCTTGCCGTTTCAAGAGTTAAGCGACCTGTCCTATTGGAATATGTGGAACTTTAATAAAGGCACTTTCACTTTTCAATCTCGACGCTGCTTGCGAAGAAGCCTATAAAATTACCTATTATGTGGTAACATTTCGTTCGCAGCGCGTTCTTAAGTGTTTAATGAAAGATTGTACTGTAATATCCAAATATAAATCGGTGAACCACGGAATGTTAATTCGAATTAGTAAGTCGACTCGCGCGTGCGACCACATACCTACCTACTCGTACCTTTCGACTGGTGTATTGATTTTTGGTAATTCGATACGCCTTTTGTGCATTTAGTAAGGTGATTCAGAAGGCGTCTGGCAAGTTTTACTTTACAACCTGGCGACACTTCACGTTAACATATTGCAATCATATTCAATATTTACGGGCGGCGAGTGTTATTGGAAAGTTAATGCAATTTATCAGTAAGATAAGAACTCGACATTGCGACATGACTGTGTCGATTGTCAAGAAACGTTAAGTTAACGTCCGTACGAATACTCTATAACATTGTAGTCCAAAAGAAGAAGGTCGTAGCCGCTTATGAACTTCATACATATCTGGTACCTTCCGTATTCGAATGGTTTAAAATAAACATTTACACCAATTCGAGTGATAATAAAACTTCGTAATAGCGCGGCCACTGGTTTTCAAAGGGCTGGAAAATGAGGTTGATGGACGTATAGTTGACCCGAAATATCGATAAATTCCAAGACTTATTTTATCGAGAGGCAATTGAATTCTCTTCGCTACTACCCCGGGCAATTGTGTATGCAATTTTAAGTACATTGTTGCATAATGCATCATTAAAGAACCCATGCTTGAGCGGTCGCCAATGAAGGAACAGAACCTAGTGTAATATTAACATTAACACTTCCGCTGCCCACCGATGTTAGTACAGCACAAGACACTATCGGCCGTATTCATAAACGTCCCATAAGCCTGTTTTAACTAAAATGGTGTTAAAATTCGCTTGTCCTTATCTGTCACTTTGACATTTGTGTTCGTTTTTTTTATTTTTTTTTTATTTTTTTTATTTTTTATTTTTTTATGAATAAGTGGGTAAAAATTTGCACAATGATTTGCTGACAGTAACGATCTAACGATGTGTAAACAAAATGATAAAATGCGTACCGGTTTTTGTGTACTTAATGTTAAAACAAGCAAATGTCTAAACAAACAGTGCGCAAAGTTAGCGCTATTGCAGTGTTTATTTTGCTTATAGATAAAATCTAGATCCGCATCAGGTAATGTACTTTGCGCTTATCTTTGCGGGTTCGCGGTAGTTACATTCGCGGATGTCAAGGGTTAGATTCGTTACAATTATTATTTCTAAAGTGAAACAATATAAGATAATTGTGTAATTTTCATTATGTGCACCGGACAATAAAGATAACTTGTACACGGGATTATTCATGGAATGTAAAAATAAGTTAACTAATATATATATTTTTTTTAAGTATAAGCTCGGAAAAGCAGTAGGTACTCAACACTATAATTTAACAACTTAGAAAAGTTGAAAAACCCCTTGAGATTTGAATTTCAAATTATTTATTTATTTATTTATTTATTGAAAAACAGGTTACATAACATTACAGTTTACACCAATGCGTCATGAACCGAACAATATTTATTTTGACGGCGAAACGGCGTGGCCCCGTTGTTCCGACATCTCGGGTGTTGGATTTGGTAGGTTGCCCCGGAACCGACGAAACACGACACCTTTCGGCCAGAAATCAGCACACGCGATGGTCTCCTGGAACGGCCGCGGCACGCGCACTACAAACTAGCTGAAGTGCACGTAGTGGCGCGAATGCAACTGGAACACCCTCAGCGAGTAGCCGGTTTTCTGGCGAACATACTGCGTCACTTCTTCAGCGGTGGCAGTGTGATGCAGGCGCGACACGTACAGCGCCTTGCTCGGTGTGGAGACCCGCAGACCACAACCGACCGGTTCTGCAGTACCACACTGACTCTTGCGTGTCTTACGCTTTCTTGACACCGTTGTGAAACCCTCCTTGTCCACACTGGTGCGAGGGGTTTCCTCTTTTGGAGGATCCCGAACTTCACGCGCTTTTGAGGGCGCGGCTTTCCGGCGGGCTGGAACAGGCTCACCAGCAGAAACGACGTCAGCAAAACGACGACGTGGTTTTGGTAAGAAATTATGTTGAAGCGTAGATGGTTCTATCTCGATCACGTCAGCTTTCGGACAAAACAAACCGCATTAAAATCAGTACCGTTCGTTTAGGAGCTACGATGCCACAGACACACACACAAATGCACAGACACACAGACACGTGAAACTTATATATAACATCCCTGTTTATGCATCGGGGGTTAAAAATTGGCTTTTTAAACTACGTAGGTTTTGCATGATTTATTTATCAATTAAATGACGAAAAAAAATCTTAATGACTTCTACCAAACAGTATTTGCCTTAGCCTTGTACCGTTGTTGCAGCACATACCCACATATCATGAGACGCGGTGAAAGTTTGCAGTAGCATATATAATTACTAACATATTCATATGCATGTATTCAGATGTTGTATGTATTCAGCTTGTGTACCAGCACATGATGCTCTCCGGTTACAGTCAATGACGTCAGTCAATCTGTAACACTTGAATAAACTGAAACTGCCTCATCAATGTGCTTAGATTGAAAGGCTTGTAGGCACATTAAAAACTCGCTACGTTAATTGAAATAAGATATCAGTGAATATAAATGAATTGCTCAATAAGATTCCATAACATTTCGAAGAATTGAGGTGTTGCAAGTTTCATTCAACAATGAAGAGCATACCTAGTCGATTTGCTTACTGAACGGCATTAACAATCAATAAATATGAATTACATTAGTGTGGGTTACCTTTACTTTCCTTCTATAGGGAGTTAGTCGCACATTTACCCTCATGGGAGTGACGGGAGTGCGTTTTTGCAGGCCCGACGGCGCCTTCCGTTGATAACACGATCGTCTAGACGACGCCGAACCACTTTCGGTCAATCCTGCCATTTTTTAAACAGATCACACTTATCCTAACATATTAAAGCAACGAGGCACACAATATTGAACTGAAAAGGAAACTTTAAAGAACTAGCGACTAGTAAAAGTTTTTTATAACCTTTTAAGAGGCGAACTCCGGAAGTCTGTTGAGAGGGCTATAATAATAAAACTTTTAATAAAAGTGTTGTCAGCGAGTGGCGTGTTTTAGTTTGTTTTATTTTGTACAAATTTAGCTTGACGCGCGTGAATGCGTTCATATTGAAAACTTCATGTTCATTTATAGTTTCCTTTAACTGCAGCGCATGTCAGCATAACCGTTATAATTATAAAATATTTTTCTATTATAAAATAGACGAACGTATACACGTTTACTCGGGACATATTATCATTAAATAAAAAACTCGTTAAGTGGCATAGGTATTCCAATAGGATGCTATAATCTGGCTACCGTCGTTTTTTTGCACATACCTACTTTAATCAGTTAATTAGTAATACATAATTAGCGAGTAAAGTATTTCTACGTTGGGAATATTATTAGCTTTTTAGTGATTTTTATGCTTGGACGCTACTGAATAAGTATAAGTAAGTAGATACTTATTAGGGCGGGTTGCACCAACTTACGAATACAGAGTCGATACAAACTTATAAAACTTTCCATACATTCAGATTACGAACGCTGCTTACGATAACAGGCGGTTTCGTGCAACCCACCCGTAAAGTATTTTTGTGGATGAAATGAACTAGCACTAAATTCATTAATCAGCGTAAATCATTCATGCATCGTCTCCTGTTTCAATGCTTGACACAATGCGTTTATTGACGTTGTCAGCTCAGGTAATGAATACATTTTCCAAAGAAATGTTCGCCTACGTGGTGTGAAAGCGGATCCGCGTGGCACAGAGTAACATGCTTCCCGGTATTTTCAGTAAGCTTTACCTTACACAACAACTACATAATACGCCATGACAGAAATATTCTAAACTACACGCTTGCAATACTTGGTAGCTACTATTTAGCGTTTCCGATAAGCATTCATTACAAAATGAATGGGGCATTCTAGGTAGGTAATAGTATTCTAAATTTGACTCCCACATCGTGTCATGGTCTTGCACTTTTGCTACCTACCTTTGCTTTCTTTGGGTTACCCAACAGTTCATTAAGAAGCAATATACTTAACAGTTCATTCAAATGATGTTTCAAACTTTACCTGCTATTTACTAAAGGCAAGGTGAGACAATCTTTGTAACAAGGCTAACAAGATGTGTTATTAGTAGGTACTTGCATTACATACATGTGTTGGTGTACCTACCGACTTTATTATTTTTATTTGATTTAAAATATCGATAACAATATCGCTCACTACAGTGTTTAATCAAATTCACTCGTGATAAAACACCTATCCAATTAAAAAACTTACATACCAAAAA
Organism: Epinotia ramella; assembly: GCA_947578815.1. Taxonomy (NCBI): domain Eukaryota; kingdom Metazoa; phylum Arthropoda; class Insecta; order Lepidoptera; family Tortricidae; genus Epinotia; species Epinotia ramella. The sequence continues at coordinate 13,672,749 of OX388213.1, read as the reverse complement.
TTACTATACGATAACGAATTAATTGATTAAGACTAATAGCATCCAATAACAAAACTTTTGATTTGGCTACTCGAACCTTCATACAATTAAATCCTTAGTGTAAGAAATAACAAAATAAACATATGTTATGATATGAATGATGCCGTAATTTTTGAAAGTACTCATGTTGCGAAATATGTATAATTTCCTTGTTAACAACTTAGCTAATATGACGTTTGCTAAACTAAGAATTTCCCTCCCCGTCTTTTCTTTATCTAGCTAGGTAGTCACGCGTGCTGTCACGATCCATGTCAGAATAGTGCTAGTTGCGTTCAGATTGACGTGGACGTGTTGACTTTCTTAGCCGTCAAAAGTAATATTGATACTGGAAATACTGTTTAGCCAAAATATTCAAAAGTTCAGGTACTTACTTATTAAGCTGCAAACGCACAGAGAGCGGTGGCGGGGCGGCGCGGTGCGGCGCGGAGGCGGTACCGGTTGTAATGTTCGAGCTAATATGAAAGGATCCGCACAGAAAACCGCGCCGCGCCGCGCCGCTCTGTGCGGATCCTTTCATATTAGCTCGAACATTACAACCGGTACCGCCTCCGCGCCGCTCCGCCACCGCTGTCAGTGCGTTTCGGCCTTTAAGTACATGTTTTACGGATCATGTTCAATTGTAAAAACTTCTCGTCAACCGGTTCGTTGCGACTTTCGATGATCCATTTTTAAACGGTGAAATATTACTTTTTTTGTTCCGTTGTACGAGCTATGTGTTTTCTTATTTTTTCTCTACATACGGCAACAACATAAATCATAGGTGGTATAAATCGATCCATTTGCCATTAATCCCCCGGGGCGATCCGTCATCCACAGCAAACACCGTCCCGTTTGCCGGAAATGAATCGCAACGCTTTCATTAGCCCCGTCAAAACCCCGAAACCCATTACATGTCTGTGATTGACACTTTATTAATCCCGATCATCCCCCCCGTTTAGGGCTATTTGCTCCCCACATGCGTGTAATAGCCAACATAGTTAAATTTTCCATCATCAGTTATTTTTGTACAGTGCTGACGGTTGTTTATTTTCTTTCATTGATGAAGGTCAGCGTCTATATTGGCAGATATTAAATTAAACGTGTGTTTCGTCACTATGACTACACGTTACCATTCCACCGTTACGATCCGCTGAGCTGCAAGCTGCAATGTTTCAACTCTCGAGTCTCGAGTCCCGTGCGGCAAATCACCTCGCCGCTGATTGGGCGCCGGTGATGGCGTGATGCGAAGTTGCGTCTGCGCGTGCCTGCCGGCGTGGCGCGACGGTGCTGCCACCGCGATTGTTTTGCTGATAGATTCTGGCAGTGACGGACGTTGACGTAGCACACCACGCCACCGTACGCTCGTCACCGAAGCGAAGGCCGCTGCATTAAATCTTGATAATTTTATCATGACTAAAAACAAGAGCATGAGTAATGCCAGTGTAGTCTTGAATGGGGAATCTTAACGATTAACCAAACAAATTAAGATGTGTCATCATAAACACGATAGAGTCAGTAATTTACCAAACAATCTCGTCTTCCCTTATAATGTCACTGCAAATTTGGTTACTTACATCCAATCCAATTAAAGTATGCAATCTTAATTACAATAAATTTCAATTTACTTAATGTAATTTGTGTGTTCCACAAATAGAATTAAAATTAAAGCATCTACAATTTCATCGGCTGAATTCCTTTCGCCTTTTTACATTAATTATTTAGACAGTTCTATCTGGGGATTCTGGGGACACCTTGACATGGCTGTTTTCCGAGCGTTTAAATGAAACAATTATATTAATAACCGGTACTTTCTAATGAGTACAGTAAACGAATGAAGTGTTTGTCAGCACTTACTTTCTACACGGGGTACCTATATCTTTTGTATGAGCAAGTGCAGAAGCTATATCTTCTACGTGCTTTCTCTATCACTAGTTACCATAAGTATAAAGCTTTTCATCCCACCATTTTCCATTTAATTTTATTTCTTATCTCGAGCATTAGGAATTAGAATAAATCAATGAGTAACATTTGCTTTCAATAGTTTCAATGAGCGTCAGACTAAGAATACCGACTCGACTCCGATGTTTGCTGACGTGTTGTTGGTTTGTTTAGTTAGGACATTCCTTTCAAGAGGCAAGGCTTCGTTAGTAAGGATCACGTAGGTTGTATACCACTTTCAAATGATCCAGCCTTGCTCGATGCCCGACCGACCGTGATCTGACCGTGAAAATCTGCTTGCGTCATGGCAGATCACACCACCGCTTGACGCAATCGCTTAATCAAAGCGCCATCCATACACGCCCCTTTCTCGTTTTGCATCAAATTTAATAATTATAGTTAGTCGTTAGAAATTATAAGACGAATGATGACTTTGATTACATCAGAATTGTTTAGTTAATTCTTTTTTGTGCCTGAAGCAAAAAATAACTAAATAGTAAAAAAATATTGCATGAATACATACCGCAAGGTGTTCAAATACACAACACAAATATTAAGTATCGTTAGTTTGTTATCGTATTGGACATTTGTCGTAGCACAGGACAAATGTCCAAAGGCACGTGCTTAGTGCTAAGTTGATAAGAGTTGCTCATTATTGTGAATTGTATTAGATTAAGTATTGTACGTATATATATTAAATAATTGTTTTACTTATTCTAAGTATGTCTGTAATAGCCACGACTGTATTAATTCCGTCTACGTGTGTGAATTTAATTACTGTCACAATATAATATCTTTAGTTGTCTGTCAGATAGAAGCTGGTTCTTTCATCAGTTTCGTTTTATTAATAAAAGCCAGGAATATGAGAGCAAACTAATAAAAGGAATCGTCGACTGGTACAGAACGGGGCTTCAACAAATAAAGGTGACGCAAACAATGGGGAGCGGCAATAAAAGAAATGATTTATTGAAGAGTCTGCATGATAGGCTATGGGATGTATCGGGGAATACTATTATGAGAGCGTTTTATGAAAAATTCAAGCGTACTATCATTTCTTTTTTCATTCGCTAGAGTAATAGCAATAGCAATGTATAGGCAAAGTAGAAAATCTTCCAATTACCGCAGCAATTTCAAAAAATCGGGTGGATTAGGACAGTCTTTTTCCCTTCTGCGAGAAATGATGCATTGTACTACATGTAATTACGCAGCTAACAGCTTTCCAAGCATTTGATTGAAGTCGGTTAACTAATATGAAAGTAGGTGCCCACAACTCCCACAAGAAATGAGAGCACTTGTAATTGTAATTAAGTAATTTACCAGAGTAAGCTTAGGCTCTTATAAGTTCATCCTATTTTATTTATATAGATATAGATAGGTACTCAGACATAATAGGTTTAAAAATCGCTAAAACCCACGGCCTCGACTTTATTTCTTATTGGTTTATATTAGTTTGGTTGGTATTACTTGGTATTATTGGTGGGCGCTTTGGATTTAGCTAACCGAAATTCGTGTTATGGTATAGGTATATATATAAATGCGTTGTATGATTTGCGAACCACACCCTGCCATGGCTTGTCTATACTATGTTTAAAAAAACTTGTATCTAGTTCCGGTTACTATTTTTCTTTAGCGCATCGGCCACGCATTCTGCCGATTTCTGCCAGTCGGCCAATCAACTTTTACAAGGTCAAGTTTCGTTGATGGCCGCTTTTTTGTTACCGGAGGCTTTTTCAAGCGGTTTTACGAGGAGAATAACAAAATTTGACTCTGAATACGAGGTGACGTTAAATTTATTGTTAGATAATAGAATAGAAAAATTCATACAGTTTTCAAGGTGCAGCAATAATACTTCTGATTTCCGACGACTTCAATAAATTCAATATAACTAGCTATGACGGTAATACAAAGTTCAAAGAAAGAAGTACAAATATCTCTATCTCTTGGATATCGCAAATTCTGAAATCAGCATTACTTGTCATATTACTCATATTAGACAAAAGGGCCGTTTTATAGGAAGATGTGGTAAAATAACAGCAACCTAATCCAAGTGGGAAGGGGCACCGCCCAAATATCAGCCCACGATATCACGCGAGGGGCGTGCCTAAGTGCCGTGACTTCACTAAAACTTTATGACAGCTGGTCACGTACGACATAAAATAGGCAAATATTAAAGAAAAAGGATTTGACAAAGTACCTAGCTTACTTCTACTTTTATGATATGCTGCCCCACTGAAAGCATTAGACTGTAATAAACATTGAACATCGAGCATGACAGAATACATTTGTATGAGCGGGTTTATTCCACGCGAATGCCCCTGTTAGGGTCGGACCATCAAACGAATCATACTAAAGTTGTTCGTTGGATGCAGGCTCAAAACACGTGTTAGGTTTCCCGCCATTCCCCTTCGGCTTGCAAAGCGCCATCTATATATTATACCACGAGGTATATGTTCTTCGATAACTCACAATTTTTTCTTCTCTTTTCAGGTGTTTTAGGCGATGTCGAAGCAGAATTCAAAATTACCAATGACCAAGCCGGTTTGCTGCAGACGGTGTTTGTGGTGGCGTATATGGTGTTCGCGCCCATTTTCGGGTACCTAGGAGACCGGTACTCTAGAAGATGGATCATGGCGGGTGGAGTCGCCCTATGGAGCCTTACCACTTTCGTGGGGTCGTTCTTCACGGTAAGTTTATTAGGGCACATGACTGAAAGATATTTTGACAGAATTTTAGTGAAATCGAGATTTTGCGCGGTAACGGTACCTATACGCATTTAAAGGGTTAGGTCTTCATTTAAATTTAGTGAAACTGTTGTAACATTAGTGACTAATTAAGTGCGTATACCTACGTATTTTGTCCGTTCTCGAAAATATAATTATTTACCTATTACATGTTTCAAATCGGTCTCAATGGAGATCAGGTATCTCAGGATACTCAATGGTTCCCCAAGGAGACATGAGACAGTCTATGGTGAAATGAAAATACTACCGAAGTTTGATGGAAGAAAATCTTAAACCCTCGAATGGGGGTATTAAGTATCATCATCCTCCTAGCGTTTATTCCCGGCATCGGCAGTGCCTAAACGAGCCCATGGTCCGCTTTGGCACCTAACTTGACTTTGGCTAATAGGTATATTTATTGTTTTTTTAGAGTTTCGCCATGTTCACGTTCTTCCGCGGGCTCGTGGGCATCGGCGAGGCGTCGTACTCCACCATAGCGCCCACCATCATCAGCGATCTCTTCGTCGGCAACGTCCGCTCCAAGATGCTGGCCTTCTTCTATTTCGCCATACCCGTTGGCAGGTAAATATTCATTCGATCCGGCTCCTTTTACTTACAGGCAATAGAAGCGTCTGTCCTCCACCCTCTCGATGGGTCGATAACATTAAAAAGTCCGCGAATCATTCCTGACCCCGTATCATTGGTCGGCCTTATCACGCGATAAGTGACAAGATAGGAGCGTCGTCTCGTTCTATCGAACGGTGTCAGCCAATGACGGACGCTCTATCTTTGCACTTATCGTGTGATAAGGCCGACCATGATACGGGGTCTGGATGAGACTAGCACGGGACCTACGGTACCTACTCGAAGAGAGGCTTATGCTCAGCAGTGGGCGATTATCGGCTGATAATCATGATGAGACCTTTTACTAGATTCTAAGCGATGTTGATGTTTCTATTTATGTCCAGTTTATTTATTTATTTATTTAAGTAGACAACATAGTAACATATATGAGGTTAAAACATACAAAATTCAAAAATTCGATATAAATACAGATGCTTTCATACACGTAAGTATCTCACAAAGAACACGATAACAAAATTAACTACTACTATAACTTTACAAGCTTGTGTACAAGTTACTAAGCATTCACAAGAACAGGTGTAGGTACAAATTATTGAAAACTAGATACTAACAGGTGAACGTTGTGACAGTACAAATTATTTATTTATTTCTTGATCAATCAGTTACGTGGATAAACATAAGATCCGACAGCAGTCATCGGGAACGTTTTCATGCATTAATGTCTATGGCATAGTTAGTATCCGTTGCTACGCGAGTTCTATTAATATTTGTTTTTGTTATCTTCCGTTTGGCGATGTTTGCTTTGCCCTTGCCGTTCCGAAAACGGTTCGTTGATAAGGGCGAGACATTCGCCAAACTGTGCCAAGTGGAGATAGCATCCGAAAATCCATGCGATTACCGTTCTCGCTTTGTACGTGGTCCGTACGTCTATTGTCGTGAACTTTTATTTAAAATATCAATTAGTAGATACCTTATATTAGTAGATACTTTGATGAAGGCTCCGATAGAAGTGATTTCGAGAGAGTTTTTATCTACAGTCAGACGATGCAATTTAGCAAAGTAGTCATATAAGATTGAGCTTATTCAGCTAATAAATCATATAAAAGTCATGTAAACGTGAATTATACAGCACCTGTCGTATAAAGCCAGCGTATGCAGCTTTTTAGTTACTCAGCTTATCAGTCATACTATGGTGCTGAGTAAACGTTTACTCGACTTGCTTAAGTATATGACTAATAAGTCATATAAGAAATGCAGAATAAGTCACTTTTATACGACGCTTATATGACTATTTAGTCGAGTAACAGTCACTTATATGACATTTCAAGTGCAGTCGAGTAAAAGCAATGTAGTTTGCTATTATATGAAATCATGTAACTTATACAGCAGAATAGCTGTAAATGTTACATGCTGTCATATAAACGCGAATTATAGAACATGTTATATATGAGTATCTTATTCAGCGATGTCCGACAAATGTGTAATGGCGCTTGAACCGCTAAACTTACTATATAAGATGCGATTATATAGCTTAATAGCTGGATAAATGCCGTATAACAGCAGCGTTCAAGACAATCAACAGTATTAATTAAATTTATATTTAATTAACTAAGAATTACAGTGGCGCATTAAATATTTACTATTAAACATAGTTTACTTCATCAATAAACTTACCTTCGCAATACATTTCTACCATACGCCGAAGTTATGAGCATTCTTAATAAAAACATGTAACATCATGGCGGATTAAAAAAATACTTACGCGCATCCATTACAAACCAATTAAATTCCTTTTTTATTTTTTATTTTTTTTGTGTTGTTTAGTTGCCTAGGATGCGATTACTCCACAGATATGTCATATAAGTGGCAGTTATAGATCAAATCAGTCATATAAAAGTCGTATAAGTTGCTAATATACAGCTAAATTGTCATAAGATAGTCACGTCGGTGATTCCGAATCCATTTCGCGATACATTAAACATTCCAAATCGCGTTATATAAACGTGCTGATTACGTTTATATGACTTATAGTAAGAGGAAAAAGGTTGCCGCAGAAACGTTGCCGCAACCATTATATGACGAAATTTTGCTAGTTGGGTAAATATCAAAAACAAACAAAAAAACGATATTGCGCTATATTCTAGCTGTATGTATAGGAAAAGATTGTCGCTGGATAAGAATGATGATGCCGAAAGCTTTAATACGGGTGTAGACTCGAGAATTATTATTACTCCAAAGGAAAGAAGGCAAAAAATTATGCCTAGTGACGAAAATCCCATTTAGATATCTCAAAGAATTACGAAGCTACCGTTTTAATATTGCTAGTTAGAGAGAGAAAACGCAAACGGCGTGTGACGTCACATTACAGGATGCTGCCGGCAGGCCGCGTGGACGGCGACGCCGACCACGTTGCGGCGCGGCGCGTTGCCGCTTCTGTGACGTCACATTCTCCCAGCGCCATCGTTTCATATGAAGTTGCGTTTTGCGAAAAAGGGACAGAACATACCCCTTCTTAAAACTTTGGACACTTATAACTTCGTGATTATTTAACCTTTTGCGTTGATTTTTTCTCCATTTGACTACATTCTTTATCCTTTTTCGAGAAAATATGACATTATTGATTATTTTATTCAGTGTCTACGCCCCTATTTCAGTCATATACGATGCCTAATAATTAGTAATGGGAATTGGGAATATCTATCCATACTACAATACTCAGCTGTACACATTTCATACTTGTTAGCCTTGCATAGTATAGTCGCCATCGGATATATCGGAGCGGCCAAAGTGCTCACAAATATCTGAACACGTCTCTAATGCCTTGACAAAAGAGACGTGGTCAGATATTTGTGAGCACCTTGGCCGCCCCGATATATGTGACAGCGACTGTACCTATTTCCCTAAGCTCTATTAAAGTCTCATCATAATCGCTTTTGTTATTACTTAAAACCCTTCTACCCTCTGAATCAACATCTATAAATAATCACACGATTCAGTAGTTAAAATTAAAGTCCGTATCAGTCGGACGTTGACTTATTAATAGGATGGTAAGGAAGAATAAGATACTTATTATCACGTAAATCATCTATTCTCGACAACGCAGTAAAATTGGATTTTTATTTTACTTAGAGAATTCCGTCTTCCTTAAGGTTCCGTCCGTGTCCCAATAATCGTTAAGTACGTTAGTAGGTATGTTTTCAGGCTCAGAAATTAACTTCAATATTTATTACAAAAGTTTATAAGCCGTTATTTTTTTGTGGTTTTAAATATAGGCCATAGGGCACGAGGTTAAGCCTGTTGATGGCAATGTATAACTGTTCAGATATAAATGTAAATTACAATCTCATGAGACATCAAATTGCGTGTTTGCACTCGCTAATTAAAAATACCGCGTAATTAAAAGAAACGTTATCACAAGGGAATTGCGTTCCGGTTATCAGTATCGATATAGATAGTTCTATTTCTTTCATATCGACATGACACAGTCATGGAACTACATGCTTTTGGTTCGATTTAGTATTTAGGCGTCTGTTGAGCACGAGTATTGATTTAAAAAAGAAAATATATCATGTTAAGGAATATGTATTACCTAGTATGGTGGACATCCAATCTTAAGGAGCGACCACACCGCTGCTCAAAATACGCTAACGCACCGTAAACGCAGCAAAATGTGTGAAGAATACGTGACGCATTCGACACGTCAACGCGTATACGCAGCGTTAGAGCCTTATCACACTTGCGATTTCCAAGCGTATTTTGTATGAAGGCGATCACGCAGCGTGTTCGCCGCGACTGATAATTGTATAGAAAACACGCTCGCAAATCGCAAGTGTGATAAGGCTCTTACGCACCGGTGTGGTAGCTCCTTTAATATTACAAAAAAAAAAACATTTTAGTCTTATAACTCGGCGTTATGATGCCTACGTGTGGCGTACCTACTCGAAGAGAGGCCTATCGGCAGTTGGTAATCATCAATCAGTCTATCCAGAGTACGTCTAGCACAACTTGCTGCTCTGTCGCTTCCCGCGCGACTGAGCGTCGCTTATCTCACACGCACCGTGCAAATTAGAAAGAGGAGGGTAGATCTTTCTCGACTCGCGTCGCGGCGCGGCATCAGTTGTGCTCAACCTGCGTGTTCGCGACCCCCTGGCCTCTGGGCGAGAGTCGCAGCTGACGTGACGATTCAATATTTGCAAAAAAAAAAATATAGGTAACTTAGGCTGATGTCACACTGCGCCGCATCTCCGGACGGAGGTGCGGAGCTCCATACAAATTTCGCCGGGCGGAGGTGCGGTGCAGTGTGCCGTACCACACGGAATTTATATTTATGCAAACTGAGGTACTTGCATACAACGAGAAACTCGCCTCCGTCCGGAGATGCGGCGCAGTGTGACATCCACCTTAAGCCAAAAACTTATTTCCGTACTAAGGGGGACGCGCACAGAAAAAGGTTGTGAAACATTGGAGTCTATACCTATACACTTCACTGTTCATGTTGGTCACTGGCCTTTTCCAAACGGGCGATCTCAGGCTGAAAAAACCAGCCAAGTGCGAGTCGGACTCGCGCACGAAGGGTTCCGTACCATTATGTATAAAAACGGCAAAAAAAAAACACGTTTGTTGTATGGGAGCCCCCTTAAATATTTATTTTATTCTGTTTTTTAGTATACATTGTTGTTATAGCGGCAACAGAAATACATCATCTGTGAAAATGTCAAGTGTCTAAATCACGGTTCATGAGATACAGCCTGGTGACAGACGGACAGACAGACAGCCAGACAGACAGACGTACGGACAGCGGAGTCTTAGTAATAGGGTCCTGATTTAACCCTTTTGGTATGGAACCCTAAATACGATCTCACACAATATTCTCCCATTCCAGCGGTCTCGGCTACATAGTGGGGTCAGTAGCGGGCGGGGCGGCTCACAACTGGCGCTGGGGGTTGCGCGTGACCCCGTTCCTGGGGGCCGTCGCCGTGGCTCTCATCGCGTGGGTCATGACCGACCCCGAGCGCGGCCAGGCGGAGGCGAGCCAGATCAAAGCTACGTCGTACAAGCGGGATATACTCTCGCTTATTAGGAAGTGAGTATGATAATGTCGTTTTTTTCTGCGCCGGTGGAAAACTTTTAGTACGCCTTGATTGTAAGCAGACAACGGAGGCTTGACTCCAGAAGAATCACAACTGCCCAACCCTTTATTGATTTGAGGATTCGTTGTGTTGACAGCTAAAAACAAATGGCCTGTAATTTATTAAACTTTTTTTTTTAGATTTAGTTTTTTTTTGGTTTTTCTTACTCAGAATCGTTGACACTATCGATCGTCATACAAGAAAAAAAGTTTCCCAGATTTTACTATGTAAGTTTGTTCTTCCAGTGCGTCACACGACCATATAAATAAAAAAAATAAGACTGCATACAAAAATGTGACGATCTGGAATGGAAATATTGGACACTTTTTTTCTTGTATGAGGATCGATAGTGTCGACGATTCTGAGTAAGATAAACCAAAAAAAAACGAAATCTGAAAAAAAAAGTTTTGTACAGTTTTTTTGAAAAACGGCCATTTGCTACTTGCCTCGCTCTCAACATAGCGCATCCACGGGAGCTGTGGGTGAGCGGTGGCCAACGGGAATTCAGGACTTAATAGACGTAACCCCGTCGAGTCTGGGCCCGTTAGAATCGTCTCAACGAGTAGTTGACGACGGTATACAGAAAAGTACAGTTGGCAATAAAAGCTTGTACCAAAAATCAAATTTTTGACAGAAACTTATTATGCTGAGACTGCTACAATTCCATAGGACTGAAAAAATCGGGCAGAAACTGTCAGCTCCACTTTCAAGAGTCTCGCCGATGGGTAGCCAACACAGAAGTTTTAACACTTTCGCAACCGGACCAAAAATGGAACAATTCACCAGAAACCGACAGAATTCGCTAGGCGTGTAAGTTCATACCCCGCCTAGCGGGCTCAGCCGGCATCTGAGCAAACATTACGAGTGCCCGCTAGGCGGGTTCTTGGTTGCGAACGTGTTACGGCAATCCACTAACTAACGATTATGTCTATTCCAGTCCGTCCTTCATGCTGTCGACATTGGCGTTCACCTGTGTGGCGTTCGTGACGGGCGCGCTCGCTTGGTGGGGTCCGCTCTTCATCTACAAGGGGCTTTCCTTGCAGCCTAATAGCAACATGACTCTTGAGAGGTGAGAAACGAGAAGACAATCTGTACATGTGTACCAGACACAACTGTATATAAATAATACCGACGTATTCTCATATTGGAGAAGGGGAATATGGTATCTATATGTATATACGATTATTAAGAGTCTGCAGTAAGCTCGGCCGAATTTCACCTTCCCATACAAACGGAGTTTCGTTCTCATTTTAAAACTACGTGTTGGATTGTGACGAAACTTTGCATATACAATGACATGAGGTATATCTATGTCTGTAATTAGTTTATATGGTTCCAGTTTATAAAACAAACGAAATACAGAAAAAACAAGTTTTGTATGAAAAAGTTAAATTCGCTGTATTTTTGTTACTATGGTATCTGAAGCTACATAAACTAATTACAGACCTGGATATACCTCATGTCATTGTACATGCAAAGTTTCGTTACAATCCAGCACGTAGTTTTAAAATGAGAGCATAACTACGTTTGTATGGAGAATCGAGCTCTTAACCTTTCGGATGCTTTAACACTGACGTCGCTGAAGGACTTTGAATTTCTAGCTTCTCTCTTAGAGTTAATTTTCAAAAACACTGATCAGTGCTAAGACATACGAAGTGTTAAGCTCTTGGAAGACTAAAGGAAAACGCGCATCAGCACTGAAGCGTAAAATGCTAAGTAACGATATCAGTTAAGAACGAATACACATTTATTTATATGTCAATATGACTCATAAATTGAGTCAATATAAGAAAGAAGACACCAAAGAAACCAGAAGGCAAAATTTTCGTCCATAAAATTCTTATGTTTGGTAAAGTCGATTTTGTCCGACTGATTTCTGATAAATGCGTCAATTCGCATCTCGAACACTTTCTCAACTACGTTACGTAAAAAAAGTTAGCTAATTTTCAACTCAATGACAACAATATTCAAGGACTTTCCCGTTTCGTGCGTGACTATCTATATTCACTGTCAACTGCAAAAATATCTGACTAAGCATTCAAACTTATCTTAAGCATACACGTACACAGTGGCTCTTCAAATGTGTCAGTTATTTTTTGCACGTGATTGAATGCCCATATGGCTCTGGCTAATCGTAGAAGAAAGTAACTGAGAATACAACGACAAACAACAAAATAAAACCGGCCAACTGCGAGTAGGACTCGCGCACGAAGGGTTCCGTACCATTATCTATAAAAACGGCAAAAAAATTATGTTTGTTGTGTGGGAGCCCCCCTTAAATATTTATTTTATTTTGTTTTTAGTATTTGTTGTTATAGCGGCAACAGAAATACATAATTTGTGAAAATTTCAACTGTAGCTATCGGGTTCTTGAGATACAGCCTGGTGACAGACAGGCGGACGGACAGACAGCGAAGTCTTAGAGCCTTATCACACTTGCGATTTGCAAGCGTATTTTGTATGAAGGCGTTGACGCAGCGTGTACGCCGCGACTGATAATTGTATAGAAAATACGCTCGCAAATCGCAAGTGTGATAAGGCTCTTAGTGATAGAGTCCCGTTTTTACCCTTTGGGTACGGAGCCCTAAAAAGAGTTAAAGTACATTACCCTCCTCCGGCAGTCAGAGACAGCTGTATTCTCAGATACTTACGTTTGGCTGGGCGTGGTTACAAATCGGTTATCTGGTACGCACGACAGCGTGTCGTCCAAGTTCGGAGTAGTGGGCATGTTCGCCGGCGCGCTGGGAGTGCCGCTGGGCTCGGCGGCGGCGCAGCGGCTGCGCGCGCGCGCCGCGGACTGCGACCCGCTCATCTGCGGGTTCGCGCTGCTCGCCTCGACCCCCTTCGTGTTCCTCGCGCTGATATGCGTCAACGTGCACGAGACCCTGACCTTCCTGCTGATGTTCCTGGGGATGATCACGCTGAATATGACGTGGTCCATCGTGGCCGATATTATACTGGTGAGCGTTTTCTGACTTTAACTATGGGCTCTGTTACAATTGACGTTTTATATAGAAAACTCCCGAGAGTTGCAGATAGCTATATTAAAAAGTTGAAAGATATTCGACCTCAAACACGTGAGTTATTGTATTTTAATACAATTAACATTGTTTTATCGTTCGTTAGTCTTCCTTGTCTTTTTTGGCACTTGTAACCTCGAAATGCACAGCCTCCAATAAAAAAAGCAGTAAGTAGTATGTTCAAGTTGAAGCGCTTGTATTGATTTTCGAAAAAAACAACGTGAATCGGCTATTTATTGTTTAAAAAAATCATTTTGAGGTTCGAGATGGTTTTACCATATACTATCAATGAAATATTTCTAATGTACTATGGTTATATAAAATGAATTGTAGCAGAAACCCATTTGTACTTGCATATAGCATGCGGGCGCTAAGCTTCGTATGGTGCAAGCATTAAAGCAGAAATCGTCCACCGGCCCATTGTGTTAAGAAAAATATTCCAATGAGATATACGGACCAGTCTTGTTGTTTCATGGCCAATCATTGTCACCCATGCGCTGATTGCAGGGAATGCCGCTTATAAAACTTATTTTATTTTATATATATGATCGTATATTCTCACTACATGATACTTTGACTAAAGCATAATTATTTATTATTATTTTAGTATTTATTTATAAAAGCAATGATGGCATGTATGCTATCTAAATTTTAATGATATACATCTAATATGGCAGGGCTTTTGAAACATGTTTTCAACAATATTTATCAATCAATATTTCTGAATCAACTTACTTTGTTTAAAAGCCATGTGATATCAATACGAAGGACTCTATTTTTGCAACTAGTTGAAAAAAAAAACTAAAATTCATTAAAAATATATATCAAGGGCTGAGCGGTCAAATATCAATAAATCGAGATGATGTTCTGTTTTTATATCAAATAACCATTTACTCTATTTATCGGGCTTCGCCGCTCAGCTCGATATATTTCCTATTACAGTTGTTATCCATTTTAGAAAAAAAGGAAATTCAACACCAAAGTATTCATATTCATATTTGGATTTATAGAATAAAGTAAATGCGTCAGCTATAAGACCCATACTAGGTAATGGTGATTTTCCAACAAACCTAGTGGCAAAAATAAAGTACCTACGCACAACGCTCGTAGCGGCTCTCCGTACACGATACGCATGTGTTGACCCCGCGATATTGCACGAAGGGTGTCGCTAGTGTTCGGCGCGATCACCATGACGTCGGGCGTGCTGGGCGTGCCGCTGGGCGCGTGGCTGGGCGCGGCGCTGGTGAAGCGCTTCCCGCGCGCGCACGCGCTCATCTGCGGGCTCGGCCTGCTCGTCTCCGCGCCCGCCATGACGCTCGGCCTTGTGCTCTGCGAGAACCATTTCTACGGACCCTTCATCGCCATGTTTGTCGGCGAAGTCTTCTTGAATCTCAACTGGGCAATAGTGGCCGATATGTCGCTGGTAAGCTTGGTCTCTCAGAGAACTAATTTGGATGCTTATTACTTATGAGTTTTGTAGTTTAGTTGACGTTGGGTGCATGAAGTAAATATGTGTAGTTTATTTAGTTTTTTATGTGTATTTTGGGTTTTGGGTTGCATGCATAAAATTGAATCAGTCCCATCAGTCACTCATTAAAAGCCGTACCGGCTCACTGTTGCCCGGTTGTGATCGACTAGATCTAGTGTTAGTAACGTTTAGAACGATATATCGTTGGAATATTTTTCTACAACATACGACCGGGTTGGGTGGACTGATTTCATTTTATTTTAAAAATAGTGACATCTATTGGCAAACGCCGGTACTACATACACTTATTTGCATTTGGCACGAGATGGTTTTAGCAATATTGAGTGTGCTTCATAGATGGCGCTGTTATCAAAATAGGCCGTGAAATTACAATTCGCACATTATGTAAATAAGAATAACGATGATAACATCCTAATCGAGACCACTTTGTCTCGTTATAATTGTATTAGTAGAATGACATAACTTGATCTAAATAAGCCACCTCGCTTACTACATTGGCAAAATAAATGCATGATAAGAAAATCAAAGAGTTTGTAGAATAGTATTTCAATTTGTTAAATTATATTTCAAAGAATGCACACGTTTATTAATTTCGATAACTTAACTACCTTTTCGACCTCAACATTTTACATTACGAAGTGTATCTTTGTTTTGCTTGAACTTTGAACAATATCCGACTCCAAAATAAGTTCCATATTTTATCATTGTTTTGTTTTTCAGTATGTCGTGGTGCCGCCACGGCGGTCAACTGCAGAGGCATTCCAGATTCTGATATCACACATGTTTGGGGACGCGGGCAGTCCTTATTTAGTTGGAGTGGTAAGTGTCATATTCATATATAATAAAGGTACTATTAATTTAGATTATCATACTTTGGTCCTACATTTGTCTTTTTTTTTACTTAAGCAATCTCAGTTTGGCGAAACAGGAAATGTAGTATACCGCTAAGTTGTTTGTTTGAAATAAATAATAATCAAGCAAAAATGGCTGAAGGGGTTTAGATGAAATTAGGATATCTACCTACAGATAGTTTACAGCCTGAATAAAAACAGGATATTTTTTATCCCCAAAAACATCACTCAAGGGGATATTGGGGTAAAGTTGGAACGATAGTTCATGCGGACGAATCTGGACTCTGGGAAATTTTGTCTGAGGCCCTACCGCGAAGCGAAAACGAATTTCGTTCTTGTATCTCCCTCTCTGTTGCACTTGCTAGTTCGAGCGACAGAGAGGCAGATACTCGAACGAAGTTCGTTTTCACTTCGCGGTAGCCCCTCTGATGTAGTAGTGGCGTGTAGTTCAGGGGGGCTAGCACAACTGATGCCGCAACGCGACACGAGTCGAGAACGATCTACCCTCCTCTTTCTAATTTGCACGGTGTGAGTGAGACAGGAGACGCCCAGTCGCGCGAGAAGCGACTTTTCAGCAAGTTGTGCTAGACGTACAGGTGAAAGAGTCTGTCTCAAAATGTATTAATTTTTTTTTTGTATTACAGATATCGGAATCATTGAAAACGTCTTTAAACACAGTGCCAACTGAAACGCCAAGCTTAAGTGTGCAGTTCAGAGCGTTACAATACGCTTTATTCGTGACGTGTTTCGTGGAAGTCATCGGGGGAATATTCTTCCTGCTAACGTCCATCTATATCGTCAAGGACAAATCAAAAGTAGATAGAGCCATTGCTGGTGAGTCACAGGTTCATATTAATGCTTTGATGATCGTAGTATAAGGCCGTCAATTTTAATGATTTTTTTTCAAGTCTGCTTTTTTATTACGTTTTGTTTGATACTTTTGTGTTATCCGTAACACAAAATTTGTGTTGCGCGCAATACAAAATTTGTGTTACACCAAATACAAAATTTGTGTTACACGCAATACAAAATGTAACACAAGAGCAGATATCGCTTTAAAAAATCTCCCTAATGTTGATGGCATCACCTAGTAGTTTGTTTACGCTTTCCCAATCGCATTGAGACAAAACAAAATTAACCGAGACATCATTGTTTTAGTAATACTTCCCATTTGTTCTCTTGAACTGTAAAATACGCATTGCTCATTATTCATAAAACCTAACGAACCTCTGTTAACTAAAATGTGTTTTGTCCCTTTCTTACAACAACAAATATTAATGTTACAGATAAAGACAACGAATTTATCGGCATCTTAACTAAAACATGTTTAATGGACGTTTATGAATAAGGGCATTAAGTTATAAGGCTCAACCTAGAGCAAAAAGTATGAGTTCTTTAGAACTACTGAGAAGTAACCAATTGCAGTTCTTTCTTTTGTGTTACATTCGTTAATTATATTTATGTTGTGAATCTATCTTTCACATTGTTTCAGTTGCTTCAAAAATTGTTTAGTTTAGTGGTGAGTTGATTAACTCGTTAAACCGCTTTCTGTGCACGAGTTTCGCTGTATTGTCTCTTTGTAACTACTTTTATAAATATTGATGTAACTTTTCTGTAATGTCTAAGACTAAAACTGGGAAAGCTTGGAAACACAGCACTTTTTTAATAACCATTTGATCGCCATTCGTTTCGCACTACACATACATACTACACTAACATCTTATTCCAATCAAATAAACCTTGACATCAAGATTACTCTGATGCGAAAGACAATTAATACATTTGTATGTCTTTTGGCATGACTAGGGATTGCAATCCGGTCCGGCCGGACCGGAATTCCGGCCGGATCCGGCGCTTTTTTGTGGCAACCGGATCCGGTAAAATTCACCGGATCCGGTAAAGTCAATCACCCAGCTAAAACACAAAATATTAGCGTAAAGCACTGCTAAGATTGAATGTTTCCGTCGATATTCAAACGTCGCTTGGCTTGACGCGCGCGATGCGAGATTTGCTGATAATTGTTGATTCAGCAGTAACAAATAATTGAAAATTATATTACTGTACTTAGATAAACCAAAGCTAACAGGTAGATTAATGAGGAGACTGATTATGTGGTTTGAGAAAGGTTTATTACCATTTGTCAATTTTGAAATACGTGTTATTTGATTGCAATATTATTGTTATATGTGATTATTATGTTACATTTAGTAGGCTACGATAGAAGTCAATTAATATTTTGTTCATTCTTACAAAAACAACAAAGCTGAATGGATTATAATTTATTAGAATTATGTTTTTGTTTGTGAGTGAGACTGACTATACTCTATGACTCAACTATAATAAATAATTTAAAATTATATTACTACAGATAACTAAAAAAAGACTGGTTATATGGTTTACAGTTTGAAGAAAAGTTTATAGTTTCGAAATTTTTGAAATACTATTTGATTGTGATATTTGTGATATGTGATTACTTAAAAATGTTAATTTTATGTTAAGTTGGTAAATATCCGTCGTTTCTCAAATTATGATAAAAAAATAATAAAACACGTGACATTTAATTATTTAAAACCAGCCAGTGTAATCCGGCCGGATCCGGCCGGATCCGCCGGATTACGGCCAAAATCCGGCCGGATCCGGCCGGATTCAAAATTAGTCCGGTTTGCAAACCCTAGGCATGACAGCTCGCGGCGAGTATCGGTGCCCATGGAGTTCAAAGGGTTAAGGACTTTGATAAGTAAACTTGAAGCCGTAATCTATATAGATTCCAAAAAATAACCTTAAAATTGCCATTAAAATGAAGAAAAAACCGACACTGGTAAACTTACACTCTTCCAAATGATGTAAGAGGCTAGTTTTTAGCTACGTCCATCATTTGGAAGAGTGTAAGTTTACCAGTGTCGGTTTTTTCTTCATTTTAATGGCAATTTTAAGGTTATTTTTTTGGAATCTGTATACGGCGTCAAGTATATGTGTCTTTAACGTGTATATATATTTTTTGCAGAAGCGGAAGCCGAGCATGCGGAGCCCTCTCATAGCAACGCGCAAGAACACGCGGCAGGCGAGTAGTGTAGTAACAAGTGTCATCAGAGAACATTGATTTAGATCAGTCAGTGTACTGTACCTACGCATAAGGCCTCTCACAGACTGGAGCGGCCTGCGGAGGCGGTCAATAGTAAATTTGACAGCTAATGACAAGTTTACTATGGTCCGCCGCGGCCAGGCCGAACCAGTGTGATGTGGGCTTAACGCGGATAGGAGCTAGGCCGTGGGTTTGCACACGGGGCGCCAGAGATCAAACCGTTTGATTGCGCCGTTGTAAAGACTGATTTGTATGGTATTTTGTATATACAAAGTACGGTGGCGTGAATAGTAGCGTGAGATATTGTAATATAATTATGCTGTAGGTTCTAATAGGCATCACAAGATCAACTGTTAGACGATGATCAATTTATAAATGCGCATTTTACTACGCTGGTTGCGGTAGGACTGAATGAGTGCAAGGTGATCCTTAGTGGCTGATGGACGATGATTACCTCATTTGTTACTCTTTTTACTTTAATATTAGTTTGATTGTTTGCAATTGTATTATGTTCCTTGTTTAATCGATTACTTATTTAGAATTGGGAGGAGCCATTTTTATGAATTAGATTTATGTACAGTCGAACGGTTGAACCCTTCCAATAATTCAATAATATGCAAATGAGTATGTAAATGTTGAAACTGATCTATTGCTAGTATTTGTGGCTATTGAATTATAGCTTAACATTTTTTTTATTTTTATTAATTTATTAATTGAAAGACCATGAAATTATTGTCAATATTAAACTATATAGAATGGCAAGACTGAAGTAT
This sequence comes from Epinotia ramella, assembly GCA_947578815.1. NCBI lineage: Eukaryota > Metazoa > Arthropoda > Insecta > Lepidoptera > Tortricidae > Epinotia > Epinotia ramella. The sequence continues at coordinate 13,653,144 of OX388213.1, read as the reverse complement.
GTAATGAAATAATGAATTTTAATGTCTAAATTACGTTCAATGTAATGTAAGAATCGTTTATGTAAATATCGTAAACGTGCGGAATGAAGGAAATAAAAATAATTTATTTTTATAATCGTATTTTTATTGGATAAAGGAGAATGTTATCCACTCATCGCAACACGTAACATGATATTAAAATGGCACAATGTCGGTGGGTCAAAGGCGGAATCATTTCGCCGTCTCTGTTTGGCGTCATTCATTATTCAAACAAAAATAGAACTAAATTACACTTATATAAAATACACATTGTGATACATAAATGTCTTCGGAATGAGCCGGAATGCAACAGAATGAAACTTTAGTAATAGGTGCTATTCAGATAATAATTCGGCTAAAAAAACTGGCAGAGAAAAACGTTGTAGTTCCAAAGTAAACAAGGTTTCTCCTCCGTGAGTGTTCATGCTCCAAAGAGCACAATAAAGAATACTTTATATAACGAAACAATCGTGTCAAACATCAACAATTAAAACATTTAAACAACAATAACAATGTTGCTTGTTATTGATACACAAAGCACACAAAATAATCAGCACAGCAATTAGATAAGAATCAATCATATCAACAAACATAAAATCAGTTTTAATGGGGCCTCAACTGCAGTTGCAGTTGTTATAATTCAACAAACTATCGCATATTTCTAGAAACAATGGACTATTCGAAGTATTCGAGTTTGTTATTATTTCCAATACAATACCACAAAGGCCCCAATCAAACGCAACATGTATTTAAAACATTTTGAAACAATTATGCTTACATAATAATTCACAAGAGGTAGATTCACATCTCCAACATTAATCATTTACTAGTATCAAAACAGATCTGTGACCCATTTCACAGAGCTTCAAGAAGGCTTGAATTAACCAAACCGAAGTAAGGACTTCATTTAAGATGAATTGCAAAGTTGTACGGACTGATCTTGAAGTAAACTGTTTCTTGGTCGAATTGTCACTTGTGTGTGAATTGTTTCCTGGGCGCAGTGCGGGAGCCGAAGCCCGGCGCCCCTGTTATACCCCGCGCGCGAGGACTATAACTAGTAACATGGTAAACAGTTCGCAAAGTTGCCACTGCCAGTTTAAGCCCTTGTACACACTAAGCGGCTAGCCACTTGCGGCTTGCCGTGCGGTTGGACAAAACATATGAAACCGCAAAACCTCTACGAACTAAGCGGTTGGCCGCAACCGCACCGCAAGTGCGTATGGGCTTAAAATTGTAGCTTCATGAAATGGGTCACTGGTAACGAAAGATATACTGCAAGTAAACTTACATTATATGTAATTTCCAAGATTTATGGGCTGCTCGAGCTATTAGCCGAGCTAGTGTCCTGGCTGGCATCCATAGAGGGACACATAGCAATCCTCAATTTCTTCGGCAATGGCTCACAAGAGCTGCTGAAGCTATCGCTGAGACCACGCTTGCCTTTAGCAACCAGTCTTATCACAGTCACATTGTCTGCGTTGCTGTTGTTCTCCTCGTCAGAGTTCATGGATGACACTGAGAGTTGGCTGAACTGCTTCACTTGAACACTCTGAACCAGTAGCCTTTCTATTCTACTTATGACCTCAACGTCCTGCGAAAAAATAGATGTTTCGAACCATTGACACAAACAGATGAGAAAAATAAACCATAAAGAAAATAATAAATGTGGTCATAAACAGAATCACAGGTCAGATCAGGCTCGAGATGAGAATCAATTTGAATGTGAATGATTTATTGATTTTGAATATGCTAAGCTAACATCATAATCCTTTCAAAGTAAGAGGCCCAAGCTGTTGTACAGGTGTAGATGTTCAGATTGTTCCGTTCAATTAAGGTAGTGATTGATTCAGGTGCAAGTGAACGTATTTCGAGTTTGTTTAATCTTTGTATGCATGGTTAAATAGATCAATTCAATGTTTATTATTAGAAAATTTTAAGTAGGTACCTTGTTCTGCAATTAGGTTAGCCCAACAAACTTAAGGCACATCCCTACATCCCAAAATTTGAGAAAATACGAAACAATCGCAGGTTTACCTGCATCCAGCTATGCCTGAGGATTTGGTCAAGTGTTATCCGCCTCGCAACTGGCACGGTGAGCATTTTCTTCATGAGTTGCTTGGCCTGGAGGCTGATGCCGCGCCAGTGAGACGGGGAGAAGCGGTAATGCCCGGTCACAATCTGGTCTTGAAGTGATATATCCGTGTAGTCAGGGGAAAACGGCAGGTAGCCGGCAAGACTGAAACACAAACAAGAATTAACTTTCTTCGTCATTTGTCTTATACAAGTCAATGTTTTTCGATAGCACATACAATATATTGAATGCATGAAGACTAAACTTACCAAACGAAAAAAATTACGCCCAAACTCCAAACATCTACTTCAGGCCCGTATCCTCTTCCGTTGGCCTTCAACACTTCTGGTGCCAGGTACAGCGGAGTCCCACACATGGTTTTCATGAAGCTGTCCTCGCCCACAAATTTGCTAAGGCCGAAGTCACTGATCTTTACCAGTGTCTCGTCATCCTTACTCTCCAATAGCACGTTCTCAGGCTGAAAACAAGTTATTTCATAGTAAAAGGCCCTTGCTAAATACTGAATATTACTAAATTGCATGAGAAGAGAATCACTGACAATCAGAAATCATTATTCGAACCAATACAGGGACAGAGATACAAGATTAGAGTCTCGATATATTCCGTAATAGCTGGTTCAGTGTTGCTTGTATTGAGGAATTATCACTGTTTCAATCTGTGTGATAAACAAATTGGGCATAAAAAATTATGTTGAAAAAATTTGTTTGCAATATACTTTAAGGTCTCTGTGAGTGATGCCCTGAGAGTGCAGATACTTGACAGCCAGCACCATCTGCCTGAAGAGGAACCTCGTGAGCTTCTCTGGCAGCCGGCCATGTTTGGTGATCCGGTCAAACAGCTCCCCACCCTGCATCAGCTCTAGGATTATGTATACCGCTTCGCGCGAGTCGTACACGGCTTCTGTAGATATAATGCATGGCTGCAAGCAAAAGATATGGTGTAAATATTTTGAGTTTATTAAAGGTACACCTAGGCTTAAAAAAGCTGATGTCAATTAAGCTGTGCTAAAATCTCAAAATTACATGGTGTAACACTACTTGTTTGTATGTCACACTCCTCAATTTACGCCACTCCATCGTACAGTGCTATACCACATTCATCTTGTTCTAAAAAAACTTTAATTGAGGGTAAAATAGATGGAACCTGAACCCCTTCAGTAATTTATAAATTGTAAAAATATAAATTGGAGGCGTAAAACGCTCTTATTCATGTTTGTCATTTACCTATATCAAATATTGGAATCTTTAATATTATAGAGAGTAAGTGCAACAGGTAACAGTGGTAACAGCTGGGATGTTTTTCCCCATCTTTTACTATGGGTGAAGTTTTGATGAAGTCACAATATCTTTGATCAAAGGCACATTGGAGAAAGATCTTGGACAAGTGGAATACCATCCTAAAGTACTCAGTGGTAATGACTAGAAAAAAAAACCCCAGTAGTCACCATCAATTACTTTTCCCATTAGTTCCCACTGGTGATGGGAAAAAAAAATCCCAGCTGTTACCACTGGTAACAGATTGGTGGTAACAGGTGGGAATAACCCAAAATATCCCACTGGGTTGAAGAGGCAAAACGGGGCCCTGAACATTGGAAAATAAAACAACATAATCTGTATCCCACTTACATGCCTCAAAGCAGTCATAATATTTATTTCATTCCTTATTTTCTCTGGGTTGTTCAGATTATTAATTTGCCCATTGGTCATTTTGCTTTTCTTGATGATTTTCATAGCATGCTTGGTGCATTTTGTCTGAAAGTTTAGATCATACATTTAAACACACTATCGTACTAACATTATAAGCCTACTATAATAAAAATGCGGATGTTTAGATGATTGTTACTCAATCACGCAAAAACTATTGGATTGAGATGAAATTTGGCATAGAGATAGATTTGTATTCCTTTAGATGATGATTATAGGGATAAAAAATATCCCATTGTTTAATGCAGGCTATAAACTATCTTCTTGCAAAATTTCATCTATATCGGTTGAGCCGTTTAAGCGCGATTGAGTAACACACATCCAAACTTTCACATTTATAATATTAGTGGGATAATATAAAAAAATATACACTTTGGTTCACCTTGTCATACACTAACTTCACTAATCCACAAGCCCCTTGGCCGAGAACTCGTGAGATGTAGTACTTCTGAGAAATTTCTGTGGGAACTTTATGCTGTTCCTTTAACAAGTCTTTGAAAATGAAAACTGAAAAATAAAACTGCAATATAATTTCTTGTAGAACAACCATTTTGGGTGATACAAAATTAATTATATTCTCTCTAGCACCATGTGTACTCACAAATGATTCAACCTATTTCAACAATTCTTTCTCAAGTAGATACCTATGTAATGGTCCTTTGAGATGGACATAGGCTATTGTAGGTGTTCTGTGCTAGGCACATGTAGGTATTAAATAAATGGTACTAGTTTAAAAAACAAAAGCAACAAAAAAAAGTGCATACTCTTTACACCAGGATGCGTCACTGATATTTCATCATTGTCATCGAGGACCCTGCTATTGCTTTTGCCAATCTTTTCACCATTTAAAAAAGTTCCATTGTATGATAAGTCAGTTATAATAGCCGGGCTGAGAGGCTCCCTGAGGAACATGATAAATTTGTATGATTAGAAGAAAATAAATTGAAATATTGCAACCGCAGATGAATGAGTACAGCAATCATTATTTCGCCAAGCACAACTTACATCATGTCTCTGTGTATAATAAAATGCTGTTTGCTAATATTTTTTATAATATCTTCTTTTATTATATCTTTCTTCATAGCAAATGTGCAGCTAAGAGCCCTTCCAAGGCTGAACTCTGGCTGAACAAGATCTGGATGATGCAAACATATTGTTTAATACTAGTAAATATATAAAATACAGACATTTAATTCGATTTAGTTCCAACTATTAAGTCAAAAAGCATGGCAAAAAAAAACAAAAAAATGCATTAGCCCAAGGTCGAAGTAATGTATTGGTTAGAATGATTTACAATATACAGCTTGATATCATAAGCTTTAAGTCATATATATTATACACTCACCATAATATTCCGGATAGCTAGAAGTCTTCCAGCAAAGTTTGCCTTTCAATGAAAGCTTGGTCGAATAAAGTCTACCCCATATCGTCGGTATGAAACTCGGAGTAGTTGGCTGACTCCACTCTATTTGCGAGTTCTGAGTTTGCGTTTGAGTGGCTTCACTTTCTTCCATACTTAAATCTACGTTGAAAACAGTGTTTGTTGTTACATTAGCATTTAAATTTAAAATCGAAAAAGTTCAGCGTCGGGACTTCTAAAACTTGAAAAGAATGACAAAAGCGGTCAGCAAGCACCGGACCGGCAAAAACTTTTCAACAGATTAAGAATTTAATACAATAACAATAAACAACTACCTACTCACCTCATCGCGTGAATTATTTGTTTGATTTTTAATGTTGGCTAGTACTTGGCCACGACTTGGCCACGGTCACTGATATTTATAACCTATGGTTCTACTTTTTGGAATAGAATAGAGCACAAAAGGCAGATATATGGGGTATATACATTACATGATTTGTCAGCCCCAAATCATCAGAATCTGACTAAATTGCTATCGTGTGGATGCATGTTGCGCTGCAATCCAACCGTCAAACGAGTTGTCCTGACTAATTGCATGAAAATCACAATTTGGACCATGGAATTTGCATTTTTCTCACAAATTTCATTCAAATTTATGAAAATTAAAAAATATATACTAAAGAATAATGTTATAATATTTTACACTGTAATATTGTAATTTTTTTACAACCGATGTTTTGCAACTACAATTTCATTCAGTGTGGCCAGTTAACAGTAAGAAAGCGAAAATTGCCGCATTCAAATGGTCCTGCGAAGCGGACTGCAAGATTGTTACTAACCGATGATATAGCACACAAAAACCGAGAGTATGTCTCGACATACTCTCGGTTTTTGTGTGCTGCACGGCTATCACGCGACGGCGCGCGAGCTCTCTCGATTTTTCTCGCACTATCCGTCTATCTCTTATTAGAACACTTAGAACAAGAGGTATAGTGCGAGAAAAATCGAGAGTATGTCGCGGCCGTCCCATGATAGACGTACTGTGCTGTCTTGCTCTATCTCATAGGTTAGTAACAATCTTGCAGTCCACTTCGCAGGACCGTTTGAATGCGGTAATTTTCGCTTTCTTACTGTTAACTGGCCACACTGAATGAAATTGTAGTTGCAGTTGTTAAGTGGTTATTACATTATCCGGAATTCAGTCGTCCTAACTAGGAAGCGAGGGAGAGGATAGCAAGGAAGCTCCTGATCACACTATACAGAATTCAGTCACTGAATCAGTTCCGTTCTAGTGTGGCGTTGGCGTAGCACTGGCAGTAGCAACCATGTCAATAAAAAAAAGAAAACATGGGAAGGAATATTTACTATTACAGTAGAATTATTCCTATTTGCGTCATTTGACAGCTGTCATCCCAGTACAAATTATGTCAAATTTGACGTTTATTGTATTGTAATCTAACGCTCTCTCTCACTAGACCGGAACTGATTCAGTGACTGAATTCTGTATAGTGTGATCAGGAGCTTCCTTCCTATCCCCTCCCTCGCTTCCTAGTTAGGACGACTGCACGTCTAGCACACGACGGCCGCTACATACTCTCGATTTTTATCGCACTATACCTCTTGTTCTAAGTGGTCTAATAAGTGAGAGACGGATAGTGCGAGAAAAATCGAGAGAGCTCGCGCGCCGTCGCGTGCTAGCCGTGCTGATTTCTGGATAATGTAATAACCACTTTACCTCTGTACGCTACACCCAATTATGACTTCGACATGTTGGTCTGACAAATTGGGGTAAAATCACATAATGTGGATCCGATCCCTTCTTACTTTTGTACTCACTCAACAACGAGTAAGATCAAAATCAAAAATCAAAATCAATTATTTATTCTGCAAATAGGCCACAAGGGCACTTTTACATGTCAAACGGTAATTTACAATAAAATAATAATAATCTTATCCGCTGAGCCTAGAGCACATATCTTAATCCATTGAGCTATCTCAACATTATAGATAATGGTGCAAATATAGCATTCACATTAAATACAGCTATATCTAAATAGTACCGCCAACAACGCCATCTAGTTTAATTATTGCGCACCACGTGCAACTGTGTGAGCAGCAGACGTCAAACGATGCAAGCGAAACTGGGCCGTAAGGTGTCCATGCATTATTGCAGCCGATAGCCGATAGTACAGGGTCAACAATAAAACGTGTCAAGATCAGAATGATGTCTCTCGTCAATAGGATAATAATAATAATAACACTAGTAGTTAACTAGGTACTATGCCCATGCAAGCATGAACAGTCCGGACTCCACAAACAGCACCCGATCACGAGTATGACGCATATCTCAGGCATCTATCGCCTCCCTCAAGCATATGTTAGGGAAGGTGGCGACCCGATCAACGACGCCACCGTAAGCAAAGCCCTTTAAGCGAGCATGACATATTCAAGCCACCGGACATTGATAATAGCAAAGATTAAGGGACTTGTTCGGCGAGAAACAGCATTACGTGCTCTCTTCTTACATAAAACGGAACAGTTATTTCAGGTAGGTAATTATAATGATTACATGTATTTAGGTATATTCCTAATAGAATTAGACTACTACTGGCTTAAAGGCATTTTTTGTTTAAGAAATCTTTGGACCCGATTCTACGTGCACATGGCTTAACTAGCCAAAACGAAATTGTCTAATTTTTAGACATAATTTAGGCGGCAGATTAAAAACGACATATTTAGAATAGCATTTAGGCAGCTAAGTAAGTTTTGTAGACCGCCTAAAATAAGAAACGTCAGATTCAAATTAGCGCTGTCATTTGATTATGACAGCTGCTCATAGAATAGCAAAGTGTTTTAGCGACAGTAGCGACACCTAAATAAAATTAGGAAGTTTAAAGGCCTTGCTTAGCAAATTACTTTCAACATGAGACTTAAATTTACTGAACGGTTAATTAACAATGTCGGTGGGTATTAAGCAGCTCCCCACGAACGACGTGCTAACCTTGCGGAGACGATTGGCCTTTACTGCGATCTTGTTTTTACTTCAGACCCCCTAGCACACTATGTTTTTATGTCGGACATAAAGCTTCGTCCCTTTCTGGATAATATGCGAGTGCGAGAGGGATGAATGCTTTATGTCCGACATTAAACTTAGTGTGCTAGGGGGTCTGGTGTTGTAGTCGGTGATATCACTGTTGAGTTTGAACTCGTGAAGGTTTTTCCGCACATACATGATATTCTCAAGAATGTATTGGCATGCTACAGTAAGAATGTTTGCCTCCTTAAATTTGTCCCTGAGAGAATCTCGAGCTTTTAGTTCGTATATGGAGCGTACAGCTCGTTTCTGTAGCACGAATATGGTCTGGATATCAGCCGCTTTCCCCCACAACAGGTTTCCGTAGGACATAACACTGTGGAAGTAACTGTAGTACACCAGCCAGAACGTCTCAACATTTGTTAACTGTCTTATGCGTCTTACTGCATAGGCTGCCGAACCAAGTTTTCCGGCTAGGGCGGCGATATGCGCATGTCATTGTAGTTTTGAGGGGTGCGCCAAAGTTCATATAAAATTGCAACTTCGATTATTGGATTTCCGAAAAATTTTCTCATACAATTTTATCTCATAATGATCACTATTCATAATTATTTGTGCTAATAACTATCGTAACTCCTAATTGCCTATATTCATAATGTTATTCAACATAAGTATCTCTGTTACTACTATCTATGTTTATATACTTTTATATCATAACGATTTTAAGCAATGTAGTTTAATATCATATTTATTTCTTTACATACTAGTAGTTATTGCAAAATTTTGTATTAATAAAGAACAACCAAAAATCAATTAAGATTTATAAAAAAAAATGGCCGATGTCATCATGAAGAACTCGTCAAAATAAGCATAAAACGTGAAATAAACTTTTCTCTGAGATCAACTAATGCCAAGATAGTGGTGTATAAGTTCAAGTAGGCAGTAGGGAACAGGGAATTAGTGGCAAAACCGACTCGGATCGCGGATAGGTTAGAAGACGGAAGCGGGAGCTTTGCTCCCGCTTTCGTCCTCGAGGTTATTTTTTTTTATAAAAGATCGGAAAAACTTGTTTGCAAAAAAATATTAAATACACTCGAATACGAGTTGAAGTATGTTCTTAGTTATGATATTAGGACTAAAGAAATGATGATATACTAGCTTCTGCCCGCGACTTCATCTGCGTGGACCCGGGATAGATTAGATTAGATTCGATTTATTTATTTCATAAAATAAATTTACATTATAAGTTAACTTTAAGCTAACTAAAACTATCTAAAACCGTTGCTTAAAACTATCCTATATTTTAATCTAGGCTATAAACTATCTTCGTGCTTTTCATCCAAATCGGTTGAACCGTTTAAGCGTGATTGAGTAACAAACATCCAAACATCTAAACATCCAAACATACAAACATCCATTCGCATTTATAATATTAGTCCCTAGTAGCATTTTAAGTTGGCATTTCGTAGGGCCATTGATCACCGAATGGTTCGTCAACCGTTGCGAGTGAAACACCTGTTTTCGGTAAAGCCAACGATGTCTCCCAACATTGGGCCTACTATGATGACTATGTTGGGCCAACCACCGTTTCCGGCTGTAGGGCCAATTTACATTTACAACGTAGGGCCTACAGCAATATTACTACGACAACTACGTTGGGCCAACCACCGTTTCCGGTTGTAGGGCCAATTTACATTTGCAAAGTAGGGCCTACAGCAACATTACTACGAGAACTATGTTGGGCCAACCACAGTTTCCGACTGTTGGACCTAAAGCAACATTGCGTAAGAAGGGCCTACAAAATAAAAGCACTCTGTACCAACTGTAGAATAGCCGTTGGCAGTTAGTAGGGTTAGGTACAGTTGTTTATCTCACGAAGGCGGGTTGGTCTTACTTATGCACGATCTCCACTGACCGGGTGACGCCGGGGCGCACATTGTGAGTGCCAAAGGAAATTGAAACTTCTCTGCTGTAGTTAAATTCCATATTTGCACGGAATTTACGCAGCTTGCCACCTGGTCGGTAGGGATCGTACATTTGTTGTGGGGTGGTACCTATTTAGTGCACATATCCATGGTTTCTAGGTGCGTAATCTCAAGAGAGATTCTATATTGGTCGAGCACACAACAATGTGCATGTGCATAATACTCACAAACCGCCTTCGTGAGAATAAACATCTGTAACATACAAAGTAAACGTCTTTAAATAACCGAATTTACAAACGTAACTGCACATTAACTGTTAACGGAGATTTAAATGCCTTCTGAGACTTTTCACATTTACTTGCGTTACCATCATTTTGTACAGCTAGACCGTAAAATAAAACTTCACATAATACGTTTATAATTTTATTGTAAGGAAAAAAAAGAAAACCTCGATTTATAATCGATATGTTTCTATTATAATTAATTGTATTTGAATGCTGGCCCTGTAGTACGATGCTTTTTGACCGGCCTTAAAGCATTCATCACTTTCTAGCAAGTATGTAAGTGAGAAAGGGACACATTCTTTATGGCGGGCCATAAAAGGCATCATACTAGCCCAAATTTGTCAACGTCATGACTGAACTAACATATTTTGACCTCCGATTCCGGGGTATTTATTTCATTTGGTGCTAATCGGATGTCCGCGATAATATCACCCTCTAAATGAAGTAGGATCCTTACCGTGTCATAAGGTAACTTGTAATACAGAATGGTCCCTAACTGGTGCTTAATTAAAATTTATTTTATATAAAAGTTATGTAAAAGTTATTTTGTTCAAAAGGGCCAAATTGTCATTACCAAGGGGTGTCCACTTTCCAATTTTCGGTAACATCTCTATAAAAAATCCTATTAAATGCACGTCTAAGACTGAAGTTGCTATTTTCCTTAAAAGTTGAATAGTTAGGACATACATTTTTAATTGCACAAATTCAATCGTATTCTATAAAACTTAACAGCATTATCGTATATTTTGGTTCCTACTTCATTCATCATCACCATGTCACTATGTGACGCGACGTGCAGCTCCTCACTAAATAGATTCGTATAAACTCCACCGCTCTCCCCGCACGCCTCCAATCTGCTATACAAACGGCGGAGTACACGCAGGTCGCTCACGTAAAAATTGATATTTATTTTAGTTTTCACAGTGTCGTACCGTGGCTTTTGTCAAAAAGAGTTGTCTTTCTTGTGGGTCGTATTCCTCGGTAAGTACACTCACTGTTTGTATTAATCCCACTTTATCTCATAAATTAACTGATTTAATGTGACGTAATCAGTAGAACATTCTGTAACATTCAATATAGCGCATGCCCAACTGGAAATTTCTAGATTTTGTCATTACCAAGGTAGTCATTACCATGGATTACCGTGGACTTTTCAATCATAGTAATGACAGTGATTCCACGGTAAGGAATATCTGCAGATAGTCCTTACCGTGGAGTTATTGTCATTACCGTGGATATAAATATTCGCACATATTAATAAATACACGTAATTATTTTTGCGAGTCCGAATATTAATGTTTGCTTTTTATATCTGTGCATAGTTTCCTTGAATTTTGGTGTACTTCTCGTATAATAGTCATATAACTATAATATTTTTACATTATATTGTTTGTTTCAGTTTATAAAGTAAAAATGCCGCGTAAAAAACCAGATAATAGAAAAGAAATATTACGAAAAAAAACGCGTAGCTGAAAAAAAAGGGTGAAAAAAATAAAACCAACCCTGAGCTGCATAAAGAATAACTAGAAAAAGAAAAAGCACGGTATGCTCAGGGAAAAGAGGCAAAAAAACTTCTAGCAATAAATGAGTTAACACCACAAGACTCCAAAAAAATTGAAAACCAATCAACAGAATTTAAGAGCAAGGAAATTACGAATAAAGAAACGTATGCAAAACGACACGCCACCTGCATCTGAACCCGAAGACGACCTCGGGATTATCGAGGGACAACCTGCTCCCTCTCACGCTCACTCTCCTAAAGGGCGTCCATCAACTCCTATAAGCAATCCTCTAGATGAACCTCCCGGACCATCTCATGATCATTTTCCTAAAAGGCTTTCAGCATCATCTAAACGATACCCATCAGATGAACTTCCTGGCCCGTCTTGTAGTTCATCTCATCGTGCCTCCCCTAAAAGGTCTTACTATAGCAAAAAGTTAGCGTTCTGATGCTCGTAAATTTCGGTATGAATTGGCAAAAACAGACTCGCGCTACAAGAAGAGTTTGTTAGATATTAAACAACAAAACAAATCATAGCTTAGGCGCATCAGTCGCTTCAGGCAAACTATTAAGAAGATAAAGTCCACTATAGGCCCGCGCAGTCCAGGTACAGAAGCTGAAATATTAATTGCTGACCCTGCCAAAATAGAAGAAGTCAAAAGGCCGTATTTAAATAAATTTGAAATAATTTTTCTATTTTTATTTAATTATTTTATTTAATTATTTTATTTATTTTTTTAAACATTTGTCATTACCATGTGCTATAGTCATTACCAAGCATGCAAAGTGTCATTACCGTGACGTTTAAATATTTGGGGGCCCACATCATCAGTAATTGGACCCCTAGGAGAGGGCCTCAACTTTTTTTATAACTCTTATATTACAAACTGTTAGTCAAGATTAAATTTGATATTAAAAACGATTTTTTTTATTTTTTTTACCAAACCTCCCAATTTACACTAATTGAAATAAATACCCTCCGAGCAGTTACACTCCGTCATTTCAGTGGGTTCAGGTGTCAAAAATCCAATGGTCCGCTCATCGCGCAAGGTCCAAATAAGTTAATTAGACGCTGGATTATTCTGCAACTTTAATGTGGCGTCCACACTGGCCAGTTTCGTCAGCCAATTGACAAGGACGCAGCCATCTGTTAGAAGAGAGATGAACACACATTTAAATGACACAGACAAAGAGGACTGTGATGAAATAGCTAAAACTAACCTTTTCAAAAAAACGACAAATAGCTAAAACTATTTATTATTACCTATGTACTTATAGAGAAATGGCAGCTCGAAACTTTTGCCAGCATCAGTTTTAAACAGATATTAAATCAAAATGAACACACGACGTTACAAAACTAAATTGACCTTGTGATTTAAAAATTAAATTAACTAATATTAACTCACCTGTCTCGTACAATATGCTTTTAATGGGATACACATGTCAATTCTCGTCCGGTAATATTTTAGTTGTGAGGCATAGGTACTTAGGATGTCCATTATGAAGGAAACTGTTATGAAAAACCAAATTATGAGTTCCAGTCTGTTCTTAGTAATGACATTATGAAGAAACATTTTATGAAAACTGTTCGTTAGCTTGGGCCGCAGAAGTGCAGGGCTGCATGCCAAGCTGATTGCCAGGCTGCACGGAGTGCATGTGAACTCGGCACAAACTTACCAAACGCCTCGGCTACATAAATAATTCACGCCGATAAAATATCGATGAATATAAACTTTAAAATAGTTACAACACTATAAGTGTAAACTTGACGTTTACGTCTCGGTAGTATTGTTAACTGTTGTAACTCTCTGCACGGCTAGCACGCGACGGCGCGCGAGCTCTCTCGATTTTTCTCGCACTATCCGTCTCTCTCTTATTAGAACACTTAGAACAAGAGGTATAGTGCGATAAAAATCGAGAGTATGTCGCGGCCGTCCCATGCTAGACGTGCTGGTGGGCAGTAGATGCAGACAATTCGTTAGACTCAAAATACCGTATTATTATATACCTGCTATTGCCCGCCACCGCAGGCTGCTCCAGTCTGTGAGTAGCCTGTAAATTTGACAGCTAATGACAAGTTTACAGCGCGGCCTGCGGTGGCGGACTATAGCAAGACTATAGTAAATTTGACAGCTAATGACAAGATTACTATTGGCCGTCGCCACCAGTTTATTTTACTTCTTCCGTAGGTATACCTACCACATTAACTTTTGTATTGTTTATTTTAATAGATAACAAACTATACAGATTATTATTATAGTTGTTAAATACGGCTTAATTACATTTTAATATTTATTTCAAGTCCGAATCAAGTAGCTGTCTACACCTCACGTAGGTAAGTAGTTGTGCCTCAGAAACAGGATTTAGGTAGTTAAGTTAAGGTACCTATGGTTTTTGATTTTATTGTGGTAAATGCCGTAAATAACATTTTGTATACATGGTGTATGGAGATACAATTTATTTACGAATGGTGCAGATGACGAATACTTATATGAAAAGTAAATATGTCAATAACTTGTAACAAAATATCATTCACTCTCGAGAGAGCGAGAGAGCGAGATACATCGTGCGAGCGAAAAAGCAGAGACAATGACGTATGAAGACCTAGCAGATAACATGGTTCTATCCCTTTCTTACACGTTGTAAAGTACAAAAGTAAGAAGAGATCGGGTATACCTATAGAATGTGTTGAATTTATTAGAGCCTTTTTCTGTAATGTGTATGTGTGGCACACCACACCACACAATTCTGCTTGGTGGGTGGTATGAGCGGTACGCAGCTATAAGTTGGGGATATGGAAGTAGCAGAACTACCTCTGGCTCTGGCCACCCTTTAATACTGACGCGATAAATAATTAGCGTTTAAAGGGCCCTTCCATACTGAGTATTGCTGCAAATCTGGCAAACCACGAATATCAGTATTTAATCACCGTGTATTAGCCGCCATTCAATAGTACCTACCTAAACTAAACTATTTACCGCTACCGCAAGGCTGCACCACGCAGGCTTTATTCAAATTTGAAAATCTTAATAGTACTTGAATTATTTATACTTACGTAATTATATAACAAAAATGGTTTAGGCCTATAGCCCTAAATAATGAAAGCTATAGCTTTCATCAGAATATATATACCTACCTATACATAGGTACACGTTGTATGTTATGTTTTAAGTCGATCATTTAATATTTAAAGCCCGTAGCGTAACAAGGGTAGGTTACCTACCTAACCGATGACGCACTCCACGTGATTCGAGTCATACGAGGACTAGAGGCGTAGGGGTAGGTAGCTTTACCCCGTGAGTCGTGTGCTTGCACAATGGCGCGTAACAGGGTTTGTGTTCATTAAAAGTTTTAAATGAGACTAACGTTATCAACACATAACTTCCATTGAAACAGACAAAAGCACACCATAGCAGTGTACTGCGATAACCGGGAAATACATTCAACGGTACCTACCTATCTAGATATAGTTACGTTGAGGAGAGGACCCAAAAAAATCGACCAAATATACATACCTATACTGTTGGTGAAATCATAAATACATACCTATTATTAATATTCATCTCGAGCAGGATGCGAACTTGCACGGCTATCAAGAGACGGCGCGCGAGCTCTCTCGATTTTTCTCGCACTATACCTCTCTTTCTAAGTTTTCTAATAAGAGAGAGACGGATAGTGCGCGAAAAATCGAGAGAGCTCGCGCGCCGTCTTGTGATAGCCGTGCTGTGCTGCGATGTGAACCTGAAATTGTAAATAAAGACCTAACTTCTAAGTTAGGTCTTTATTTACAATTTCAGTTTTCTTTGTCTTATAATACCTATAACAGCCGGTATAATATAGCGGTACGTAAATATATTTCATTTATAAAAAAACAGGTTTGTCATAATTATTACCTACCTCCTGAATTTTCCTTGTAAATTCAGCTTCGAATGTAGTTATTAAAAACACATCAACAAAACGTACCATTCGGTCACCCATGTACTGAGCTCAATTAATAAGCGATGAGCGTAATGAGTAATGACAAGAGGAATGATGAAATTCTTAATAATGAACGCCTCTACGTGTTGGCAACCTATTCTGGTATTTCGTCTTCACCAGCCACACCATCGACCCGTGATCGGGAAACACATACCTACCTAACTAGGTACATTCATGTTATTACATACATTTCTGTTGTTACCAATAAATTATAGCACACGGACCCACAAGGTAGGGCAAGGTAAGACGAAACGGTCCTTGAAACTGCCTAATTCCTAACTAGGTACCTAGGGTCATTTCGCCGGTTAGCGACCACCTAATTTAATGTGCCGGTGGGCGACCACTTAAGCAGAGTTGGTGAACTGAGAGGATATTTTCTCGGTTTTTTAATAGATTTCTATTCTAAAACAACAAAAAAATGCATGTACAAGTAATTGTCTCAATAGGGTCTGTAGAATTGATGTTATCTTCAATAGAAAAAACCTTCTCCTTCAGGTGGTCGCTAACCGAAGGTGGTCGCGTAACCAGCGAAATGACCCTACCTACTTTGGAGATTTTGAAGATCCATCCCTTAAACAAAAACTCTAAAATGGGAAACGAGTAAGTAGGTATTTAGTAATTTTTTGAAGTGAGAGACACGATAGCTACTTTGTTCTTAAACTTCTATAACAAGAAACCTGTTTTCGGCGGATGGCGTGCCAAAATAATACTAGGATGGGTGACATCTGTAAGCTTTGGGTCAAAGTAGAAATGAGTAGGTAAGTAGAGACGGGGATTACTAATGTATAGGCAAAAAACTTTTCCCAAAGTATCACATCCCAAACAATTTTTCTCAAATTATCATTTGGCAAAATCACTTATCGCAATTTTACAGGTTACCAAATTTTTATTTGGCAAATTATTGTTTAGTAGATAATATTAGGTAGGTACATCATAATTCTACCTGATTACGGCGTGCAAAACATTGGTGATTTACTTATCTAGGTCTGTAAGTAATACAAAAATAAAAAGTATACATGAAAACACAAAAATTCGATGATGACAATGCAGCAATGTCAGAGAAATAAATTCACAAAATAATTAATACGATAATAATATTTAAATAACAATTTATTTAACTAAGTATAAAGTATACATTAACATACTTAAGTCCAAATATTACATGACTACTTTAAGCCAGTCAGTTTAGTCAACCCCGTTCGTTATCGCTCCCGGTGCAAAAGTGCCCATAACGCTCACGGCATTACCACGCTGGATGACCATGGACAGCCTCTGCACCAGAGTTAGTAGTAGTACTTTAGTAGATAATTACTTGGTCATGTTTCACTTTACCGTGTATCATCTGGCATAACATACCCTTTCCAAAAGATTGCATGTCGCAGTTCTACCTAACACTCCTCCTCGTTTCGCTCGTCGTCGTACCTAACTGGGACCTAGACGCCAGAATAACCAAAAACCAACACCAAAATGCCCTTGAGGATTTTGGATAGCGCGCACACTGTCTATTTTTATCGGAGTAAACGAGAGCGAGTGTTACTGGGCGGCCCGGTTTTTGAAGATAATATTACATAAATATTGATTCAAAAAAGTTTTTTTTGTTTGTAAGTATATGCTATCTGGTTGGTCCCCTTTTATTCAAAAATTCAGTTGGTTGATGGGATCTATGAGGAATTGAGGGGACTCCTCAATTATATTAGGCACGCGTGTAGTGATCGTGATATTAGGCACCCGGAAATCGTAAATTTGGTGGAGTGGAATTGATGAAGACAGATGACTTATGGAATTCCTCAATTATGTACTTAAAAGTACAAAAGTATATCACAGATTCTGATAAGATTCCGTTGAAATAGGAACTAATAAAGTGCCAAAGGTGATGATGATCTTGGGGAATCGACGGAAGTCCTCAAATATTATCGGCCCACATCTGTATGTGGTACGATTCGGTTTTTTTCTAATAATCAACGCATTTGCTCTCGGAAATCAGTTCATGTGGTAAATTGGAAAATAAATGTGGAATTGTTCTCGTGGCTTGGCGGAGTACTAAATTGAAGTCGGTTAAAACTTTGTTTTTTAAGTAAATTATTGGAATATAATCTTACCCAAACGAAAGCGTTTGCTTAATGAACAATGCGATGTGTAAATATTTATAAAACAATAAAGATTCGCTTGGGAAATTAAACTACTTACTGCAATAAGTTTTTTGGGAAGTAAAATTTGGCGAAACATAATTTTGCCCAAAAGGCAGTACACCGTAGAGAGTACCGCATGAGATTTCGGCCCTTTAATGAGTGACGGAGCGGCCTAGTAACACCGTGTGTCTTTGTGAGAGGGCCCGACTTTTCTCTTTTGAAAACGAAGCGATTTAAAAAAAAATACCTGTGTAGTTTAAACTGCTTTATAAAATACTTTTTAGCTACTTTATAAAACTGACAGAGTAATCTCATCATCATTTATTTTAGCCTGGGCTCTAGTCGATGCAGTTGTAATAACTACCTACTCATCATTGCTGCGGGAGTAAAGGGAGTATTTTCCCGAGTAAGTAAACATGCCAGTCACGATTATGATCTAAATGTGGTTGAGCTGCTTCGGATACCTATTTAGCGATGTGACAGACGGATAGAGTCGCACTATAATAAGGGTTCTTTTTTTCCTTTTTGGTACGGAACCCTAAAAAGGATATTACTTATACTACATATGATAATTGTGTGGATGATTACGTACAGGCTTAATTATTTAGATATAATACATAAACACATTCGGTACGACTTAGTCAAGTGGAACGGTCGTGTATATATTTGTATTTTATTTACCTACAATGTTTTATCGATTGAAAAGGCATTTAAGTCACGATTATGATCAAAATGTAGTAGAACAATTTAAACCTGTATACAAATTACTTTCCTTAACAGGCCTGTTTCCTTATTCGATTAGATTTCCAAAGGGGAAATACGATTGTAAAATTACACGTCGGTTCTGGGTTCCTCATTTGCTTTGCGGTATTATGATGTTTGCTTACGTCTGTTCATACTGCGTATTTTGTTTCATGAATGTTTCAATTACCCCAGAAGGCATTTTACCGGAAATAAATTACATAATTGAACTTCTTGTCGTGTTCATCTGTAGTATTTCTAGTTATTTCTGTGCGTACTGGTACAGAAAAGTTTATGTGCGGGTACTTCGAAGAATAGCTTTTGTCTGGACTGATCTTAGCAACGCGCCTAATCATGACGTGAAACCCATTCTAATGTATTTGCGCAAATTATTCAGAGTACCATTCATCTTTTGGCTACTATTTGCTTTGCCAGTAGAAACACTTTTATGGATGATAGGCGACGTTAGTTTTTGGGAGCATTGGTTTTTGGTATTTCCGGAAGCAGTACCAAGTTTGGTCGTGATTTTCTTTAGCGCCACTGTACTTATGGTGGTCGGTTTATTGAAGAATATTAAACATCGCTGCCAGTCTCTTGAAGCGATGAAATACCAGAATATTAGTGTGCATGTCATGAAGACTAAACAAAATTTGAAGGAGGATTATTTTATTCTTCTCAATAACTTGGAGTTGGCATACGTGAATGCATTAGAGGTAAAACAGGAAATTAACATACTTTTCCGAGCACCTGTATTAATTATTAGTGTACAATGCTTTCATTCAATCATATGTGAAGCGCATACTTTGTACCATGAGTTGATCGTCGCCAAACATTTTGAGATATTTTCGATAATCGATAAAAGTTACACTGCATTATATTCTTTTGGGAAAATGATGGTACTGACATCAACAGGAACTTTTTTGAAAAATGAGGTACCTATGTGAAAATCCTACTTATATATTGTTATACGTATGGGCATGGAATTTTATTGAATTTTTAACCGACTTCAAACCTACTTCAAAAAAGGAGGTGCCATTGTACCTATGTATTGTTTTGTTTTTATGTAAGTATGTTAAGCGATTTCTCTGTCAAATGTGAACCGATTTTCAAAACTATTATTTTACTCAAAAGAGTATACTCCTGAGATGGTCCCAATGTCACCAAGCCAGGATCTGATGATCCCAGGGAAATTGAGGGCAACTTTGGTATTTTCTATTTTAACTTGTGTATTTGCCATCGGAAATCGCAGTTTTGGTGTAGGTACTGGAACTGATGATGAAGACCACAGATGACTTATGGAACAGAGACAGAGAGAACAAGAAGTGTCCATTGTGAGATCCTTGAGGAATCGACGGAACTCCTCAATTATTATCAGCCCACGTATAGCGACGTGGGTTTTTTTCGTAGGTACCTAATCAACGCATTCGCTCTCGAAAATCAGTTGTAAATTGGAAAGGAAATGTGTAATTTTTCATATGCCTATGTGGCTTGGTGAAGTAGGTACTGAATTGAAGTCGGTTTAAACTTTGTGTTAATTAGAGTATTTCCTTTAGAGTAGATGTGTTAACTGTGACTTCTCACTCTAATTATTCCTTCCAGGTGAGTCAACTTGCACAGCTGTTGCATCGTATTCCAATCCAAACTCAAAATCAGAATTTATGTCTGCTCATGCAAGTAAGTGGCCATATTTAATGACATGAAATAATAGAGTGCAGAGAGCGTACAGTAGAATTATTTGGGGTTTACCACTGACATCGTTGTATTGTTAATGAATAAAATTGATTGATTGATTGATTGATTGATTGACAGATAGTTTGACTTCATTTAATTTTCAACTTTAACCTCATATAAATTAAGTAGTTATTTTTAAATCGGTAGACATGGGTAACAGTATTCTGAAAATTGCTTTATTTGTATGACATTAAAGTTGAAAATTAAATGAAGGCAAACTATATGTCAGTGGTTAACTAACAGTAATCGTGATGTAGCCTGGTTGCCATTTTATTAGTTATCGTTGTGGATAAGACATCCCTCACTCTCGCACTCACATACTCGTCAGAACGTGACGGATAGGCATCCGTCCAATCGGTTGGTATTTATCACTTATCACTGCGGATAGTCTTAGTCCACAGTGATAAGTGATAAATACCAACCATGCTACGCCCTACTGAAGCCCCTGCAACCCGCAATCAAACTGTTTTTAGTTTTGTGGGATAATGCAATAGCGTTAAAAATATATTTTTCCCCTCACTACCTCGGAAAGCCGTCTTTTATCCTTTAAAACAAGCGGGTAAAAACGCATTTTATCCACTAGTGGGGAAAGTAATTTGATTTGACCTTGGAGCGTGACCATTTGTTGTCGGTTTTTGGCGGCGCGGCAAAGGAGCGTCAGTGTTTTGTTTGCGCGCAGTAGTTGGGCCGGATGTGTTTTGATTTCAGTTAGCTCGCACGGCCGTAGACATGGATAACGAAAAGTGTCGTACTTTAATTAAATTATACAGCTCTAAACAGCTTCTATGTTTGTTGTGAATAATGTGATAAATAATTATGAAAGCGGCAGCTGCACGTCGACGTGATACGTCCATTGCCGAGTACAAATGAAGACTGATTTGTTATCTTAATTAGTTAATTACAATTTTAAATAATGTTATACTATATTGATGATGATTATAATGAACCTGATGAATCTGATGATGATTATAATGTGTACAAATACAGACTTATTTTTTATGAGCTGTTTTTTTGCATGTTGCAATTTCCTCGCTGCAGTGAGGTGAAAAGTCGCTCGTGGTTCAACTATAGAATCCTTTCGCTTGCTCGTGTTTCAATTCCACACTCGCGGGTAAACTACAACTTTGCACCCTTGTATAACAAATAACATTTACATTTACATAACGAATATATTTTCACATATTTGACTCATTAATAAAATTGCATCTTTATACGGGTTTGGTAATTCATGAATTTATTAAATGTTCGGCAGTTCGCCATGGTAGGAGGGCCAGTATAATTCTGACCTCCGATTACTACGTAGTGTTATGAGATAGAGATATTATATAATAAGAGATATAGAGCAACAAATCTTGAGTAAAAATATTTTACGAATATTACTTAGATATCTACTTAACTAATTATCTATCTCTCTTGTTTGCAGATACAGCACTTTTCCACCCTCATTTCTTTCCATGGAGCTGATATAAGTATTTATGGATTCTTCACGCTCGATGCATCATTACTATTCAATGTATGTAGATTGTTTAAACTTTTAATTGCGTAGGTACTAAGTCAACTCTTTGTTACTGTAGGAGTAAGGATGTGGGACGATTTATTTGGCTACCTTCATCCTTCAATTTAATTGATGCTAAATGTACACTAATACACAATTGTTAACATTTTTTAAATGCTGTTTTCAGATGACCGCGTCAATGGCCACGTATCTGATCATCTTGGTTCAGTTTGATAGCTAACTTAAAGCTTATGCGTAATTGCGTAGCAGTGGTGTATGTATGAATGAAACCTTGTATTTAGCTTACAAATAGTTAGTGCTTAAATTAGTCGAAAAAATACCTATGCGTGTTTTTTTTATTTATTTAAAACTACTACACAATTCAAGAAAAAGTACAAATGGCGGACTCAGTGGCGGATTTGCAGTCCTAGCCGCTCTAGGCCCCAGGCCATGTGCCGCTCCTTTCTCAGCACCCATCATTATTATAGACTAAGATACATAATTCATGAATTAACTTTATTCTCACTTTTAATTTATTCAGAAAATTGTTTAACTAAAAGCTAGCATAGAAAGCTAGTTTATAATATTTTCCGAGGTTTCAGGGATCATTGGACATTTAAATAAAACATTTAAAACGGTTTTAGGTTTTGTTATTAATAAAATAAATGTTTTACAATGTGTTACAAAACTCGTCTGCATTTAAGCGCAGCAAAAATCATTAATTAAATCTTCGTAATCCAATTTGCTTAAAAATCGTGTGTGGCATCAAACTAACCAAAATTTTTGTTTCCGAATAATTTTTGTTCCATTAGCTTTTTTCCCCACTTTTTATTTTTCTTAATCGATTTATTTCATAAGTATTGACAAACGAATTGTTTTCTAGTAGCGTTTTTCCCCAACAGATAATTTTCTAGACGATGTAGTTAATATTCCCACGTGTTGATAGACTGTTTTTTTTCCAGTCGCGTTTTTTACTAGGTATACTTTTTTTTAAATCACACGCATAATGCCATATGCGCAAAACGACACATATCCAAAACCGTTTTTTACCTATTCTACACCAAGGCAGGTCGGTGTAGGTACGACGACGAGCGAAGCGAGGAGAGGTGTTAGGCGAACCGCGACCCTAAAGCGCGCAAGCCGAGTGAGCGAAGCGAGCGTGCCACGGTAGCGGCCGGCGAAGAGCCAGAACCGACTTTGTTCAACTCCTCGCCTAGTTCGAGTGGAGTGAACTGCCACGCGTTTCGCGGGTCATATAAGCCAGTGGATTGGCTACAAAACTTGTTCAACTCACCTGATTCCGGGAGGCGCGATGTTCGCTTCAACTCCGGTTGGTATCTGTCAAGGTTCAGTCAACTGTCAGGTCAAGTCAAGTTCAATCAAGAAGGTCTCCGGGCTGAAGAAGCAGCCGTGGTGTTCCGGGGCAGTATCGCCAACAATCCGCGGCGTCAAATCACCAACTCTTCCGATGTCACCGAAATATCCACACAAAACACTCGGACACCCGTGTGTCTTCAAAGCGAGCGATATTACACAAAACAAGGAAAATGCGTTTCCAAATTATCCAAAAACACTCGTTCCCTTTCGGGTCCGCAACAACGACGTTATCTCCTTTTTGTCCGCCTTGACAAGAAGTGTCACTGTCAAAACCACAGACTCAAAAGAGGCGTACACACGTGAGGAGTTTAAGGGGGCGGGCAGACGGTCGGCCCGAACAATCACCCGCCTCGGAACGGCCTCTAAGCCGGTCCGCTATACTAGGGGAAGTCGCGATAGGGTTGCTACCGCTCGCTTCAGAACCGAGTCCCCAACCATGACCTCGGCAAACCGAGGGGTCCCGTCTTTACCGGGAAACAAATTAACGATGCGCCCCCGGCGCCATCGCAGTGGCGGAAGGTTAGCATCCTTAACTAGCACAAGGTCTCCAACTCTGGGGGGACTGGTTTTGTCAGTCCACTTGAGGCGCTGCTGCAAAACATGCAAATACTCTAATGACCATCTGGTCCAAAAGTTCTGAGCCATTTGTTGCAGCATCTGGTAGCGCGACAAACGACCGGAGGGTACGTCCCGGAGGGGGTGCTCCGGCAACGCTGCAAGTGGCTGACCAATCAAGAAATGGCCTGGAGAGAGCGCTTCCAGGTCATTTGGGTCGGAGCTGAGCGGACACAACGGACGGGAATTGAGGACGGCCTCAATTCTACAAAACAACGTCGCGAGTTCCTCAAAAGTCAATACAGTTTGACCGACTACCCGATACATATGGGCTTTTGCTTGCTTCACGCAAGCCTCCCAGATTCCACCCCAGTGGGGGCAGCCTGGCGGATCGAACGTCCAGGTGATACCCCGACGGGAGAGGTCTGTTCCAATATCAATCTTATTTTCAAATAAAAATTTTACAACATCTTGTAAATAACGGTCGGCACCCTTGTAATTGGTTCCACAATCTGACCGGATCAGAGATGGGAGTCCCCTACGGGATACAAATCTATCCAATGCCGCAATAAAAGCCTCCGTCGTAAGATCACCAACAAGTTCAAGATGAGCAGCCTTGGTCGACAGGCATACGAAAACGCACAAATACGCTTTTACAACCTTCGCATTTCGAAGTCGCGACGTTTTCACTAAAAAAGGTCCCGCAAAATCGGTCCCCACCCTAGAGAAGGTCCTAGCCTCGTTGACCCGATCAGGAGGAAGGTCCCCCATCTGGGGCTGCATCGTGGCTGCCTTGAGCCGAAAGCAAGGCAAGCACCGAAACACGATGCTCCGAATAACCCGTCGGCTGTTCAATATCCAAAAGTCTCGCTGCAAAATGCCCAAGAGTGCATTGCAGCTGGCATGCGAGTTCTTTATGTGGCGGTCAATCACCAACAATTCCACCAGATGCCCCTTCTTAGGCAGCAAAATGGGGTGGCGCACCGAGTACGGCAAGCTAGCGTTGCGGAGCCGTCCTCCAACCCGGAGTGTACCCGACTCGTCAATGAACGGGTTGAGGCGTGCTATCGCCTTCGGTAGCTTAGGACGTCCCTGCCGCAGGGGCTTCAATACGTCCCCAAAGTGTTCTTCCTGCACAACCCTAATCCAATGATGTAGGGCGGCATTCCGCTCTTCTGTGGCGAGAACTCTAACGCGTGACCGGTTGTCAGGGTGGCGACAATGGTGTATAAATCGCTTGACCCAGGCGGTCACTCCAACAAGCTTGTCGAGAGAGCTATACCGTTCTAGCAACCAAGCAGTGTCTGACACTGGAGCGGTCTCGACAAGGTGGACACCCAAGCCAGAGGATGGGGTCCCAATCACACAACTGGCAGGCCAGAGTGTCTCCGGTTCCAACAACCAATCTGGTCTCCACCACAGTGAGTGGGCAACAAGCTCAGGTGCCGTGCAACCCCTGGACGCCACGTCCGCTGGGTTCAGTTCACCTGGCACGTGTCTCCAAACCAAGGCAGTCTCCGAATTCTGGATTTGCGAGACCCGGTTGGCCACAAAGACCTCCAAAGTATGGAATGACGACTGCAGCCAACACAATACAATTTGGCTATCAGTCCATGCGTAGACACTCTCCTCAAGGTTCACGGTGTCCTTCAAGGTAGAGGCCGCTCCAGATAATTCCATTTTTGGGATTGTCAAACGCGTGCGAAGGGGAGCCACCTTGCTCTTCGCCATTACCAAGTGCAAATCGACCGATCCGGCGGAGCTGACCGTCCGCAAGTAAACGGCCGCTGCATACCCTCGCTCGGAGGCGTCGCAAAACCCGTGTAGGGTTACTCGGCATTTCCCGGCCGGCAACAGCTTACGCGGCAGTTCGACCTGATTTATCTCCGGGAGCGTGGAGAAGAAAACCTCCCAATCGCTCAACAAATTTCCGGATAGTGGATCATCCCAACCCAGTTGGACCATCCACAGGCGCTGCATAAATGCCTTCGCCGTGAAGATGACCGGCGCGATCCATCCATTCGGATCGTACGTCCTGGCCACCGTGGACAGCACAAGCCGCTTCGTCCAGACCCTCGGGGAATCCAGTTCCACCCGATAGGTGAACACATCTTGGACTGGTCGATATTGCACGCCTAGGACTGATAACATGTGCGGGCTCTCAACATTTTCGAACAGGTGCGGATCCTGCTGGTGATCCTCGGGGAGGCCGGCCACCACGGCCGGTGAGTTGGACATCCATTTGCGCAATTCATGTCCACCCGTCCGCAAGAGTTCCACCAGCTCATCCCGCAAAACCAAAGCCTCTTCGACACTGTTTGCCCCGGTGCACACGTCATCGACAAATAAGTCCCGTTCCAAAATGGCGGACGCTCGAGGGAACCTCAGTCTCTCTCGAGACGCCAATTCTAACAAAGTTCGAATTGAAATGTACGGACTGCTCTTCAAGCCGTATGTATTCGTATTCAGCTCGTACACCAACATCGGTTCATCAGGGCTCTCACGCCACAAGATCAGCTGATACCGACGATCATCAGGATGGATCACTGTCTGCCGAAACATCATCCGGATGTCGGCGACGAACACCACCTGATGTTTCCTAAAATTTGTGAGGATATCCGTGATATCCTTGTGCAGCTTAGGACCTGCATGCAAACACTGGTTCAATGACACCCCAGTCGAGGTGGACGCGGACCCATCAAAGACCACACGAATCTTGGACTCCGGGGATTTTAGGACCGCGTGGTGCGGCAGGAAGCAGTGCTCCACTGTACTCCAGTCCGTCCGAGCCACCGACATGTGTCCCAAACCCTCGTACTCCCTCATGAAGTCCACATACTTCTGCCGGAAGAGCGCATCTCTTCTCATTCGGCGTTCCATCGAAACCAGCCGCTTCTCAGCCATCTCACGTGACGCTCCAAGAGGAGGTCGGTGGATGAGCAGAGGAAGTCGTGTTATGAACCGACCAGAGCAGAGGCGCCCAGTATTATTTTGGTAAAACCGTTCGCACTCTTCCTGCTCGGGGCTCATACGCGACGCGGTAGGTGGTTCCTCAATCTCCCAGAACCGTTGCACGGCTTCTGAAAGAGCAGTTCCAACCAGACAGCCCTCCTCAGTAGGAGGCGGTGGAGCCGCTAAAACCAAACCCATTACAGCATAGCCAAACACCGTTTCCAGTGTAACCAGTCCGCCAGGCTGTAAGGTACGGTTGCCGCTCAACAGCACCCGCCCAAGAACGTCTGCACCCAGCAACACGTCAATCGGACCAGGTCTGTCAAATCCAGCATCCGCCAGAACTAATCCAGCTGTCAAACTCCGAACCTCTGGAGGCAGCTTCACCTGGGGGAGTCTCCCCACCACTTCATCCAATACTAACGCGGGAGCATTAATCCTCGCGCGTGAAGTGGGACCCGGTCCAAAGGTGAGTAAGGTCTGCCCTACCAGATTTGACACTGTCACATTGCCTACCCCACGTATACTTTCCGGGTGGGGTTTCACAACCAAGCCCAACTGTCGCACCAACCTACTGGATACCATGCAGCCTTGCGCTCCCGTGTCAAGGAGAGAGCGCACGCAGGCTGATCCTCCGCCAGGGCCCCAAACACAAACCGAAGCCGTGGGCAATAACACGGTCTCCAAGGGCGTGGCGGTGGCTGGTGCGTGGGCGGCGTATCCCTAGCAGGGATAACGCGTTGCATCCTGTTCCGCATGGGCGGGCCGCTCGTACCGCTCGAGCGGGTCCCACTCCGGCTGGTACTGCCGTCGCGCCATGCGTGCCGCCTGCGGCCCCTGGTATGTCCTACTCCGGCCGTACACCGAAGGTCCCGACCCCCAGCGGGGTCGCTCCACAAGCGGCGGCGACATCCGTGGCGCCTGCCGGGGTGGAGGCGTTTGCGGGCACCCGCCCGTAAGGACCCCCCGTTGGGGCACGGGTGCGTGCGAAGTAGTCGCGTAGTTTTGGAGGGGGGGGGGAGGGGGGTGTTACCCGACGTCCCCACTTCTCCTCGGCCATGGGCCCCTGGTCAGCCCGCTGCTGACTCCGAACAGGGGAGCATGACCCCTGCGCAGGGGGGGGGGGAGGTGTATCCCCACTGCGGTTCATGCATAAAATGGGGTGGTGCTTCCCACCACAGGACTTACACGCCTGCGGGTGGGCACAATCTCGCACAAAATGTGGGCCCAAGCAAACAAAGCACCATTGCCGCTGCTTAGCAATGTTGCGGCGTCCTACAACCCGCTGCGCAAGAAACTTCGGACACGCTGGCACCCGATGGCCAGGGTTCTTGCAGCATAGGCAGACTTCAGGGTCCAATGCACTGGTATTATATTGGTGAGGACCCGCTGGTTGTGGGGCCGATTTGCCCCACCCTCCCCTTTGAGGTGCAACTCTCCCCTGGGCCCGCTGGGCCCCAGGAGGCCTCGGGGGTGGAGGTAGATCCGAGGTGTCGGCCCGTCGACACTCAAGTTCCAATTGGTCGATAAGATTGGTGAAGGTCGGCAGATGCTGAGCACTTTCACCACCATACCGGTGCTCAAACCTCAGGCCCGTACATCAGCCGGCAGCCGGTTCAACAAAAAATTCAACAGTATGTAGGACCACTGGTCCACCGGCAAACCAAGGTTCTCTAACCCTTTGGTCGCTGTCAAAACAGGATTCAGCATTTTCAGCCGGATGTCTGAAGCCTGAGCGATCCGAGGGATATTCCAGATCTTAGTCATAAGAGTATCCGCAAGTCGCCGCACGTTCTGGTATCGGTCCCTCAGCAACGTGCGCGCGATTTCATAATTGTCGTCGGTGACCGACAAATGCGCGATCAAGTCGCGCGGCTCCCCGACGAGAGCAGACATCAGCTGCGCCAACTTCAACGCCGCTGGCAGGTCCGTCCGGGCATGCACCAAGCTATCAAAGAGGTCGATGAAGCTGGTCCACTCGTCCAGGTCTCCTCGGAAGACCGGCATCTGTATGGCTGGCAAGCGCGCTGCCAACCCTGGGTTATAGATAACTGCGTGTTTCGGAACGTCCCGGGCCGCACCATTCCGAACCCGCAGTATCTTAGAAGCCCTCTCGACAATCCTGTCCCCAAAATCCATACATTGCTCAAAGTCCCGCTCCACCTGCTCGGTCTCCGGGGTCGTCCGGCCGGGCTCCGCTAGGTAGAGTTCAACCTGGAACTCCACAGCCTTAAGACGGTCTGACACCTCCTCGTACCGGGTCAACAAAGCCTCCTCCCGGTCATTTCTGTCAACCAAAGCTGCTGCAGATGAAAACCAACGCAGTGCAGACTGGATCTTAGCCTTAGGTGTAGATCCCATTTTAAATTAATTTCCAACAATACCAGAGAAAATTAAAATTAATTTAATTAATGTGGAAATTCCAATCTCTTGGTCACCCTAGTGAATCAAAACCAAATATCAACTCAATTACAGGAATGCCTTACAATAACAACCAATATAGATTCTCAAAACGCAGTGGAAGCTCAAATTATAATCTATAATTGGCTAGTTACATGACTTCTAATAATCTAGCTTACAACTAATATTTATGTTAGCCTTATATTTTTAGCAACCTTGGCCGCTTATAGCAAACTGAATAAAACAAATGCCTTATTACCAAACAACAAGCTATGAAAGGCTTTCCAAATTACAATCAATCAAATATGTGGCTTTAATTTGCCTTCAACTATTCTCCAAATTAAATTGTACCAAACACTGGTAATCACCTTCCGGAGGTTGTAATCTCACTAATTTGCACTGCAAGTACAATAATTTCGTGAAATCTACAGTACAAAACACTTGCAGTGCCACAAAATAGAGGTTTTAAATACTTGTAGCTAAATTTGGTTTTAACAAATAACCTCAAAATACCCTTTTTTTACCCAAAAGGAAAAAACTATCAAAATTCGCGTTTTTTCTTTGTGAGTAACCACGCTCTGGGTACCAAAAATTGTTCAACTCCTCGCCTAGTTCGAGTGGAGTGAACTGCCACGCGTTTCGCGGGTCATATAAGCCAGTGGATTGGCTACAAAACTTGTTCAACTCACCTGATTCCGGGAGGCGCGATGTTCGCTTCAACTCCGGTTGGTATCTGTCAAGGTTCAGTCAACTGTCAGGTCAAGTCAAGTTCAATCAAGAAGGTCTCCGGGCTGAAGAAGCAGCCGTGGTGTTCCGGGGCAGTATCGCCAACAATCCGCGGCGTCAAATCACCAACTCTTCCGATGTCACCGAAATATCCACACAAAACACTCGGACACCCGTGTGTCTTCAAAGCGAGCGATATTACACAAAACAAGGAAAATGCGTTTCCAAATTATCCAAAAACACTCGTTCCCTTTCGGGTCCGCAACAACGAGGTTATCTCCTTTTTGTCCGCCTTGACAAGAAGTGTCACTGTCAAAACCACAGACTCAAAAGAGGCGTACACACGTGAGGAGTTTAAGGGGGCGGGCAGACGGTCGGCCCGAACAGACTTTACACGAAAAAAAATCCGTAAAGTCAGTTCTGGCGCTTCGCCTGCCGCTGCCGCGGATTTTGGATTGAGAACTGGTTCTACAGGTAAAATAATTACACGAGGATAATACGAACTAGGAGACAAAATGCATGGTAAAGAAAGAAGGCGTCTAGCAACAAAAACGAATAGAAATTAATGCGTCCGAAGAAATAAATTACTGGTAACCGTAACACAACCGCATAGGTAAATAAAAAATTGGGGAATAAGCTAATGGAACAAAAAATATTCGGAAACAAAAATTTGGCACGATTTGCCGCCCTTAATATCTGGCTGCCCTAGGCCCGGGCCTACTGGGCCTTAGGGCAAATCCGCCACTGGGCGGACTTAATACCATATGGCATTCTCTACGAGTCAACCATTGGGCTGAACAGAAACATTCAATATTTATATGCAAATTTTCTACGATATGTTAGGATGGGTATTCATCATGATCATAATAGATGAACGCCTTTTAAAGAGACAACGTTCTCATAAAACCTGCTAATAATGCATAGACGTATAGGGCAAATTTTCAAAAATTAGCTGTAAAATATAGTAGTCCTTGGAACTAAAATCCATCACGGTTAATTTCTTGAGATCCCTTTCGTTGGCATTTTTTTTTAGACTATTATAGTTTCGCATAATTGATTTGGCTTAATTTGTATTGGCATAATAGTATTGCCGCATAGTAGTACTACTACTAGTACTACTACTTTGTTTGGCATATTACGCTATTAGTATAATTTTAAAAAATAACTTTGCTCTCTTGTTGCACAAATAACTACAAATGCATCACTGTAGAAAGATTGTTGTGAAAGAAGATATTTATTGCAACACTTTAGAAAGACGACGATGATGATGATGACGATGATGACGACGATGATGATGAAATGATGATGATGATGAATTTTATATTTTTTCTCACCCGTTGAACGATGCCGCTTAGAGGAGCGGCGTCGAAACTAATCAAAATACGTTAATCTAAACTAAAACATCGCCCTTTACTTTTTTCACTATATTCATTGAGATGATTATAATAAGATAAAGGTTTTTTATAGAAAAGATCCTCCCACGTAACTACATTATTATATAAAATAAATTATTGAAAAGTTTCCTAAACATACACTCTCTAAAAGGCACTCTTTGCGGTCCGACTGTTGTTTTAAGATTATGGTAATTTAATATAAACGATAGCCATGAGAAACGAGACTATTCAAAGACTAACTGGGATGTTTGAAACCCAAAAATTCAATATTTTGATACCACCTCCAACTAAAAGTAGGTAGAGCCTTTTTGCCCGACTACGGCAGAGCCGAAAGGAAGGGATATTTTAGGAGTCTATTATGTTTGTATTGGTATTAGTATTGGCATTTAACAGCATGATGACGTAGGCTTGTGTCAGTCACGTGGTTCGCGAGTCTCCGAAGAGAGTACCTGTGTTGTTATACCATGCTTTGTACCTTCTGTCAAACATAATATTTATTTTTCTTCGGTTCCGGCCAAACAAACTTCTTTTTTACAAGCTTTATATTAACTTAAATTGTTCGTATGTAAGTATAAAAGTATGTATGTAAGTAAGTTGTCCGTCAAATCTTGCAAGTTAAATTTGACCCACTTCCCGGTGACCGATTGAGCTGAAATTTTGGGTATAAGTATAGTTTGGATGACTCAATATTATGGTACCATCGAGCTGATCTGATGATGGAGACAGAAGATGGCCATAGGAACTCCGTAATAAAACCACATAACCCCATCGAGTTTGGGCTCGTTAGAGTCGTCTCAATGAGCAGTTGATGATGGTATACAGAAAAGTACAGTCGGCAATAAAAGCTTGTACCAAAAATGAAATTTTTGACAGAAACTTATTATTTTACACTCCTGGATATTGGCCTCTGCGTAGTAACTCGATAAATTTAAATAAATTGTGTTTCGTCCCGTCCTTCCTCTTCTTAATACGGATGTGCCATGCCTCAACTGTGTTGTTAGTTCTGTGCCTTTTGTTACACAACTTATATCGGGCTTGTGCAGACCTAGACAGCCATTCTTTTACAAAATATTTTTCTGAATTTTCGATTGCCGTTTCCTTTTCTAAATTCCAATTGACTATTGCATTCCAGATTCCAGCCTTAATTTCTGAATTCAGAAATCAAATTCTGCGGCAACAGGGGTAAATTAGAAGTAAATACGAGTAGCTTCTTTCCTTCCCTAGTATCCCAAAGGTTAATTTACTACGCCTTCCTCCATAAAGCCCTTTCAAAGTGGAAAAAGGGGTTCGGTACTGAAGGCCTTACTTGCATTCCTCCTTGGCAGTAAAAACATCCCATAGACCAGCGGATTAACAAAAATTTGTTTTTACATAATTAATCTTACAGGACAAAAAACGCATATTAATTTAACAGCTTCGATCTTATTCCTCTAAAATTTTGGCTATGTCTATTAACTTAAGAATTTAGAGATATTGTCGTGGATTTTTAAAACTATTCACTATTGCAAAAATACCATACGATAAACCATACCACACCATACCATACCATATTGCCATACGATAAATAAATAAATAATTGCAAAAATAATAAGCTAATTCTGGTTTGGCAAAGTCGCAACTAAAAAAAGCTTTAAGAAACTTAACAGCATAAAGCGTCATACACGTCATAATCGACCGAGCGAGCGAAGCGAGCGAAGCGTCTAAGCTTCAGCTTGGACGAAAAATCGTTTTTCCTCATGTCCGGATGTTTGGATTTCCCCCTGTTCTCGCCTAGAGCTCACATTTCTCAACCGATTCTCATGAAATTTTGTGAGTAGGTTCGGTAAATATACAGATTTATTTTGCTGAGTCAGTTTTTCGAAATTTTGAAAAATGGCGGAGACATGGGTTGAAAACGTAAAAAAATACAAGAAAGGGGTCAGCGTTGACTACTGACTTGGTACAAATTATATGTTCTGTCCACTGTTTATTGAACTCCGATGTCGATGCCTTAGAGCACACTCGTACTAAATTTTCGGAAAAAGTCGTTGCAATTAGTACCTATGTAAGTGCACAAAATCTGAGGTTGAATTTTCAACGATGCAGGGCACGAATGGACATGAACAGCTATGTTCCGACAATTTATTATCTCCCATTGATATCTTAGGCAAGGTATTGCTACGTGTAAGGGCAGATGAGTAAAATTAAACCACTATTTAATAAATTAGCATTTATTCCTACTGCCACTTAACGCCGCGAGCACACGAGTAAGGTCGCAAGGGTCTGGGTATTAAGCCGTCTGATTTTAGCTCCCGGTACTGAAGGGGTATTGCCGCCACCACGCTAGTACTCCCCTGGTTCTTGGGGTGGCCGCTGCAGGAGGATGAGCTGAGGGACGTCAGCTAGGGTCAGCGTCAGCGTGCGGTCGGCGGACTTGGCCTTAATCCGTTACCCTGGAATTTACGTTTGACGTGTGAGGAAATTTGCAGTAACGTCTCCGATGACTATGACGGCACGGCAGCATTAAGCAGAAGCACAGGAAGCAGTACTGCGTGATGGTGAAGATGATGGCTTGGTGATGTGCGGGTGTCAC
Source organism: Epinotia ramella (assembly GCA_947578815.1). Lineage (NCBI taxonomy): Eukaryota > Metazoa > Arthropoda > Insecta > Lepidoptera > Tortricidae > Epinotia > Epinotia ramella. The sequence continues at coordinate 13,619,177 of OX388213.1, read as the reverse complement.
AGTCAGAGCGGAGTTTACATGGTGAAATGGAAAAAAAATTAACTAAATTATGGAGCTTGTTTTGAAATCACAAAATAATGCTATAGCATGCACTGCAAAATGGCTGTGATGCATATAATTTAGGCGTGGATCTAAGCGGCAAGCAACAGAATAACAAAGAACATCTTAACATAAAAAAAACCGTTAGACACACCATTTGAAAATACCTGCCTTTAAAAAGCGTAATAAACGTTTAACACTTACCCAATGGGTTAAATCACTGGCACATAACTTATGTGTACTAAAATAAACACACGGGCGAGCAGGAGCCCGAAAACTGTAATTATAATTCTCGCCGGCTACGTGCGAAGTCGCTGCGCTTAGGCAAACGAACGTGCGCCGGCGTCGAAAGCAAATTATGTCTGCCGCGGGGCGGCCGCGCTAAGACGAGCGCGGTTGCGGGGCGCGCGGCAGGAGGGTGCCGCCGTCGGCAGACCGCGAACAAAGGCGATAGCATTCCAGTACAGTCGTCGCGGAAATAATGCAACAACTACGATTCTTAATTAATATGAATCTATAGTAGCAAGTTGTTATAGTATTTAGGTAGTTGTAAGTGTTAGGTAAGTGTTAATAAGTAAGATTTTAGTTTTTTGTGTAAAAATAATGATATGTATTTAGTGTAACCTAGGTTACGTAACGCTTTTACGTTACAATACCCCGGCGCGTCGTGTAAGGATTTTAATTCACTTGACTGAATTAAAATCCGCGTAGTTCAGTACCTGATGATCCACTGTCATAATTCTTCATTCATACCTCACGCTTACATAAATACATCAGCAACTATTTGCTAAGACGATCTAACAAAAAAAATTACTGACGCTAAATTACAGAAAATAAGATTAGGTACTCGTTACAAGAACTAGATACCCTACAAGTACTGTTTGTTGAATCTGTTGTGACGCGCAATCGGCATTATACACAATATCAAATTTTCTGTAAGGTGTGACCAACTGGAAAATAAAATAAAATAAAAACTACTTATTGAGACCAACCAATTTGAGGTCCTTAATGTGCCAGGTACCTAAATCTTTCCCAGATAAGTCCTGTAGCACGTAAACTAAAGAAGACTTCTTGTCTACAACCGTAGCTTTAATAAATTTAGGTGCCAGCTTTTTCGTGAATTGTTTGCCCTTGTCACTTAAAAAGTAAGCGCGCTTCATAACTATATCACCAATATTGAACTCAGCTGGTTTACGTCTAAGGTTATAGTGAGACGTGTTCTTTTCATGAGCAATCCACAATTTCCTTTCTACGTCATCGAAAATCGCCGACAAACAGCCTAAGTTCTCAGCATAGATGTCACGTGGTAGGAATAACACTTCCTTTCCGAACTCGGTATCCGTATAGTGCGTTCCACAAGGCACCAGCTCCCTACCGTAAACTAAGAACGCAGGTGTAAAACCTGTGGCTTCACTGACCGAGCTATTGATCGCAAATTGAACTCGCGGAATGAACACGTCCCATGATCTATGATCATCGTCTACAAAGGTGGAGATACAAGAGATAATAGTACGGTTGAATCTTTCGACTAAATTAATCTGCGGACTGTACTTAGGAGTATAATAAACGTTAGGGACGTTGAAAAACTTAAATAGGTTGCTCAAGACCTTGCCTGTAAATTGAGTACCGTTGTCCATCAAGATTGTTTGTGGTACGCCATGTACCAAGAAAACCGATTCTGATAAAATCTGCGCTATAACCTCTGCAGTAGCTTTTTTAATAGGGAAGATCAAGCAATATTTGGAGAAGCAACATGTGACGACAAAAATGTAGTTGTTCCTTTTCCTAGTAGTTGGCAAAGGACCCATCAAATCGATAGAGATCATTTGGAACGGACGTGAGCATTGTTTCGGTCTCCCCATTTCCCCTAAGGTTTGATGGTTTTGAGCCTTATACGATAAACACTTATCGCATGTTCCAATAAACTCAACGACGTCCTGGTACATGCCTGGCCAGTAAAATCGTAAAGTAAGTCTACGGTATGTTTTAAAAATTCCCAAGTGCCCTGCAGTAGGTTCAGAATGATTTTCGTAAAGCGCCTTTTCACGTAACTCGGCGGGAACAACCAATTTCCACGAAAATTCTGATGTAAGCTCATGCTTGTTTTTGGACAATCGGTACAGGCAGCCATTTTTAATTGTGAAGTTCGGGAAATTAATTGAGTTATAGAGACAACCATTATAAATGTTGGTGTACCATGTGTCCTTTGAGTTAAGGTGTGCGTTTGTAGTACTTATGGCACTAACTGGTATTCGCGACAAGGCGTCCGGGATGACATTATCAGCGCCTCGGCGGTGCTTAATGATGAAGTTAAACCCAGACAAGCGTACGCCCCAACGAGCCAGTCTACCGGTTGGGTTGCTAATAGACAAGAACCATTTAAGAGCGCTATGATCTGTGTATACTGTAAAGGGCTGCCCGTTCTCTATGTAGCAACGCCAATATTCTAAAGCGGCAACAACAGCTAAGGCCTCGCGTTCCGTAATACTGTAATTTTTCTCTGCTGGCGACAGGCTTTTCGACATATACGCAATAGGATGCTCCTTATCGTCAATTATCTGTGTAAGCATAGCACCTACCCCATAATTGCTGGCATCTGTGTGTACCTGGAATGGTCTTGTGTAATCAGGACAACAGAGGACAGGAGCGGAAACTAAACGCTCTTTGAGCTCCTGGAACGCAGATTCGGCTTCAGGGTTCCACTTAAATGGTGGTGTACCTTTCTTAGAAGAAGTTAATTTGTTTAAGGGACCAGCGATGGTACTGAAATTAGGGACAAAACGTCTATACCAGGTCGCAGTTCCCAGGAATCGTTTCACGTCTTTGCGACTAGTAGGCGTGGGGTAGTTTAGAATTGCCTCAACCTTCGCGGGATCAGTGCGCAAACCAGAACCGTCGACTACATAACCGAGATACTTCAGCTGGTTACTGAAAAAACGGCACTTATCTAGATTTACCGTTAGATTCGCACGCTTAAGCTTATCCAAAACGCGTAGAAGTAAGGATACGTGGCTATTAAAATCCTTCGAGACGATGATAATGTCATCCAGATACGCAAACACTTTAAGATCGAACTCTGAGAACAACTGGTCCACTAATCTTTGCTGAGTAGCAGGAGCGTTGGTCAGGCCGAACGCAGTTCGCTTAAAATGATAGGTACCCCTGGATCCCACGTAAAACGAAGTCTTCTGCCTATCCTCTGGAGCAATCTTGATTTGCCAGAAGGCTTTGGACAAGTCGATGCTGGAGAGATAGCGAGCATCTCTGAGGTTGTCCAAAATCTCGGAAATATTTGGCAGGTTGTAAGCGTCGCGTTTGGTTACGGAGTTTAACTTACGGCTGTCTAAACAAAAACGAGGCTGTCCATTTTTTTTGGTGACAAGCAAGACAGGTGAGGACCAAGCGCTTTCAGAAGGCTCAATCACGTCGAGTGCAAGCATCTCGTCCACCTGTTCGACCAAGATGAGCTGTTTCTCGGGAGATAAACGGTAGTAGCGTTGGCGAATTGGAGGCGAATCTCCTGTATCGATGCGATGCGTAATTAAATCAGTTACACCTAGGCCTTTTCGTTGGTAAGAAATATCCTCAAACTGTTTAACCACGTTATCGGCTACTTGTTTTTCGCTCGCGTTCAACTTGTCGTAACCCTGAATGAACAGTGTCTGATCAGACATACTGGCGTTATTGACAGCTGTCTCCTTGTCGCTCAAAACAATGCTATTAAGGTACTTCGGGCAGATGCCAAATACACGCCAGAAATCAACGCCTAAAATTAAATTATTCTGAATTCCTGGCACGATAAAAGCTCTCAAAATGTGAAATTTGCTATCAAACTGCAATGGAAGCTCAATGTAACCTTCACTTTGTAGCGTTTGACCTCCAGCTGCAGTAACAGAGATGAAATTCCCCTTAATTACTTTCAGACCCCTATCAACAAGTACTGAATGAGCGCCATTGCCAATAATGGTCACTGCCGATCCCGAGTCCAATAACCCTGACATTTTAATTCCATATATTTCTACAGATACATAAGGCCTGTTATCATGATCATATGTTTCCTTCAGAATTGTGTCAATTTTATAACTTTTAAAAAATAAATTCACTGTGCGTAGCCAATCTTGCCACTCCTCATTAACAAACTTTACTACGCTAGCACTATCGACACAATTCTGAGTAATCAGTTTTTTGAACCCTGTTTCTTGGTCTTGTTGCAATCAGGACAATCAGGTGTCTTTACATTTTGACGGCCACAAACAAAACAAACAATCACATCTTTGTTTGCCGTGCACTGTCTCAAGTTATGTGTATCCACCCGACATCTTGGACAAAAACGTGTCTTCGATGCGGAAGAATCGATAGAATGTACATAGTTTGGCTTAGAACTATTATTGTGAGAACTGTTATTATAGCCATGTGAGTGTGTCTTGTTATAGTTATTGTGTTGTGTATATTTGTTGTAATTAAATCTATTACCATTATTGTTGAGATTGGTGTTATTATTCAAGCTAGGTAAACTTGGTCGTTGCTTGGAAGAGCCACCAGCATATGCAAACTCTGGTGCCAAAGTATCTGTAGTCGGTCGTGGAGGTTCTTTGAATTGAGAAAGACGCGACTGTATATTTTCGTAGTTGCGGCATAAGTTTTTTAATTGATCCATGCTATTCACCTCAGAAACGGAAGATAAAGTGCTCGCGTAACAAGGTCGAATGTTATGCACAAGAATCTCAAGCTTATCATCTTCCGACAAAGGCCTGGACAGACGAGAAAATAAACCTGACATTACCGACATATATATGACAATATTTTCCGTTTCTCCTTGCGTGCGAGACCTGATTTCGGAGAGCAGTCTGTAGTCAAAGTCTGCCTGTCCGAAATCTTGCCTCAGAAGCACTACCAAATCATCCCAACTTGCTACTCGTTCCCTGACGCTTCGGAACCAATGAATGGCATCGCCCGTGAAAATTTCGGTGGCATTATGGAGTATCTTACTGCTCGACATATTCTTTGCCGCACAAAACTCAGTAACGCGTTGTATGAACGCTCGCACGCAGGTCTTGCCATCATACCTCAGCTTGGATAAGCTGTTTGCGGTGCCGCCCTCGCACGTAACCGTGATGTTAAGAGGTGTTGAAGATGTGCTAGGGAAAGCTTGAGGATCATTGCTAGTAGATGCTAGCGGGTCGACAACGTTAGCCTCCGTAAGCAAACCAACACGCTCGGAGCAATTTTTAAATGAACAGACACACTTATCGTAGGCCTCCTTCTGTTCGTCGTCCTCGCAGCTGATTCGATTAAGTCGATAGTACATGTGGTTCATGAGATTTTGTGCTCGAAGCAAGGTGTTCTTATCCAAAGGTTTGCATTGTAAATAAGTATTAACCTTCTCGAGCACATCCTCAACGCCGTCTATGTCGTCCTGTGCATCAAAAGGACTAAGGAGAATATCCTCAGAAGGGAATAAAGGACCACACTTCGCAATCTGCTTCCGTAGTTCCTGAACTGTAGAAGCGGGGGTTTCGCCCCGAATAGCCACCTCATACTCTAGCTCTGACTTTTGCAGAGACATGAATTTTATTGCCCGAGACATGGCAAGTAATAAACTGTTGGGTAAGTGTTAAACCGTTCAAAGAAAAACAATTAAAAAAAACAATAAATAATACTCCGTCTGTTACAATGTAAATTAAATCTTCGAACGTTTTTTGGTTGTTCTTCTTATAGCAAAAAAAAAACTTTGCAAATTAAAAACCAAAGCAAAAATAAAACAATCACAAAAACAAAACAAAAAAAAAGCGTTTTTTATGCAACTAAAAGGTACGGCTTCCAAGCACACCAAATAAATAACACTAATAAAACAGCAAAAATATTTTTTTTTTACGAATCAAAAAAATAATACAATTTAATGCGGCCAACTGTACCAGTGAGCGTGGTAAATACACAGCCTTCTTACGAACGTCGTTTAAATAAAATCAAAATGACAGTAATTAAAATACAATAATGTGTCCAACTGTACACGACACAATCCAACTTAGACTACTGATATCGAACAACAACAAAAAGTAAGGAGCACCGTACACTTCAGTTGCTGGCAACCAAAACTAAACTGAAAAAAAAACGTTTCACAAAATAAAAAAACACAAAACCCAACACAAACACACAAACACAACTACCCACCCGGGAGCAAAATCAGACCTTATAAAAAAAAAACCACGGTAAGGGCGCCAGTGCTACGTGTAAGGGCAGATGAGTAAAATTAAACCACTATTTAATAAATTAGCATTTATTCCTACTGCCACTTAACGCCGCGAGCACACGAGTAAGGTCGCAAGGGTCTGGGTATTAAGCCGTCTGATTTTAGCTCCCGGTACTGAAGGGGTATTGCCGCCACCACGCTAGTACTCCCCTGGTTCTTGGGGTGGCCGCTGCAGGAGGATGAGCTGAGGGACGTCAGCTAGGGTCAGCGTCAGCGTGCGGTCGGCGGACTTGGCCTTAATCCGTTACCCTGGAATTTACGTTTGACGTGTGAGGAAATTTGCAGTAACGTCTCCGATGACTATGACGGCACGGCAGCATTAAGCAGAAGCACAGGAAGCAGTACTGCGTGATGGTGAAGATGATGGCTTGGTGATGTGCGGGTGTCACAGTCAGAGCGGAGTTTACATGGTGAAATGGAAAAAAAATTAACTAAATTATGGAGCTTGTTTTGAAATCACAAAATAATGCTATAGCATGCACTGCAAAATGGCTGTGATGCATATAATTTAGGCGTGGATCTAAGCGGCAAGCAACAGAATAACAAAGAACATCTTAACATAAAAAAAACCGTTAGACACACCATTTGAAAATACCTGCCTTTAAAAAGCGTAATAAACGTTTAACACTTACCCAATGGGTTAAATCACTGGCACATAACTTATGTGTACTAAAATAAACACACGGGCGAGCAGGAGCCCGAAAACTGTAATTATAATTCTCGCCGGCTACGTGCGAAGTCGCTGCGCTTAGGCAAACGAACGTGCGCCGGCGTCGAAAGCAAATTATGTCTGCCGCGGGGCGGCCGCGCTAAGACGAGCGCGGTTGCGGGGCGCGCGGCAGGAGGGTGCCGCCGTCGGCAGACCGCGAACAAAGGCGATAGCATTCCAGTACAGTCGTCGCGGAAATAATGCAACAACTACGATTCTTAATTAATATGAATCTATAGTAGCAAGTTGTTATAGTATTTAGGTAGTTGTAAGTGTTAGGTAAGTGTTAATAAGTAAGATTTTAGTTTTTTGTGTAAAAATAATGATATGTATTTAGTGTAACCTAGGTTACGTAACGCTTTTACGTTACAGTATTCAATGTAGAAAAATGTGATTTAGCGGATGAAATTACCAAATCCTATGGAGATGGTACATTACAGAATGAGGCTTTGATGGCCTTACTTTTACCACTCAAGGGATGACGGTGGGCGTCTGGAAACGGGACGGGGAGTATTTTCTCTTCGATTCCCATTCTGTGGATGCAAATCACCGGCTAATAGATTACCAGTCAGGGGCCGTATATTTGTATAAAACCGCGTCAGTTGAACAGCTCGCTACCTTGCTGTGCAGAATTTACACCACCATGTAGGTCCTAACTGGCTTCAAATGGTCAGAGTTTTTGGAGACGCAAGGTATGTTGGTGGAAGCACCATTCACTCAGCCTTGCATCTAGGCATTGAGAAACAATTTCGAAAAATGGGAGACGAGAACCTCCATTTCATTATAATTGATGAAATGAGTATGGTTGGCTGCTCACTATTAAAAAAAAAAAATTGAGATGCAGGGAAGCGAAACCCTTATTTTCCCATTTGCCTTTTGCAAATATTACACTGTTTCTGTTGGGTGACATAAAGCAATTGCCACCCCTAACCTATTATGGTGCTTGATCGCCCGGTTTATGGAACCGGTTTTTCCAGCATGCTAATAGGGACAGCTACTTTACAGGGAAATTACCTCATGTTTAATTTTGTCGACTTCTTACCGGCAAGGAAGTGCAGACCAGGCACATTTTAGGGACATTCTGGATCGCTTGAGCGTTGGAAACTCAACTAAACGTGATTGGGAAACCTTAATGTCACGAGGAAAGAGTAGAATATGTAACATGGAACAACGGCTTTATTCCGATGCAATGAGGCTGTACCCGGAAAATAGGAATGTAAGTTCGTATAATATTGCCAAACTAAAGGAGACATTGAAGACTTTCACAGACCCACGGCTAAGGTGACGGCTGATCACAATAACAAAGAAGCTGCACAGGCATGTGCAGATCAACAAGCACAAGGGTTAGAGAAAACTCTCTACCTCTGTGTTGGCAGCCGGGTCATGCTTAAAAGGCGGTTAAGAAAGGTTTAGTAAATGGTTCCGTTAGCACTGTAACCATTTGGTGTATCCACCTTATCGTGCACCACCCGCTGATCGCCCTTTGGTAGTAATGGTCAGATTTGACAACTACAATGGCCCAACCATAATGGGTTCAGTGCCTTGGGTCTAGAGAACTTGCTGTGGCTTGCTCATATGTTGCATTTTCACGGGTTCAAAGACTGACAGACTTAATTCTGGAACCCTTTAATCTTGATCGTTTAACCAGAATCAGGGCCATGAAACTTCTTTTTCTACGAATTGAAGAGGAAAGGAGACTAAGCAGATTGGCGGAACAAACCGAGACTATTGACCGAAGCCGGTCCGTTCCAGCTTGGCCCAAAATCCATCTTTCGTATGTTTCGATGTCCGAATGTCGCAGTTCTCGCCTACAGGCTGCAGTTCTCCACCGATTTTCGTGAAATTTTGTAAGCAGGTTCAATAATTTATAGGTACAATTATTTCTTTTTGTCATATCAATTTTGTTTTTGAAGTGAAAACTTCTTAAGCGGCGCTGAGCACTTTTTGGGATGGGGAAAAATTGTTAAATATGCCACAGAGTTTTGTGACGTCAGATGTGAAGGAGGTCACTTTTTGCTGCTAGCCGATTCGACTTCATTAAAAACTGAACGCTATTCGTAAGAGTATAAAGCCGTTAAACACTTTTTGCAATAGCATATTCTGCAAATAAATTTGTAATAATACCAACGCATCCTTCACCGTTTTGCTATTGAGAAAATTCGAATGGGCTCTGTCGCGTATTTAACAATTTTTCCCCACCCCAAAAAGTGCTCAGCGCCGCTAAAGAAGTTTTCACTTCAAAAAACAAATAAACGTAACAATTGTATTTTTGGTAGGTTAGGTTATGGTTATCTAATGTCCCTTATTTTTATACACAAAAAATGTTCCGGCCATATGATTTTTAGTTTTTTAATGATTGTCTGTCGTTTAATTTCATAATTTTAACGATAAACACAAAAATAGTGGGAAATCTCGCCTCACCCCGTAGCAGAGTTAGAGGGGATAGCAATGGGGTGAGCTGGGAAAATTTATGGGGAAAAACTTTCGGACTGAATTTCGGATTAGTTTGCCTCGATCCGCGTTCCGTCTCACCTTCGATCATATTTATCGATCCTCTTCCGCATGATTGCTCCCCACAACCCTTATTCCACTCCAGGCCACATATCTTTCACCTCTCACTTCTAGAGACTCGTTTTTGGAAGTGAAAACTTCTTTAGCGGCGCTGAGCACTTTTTGGGATGGGGAAAAATTGTTAAACTCGCGACAGATTTTTGTGACGTCAGGTGTGAGACTCTCTCACCATGAGAGATTCGGGACGAGGCTTGGGGGCGGGGGCGGAAACGTACGGGCAGGGGTGGGGCGAGGCGCGTTAGAACCCTATCGCTCGCTCGGCCCCGGGCCGCCAGTCAGTCGAGGGCCGGCGACCGCGCGCGCGAGCACACGTGCGCCGTGCTGTGATCCGCCGCCGCTGCCGACTTGAACGCGACGAACCGCGCGTATCTATTTTTAACCCCCGACGCAAAGAAAGGGGTGTTATAAGTTTAACGCGTCTGTGTATCTGTCTGTGGTATCGTAGCTCCCAAACGGATTTGCAAAATTAAAATTATTCAAGTTTTCACTTCTACCGGCACTCCCAGAGTGCAAGCCGGTCTTTTTTTTGTTATAATATGGCTAGTCCGTTTTGCCGCAAGATAAGAATGAGCAACCTGAGCCAGAAAATCAAAGTAGCAACTGAAAATATTCGCGTCCCATCTGCCCCCTTAGTTTTACGGTATATGCAAAAATAATGGAACATGAGAATAAAGTTTACAGATACATATTATCGAAGTTTAGAGCAACCGCTAATGGCGCTAACTTTTATAATTATACATCAATACCTACCTCATTACCTATCTTCGTTCCGCTTTACAAAATGCCTACGCAATTGATATGCATTTCTTTTCGAAGTTTTAATAGCAAATACCTACAGGGAAAACCGGGAATTATTAAACATTACAAAGGTTTTTTATTAGTAGCACGTCTTAGATACGAATACAAAACAATAGGCAAGTCTAGACATTTGCGTCATTCCACGTGGAAAAGTGAGACCTAATAAACAAAATAATCAAGTTAACGAGTGCCACGGTTTGCTATTTACGTATCCAGTAAATAAGTACACAATGAGGGTATCAGAAATCACTGAGTGGTGAATGGGAGTAATGATTATGATTGCCAATATTACCCTTCGAGAATTCGACGCGACATCGCCCCTGCTGCGCGCCGCAAGGCCCGCAAGTTACCTACTTGCTGGTATATCAGACTAAATGTATTGGATTGAAATCAAAATTATTCAGCACCCTACGTTTGTGCGCATGCGACTAATTTTTTGATTTAAATCATATAAGTCTAGAGAGATAGACCCTGATTTTTTACTAAGGAGCCTACCTACAGTACAGAAAACTGGACTGGTCTGCCCACCATACATTTTGACCACATACAAGCCCAATTAGGCGACGGAATTCAGCCGCCGAATTCCGCTGGGCTGATTCCGCTCGCACCCGCAGCTGCTGCGTTTCATCAAATAGGTGAGTGTGGCTCATATTTTCCGAAAATATTTTTTTCTTCGTTCTAATTATTCCGTTCCCATAATTTCTTGGTGTAATTTTTCTCCAGTCCCCTATTTTCTTGGTGGCAATACGGGTGTAGACCTGGAAATTATTATTACTCCAAAAGAAAGAAGGCAAAAAAATATGCCTAGTGACGAAAATCCCATTCAGATATCTCAAAGAATTACGAAGCTACAACCGTTTTAATGTTTCTTGTTAGAGAGAGAAAACGCAAACGGTGTGTGACGTCACATTACAGGATGTTGCCGGCAGGCCGCGTCGACGGCGGCGGGCGGCGCCGACCACGATGCGGCGAGGCACGTTGCCGTCTTCTATGACGTCACATTCTTCCAGCATCATCGTTTCATATGAAGTTGCATTTTGCGAAAAAAGGGACAGACATACCCCTTCTTAAAACTTTGGACACTTATAACTTCGTGATTATTTAACCTTTTGCGTTGATTTTTTCTCCATTTGACTACATTTTTTATCCTTTTTAAATATGACATTATTGATTATTTTATTTAGTGTCTACGCTCCTATTATTCCGTTCCCATAATTTCCCGGTGTCATTTTTCTCCAGTCCCCTATTTTCTTGGTGGTAACTATAATTATTCCGTTTCCATATTTTCCCAGTGCCTTTTTTTCCCAATATTTTATTTTCCATGGGAATTTTATTCCGTTCCCATAATTTCCCAGTGCCCATAGATATTATTCAAATGGTATACTAATAATATCTGGTTACCTCTACTTTATTAATACTAGTTCATAGTAGCTTCAGACAGACTTAGAGTCGGTTCTGTAGGGTCGCAGTACACCTTAACACTACTCCTCGCTTCGCTCGTCGTCGTACCTAACGGAGACCTGCCTTAGGGTAGAATATAATAGGTAGACTACACAGCCCGCAGCGCCGGAGCTAACGCATGAGTAAATTACGTTTAGAACACGTTACGTTTACGTTTAGTGAGGTAGGGCACAGCGAAATGTCATCCCGCTCGAATTTGGAGCAGCCCAACTGGGGAAGTACCTCCGCCTTGCAGAAGACCACAGCCATAATAACACTACTACTTGCTCTGTAGTAGTGTTGTGTTCCTGGAGGTGAGCAAGCTTGCCGGAGCTCCCGAGGGTGCGTTGTGTTGAGAGCGAGGGAATTTGTTCCTTCAGCTAATATTACCCTTCAACACAGCGAATCCTCAAACATATCAAGGGTCGGCAACGCCCATGTTACTCCTTTGGAGTTGCATGCGTCTATAGGCTGCGGTGTCCGCTTACCATCAGGCGGGCCGTACGCTTGTTTGCCACCATCGTTGTATAAAAAAAAAAAGAACATTACTAGATATTTAAGAGAATGGAAAGAAAAGGAAGAGAAAAAAACGAAACGATTAGAATAATAGGTGACTAGGGAAAAATGCCACTGAGAAAATATGGGAACGGAATAAAATGCCCAGACAAAATAATATATTGGGGAAAAATGCCACTGAGAAAATATGGGAACGGAATAAAATGCCCAGACAAAATAAAATATTGGGGAAAAATGCCACTGAGAAAATATGGGAACGGAATAAAATGCCCAGACAAAATAAAATATTGGGGAAAAATGCCACTGAGAAAATATGGGAACGGAATAAAATGCCCAGACAAAATAAAATATTGGGGAAAAATGCCACTGAGAAAATATGGGAACGGAATAAAATGCCCAGACAAAATAAAATATTGGGGAAAAATGCCACTGAGAAAATATGGGAACGGAATGAAATGCCCAGACAAAATAAAATATTGGGGAAAAATGCCACTGAGAAAATATGGGAACGGAATAATTGGCACGAAGAAAAAAATATTTTCGGAAAATATGAGCCACACTCGTTCTTTAATTGTAGTTCCTCCCATACAAACATTTGTTCTTCTTATCATCCCTATTCACCCCGTTGAATCTGTAAACGTTAAAAAATATTATAGTGTCTAAGAAGTAGAGAAGATTATTTGGGTACGGGAGTTTTCCAACGGAAAATTTACGTTTGTCTCTCAATTAAGTGGGATCAATCTACAAGACTATTCATCATCATCATCACATACGCCTTCCTCAAAGACTGCCAAAGTGATCGGTCCATTCTTATCCGGTCTAGTTCGATTGCGACTTCTTCTTGCGTGTGGAAGCGAATAACAACAACAAAAAATATCCACCCAATTATGGAAATCGAGATTATCTCCCTAAATCTGTTTATGACCCGTTTATGACCTCAAGATTCCCATCTTAATTAGCTGAAATCAGTATCAGCACAATATCGTAAATAATTCAAAAGTAAAAGAACAAAGTGTATATGTATACACTTCAATGTACTTCTGGACGAGTAACAAGGAAAACGACCGGACGCACCGCACCTTGTCTAAAGAAATATACGCAAGTTGAACGAACCCTAATCGCTAAAAATATAAGAGTTCTCGTATTATGTTTTATTTGACTATGAATGGTTAAGCCTGGCTGCCAGTGGTACCTATATGAATACACAACACATCAAATAAATGAATTGATTGGTTCTATTCAAGTAGGTACCGTTAAATCAAAGTCAATAATAATTATAATATTTATTGAAATAAAAATAGATAGATGGGTAAGGCCGTTATTTCTTGTTCCTGATTAAGCAGTTTAAATCGTCTACATTTTAATCACTTCCAGTGTGTTACGCCAATTAGCCATATTAATGGATTACTAATATTCGTAACACACTGGAATTGATTAAAATGTAGACGATTTAAACTGCTTAATCAGGAACAAGAAATAACGGCCTTACCCAGATACTAGGACATTCGGATAAAAGGCTCATCACAAGAAAGTAAATTGTTTAATGAAAATAATTCTCACGTGAATTAACAGGACAGGAACACTATGCCTTGCTTTGTGACACACATTTGAATCGCGAATTGAAAATTCGTGAATGTGAAAGCCCATTGTTACAAATTAAATAGTACATTACTTACTACAGAGGCCGGGAAGTAAGGTGTTGCCGGCCGAGTACATATAGACGGCCGAGCGTAGCGAGGTCGGATAGTTATGAGGCTGGCAACCCCTTTTCACGCCGAGGTATCTATAGTGCTTTTCTCAAACATGTAATGAAATAAATTTAAAAAACTTCAAGAAATCAAACTTTAATTTTCATGGCTGAAGAGCGGGCGTACCGCCAGGGAAAAATCAGAAATCACCCGCGCGCCCCGTACCTGCCGCGCTGATGCGTCTATTGCTGCCCCGCTCCTTCTCGCAGAGTATATGCCCCGACATTCAGATGAAACATGATGAATACCTATAGATAATTATAATAAGTGGAAAGAAAGACAAAATCTGTAAGTACCTATATTTGAAGATATAATTTTCGCTAGTAAGTCAGAGTTTCGAGGGCTATAACTGTAATATGACATTCCGTTTTTTTACTAAATCACGTAAGGGTTGTAATTTAGCATAATAATGTCTAGTAAAAGGCTAAAGCAAAAAAACAGCTATAATCTAATTTAAACTTTTGTGGGACATATCGAAAATACTACTAATAAATCCACGGTTAAAAAATTAACGTATTAAATGTCACGACAGGCGACATGTTTCGAACTCTTCGGGAGTTCTTCTTCAGGATGAGTGTTTTCGATGTTTGTTTTGAAGAAGAACTCTCGAAGAGTTCGAAACATGTCGCCTGTTGTGACATTTAATGCGTGAATTTAACCGTGGATTTCGGAGGACCGAACTCTTCGGAAGTTCTTCTTCAGGATGAGTGTTTTCGCGGCGGTGTCGCTTGAATCACGACAAGATTCAAGCGACAACGCCACGAAAACACTCATCCTTAATAAGAATTCCCGAAGAGTTCGAAACATGTCGCCCGTAGTGACATTTAATACGTGAGTTGAACCGTGTAATTATTAGTATTGTTTCAACACGTCTCACGAAAGTTTAAATTCGAAAAGCAATGTGCGCCATCTTGGAATTCAAAATGGACATCATTCCTAGAATCTGCACCCTCGAAAAGCCTGACAATGTATGTTGTTCTTTAAAAAAAACGCGCATATTAATTCTGCGTAATACAACCGTGCTACGCCGTGCCGACTTAGCTGTACGCTACAAATGGTCTAACGGCGACGCGGACGGAATCGTCAAGTCAAATAGACCACGTACATAACAACAATTTTAACGTAGGTCAAATAGACCACGTACATAACAACAATTTTAACGTAGGTATACAATTGTACGAGGTCTATTTTAATAGTGGCAGATCTCCTGATTTCCTCAAGTTAAAGCTTTTGTGAACTATGTAATTTTGATAGACAGAGACACAAATGCAAGTATCCTTATGACTAGGCTTAGGACATTTGGTAGCATACCGTGGTTCTAAAATCCATGGAGTCACCGAATGTGAAATTTTTGAAGTGAACTTCAAAGTATGAAGTTATATTAAAGGCTTAAGACTTTTTGAAACATATCATGCTTCTATATTCTATGGAATTTTTAGTTGTAAAATAATATATAATAAAGAAAAAAGGACATTTAATAAAAATAGTATACTTAATGCATTTTATAACGGTGATATAAAAATTAAACCTAGAAAATATAACGTTAATTTCAACAGACGAAACGTGATCGGTCGAAACGTCGCTAAGCTTTACTCAACAAATCAAACTTAAACTGAAGCTTCCAGGGGCTATAACAAAATTAATTAATGGAACATTTTTAGGTCAACTTTATCAGTTCTTTATAAGCAATAATTCAACATATTTGAGAAAGTACTGGCTGTTGGAATAAGTGCGTCATAACTCATAATCATCATCAAACTGGTTATGTCAATATTTTTTAATTTTAAATAGCGATTTAATTTGCACTACTCACTAAACACGGGCATTAAAGAGGATGTATAACTAGATAAATAATATTGTAGCATCACAATATGTGATCAGTAATTAGTATTATTATATAGGTTTGTAATAACATTAATTACGTTCGATTCAAATGCACTCAGTAACGATGTATGTATAAATCTTTATAGTTAATAAGACATCATACTTTTTGAGTTTGACTTTGACTTCGAAATTTTTACACATGGCTACTC
This sequence comes from Epinotia ramella, assembly GCA_947578815.1. Classification (NCBI taxonomy): domain Eukaryota; kingdom Metazoa; phylum Arthropoda; class Insecta; order Lepidoptera; family Tortricidae; genus Epinotia; species Epinotia ramella. Next base: position 13,603,073 of record OX388213.1, on the reverse strand, counting down.
CAAAGATTTTAGAACCACGGTATGCTACGAAAAGTCCTAAGCCTACTTATGACATATGGGGTCAACACATTTTAATAGGACCCGAGGTATCTTACTTTATGGCGAATGTGTGAAAATGCGACAAAAATAATGCAATTTTACTAAACCATGTTTTTAACGCATGTATTTATTTTTGTAATATTTTTTTACAAAAATATGTACTTACGTAAGTACCTAATAATCTGGTTAAGAGAAGAATAAGCAGCATCTCAAGCAATGACTAACGAATACCTCCTGCTTAGATTTCGGTAAAACAAAAATGGGATTAAACGGATTAAACAAGATGTTACCAGTATAACCCTGAACACAACGCTCGAATTATCGACATTTTAATGTAAATGAAAACATAAAAATATAGGCAGACTCTTGTTTTTATTACAAGATATAATTCTTATCTTAATTTGCCGTTGTCTCGTAACGAGAAACTTGAGTGCAGTGGCTAACAAGATGCCTAATATTTCGGATTGTTTGTGTTAGCTTAGGAAACTGACGGTTTGTGATAAGTGATAATAATAAAAACACTTACCTAATGTAATTTTTCACCAGTTTTTGCATATCCATATAACGACACTATGCTATTAAATAACATTCTTACATGAGGAATATACCAAGCTAATAAACAATGGATCGTTCCATTATTTACACTTAGCCGGCTGTACACATTGGGCCAACGTTGGCGCGTGAGCAGAATGCAGCTATGCGTTAGAGGAAGAGGGCTTTATTTCGTTCTCATTCGTTTACATAGCTGCATCCTGCTCACGCACCAACGTTGGCCCAATGTGTACAGCCGGCATAATAAAATCGGATAGCATCCTCATGTTAAAATGTATAACATAGTGTAGTGTCACTATATTGACTGTACACAACACACACAGTGTGAATTCAAAAATATTGTCTCATAAAAAAAATGTAAGACCATAAATCTAAAAAAAAAAAAAAGACCGGGTTGCACTCCGGGAGTGCCGGCAGAAGTGAAAACTCAATAAAATTGTTACAGTTTTTCGATCAGGTCACGTGACATCTTACGGACTAAAAATTAATTTGACGCAAATTTATAAACAATTATCAATTATTTAGGCGGACGAGCCGCGGGCGCGTTGGGTGCGACGGGCCGCCGGCTCGCCCGTCGGCGGGCCGACGGGCGGCGGCAAACACAATACCAATTGGTTTTTGCCATTGCCAAATATTTTTCAAAGCTTTATCTCTTTAGGAATAACGTCTAAATTCGAACTATTCGAATTAGCAAGAACAGCAGACGGCGGTGGCGACCAAAATATCAATTTGTTTTTGCAGTTGGTAAATATTTTTCTAAGCTTTATCTCTTTAGGAATAACGCCCAAATTCGAACTATTCGAAATTTGTCAATAGCAAAACGGCGAAGGACGCGTTGATTAAAATTATAAATTTATTTGCAGAATATGCTATTGCAAAAAGTGTTTAACGGCTTTATAGTCTTACGAATAGCGTTCAGTTTTGAATGAAGTCGAATCGGCTAGCAGCAAAAAGTGACCTTCACATCTGACGTCACAAAACGCGTTGCGTATTTAACAATTTTTCCCCATTCCAAAAAGTGCTCAGCGCCGCTAAAGAAGTTTTCACTTCAAAAATGTACTAAAGTAAGTTAACACAGCATGATCGCGTTTGTCCCTCGCAGTTTACATAGGTACTTGCTACTCTTGCGAGTAACAGACGTATGCTTTATATACGAATGCTTAAAGCATTAAGTCCGCCTTTTGTACGAAAAGTTGTTCTTTTGTGCAATAAAGATCCCACCAAAAACGTTACATGTAAAGTGATTGCCTAGCTCATATAGCTTTAAGCGTTAAAAAGATATCCACCTATATAGATAGATAGGTTATATAGATAGTAGTGGTGGATAATAGATAGGTTTATTTATTTATTTAAAGATATCAGATCATAAGTAGCGCCAAGTTTCCTACTCCATGCGGCGTAACTCCACCACGACCAGCCACGCTCTACAAATTCTACATCTTGGCTAAAAAGCATAGCTTTGTCGCCGCTTAGACTCTCGCGCCGAATGAATTTATGATGATATTAATAAGCGACGGGTCAACCACTGACATCATATCCCGAAAATTTTGTTTATCTGGTATAATCCAAACCCAAGTTAAGAAGCTTCAAAAATACGACGAAGCGCTTCGAGAAAAGGTAGGTAGTGCCCTTGCGCTTCGCTTGGCTTGTCTTGGCGGGGGCACTCCTGTGCCCCCAGATTAAATAAATGAATAATAACCGCTATCATGCAAGGCTATCATGGCATATATCTAGCTACAGTTAGCCAGACATAATTAATTTGTATCGTTTTATGAGGCATCACACATTCAGTCGAGTTTGTGTTGTGACGCAAGGTTATTGAATTCACTATCATTTAACTTCTAAATCTGCTGATCTCGTGTACCTCCCTAGAATTTTACCAATAGAGATTTAAGTACCGTATTCACTTACCGAATTTCATCCAACAGTTTACGATACATTATCAGACAAACTTTCTAAACATTCATCAATCAACAAGGCGTAAATAAAATTACGTTAGTTTTCGTACCGCCAAAAAACACCTGTCATAAAAGTCAGGACTTGCCGAACTTGGTGAACTTTCATTAAATCTGTTTTTATTCTGAGGTAACTTTTGAAATAGCAATATTTCTTGTAGACGGGTTGAAAACCAACACATAATGGGACAGCATAACTGACACCGTGACGCGGTTTCAGCTGAGTACATACATATACCTACCCTCCTCTTTCTAATTTACACTGTGCGAGTGAGACAGGAGTCGCTGAGTTGCGCCCAACGATATACATATATTAACCCTTAAATGCATGATTTTTAATTTTTTTTTAATCTTGATGTTTGGTATAAAAGTGCGTAGAACGTAAGCCTTTTTTTAATTATGTGAGCTGTCTAAAATGCTTTGTAGACATTTGGCAACTATGCATTTAACTCACTGCGGCAGTTGTTGTTCCGCAAAACTGAACCCTGTGCTTACCTCATGCCTTCATCTTACAGGATTAGATTAGTGTCGGTGATCCAAAGAGGCTTACTCGCAACTAGGGTGTGCAATTACCGGGCAAATTTAATTACCGGTAAATTACCGACATGAGTGAGGCAAAACCGGTTAACGGGTAAATTACCGGTAATTTGAATTTGGTTAATAAATAGCGTTATTTGACGAATATTTATCGTAAAATAAGCTAGGATTTAGTATAACGAGTTATCATGTGCCGTGAATGCCGTAATAATCAGCTTCTTTAATATTTTATGCTTGCTCGAGGTAGGAAGGCCAAAAACTCAACTGAAAAAGTTCCTTGGGAATGAGCAGGAAGGTAGGAATTGTTCCTAGTTCTACAGATTTCCATTACAATATCAGTACAATACAAAACAGGGGGAAGATGGTCACCCTTCGTACAACGGGGCACATTCATACAGTAGTCATAAATAAACAAATTTAGTCGAGTACGAACACATCCGTATTTTTATTTCATATTTTATATCTTTGGAAAAAATGCATGCAAAGATAATGTCTGTACTCCACTAAATTTGTCTATTTATGACTACTGTATGAATGTGCCCCGTCGTACGAAGGGTGACCATCTTCCCTACCAGTAGTGATAATGGAGTCACGGCGGTAAACGTGAATACTAGTATTATGGTGTATTGCCTTCTCCCGTCCGGGTGCACGGGAAAAGGCATTCATTGGCGTTGGTGGTTCGGTTCACACAGTGCCTGCGGTCATTATCTTGACTCCCAAATCTACAGATATGTAATCCTACGGATTTCCTATACTAATTAAAAAAAAACGGAATAAAAGAACATTATCAAAATAATACAACACAAACTGAATACTGAAATGTTGAGGACCTTTGAGATAAGCAGCTTGGACCTGTGGATCAACAGAAACAAGATCAAGTTGATGTTCGTAGACAGGTCCATCACCACTCATCACGCGACGTCCAAGATCTGGATACGGTAGAGGATTTTATATACCTAGGCTCTGTAATACGCTCCAACGGTGACTGTACAAACTGCGGCATACGGTTGAAAATAAAGATTACCTTGATGCGGACCCTAATCTTTTCTATCTATTTATACGCGGCTGAAACATGGACTTTAAAGGCCAGGACTTCGGAAAGCATCAATCCTTTCGTTCGAGATGTGGTGCTGGCGGAAAATGCTTGGCATCAAGTGGACATCAATGCAGTACAGCTCAGGTTTCGATCGTATCGAAAGATTTCTCGTAGTCCAAGAACGCCAAGCAGAGGGGCTTCTGTATAACCTGACGGAGCGTATGGATGTGGTCTACGAAACCTCTTCGGAAACCGGATTCTTCGGGAGGCTGGATGTCATCTAGCCTGCCGTACGAGACGGCTTGTAATTACTCTCGAAAACAGCTGATACGTCTCTGGCTCAGAAGTGACATGGGTCGGTGGTTCTTCAGCAGGGTGTTGTCGTTGTAACCCTTTTTGAAGAAAAGAACCACCTTACCTCTGTTCCTTGCCTTTGGCGTTCTATCCCAGTGAGACTAATAGAGGTATTTCTTTGGATTGTAATGATCAGTATACCTCTAAAGTTTGTTAAATAAGGCGTCTCTATTGTTATTCATAATTCATAGAACGTAACCGGAAACGATTGTATTATTCGGGTCCTATAGGCACATAAGGTAAAATATCGCTAACAAGTTTATTCAATTGACATTTTACAGTTATTAAGGTATAATCATAACGTTAAAGTATTAATAATCGTTAAAATGTATTAATTTATCGATAATTCGTGTTTCGGTAAATTACCGGTAAATTATTTTAATTTACCGGTAATTTACCGCCCCCATATTTGGCCAATATACCGGTTAACCGGTTAACCGGTATGCATTCCCTACTCGCAACCCTCGTCTCATCAATACTGATGGCGCCGGCAAACGCCCCCACCCAAAGGGGCGCGTCGAGGCCAGCCGGCAAACAAAAGAAACAGAAACAAGAAAAGAAGCCTAAACCGAGCGAACCAGAGGCGCCGCCCAGCGACGCCGTGTCCGCCCCACAGACGCAGCCGAGAAGAGAGGAATAAGATCCGATAGCTGCCCTCATCATGCAGCTATCATCGCCATAGAAGCCCAGGGCCCTCCAGCAGTCACGTGAAGCCCGCACACACACACAAACAACAAGCCCTCTAAACCTAGAGGGCCACCGAAGCCGCAAACGCCACTCGAGCCATAGTAAAATGGCTAAATAGAAGCAGCAATAAAAGCCACAAAAGCCCAGCCTGTTGCAACAGGCGACAGATGCTGCCAAAAAGAGTCTAGCTCTGAAATGGCCTCCCCTCTTACTCGCCCCCTGTGGGGGTGAGCAAGAGTGAAGAAGACGACGACGCTACTTTCTGGCGGGAGCCCGGGCGGAGGGCGGGAGACTGAGTCCCAGAAACGAAAGCGGGGCGTACCATCACCAACGCACGATTACACCCAACTCCGACAGCTAAACTATAGGCGCCTTTTATAGACTATGATCATTATAACTCTAGGGCAGGTAGGTGTAGGTTGTTAGGTAGAACTGCGACCCTACAGTGCGCGAGCCGAGCGAGTGAAGCGAGCTTGCCGCGGTCGCGGCCGGCGAAGCGCCAGAACCGAACATTCGCAACATAGAACTGACAACTTGTATGGAAAAAAAATCAATTTTGGAAATAATTTATAATAGCTTATCTTTTCTGTGTAACGGATATATTATCAATTAAATAGTTACCCAGCGACAGAATCCGACAAAATTGCAGACATCAAAAATATAAAATAACTTGCTTCTAAAAATTCAGAAAAAATATTAATAAATATTTTTGTCTTTATTTTGGTTCATTTACATTTGCTTTATAATATTCAAGTTAAATCATACAAAAAAAGACAATGCATGCTTCATTTAAATCTACATAATTACTTCCGGGTGGAAAGTTTGTCAGATTCTTGAATATCTTAGAATAACATTTTAAAATGAAATCAACAAAAAAACGCTATTATAAATTAATGTTTTTCAAAACCGTATTTTGCCTGGAGTAACATTCGAACGACTCGCAGAAATGTAATTTGGCAAATGATTATTCTGGCAAATAAAATTATAGCAAATAAAGTTTATGGCATATGAATGATTCGGGCATACAACATAATATATATTAAATATACCTAGTTAAAGTATACTACATATTTATTTTTATTTGTACGTACATGTAGTATGTATATATATGTATCACGATTAATTTCAAGGTAAATACGTCTGTACACGTGTTAGTTTGACTATCTTTTTGTTCCTGATCTCAACTCAATTGCTCAAAAGTTAACTGGAAGAAATCCCTTACAGGGATGAGTTCGCCTTTGTACCGATTTAACTTTTTTTTGTCTGTATTTTTACCTGTCTTCTGTACTGTGTGTGTACTGTCTTGTCTTGTGTACAATAAAGTATTTACATACATACGTATGTATATACAACATTATGGAAAATAATATGTCAAAGTAATATTATGGAAAATTAAACGTTATGGAATATACAATTCGCACAAATGAAAATAGGGCAAATAAAATTAGGGCAAATGAAATTCGGGGATACGATACATACCTAAACCTTTTATTTAAACAAAATCTATGCAATAATTCATTGTGTAGGTAGTTGGCCGGTTCATTAAGTACCTAGCACCGGTTCAGCCTGGTTGTACATAGTAAGCCATTTCTCATTTACTGTAAAAACGCGTCTTCTATTGGGGTGTAGACGAAAACATTGATGCAAAATGAAAACAAGATAAATAACAAATAATCCGGTAGTCAAAATATTGTAATACGTTCACATTAAGACTTGACTCAAAATGTTTTTGACCCAATTGCATTTTAGTGCATCTTGTTACAGGAAAATACTTCACTTTCGCATACCAGCGCCATCTTTTAGTATGTTGTTAGGCATGTGTCCTGGATCCCAAACTGCCGGGAGATAATCTCTAAAGAGTCGAGCTCCCGAGTACCTAATGACGTCATCAAAATCGCCACGGTGCTGGAATCCCATAACAACATGCACTATTTACACTGAATCATTTGTCGGTCTTGATTGGAATCATATTTGTATTTGTCAGGCGAGCCCGGTTTGAAAACAAAACGTGCGTACGGTATATCGAAAACTCCAGTCCCAAGACTTCACTGCGAAAACTCGACTCCGAAGACTGATTTGTTTCCAAGCCCATACATTTGTCTATAACTTTCCGTAAGCATCGAATGTTCTATTCGCTTACTTTTCATAGAACATTCCATGCTACTCGGCGTTTTAGAAAATGTACTCACTAAGAATTAAAACATACAAAAAGTGCATGCCGGTTGCTGGTCTCGAACCCGGATACATCGACTCCAAGACCACTGATGACTTATGACAACAAGGTGAATTTTGAAATACCTTGATGGCGTGGTTATCCCCGTGGTAACGAAACTGTCATTGACCCCGCCGTCGTAACAATAATATGTCCTATGAACATACCAAAAGCCCTAGGTACTATGGTTACAATGATTATGCCTGTAATTCCTAAAATGGCCTAAATACGGAGAAAAGGTGGTATTACCACACAGTTCAAAGCACCTATTTACTATTACACAATAATTTGAATTTGTGGGAGAACATTCATGTTCGCATGTGAACATAAAGTTATTTTAAAGCGGAAAAATGTACTAAAGTTTGGTTATAAATGTGTCAAGTCCGGGCCATAAAAGAGGAACGTGCTCACCTGTATTGTCTCGTCGTTATATATGATATTACCTACGAGTAATCACGTGTTGCAGTTACACTTACACATTGCCCGCGAAGCTTACAGCCTTCAAATCCTGGAAAGGGCCATTCATCATACAAATAGATATGCGTGAATGGTAGGTTACGGTCGGCGTCACAGTGTTAAAACTGTTGATATATATTTGACGTCGACTGTACTTAAGTTTGGTTTCCCAAGCCGCCGTTCCTTATTGGTAAAGCGGCTTGGGTCCATGCCTGTTCGCTGAAGTGAATGTTCAGGATGTTTTCAATTTGGGATTTCATTAGACTGTCACTGTCACTGTGTGGCGTGTGGTTAGGTGTGATCAAATGGGGGAATTTCCAAATTGGGCAACAGCGAAGCAGGTGTGAATTTTGGGACAAACAAACAGAATTTTAAATACCTAAATAATGCTGAGTGGCTACTAATTTTGACAAGGCGGTCCGAATACTTGCTGAATTTTGTTGTTGATTTATTTAAGAGAAGAGGAATGGCCTCCTCGAAAATAGGGGAGCCGAGGAGGTGCAGACAGTCCTTCGATACTAATTTTATGTTAAGAGCAACGTTGTTAAAATTTTGAGCGATTTGGGAAGTGGTTAGTGGATTTACTTTGTCCGAAATTATATAATTCAGATTTGTCGTAATTTAACATGCACCAAATCTGCTCGGACTGTCTGCGCGTCTCCGGCTAAGGTCCCATCGTCGAGGAACCAGATATTTAATTTTGAATTTAGGTTGTGGATTATCGGATTTATTGCCAAACTAAATATCGCTGGACCGAGTAGATCACCCTGCTGACAACCTACGGCCGATATAATCTCATTGGATTTATGAAGTGACTAGTTATAAGGGGCAGTGGTAGCACTGGAGAAGGAAGTTATACATTTCTGGGACATGTATTTTAATTTCGTTTAGCAGGGTGTCCCTATTGGCCGAATTAAATGCGTTATTTACGTCTAATTTTAGAAGAACTTAGCACGAATCACTTTTTACGAAGGTATGTACAGCGTGGACTGCTGCCTCGCAACCTCCACGGGTTCCAAAGCCGACTTGTACAGGTTCAAAGAGGGTCTGTAATTTTGTTCTAGTGAGTCGGTCGCAGATCTTGGCTGCTAAACGTCGGAATGTAGAGCCTACTGCGATGGGGCGTACGCCACCATCCTTTTTTGCCAAGATTTGACCAGACACCGATCCTTTTGGAAACGAGGCGAGGGCTGTTAGTACGTCTCTTACCGTGGCGTGGAGGCAGGCTGAGGGCTCAGATGGAGGGTCTACGAAAATCGGGGTGGAAGAGCCTGGGGGGTGCTTGGACTGTAATGCGGCTATGGTCTCCGGTGTGTCGGGTGCTAAGGTGTCGCCGTTTGAGAACAACAGGCGTGTTGCTCCTTTGCGATCACCATCGTGTATTTTTTCCTCGATCTTCCAAACAAGTCATACTTCTTTCTGTGGGTTCCTGACGAAGGGGCGCAAATAGGTATAGACGGATTTAAAATATTGTTTTTTTTTTTTTTTGCGTTAGGGAAAATTTACTGATGGATTCTTCTGAAACATGGACAATTTTAAACGAAAAGGTAAGGAGGTCATGCCAGGAATTGCTATTGTTGTTTCTAACGCAATTATTTATTGCGTCCGCTAATGCCTCTGAAACCGTCGACCGGGCACCGCGTGGTATACGTTTTATAAGAGCAGTGTCGAGGGTGGAAATGGGAGCCGGGATGTGTGGTGTAGATGGAACTGAGGTTATACGGACCTGATGGATACGTCCCTGGTGGATACGTAGACCCCTTGCCGATGAAAAAATCTTTTGGCAAACACAGCAACAGGCACTCACTGATTTATGAGTATTTTCTTTTTTAACTATTAACAAATTATGTTCCCGTAAAAATATCCTATTAAAACGCCTAATCATATATATTATAGTTATCAAAACAAAACGTAAACATAAATGATAAAAATCAATGGTGACAGATTCATTTCAAATTGATTGAAAACTCGTCTGTGCGCATGTGTTCGTTCTTTGGTCGCCTTGACGATGTCAGCTCGATCCAATAAGGCATGGGCGTATGTCGTCTCACGCCGGTGCGTTGCAGGAGGAGATGCTGGTGGCGCAGGACAGATGATGGCGTCTGATGTCACTTCTGACAATGAGCGTTGCCAAACAAAATGCGAAGGTACTCCCCGTTCACCCAACGCTGCCCACACTCGCAGTGCCTCATAGCGGCTCCTTGTTTCGCACGAACTTGTTTATGAAATGGAAACTTTCATCTTTTAATTTTTATGTTTTTTGAAAGCACGGACGACAAACGTGCGAGTTGCTAGGTTACCAAGTTTTTTTGCCTACCTGTATAGTTTTTAAAGCAAACTTATCTGATTCCAAAAGACGTAGGACTTTCCATGTCCATCCGCCATCCCCATTTAACGGTGTTAGACAATAAATTATTTTGATTATCCAAAATAAACTTTTTAAATTAACATGCTAATCCGCAGGTTAAATGAAACATTACCGTGTTATTATCGTCTCACTTCCATCAGACCACCTTCATCTACCAAATTTTATAAAAGCTCATTTACCTTGCGGGCTGTTCAGTTGTGGAATGCTTTGCCGTTGCATATAAGGTGTGCAAAATCTCTTCCTATTTTCAAAAATCTGTTGAAACAATATTATCTGTCTCTCCCTTAAGTTGCCTTTTATGTATTGTATGTATGTATGTGTTGGAACTACGACAAGCTACGTATTAGGGGAAAGAAAAAGGGTCTCACTTACATTTATTTATCCATAGGCTTTTTTATTCCAGATACATGCACCACTTTTATATTTTCACATTTTCAGTTTCAGTTTTTACATTTGACAGCGATCCGAGCCGGCCGGCGTTTTCAGACGAATTCGCAGACTAAGTACGTATATTATATGCCTGTCGGAAAACACAGCGTCGCATTATGAAGAAGCAATGTGTCAACTCACCTGTTGTCAGATTAATACTTACGATTCCTGAACGGATCTTTGGTTTCTGAACGAGTTTTGTCTGTCAACGTCACCGCTAGGCGGGAAGCTGGTCCCGACCTGTCATTGCGTGTGTTTTTTCGCCGCCATAACAGTTGTCGAAACATAAATAAGTGAAATTTGTGTGTTTTTTCATCTTAAAAGTGAGGTTTTTAGGTGAAAATGAGTGGCGCGGAACCAGATCATGTGATGAATCAGCAGGGAAGCGCCGGGTCTGACGCTTCTCCTGCATCATCTTCGTCAGACTCGTCTTCCGACTCGGAGTCGGAGAGACCGTCCCATAAAAGGAAGCCCAGGGCTGTAGGTGATGCAGACCCGCGCATCGATGCCTTGGTCAACCAAGTAGGAATCCTGTCACAATATATTCAGCAAGTAAGCAGCTCGTATTTTACACAACCTCCACTAGTACAGCCACTTGCGCCGCCGCCTGTGCAGCCGGTGGCGTCGTCTTCTAATGCATTTTTGACGAACCCTAGTGCAAAAACCATTGTTCTCGGAAAGCTACAGTCCGATGTTGACAAAAATAAACTCATTAAGACTGCTGTACCAGAGAGGGTGCAGACTATTAAGGAATTGCAACAATTCGGTCTGCCCTCTTGGAAGGAGGTTAGGTACTCTAAGGCGTTGCTTAATTTTACTGCAGCACCAGCTTTTACGGATTTAAAAGTTAATGAAGAGCTCTGCCGGTTTACAAAGGATAAAGACTTCCTATTAGGGACAGAGAAGGTAATGGCAGGACTATCCAACGCGGTGTTGGAGCAAAGAGAACTGGTACGAAAGAATCTCCAAGATGTTATAGATTGGGTATTCAGGTCTCCGGAGGACTTAAACCCTGACGCATTATTCAAAAAATTAATGGAGGGATTCAGTGATGGATCTAGTTATGGGAAGAATATTGAAGAGTGTCTGAAGGTTATATGTGGTAAGAGAAGTGAATGTATTGAGACAAGAAGGGAACGGATCCTTCAGGAGATGACGAATAAGAATGTGCAACAAGCAATCAGGAATATTCCTCCTTCGGAAGAGCATCTCTTTGATCAGCAGAAGTTGTCTCAGATAGTTCAGTCACTTGGGGGTCCGGCTGCTTGGCTCAATGTACCTGCAGTGCAAATTAAAAAACCACCCCACAAGAGAAAGATGTCATTTGCCGAGACAGGGCAGCATCAGGAGGGCCCTTACAGTAAAAAGCCAAAAAAGTTTTTTCGCAAGAACAGTGTTGATAAAGGAAAGGGTAAAGGAAAGAGGTCCAACTTTCGCTCTCAGCAGCAAACCCAATTCCCTAGGGAAAAGTGACTATATGACAGTGTTCAGCGGGGGGTGCCTGGCAAGGTTTCAAGAGAAATGGAGGGAGTTAGGGGCCAACAAATTCATTCTGAGAGCTGTGACGGCCTCGCGCATCCCCTTCGTAAAGAAGCCCCCACTGATTTATCCATCCCAAGCTATAATCCAAAGATTTGCCACCAAACCTTCCAGACAAATGACAGAGGAGGTAGAAAAATTAAAAAAGTCAAGAGTGTTAAAGGTAAGACCCAACCAGGTTGCTCCATGTTTCCTCTCAAAAATGTTCCTGGTGAGGAAGGGAGATGGTGGGGTAAGACCAATATTCGATCTCCGAGGACTGAACAGGTTTGTGCTGACCAAGCATTTTCACCTGATTTCACATTCGTCTGTACCGGACTTCCTGCAGCCAGCGGATTGGCTTGTAAAAATAGACATTTCACAGGCTTACCTCCATGTTCCGGTAGCTCAGTCGCACCAACCATTTCTATGTGTCAGCTACCTGGGAGAGATCCTACAGATGACCTGTCTCCCTCTTGGCCTGTCATCAGCACCTCGCCTTTTCGCAGGCATTACCTGCTGGGTTGCGGAGACCCTACGCAGAAAAGGTTGTCGAGTTCTAGTCTACCTAGACGACTTCCTTTTGGCCCATCAGGACCGGACTTTATTGTCCCTTCAAGCCGCGGAGGCTGTGGAGCTCCTGGGGTCGCTTGGCTGGCAGGTCAACTTCCAGAAGTCTGTACTAATTCCCGCTCAGACAGTAGAGTACCTGGGAATTTGTTGGAACACCTCATTGAATCAAATGAGTCTGACGGGAAAAAAGAAAGGAACAATCGCTCATCTTCTAGAGCTCATGAGGTCTCAGAGAGCAAGCAAGCTTCGGCAGCTGCAACGCCTCCTGGGGCTTCTCAACTTCGCCTGTTACGTAGTTCCAAGAGGAAGACTACATTGTCGCCACCTGCAAATATTCTCTCGCCAGTTCAGGAGAGACACACACCAGGTACGAGAGATTCCCCCTTTGGCTTTGAAAGCTATGGAATGGTGGCTCGGAGCCATAAAAGAAGCCACGGTACCAATGCGCCTACCCCCTGTAGATCACTTCTTGTCGACAGACGCGTCAGACATAGGGTGGGGGGCGCACTTGGATCAGTTGACACTAGCAGGTACCTGGAATCGTCGTCAAAGGTGTTGGCACAGCAACAAAAAGGAGATGTATGCAGTGTTGTCTGCAATAAAGGCTCAGGGGCGGACCCTGAGAAACTCACATGTGCTGTTGCAGTCAGACAACCGGACTCTGATCGCCTACATTCGAAAAGAGGGGGGGACCAAATCGATAGGTCTACTGAGCCTCACATTCCAACTTCTATCAGTAGTGGATCTATGGAATATAACTCTGTCAGCTCAGTATCTGCCGGGCAGATTCAATACAATAGCAGACCGGTTGTCTCGGAAACAACCACTGCCGGAGTGGCACCTACTTCCCGCAGCTACCTCGGAGGTATTCAGGCTGTGGGGAGAACCCGAGTTCGACCTCTTCGCGTGCGAAAGGTCGGCTATAGTCCCAGAATACGCCAGTATCGACCCAGCAGATCGTGGAGCAGTCTTCATCGACGCATTCAGTCGGGACTGGGACTACAACCTGGCATGGCTCTTCCCTCCCCCGAATTTGATCCCACGAGTATTGACCCACTTAAACCGGGCCCGAGGCAGTTATCTGTTAGTGGCTCCGGATTGGACTCAGCCATTTTGGAGAGCGGATCTCCAGTCACGAGCGAGGGACGAACCCTACCAAATCCAGAACTTACGGAAAGTACTGGTAGATCTGACCACAGGCCGGCCACCACTCATGGTGGAAAAACTAGCCCTACAGATCTGGAAAGTTGGGGGTGGTGTCAGAAAATAGCGTCTTGGTCAAAAGAAGAGAAAAGCTTATTAAAGAAGGGATGGAGACCTTCTACTATTACTACATACCTACCTGCTATAAGACGTTGGAGGAAGTGGTGTACTGACAATCGGATTGAGAGCAGAGCACCCAAGGCAGAAGAGGTTGCACAGTTTTTGGCCAGTACATATTTAGAGGAAGGCCTTTCCTATAATACTATGCTGCTTCAGAAGTCAGCCATATCCACTTATTGTGGCCAGACGGAGGTGTTCTCTAATTTTTTAATTAAAAACACTCTGAGGGCAATTCAGAATGTGAAACCTCCTCCACAGAAGTGTCCAATTTGGGATTGCAGGCTGGTCTTAGATTGGCTGTGTAACACTCCTGCAGAAGACACACTCTTTGAAGCAGCACGCCGGGCTTCAGTCATACTTCTTTTAGCTTCAGGTCGTAGAATTCATGATTTGACTCTCTTGAAGATCGCAGAAGATCATTACAAGGACTATGGAGAAATAATTCATATCTGGCCTAGCTTCGGTTCAAAAACTGACAAAGGTTCTCATCGTCAATCAGGATGGGACTGAAGAGGCATGAATGTGAAGGCATATGCCCCGTGACCTGGGTCCGTCGTTATGTTTCAAAATGTCAAGAAAGACGAGCAGTGGATAAAAACTTATTAAGTTTGTTCATCACAATCCGTGGTGAGGCTAAGCCAGCTTCTAGGACATTGATTGGAGGTTGGGTCCGCTCAGTCTTGAGAGACGTAGGTATTGATGCTTCGCCAGGTAGCTGTCGGTCAGCAGTGGCCTCCTTAGGCTGGTTGAAAAGACGACCGATGGATGAGATCTTACAGAGAGGCAATTGGCGAAGCAGCAATACCTTTACGAAACATTATTGCCGAGAAATAACTAATGCACAGGAACGCGATATTTCTAAGATCAATTTGTTTAATAATTTTGTAAGCATTTAGGATCTCATTACTACTTAAGTATTATTTCTTGTTAAAATGGTTAAGTTTTGGTTTTTCCAATAATATATTGGAATTTATATGAATACAGTGCAGCGAGACTGTTTATGTTTTGTTTTTTTTTTATGATGATTAATAGCTTTCATTATAATTATTCTATTGCATTACATGCTGTTTGATTTATATCATCATTGCGTGTGTATTTTTTTTTTTTAGTCACCAGCAGATAACAAACACGTCTTCATAATGCGACGCTGTGTTTTCCGACAGGCATATAATATAACCGTTTTACATAACAATAAAACGATTATTATATGCCGAGAGAAAACACAGCGTCGCAGGAAGGTTCTTCCTGGTGAAGACATCAATGACAGGTCGGGACCAGCTTCCCGCCTAGCGGTGACGTTGACAGACAAAACTCGTTCAGAAACCAAAGATCCGTTCAGGAATCGTAAGTATTAATCTGACAACAGGTGAGTTGACACATTGCTTCTTCATAATGCGACGCTGTGTTTTCTCTCGGCATATAATAATCGTTTTATTGTTATGTAAAACGGTTATATTGTAGTCTTTGTTCGCAGACTATTGCCGCTCGCAGGTGACATAGAGCATTATTTCATGCAGTTCCGTCACAAAAGAGATTGTGTCAGTTTTCTATGGGCGTCAATTTGAACGCACATTTAAAGAGATATTCATTCTCAAGCCCAATATCGTACATAAACCCCTCACCGGGAATCTACCCCAGATTCCCCAGTTTATGAACCAGGGATGATATGAAATATAGAAGAACAATGAACTGTACATACGTAAATACTTGAAAAAAAAAAAATGAAATCAAAACATAATGTAACGTGTCAAACGTGTGTAACCTTAAAATACTAACCTAACTTGACACCTTCTTGCGTCAAATTTATGGAACAAATTGGTTAACATTACAACATAACTTTTAAACTAGTCGGCATCCATTGGAAGCGGACTGAGCTTAACAACGGGCCGCGTATACTCTCCATTCTGAGTGCGTACTTTGACTACACGGACTACTCCGTCTGCGCCAGGGTGAAGCTCCGTCACACGTCCAAGAGACCATTGAAGTAGAGGAGCATCGGAATGTATTAAAACTAGTTCACCTACATTAAGGTTTCGACCATTGCTAAACCAAAAAAAAAACTTCCAAAATTGTTGTGACGCCTGCTGAACTAATTGCCAACGAGTTAATCCGTGAACTGATTCGTCAGACAAGTCGTACTCAGGGACAGCTAAAAGCTCGCGACAAACAAGGAAATGTCCAGGTGTGAGCACCGTATATTCCGACGGGTCACTCGATATACTCGTACTAAAATAACTGGTTATTAGGGCGCGTTTGTTTTCGAACTTTTTGACTAGCAACGCCCAGACTATCGGGTAATTATCGGATGTAACTGGCATGCCCTTGACGACAGTGAGCGCAGGACCGCTGACGGCGAACAGTAGGTAATACAACTTCTCAACATTACTAATGCCGTCATTCTTATGTATCAGACTAGTGAACGTGTCATGAAAAGTTTGCCAGTTTTCCAGTTTACTGTCGAAGTGGAATAGCTCGAGTTTAGGTAAACGCGCTCGGACTGGCCCCGTAGCATGGATGGCGTTATCACGCGATAAGTGACAGGATAGAGCTTCCGTCCCTGGCTGACACCGTTCGATAGAACGAGACGACGCGCCTATCCTGTCACTTATCGCGTGATAACGCCATCCATGCTACGGGGCCTGGACGCGAATCATTGTTGGTACAGTCAGCATCATATAGTTAGTAGCAGCCTAAGTAGCCAAATATATCGGAACACGTCTTTATTACTATAGGAGTAAGGAAGTATTACGATATATTTGGCTACTTTGGCTGCTACTAAATATGTGATGCTGACTGTATGTCCGGGCCCACAAAAGCTACCGTCGGTCGGGGGCAAGCTGCCGCTCTCGCACGACTGCCACGATTCATTTGAAATTGCCGCGACACTCAAGATTCGATAATACAAATCCTCAATAAAATATACACAGACGGGTCGAAAGACGAGAATGGGTCTGGAGCAGCTTTTTATGATGTACAGTTGAAAATAGGAATATGTTTTAAAATTGACGCTGAAATATCTATTATGTCAGTCGAGCTACAGGCCATTGTCGAGGCATTGGCTTACTTAGAGTCCATACAGGCAAACAATATAGTAATATATACCGATTCCCGGAGTGCCTTACAACACATAGCTCGATGTACCTCGATGTATCGAGGAACACCGACAGCTTATTTAATTTTAGACCTCATTCAGAAGCACAAATCCAGAAACAAAAATGTGGTCTTACAATGGATCCCGTCTCACGTAGGTATCGCCGGTAACGAAATAGCAGACAGACTAGCTAAGGAAGCTTCTTCCGAAGGTACAGTTCTACAAGCGGTGCCATTTTACACTGAAACCCTGCGTAAGGTCAGGAAGTACTGTGCCGATTTATGGAAAGAGTTTTTCGACAAACGGTCCCAAGAAAAAGGTATCTGGTACAGGACTATCCAGCCTGAGCCGTTACAGTCTCCTTGGATAGCTCAGTGTTCTCTTTCTCGACAGGATGTTGTAATAGCGTTGAGACTCCGCTCTGGACATGTTCCCACTAATAAATTTAAGTTCCTTATGGGAAAAGTGTCCAACCCATACTGTGATGACTGCCAGGTAATAGAGGATGTATATCACATCTTGATGGAATGTGTACGGGGGGAGTCCCTTCGCGCCACCTACCACACCGGATTTTGTAATACGGCGCTGGCTGATCCTGAGTCAGCGCAAGCTAAATCATTTTATAAGGCTTACAAATTGTGTATTAGATAGCTATATCTCCACTAGCGGACGTATGGAGCGACATTGTCGTTTAACGACCAAGCTCCTTAAAATAAGATAAAAAAAAAAAAAAAAAAAATCCTCAAACGTTTGAATTTCTTGATAATTAGGTGGGGTTAGTTAGGGGTTTCTTTCCTTCGTAATCTATGTATTTCGAAAACAGTTTTCTCGAAAAGTTCCCGGATTGAGTGAATGTCCTTGAGACGTAAATTGAATTCTGTTAAACGACTTGAATCGGTCACAACAACTTTGGATAATTCTAATAGTGTTTGAACACGTAAAAAACACATCTCCTTTTTATTCACAAGTTGATTTAACAATTCCGCGTCGGCCATGTTGACTTGAAACAGAACGGCAACGACGGGTATGCAAAATGAATTGAAATTCGTAAATTACACAATCTTTAGACACGAATTAAAGCTTTGTGTATGAAAAACCGTTTTAGTGAATGAGTAGGTATCTGGTTCACAAACTGAGAAATTCGGTCCGAAGTGACCAAAATGTTGGAACTACGACAAGCTACGTATTGGGCGAAAGAAAAAGGGTCTCACTTACATTTATTTATCCATACGCTTTTTGATTCCAGATACATGCACCACTTTTATATTTTCACATTTTCAGTTTCAGTTTTTACATTTGACAGCGATCCGAGCCGGCCGGCGTTTTCAGACGAACAGGGTATTATCAGTTTCATACAACGCGTCTTGGATGGGCGATAAAAGCGTTGCTAAATTTTCCGTTCGATTCCGTTAGATGGCGTCACTTATTAGGTATAGTATTATATTATAGGTATGTATTTTAAAGTGTCCTGTTTAGTAATATTTGAAAGATTGATGTGTTAGTATGCTCTTCTTGATGAATTCCTGCACTACCTGTTTAAAATTCTAGTTTAAATGTTTCTTGCTGTACAAAGGTTGTCTGGAAGAGATCGCTTTAAAGCGATAAGACCGCCTGTTGTTACCATTATTTATTAAGCAATTTTTTTGTAAGATGTTTCTCTCGTGTCGTGGTGCAATAAAGAGTATTTATTAATATTATTATTATTATTCGCTTTTTTGAAGTGGATACTTCTTTGCTCGCGTTCTGGTATAGGGGTACAGTTCAAAATGTATCACGTGACTTCCGGAATAACTTTTTGTAGAGAAGCCTGATCTGATTTTAAATAATTGTTTGCTACATGTTTTAATCCTTCTTTATTTGCTATTAGTTGTTAATCACAAAATGTTATTTAGTTTATGTGGCGGACATGAAATTCATGAAAATAATGCTGAAATGACCGCCACCATTTTCAATGTATCGCGAATCAAATGAGCTACGTCAGTCAATGTTGCCTGGGGTGTTTTTCGCTAAGCGCTAAAACGGCTCACGCCGCCGGTCACCCATCACGAAACTAGACCTCTACCAACGCTTAGTTAGTACGCATAGCGGTGTCAAGGGGGTTCTGCCTTTTCGGCGAAATATGTTTCGCAGAATTTCACATGGCAACCAACTTTTCGCAGAATTTTCATTTGGCAAACCAATTGTTGGCATACTTCGCAGTTTTCTCATTTAGCAAAATTTTTATATTGCTAAATTTAACTTCGACAAACTTTTATGTGGCAAATTATTATGAAGCAAATGATTTGCTTAGGCAAATAACAAATCCTCAAATAACGTTTGGGCAACCAAAAACATGGCACCATTTAGAGCGCTTCAAAGGTCATAGAAATGGTTTACTAATGTTTCGGCGAAAATTATTTGGCAAATGTTTAACTCCCAAACTATTTTTCCTATATTTTTATTTGGTCGAAGTTTTATTTCCCAACTCAACGTTTCGCACTGATATCATTTCCCAACGAATGATTTGATAAATTATTGTTAGGCAAATTATTACCTGGGATTTTTTTAATACGTTTTTTATGTATTCGTCAAATGTATTGATTGGCATAACATACTTTTAGCACTGATATCATTTCGCAACTATTGATTTGATAAATTATTACCTGGGTTTTTTTAAGATTATTATATTATATTATAAGATTTTTTTATGTATTCGTCAAACGAACGAACTACGAACTAGAGTGCCATAGTTTTATCTGAGCGGACTGATAATCTCCAGCGAGTCGAAGCCACCCCGCTGCGCGGGGTGTCTATTTCTGCTCTGAGGGACACAAGTGAACCCTAACCTAACCGACCTAAGACAGTCCGCTTATGACAAGCCATTTTTGTCTGCCCTGATAATCCGCGTCCAGAATAGTGCTCCGCGCCTCAGTATTTCTATGGGGGTTCTGCCTTTTCGGCGAAATATGTTTCGCAGAAAGTGTTTCCCATACAAACCTTGCACCCCTTTTTAATCCCCTCAGGGGTGGAATATTCTAAAACGCTGAAATTACTTTTTTGTGATTTAATAAGTACCTAATTCTAAAAGTTTCAATTCTAGTTTAAAAAAAAATTTTCTCTCCTACAAACTTTTCACCCCTTTTTAACCCCCTTAGTTAGGGATGAATATTTCGAAAACGCTTAAAGTCCTTTTTTGTATTCAAATAAGTAATCTGTCTACAAAGTTTCGAGTTTCTAGCTTAAAAGGAAAAGTTCTGCACTAGGGGCTGTCTGTCTAAACGCTGTCAGTTCTTTTTGTATTTTAATAAGTAATCTTTCTACAAAGGTTCAAGTTTCTAGCTCAAAAAATAATGTTCCCTCCATACAAACTCTGCACCCCTAGTTAACCCCCTTAGGAGTGGAATTTTATAAAACACTGAAAGTATTTTTTTGTATCTTTATAAGTAATTTTCCAACAAAGTTTCAAGTCTCTAGTAAAAAGAAAAGTTTCCCCCATACAAACTTTGCACCCCTATTTAACTCCCTTAGGGATGGAATTTCCTAAAATCCCTTGCCTACATGCCATAAAAGGAAGTTATGGTGTAAATTTCAAGTTTCTAGCCCCAGTAGTTTCGGCTGTGCGTTGATGAGTGAGTGAGTGAGTGAGTCAGTCAGGGCATGGACACAAGGGGCTAAGGGGCAGATGCTCTCAGGAAGCGTCCTTGTAAATATTTGCTCCTGTTATAGGCCACACACTGTATATAATTTTCATTTATTGCATTACTAAATTTTATGACACTCAACGGGTCAACGGGAACAAGTCTGTCGGTTTGTGATGAAAAACAAGGAGTAGTTTCCGTTGACCTATATAATGAAAAGCAAAAAAGCAAAAGATTTCTTTGCAAAAACTGTGAATTTGTAACTTTTGATTCATATACATATCTGATGAAAATATAGCTTCTAAGTTAACGCAATCAATCTCTTCATAGTGTTAGTTTAAAAGTTGTGTTTTTTGCAGTTCCGCAGTGACTGCAGACCTGATTTGATATTAATTTTAACTTGATACCTATACGCGTTCTCGCTAAAAGGGGAACCTTCATCATCATTATCATCATCATCATCAAAATATCAGATCAAAATGCTCTGCCTAGAGGAGTTACACAATCGTTTAAGTTTTATAGGTACCTACGGTTTAACGTGGGTGAATTTATGTCAAGATGAGTAACGTTAAAAACATCCACTTTACTAACCAATATTTTATTAAGACCATTATGTACCGTCCATTAACATTGACATGAAGTATGTTGACTTACCTACCTATAGATACATTGTATAGCTAATTATTCTACTTACTAAAGTCGATGGATATAACAATGTGTATGAAGTAGGGTACGTTTTGAAGTAATTAATACAAATGCACAGGTATGTAGTACGTACGTAAAAGAAAAACAAAACCAGCAAGTCACATATTTTATTAACTTTTAAGATAAGTACAGATAATTATAATAGGACTTGCGCATGTCGTTAGCATTATTCATTCGGCATCTTCCGACATTTACAGTAAACGAAGCCCTTGTGGCTTAATTTATACTTAAAGTTACAATGACCAGTAAGCATTAGCTTTTTAAAAGATTTTATTTTATTTACACGAACACTATAACCGTAACCATTCAGTCGCATATTGTGATTCCATTGCGTATTGCTATATCTACATGCAGTTAAACGGGGATAAAACTCTTAGGCAAGATATGACTAGATCTTTGAACACATACGTAAATAATATACTTTAAAAACAAATTTTAACCGACTTCAATTTAGTACTCCGTCAAGCCACGAGAACATTTCCACATTTCTTTCCAATTTACCACATGAACTGATTTCCGAGAGCTAAAGCGTTGATTATTAGAGAAAAAAACCAAATCGCTGTATGTGGGCCGACAATATTTGAGGACTTCCGTCGATTCCACAAGGATGACCTTTGGCACTTCATTAGTTGCTATTTCAACGGAATTTTATCAGAATCTGTGACGCACTTTTGTACTTTGAAGTACATAAAGATATAATAGAAAATACCAAAATCACTACACGCGTGCCTAATATAATCGAGGAGTTCCCTGAATTCCTCATCGATCCCATCATCCAACACCATTTTTGAAAAAATGGAACCAACCTGGAAGCATATACTTCCAAACAAAAAAAAATACGAATCGGCTCATAAATGACGAAGTTCTGAGGTAACAAACATTAAAAATAAAAACAAGATATAAAAATTATGATAATAATACAACCGAATTGAGAACCTCCTCCTTTTTTTTGAAGTCCGTTAACAAAGATGAACTAGGTATACTTAGTCTAATAGCAATATGAATGTTTAAAGAGTCATTTAACAATGCAATCAATCCCGAGCTAAAGAAAGAATTACGATGGAAGCAAGAGAGATTATTAAATATAAAAATACTCAATAACAGTAAAGTACCAAACCTAATGGAAGATACGTTTAAAATCCAGAACAGTATGAAATGAGCATTAACCGTAATACTAGAGCGTGGAAGCATCGTTAGTTTCGTCGCTGGGTGTGGGGTGTTCATTTGCGGAAGCAAGAGATGGGGTTGAAGTAGCACTGCCTGAAGCGAACCTGGCGCTTGTCAGCGCGCCACGGTCGCGGCAGGCGCCCGTCCAGCGCGCGCAGGCTCCAGCCGCGGGGCTCCGCCTGGGGCCAGGAGCGCCCGACGCGGCCCATTCCGAGTCTGGAATTATGTTTATTTTGTTACGGATTATATTTACAGGTGAAACCCCTGCCACCAAACATAGCTAAGAACCATTTCCACAGACAAGACTCTCGGATAAGAACCGCACTCAAATCATAGTACTTATAGCCTAAGCATGGCCTGCTAGGGCCGGAAGGTCATTTTGGTTTGTTATTTCGCGTCGTATGCGCACTTGCAATGTTGAAATCATATTATTGCGATCCAAGCCGACCTCTGGTTTCATTATCTGATTCAAGATAATAGGTATCATATTAATATGATATCAATATATCGAGTCGGATAGACCTGCACGTTCTACTCTTGACTCTGGTTTGAATTTTACTCCGCTATTAAAATTTCTAACATGAAGACATAAGTTACGTACATAATAGTTAGGTAAGTTACCCTTTACGATACCATTCGTAACAAATTAAAGGTTTGTAATAAATAGTTCAGTAAAATGGGGTTCATGTTATAGGTACTTACCTAGTCCAACAACGTGACTGGAATAAAAATATGTATATTATACCCTTCAAAGAAAGGGGTAGCAAGTCATTTTCAAACTCTAGCGACAATCTTCTTTCGCAGTTTAGTTGCAAGAAGTTCTGCGGTAAACTATCGCAGGAAACAAAAGTAATAAAGACGACGCTTTGTCGTTAACTACGGTTAATTACGCGTTTATTATGTTGTGGTGCCTTAAGTGTTTAGAGTGCCTGAAATACGCGCAAATGATAAAACGATAGACTATTATTAAGCTAATCACCGTTTTTTTATAAGTGGTTATTTTTTTATGTTCTTAAGCTCGTTTACTTCAGTGCTATCAAAATTTGTTTAAAAACGCAAACAAAAATATTTTCCCTAGCCCATTATTTATGTATTATGTATGGTATTTATTTATGTATATAAGTATGTTTATCGTCGTCTAGTACCCATAGTACAAGCTTTGCTTAGTTTGGGACTAGGTCGATTTGCATTAATCTCACACTAACTGCTATATTTTTCAATTTGAATTTTCATCTTTTAATACGGGGATTAATAATTCTTTCATTGTGATTCCTGGAGGGTTAGGAATTATGCGATTCAGTCTGCCATTGTTATTGTCGATATTCAGTTTTAATTTAACTCGTTTCAAATTTAAGAAATAACCAGTGTATGAGCTGATAGTGCTTTATATATAATTCGAACAAGTGTTTTAAATAATGCAGTTAGTATGGTAGTTGATCAATTTCGAAATAAAGCATAAAGGTATCGAATACTTACCCTTACTACCAATCATTACCTATCCGTTCGTAAGTATTAAAACTTAATTGAAGTTTACTTAATCTCAATGTACCTAATTGTCTCATGAAATATCTTCGTTTAATTTAATATTTTCTTATTATTCTTATTATTAATGAACCATTCATTATAATTGAAAAATGTATACAAATGTGATAGAAGAAAATAAAACTAAACTAAATAATAATGAAGTATATAAATGCATATTATAAAAAGCATACCCCGTCGAGGAGATCCTCATGAAATAGATATGTTATGTAAAATAATCAGTTTCCTTGTACATTCATACATAACTGTCTGACAAATAGAACAAACCTCCTGCATCATACGAAAAAGTTGCCATATATTATGCATAACTGGCTACCACTAGCTGACAGACGTAATGTTATGGATAGACGCCGTTATCGTGTCGCACTGACATTGCTTTACGTATAGCGTGAATGTTTTTTTTATCGACCATCTAAATGTCGATATTGTCGATAGTGTAGTATTTGTTATATTTATCGGTCACTGATAATTAGTCAACTGATAAGGAGTCACTAAGTACTATCAGATATAAATATATACGATAAAAAAATAAAAAATAAGAGTCTCGGGTGTAAACAATGTAAATTCTGTTATTCAATTTATTCAAAGGGATATTGGAGGAAATCATAAATGATGTCACATCCATATTAAAATGTACTTGGTTTGTATTTCGCCTTCAAAATAATTTATCTAAGGTTATCGTTTCACGTAAGAGCTACTACTAAGTACTACTAAAAACTAAATAACCTCATTGTTATCTAGTTATTTTAAATCAAGAAGTTTTCATTGAGATTTAGCAAAGATTTAAAAGGCGAAAATTCAATCGCATTGTTGCATTATATAAACATCGATATCGAGACGGTCGATAAAAAAAACATTCGCGCTCTACGGAAAAGCAATGTCAGTGCGACAAGATAACGGGGTCTAGTTATGGATATGTGCATGTTACGCGACATCCTGGACCGTACCTCCATCTGGACTGCCCAGAACTATTTTCGCAGTTGTCATTCACTGTCACTCGTCTGCATTCTCCGACGTTTCACGTGCCTCGATATGGTACCAACTATGCCAAAAATAACGTTCTTTCACGCATCGCTTTATTTGTAAAAACATTTACACTGTACTAATAAAAACACAGTTCAACTCACGTATTAATTGGCACTATGGCCGTGAGATCTTCTTCAGTATGTATCAGTATAATTTTAACATGACTCATCTCATCACTCGTTAAATTCAATATCTTCATGTGTTTAACTATTTTTTTTTTCATTATTAACATATAGTAGTTCGCCCGATTGTCTTTCATACAATACAAGTTAGAAAGGGAAACCTGTAATTGGCCATACTTTTGTGTTGATTAGCTTAAGTTAGACATATGTATCACTGTTGGTTTACTAAATAATTAAAAATAAATAAACTAATACAATAAATAACTAA
Source organism: Epinotia ramella (assembly GCA_947578815.1). Taxonomy (NCBI): domain Eukaryota; kingdom Metazoa; phylum Arthropoda; class Insecta; order Lepidoptera; family Tortricidae; genus Epinotia; species Epinotia ramella. The sequence continues at coordinate 13,577,496 of OX388213.1, read as the reverse complement.
CTAACTATTAACTAAAAAATAAATTAAGTAGGGTTGTTTTTAATATTTTTTTACGTACCTATACTTATAATTACTTCAATAAATAAATATCTAACAGGAGCAAAATCATAAAATAATGAATTCAATATCAATTTCATTGTCATTGCGATTTTAGATGGTCATGGTTTTCAATAAGCTTGTTATTTCTAAGTAAGCACGGGTAATGTAAATAAAATATATATTATTTTTATAATCCGTTAAAAATAACATAAAGTTACACGTAAAAGCGAATGTAAAGAACGACACTAACGGGAACCTGCCAATAGATGAGAGATAATTAGAGTGTGAGGCAAGCTTTGCACTCGAGTGAACAAACCTTGTCTTGCCGAGCTTGTTAGTGGACTTTAAACTAAGTGTTTAAGTCTAAATTGCCCAATTGGGAAAGGTAATTTTAAGGTACGCGTAAACTGCTTTTTAGTCCAGGCAATGAACTGACAACTTGTATGGAAAAAATGACAATTTTGGAAATAATTTATAATAGCTTATTTTTTATGTGTAACGGATATATTATCAATTAAATAGTTACCCAGCGACAAAATCCGACAAAATTTCAGACATCGAGAAAATGATAAGTTAACTGGCTTCTGAAAAGTCAGTAAAAATATTAATAAATGTTTTTGTCTTTATTTTGGTTCATTTACATTTGCTCTATAATATTCAAGATAAATCGTACAAAAAAAGATAATGCATGCTTCATTTAAATCTACATAATTACTTCCGGGTGGAAAGTTTGTCGGATTCTTGACTAAATCATCTTAGAATAACATTTTCAAATGAAATCAACAAAAAAAACGCTATTATAAATTAATGTTTTTCAAAACCGTATTTTGCCTGGAGTATTTTGTATTGTGTTTGTAAATTGGTCTATTAATCATTGAAATTTATATTAATCGGTCAGCAGTAGATGTAGCCAAGCAGAATAACACGCTCAAAATGATCTACAGAGATCCTTATTCTCTTGACATTATAGTCCGTGTAGATCATTTCGAGCACTTGTCCCATATAGCTACGTAGCTACTTGTGCTGTTTGATATCAACCCGCAAATTTTCGTGTGTAAAGCTTAAGTGAATGTTTTAGTACTTTATTATTTATAAAATTGCGCAAAATAGGTATGCAACGCTATCTAGCGAACTGGGAATATTACCGGTCGGTGTCCCATTGGGTATTCATTCTTAAATACACACCCTAAAGTTGGTGAGGTTGTATTTTTGTATGTAGAGGGGTGGGGGATAATCTCCTGAATCATTCATGCGATTTCAAAAAATCTTTCCCCATTATATGGCTCCGCTTGGATTCTCTGTTTACTAACGCGGGCGAAATATGCAGATAATTTGAATTTCAGGAAAGGACACGGAATCCTTTTATCTCGGAAATCATTCTTTAAGAGGTGTGAAATGGGGGGTGAAAATGCACTTGGGAGTGTTATCCTACCCTACTAATATTATAAATGCGAAAGTTTCGATGTTTAGATGTTTGGATATCTGTTACTCAATCACGGTTAAACGGCTCAACCGGTTTCGATAAAATTTTGCACGACGATAGTTTAAAGCCTGGATTAAAATATAAGGTAGTTTATATTCTAACAGCAAATTGTATTAAAATTTCACTCCCATTTCTACCTATTCAAATAATGATTTCCGGGTAAAAACTATACTATGTCCTTCCCAGGACCTCAAACTACCTTCATACCAAATTTTATCTAAGTCGGTTCAGCGGTTGAATCATGAAAAGGTAACTGACAGACAGACGGATGACAGACATATTTACCTTTCTTCAGCATCCAGTTGGAGCAGCAGTTTGCGCAGGGCGGCGGCGTTGACGGCATCCCAGGGCGCTGAAGGCATGTCCATCTCGTTACCGTCGTGGGCCACCAGCGAGTTTTCCGATTGTTCGTCCTCCGGTTCCTAACAAACGTGCATGTAAATCATTGAGGTCAAGTACAATTTATATATCATAATTTGATTTACACACGGTGCCATAGAAATTTGCTTCGAGCTGCCGCACGGAAGCGGACATTTATCAGTGATAAAAACGTGCCTTAATTTTTTTAAATACTGGCTGGCGCCTACGCCTCTACGCTCAGTATGTACAACGCTTAAAACAGCATGAAAACAGCCCAATTATCTCGCATCTTATTAAATACAGCAAGTTTAGCACAGAAATCGGGTACAATTTGCGTCTACATACTTCACAAATGCCCGTATTCTTATTTTTGAGTTTATATGTGTAATTTTTAGGAAAATGGTACCGTGTAGTCTTTGGCACTTATGCTATTAATCTATTATTAACGGTAGTCGGTGAGTTAATATGAATGCCACGATTCACGGCGCAATAATGGCAAAAGCACCATCGACAATAAGCTACCCATTCCCAGAAATAGACCATGGGTGTATTATTTGCCAGAGGCGCTGCTCGCGCCGGTAAGTTTTTCCATGCAAGTTTTAGCATGGAATTTTGAGTTAGTGACCATCATCCTTTATACGCCCAGGCACATATTATTAGTTTGTTACATACTCAAGTTTCAAGCCGTGAATGCTTACTAAGTTTACCGGCACTTGTTGCACACCACATTGTCGGCATGTGCCGCTGTTATCAAGCGGGTTATCAAACATGTTGCGCAGCTCGATTAACGAGCTCTTACAAGGGATTATTAGCGGCAGTTAACGATTTAATTTCAATATTGCTACAGGGTGGGCCCTGAACAATGAGGCTATACGCTTTCAGTTGGTGCTTAACTAATTACTAGTGGCTCTTTGAGTAGTGTACAACTCAAAGTGTAAAACTAGAACGACATAAAAAATCGATTTAATTATTGAACCTGGTCACAAAATTTCACGAGAATCGTTTGAGAAATGCGACCTGTAGAGGTGAACATACGAAATAAATTAATCCCAAACTGAAACGGAGAGCTTCATTCGCTTCGCTCGCTCGTTAAAATATATTTTATTTCTGTTATCATAATTTTCATAACTTGCCTTGCCACTCAGTAAAATTTCACTAAAAACCACGTGTGTAAAAGGCAAGTTCATAGTGTGAAGTTTCAATGTAAGTACATATGAGTGTATAATCCTTCCCACTAACTTTGCAAGAAAAAAAAGTAGCAAGGTTGTAATTCCATTTTTAGACGGGGACGGACACTTGGCGAATTACTGAATTGAAGGTTTAGGTACACTTTGTTTTTAAAGTAAATTATAATGTAGCCCATACCTTGAAAACGCTTCACGATAGAACATAAACCAAATGAGGGCCGATTCAAATGTTGACGATCCGGCAGCGCCGAGTGGTATAAGTAATTTGTGGAAACGTTAAATTCGTGGTATTCATACGAATGTTTATTACTGAAATATTAAATCTGTACGAAGATTAATTAATTAAATTTTCTCTGAGGCCAATTTCATTTTGAACGAATCTAGGGATTATGATCCAACGCAAAGGAGTGGCGAATTAACTACTACGCAAACTTTATTAACCCAATCAAGGCCAATGACTCAAATTTGAGCCATGCCTCTACTAGCAATTTGCGCTACAGAGCGGAAAAATGCTGCTACGCGCTACGGCGTAGCATACGTTGCGTTGCTTGGCCTCGAATGGGTTATTGACTGCCTCGAACCCGGCTAGTGATTGCTCTCCGTATAGGCACTATCCGCTACGTAGCGGGAAAACCAAGGGATCAGCTACGAGCGTAGCGTGTAGCGATTCTTGGCAGTGAATGTTTTAAACGTAGTCATTCCTTTCATATGTACAGCTAGAAGAAGTAGGTACGATTAAGAAACGGTCATGATTCCACACACGTTTTTATTACAAGAAAATAAGATCTTGTTTAGTTTATTTTGAGCTCTTCGCCACACTTCTGCTGACTGTTAATCCCATGGGAATTTATCTTCTCTGTCGAGCGCATTAATGTTTTTAAATGGCACCTCCTTTTCAATGTGCATTTACATTATTTTTTTTTTAATAAAGGAAATTTTTTTTTTTAATTTTTTTTTTTTTAATTTATTTATCAAAAGTACAAAACAATTAACAATGTTATGTTACTCGCCAAACTGCGATAACAGTTTGTTGGCGAGACCGCGCTCATTTTAACTAATGTGTTAAGTACCTATGTTAAAACTATGTTAGGTATGCTATATGAACTACATACTTATAATCTTAAACACTAAATTACACACTAAACATGATAATGCATGAACACTTCACTCCTGCACTTACAGTGCTATACTTTTACAATTAGGTGTTTATTTGTGAAAAGATTCTTTTTTTACCTATGTAAGTATTAATGTAATTTTTCCAAAAATGTACTTTTTAATCTACTTTTTAATTCAACTTTGCTGTACTTTTTTTCTTCTCTTAACCAATCAGTCTCGTTATATATTTTTGGTATCATAAATATATTCGCTCTTTTGCCATAGTAGTTTTTAGCAGAATTCTGTACATATTTCTTTGCCCTTACATTTTTAATGCTCCGAGCCGGATTCGAACCGGCGACCACAGGCATTCATGGCCTGTCGCTACTAACCAACTGAGCTATCGGAACAATCCGGTTCGGGCACCAAATTCATCAATCAGTTCCTTCCTACAACGCCTTAGGGAGGCGTGTAGCGACATCTACCAGAAGACTTAGTGTAAGGCCTGAGTGGACGCCCCGCTCAGAGCGGGGCGTGCAGCGTCCATATAAAGCAAATGCAACTTATATGGACGCTCGACGCCCCGCTCTGAGCGGGGCGTCCACTCAGGCCTTACACTTAGGCTTCCTAACGGCACCAACGTCTCAAATTATATTGAGAAATCGTCAGTCGTCAGTAACGTGCATTTACATTTACATATCTATTCAGTAGTGCTGCCACTGAGCAGAACGTTGAGTTTCTCGTTTAATATCCTTGTGCGGGTCGGTATTTCTAAAAAGGAACTGACTACTTTATTGCTCACTAACGTGAATGATGAAACGATGAGTGAGTTTGTCTAAAGTCATATACACTCAGAGGCAATGAAAACGGGTCACTTCCCATGGATTACTTTACAAAGTGACCCGTTTTCATTGCCTCTGAGTGTAACTCCCAATGTGAACTATGAAGGTACGCTACCTATCCATGGGAAGTGACCCGTTTTCATTGCCTCTGAGTGTAGATAGCATCGCAGGAAACTAAATGCAAGTTTGTGTAAGATTGTCTCCTAATATTTATTTATTGAACGAGGGAGCGAAACGATTCGACGAAGTCTGCTTCAGCTTGGGCCAAAATTCTTTCACACTTCCATTTGTCCAGCTGGTGTTCTCTACAGGTCGCATTTCTCAACCGATTTTCGTAAATTTTGTGAGGAGGTTCAATATATAGAATTTTTAATCAATTTAGATTTTCAAAATTAAAAAAAAAACAGGCTTGTAAGTTCCACAGCTCACAGAGGCACTAGTTTAGTAAATATCAGTTTCAATGTGACGTCAGTACAGACATAGTAAAGCTAAACTTGATCTGGATCAAACAAGAACTTCTACGCGCTAACATATCAAAACGAGCGCAGGCTACACATAAAAAAAAATATATACAACCGAATTGAGAACCTCCTCCTTTTTTAGGGTTCCGTACCAAAAATGGTAAAAAAGGAACCCTCATGGTGCGACTCCGTCCGTCTGTCTGTCTGTCTGTCTGTCACAAAGTGAAATATCTCACGAACTACTTAAGCTATCAATTTGAAATTTGGAATGGTTTTAGATGAGAGCTATGGAACATGAGAATTTTTTTTTTTTTTTTTATTTTATTTCAAAAAAACATCTTAGCGGTAAGTATACATTTCAAGATCGCCAAACTGAGGGCAGTTTGTCGGCGAATGTGCGCTTTTTTCTTAACTTTAAACAGAGTTGTGTTATACCTACCCACCTGTTTAAATAAATGTTTAAACTGCTGTGCTGTTTTATTTAAATATACATTTTAATTTTCTATGAAAAATTACGAACATGAGGGGGGCGGCAAAAAATAAATCTATTATTAGGTCAAGTGGGGTATCATATGAAAGGGCTTGAGTTGCACTTTTTGAAACAGCTTTTTTTTTTCTACATTGGTACAATTTCGATCTATGAAGGAAAATGTAAAAAAAAATACCATTCCCCCCCCTTATCTCCGAAGTAATCCAAGCGAAAAATTTGAAATAATTACTTGTGATTAAGATAAACATAAATATTACTGGAAAAGTATACTTTTTTCTGTATCACATTTTTAATGCTCCGAGCGTTTTTTTCGTTTTATTTTGTATTTGAGGAGAAGGCAAAAAAAAAAAATCAACTATTAGGTCAAGTGGGGTATCATATGAAAGGGCTTGAGTTGCAATTTTTGAAACAGTTTTTCTTTTTTTTCTACATTAGTAAAATTTTGATCTATGAAGGAAAATGTAAAAAAAAACACCATTCCCTCCCCCCCCCTTATCTCCGAAGTTATCCAAGCAAAAAATTTGAAATAATTACTTGAGATTAAGATAAACATAAATATTACTGGAAAAGTATAATTTTCTCTGTCTAGCGTATTTTTTGTTTTATTTTCAAAAATCATTGCCTAGTTAAGTTTGCAATTTAATCAACTTTATAAGTGTTTTTTTGTTTTGAAATTCCTATAGGACTATAATAGAAGTACTCTCTTTCAAATAAAAATAAAAAAATCGAGATCGGTTCACGTGATAAACAATAATCGCTAAAACACCAACATACATACTAAGCGCATTGCCCTTGCACGTTAGTACCAAATGGGGCCGATAGATGGCGCTGACCCCATTCCTACTTCGCGCTGTTAAGATTTTTCTAGAATGAATGGGGTTGGGACGGGAATATTTCAATAGCAGGTCATAAAAAGATGGCGATGCGATTGTCTTGGTAGTTCGATGGTCTTGGTGTAAAAGTTATTCGTTGTTTGAAATTGAATTCTGTTGTGTTGGGTTTGGGTTATAATAAGTAATTTAACAAATATTGGGACATTTTCTGTACCTTGACTTGATTGAGTTAATTGATAGCTTGTACGGAACCCTCGGTGCGCGAGTCAGACTCGCACTTGACCGGTTTTTTTAAGGTTAAGAACTGATTTCAATAACTCGTTTAGGTAAATGGACCCCCTAAAAATCCTGATATTATATTTACTTCAAGCTTGCGTCAAATAAATTCGTAAAATTTCATTCTAAACTGTATCAGGACTGTGTGTTTTATTTCAGTAGTAAAATTACCAAAAATGGAAGCTATTGTTTGTTTACTTACCATAGGTGCGGCGTGGGCAGACACAAGGAGCAATGCCAGGGTGCTCACGAGCACGAACATACTGCTGCACGCCGAGGAAGCCTTCATTGTGATCCTTCTGTACCTGTCGAAGAAATTACTGCATGAACAAAACACTATCACCAGCACAACCACTACCTTTCTTATTCAGCTGTCTACCGCTATCATACTCGCTATTGCTTTTGACAGTGCATTAGTCGACGAAAACGAAAATTGACATTGAATTGTAATTCATAGAAATATCTACGCTACGCTATGATCGGCGGTGAATAAATAAGTAATGAAGTTAAAGATTAGTAGTTCGTTAAACTGTAGCCGTGAGATTTGTCAGTAAGTGATCTAGGGAGACTCGGATTAAAACTGTAAAATACGTACATTATTGGTAAGTAGAATAATTACGAAAGAGTAAAATTGTGAAGTCAACTTCAAAATAACGAAACCAAAACCATCCTATTTTTAAAAACTTAAGGAGTGTGACGTATAGATTTTGTGGTTAGCATACATATATATATCGGTAGGTATAGGTATTGAATAAACAAGGAACGTCGCAAATGACATACACAATATCGAATAGAAATTAAGTATTGAACGTAAAGTTCTAAGGAAAATATCGTCACCTCCGTCGTCAATACAAAGATATTTCTTTAAACGGTAAAATATCGTGTGGGTTTAATCACTCAAAAGATAAACATGGCACAAATTCACGTGTTTACGCTATGGCTCGGTGTGTTAAATAACCTAGCAGCTGTATTGGACAGTCGCCACGGGTCAGAGGTTTTTTTATTCAACCACGCTTCCTTCGGTGTCAATGCGTCAATAGCACTGATAGCTTGGATGCAATGTAATTAACATCTTTGCGGAATTTTCTCCCTTCTAACAGCTTAATTAATTACGTTTGTTTCTTGCCATTTATTTAATACCTGATGAACGTTTACTACTGTTCCAAAACATAAGCCTACGTACCTACGCCAAATATCTGCCCACGTGTTTACCTACTATTTAGTGTGTATGTTAAGTATGTTACACAGAGTGATTTTTTTAATGCTGGCTTAGTCTTATAGGCTAAACAATTTTTACCATGGGACTAACAACGAAATCAAAAATCGGTTGTTTCGTAAAAAGCTTCGATGTTTATAATATATATAGAGAAATTAAAATAATACATTAATATAGTAATATCGAGTTTCTTAATATGAGAACATTATCAGACCGCCCGCGATCCCTGTGGCTTATTTACCACCAACGCCAAAGCCGGTGATCTTGTTGCCTTTGCAAATAAGTATTTAATTGGATATATGATATGCTATTTATCAATGATAGCGCCCTATACAAACTGACATAGTACATATATCCTATATGTATGTATGTATACAAAACAATTAGGTAATTGCCGATATTAAGGAAATGCGGGGATGTCTAGTTAGCTTAGCCTGTATATCGGTAGAACAAAAACTGGGCACGGTCGGCAGTAGAAGAAACTACGCGTACTCACACGTTTGTTCTACAAGGAAATAAGAGCTTGTTAAGATCATTCTGAGTTCTTCGCCGGTGCAACTATTTCTGCAGCTGACTGTACATAGAACTTATAGAGCTACTTTCGCTGCTACGTAAGTTATATGGAGTGATAGAAACATGTATTATTCAACTGTTTACTTTATTTTTCAACACATTTGCTCGTAACGTACCTCCTATTGTGTCGCTTTTAGGCTCATAATCCTGGGTATTAAACACGCGTGTTTTATAAAATTACGACACTCGTGTGTTATGGTTATATCCCGATTAAGTCACGTTGGCATCTTGCAGTAAGGTGTATGCATGAACACGGTGCATTCTTAAATTAAATATCAAATGGATTCGTACTCGACTAAACAAATTAAATCCTATTTGTTAATTAATTGACTATTTCTTTTTGGATACGACATAAAAACTTTTAATTTAGTAAAACTATTCACATTTGCTAACATTTTACATGAATAAGGGCCGATTTTTCAATCTCTAGATAAAGTTATCCGTCAGTTAAAATTATCACTATCTTTTTCTCAAGTCATATGAAAGAAAAGGACAGAGCTAACATTTATCTTAGAGTTTTATCTGGGAATTAAAAAATCGGCCCTTAATAAAGGTAGGATTTTAAAACGTAACTATTTATTTTATTTTGTATGGGCTGTTTAGAGATTTCATCTTAGTCTCGATTTACACCTGCGCGCGCCCTGCGCGAACTTCACGAAAAAAAATTGTTGCGCGCCATTATAGGTACCGTAAAATGGGGTGAGTAGGGTTCGCGGGGAGAGTTGGGTTATGAATGGGGAGAGAAGGGACGCAAGGGGGTTGAGATGGGATTTTAAGGCTACTGCTACAAAAATAATGTATTCCAATTTAAAATGGAGCTATAGTAATACTCATAATAAAAAACCGATCCAACAATCTTCCAAAATCACCTTTGTATGAAATCCCATCTCACCCCAATTACGAGGGACTACGGGGTGAGGTGGGATTTCCGGTTAATAGTCAAAGTTATGAAATGGAACCGCCCAAAATAAAATAAAAACCAAAATACAAACACCGAAACACTTATAAAATAACTTACACTTACTTATAAATCCGGAACACTTATACACCATCCAGTTTGCATAATATATGTAAAAATGTTATCGAGGTTTGAATGTCAGTTTTGCCCCTACTCACCCCATTTTACGTTAACTTCTCAAATATTTGTAAACATTGTTGGTGCGTGTTTGGTTATACTTAATTAAACATTGTTGTTCAACACAGTTCCTAACAGTTGTGTCAATGTATCTATATCGCATTTGCTTACACGTTTATAAAAATTTTGAAAGCTTCCCGAAAGCAAGGCAAAATACTATTCGCAACTTAAGAGAAACCAAAAAAATTGCGTTGTTCAGGCCCTATTTTAGTTATTTCAATAAGAGCATAACCAATAACGCCATTAAAGTCTACAACCACCTAAGTAATGACTTCAAAGACTGTATCGATCTAAGTACCTTTGACCGGAAATTGAAAAATTATTTATTAAAGAGACCTGAATATTTCGCCAACGCATTAGATTAGAATTATACTTATTTACCTCTGGATTATTGTTCTCTACTATCTACACCGCTACTTTTTAAAATCTATGACAATATGTTTTTTATTTTATTTAATTTTAATTATGTAATGGAGTTAATGACATCGTAAAATGATAATACTACTTATATGTGCTCATTATTTAGTTATAATCAGTATTTACCATTTAATAATATATTTGCATGTATACCTGTATACCTATGGCAAATAAAGCATTTGAGTTTGACTTTGAGTTGGTGAATAGAAAAGTGATAAATAGAATTGACGCCAATGGAAATTCTTGTCAATGTACAATATGTGAGTAATGTGAGTAAACCTGTTGCAAATCAATAACTAAAGGAAATAACTGAGAAGCATTTTAATTTTATGAAAAGGATTTTTTGCTCGCAAATGTGGAGAAAAACGTCGTATGAAACGCGTGAGCTTTGATAAGAGAGCCGAGGCAATATACCTCACTTGTATCACATTAATTGGCTTCGGGTACACATTTGAATTATATTTCGAATGAAGTTACTGCGTTTATTGTAGACAGAATATCGTACCGTTTATAAATCCGCACTGATAAATCAGGGAGTCGCTACGCTGGCAAATATTATTTAACAGACGAATATTGAACTGCATTAAGGTTGACTGCACATCAATAGAGTTCCTGTCCCTTGTGTCCGTTTCGTCCCACGCGTAATAGATTTACTACGCATCAAACAAATGTATCAAAGACAAAATGTTTTTGATTGTAAGAATAGGATGAAGGCGGATTGGCATTTCTGTTTGGTGGTCCCGAAACTTAACAAATCCCGCATTCCTAAAGTTGTCTCAGATAGACTACTGTAGAAAGTCGTGCTCTAGAATTTGTTCCAATTTAGTGTATAATTACAATATATTACTAAACTTTCCTTTTATGTATTTTGTTAAAATAAACGCTATACATATGCAAACCATCCTCATAGTTAATTATGAACGCCACAAAGTGAAAACGGTGAATTTGTGTAGGTACACATTTAACAAGACAAACGAAAATTAAGTAGCTCTAATGATAATACACTGAAGTTACCTTATTATTCACAAAGAAACAGTTAAATTACCTAAAACTGCATTTATTTTAAATCTTCTGTACTTTGTTTTTATGATATTTGGGCATCATAGGGTAAATATTAGGGGAAACAGAAAACCAACTAGGTGCCAAGAATAAACAGGCACAAATATTTAATTAAGTGGAGTGGGTATGGATAGCCCCGTTCATGTGATATCTGTAATATTGAGAGTTTTCAGAATACCGCTTTGACGACCGCTTTAGCCTAGTTGGTAGTGACCCTGCCTACGAAGCAAGAGGTCCTGGGTTCGAATCCCGGTAAGGGCATTTATTTGTGTGACGAGCACGAATATTTGTTCCTGAGTCATGGATGTTCTCTATGTATTTAAGTATTTATTTATCTATATAAGTATGTTTGTCGTCGTCTAGTACCCATAGTACAAGCTTTGCTTAGTTTGGGACTAGGTCGATTTGTGTAGGATTGCCCCTAATATTTATTTATTTTTATTTTTTAATACACAATGTAATCAGTTTGCAGCACTAACCTAAGTATTTATCGGTTAAATGAATGATGGTTAAAATGGTTTAATCATTTAATTTAAACTTGATTGGTGGGGTAGGGCTGAGCTGTATGCTATTACTATTAGCAAAGTCTGCAGACAGTTGATAGCGGAATGGCCATCAGATGCGATGGTTAGCTTCAAATATATATTGAAAAAGCAGTCTGACCACTCAGCGGCAGAGTTACGTTATGTAGTGGGAAGTTGTAGGGGCTTCTGTATAAAAAGCTACAAGATCCAGTGACGAAATCGTGACATGGCGAGTTATTGCCGCCGTTAAATAAGCAAACCACCAAGCACCAGTGTGATGAGCACGAATATTTGTTCCTGAGTCATGGATGTTTTCTATGTATTTGTTTCTCATAAGTATGTATATTGTCGTCCAGTACCCATAGTTACGATATAGCTTTAATGCTTAGTTTGGGACTAGGTTAATTTGTGTGAGATTATCCCCTTTATATTTATTTATTATTTATAAAGGTAGGGGTCTTGTTCAGATATCACGAAACGAGAATAACTGATTCAAAAACGGCGGTGCGGAAAGCAACTTACTTCAACGACAATGAGCCTCATCATCATATCAGTCGAAAGACGTCCACTGCTGGACATAGGCCTCCCCCAAAGAGTGCCAAAGTGACCGGTCCCGCGCCACCCGCATCTAGCGGACTCCCGCAACCTTTACCAGGTCATCAGTCCACCTTGTGGGGGGCCTACCCACGCCGCGCAACACAACAGGTAGAACAGGTAGGTAACAATGAGCCTGCTAGCTCTTTAGCTAGCAATTTTTGGTGAATTTCGACGATATTATTGCAGTCTAAAAAACCTACAACGTTGTAAATTCATCCAGTTTCGATGATGCATGTTCATCCCTCGAACAGGGACACGGCCGAAGACTAATATCGTATTGAAAGCGGCGTCACATTAATATGCAAAGCCGATCAAGCTGAACAAATCGGTTGCATAAAGTAATGGCCATTAGAAGACGCGCTCCGCCTCGCTTAGATGCAACACGAATTTTCCTACGCAGAACTCGTTCACACATTCACTGCCAAGAATCGCTACGCGCTACGCTCATAGCCGATCTCGTATGTCGTATAGTAGTCGTATGTAGCGGAAAGCGACTATGGTGTCGGCACCCGCTAGTAGGGTTCCCGGTAATAAATGTGTTAATTACACTTGTATACAACCCAGGCAGTTTAGCCTAGTGGGCACTGACCCTGCCTATGAAGCTGACGGTCCCGGGTTCAAATCCCGGTTAGGACATGTCTGTGATGAGCATGAATATTTATTTTGGAGTCTATTCAATATAACGATACCCTAGTTCACAGTCGTACTAATTACATTTTTTTTGTCACTGAAATTGTAACTTTATGATAAGAGCACTATCGTACTAATTACACCACTTTTTTTCCCGTAATTAGTACGATTGTGAACTATGGTATCGATAATATCATCGTCTAGTGCTTAAAACACAAAATTTATTGAACTCAGAGTGAGGCTACTTCGATCCATCTAAGAAAGTACCTACGCTAAATAAATTTAAATATTTATTTATACTGAACTTGCACCCCCATTTTACTCTAGTGATGATCTTTGTATATAAATCGCTTTAGCTTGAAAGGATAACAAGCTGACACAGAATTACTTTGCATTTATATAAGAGATTCTTGTGACCACAGCTTTGCCCGTGTATTGAAAAGACGTCCATCGCACTTACGAGTAGGCACCAACTTTCATCCCGACTTCATCTTCTTATGATTTCAAAGTAAAAATGTATCCTAAGTCCTTTTTTAAGACTCAAGTAATTACCAAATTTATTTCGTCTAATTTCAGGAGCACTGTAACCATATAAACAAAAACAAGAAACAGGAGATATCTTCTAAGATATTCATCTTTGAATTAAAGGCAGGGAATTTTCGTTCACTGTTGTTTTATAATTCAGGTGCGATAATTGACCGAGTTTAATGAATATTTAGTGATATCTTCTAAGGACTGGGCCTCCATTTCGCTAGGAACTAAAAGTTCTATTTTGCCCTTACACACAGATACGCACTAACATAAAAGGGAGTGCTTGAACAGTATACATAAGATATCTTCTCCTGGTGACTAAAAAGTTTTTGGAGAATTGTTGTTGAATCCAATCAACAATAGACACCTTAATTAACATTTTATATTTCTGAGCCTATAATTTTATTGGTTCTCTGTATTTTGTTTAAAAAGAGATATAGGCAAATAGGTAACTTTTTTCACTAGGGCTTGTATTTAATTTATTATTAAATTATTAATATGTTCGTTATCTAAAATGGCATAACTCCAGTTCTACGACCCGATTCATCCCTTCATCATCATCATATCAGCGGAAAGACGTCCCCTGCTGGACATAGGCCTCCCCCAAAGAGTGCCAAAGCGACCGGCGACCGGCGATACATCCCTTACTGTAGTCTTATCTCGATCGAAAAAAAGTGATGACTTAATTAATCTGACGTTGTCATTGTCAATGTTTGAAACTGAGGTTGGTACAGTCATTAACAGAAGTAGCTAAGCAAAAAAACACGCTCAATATGACCTACACATATCCTTATTCCCTTAATGACATTAGAGTTCGTGTGTACATCATTTTGAGCACTAGAACTGCTTAGCAACTTCTGCTGCTGACTGTACACTTAAACATTTTATTTCTTTAAGATTTCTACAACGATTCTGGCTATAATAACAGATAGGTACTGATCAGTATCAGTAGAAAGCTAGTTGTCATATTTATGTACAATAGCTTTCATACGGATTCGACGGACGATTAAAAACACTGACAATACATGGAAGAAAATGTTTGTCCGTTATCTTCGACGAACCATTTTTTCAGTACGATCGGTATGAAACAATATTTGGTATACTTCGGAGGAGTATATACCTCGTCGATCCATACGGGCTTGTCCATTTGAAACACGGCAAGTAGGTAGTAACTTAACACTGTAAATAACTGTAATAAAATTAAGATAATTTTCAATTCGTTATGTGACGGGCAAACATCGAAAATTAAAGTTTGAAGAAAATACTTAATTGACAATGTCAAATACAAAATGACAATAGCTTATTTTTCTAATGAAAAAGGCAATGGCATGTCGTAGAATTAGTAAAGAAAATATTTATTCTTATTCGTTTGTATTTTTTATAATAAGCAATATAAAATCTATACAAAATTTATTGCAGTGTTCTGGAGGCAAAATGCTTTAAAAATACATAAATAATTAAGGTGTTAAAAAAAAGAATGTTGTCAATTGAGTGACTAGAAAGATGCAAATATTTGACTCGTTCGAAATTGTTTTCCTTCAAATTCAATAACGAAGTAAGAAATGCAACAAAGTACGCCTCTGTCAGAATCACGTTTAATTTTCAGGTCACCTCAGCTACGGATGACGCCTGTAATCTGGTTGATTCGTGTCTCTTCACTCGACGACACGATTTGCTCCTAGCGCTACGCCGTAGTCCGTAGCACCCACATTTAACTGCTAAGAATAGCTACGCGCTAGGCTCGTAGCCGATCCCGTGGTTTTCCCGCTAAGCAGCAAAAAGCGCCTATGGCGTAGTCGCCTGCTCGGCGGATTCCTGGCAGTGAATGTGTTAATGTCCATACGTAACGAAAAGCGCCCGCAGTGTTGGTTTAATGAGATACGTGGCGTTACATACCCTCACGTCATATACTTCGGTAAACTTTTGAACTAATAGCAATCTCTAGAATTTTCGGTATATCCCCACTAGTTCTATTATCTGTTCTATTGTTGGAACTAGTTGGATTTTTTCTTCCCAGTAGTTACACTGTTACATTCAAAGACGGGTTTTCCGTAATGAAACTACCTGGACGTTTCACTAGAAATCAGGTTTTAAATTAATGGAACTAAATGGACTATTTTTCCCATTAGTTATATTATATTCGATAAGCGTGTGTGGCCATGACATTTAATCAAGTTTAATTAATATTTGTAAAATAAAGGTACTAGACTCAACTTTCAGACAGAAGCTGTACTCGTAAATAATGGACCAATAAAAGTAGATGTTTCCCTTGGAACGATTTACAAATTCCAGTGATTATGTACTACCTTTAAACAAATATTTTCCTTAATTTATGTTAGTAAAATTGGCGGTAGGTAAACAGAAGTTAATATCGATCGTTGTTTGTTTAGACCGTAAATCGGTGCAGATGCGGCCGGCCAAGTTGGCTAAGTTGGTTTAGTAGGTAAATATATGAGATACAGTTCGGCGGCGGTGAAGTTATAAAAAATATGACGCTTCCAATGATCATATCAGTTCATGTTCAGTACACACGATAGCAAAACTCGAAAATTATCACCATGTTTGTTACTCTCCAGCAGTTATAAAACTTACTAATAAATCTAAGTACGGTCGCGTTTTTTAATATAGGACCCATTTCAGAAAAATATTCTTAAGCGGACCCCGGGCTCCATTAGGGCACAACCGGGAATAACGCTAGGAGGATGATGATTCTTTGCATTCCTATACAATATGACAGGATTCCCACCTTAAGTGGGACCCAAATTAAAGTTCACGAGTTATTAGGTAATATTGAGCCCATAGCCTTTTTGCTTCCTGCCTTGCTGAATAAAGTTGCAAAAACAAGACAATGCCTTCTCGAGTTATATTACAAAATGTTTTAGTACCTACTAATATAAAACGTCATATATGTATTTTATACAAAATTATTCGAAATTGATTATTGGATTTTTAGAAACTCAACAATATAATTGAAGCAATAAAACCGTTTCGCAGAGAAACGTAATTTTTATTGTAATCAGTATGCGTCCAGCGCACATTGGAAAATTTGTTTATCACTTTTAACGGAACAGATCCATCATCCGCCTGGACAAGTTTCATTAACGCGAAACTATATAAAAGGGTCCACTTAATTAATCGCGGGCAATGATTACCAATCAGAGTTTTATTAGGATTGGCGAAGCTACATAGCTTTGTATTTAAATATTTTTAATGATGCGTTTTCGGTTCCGAAACAAAAGTATGTAAATATTAAGTCGTTAAAGTGTAAATGAGAAGTAATATATATACATACACATTTTTTTTTCGTGAAATTAAGAAACAAATTTCAATAATCAATTAAATTTCGAAATGAGAACGTGTCAGGCAACTTGCAATTTTAATATAACAAACATAAGAAACGAAAAAATGTTTTTTTTTATAAATTAGAAATAAAAAGTCCTTCATAAATACAAGACTGAATTGATTGATGTTATATGTATAAAATCTACACAAAAGTCAATATGAATATTGATTAATTCAATTAAACAGGAGGTAATCTCCAAAAATGCTTTGGCTCATCCTACAGGGTGGATCTATGTTGTATACCTATTATGTGTGTTTATTGCGTTAAAAAACAGGAGTTTCGGGGTTACCGATCAAAGAAACTGAATTGATTGCTTCATATTTGGTTTTAACGTAAAACTGAAGCCAAATGAACGATACATTATTGCAAAATTAACCATAATCAATAAACGTCTTCAAATTCAATCCGTTCCCATTTATGTATAAAATATTACCATTGCTTTGTCTGAAGTTTAATTGAATTTTCGTAGAGAAATCACTTTAATAAAGGTGACAAAAGGCCCCGAAATATTTGAATCCATAGGGTTTCAAAACAATAAGGTTTTTTTTATTCAATCCAAAGGTCAATCACACAAAAAGGGGATTTAATTAGCAAAAACACCCGAAGTTTTTAAACCGGAACAGTTAATTAATCTTTCATTTAAATGTTAAAACATGTATTTGTTTAAACATTACCAATTGTAATAAAAAGTATTAAAAAAAATCCGAGATCGTTTGTTTTTAACAATATAAGTGACTAAACAAACTTACTTTTTTCTTTTAATAGTTTTAAACAGACCGATTATATTGAAGATCATTATATTAGAACTTACCTTAGTAGTCCGCAAGTGAAGTTAGTCGACCGCGTCTTCCGTGTTGTCCGCCGATGGTTTCTGATAGCAAATGAGAGATTGGCGGTGCCCGGCGGCTTATATACCTACGGCGGCGCGGCTACTCGTAGCGGCTCTACGCGTAGGTGAGCGTAGCGCTCTACGCCGCTACGTATTTACCTACGTTATATTATAACGACGATCAATTTGAAATTTGTTATCAAAAACAAATCTGGTACGACGTTTTAGGAAAAAGGTATTTACTTATGAATTATTGTGCTTAAATTGATGACGAAAATATTTATATCAGCCTTTTTTTTCAGTAAAGCGAATTTAGGGTTGGTTTTATACTTTTTACAAAATAATTATATTTTTGTTTTTTCCTATTTACATATATGTTCACTACATTTTGTCCGTGACTTCGCCCGCTTTAAACTAGTTGATCAGATCATTTACATCCTCATTTAAACCCCTGGGGCGATGATTGTCAGAATAATAGCTATCCTGTGTCCTTCGAAATTCAAACCAAGTATCCATATCAAATTTCGTCTAAATTGGTTCAGGGGATTAGGTGTGATAAACAAGAAGTCACGCTTCAACCTACTAATACTATTTTTCTTTTTTGGTTGGTGTTTCATAGAAATTTGCTTATTTTATTGTGTGTACATACGTATACATGAATGATGTGTGTATGTCTATGACCTTTTTGTTTATAATAAAATTAATAAACATATGTTTTTTAACCTCCGTCGCAAAAAGAGGGTAGGATGTCTGTGTGTCGGTCTGTGGCATCTTAGCTCCTAAACGAATGGACCGATTTTAATGCGTTTTTTTTTTCAAGCTGACGTGAGCGAGGTTGTTCTTACCTACGTTTCAAAAGATTGCACTTTGAATTGAAAATATCGGGGGATTTCCAAGTTTTCTAAGTTGTTTTTTCTGATTTTGTTTGCGTGTTTAAATTAATTTTTGCTTTTGTTGTTCAATATCCACTACCCAAAGGTAGTCTGAAACAGATCGCTCATTAGCGATAAGGCCGCCTATTGTCTACCATTGTATAGTGTAAGGTCCTTGTGGTGTTTGTATTACTTTTGGTGAACAATAAATAATGTTTGTGTTGTATTGTATTATAATCGAGAGACTTTATAAGAATCCTTGGATGTTTGTCATTATTTGATGCCATTACTACCAAATGTTGATGAATCATTTCAGTAATAAGCTTAAAATACATAAGAGAAACATACATAGGATTAAAATGATCTATGAGGTTAACGTCCTATTCCTCGACGTAGCACCAGTGTATAACACACCTTATCTGAACTAATGTTATAAAGAGGAAAAGTTTGTGAGATTGTAGATTTGCAGATGTGTATGAAGGGGATAATCTCCACAACCACTAATATGATTTCAAAAATACTTTCACCTGTTAATAGAATGGAATTTCTGGGTGGATATAAACCGGTTTGAACGGGTTCTTTGTAACTAGTTTCCGCCCGCGACTTCGTCTGCGTGGACCCGGAATAAAAACTATCCTATATTTTATTCCAGGCTATAAACTATCTTGGTGCAAAATTGCATCAAAATCGGTTGAGTCGTTTAACCCTTAAATGCATGATTTTTTATTTTACACTTCTACTTGACGTTTGGTATAAAGGTGCGTTCAAGAACGTAAGCCTTTTTTATCTGTGAGCTGTCTAATGATTTGTAGATATTTGGCAACACTATGCATTTAAGGGTTAAGCGTGAAAAAAAAAAACAGTGACATTCAAATGTTCGCATTATAATATTAGTAGGCATACGCGGCGGGGTGGCAGACAGCTAGTAAGAGTATAAAGTCGCGGAAAAAAGCTAGTTACTTATATTAGCATGGATTATGGAACACTTTAGTCGATAGTTGTTAAACACCGGTTCACCTGACGGGAAGAGCCGTGCCATTCATCATACACGGGTTTATCGCCCAGCAATGTCAAGATAGGCTCTAATAACAATTTGGGAATGAATGGCGAGCAGCGATTATGCATCAGCAAACAGATAAAATTGACAAATGCCTGATTATTGAGTACCGTGAGTGCCAGCGTTATCTTTTCATGAACAGTAAGTACTGTCAACGTATGTGGTCTGATTTACATAAACTAGCTCTGTGAGCAACGCGACCTTGTCTTTTTTTCTAAACCTTATTTTATTTGAAAAATTATAATAAGTAATAATAATTTACTTTAAAAACAAAGTTTTAACCGACTTCAATTTAGTACTCCGCCAAGCTACGAGAACATTTCCACATTTTTTTTCCAATTTACCACATGAACTGATTTCCGAGCGCAAATGCGTTGATTATTAGAGAAAAAAACCCAATCGCTGTATGTGGGCCGATAATATTTGAGGACTTCTGTCGATTCCAAGGACTCCAGGATTGACAAGGATCACCTTTGGCACTTCATAAGCTGTTATTAACGGAATCTTATCAGAATCTGTGACGTACTTTTAAGTATTATTGAGGAATTCCATAAGTCATCTGTGGTCTTCATCATAAATTCCACTCCACCAAATTTATGATTTTCGGGTGTAAATACACGAGATATAATAGAAAATACTAAAATCACTACATGCGTGCCTAATATAATTGAGGATTTTTCTCATTTCCTCATGGATCCCATCATCTAACTGAATTAAAAAAAAAATGGGACCCACCTGGGAGCGTAACTAACAAACAAAAAAAAAATTTACGAATCGGCTCATCAATGACGGAGTTCTGAAGTAACAAACATTGAAAAAAAAAAAAAAAAAAAAAAATACAACCGAATTGAGAACCTCCTCTTTTTTAGAAGTCGGTTAAAAAATATTTATTTTTATTGTACGGGAAACCAAACATGTTAACAGTCCATAATTTAAATGTTTACTTATTTGGGTTTACATGCACCCCAATTACAGGTGAACGCATCATTCGCAAATATAGTCCAGGCTGCAAACTGACAACTTGTATGGAAAAAATGACAATTTTGGAAATAATTTATAATAGCTTATTTTTTATGTATAACGGATATATTATCAATGAAATAGTTACCCAGCGACAGAATCCGACAAAATTTCAGACATCGAAAAAATGATAAGTTAACTGGCTTCTAAAAAGTCAGTAAAAATATTAATAAATGTTTTTGTCTTTATTTTGGTTCATTTACATTTTCTCTATAATATTCAAGATAAATCGTACAAAAAAAGATAATGCATGCTTCATTTAAATCTACATAATTATTTCCGGGTGGAAAGTTTGTCGGATTCTTGACTAAATCATCTTAGAATAACATTTTCAAATGAAATCAACAAAAAAAACGCTATTATAAATTAATGTTTTTCAAAATCGTATTTTGCCTGGAGTAATAATAATAATCATGTATAAAGGTACACACATGCTGTTTAGTAGCATGCGTATTTGAGCATGCTTAATTAGTATATACGAAAATAGCATGCTACTTACTAGCAACTTTACATTTACACATGCTATTTGCTCGAAACTAGCATGCTTTCGTGCTACTAAAAAGCATGTGTGTACCTTAAGAAGAATTAAGTTTCATTAAAATGTTGTAATACAATTTGATCAAAAGACTATAATAAAATATGACTAAAATTTATAATAATATGTATGTAATATGTATATATCGTGCGATATTTAACATCATATAAACATAACATTAGCACATAACAAATTTCACGAGAATCGGAACAGCCGCACATCCGGGCATACGAAAGCATTTTGGCTCAACTAGAAACAGAGAACTGCGCTCGCTCGTTCAATAAATTGAACCATTTCTATGTTTTTAGTGTTCCCTTACAAAAACGGAACACTTATAAACGCAATCACTCGGTGTCTTTCCGTCTATCACAGTCAGTTTTCTCAAAGACCGTTTGACATAGGAAGCTGAAGATTGGTATGAATGTAGGAATATATGACATAATTACATAAATGGAGGTAAAAAAGAAACAACAATGAATAGGGCAGTTATGGGTGTAATAAGAGGTCAAGTAATTTTTCCCCTCACTGTCTCGGAAAGCCGTCTTTTATTCTTTGAAACCAGTGAGCAAAAACGCATTTTATCCACTAGTGGGGAAAGTAATTTGACCTTGGAGCGTGTTTAAGTAGCTTTTGAGACTTTTGACAGATAACAAAAAGTAAAACACTCATAATACAACATTTTCACAGATGATGTATTTCTGTTGCCGCTTTAACAACAAATACTTAAGAACAGAATAAAATAAATATTTAAGAACTTTTAAAGAATTGCTTGTTGACTTCATTCAGGCGCTGGGTCTCAAAATGTAAGGGAAAATTAAAACCCGACTCACAATTGACCAAAATTCTACTTGAAATTACTTAACGTTATTATTACTATTTATTACTGTTAAAAAAATATTAATATTATTATTTAAATTAAATAAAGTTGTTTTGCATGTTGCACTTTCCTCGCTACAGTGAGGTGAAAAGTTAGGTGTTACACACGGGCGCAAAATGTATTTTACTTCTCGTGTGTTGAAACACTCGCTACGCTGAGGATTCTAATTTAGAACCACTCGATTCGCTCGTGGTTCAACTATAGATCCTTTCGCTTCCTTGTGTTTCAATTTCACACTCGCAGGTAAAATACAACTTTGCACCCTTGTATAACAAATAACTATTATTTTACATACTCTCACACTTTGACCTATTATTGGGCAATTCAAATTACAATACCTACAGCCTGTGTTTTTGAGTATGAAAATATAAATAGACGGAACATCGCCAGCCAATCATAATAGCCTTTTGATACCTGTGGCTAGGTGTTATCATTGGGTACACCGTATAATTCCGAAGTCAGCATATTTGTACAGAAATTCATAATTCCAATTACCACGTTACGCTGATGGAATTTTGGAATTTTCAGGATATAACACTAACCTAAACTAACTTATTTAATATTACAATGAATCATCTGCGTTCAAATTTTCGTTAAGCGGAAAACTGCGCTCGGAATTTAGAAATTTCGGAATAATGATAGTTTCGGACAAACGACTTCGGAATTTTTGTGTGCGTTTCATTTGTTATATATACCTAAAAAATATACTGCGTAAGTTGAACGAAATGAATAAACGAAAGTCCAGCCCATCAACCTGTATGTGTAACTATTTTGTCATAAGTACACAGATATAGGTACCTACTTTTTATTTCTTATTCAATCCAGCATCCGTGTATTAACCTATGTTTTAACCTAAAAAGACGACACCGGTTTTTTCTAATGTACAAAACAGTACAATTATTGCAATAATGTGCTTTTCTCCAAATATTCGAGGAAATCAAATAATATTATCAATACTATTAAAACAGCGAGTATGTTAAGCCTACCAAGCCCTACCTATCAAGTTCCCGCCCAAATTATTTTTTTAAAGTATGTACACGGCATGACTCGTTTCAAATGACATACATAAAAATACATTAGAATCGATCACAACTTTTAAAGTAGTAATTAAAATTATAAGAAATTAAAGAGGATTTAAATCTAAACGCGATTTAGTTTGTTATGCATTTTATTGCGATACACATTTTTATTTCCTCATTTAAAACTAATTGAGGCATTTTTAAAAACGTCTCTCAGATCACTTACAAAAGTAAGCGTTAAGTTAATAAGTCCATGACAATAAACAAAAGAAAACTCGGGTGAACTTCAAGCACACTACAAGCGGGCGCAATTTGTCACACCACGTCACACCAAGTTGCAATAGTAGGAAAGAGACAGTCATACACTACTAACCCGTCTAACTATAGCAAGATGTTGAGACAAATTGCTAGGCCTTTAAAGTTTAAACGAACGAGCACTTGGCTGTTTGTAGTGATTTGTCTTAGTCAACACATATGGTTAAAAGGTAAAAAAGTATATACAGTAATGGAATTTCAAAGAATTTCATACACTTTCCTGCCCCCCTAGCACACTAGGTTTTATGTCCGACATTAAGAATTTGTCCCTCTTGCACTCGCATATTGGCCAGAATGGGACGAATGCTTTATGTCCGACATAAAACTTAACGTACTAGCCCCTCAGGCCGCTAAAACTACATTAATGACATTTAAATTTAAAAAATTGCGTTCGTCAGTATATTCGTGTTGCATCTTTTGCCTTCCCACGGCAAATGAAAGATATGCAACCACGCAATGCGAACACGCAATGCCAAGTGAAGTGCCAGCATATTGGAGAAAATATATTTCACTGCTATATTTCTTCCTATCTATTCACTACACACACACAGGTACATTATATACATTCCGGCAAATGCGGCTGAATTTAAAATAGGAATATAAGATGTACTTACACTAAAGAGCAAAAATAACGGGTATACTTTGTCGGTATTGAATTTCCCCCGTAAGTGTACGCGTTATATGTAAGTATCATGTCATGATATTAAATTTTTTGTTTTTCACGGATCTAACGCGATATTTATTTACCTTTATTTCTAACGTTTCGAAACGGGTTATGTGTACAGAGCGCGAGAGTTTAAAGTGTTATCATCATATTAGCTGAAATACGTCCACTGCTGGACATATATATGCCTCCCCAATAGAGTGCCACAAAGTGTAATAGAATCATGTTAATTCGCCATCGTCGTGAATGGGTCAAAATCAGAAACAAAAACTTGGCATCTGTACACAACACTATAGTTGACGGTTTAGGTTCATATAAATTATGCTGCGGTTGAACAGTCAGCATCACAAGTAACTGCGCAAACAAAGATGTCAAAAGTCTTTATTAAAAGGGAATAAGAGCTTTTGACTAGGGCTCGCGGTCGTGTCCGGGTTTCGTGTATTCGTGTCGGGTACCCGTGCTCGTGTAACACGCACGCGGGTTTAAGCGACCGGTCCGAACGGATCCGTGTAATTAGCGCACGGGTACCCGTGTACACGTGTACACGTGTACACGGGTACCCGCGTCCTATTTACACGCGGGTAGTACTACCCGTCCTAGAGGTGTGAAGCTAGGAACTATCCCGTTGTTCTAAGAATGTACATACAAATACTAAAAGTGTTCGTAGCTTTGCAATTATAACATCTTTTTTTTGTGAATAAAAATAACAGATTAACTAATGTAACAAATTATAACAAAGTAGGTACGTAAAGTTCGCCTTCTCAAATTCCGATTTAAAAAAAAGTAAGGCCGAATCCATACTAATGTTATAAATATGAAAGTGGGTCTGTCTACCTGTGTCTTTCTGTTACCCCTTCACGCTTAAACCGCTGAACCGATTTAGATACAATTTGGTATAGAGATTTGAGTCTTGGGGAGGGACCTAGGATATAAACGAGTTCCACGCGGACGGAGTCGCGGGCAGAAGATAGTAAGTTTATCCCATAAAAAAACATTCCATGTAAAAAAGAGGCCCAGTCTCGAAACTCTTCCACCTTAAAAAGTTGTCAGATATTTTTTGCTTGCTAAATAAAATTCTGCCACTTGGCAATCACACAACTT
Source organism: Epinotia ramella (assembly GCA_947578815.1). Taxonomy (NCBI): domain Eukaryota; kingdom Metazoa; phylum Arthropoda; class Insecta; order Lepidoptera; family Tortricidae; genus Epinotia; species Epinotia ramella. Next base: position 13,552,116 of record OX388213.1, on the reverse strand, counting down.
TACTGCATTATGGATTTTTGCACACCAAAACTATGTAGTATTGTGTGATTGCCAAGTCACAAAATTCTATTTAGCTAGCAAATAAAGAATAATAAGAATGCCTGAGACTTGGTACTACGAAATATCTCGCAACTTTTTACGGTGGAAGCGTTTCGAGACTTGGCCTCTTGACAAAAAGTAGTCAATACCGAAAAGTACCGAAGAACCGGGATTTTAAACCGCTACAAACGGTACTGGGTTTTTTGAAAAGCTGGCCCTAGTAGATATGCATGCAAAATACAAGTCCAAGTTAACGGGTTGGAGTAATTACATGCAGTTAACATGATACTCACATTTATATCAATATTATAATTTACTAAAAGCAGTAAGCTATCTAATTAAACTAGGTAAAATAACTTCTTTGAAAAAATAATACATGTTACCTATGGTAAAATATAAGTAGGACTCAAGACTCAAATACTTACTCAGAAGGCGATGTCACGGTTGGTGATTTTTGGTGAACTGTTTTTAAATGCCTTCCTATAGCTCCAGTTGAACCACCAACACATGAAAATTCATTATTGGTCCGGTCACAGCACAAATTGCAATATGCTTTATCGTCAATTCTAGTGGCGTAACTCCACACCCAACTTTTTTTCATTTTTAACAATAAACAACAAAAAAAGCAAAACACAAAACTTTAACAAAAACAGTAACGAAGAAAGCTACCATGAAAGTAATTAAGTATTAAAAACCGCACGATTTATCCAACCGACCAACTGCTTGGACAACTAGAGTCTTACTAATTTGCAACTAGAACATTTTAAATCACTCATTCAGAGCCTCTAGTTCTAATTGCAATTGTTCTCTCTCACTCACACCCACTACAGCTCCAGGTAAAAAATACCATCTATGTGAAGCTGACGTAAACAATACTTAATCCTTATCTGGGAAGTGCATTCATTAGTTCTTAGAATTTACACCTGGGCTAAAATATTGGAAATAAACCCTTTCTGTACATAAGCCGGTGTTAACAACACTTTATTCTTATCTAGTAAGCGTATTAATTAGTTCATTGAAACTTGAACCATGCTTATCTATCCTGGAAAAATAATCTGTGACACATTTTTGAGTTATAAGTAACTAGCTTCTGCCCGCGACTCCGTCCGCGTGGAACTCGTTTATATCGTAGCTCCATACAAACGTTCACCCCCCTTTGGGGGATGATTTCCGGGATAAAAACTATCCTATGTCCTTCCCCAGGACTCAAACTATCTCTATACCAAATTTCATCCAAATCGGTTCAGTGGTTTAAGCGTGAAGAGGTAACAGACAGACAGAGAGACACACTTTCGCATTTATAATATTAGTAGTTTTAGTTAATTTAGTATTATTAGGAGTATGTATTATAGTTTAGGATCTATGAATTGGTAAATGTTATCATCACTAAAATCCTTTTAAGGCTCATAATAAACGCACGCGATAGTTTGCACCATTATCATATTATTGTAACAATTAAAAGTTCTAATTGTTAAAATAATACGATGAGGGACTGAATAGCCCCTTAATAGCACTACAATTCTTTTTCCGGTATGACGTCATACCCTTAAGTAAGGTATAACAACCAATAAGATACACACAATTTCAGTATCGTTATATTATGGTATAGCAAAGTAACGGTAGACATCGAGGTTACTAATTTTGATATCACAACGTTTCGATACCATTATATTGAGGTATAGCATACTATCGGTAGGAAATAAGGCTACTTATTTCGATGTCACATCGTTTTGATACCGTTATATTGAGGTATAGCATACTAATCGGTAGGCAATGACGCAACTTATTTCAATATTTGATACCGTTACATTGTGGATTTATTATCCCGGAAATCATCCCCTAAGGGTATGAAATGGTGGGCTGTAAGTTTGTACGAAGCTACGAAATGAGTTCCACGCGGACGGAGTCGCGGGCAGAAGCTAGTAAAAAATATGTTTACAAATACGTGGTTTAATTAAATTGAAACGAATTTATTTAATTTCACCGTTTATTTTTTATTTCGTTACATAACATTTAAAAAACAACTATAGGTATACTCGTATAAAAATCAAAACATAAAATAAAATCAAAATACAACCAACTAAATAAGGAACATTGCACGTGAGGCTGCATGCCAAGAAATGTTTAATTTAAATGCAAACTTAACATGAAATTGACATAAAAGGCTTAGATATTAATCGCATTTATCAAGAAATCAACTATATATAAAAATCAACTATAAAAATCAACACACAAAAAAGACAAATCTAAATACAATCAACTCGCTAAAATGGCACTTACGAAACATTTCATTTGTCATAATTTTCTATTAAGGCCTTCACTTCGTCGAAGACGTTTTCTAAATTTTCATCAGGGACGTTGTCCAACAGGTACTTGTTTTTTTTTGTAATTAATCGTCTATTATCAAATTGATCATCTGAAAACATAAATCTTATTAGTCTCATTGCAAACAATTTATAAACAAGAATGTTGTTAAAGGATTACATTACATCCTAGAATACTTACACTTTCTGCTGTTAAGCATCTTTGCCTTCTTCTTCTCTGCTGCTTCGTTTTCTTTGGTTGGACGCTGTCGCTCTCCTGTAATCAATAATTATCAATCATTTGTTGTTACTCGACATTATAAATAATTATATAACTTTATAGATATTATTAAACTTACTTTCTTGTTGCCCTTTCTGCCTCGTATTCTTTTTTCCACCTTCTAAATTCTTCAACATTAAATGACTCCATGTTGCCGGTAAATAATTAATACGTCTGCTAGAGTAAAATGCACTAACAAGTAAATAGTGAGTCTGATAGAATGCACTAACAAATACTGAATGTCTTCCTCTACACATTCAAAACCCCTTCCACCTCCCTAATATATCCGTTCAGCGGTAAAACACCACAGCTCAGGTCGGCGAAGATAACAGATAAAGGATTATTACCTTCTTTAGAACGATGACGTTTTTGCTCTACTTGTAGAAAGTAATGCCATAAAAGGTTTTTCGCCGGCAGGCACGAACAAAACAAACAAAGGAAACTTAGGAGTCTTAAGACGTAAGTAATTAGCTTCCATTTTTTTGTTGAAATTTCGACTTTATCGCAAACGCATAAAACTTAATATTGCTTTGGAATTCAACGACTTGTTTATGAATATTTAATCGCTATGACTTTTGGGTTTATCCAAAAAAAGTTGCAAGATACTGAATAATGCCTATCCAAATGATAATCTCGTTACTGCAAATTATTTTTACCTCGTTAAACTACATCAACAATGTTTAGTACGTCCGAAATTGTAAGATAAAATCCTGTCAAAAACGCAAGCAGAAACGACTTTATCATGAGAGCACAAAATCGTTTTTTGCTTGCATTCGTTTGATAGAATTTACTCGAGTTTTGGATATACTATACTCTTAAAATTACGGTACCGTTATCCGATATCGAAATAATTACAGTATACTTTGAATCGGTAACGTAAAAGTTAAAGTATCGTTTTGGTTGAGTAGGTACCTTAATTTTAAAATAATAACGGAATACTTGAAGCAGTAGCAAATTGTCGCAATATCGTTTTGTTCGAGTACTTTTATTATATAATGATAACGGTATACTTTGAAGCTGTAGCAAATTGTCGCAATGATATCGTTTTGTTCGAGTACCTTTCTTTTAAAATGATTACTGTATCCTTTAGATGGTATCGTAGGCAGAGTAATGTTGCAAGTATCGTTTTGATTCAGTGCCTTTATTCGGTGCTCATATTCAACCTCGTGAGTAAAGGTAAGGTTTAAAACGGTATACCTTGCAAGCTTGCTTACTTGCTTTATTAAGTACCGTTAATACCCTTAATTTCGATAACACATTCGGTCCCTTATTTAGAACCATAATGGCATGTACGGTCGAGGAAAAAGAAGGTTTGGCAAATGTCAACTCTATTTGAATGACGATAAGGATCAAAAGTGCTAAACATTAAATTTCCTCGACTGGACAATACAATAAGCGCTCGGTTAAAATTAAATAGTTCTCATGTACAGTCAGCCAAGAAAATGGTCTACCACTTTTGGACCTTATTTTGCATGCAATAAATTCGAAAAGCGGTAGACCACTTTCTTGGCTGACTGTACTTACCTACTGTTTTTGTTTAGCTATCATATCTATAAGCGGCTATTAATAAAAGTTAAACAGTTTGCGTGCCTTTTGTCGGGCAATCATTAAATAAAATACTAGGTTTATACAATATTATGACGCAATAGAGCAAACATAGGCTTCCTGCGAATTTTCCATTTGCCACATACCTAATATAAATCAATATCATACACACCAAACCCATAGACGACCGGTTAGTCTAGTGGGTAGTGACGCTGCCTACGAAGCTGAAGGTCCTGGGTTCGAATCCCGGTAAGAGCAAATATTTGTGTGATGAGCATGAATATTTGTTTCTGAGTCATGGATGTTTTCTATGTATTTAAGTATTTCTATCTATTAAATATATCGTGGTCTGGTACCCATAACACAAGCCTTATTGAGCTTACTATGGGACTAGGTCGATTTGTGTAAGATTGTCCCCTAACATTTATTTATTATTATTATTATTTATAGAGTTGCTAATGCAAATAGAGTAAAATGAAATAATTATATTCTATTTGCCTCAACTCAAACGGCCACGGACCGCCCGAACGCGCGTGTAATTAGAACCCGCGGGTACGTGTGTACGGGTACACGGGTACCCGGGTACCCGCCCGCGGGCCGGGCGGGTTCGGGCGTGTACGTGTAGAACGGACTCTTAGCACCGCGGGCTTAAGAACACGTGTATTCGGGCGGGCGGGTTAACACGTGTAGCGAGAGCCCTACTTTTGACGTCCCCGATTGCGCAGCTACTTTTGATGCTAACTGTACAATAAGTCATAAGTCCCAAAGGCGCTTTACATAATAGGGGTGTACACTAAATAAAATAATCAATCATGATGAAAAGAGATTAAGAATGTAGTCAAATGGAGAAAAAAGCACCGCAAAAAGGCACCTTCATATGAAACGATTGTCATTTACTACGACGTTCTAGGATCGTGACGTCACGATCTGCACGCATTTTCTCTCTCTAACAAGCAACATTATAACGATTGTAGCTTTGTATTTTTTGAGATATTATATATATATTTTTTTTTTTATTATTATATTATTTTTAATAATAATAAGTATGTATAAAAACAAAATATAATATGTCTTATTTATAAATACATAATTAAAGCTAACTTAAACATAAATAAAAAAAAACTAAATTGGCTATAACTAAAAATGAAAGCAAAAAAAAAAAGAAGTTATAAAAAGAACACCGCCTCTAGGAGGTCAGACTGCGGCATGGACCCCATTACGCTGGCAGCATTACCTCTCTGAATCGCAATGGAAATTCGTTGCGAGAGGTAAGCGCCAGCTCTGGGGTCACCAGTTGCTTGGACCAGCCGCGAAGACAACGCCTTGAAAAATATACACATATCTGACGACCAGGGACCCAAGGTTTCCACAGCAAGCGCCGCAAAATCGTAATCCTGTGGCGCTACCACGAACTTCGAAAGTCGAAGTTCGTAATACATGCATCCCTGTCACTAGATAAAGGGAGTGCGATAGAGATGGAAATACCCGAACTTCGACTTTCGAAGTTCGTGGTAGCGCCGCTGTAACAAGGATGAGTATTTGCGGCGCTTGTTCACTTGGGCCTGGTCGGCAGCAGCGCCGGCCTGTGAACGGGTGCCCTGGATGTGGGACTGGGCGAAGGTGTCAACGCAAGTTACATCCCACACCAGGGCTCTGCCTAGTTTCCAAGGCACCAATGTAGCCCCATCTGGACGCTTGCCATCGTCACGCGCCAAACCAACAGGTTCTAGAATTGCTGGTACGGAGGCGGTGGCAAGCGAACGACGGATCAAATCATTTAAAGTGCCATGGCGGTACAGGCGGCCGGCGCTTCTATGACAAGAAAGACCATGTCTACCCAGCTGGTCCACGGCCCTCCCACAGTTACACGTATGAGCGACACAAATTCTGGCTCCAAGTCTGAGGCATACGGATATTCTCAGGCAGCTTGGATCCAGAACTGTGCCTATGTTCCGCGACGGGAGGGCATGCAGCCAGTGGCCCGACTCGCTCGCCGAAACAGCCAAAATACGAGCACGATCTGCGTCGTCCGGACTATTGGCAAGAAGTGAAGCATGGGTTAGCTTGAGACGTGGAGTATCCCAAGCTTTCTGAACATGCATTGAGTCGGGGACGTCTGCTCCAGGGCACGAGTCACACCAGGCTCTCCTGGCCTCCACCAGGCTCGCAATCTCCGTGTCAAGTATCTGTGGATGATTTAAGATAATACTGACAAGAGACAGCGAGCCGTAGGCGGAGGACAGGAAAGCCGGTAATGCCACGCTGGATGAGGAACGGACGCCCAGACCACCGAATCTTATTGGGAGAACCGCTTGGGACCAAGAACTAAAATCGAAACTTATGTTTAAAACTTTAGACAGAGTGGTTTGCAGCGAGTTGTCGATGGCAGATAAGATGGATGGAAATTTCCAGATTGGACAGCTGCGAAGTAAATACATGAATTTCGGGGTGAAAAGGCAGAACCGAATAATAAAAAGAGCCATGTGGGGGTTGATTTGGAATAGTAATTCGGAAGTACTGTTAAAAAGGTTTAATTTACAAGTGATGATGGGGTTTATAGCATCGTCAAAAATGGGTGCACCTTAGAGAGATAGCGATGAGTTTGAATGAACTGAAATGTTGGGCAAAACTGCGTTAAAATTTGTCAGTATCTCAATTTTTTTTTCAGGTGGAAGTTGACTAGGTAAAAAAATCTCGCATTTAGTAAAATTTAGAGTGAGGCCGATGTCTGAAAAACGATCTATTATTAGATGCAGGTCCTGTAGAACTGTTTCGGCGTCTCCACCAAGGGAGCCGTCATCCAGGTACCAAAGATTGAAAGATGATTTTAAATTTGAAATGATGGGATGTAATGCCAAACTAAAAATAGCGGGCCCAAGCGGATCTCCTTGTTGGCAACCCATGCTAGAAAAAATAATATTGTCGCCAAAGAGTAATTTTGTAGGAGCCCCGTAGCATTGCCATAAATATTTGTATATGTCTGGTAATTCTTTTTTCACCACTGATAAGAGGGCCCCTCGATCAACCGAATTAAAAGCATTTTGCACATCAATTTTAATAAATACCTCATAGTCCGGACGACTGAGGAAGGTGCGGGCGGCATGAACCGCTGCCTCGCAGCCGCCTCTAACTCCGAAACCCAGCTGACGGGGCTTGAAAATATTGGTCAGTGTTTGGTGGAATTTGCGGCAGCAGAGCTTCGATGCCAATCGCCTGAAAGTGCAGCCGACCGCAATTGGGCGGATGCCACCGTCTTTCTTGGCAAGGGCAATGAGGTTGGCACCATAAAGGAGCGGCACGACTTCGGCGTTAACGCGGCCCGAGAGCATTAAATTTATTAGAGCAGTTATCTGAATTAGCAGAGCCGCTCCGGTGTCCCCCGATGGTACAGAGATCAGGTCTTTTAGGTGTTGCGGAGATAACCCATCTATACCACCGGCAGATCCGTTCGGGAATGAAAGTAACGCTTGATGTACAGCGTCTACGGACACAGATGCGACAGAGTCATCTGGACCGGGTGGGTCTGGGAGTTGAGACGAAGCCGGGGGGACTGGGTGTTTTGCTCGTAAGGCCGCATAGGTCTCGGCGGAGTGCGACGCCAGGTCGTCGTTAGAGAATAAAAGCTTGGCCGCACCACTCACATTCCCCTCAGACAGTTTACTCTCAATAGATTTTATTTTATTATACTGATGAGTATTACAATTACTACGGTGTAATACCAAGTTAGAGAGCGGTTCGGGCAGAGATAGAGTTTTTAATTTGATTTGATTGGTAAGAGAATCTTTTTTATTTTTGTCTATGTGCAGAACAGTGTAGGAGAATGTGAGTAAACGCTCCCAGGCAGAAGGGGAGTTCTCAGCGACGACCTTAGCGATGCAGTCAGTGAGGCAGCTGGCCACAGATATGCGCGCGCCTCGCGGTATTCTTTTTATAATTGAAGTATTTGGCTTTAGTAGCCCCAATTTTTGAGTAAGAGTGGTGGAACTATTTGAGGTCGGAGTTGGGACTATGACGAGAGAAGGAGGCGCAGGTTGAGAAGTGCTGGGCAGCGGGGGATCGACATCCATACGGGTGCCATGTTGACGAGCAGTATGGATTGCGAGTCCCCGCCGCCCCTTGAACTGTTTATTGTCTCCGCAGATACGGCACTCCAATAGTTCCACAGAGGTCAGGCAAGGCTGTGACGGCATTCAGGGTGAAACAAATTTATACAATACAAAACTAAAAACTAGAAAGTCAGGCAAGGCTGTGACGGCATTCAGGGTGAAACAAATACAATACAAAACATTTGGAAAAACAGAACTAAAAACTAGAAAGTCAGGTAAGAACTGGCAGTGACATACCTCCGATAAAGACCAAGGTATAAGTGTTCTATCACTTCACAGACACTTTATAGTCCATATTGCATAAACGATACTTGCTTAAATGAAAAACAATAAAAACGTAATATCAAAATAAATAAACTGACACTGACAACGATTGACAGAATTGTTCTGCTCGCTGGGCGCAGGCGATGTTTCGGCGTCGCCAGGGAGACAAAGGATAGCGGGCCAATGCACGACCACTGGCATGGCGAGTGGTACGACGGCCGGCTGGTTGTCCCGGGTTACCAAAACAGCTGATTATGGCGTCCCATGTAAAAACCGTGACGAACAAAAACTGCATGAAATAACGGCTGACAGGGCACTTTTCACGGGTTGCCAACGCTTGTGCTGGCGAATCACACAAATATGGGGCGATACCACATAGATAAGCTCTGAAACCCCGATAATATAAATTATATGAATAAATCAAGACGCGAGCAACATGACAGCTACAGATGCTTCGTTTTCTTTTCTTAATTAGGCATATTTTCTATACAATAAATATTATTTTTGTGTACAGCATAAAAAGGCGACCATATTACAGATCCGTATTCTAAAACACTGCGTACCAAACTATAATATAATAACAGTATACTTTGAGGGTTTCTAAAGTTTTTAGTGATATGTACGTATCAGAAGAAGCCCAGAAGCCGGCAACTTTTACTAACCATATGTTCATAGTGTGCACGAAAAGTAAGTTGGCTATCAAAAAGAACGCCCCAAGTCCTTAGCTACGGATTTCCTATACAATACATGCGACGATAATTTATAAGGGTAATTTATAGGGTTGCATTTACGACTAAATGATATTACAAAACATTTTCCAACATTAAGAAACATTCGGTTATCAAGGCACCACTTATGAATTATATCTATCTATTTGTAATTTAAGACAATCTTCAAAGTCCCCTACAGTTGAAAATACTTTCAAATCGTCAGCATACAATAAGCAAGGGACAGCAGGGGACCGATTTTTGACTTTCGAGCGCTCGAAAATCAAATAAAAGTAAATACGTTTGTAGTGTGGAAATGGCAGACACTTACTTTCTACCAATATAATTAATTATGAGTGGTCAATACCGCTCGTTCGTTCGTTTCTGACCGTTTTCGAGTGAAAGAGTCGAGCGCTCGAAAGTCAAAAATCGGTCCCCCTTTCGAGCGCTCGACTCTTTCACTCGAAAACTGACAAAAAATATGAAATGCTATTTTGAAATACGAGCGATAGAAAATTGAAAAACGGTGCCCAGATGACTCACAAGGTCATTTATAAATATTATGAAAAACAGTGGCCAAGGTGAGAGCCCTGTGGTACACCTGATGTGATGGGCTTAGGTGATAATTTAAAACCTTTTAGAGTAATAAGTTGACTACGATTATGCAGGTACGAGCAAACTCAGCGAAATAGTGACCCATGTATTCCATATAGCGAGATTTTCTGACATAAAAGCCATCCACTTTGTCGAAAGCGAAGCCTTGGAAAAATCGGTGTTAACGGCGTCAACTTGGCCCCCAGTAGCGAATGCTTTGCACAGATAATGTTTATATGTAAGCAGATTACTAATGACAGATCTATTTTTAACAAACCCATGTTGGTTTCTTCATGTTGTTATCTTGACAATTGTGCTAAGCTCCCGCTTCCGTCTTCTAACCTATCCGTGATCCGAGTCGGTTTTGCCACTAAGCCCCTGTTCCCTACTGCCTACGATACACTTTGAACAGGGACTTCGGCCGTAAGACCGACCTATCAGATAGCCATTAGACAATTTGGCGGTTTCTACTCGACAGATTATAATCTAACGAAAAATAATGCGTTAAATTGTGAACGGTTTTTGACAGTTCACAATTTTTCGACGCTAGTAGCATTATAAACTGACGGTGTTCACAATTTCACGGTGACACATGCAAATCTGTAATGTAATTTTTTATCATGAAATAAATAATCTAATCTAATCTATGTATACCTTAATTGTGTTTGATAAATGATAATTTGATAAATAATAATACGTTTACGTTATAAATGAATCAAGCTCGACAGGCTAAATCTAAATAGATCCGTGCAAAGTAAATGTTGCCTAATTTGAATTGTTTATATAATATCAATATAATACTAGTATTTTGTATAAAATTCATATTCGTCGTATTTTAGATTGCAAATATAATTTGTCACTAATAGTAAATTGATAGTATTTCTTTCGAATTGTATATGTCCATCTTACTATTAGGACATAATTACATTTTAGAAGTATTCAGGCCCGGACAAGTTTCCATGTCAAGTTGTATTTACACATTGAGAAGTCAAGTTTTTACCAAGCATTTTGAATTGTCAATTTAGTATCTGTTCTCAATGACCAATCTTTAAAGTTACTAACGATCCTGTCCTGTTACTCCTGACACTAATTATATGTTTGTGTCCGTTGCCGCCGTATAGGCTTCATTATCTCAACTCTAGTTCCACCTAACAGCTCGCGGGCAAACTCCATCAAGCAGATGTGGGTAAACAGGCATAAATATTTCCCGGGTATTTGCTCTAATAATAAGAAATACTTAACGGTCTACATTGTGGCTTTGCGTTATCATAATGATGTTTACATTTGTTGTTTTCTAAGCTTACTTGCCTTGTATATTTCTAGCGCGGAAGAGTCATATCAAGGTACGATAGAAAAAATGCTCAACATAAATTAAATTCAAATTGACAAATGTGATAACTATTCATCGAAAGAAATACCTAAGCCTTTTAAGAATGACGTCCATAAAACTTGACATTGGGTAAACATAATGATCAAATCAGGAATTATGTCGAGTTCGGTGTTAACACCGCGCCACTGATTGATGGTAGTGTTATATTTATTTAAACTCATCAGTTTATCACTGGCTAAGCTACGCTCGTAGCTTGCAGCACTCGCTGCGCTATACCGGAGTTTGTAGCAGCTTTACACATTCAATGCCAAACATGTCGTAGCGTTGCGCTCGTAGCTGATAACACGGGGAATGCATGTAGAGGAAAGTGCCTTCGAGCTAACCAGCTAGCGGGTTCCTGAGGTATGTCTTAATCTCCACATGTAGCGAAAATCGCCCGTAGCGCTCTGACGCATGTGTGCCGTCATTAGCGCTGAATTTAACATACGCGCAGTCCTTGACTCGTTAATAAGTTTATGGAGTACGAGGGACATTCCGAATAGTCTCAGGTTTGACATGTGCCGTAGCGTGCTTAGTAAGCGTGACTAAGTAATTGTTACTACCACCTGCAGATCTAAGTTTGCTTTTGACAAAAACTTACTTTACAAATTGGCTCTGCGTAAACTTGGGGCGTTTCCAGTAATTGCGAACATTACGGACGTCGCAACGGTTTTTACCGAGAATTTTACTCATTGTGAAAGCCGTGACTAGAGTTTTCCTCAACACACTTCTCCAGGATCATTTAAGAAAACGAGGAGGTTGATAGAGGATGATAGAGGAGTGTATGCACCTGTCATGACATTCAGAATTGTTTCAATCATTTGAGTAATGAAGTACAAAAAAAGTACATGCAACAATTCTTTGGTTTTTAAATGGTTGGCAAGGCCCTGGAGTTGTAAGCATCCAGAGGCTCGATAACCGGTAGAATCAAGCGCGCCATACGCTTGTTTTCCACTGACATATTTACTATAAAATGATCGTCATTATTCGCTTGCGCTTCTCCCATAAAAAAAAATAACCTAAGTTCTCAACCTGCTAAATCATAAAAAAACTCGTCTGATATAATTTGTAGTTTCATAACATAAAATAATGGTTCTTAATCCCGCTTAAGGCGTAGTGATTAAGTCGATCTGGATATTTAGGATTCGCTGTTAATTAACCACAAGGTTTTTTATGTCGTTTTCAGCGGCCCTAGCACACTAGCAAAATGACGACTTTTATGCACATGTTTTATGTCCACAACCGACGTTTAAAATTTTACCGTCATGAGCTAACATGGTATACCGTCATCTACGTAAAATGTGACCATTTATATGTCTTGCACATAAAACTATTTTTTACGTCAAATGCTAACATGCTCTTGATTTTGGCACATGAAACGTGACGATATGAACCGTTGACGGACCAAATTTTATGTAGGTCACTCGAGACCCCAGATAAATTTTAACACTATGAAAACGATGCAATTGGCCGCAGGATATTTGTCAAATTTCTGTCACAACACACATTCAGTTTCAAAACTTAAAACTTATTATAATTCGTTTGCTATTTGGACCATTGGACCATTCGATTTCGATACCTATCGCATATTAACACGACCCGTGCTTACGTATGTTGGACCTGACTGTTTCGCACCGGAACTTACAAGGTAATTTACTTTTATTTAAGAGGCCTACGAATACATATACCTATAAAATGCGCATCTACAAGAAACCTGACTAACTCCTACATTGATTTCAGGATGGCATCACCTTACATCAGTTACCTAATATCTTGGCAGGCCAACAAACATGCAAGGAAGTTGCACCGGCGTCAAATACGCGATGCCTCCAACCTCTAACGCTTTCGAGTGGCCGGAGCCTTCGACCGGAATTTCGACACATACGATTATAACAGAACTTAATACAAGAGTACAACTATTTAGTAGCAGTGCAGTGCTTATCATTACTCTTTAAGTAAGTAGTATTCAATCGTTCAATCGTAGTTTATGGTTAGAGACCCAAGTCTCTAACCATAGACTACGATTAAACGAATGAAATGAAAGTAATCATTGGTAGAAATTCGGTTGTACATATTGGCAACACTATAGTACACTAAACTCCTTTTTGCTACATATATTTTAGGCTATGGCATAAATATGTGTTGCGAGATTAGCATGTTAGCTAAATAACATAAAAATGGGCACGATCGTAAAGTTATACGTCAGTACATAAATATATGGCCGATTAGTGTGCTAGCCCGGCTGCAGGGCTCGTTCAATAAAAACACTATTGTTTACTTCACTTACCACAGCGGCTACCACGAAAACACGCTTCGTTCGTATGTGTAGGTATCTCTATTGCACTTTATATGAGCCTTTTGAAATAACTGTGTACCCAATAGCGTGACTCGTCAAACAAATATTATCTCAGTGTCAGTTTAGTGACGAATTTTCACATACATAATATGCTAAATTATCGTCACAAAACGGACACTGAGTTAATTGTTGTTTGCCGATTCATGCTACTTGGGTAGACAATTATTTGAAAATGCCCATATTCGAGCGACAGGAGATACACGAACGAAGCTGGCGTTTCGCCGTTCCACTCAGCACTTTGTAATCCTGGAAAGGTATATTATAATGGGAATTTTATTATCACGTCAGACTGATATATGCTCTGTCATATAAAAGCCTTATAAATGCTCTTACTGCCTTATGACATTTTTTTTTGAATAGACACAACTTTGAATGACCGTAAAAACTTTATGTGTACTTACAAAAGTGTCATTGCCAAGGTTCCACGAATCAAACGAGCACATTTTTGTGTGCTGTACTCGTATGATATCATAGGCACTATATTATACTGTGGCCGCATCCGTAAACACATGTTCGCCACCTGTTGCGGTGAAATGATGTTTATTCTTTGTACGTAACTAGTTTTCAGAATTATTAGATGACAAACCTAACCTAAAGTAATGGATTATATACGGTCATATTATCAAAAGTTCGGGAAAATCATTAAATGATTATTAAAAAGAAAGTTTGGGCACCAAAATAAACATCTACATTCGAAGAAACCAAAATTGTGTTATGTTATATTAATAGATGAATTCATTTAATATTATGTTAAGAATTTGTAAATTCGATAAATCACGCTTTAAATAAATGATTAATTATTTAAAGGAAGTTTAATTAATAACATCTCATTAAACTATCATCCATTATAAAGTTTAACCGAAATTAGGTCAACTCATTTCTGCTTAATTCATCAATCAATCGAAGTTTGCATTCTGGAAATTGCAGCTAATTACGGCAACAATAGACCGATCGCGGTCGGTTTCATATTTGATATGATATAATTGATATTGTTACCGATTAGCAAATCACTAGACTATCAGCACAGCACTACGTCGCGGTGTGGGTGTGGCTGCACCGCGCATGATGGGGTGTATACATGTCATGATTTGTCAGCCCCAATTCATCAGAAGCTGACTAATTGCTATCGTCTGGATGTGGTCTGGATGCATGTTGCGCTGCTGATCCAACTGTCAAACGAGTTGTCTGAGAAATTGCATGCGCAGGCGGTCGGATTGTTACATCTGCGGCGCTACCACAAACTTCGAAAGTCGAAGTTCGGGTATTTCCATCTCTATCGCACTCCCTTACTCGAGTGACAGGGATGCACGTATTACGAACTTCGACTTTCGAAGTTCGTGGTAGCGCCGCTGTACCTACGCTACACCCAATTATGACTTCGACATGTTTTACTGACAAATTGGGGTAACATCACATAATCTGTATACCCCATGACATTGAAGACGAAGAAAAACATCCGTCAATTTTTATTCATACATATCAACGACAAGATTACTTTTATTAATTGTTAAACTACCAATAAATACTTATCTTCTATAAACTGTCCGCTGTTTTATAACTACTACTATGGCTAGCGTACAGAGGGGCTACCGCGAAACGAAAACGAACTTCGTTCGTGTATCTCCATCCTTGTCGCTCGAACTGGCAAGTGCAACAGAGAGGGAGATACACGAACGAAATTCGTTTTCGTTTCGCGGTAGCCCCTCAGATATGTATAATAGATATATATATATAAGGCCTCTCATAGACTGGTGGCGGTCAATAGTAAATTTGACAGCTAATGACAAGTTTACTGTTGTTGCTTAAATGATGCAACAGGGAACTATAAGGACATCAGAGGGGCTACCGCGTAACGAAAACGAACTTCGTTTGTGTATCTCCCTCTCGCTCGCTCGAACTATGAAGTGCGACAGAGACGGAAATACACGAACAAGTTCGTTTTCATTTCGCGGTAGGCCCTCTGCTTCAAAATGTACGTAGTTGCTCTACTGATGATTAGGGTGAGAAAACTGAGCAAACATTAGCATATCGGAAATGAATTGAAAGTGGTACTGGTTACGCCGTAAATCCTTTTGGCAACTTTACCTCCTTGCGCGGATCGCTCACCAGGCAGGCAAGAAGATGAAGACGTCACTGTCACGTCAATGTTTTTAAATCCCAGACGTGTAAAAATAATATCACGATAAAGTTATATCTAAAAGACGATAATCTAAGACGTCTAATTTAAGACGGACTTACGCAGTAAAACATAGGTAGGTACGCATACCTATCCATCGCACTTTCCTCGGACAAACCTAACTAAAGATAAATGAGCAAGAAGGACTGAACCAGGTATTTAATTTGATCTTATCATTCTCCAGGTCAATTATGTAACATAAAAGAGAAGTAGATACTTTCAAAGCCTATTGCAGGGACTGGTACTTATAATATACTACGTGTAAACTATTTTGCTAAATAAATGTCTTAATGTCTTTTTAAGTTGTCTATACGAAATTCCGTGTTTAAAAATGGCCACCAAATCTGACAGCATACGTTTCCATTGACAACGCGAAACTGAGGCCCTGTTAGTATGGGACAAATCTTGCAAGTTAAATTTGACCCACTTCCCGGTGACCGATTGAGCTGAAATTATGGGTATAAGTATAGTTTGGATGACAATTCAATATTATGGTACCATCGAGCTGATCTGATGATGGAGACAGAAGGTGGCCATGGGAATTCAGTACTTAACCGACGTAAGGTAACGGGCCATAAGTTCGTGCTAGTACGTCATTTCGTTAGTTTTGTTTCTGAGGCTTATAATAAGCAACTGAAATATTTTTTATGTAATTTATACATTTGTAAAAAAACTTTATCATTAAACCTTTCCAAAAAATCAAATTCAACAATTTTAACGACTAAACTAATAGCAACACAACGGTCGAAAACTGTCAGTCGGCCGAAAACAGCTGTACGGTGTGCGCGAACTGCTTGTTGACGTAAGGTGATCGCTCCGACTTCTTAAGGGAATTGAAAGAGAAAGGGAAGTCCATTTGAAAAAAAACTTTTAACAGTGCTTTGTCTAGTTCCTTAACAATGGATTTAATAAGAAATAAGTGTATATTTTGGTATAGGTGTCCCTTAAAATTGCAATAAATGGACTCACGAACTAACGGTCATTATATTTTTCGTCTGGCTCCTATTTCGTGTTACTACCGAATCAAGGGCTTTCTTTATACATCCTTGTATCTTTTGTATTTAAATGATACTTAAGAAATTGTAAATGTTAATTTAAAAAACAGATATTGTATTTAATGACGTTTTCATTGACCTAAATTCGGTATATGTTTTATTCACTTGAATTCTCGTAAAACGAGGTTGAACGTGACCTAAATTTACAATTTGAAGGTGAATTCGCATATTTACGTGCAGCATAATTTTGTTTATTGCTCGATTCCTGTAATGTATTTTTATGTTTATTTATTACATATAGGATACTTAATGGTTATTGAACATAATTTAAAGGTGATCTACATTATTGATTGCGGGAATATCCAAGAAATAGTAACACGAAACAAGGGACTACTACTTTTAATACTTTTCCCCAAGTTCGTGACAGAGAAATCTATAGTGGTAGGACTGGTAGGCAAACACACAGATCAAATGTGTACCCTCGTCTGTTATTTGATATTCTTCTTGAAGAGGTAACATGTGCATTGATATAATGCAATAGTGTTGCCTGGGTAAATCCCGGGAACCTATTATTTTTGCGGGATTATTATTATTAAATGAAAGTTTACTTTGTACCCTATTAAACAGTATAGAATTGCTCTTTCAAAAGTGTGTCGTGTGTCCCATACAACATTGTCTAGATTTTAATCTTAGGTTACCTAATCAATCGTAAAAATAGATAATCAATACATACTTATATCTAACTATAAGTTTAAGGAATATTGACGAAAATGATTGAAGATATTTATTATTTTTAAGATTTGATATCCCGGGACTTGCTATTCCCGGGACTTTCTTTATTTTTAAGGGTTTTTTTTAAAGAAGCGAAAGGTATCTTTATACCCTATTAAACAGAATATCGTTTACAGATACCTACATGTCACGTCCAAAAGGTTTTGCCTAGATATTTATCTTATGTTAAACAGTTTTGGTTAATATACTCGTAGATAGGTAACCTATGTGACACACATTTTTGAAAAGGTACTACCCTGTACTAATGGATAAGTTATTTAACCTTACATTTCATAAAAAAATCCTGGAAAAAGAAAAAATGTCCCGGGATTTTAAATACCGAGTTTTATCCAGACCCCCTATTGGATTTTTCCAATAATCCTGTTAATTACCTCGTCAATAATCTTGTTCAATATCAAATAACAAATGAGGGTTCACAAACAAAACGTTTCTCTTACTAACTGGCACTCGAAAACTTTATGCCGAAACAGGGGCCAAGAACTCACAAACTTAGGAGCAGAGCCAAATTTTATCACGAAATGGGGTTCAAATACGAGGTCTACAATTAAATTATAAAAAAATAGTTATTGAAACTAAAACTATATAATTCTTGCATTACATAATAGGCAAGATATCAATGTTCATCACACAAAAAAATTCAAACCGATGTCATGTTCTGTATTGTCTTAAAAAAAATACTAATTCGTAAGAGGCTTAACATGCCGAAACAGTGGACGTTTACCTTAACCCCGTTGAGTTTAGGTTCGTTAGAATCGTCTCAATGAGTAGTTGATGATGGTATACAGAAAAGTACAGTCGGCAATAAAAGCTTGAACCAAAAATGAAATTTTTGACTGAAACTTATTTATATTACATTATTCTTATTAGTTATATCAAATTAATTAGAACCTTAATCTGTATTTTGACCATTTATTATGACTTATTATTTGACGTCGTTTAACTAACTCCCATCTATTTCGTCAAAAACGATTTAATTGGATAATGACAACGATGACGGCATCCGAAATCTAGTCGTGTTGATGTAACCTTTGCATTCAGAATTACAAGAAACGAAATAATTACTATTCGGGTCATCATCTCGTTAAGATGGACCTTTAGTAGGACGTTTGCGTATCCCCCTCGGGGCCTGAATTACAACCTTCAGAAGCTAATAGCTGATAGGAGCTCCATTATGCAACTATAGCTAACAATTCCATTCCCATCTTAATACGTTCCCTGTCCGAGTGATGGGTCATGCACCTGCTTTTCAGGAGTCCGTGCTTCCACAATGGATTCACAGCTTCGAACTGGACATTTTGTATGCGGACATTGAACCTGTTGATATCAGTGCGCCGCACTTACACATAGTTTCTGCATTTATGCAAAGAGGTACGCATGCAATACCATGAATGAACTTGGGTAACAATGTCAAATTATCGGCAAAGTTTGAAAAAATGTACCATCGTTAGGCGGCAGTCGTGAAGTCGACGACACACTATAAATTAACTAATGGACCCGATTCTACGTGCACATGGCTTAACTAGCCTAAAACTAAATTGTCTAATTTTAAGACATAATTTAGGCGGCAGATTAGAAACGACATATTTAGAATAGCATTTAGGCAGCTAAGTAAGTTGTATAGACCGCCTAAAATAAGAATGGTCAGATTCAAATTAGCGCTGTCATTTGATTATGACAGCTGCTCATAGAATAGCAAAGTGTTTTAGCGACACCTAAATAAAATTAGGAAGTTTAGAGGCCACTGTAGAATCGGGTCCATTTACTACCATGATCGTCTAAACTCGGATTCTTAATTAGGCAAACTAACTTGACAGCTGAAAATGTCGCCAGACATAGGAGAAAAAAAATAGTGGTAGGTTTATGTCGATATAACCTTGTCTACTATAAATCTGATTCAATTTGTATTTTATCAAGTAATCGTCGTCATAACTCTCAAACTCACATATACTGGCCAAATAGGGATGAACGGTGTAAATCGGACATGTATTATCCTGAAATTTGTTATACAATGCAAATCGAATATGTTATTGCATTTCTTGCGATTGCGATTGTGACCACTTCCTTTTAGACTGCGCGGCCGCGGCGGTTAATAGTAAACTTGTAATTAGCTGTCTTTACTGTTGTCCGCCACCGCAGGCCGCGCCAGTGTGTTGCAGGCCTTAGTTGCACGTATAAAGTAAAAAATTAAATAATGACAGCGTCCTTAGCGATGTCCATAGTACATTGTGATACAAGTGAGGTACCTATGTTGATAATTACATCAGAGGCGGAATTGTTCACGCGAGTCTAGTTTCTATATCATATCCAAAAATAAGTAAGTAGTCAATTAATTAACAAATAGGTTTTAAGTTGTAAGAATTCGAATCGAGTAAGAATCCATTTCCCGAGAATAAAGAAAAAGGTGTACATTCTGTACAACCCGGTTAATTTAAGAATGCACTGTGTTCACGCATACATCTTACTGCAAGGTGCCAACGTGACATAATCGGGATATAACCATAGTACACGAGTGTCGTAATATTATAAAACACGCCTGTTTAATACCCAGGATTATATGAGCCTAATAGCGACATAAAAAGAGGTATGTTACGAGCAAATGTGTTGAAAAATGATGTTCGATGTATTTTTAATAGGGAGTATTTCTGCAATGTTCTGCCGCCAGAGTGCAGCACTAGCACATACCGTAAACCGTTTTTAAATGTCCGTAGGATGCCAAGATAACTCAATACAGCTTTTTTTCTACATGAATAATAATAAAATTATCATAATTTAACATATTTTCACGAATTATTT
Organism: Epinotia ramella; assembly: GCA_947578815.1. NCBI lineage: Eukaryota > Metazoa > Arthropoda > Insecta > Lepidoptera > Tortricidae > Epinotia > Epinotia ramella. The sequence goes on along the minus strand of OX388213.1, from coordinate 13,531,797 downwards.
GATACTAATAAATATGACATATGACATGATGTGTCACGGTGCTTTGTTTACGGTATGTGCTAGTGTCGCCCCCTACCCTACGCAGAGTTTTGAGTAATATTCCCTATTCCAACCGATTTTTTTAAATTATTATTTTGTTTAATAAAATTATTAGTTAGATTGCATCAAAAACCAAATACCTTGAAGTAGAGCGAGGGCAGAGATGTTTACTGAAAGTTATGCTCTTTAAGCCGTATAGATACCCTACAGTGGATCTATATAGTCAGTGCAAACTTCTAAGTATGCGTAAACTTTACATAATCTCTGTAATTATAAAAGTTCATAAGAAATTAACCATTAAATCTACAACACTTAGTAAAAGAAAAGTAGTGTCATTTCTCCGGTTAGCGACCACCTAATTTCATGTGCCGGTGGGCGACCACTTAAGCTGAGTTGGTGAACTGAAAGGATATTTTCTCGGTTTTTTAGTACATGCATTTTTTTGTTGTTTTAGAATTTCTATTCTAAAACAACAAAAAAATGCATGTACAAGTAATTGTCTCAATATGGTGTGTAGAATTGATGTTATCTTCAATAGAAAAAACCTTCTCCTTCAAGTGGTCGCTAAGCGAAGGTGGTCGCGTAACCAGCGAAATGACCCTACACACAGTTGCTCCTGTGCCCACCTGCAAATCAGTTTACGCAAGAAGGCAATTCGACGTTCATTCTGCACAACTGTATAATAGAGTTAACAGGAAACTACAGATTTATTTATTAACATCATATGAATGTAAAGAGACCGTAATTAAGTGGCTAACTAATCTTAATTACACTGAAACCGAAGAGCTACTGAACTGGGGACATATTCTAGTGTAAATATATTCATTGAAACACACACGCACACACGCACGCACGCACACACGCACGCACGCACACACGCACAAACACAAACACACGCGCACACACACACACACACACACACACACACACACACACACACACACACACACACACACACACACACACACACACACACACACACACACACACGCGCACGCACACACACACACACACACACACACACACACACACACACACACACACACACACACACACACACACGCACGCACGCACACAATTACTTAGGTATGTAAATAATAATAACGAATTCTAACTTGTAACTTTATTTTTCATTCATTTCATTAATTTCATTTGTAATTTTAGTGGATAAGATAAGATCAAAACTTTATGTTCTGGAAGAGCGAGTCCTCCTGACACAGGCACAAAAGTACCTACTAGGAGGCCTCAACCGTATGTATTTAAAACACCAGTGTTTAAATGAAATAAAATTTATTTAAAATTTATTTTTAATTTTTTATGCAAACACAACAATGCTGCTTAATGCTCAAGTTAGTTCGCCTAATTATGAATCCGAGATTATTAATACCAATACCTTTAATAGTGTATTAGCTTTGCTTAGTTTGGGACTAGATCGATTTGTATGAGATTGTCCGAAGATATTGCATTGTGTGTTTTTAAATTTCCAATTACTCGTCCCCATGTTGATTCCAATAACGGGATTTCAAACTAAAATGAACTAAATGTATTTTAGGACCTCGAGCTAATGCATGTAAAGCACGGAATCAATGTGATGCGTACGTTCCGCGTTCAAATTTGATTTCAATGTGTTTCCCGCGCTCGCTCTTACACTTAACGAGCGGCTCAATAGGAAGCGAGCGCGCGTAACACTTTTGGATACAAAACTTACACAGATTGGTCCCAGACTTGTGGTTGCCAGTTGCCACTGTCAGTACTCAACTTTTATTCGAAACAAACAAATAATAGATGGAGTTGAGTTTTTCCATGGCCACGTATTTTTATTATGGAAGTATAGAAATGACTTGCGTACACAAATAAATGCCTCTAGGGATAACCGGTAGACCTTCACGTCTAGCACAGGACGGCCGCGACATACTCTCGATTTTTCTCGCACTATACCTCTTGTTCTAAGTGTTCTAATAAGAGAGAGACGGGTAGTGCGAGAAAAATCGAGAGAGCTCGCGCGCCGTCGCGTGCTAGCCGTGCTGATGTTGTAGCCACACGGTTTACAATTAGTAGTTTCTGTTTCCTGGGAAGTAAAGAAAGTCAGTAGCGAAATAAAATCTGGTGGATTTACTTAGCACGTAGCATAGTAAATCACGTTTAAGGCAAAAGGGCGGTGAGATGAAGCCAGAGTAACAATAGGGGACACTTACATGCCTACCTTAACCCACTAAGCGGATACTGCAAGCCTATCCCTTCCTATATCTACGAAAATGAACAGAGATCTTTTAGGGTATAACTTGTACGGTCGAGGTCATAAATACGTTTACACTTTTGCACCTTATTGCCTTGTAATAAGGTGCAAAAGTGTAAACATATTTATGACCTCGACTGTACAGTCAGCATCATATAGTTGGCAGCAGCCAAAGTAGCCAAAAATATCGGAACGCTACTATAGGAGTAAGGATGTGTTACTACAGGATGTTAACGGGGTCATGATCCGGAATGACAAAAAGCGAATAAGATGATCATACTGAACAACCTTTCCCATGGGACCAACCACGAAATCGCAAAAAAAAAAGAGCCAATTAAGAGTTAACTGTGAGTTAACTGCGATTTAATTGAGAGTTAATGTATGGAATACCTGGTTTTTTTTTGCGATTTCGTGGTTGGTCCCATGGGAAAGGTTGTTCAGTATGATCATCTTATTCGCTTTTTGTCATTCCGGATCATGACCCCGTTAACATCCTGTATATGTTTGGCTACTTTGGCTGCTACTAACTATATGATGCTGAGTGTACAGACTTATGTAATGGATAAAAATAAGTTTTAAGATTTAATACGAAGGATGTCACAATTCGTATCAGTATCGTCAATCCGTGCGTATTCGCTCGAGCGTTTACTCGAAGTTTAATATTAAACATTGCAGTGTTCCACGTGGCTCTAAATGTTACGAGGGCTGCACTGAAAGATTCGGAAATATAATACTTACGAACTTATTTTTGACACATGTCTGAAGTTTCATCATAGTAACACATTGGCCCACAGATAACCTCCTATAGATAGAGCCTATAAGCGATTTAGTTCGATGCAAAGGTCACCACAGTTGGCGGTAGGTGCGGGTTGCGGGGAGGTCGGTAACGGCGCTGCGATTGGCTGTTTCGAAAGTAGCGCGCTTTGTCACATCACGGCGCCAGAAGCGTAGCGATGGGACGCGTTGGTCGTTAACGGTTTTTAGCGGTGCCGCAATTAATTGTTAGTAGAATATTTTACATGGCGTAGGTACCTGTTAACATGGTTTAAATTTTTGAACGGCTGTCACTGTTAGGTTAGGTTATTATTATCATGTTGCGTTCATCGAATATTTTGATCACCACGTAACATAAAAAAGTATGTCAATCACATCGAGTAGTCATATAAAATAGTTATTTCTAGGCATTTAGAACATTTAGTGCATTATCGTGTTTATGTCGGACAAGAAGCCTTCGTCCCGTTCGTATTCCATCACTAACCACCTCCAAGAATATACTACCTGTGTATTCATTATTAAATTATATTTCATTCTACTTTATAGGAATGAATACTACATAGCAATAGCTAACTTCTACACTACATATTATTCTACAATACTCTAAATTACCCAATAAATAAAACAAAACTACATAATATCTACTCCTAAACCAACAAAAAACTTCCAGCGCGGCTATCATGCGACGGCGCGCGAGCTCTCTCGATTTTTCTCGCACTATCCGTCTCTTTCATATTAACACTTAGAACAAGAGGTATAGTACGAGAAAAATCGAGAATATGTCACGACTCGCGGCCGTCTCATGATAGACGTGCAGACCCCGTATCATGGTCGGCCTTATCACGCGATAAGTGACAAGATAGAGCGTCCGTCACTGGCTGACACCGTTCGATGGAACGAGACGGACGCTCTATCTTGTTACTTATCGCGTGGTGGACTGGCCTGATTCTGTAGCATGGACGTCCTTATCACACAATAAATGACAGAATAGAGCGTCAGCATAGAGCGCAGAAAAATCGAGAGTATGTCGCGGCCGTCTCATGATAGACGTGCTGTAGATACTACAATAATATATTCCATTCATTAGCTCTGGAAGCTATAAAATAGAGCGAGATAGTAATTTACTACGTCTCTCGTCTCTCTCTACCTCATAGCTTGTAAGACGGTTGCAGTCTGCCACGCTGCCTTCTTGGTGCAGTTTAAACCTTTAGTACATTCGTATACATTATCTATGATTTCTAACAAAAGAATTTTGACAATGCAATGACAAGGATATAAATATAATCTTTGGTGATTTTTCGTTTTAAAATAGTACACGAAAGCACGGATGAGTTAACGTATTGTTTCCTTAAATGAATCTGAATCGGTAAAATTCGAAAGCATCACTAGCCCATCACTAGAGTGTCACGTGCTTTCGTGAGAAAGGAACAGTACATTGCCATTTCCATTTGATGAAAAGGGACGCGCATGCTTCACTACTTCTTATGGACCAGTGTAAAATGAACTCCGCGTGACAGAATGAAATTTACATTTATATGATAAATTTAACTTACCTATGAAATGTTATTCCGTCGGTTGTGAAATAAGACGTTCGGGAGTTTTTCCCACACCACTTCACACGGCAATAACTCATTTTTGTAGCGCAAAACAATTTTAATTTGTTGCTTGTTTGACGCACGTCTAGATCGCGTACCTGGTCGCAAGTGTCGCAACTGACAAAATGGCGCGGGGTAGCGGGGTGCTATCATTGCTAGAGCATATATGCGTCGCCCTATAGGCTCTATCTATAGGAGGTTATCTGTGCATTGGCCACATAGAAAAATAAAACAATGGTTCGGTTTCAATTGTTTTTTCAAGTCGTTGAGTCGCTGCTGAAGATGGAATTGTCCCGTGAAAATTGAAGAGCTATGATTTATTACGACTTTAAAAGTGGATTAACACAAAAACAATGTGGAGACCGGATGATTGCTGTCTTTAGTAATGAAGCACCTTCAAAGACGACAATATACAGGTGGTATTCAGAATTTCAACGTGGCCGGACGACGGACGACGCGCGTGAAGGTCGACGAAAATCGGCAGTTACGCAAAAAAATGTCCACCTTGTGCGTTTTACAGGAAGAATTAGGCATGCGAAAGTTATTTTCCCGTTGGATCCCTCACTTCCTGTCTGACGAGCAGAAAACGACTCTGGTCAATTGGTGCCGCAAAACATTGAATGAATTCAACGAAAGAAGCTCAAAAGCAGTTAATGTGTCGTATCAGGTGAGGAGTCGTCAATATACGCATATGAGCCTGAAACTAAAAACCAATCTCGAGTATGGGTGTACGAAGACGAGCTCAAGCCGACAAAAGTTAGTCGCTCTCGACATTCCCCAAAATCAAGGATAAGTTGCGTGGTCAGCGGTTTCAGACAACGGCAGAAGCAGTGGAGGCTTTTAAAATGGCTATTTTGTCGACCACTATTTCAGCGTTCAATGAGTGTTTTAACGACTGTTTGAACGCATAGAAGTGCATAAAATATAAAGGAGAAACTTTGAAAAACAATAAAAATACTTTTATTCAATTTAACTGCATATTTTTTTCTATTCCCGAAACTTTCAGTTTGACCCTCGTATTCATGGCTTCATGGTACCAAATTACATTATTGTACCCATCCATAACACAAACCTTATTGAGCTCACTATGGGGCTAGGTTGATTTGTGTAAGATTGTGTGTTTTTTTAATGTCATACGTATATATACAGGATGTGGCCTGGAATAGGAGCAAACAATTAAACGGTAGGTCATTGAGCTTAAAAAAACACCAAAATATCTTTAATAAACAAAAATGCTAAAACTATTATGACTCATTACATGGTGTTACATCAAAATCTGCATTGACTGCTGTGCTATGATCTCGTGGTGCTAAGATATGTACATTACTTGGAGGTCATAAATTTAGATCAACATCTCCCCGAATTAAAACAAATATTTAAAAAAATTGGACAGATTGCAGATGCAGATGCTCTAAGGAAGCGTCCTTTTAAATATTTGCTCCTGTTACAGGCCACACACTGTACATCTGTATCGTAATATAGTTTCAAATCGATACGACTGATGGAATCGACTTGAAAAATTGCATTACAATCATATGGTTTTATTGGACGTATTCAGTATGAATTAGTTTGGTATTTAAGCACAGGTTCGATCCAAAAATGAGAGAGTGAGAGTAGATGTTATAAATAATGAAATACCGAGTCAGAACGGGGTATTTCATTATTTATAACATCTACTTACAATAGGGTACATGCGGAACGAGCCTCGGGGTCAATTACAAACTGAATTATTCATCTTTCTTTACACTAAGGATTATGATATGACGTAAAAGTTAAGGCAGCTCATTATTATACTCGTTTTTTTGTGTTATTTTATTAGGCTATCAAGCGCTTGCAACAAGCACCGATTTCACTTCAATAACCACGGCTAACGGATTATGCGACATGCCAGAAGTCATGGGAATAGCGAACACTGGCGCCACTTTCATGCCGACGACGTCGCAATTCGTCAACGATAGCTCAAGTTTTGGCGAGGTATTGTAACCAGATTTATTATCGTATTTTTTTTCCTTTGCCCAGCAATGGGAAATATACACGGTGGAATTTAATCGGTGATCAGGAATCCAAAAATCTTAATTATCAATCTACACAGAAACCAATACGTGAGATCTCGTGCAATATAGCTCACAATCTAATTAATCACACTTAATTAACATCGGTAAAATGTACACTGACTGAATAAATGGACACCCTACTTTTATTGAAGGGAAGTTACTCGTAAGTGTACATACGTCAAGTGCTTGCTGGCTTTGGCGGGAAACTAGACAGATCAGACGATTTGAAGAAAATTGTTATGAATTTGACAATGACAAATTGACAGCTTATTGCTCATTTATGTTTTAAGTTTCTATGGCTGATAGTTTGAAAAGAGGTATTAAACTTTTCAGACTAAACCATTAGTAGGGTGACAATAAATATTAACTAAAATTTAATTTCTACTTAAAAATTAGTTATGATAAAAAAAAACTTGGTTCCACTTAAGTACTACATAAACGTGACCGCCATCGATTACTGAATTAGAAAAATGGGTTCCTGTTCACCGATTAAATTCCACTGTGTATAGGCTGTTTTTTTATTTATTTATATGTACGGTCAAGGTCATTGTACAGTCGGGAATATCGACATGTTTACACTTTTGCCTCTTTTAAAATAAATAAAATAATAAATCAGCCTATATACGTCCCACTACTCCAGGCGTCAGGCGTCTACTACAGGCGTCCTCTCATGGATGAGAGGGAACGGGCGGTAGTCCCCACGCTAGCCCAGTGCGGGTTGGGGACTTCACACACATTACACCTTTGAATTTCTTCGTAGATGTATGCAGGTTTCCTCACGATATTTTTCCCTCAACGAAAAACAAACGGTAAATATCAAATTATATTCAGTAAGTACATAAGTTCCGAAAAACTCATTGGTACGAGCCGGGATTCGAACCCACGACCGGCTTCCCTAGCTCCATTATAATAAGTCCATTGTAATAAGTCGAAAAACGTAAAACATCTCTTTCACGCCAACTGTACGAGCTTTGGTTAACGAACTTACATCGGGGTGTAAGTGACTCAGATCCGGACCATGTTCTGGGGAACCCACTTTATTCATTCGACATACTTTTGTGTCCCGGACTATTCAACAGGTTCTGTGTGTTTTCCAGTCAATAGGATGTTTCGAAGTACTGTTACAGCAAGTTCTTTACTTTGTATATTGGTTTAACTATTGAATGTTATTCGAATTTGATGTTAATTCAGTAAGGTCTCCGAGGCCTAAGTTTCGATTTCGAATTAGGTTCGATTTCAAAACTTACTTAGCAAATATAATTATGATAGTTAATAGTTGTTTCTGACGTGTTTTCTATAGAGCTACAAACTTTTGAATGAGAAGACAAATACTGATAGGCAAATAATTTGTGCAGAAACTTAAGTCCTTTAATTTGGGAATCTTACTATTAAAATATCATTATAAATATCTGCCCGCAGTAAATTAAATGCGACTTTGATGAATAGCAAGCAATTAGTGTGTTTCATCAACTTCACCAGTCGGAGGTAACAAACCCCACCGTGTTAACAACATCCATGGGTACATCGCCCCTGCTTATTTACTTCGAGTGTTGGCAAATTTATTTTCCGTATAACATGCCAATAACAATCCACGATTCCATGTTCGAGCTGTTTTAAATCCGGGGAACAGCGCGTGTTGGAATAAAATAGCTACTTACAATAAAACAATTCTAAGCTAATTCCATGATCTGCTCTGACCTGAAGATGGTGCTTCCAGTGCAAATGAGAGTCACTTTATTTATAAATACTAGCTGCCCATGCAGCTACGCGAGCGTATTACGAAGATCCTACACAAGGCCACGGAATAAATTAGAGCTTACGTCCATTGTCCATACGGAAGAATATACCTACAGATGAAGGTATTTTTAAATTAGATGAGTAGTTTCAGAAATTACCCTGTTCATAAAAACTTAATAAGCTACGAACTTACACAGACATGACTTCTTTATTATAAGTAAATACCTACTTAAAATGAGTACTGCCAACATTTGAAGAGTTCATTGACGAGAATCCAAAGCCGTCGTCATTGAAACATTCAAAGCAACTGGTGTTTTCTGTGATTTTCTTCTCTAAAACTGACAAAGTAGGTATTTTCTTTATCGAACGATGAGCCTGAGCACCATCAACTTGTTGTATGTCGCGTTGCCCTTTGTGAAACAATATACAACGTACTAATATGACACCAAAATTATGCCTAAAAATGTAAAGTCACGAGTTTTAACGACTTCAATATCCTTTGACCTGACAACGATGGCATTGGACACGACACGCCTGTTAATTCTGTATCAAATGCTCGTTCAAGCGATAACCATTCTCAAACTGAAGTAAATATTTGGTAAAGTTTTAAATAATGCTTTGAACCGCATTATTTTGTTTTTGCTGAGTAACAGGCGACAATGTAAGCGCCTACGTCTACGTGATAACTTGCTGTGGGTAATGGGGTGGAAATTGGAGTGTTGTTTTTTAGGGTTCCGTAGTCAACAAGGAATTTTTTCGCCATGTCTGTCCGTCTGTCTGTCCGTCTTCGGCTTAGCTCAGTAACCATTACTACTAGAAAACTGTAATTCAGCATGGGTATATAAATCAATCACGCCGACAGAACAATACAATATAATCTTGTTTTTTTTTTGTTTAGGGTACCTCCCCTACACCTAAAGCGGGGATGCAATTTTTTATCTCATTAAACCCATAGTGTGGGATACCGTTAGATAGCTCGTTAAAAACTATTATGGGTTTCCTAAATCCATTTTTCAAATCAGTGATTCGTTTGCGGGATATTGAGCTTCAAAGCCGTAATTTTTGTTCGAGTCATGTGTCCATGCCGGCTAAATGGCTACTACTGCGGATATGAAAAAATTTGTGGTAGTAGTACATATAATGAATTTAAAAGGAAAACTATCACGGACAAGTAGGCATAATTAGTTACCGAGTACTAGTCGACCAAATAATGTGTACTTGGAAAGACCAATTTTCGTACAAATTCAAATCAAATCAAATCAATCAATTCGGCCGACGCAACCGCACCGCACCTCGATGTAACTAAGACAGACAGGCAACTACGGAACGTGAACTGCGCGTGGCCCGACACGCACTTGACCGGTTTTTTTTTTTAATATGGTTAAAAAAAGTTAAAACTTAAAACATGGGTTTATTCAAGTCAAAAGCAAAATAAACCCTAATTTATAAATAACTTACAAACATTACAATCAATTTGTCAGTTTTTTTAATCAGAGTTTTCCGGAAGTTACAAAGATTAAGTTAAATTCCGCATGATTGACACTGTGATTACTGTGAATAAAGGGTGTCACCCTGTTATTCACCAGTAGGTATTGCTATTAATTTAAATTTAAATTGCCAATTTAGGTACGCGCCAGTGTCGATTAGGACCTGTATCTTATACAATTTGTATGTCCGAATACAACCTACGTTATAAATACCAAATGGTAGTCTGTAGATGTTTAGTGTCAGGAATGCGCGCGACAAATTCGTAACCGATTTTAATTAATTTATTACATGGAATAAAAACCCGTTGGGCGTTTAGTCTTTTCCTAAATTTTTGCACTTACTGTTATTTTATTCTTCAAATACACTATTTTGAAGACATCAAAGCGATCCTACTTATCCATCCATTATCTATGGACGACCTTTGGCTATATCATGTTTTAATCCAATAGAAGGATTTTGTAATCAAAGACCTTTCTAAATATAATGTAAGTACCGACTTAGTAAATGGTTAGAAAGAAAACGAAATAATACAAAAATCAAGTACCCAGTGCCTCAACGCGTTTTTAATATATAAAATATCGTAACGATAAAAAATCTTCTTAGTTCAACACAAACTTGCGTGGGTAATTTAAACATTAGGTGAGTAATACCCACCGGAGGTGTGCTAAGCTGAGTTTTCATATATTTTACATAAATAATACATAGCACAACTCTGTTGACATAGCACAATCCTAATCACGGTTGCACGTGGCACTGAGGTGGAATTTGAAAAAAATAATAATAATTGGAATAGCGTTGTTATCAATACCTTCCTGATTCAATTTAATTTTAACTTCTGGCGGGTATAAAATAGATAAAGAAAAATGTTGGCTCTGCGTGGATACCAAGTATTTTTTCTTTATTTCGCCCCCATTTTATTTCCGCAGAGGATTGTCAAGAAGTAAAAATAGTCAGTAGCTAATAAATATTAACAGTTATTGGGAGAAAGATCCGTTATGTAAGCGTACAAAACTCACGCTTAATAAATAAATTCATCGTTTTATTAGTACCTATCTCTGACCGTGAGTCTACGGACGACATCGAGGGACAGTGACAAACGCAACTTACGCATTCATATATGAAATTAACACTTGATTCGTTTGAAGTAGAGTTGCGATTCGAACTATGCTATGCCTCGATGTTTCTGTGGAATTAGGGAATTAAATTCTGATCAATGTTTATTGGAGCAAGTGCTGATAGAATTGTACCGTCTTTAGATCTGAGCAGTGGTGTTAATCAATGGCTAGTAAACTCAATTATAATATATGTAACTTGTAGAGATGTTGACGAAGAAGTGTTTCTATTCCGTGGTATAGAAGGATCGAAAATGGATGTCGGAAATGGTCGGGCACCCTCAAGACATACTGGCAAAATGCTGCCAAGAAAATTGGCGATGAGTGAATCAAGCCACGCACGACGAAAGGATTCTTAGTAAAAGACAGTACATACATGAGAATACAATTAATCAGACGCACATCAAAACACTTAAGTAATTCACCGAGAGTCTATTATTACTCCGCGCACCTTATTACTTAGATAGCTCCTTGTTTAAAACAGTTGTCATTGCATTGAGGACTCGTATTTATTTCATCATCATAAAGCGGCAATGACACTAACTTCGGTCGCCTAATGCCAAACTTGTTTCAAACTACTTCGGCCAACGACTTTCACATACCTACATAGGTGATAGCAGCCGTCGGTCACCGAATGCGGCCGACTGCCGTCGTTTTGTGCTGTTGCTATACGTAATTACAGCCTAGCTCATGTCGGCGGAGTAATCGCTATTATTTCGCTTCTCTGCCAATGCATTGAGCTCCTGCTACCACATTACATTGACCTTCTCTTTGAAAGCACGTTTCAATCTTCCCTCTTATTTTTTGGATTTTTGCAATTCTTTCATGTCGAAGCAGGTCATCATAGTCAGCCAATATACGTCCCACTGCTGGACACAGGTCTCCTCTCATTGATGAGAGTTTCAGCAGGTGTCTCAACACATTTCCGCTCCAGCACATTTTCTCTCTTTTCAACAACAAGCAATTATTTATGACTATCTTCTTGATTTTTTCTTTCAATATTATTTCCTTGATATTTTTTTATGGCGAGGACAGTGAAGTCTGATTAACAAAATGATTTTGTTATTAAGACTACACTCCCTGTCCCAATTTGGCAAAATCTCGTGGTTCAAAAACCAATTAAAACCAGGCTGTGCATTATTCAGTCACTCGTTGTGTATCCTCTGTCTCCAAAGCAGTTAAGCAAGAGAACGGTTTCTTGTTGTTTGATCCAGCACTATTCAATACCGCAAGAAAGGTGAGTGGCACTAATAAAACTTCTCATTAACACTAGCACTTACCAGCTCAACGTATACGGCCTACGCAATCATCTGTAATGGAACTCTTGAGTGCTTTAAAGTAACTAGGTAGTGGATTTTTATTTCATCAGAATAATTTGCGTTAGGTACGTACGTACGAGTATACCTATTCAATTCCAAATATAGTAAAAAACAAACTGCTTTGAAAATCAAATAAACGTATAATCGATCGGTCGATCGATATAAAATTGTTATAAAGATTGAAGCGAATAGAGTAAAGATGAAACGCTATTAGAAAAGGGAGGTTAGGAGGGAGAAAGGATGCCCTTTGGTTTGTCTTACCCGTTCCCCCAGATGTGATTGTAAGGTAGGTAGGTAGTGTGGTGGTATTAAGGAGTATGTTGGTCGATTTTAAATTTGGTGTAAGTATACTTATATATTTAAGGTTAGAATGAAAATTGGTGTGTACAATATTTTCCCAAGTAATGTTGCAAAGCTGGGTAGCTATAGAAATACATAAATTCTTAATTATCAAAACTACGTTTGCTGGTAAAGCATGCCTCAACATATAGATTTCAAAAGAAAATAGTCCTTTTTCTTTAAGTTTCCACGCCATAGTGATCAAAGTACTAATAGAGGCAGGCTCGTCGTAAATACTTCCCTTTTAGGATTGTACTGATAAGAACTTGGGTGGCCGATTTAGTTAGGCCTATTTCAAGGGGCGATGTAGTACTTAAATTTAGCATCAGTATATATCTTAATTCTATTATTGGTCAGTTCTATTAGGTGTTGGCGACAAATTGCAAATGCAAACTAATAAATAATAACTATTTCTCAGTTTCGATCATGTCCAATTACTATTTATTACTATGTACATTTTACGATTTGTAGACAGTTCTAGCTGGCCCTGCGGCGCCAGGTATCAGCGGACGTGTTTATTTTCTTGTTGCGGCTTCTTATCAACTCCTTGTGTGTGAATGCATTTTCTACGTTATCCGCGTAAGATTTAATTTAACATTCATCCTTCAATCCGAGCTAGAATGAAATTTACTTCGCATTTTTATACTTAAGCATTATTTCTTCGATGAATGTTTTACTTGATGTTTGAGATGGCTACCCGAGGTTTCCATCGATTTTTGACGAGTTTTGAATCTTATCTCCTACTTTTGCACTACAGATAGAACTATAAGTCAAACGGTTTATCGGTTCTTCAATCTTTTATCTCCATTTTGGTCTACCGGATACATATTTGGGTTCGTCTATGACGTCTTTAAAAACGTTTTCATTTTAAACTAATTAACACAAAAGTTATGGCCAGAAAACCAGTTTTTTGGCCTAAAATTGTTCAACTTTGATGCCAAATATCTCGAAAACAACTGTGAAGTAAATATGGGGTACAAAACATTAGAAATCTAAGGGATTAAGATCGAAGGTCATTGGCGTATGGGAACCCCTTAAGGTAGGTATCAAATGTAAACATGTTAATCTTGTTCACATCCTGTTATATTCTGAATGACAACTGTTTCCGTTACCAATTTTAGTAATTTGTAGTACAGTGTTACGTAGACAGTAGGTGACGATGATGTCTATTACTAAACGTCGCTCAGCAGTCGGCTACAATTATCCAACGAATATCAACTCGACTACTGTACAAGTATGATCGTGGCAGACAGGTATACAATACCTACGTACTAGCTTATATGTCGTTCTATTATTATAATTGGTCTGGTACATATATTGTGAGTATTAAGATGGGTAGAGAATACTATTATTCTCCTCAACAAAAACCTCTCTCAACATAAAACAATAAAAAAATGTGTATAGTGTCGCGGCGACTTAGACTATTCGTCTTTTTCTAAGCGTTCTAAATAGAAAGTGACGGATAGTCTCTCTCGCCACGACACAGCTCGCGGGCCGTCCTGTGATAACCAAGGTGATAAAAGTTCAGGTCAAAATATACTTCGGCCATATGTCGACATATTTTGAGGTACTACTAAGTAAACTGTATCCGCAAATCATATTTTTATACCTACTCGAATTCAAGTTGTACCTACTTATTCGCCCATAAACAAAATCGAAAGTTTATAATGGGAAGCCATTTAGCTGAGCCTGTGGCACTCAACCCGAAAGTAAACTGAAAAGCTAAAGCAGCCATATAAGTACGTTAGGTTGATTAAGGACCGATAAAAACTAAAACGCCAGCCTATAAAACCGAAGGAAATACATTAAGGAACGCATTTTCCCTGTTGTTGACGACCTTGATTTTTGATATGAAAAACACATTACGATATGACCTTTACCGCACGTTTATCAATTGAAAATATTTCATTACGATTTATCAAGTTCTGGTCAACGTTCTATTTTTACTAAACGGGACTTAGTCGCGTAAGTTATTTTCCTCTTTCACACATCCTTGATCGCTAGCAGACTGGCATAAGCGGGTACCTGCATTTCTTGCTGCAAAGGTTTTTCGAACTACCCGTATTTGGTACTAGTAATAAGAATTCACGTGTACATACACTAGGGTTGTCACTCGCCCGGCACACAACACTAAAAAAGGACAATTTTATAAATTAATTAAATCTCAAACCGTCTTCCCGGTTGAAATTAGGATGTTTTTTTGATGTCAACGCCTTCAAGTACTTTTTACTCCAGAGTAGAAATGAAATAGAAGTAGAAAGGAATTTCGGTTTATGGAGCTCTAGCCTATGCATGGTTTGATTCTGACTCCAGCAAATGCTCCACTCCAATATTTAGAACATCCACCCCATTCCATTCAACCCAAGACTCCAATACTCTAGAATAAAGGCTTTATGGATTTGGTAAGCAAAAAAAACTTTAGAGGTTTGTAATTTTACTTGTATGTAATTAATATTAACATTTCTTCGCCAGTGCTTATATGTCGTTAAGACTCGGAGTGTGCATAAAAAAAACTTATTAGGCGGATTAAACATTTTGAAATTATCACGTCCGACTCGTAGTCACGCCATTTTTAGGGTTCCGTAGTCAACAAGGAACCCTTATAGTTTCGCCATGTCCGTCCGTCTGTCTGTCCGTCTTCGGCTTAGCTCAGTAACCATTACTACTAGAAAAATGTAATTCGGCATGGGTATATACTCGTAAATCAATCACGCCGATAGAACAATACAATAAAATGTTGAAAAAAAATTCAAAGCTTCAAAGCCCTAATTTTTGTTCGAGTCATGTGTCCCCCCCCTGCCGGCTAAATGGCTACTACTGGGGATATGAAAAAAATCGTGGTAGTAGTACATATAATGAATTTAAAAGGAAAACTATCACGGACAAGTAGGCATAAGTAGTTACCGAGTAATAGTCGACCAACTTGTGTAGTTGGAAAGACCAATTTTCGTACAAATTCGGCCGACGCAACCGCACCGCACGTCGATGTAACTAAGACAGACAGGCAACTACGGAACCCTACACTGCGCGTGGCCCGACACGCGCTTGGCCGGTTTCTCACACTGGTGTTGGCAACGAAAAATTTAAAGCTGCAAGGCTGCAAGTATTAAGGCAACATTTGATGACGTTAATAAAAATAAGAAGCTGTTTGCTACCTATTAATAACGTAATAACTTTTAGTAGGTTACGTAACAAGTAAAACGTAAATTACACACGTATCACAAAGTTAGCAATATTGATGTGATAGTTACCATGTTTGTCATTAGTTATTACAACATTTTAATCATATCTCATTCAGCAATCAAGGTTCAGTACGGAGGGAATTAAGGTAAATTAACAAATGAAGGTCGAATCATTAACCCATTGGATTTAGAACCAATATAAGTTACTACTGATGGGAGCCCCTAGGGCCCGCGCACAATTATCTAAGTAACATTTGACACGTCTGGCAAATTAAGTTGTTTCGTGTCACTTTAAACGTGACATTTATATAACGTTAATACGTTATTACGTTAACTCGAATGGTACTCTTGGTGGAACACGCTCAATGCACTTTCTGTCTTTGAGTACTAAATGTTAGTTGAAATACTTATATTCTTAACTTTGTCTCGGAAGTCCGTTCATTTTTTTAACATGAGATTTGATTGTAGGTTAAATAAAGATCTAGTCCCATATTAAGCTCAATAAGGCTTGTGTTACGGCTACTACACGACGATATATTTATTAGAAATAAATACGTAAATACATAGGAAACAATCCAAGACTCGGAAACAAATATTTGCTCTTACCGGGATACGAACCCAGGACCTTCAACTTCATAGGCAGCGTCACTACCCACTAGGCTAACCGGTCGTCAAAAGGTTAGGTTAGAACTTTAATAATGAATCTTTGGGTATACCATTGACGACCGGTTAGCCTGCCTAGTGGGTAGTGTCGCTGCCTACGAAGCTGTAGGTCCTGGGTTCGAATCCCGGTAAGGGCAAATATTTGTGTGATGAGCATGAATATTTGTTTCTGAGTCATGGAAGTTTTCTATGTATTTAAGTATTTATATCTATTATATATATCGTCGTCTAGTACCCATAACACAAGCCTTAATGAGCTTACTATGGGACTAGGTCGATTTGTGTAAGATTGTCCCCTAATATTTATTTAATTATTTAACATTATGTGTATTCCAAGTTTAAATAGTAAATTTCCATGATTCGATCCAAAAATAAACTTATAGGATATATTATTATATCGTGAGTTACATCATGGACGAAGCTATGCATGTAAATGTGAAGAATGAGTTTTGAAGTTCACCTTTTATAAATTTCTACATGCACGTTGTCAAAGGCCAGCGTTGGCAAGGTAACAACTAACGAGCAGAGTGCAGCTTTAGCGCTCAGGTGACCATCATTCATGCTGGGTTATTTCTTTATTATAAAATTAAATATTGTTTTTTCATAAACGATTTGTTGTTATGGAAGAGCGGGTTTTCCTGATACAGGTATTCCATACTTAAAGCCCCAACCTTCTAATCTATATCACTGTTCTTACGGAAATAAAAAAAAAATCATTTTGATTTTCATTTTTTCATTTATAACAGGACTAGTGTGCTACTTTTTTCACGACGTGGAACCATTTGATAGAGGGGATTAATGTATCTATAGGACCAAGTATACAATGAGAGCATATAAAAAGGAAATGAGAGTCAAAGTCAGACATACCTAGCCAGATACATGTTTTGACGTGATAACGTCTTATAAGTCGATGAACGCCGGCTGCACGCACGAAAAAGTGTGACGTCATTGTCCCGTTCCGAACTATCAACGCACGGCCCAAACCGCTGGTTCTAGAGATTCCAAATTTGGCACGTAGGTTCCTTATAAGGTTTAGCGGTGCACTAAGAAAGGATTTTTCAAAATTCACCCTCTAAGATTAGATCCACTATTTTATTCGAAACTTCACAGGAGTATTCCTAACAATAAATGAGTAAATACGAGTTTTCTGAGAATTAAGAATAAGAATAAATAAGAATAAGAATAGTTTATTTACCAAAAATAAATTTAACAACTTACATGATCGGTGACTTCCACACTAGGCACAGCCTGTATCGTGGGAGTCGGGATCGCTTATGAGCGTTACAGAATATCATGCGGCGTTATACAACAATTACGGAAAAGTAACATTAGACACTATTAACAGTAGTTTTATAGACATATTTGTAATATCTAATATATTACATAGTTTAATAATTTCGTATAATTCAACCCCTAAAAGGGGGAAATGTGGTGACAAAGTCTGAAAATCAACATGGGTATCGTTTCTATGATTTTTCTGGTCGCTGATTACGAAAAAAACAACGATTTTAAAATCCAACGTGGCGGACGTGAAATACCATCTCCCCTGTTGGGTTGCAATGGGGTTGAAATGTCTAAATACCAATATTGGTGTCGTTTTCATGGTTTTTTGTGACGTACAACAAAATAATGACAATTCAGTGATAATAATTCAATTAAATTTATAAAAGTATGCAATTTTTCATCAATGTTTTCTTATGACGTTATCACGTAAAATTATAGTCCGTAAACTGGCTTTACAGACAACAAATTTTTTTTAGTAATATTATTAAAATATTTTGTATTTTACATCTTGTTTTGATAATTTAGCGGTTTACCATCCAGCTATAATTGTCACCAGTTTGTTGTTACAAATAACAATAAATAAATATAAGGGAAAAATACAATAGAACCGACTCCATAATACGCTCAATAAGGCTTATGGGTACATTGATTAAATATAAATACTTAAATACATAGAAAACTTACAAGATAAATATTCATACTCATCGCACCAATATTTGCCATTATCGGAATTTGAACACATTACCGTCAGCTTCGCGGGCATTTTTATTCTGCAAGTAGGCCTCGATGATCTTATTTAAATACCAGAGCTTTCACATACAATAGCAATGGTACTTAGCAACGCTGAAACAACACACAATAAACATTTGCCTGGAAATATCCCTTTACACCCGGTTTGAAACGAATGTGAGCTTATGTTACATTGAACTGACATTTTTTTTTAAAGTTCATTTCTGATTTGTGTCTCCATCAGCATAGTAAAATAAATAAAAATAATATTAATGGAGATGCAATGAGTCTATATGTCAAAGAATAAAATTTTACGTCAAACGAAAGTATAATATTCTGTAATAGATATTTCACGCCAGGCTGGCGCGGCCTGCGGTGGCGGTCTGTGAGAGGCTCTTTACACTAACACTTTTTAAGGCAAAAAGGTAACTGTCCGTCTGTATGTCTATCACAACGTTAAATATCTCAAGAAATAATTAGTCTACCAATTGAGATATCAAATAAAAGGGCTTAAGTTGCACATTCTAAAACAGCTTTTATTTTAAATTTTACAGTGAATAAATTTCGATTTATGAAGCTAAATTACGAAAGAAATACCATTTCCACCTTTAGGTATCTCCGAACCTCAGATCATTCCTAAATATGTGCTCCGAACTTTACCAGACGAAATAAATATTACGGGAAAAATATAACGGTATTTCTATCTAAGTTATTTTTCTTTAAATCATCAAAAAACATTTCTAGACTAAAGCTTGTAATTTCATCACCTTCGTATGTAAAAAAAAAGACCGGTTTGCACTCCGGGAGTGCCGGCAGAAGTGAAAACTCAATAACATTGTAACAGTTTTTCGATCAGGTCACGTGACATCTTACGGTGTCACCCTAAAAATGAATTTGACGCAAATTTATAAACAATTATCAATTATGATGTATTTGACTTTATTGATTGAAGTGACATTAAGACATCATGTAGAATACAACATGTAGTAAAAGAAATATAAATTCAAAATTTTGATTAGCCAGTTATACAACATACTCCCCCGTAATCAAAATAAGATTATAAACATAAACCTATTCCTTTTACACAATTCTGATGCTTAATGCGAGCTAAAGGCTTAGTGAGCACATCAGCCCACATCTCCAAAGTAGGAGTATAGACAACACTAATAACATTGTTAGCTAATAAATCGCGTATAAAATGAAATCTTGTGTCTATATGCTTGGTTCTATTGTGGTGGACCGGATTCAATGACAATTTTTGGGCAGACTGCGAATCATTGTAAATAGTGACAACAGTTGACTCACCAGTTAATTCGAACATCAACCGCTTCAGAAACACAGCATCCTTAGCCGCACCCGCCAAGCTCATAAATTCGCTCTCACTCGAAGATAAAGCTGTGGTAGTTTGTTTTTTACTCTCCCATGAAATTGCTCCACCGGCCATCGAGAAGTAAAATCCAGTGTATGAGCGACGATCCATAGGACAGTTGGCCCAATCTGCGTCCGCATAACCAACTAAACGTCCTCCGCCTTTCCTGTAAGTAATGCCCAAATCGATAGTTCCTTTTAAATACTGTAATACGCGCTTCGCCGCTATCCAATGAGTTTTATCATATTTAGTGTTAAACTGGCTTAAATATGATACAGCAAAAGCAATATCAGGTCGCGTATTAACGGCGAGAAACATCAGGCATCCGATTAACTTCTGATACGGGTATAATGAAGAATCATCATTACCTTTTTCACACGGCAACAGTTTTTTAGTTTCCAGTGGCGAAGGCATAGCCTTACAGTCGGACATTTGAAACTTTTCGAGCAAATCACGAATATAAGTTTCTTGCGACATTTTAATTACGTTAGGTTTACAATTAATATTCAAACCTAAATAATAATTTAATGGGCCGATGACTTTCAGGCTAAAATAATTCTGTAAGTCAGTTGTGACAGTGTCAAGCGCTTTATTTTCCTTGTAAAATATGACAATGTCATCGACATGGAAGCCGAGTATTATTATCTCGTTACCAACCTTCTTAGTATAAATACACGCTTCGGAAGGAGTTTGGTTAAAACCTATGCAGTGTAAAATTTCAGTTAACTTTTTATACCATGCCCTTGAAGCTTGCTTGAGGCCATAAAGCGAACGCTTTAGTAAGCATACTTTGTCTTCTTGGCCAGGTTTAGCAAATCCTTCTGGCTGACTCATGTAAACTTCTTCCTCCAAATCTCCGTTTAAAAATGCTGTGTCCACATCTAAATGGTGCATTTTCATTCCTGCTTCTGCAGCCAACGCAAACAGCATGCGAAGAGAAGAGTTCCGGACGACTGGGGAGAAAGTTTCCGAGTAATCAATGCCATACACTTGATCAAATCCTTTTGCGACAAGTCGCGCCTTATATTTGACTACGTCACCGTGAGCATTTTTCTTCAACTTATATACCCATTTGCAAGGTATGACCTTCTTATCTGGTCTATTAACGAGAACCCAAGTTTTCTTCTCAAGCAGTGACTGATATTCATCTTGCATAGCTTGATACCACTTATTTCCATCTTCTGCATTCATAGCCTGTGAATATCTTGTAGGTTCATCCATATTCTGACGGGATGAAGTCTGCATGCATAAACAATTGGCAGCAGAATTAGGTTTTCTCGGTCTCAAATTGTACTTTGGTTCTACAGCCTCAATATCAGATTCCATTTGTTCTGATGAAGGTGAAATACCGGGTTGAACGGACTCATCTTCAGTAACAGTATTATGCCATTGTTCGGCAGTACTATGATCCGCCTCGATTTGTTCTGAACTACTCGACGAGTTCTCTTGTGAACTTAACAGAAGAGGTATAAATGCTGGCTCAGGTAAATTATCACCAGACTTACATGTGTTACCTTTACCTTTCAAATCTTGAAAATGATTTTCAAAGAAGGTTATATCTCTGCTTTTCACAAGCCTTCTGGGATACGTAGCGTCCCTAAAATAATAACTTCTCGGATCTTCTGAATATCCAACAAAAATCTGTTCAGATGCTTTCATATCCAATTTCTTCCGACTACAGTCGGGGACATGGATCAAAGCTCTACATCCGAATACACGTAGATGCGATAAATTGACGGTACGTGAACAACATCCGTAATCTTCTTAACATCAGTATTGTGACCGCAACTGGTAATAGAGATATCTCCAACACCTTGGCTCTGCATTACATCACCATTGGCAATGGTCACAGTCCCTGTATGTGAACCTCTCACGTTTTCCATCCAATCAGCTCGTGACGTCATATGGGCCGACGCACCAGAATCGATATAAAACTTATCACGCTCTAGACTGTCATTGACATTTAATGCGCATAAAGAATTCTTGTGATTCACAGGTTTCTTCTTCTTGTCCTTCTTATGTGGACAGTCTGGACGCTTATGTTCTGGCTCCATACAGTCATAACAAATAACAGGTTTCTTAGGTTTGGATGTAAAAGGTCTAATTTGGTTCATTCGGGTACGAAGAGCAGTATCAGGGTTATCTTGAACTGGCTTATTAAGTTCATTCAATAGTTTGGTCTTAATCAAGTCCACGGTAATCTCTATGTTGGAATTTTCCAAAGCCATTACTAAAGGTGCATACTGAGCACTCAAACCTCCTAGAAGAATTGCAGCTATTGAAGCATCTTCCATAATCTTGCCTATATCGGCTAAATCTTGCACAGTTGACATGACAGCATTTATATACGTCTCTATGTTGGAGTCAAAATCATCAAGGCCTGTATAGTTTCCGTTCGAGGCTTATACGTCGCCCTAAGCCTTTGTCCTCGTAAGCGGACGAAATAGCATCCCAAGCCTCCTTGGCAGTCTTGCAGGACCTTACATGGGTGATCGCCATACCATCTACCGTAAGACATATTTTTGATAACGCCTTTTGATCGTTACGCAATTTCTTTTCAGCAGATATATCGTTACCTTGAGGATATCCGACGATGGTCTCCCATAATTCTTCATGCGTGAGGTACATACGGATTTTGAATTTCCATACGGAATATCCGTCTCTATTTATAAGCGGTTTTATACCAGAAATAGAATTATTTGACATGTTTACGTACGCTCAGCTGTTCGATGTCACAACAAAAAATATCTTATGAAAATATGTTCGTGAACTATTAAAAAATTTCACGGATTTTCACAAATCATACACGTACACATTGGAAAAACTTGCCTATTCACTTTTTACCAAATAAAATGCAGTTTTATTAGTGTTTGCTCAGTTAAATAGAGTTATTCGTGCTGATAACGAATGATGTATTTGACTTTATTGATTGAAGTGACATTAAGACATCATGTAGAATACAACATGTAGTAAAAGAAATATAAATTCAAAATTTTGATTAGCCAGTTATACAACAAATTATTTAGGCGGACGGCCCGCGGGCGCGTTCGGTGCGACGGGCCCAACGCGCCGCCGCGGCGCAACGGTGCCGGGGTCCGGCGCGCCGACGGGCGGCGGCAAACACAATACCAATTTGTTTTTGCCATTGCCAAATATTTTTCAAAGCTTTATCTCTTTAGGAATAACGTCTAAATTCGAACTATTCGAATTTGCAAGAACAGCAGAAGGCGGTGCACGGTGGCGACCAAAATATCAATTTGTTTTTGCCGTTGATAAATATTTTTCTAAGCTTTATCTCTTTAGGAATAACGCCCAAATTCGAACTATTCGAATTTTCTCAATAGCAAAACGGTGAAGGACGCGTTGGTATTTGCAGAATATGCTATTGCAAAAAGTGTTAAACGGCTTTATACTCTTACGAATAGCGTTCAGTTTTGAATGAAGTGGAATCGGCTAGCAGCAAAAAAGTGACCTCCTTCACATCTGACGTCACAAAACTCTGTCGCGTATTTAACAATTTTTCCCCATCCCAAAAAGTGCTCAGCGCCGCTAAAGAAGTTTTCACTTCAAAAATCTGTATACACCCCAGGCAAAACAAGCGTATATGACAATAGAAAACGTTCCTTTTCACACGAAAAGTTTTTATTTAAAATAAACAAATATATGAACAACAAATTACGAAATTTATATTCCTATTCCTATTGACTACGTGTGTTGTTTTCAATATAGACCTAAACTTTGTTTTCATTAATGTATCCGCCTTTTGCTTTCATAACTGCAGCATACAATCTCGCCATTCTTTGAATCAATTAACGATGGTATTTTGTTCAAAACATCCAGAACTATTTAAGATGGCTAAAGATGTATACCCCAGAAACACTAGTTATCCCAACAAACTTGTTCTCGATTTCATACCCAATAGTGCCCTCTTTTTGAACAGTAGTTATTATATGTGCATGAAAATATTTAATGCTATTCCAGAAAGTATAAAGTCTATACCGCTCAGTCAGTTTAAAACACAGCTTCATTGCTGGCTCAAAAATCAAGTGTTCTATAATTAGGTGATTTATTTGAATTTAGTGCTAAGTATCTATAGGTGATTCATAGTTATAAATGCACATTTCATTTGCATGCTAGTATGTAGCTAATATGTGATTGTACCGGAATATAATGTAAGTTACTATTAGAGTTCAGAAAAATAACCAACACGGGCGCAGTGGAAACAATGTAAACATTGAGATATATATTATTTTAAAAACATTGTATGACATCTTCTCAATACAAAAGCTGATTGACAAAACCGCGCTGACAGACTCAACTTAATTCTAAATACAAAGTTTAGTCTTCATAAAAAAATGGCCAGCGTTATACTCCAACACCCTCCCATAACGTGGGCATCATGGCTTCAAGCCACTCCAAGCTGACAAGTAAACATGTCGTGCTTGACACAGCCCAGGGGCTTGGTGAACACGTCTGCTATCATCTCATCCGTAGGGATGTATACAATTTCAACGTTAAATCTATCAATCATATCTCTAACGTAATGAAATCTAATTTCGATATGCTTGCTCCTTCTATGTAGAGTGTGATTGGTAGCAAGCTGAATAGCAGATTGGTTATCACAATACATTACTATTTTACAACGAGTCGTCACTAACAATTCCTTAATTAAAGCTTGCAGGAACACCGCTTCTCTGCTCGCTTCGCTCAAGCTACAATACTCCGCCTCGGTGGACGAAAGCGATATACACGACTGTTTGTAGCTACCCCAAGATATCGAATTACCGCCATATTTAAACACATACCCTGTATATGACTTTCGATCTGGATCTGAAGCCCAGTCTGCATCAGAATATCCCTCAAGAATGGGATTTAAATTCGATTTCTCAAATACTAAAGCCTTTTGCTTTGTACCTTTTAAATATCGCAGTATACGCTTAGCTTGAATCCAGTGGAATTCAGTATAGCAACTATTAAATTTACTTAAATATGACACGGCAAACGAAATGTCAGGGCGAGTAGTTACACATAAGTACATTAAACTACCAATCAACTCTTGGTACGGAAACTTCGTTACAGTGTTATTCGTAGCATTACAAGTACTCTCACTAACAGAACTAATATTAGTTATCATGGGAGACTTTACAGACTTACAGTCCGTCATGCCAAAACGATCTAACATCTTGTCTATTCGATTTTCCTGACTAAGTTTAATGGAAGTTGCATCACGTTCTACTTTAATACCTAACATATTTCGTACCGGTCCTAAGTCTTTCAGTTTAAAAACCTTTAACAAAGAAGTTTTCAAAGTCTCAGCCAGACGTTTGTCATTATAGAACACGAAGAAATCGTCAACATACAGAGCAATAAAAACAATTGACTCACCAGATCTCTTAGTGAAGATGCAGTCCTCTTGTTTGCATTGATTGTATCCCAAAGAAAGTAAGACATCTTTTACCTTTTGGTACCAGGATCGTGACGCTTGCTTCAACCCATAAACTGCCTTTCGTAGTCTATAGACTTTGTTCTCACTCCCAGGACAAATGAAACCTTCCGGTTGTTGCATGAAAATCTCCTCATGCAAATCACCATTTAGGAATGCTGTTTGTACATCTAAATGGTCAATCTTAAGGTTCATTTCCACAGCCATAGATAATAACAATCTGATAGAGCAATGACGAACGACCGGCGAAAAAGTTTCATGGAAATCCTCACCATATTTTTGAGTAAAGCCCTTCGCTACCAACCTCGCCTTGTAACGTGTAATGTTCCCATCAGAGTCTCGTTTAAGTGTAAAAATCCACTTATTTTTAACGACGTTCTTGTCCACTGGTTTATCAGTAAGCTCCCAAGCTCCGTGTAAGATAAAAGAATCTATTTCTTCTTTCATAGCTTTCTGCCACAACTCTTTATCTTCACAACTTAACATTTCTTTAAACGTACGTGGCTCAGTAGGATCTATAACATTACAGACGTTTGTCACGTTACAAGTCGGTTTAGCTTTACGTGGACGTAGATTGTATCGCTGACCAGTAGACTCTGGTGCCAATCCAGGCGTTACTACTGAGTCTTCACTAGACGCGCGTTCACACTCCAACTCTACAGGATAACTTGGCGAATCAACAGGAATTACGTCTGTCTCCGCCTCAAGACGGTAATCTGATGACTCGAAGAAGATCTGTTCGGGCTCCGCCTCAACCGGCGTACTCTCCAGTATCTCCTCCTAAATAAGCAACACGGGCGCAGTGGAAATAATGGAAATATTGAAATATATTATTTTGAAAACATTGTATGACATCTTCTCAATACAAAAGCTGATTGACAAAAAAGCGCTGACAGACTCAACTTAATTCTAAATACAAAGTTTAGTCTTCATAAAAAAATGGCCAGCGTTATACTCCAACAGTTACCACCATATTGTACCATATTTATAGCAAATAAAGATTTATCATTATCATTATCAAGGCTGAGAGGCCCAGGCTGTTGACAAATTCGTCCACAATGCTAATTTTGAAGTTGGACATGTTTTTCTTATCTGCCTGTCCAGCTCGTCCCACAGTAATAATGGAAACACGAAATATCAAAGAAAACAACTTTGTTTCCATACTTTTGGCCTGGGGTGTATACCAACTAGGTAGATTATTATAAAAGTACCTTCCTTCTTTAAAACTGTATTTTTTTAATATAGGGTCTTCTTTTCTTTGACTGCACATGTAAATTTGATGTCACATTTGATTGCACATGTAAAAAATATCTATACATGGTCTTTATGGTTACTGACATAAGACGCATAGAGGGTATAGATATTTTTGAAAGGTTGTCTGCATAGATATTGGAGATGGATCCGTGTCGGGTCTGTTTGATACGTGTGTAGACTGTCGTACTTAGTGTTTAACGTGTGTTCGAAAAGTTACGCGATGACCCTGTCCGTTGCAGTCTAAAGAAGGCCGACGACGTCCATCTATTATCTCCCTGCTTTATATAAAAGTATTACATAGATATGTGTTACTCTAGAAAAATGATGAAGAAAAATTGGTGTATAAAAGAGCACAAGCATATAGCAGTTAATTTCGCCACTGATGTCTATCGTATAGGTATGTAAAAAAGATAAATGATGTATGCCCAAAAAAAACACATTCAAGAAATTATATTGAGTAAAATGTGTGGTCCCTGCGTACGTCGCTACCCCGATCTTCTGCAGGCTTGCTCAATCAGTGCCGCTATCGAGTAACACGGTATAATTGAATCTGCTGCGGAATTATACTCAATAACGTGTTTCACGAGAAATTGCAGTTATTTCTACTACACGAGGGTGTGCTTATTAATACTTTAATGTTATGTGGTAATGAAGTTCTAGCCTGTTATTTGAGATGATTTGACATTAAGTTAAGCCGGGAAGTTAAAGCTGGCAACATAGAAGACCAAAGAGCCTGAAGATCTCGGAAGAAGCCGATAGAGATTTTTTTTACATGCAAGTGAAAATCAGCCAGTGGGAACCACTACCCTGAGACATGAGTAAATGACTAGTTATATATGAGGACCGCATGACGTCTCTATTTTCTTTAAAGTTTCGATACGATATCTATCTTTATTTACACAATTTCGCAAAACAGCAATTACATAATCATTGAATGTTACACGAAACTATAATTTAACGTAACCGATGTGCTTGTTGCTTTTAATAATTGTTGGGTGGAGGATGATTACAATCCGTCGTGTACTACGAGTATAATTTGGTTAGTTTTGGAGGCCGTAGGGTCCTTTGTGGACGGCGCGTGTCCCTTCTTTCATACGGTTCCACCTAATTACGTGTACAGCTAATTGCGTAGACACGTATACACGTTTAATCTTTTAGTTTCGATCGTGACCGGCGGGGTCACACAATACGCTAATCAGCCCACGCAACTTGAAAAAAGGGCTGTCTGGTGAACTTATCCCGTACCTATCTAATTCTGTCCCCCCTTTGTTACTGCTATTTAAATGAATGTATATTTCCGTGGGAATCATAAACAGATGCATAGCGTAACTGATTATGTCATGATCATAAATAAATATGAACAAGTCGAGGTAATTATTTATAGGATAGATTTGTAATGAAAGGGGCGAAAATCCGCATTTTCGCTCTTGTATACTGAGGGAAGTCAATTAAGAACTACAACTTTAAGATGATTCACGCTACAGCGGGCCGCGTTTGGCGCGGGTCATTTTTTAAGAAAACAGTCAGCGGTTTTGCGTAGCCAAGCCGTGCTCTAGCCCGGCCGAAGCTCGGTAGCAGCTCGGTGTCGGAACGGGCCGGCAGTTCAACTGTTAACACGAACGTTTGACGGCCGATCTTTCGACGACCGAGAGGGGGGAAGCAGCTCGGTCCACACCCGGCCCGGACAGCCCAGGCTTTGAATCCGCGAACTCTGGAATCCGTTCATTGTCCATCGTCCGTCTTATCCAACTGAGCTACCGTCGGTCCGACGTACTTTTCAATCCCTCCACTCTTCT
Organism: Epinotia ramella; assembly: GCA_947578815.1. Taxonomy (NCBI): domain Eukaryota; kingdom Metazoa; phylum Arthropoda; class Insecta; order Lepidoptera; family Tortricidae; genus Epinotia; species Epinotia ramella. The sequence goes on along the minus strand of OX388213.1, from coordinate 13,503,384 downwards.
AATTACACAGGGACGCTCGTAGCGACCCCGAATCTACTGCGAAATTATTACAACTTATGAAATGGCACCAACGTCTCGTTACATTGAGAATCGTTAGTAACAATGGGCTACCCCATTTTTAACAGTAAATGTTTACTAAGCAGAAACGTCCGCTAACGAAATTCTAAACTTCGATTAAAGTGTAAAATGTAAAACTGTTTATTAATTAATTATTTGTAATTTTTCTATTTTCCACTTTAATCGAAATTCCTTTTTTTTTACTGTCATACAAAATGGCTCAGCAAAAAGGTTTATTACAATGATGATGACAGAGGTATAAGAGATTATAAAATAGTACATTGTACGATATTTTTTTATGAATCATCATATGAAGAGAAAACATAACGTCTGGTTGGTCTTATAGGTGTCGGCGGCCGATCGTAAAATCCGCCAGATCAAGATATTCCTAGGCATATCGTGAAACGCCGCCATTTCATGATTTGGCCAAGCCAGTGACGTTTAGGCTGATCATGAAATTCCTAGGCATATCATGAAACCCGCCATATCGTTCAATACTCACCGTAATACGTAAGTAGGGTGTCCAAAATTGAAGTAGGTAAATGAGAAAAAAATGAGGAGTGCGGACTGATAATCTCCAGCGAGTCGACGCCACCCCGCGCACGGGGTGTCTATTTCTGGTCTGAGGGACACAAGTGAACCCTAACCTAACCGACCTAAGACTGAGTTCGCTTATGACAAGCCATTTTTGTCCGCCCTGATTATTGGCTCCCAATAAACACGGCCACCATCGCATACGCAGCGCCACCTGTGGCCAAGAAATAAACTACTTTACGATGTGCCCGGTATAGAGCTAGGAATATCGACGAATGCGTTGCTCTAATCCATCTGCCGTATTGTTTATCAGGCACATCGTGATAAGCCTGGCCAACTTTTAGGCACATCATGAAATGGCGGCGTTTCACGATATGCCTAGGAATTTCGTGATCTGGCGGATTTTACGATCGGACGCCGCCGACATAGGTAAAGAACACCAGTCAGTTTGGACTGAACCATGAAAGTATAAAATTATGAGTGACTAGCTTCTGTCAGAGACTTCGTTTATATAGTAGCTCCGTACATAATCTCGCCCCCATTTCTCCCGCTATATAAATTAACCTATGTCTATGCAAGGGATTAAATCTATCTCCATACCAACTGCCACCTCCATCGTTTCAGCGATTTAAGCGTGAAAAGGTAACATACAGTCAGACAGATAGATAGATATTTCGCATTTATAATACTAGTTTGGATTAAGAATTTAATTTATTGTTCCGTTCGTTTCATTTCCTTTATTTCTTGAAAAGGACACATGAAATGGTTACATAACAAATGTACTGCCAAACTGCATGACAGTTTGTTGGCCGAACTGCTCCTGATATATATCTGTGTCACCAGTCATAACTATGACCGCTGTATCACTTAATGCTAGGCAGCAGGCCGTTTTCTAACTGAATATCCAGAAGTAGCTTCTGGTTGTCTAAAATTAGACCAACACGCAAAATGTTTACTGTTTGTAAGCAAAAATTATAAAACTGTCATAGTTATGTCTTTAAATATACTTGGGGTAAAAGTACGACGTGATGGAGAAAGTCGGCATGATATGGACGGCATGGTTCGTTCGGACGCGGCACGGCCCATATTATACAGTGATGATAGGCAAATAGGTAATAATATTATTTTTTAATTTCTTTATGTTTAGTATGTATGTATGTAAATTCTTTATTGTACATGGAACAGAACACAACAACAAAACAATTATTACAGGAATAGATTTTTAGTAAGTAGTTTTTTTTATTTTTTATTTGTCGAATAAAATATAAATTCACAATAGGCACGTAAGTAACTCAGCTGAACTTTGTATAGTCTGCCTTGGGTCATTGTCAGTCAGTAAAACAAAAATCGTCTTTTCAGTGGGCAATAGTTGAGGGCTTATGTTTATATATAATATGTTTTTATCGCATAGAATTATAGAAGAGGCGACGCCGTTTATGCAGATTCAGAGTTCAACAAAAAATTAGGCTTTAAAGCCCTTAACTTTGGCAATGTCCACCGAAAAGACGCGCACCTAAATCTGACAATGACCTACTTGTGTTAGATATAGTACTAAAGGTCCTCGCTCAGGCATATATCACATAGGTACCTACGAGTACATACATACTCCAGGCTACCTGCTCCTTTAAATTCCACAGAAATTAAGTACCTGTGTCTAAGTTACGTTATAACCGTATTAGCAACTTATTTCATCGTTTTGTTTAATAATTTACTTTAAAAAAAAAGTTTTAACCGACTTCAATTTAGTAATCCGCCAAGCCACGAGAACATTTTCACATTTCTTTTCCAAATTACCACTTGAACTGATTTCCGAGAGCAAATGCGTTGATTACTAGAGAAAAAAACCCAATCGCTGTATGCGGCCCGATAATAGTTGAGGACTTCCGTCGATTCCACAAGGATCACCTTTGGCACTTCATTAGTTGCTATTTCAACGGAATCTTATCAGAATCTGTGACGTACTTTTAAGTACATAATTGAGGAATTCCATAAGTCATCTGTGGTCTTCATCATCAACTCCACTCCACCATTTATGATTTCCGTGTTACAGGAGTTATAATAGAAAATACCAAAATCACTACACGCGCGCCTAATAAAATTGAGGACTTCCCTCAATTCCTCATGGTTCCCATCATCCAACTGAATTTTTGAAAAAAATGGGACCCACCTTGAAGCATATACTTACAAACAAAAAAAAAAATTGTACGAATCGGCTCATCAACGACGGTGTTCTGCAACATTGAAAAAAAAACATGATAAAAAAATATATATATAACCGAATTGAGAACCTCCTCCTTTTTTTTGAAGTCGGTTAAAAAGTAATCATAACACTAGGTATATTTTCCCTCTGCAACAAATAGTTAGACAAAAGTGCATGCTTGGTTCACGTTTTCGCTTCTTACCTAAGCTAGATTTAGATAAAATGTTTAAGTAATTTTAGGATATGGCACTCAAGGTCTTTTATTTAACATAAGTAAAACTTAATTTTTGTATTTGTCTGTTTGTTGCCTGAATATAAAAAAGGCTTTTACAATGCATGTGCTCGAAAAGAGCGTTTTCCAAGCAACAAAATCGTGCGGAAAGTGCCACTTTTTCGCACTAGTGCTTTTTACTTTTCAATTTTTTTTTAATTTTCAAGTCGGTCGTCAGCCCGACACAGAGTTTTTATTACTCGAGAAAAGTTTTACAAATATTTCAATTACACGTTTTCTTTCATACAAAAGGTACATAAATACTAATAATGTATAAAATGATTTATTAATCTTTTTGAATTTTGAATTTGGTCAATAAATAATTTAAAATATTCGCTTAATGTGTTTGGCTGAACGCATATCTTTCTTATGCCTTTTGCAATACGACAGTATGGCGACTTGCACTTGCGCAATGCGCATATGTTGACCGCGCATGTATCTAAAAAGCCCGCCATTGTTGTGATTGTTGTTTACTTTGGAGTTATTTTATATAAATATGTTAAAAATGTGGAGTGAAAGTGAGTAATCAATAATAATAATGATTTATTGCGTTTCAATAGTGCCAATAATAATGATTTATTGCGTTTCAATAGTATGCTTCTTAGAACTACGACGGTACAGCGTCTTTTCAAATTGATTTACCTACTCAAAATTAATTTTGTACCAAAACCACAATACAATGGTTTTAACTTTTAAGTGAATAAGCTTGATAGCAAAAGATGTGGAGAAGTTGTTAAATGCAGTTCCAGATAATAAGTAGGTACAATCTACCTAGGTTCTTCCATTTTAACCTATCTATTTTAAACCGACATTTCAACATTTACTATATTTCCTCACACAAGGCATAGTAAAACGTTGTATGATACACGCGCGTAAAGATGATTTCCGACTCGTGTCGAATTATACATTCGCTCGCTTCCCTCGCTCATGTATAAAAATGACACTCGTCGGAAATCACCTACTTTCCACACTTGTAGCATAAATAACTATTGTTTAACGGACCACCAGATATAGTAAAATATAACGCCAAAAAAACACTTTTTACTGCCAGAAATAGTAAATGATCACCAAAATTTTATCTCCATTTTAATGTGAAATAGTAATCCAAATTATAACATCTTACTATCCTATTAAAGAAAATGCTATCCTAATAAATCATTGCTAACCCAAAAATAGTAAATGATCACCAAAATTTTATCTCCTACTAATGTGAAATAATAACCCAAGTTATAACATCTTACTTAAAATTCATGTCTACCTATTTATTATGAAAAACGGAGTTTATTCCGAGATGTTTTTATTTAAATATTTGTCAATTGAAAATTCCTTTGTATAATTATTTTGGTAGTTAATTTAAACTTGTTAATTCGATAGTTTTCGAACGTGTTACTTGTTTCGCGCTTTTTTGGGGGTCTACTTTGAAATTCGATGGTCGAATTATGGATCGACCTATGTCTGCCATTTTATTTTTTCGTATTGAAATTACAGGGACAGAGCTAATAAAGTTCAAATATTTTGAACTTGTAATAGATCCCATACGATGAAATGTCAGAGCTCGGCATCAAAATTAAAAAGCTACTTTGTCTCACGGAGTGAGCTAAATCGCATTTTGCACACTGTTTTCACGCAGCAAAATATGCTTGTTCGAGCTGCTGAGGTGAAAAATAATTTCCTAAATTCGACGGAGCCCCGCTTTCGTTTCTGGGACTCCCTCCGCCCTCCGCCCGGGCTCCCGCCAGAAACTCGCTTCGTCGGCCCTTCGTTACACGTGCCTTCGCGAGCTTCTGTCTCCGCGGGCTTTTATATACACTCCAGGGGTAGGACAGACGAGACCACGTGGAAGTGGGGTGCGCTGATTTGGGTTTTGGTAGCTATTTTTACTTTTCGATCGCTATAAACAAGGAATCATTTAATTTAAGTTACTAGAAAATGTTTACTAACCTGAAATTCAATTTCCCTAAATTAATGAACCAATACCAAAAAAACAGAAGCGTTTATTCAATCAAATGCCTATCAGGTTAAAAAAAAATACTTGCGCAAACGCGCAAATGCCAGGGTACAGTCAGCGTCATATAGTTAGTAGCAGCCAGAGTAGCCAAATATTACGTAACACACCCTTATTCTTACAGTAATAAAGACGTGTACCGAAATATTTGGCTACCTTGGCTGCTACTAAGTATATGACGCTGACTGTACATCGTTGTAACTTATATTTGCGGTACTACTGTAAGCACTTGTAAATTTGGCATCATTATACTTTATTTGATAACATGCATACACTTCATGGCAATCACAGTGGGTTATTTAGGTAGAAATATTGTATCCCATAAAAAACATTCCATATAAAAAAGAGGCCAAGTCTCGAAACTCTTCCACCGTAAAAAGTTGTGAGATATTTCGTAGAGCCAAGTCTCAGGCATTCTTTAATCTTTATTTGCTTGCTAAATAACATTTTGTGACTTGGCAATCACACAATACTACATAGCTTTAGGTATGCAGAAATCTATTAATGCAGGAAAGTTGTGTGATTGCCAAGTTACAGAATTTTATTTAGCAAGCAAATAAAGATTAAAGAATGCCTGAGACTTGGCTCTACGAAATATCTCACAACTTTTTACGGTGGAAGAGTTTCGAGACTTGGCCTCTTTTTTACATGGAATGTTTTTTATGGGATCTCACTTCTTTTTGTAAGTTATTGTGTTATCCATACATACGAATTATGAATGCCGTCCCAGTAGTTTGGTTGGGCTCTTGTGTTTTCTAATCAGGGTCACCAGGTACTCCAGATCTTCGATTATCCTAGTTTTTATAGTTTTCCCTTTATGTGGCTAATAAACCCTAACTCTGTACCAAATTTCAGCTCTCTGAGTATAAGGGAAGTACTACTTCTATTTTGATGATCGTGAGTGAGTGAGTGAGTGTCATAAATGCGAAACTTTGCTTTCGCTTAACTTCGGAACTAAATGACCTACAGCCATGAAATTTTGGATTTTAAGTATGTGGTTATAGCTTACTGGATGACAAAAATTTCTGCGTTCTGGTCTTATCCAGAGGTTCTCAAATAGGAGCCTGAAAATGCGAAATGGTTCCAGTAAAGCATGTTACGGCAGTGTTTGCTTCGCGCTCGACTTGGCGGGGGCACTGCCGTGCCCCCAGATTAATTTGCTCCCTGAGATTTGGTGATCATTTACTAAATTTGGTCTGCGAATACCTACAATTTAATGTGCAGTCGTTACTAAAACAGCTAGTAGGTACTATTGTAATGGTCAGAACTCGGATTATTTTTCGCATGGTAAGATGAAAGAAAACTATGGAGTCGATATTAAAACTAAACTTTAACTCATATTCATACTCATACTCACTAATTTTCTTAGTCCCGTAATACTTTTGTCCCTTATCAGAGTTGTGACTTATTTGAAATACTTGTATTCAAAATGCAAATACAAAATACGTATTTTATATTTGTACTTAAATACTTATTTTTTTTCATTATTGCCATTATTTACTCGTTTTACAATTGTAATTTTGAAATGGACAATACACATGCCATACCTTGTCAAGATTTTGAGTCACTCATTCCTGTATCTACAAGCTCTATGGATATTAGAAACTAGGAGCACATTACGAAAGTAATGTTTTTTTTTTTTTTTATTATAATTTATTTCTATTCAAATGATTTATTTTAGTTATAATTTATACAATGTGTATTGCTTATACTTGATCAAACGAAATGTGCGGATACTAGACAAAAAAAATATCGATAAAAAAATAAAAAAAGCCTACCAAAAAAAAAAAAAAAAGCCAAAAAAGTGCAAAAAAGTCTACCTCAAACTGCTAGTTTTAAAGTTACAGACACTAATTTAAAAAAAGAATGTTCTTTTTCACAAATTTCTACTAATTACCTTTTTTTTTGTAGGTTTATGTTTGATATTGTTATTATTTTTTGGTTGGTCGATTAGCTGCATTTTGTAGCTTTAAAACAAGACTACTTTTGAGAAACTACACCGTTTAGACGCAAAGATATGAATTAAAAACCAAACTCGGAAATATTCATCAGAAAAAATTTTAAAACGCCTTAATTTTTAAATATACTTAATTTTTATTTTTATTTTTTTATCGATATTTTTTTGTCTAGTATCCGCACATTTCGTTTGATCAAGTATAAGCAATACACATTGTATATATATACCGCCCATACTCATGCTCCAGGCTACTTGCTCCTTGATTCCACAAAAAAATAGTTACCTATGTTTAAGTGTTATCACCGATTTAGCAACTTATTTCATCGTTTTGTTCAAAAAGGAATCATAATCATCATAACACTAGGTATAGCAACTACAAATCAGTATATAAAAGTGACAGTCGCATATAGGTATTCCTCTGATTCTTAGACTAGGACTTTTTTTATTTATTTAAACAACATGATCGACGAAATGTTCATGGAGGAGGTCAGTAAATATCCTTGGTTATATTATATGATATGCATATGAATAACCAAAAGTACTTGGACACCAAGTACAATTTCCCTATTGTGGATCAAAATAGGAAAACAATTGAATATCAATGGCAAGTTCATACAAAGTTTATTTAATTCCCTCTGTTCTTGTCCAAAGAGAAGTAGGGCACAACGGAATGTCATCCCGTGTTACCCGTGTATAGGCGACGGTTTATACTTATCATCAAACAAGGCGTATCATGCTTGTTAAACACCTTCGTAGTACCTATAATAATTTCTTGTTTCACTATTTGTTACAGAATACGTTGGCAGAAAAAAAAGTGGGCAGGGGGCTGTTATCTTAAAAAAATACAAATATTCAGATTCTTTACAAACCTTGAGACCCTACTTCGTGGATCGAGGCACTATGACAACATAGTGGATGATAACTAATAGTGCCACAGCTTCCGAGCCCGAAACACCGCAGAAGCACTTAGAGCAGCAAGCCGGCCCGTCGAGCACGCTGCAGTTAAACCCAACCGGAGCACGGAACTCCACTTGAGTTACGTGCCCCAACAAGGAATCGGATAAATACTACAAGTCCCACGGGGTGGACACACTGGAGCAAAGGGAACCAGATCAATTAGATCATTTTGACCTGGGCAGTAGAATCAGAACATACCCTCCGTTTCTACGAAACAAGGCCAAAGAGCACTTTTTTATCCGGTAGCTAGAATTGGAGTATATTTAAGGTATGTCGTCTCCAATTCTTGACCCTAATTCACGTGGATGGAGTGTTTGGTTAGTTTGTCAGACAGAAACACTTCCGCAGAAGGGGGCTTCGCGGAGATTTTGACTGACGAACTAGTCAATCAGACCTCTGAGTCGTCTATTTGTCTACAATGATTAATTTGTTTGGAGGTAGATCATTTCACCTCAAGTCAACTCCGAGCGATTGACTTTTACCTAACACTTATAAATATTATCATCGTCAACCTATTTAAACGTCTTAAACTATATAGCACAAATACCTGTGAAAATAATCATAGAATTTGTAATCTTTACCCAAAATTTCGAATTCTACGCTTTCTTCACGGTATATCTAATGCCAAATTATCTTGAAGAACATGGTGCCAAACGTTCTTCTTTATCTTGAATTGTTGTAACAATATAGCATCAAAATCAAACACGTTATTTTATTTTATACTAGCTTCCGCCCGCGACTTCGTCTGCGTGGACCCGGGATAAAAACTATCCTATATTTTAATCCAAATACTATCTTCGTGCAAAATTTCATCCAAATCGGTTGAGCCGTTTAGGCGTGATTGAGTAACAAAGATCTAAACATCTAAACATCCAAACATCCAAACTTTCGCATTTATAATATTAGTAGGATAATATTTAATAAGAATGATTGGGTTATTGTATAAGAGAATGTAAGTCGGTGAGATTGCCAAATCCGTTATAAGAGAAATAATACCATATGTGTCATTACTAGAGCATTATTTTCTTTGACGTAAATTATGTACATAACGGATTTGGCAATCACACCGGCTATATTGAATATAATGAAAGTAATTATGTTGAAGTTGTAATATGGGAGGAGGTATGGCACGTGGCCAATGAGTAGGCAGAGTGAAGGGTGTCTTAATGAATCCTTTATTTCATATAATAATCTATCTATTTATGCACGTTAGGTTACGCTGATACAAGCAATATGCTTATACAGTGTGTCTCTGACTTAGGGGCTTTAAATGCAAATGTCCATTACGGTCCTGAAACTGAACCACTTTTGTTCCGCAATTTTGTAAAATAACTATTATTTATATCATTTATTCGTGTTTGAACTTTAACTGTACCATCAATGTATTGCAAACACGGCCTCATTATTTGACATCCATGACACTGACAAGTATGAAAACTAACTAATGGATGATGTACATTGAACATTTTATTTTATTTGTATGGAATAATGAAAATATAAAAAGAACGTATTTTTGAAAAGTTGTAGAGCAAAAGTAGTTCCGTTTAAGGAGCATAATTGACATTTGCATTTATAGCCCCAAAGTCAGAGACACGCTGTATGTTGCAGTAAACTATAAACTGTTAAACCCTTAATCGGTCAATCACCATATTACACAGTGCTGGAATAAATTGTTGAAGCGGCTCGATCGTTGCCCACCGTGATTGATACGCAACGCTCGGAAACGGCCCGGATGTGGGATGTGGGCACGGCGATCAGGTCTCGGCGTCTGCCCGGCCCGGTGCGAGCTCGGCAACATGACGTTTGCCCGGCCCAGTGTCCGAGCTGCGGACACGGCTCAGCTCGGAGCCGGCCTTGGAAACGGCCCGGTCACGAAACTATAGCACACCGACCCGCAAATAAGCTTGGTGACGGCTGGGTACGTTTAGGGCTCGCTGCGGACACGACCCGTTGTAGCGTGAATCATCCTTTAATCAGCACAACCCCAATTTATGTAAAACTTGCACCTACCTCGGGACTGCAGTCTAGAAATAGCTCTTTAATTAAGACTTGGCTAATTGTTCGTGAAAGTCGACGAAGTCCGGAAAAGGAAATTTCATTTGCAGTTGCTGTGAACATTACGTAATGTGGCATTCTATAAATAGTAGGTACTTCATGAACCGTAAAAGAAGCCAGCAAATAAACGTACTGTAAACTACATACTAGACCTTAATTAGTACATACTAGATTATAAGCTTAAAACTTCAGCAACTACATATTACCTACATAGTACCTTATAACTAAACGTAAGGTGTATTAGGTTCCACTTACAGACGAAGTAATTATAAAACTTATTATAAGGTGAGTCGGGGCAAGAGTAACATCGGGGGAAGAGGGTAAAAGCTTCTCCAGCTTCTTTTGAATTGAGCGCCTTTTTGTACCGTCAGTAAAACAGACAGGCGTGTATTAGTTCCATCGTCAAATCATAGATGTCTCTTTCACACGCCATATTGAAACAAAACGTGGTTTATTTTGACTGGTTACGACTTGTGATAAGTGGAAGTGCACGTGTATAATTCAAAAGCGGTTTTGTGTGATTTATGGCTGTTAATTCGGATTTGTTTGTTGGTGAGTCGAATATTTATAGTTTATTTCTTATGTTATTCCTATCGATTATAAATTTTATCATGCCAATAAAATTGTAACCTCAAATTATTTAAGTGGGGCAAGAGTGCCAGTTCAGTCCAGGGGAAGGGAGTCATATGCTACTCTTACCCCATGTCAGGGCTGTCAAACTTTTATAAATTGTCATGTTTATTACAAATTGGCACTGCTTAATTCAGGGATGTGCGTATGCGATTTTTCGCCATTTAAGGATGCAGATGTTGGGTTCAAGCGCTCAAAAACATAAATAATCAACCATATGTGACACAATTACAATTACGAACAAAACAAAAAAATCGCCTCTGTTCTTGTCACCTGATAAAATGCGGCAAATTGGTATATGTATGTATATGTATATGTATAATAAATATTCTGGGTGTAATTGCTGAACGCTATGACTGCCCAATTTTAATGCACTGGGTTGGTCAAATTAGGGCATTTGCTCCTTTTAGATATAAATAATTATTGTGTTATACTAATATAAGTTTTTAAGTCGTACTAACAATCTATGGATGTAACTATAATTATATCCGAAATAAAGATTTAATAATAATAAAAAAACAAAATATAGATTTTTATTGGTTAAAGACAAAAGTAATCACGAGTGGTATTAATACTAAATACTACTACTGTAATACCTACGAGTATAGGTACTTGTAAAAAGTATAGTTTTCAAAGTGAATTAAAAAATTCAAAGCATTCTTTTTTTTATTTAAGTGTTAGGTGGTTTGTCACCCCTGATAACACCTACTATGACACTCTTGCCCCAGAATATGTATAAACGCAGTTTCTCAGAATTTTGAAGAGTTTTTCAACTTATTAAGGTATTCATTTTCTTGACAGCGTCTACCAACTGTGTTACTAAATACGTAAATCCACTGGAGCTAACCTAGTTCAAGTTAGGTACGTACGATCCTCTTACGCTAGTCATGGGGCAAGAGGAACAGTCGTGCCGATTTTTATTTTTTTACTAATTAGTGCATGTTTTAAAAGTTTCTTTGCTTGATAAGTAGTTTCAATTAAAAATATATTCAATTTACTTATATTTTATCGCTTTATTATACGAGTTAATGCAATAATAAGATCAAAAACACTATTTGAATCTAACTTTCAAAAAGTATGATACTCTTACCCCGACTCACCTTAGATATAAATTATCTACAAGGAAAAGGTTTAATGCCTTTCATTCGTGAAATCATTCAATGTGGATAAGTAAAAAGTCGCAGACAATGGAACTGATTCACTGCTAATAAAACAGGGAAGTACTTGCCAGTTCTGATTGGAACATAGGCTGACTGCATCCATATTTCTTTATTACTGCAACAAAACCGCAAAACACCTACTTACGATGGACTGAATAAATAAACCTACTAGAGACGAGGTATCCACTTCTATAAGTATTTCTTCCAAGAAAAGATGCCCATCCTAATCAGTTTGCCTACGTCACGCCACTAACACAAACGTGAATTTAATTTTGAGGAAACTTTAACATTTGACCACAATAGGCAGGCTTCATGTTCAAATTGATAACGTAGTGATGCTAAATGGATAGTAAACCATCAAATTATCGTAATAAAGTATAAATTATAAAATATAATTAAAATCATTAAAAGATATAGACCTTGAACATTTTGAAAATATGTATATGCATTTTTTTTTATTGTCCGAGAGTAAATTTAAAGCTACCAATAGAATCCTTACGCTTTTATAGAAACAACAAATTGTATGACAACTATGTACTTAAACGCAGTATTTCGCGACCGAAACAACAATTTACCTGATTTTCCATACGACGATTAATACAACTGCCACTTTTGACGTCATACGTGGGTGTCTATCAGTATGAAGCGTTTTGTACTGCCGCCAGCGAGGTCAATCTTTGTCTCATACTTTGGGTATTTATGTTCTTTAATTGTAGTTGCTCCCATACAAACATTTGTTGCTCTCCAAAAACTGGTTCGAATGACATCATAAAAAAATCTTAGTCCGCATCCCTATTGGAACGTTCACCCAAGTCCTAGCGTTAGTCTGAGATGGTGTAATGGCGAAGATGGAATGTGGAAACTAAACTAGTTAGTCTAACTAAGCAATTCTTAGATGAACAACTATACAACAACGAAAGAGCAGTCATCCGAATATGACTACACTTTTGTCTGGTTGCATAAAGAAACTGTCGCGGCACGGAACCATTCAGATGAATCGGCAGAGGACACGACAAGTCTTTTCACGTCATTTACGCATAGATTTTTACTTTTGTAATAGAATATAGTTACATCACCCATATTTACCATCTTTAAGTAACAAATTTCGTGTACGCAGGGATTAATCTCTCTATTAAATCGGAAATCCTCATACGAAATTAATGTATCATGCTGAAACATATCAGCGACATACTATTACAGTACACATACTATTAAGCACATTTGTAATCTTAGAATTAGTTCTGGCTGCTTTCCTAGCCTGTGAAAAAAAGCATCCTTCACTCGTATCCATAAAGATAGACGAAAAGACATCCCCGGTAAGAAAAGACCAATCTCTACTTAGCTTATTCTCTAAAATTTTGGAAAAACTTTGATCTCCTGATAGACAGTTTGGGTTAAGGTGGTTCGACGACCAAACAAAACGTCTTTTGACATTCGCAGGCTAACGGCGTGATGTTTTAAGAAACTTATGTAACTGGGGAAGTTCGCGGAAATGGAAAGCCAATTTATGAGAGATTGATACATAAGTTTCTTAAAATATCACGCCGTTAGCCTGCGAATGTCAAAAAACTTTTTGTATGGTCGTCGAACCACCTTAAGGCAAAATCGATTTACAGAAGACGCCACCTGACTTTTTGCTAATCTCGTATTCTATTATTTCGATAGTAATTCAAAATGCGTCTTCCTGGATCTGGTCTTGCCTTTGAAAAACGTCCAATTTTGCACCAAAAATTTCAAAATCTAGGTATACGTGGTGTGCCGTTGTTCTGGTTCGAGAGCAATTTATTTGGAAGGTCATAACTTGTCAGGATGGGTTTTTTCAGAAGTGTTACGGAGTTAGAAATAGAGACAACGCAACGTACTGTGTTGAGAGTCATGTAAAAAAAAAAAAAAACTTTTCTGTCACCCTACCACAGCTCTGTATGCCCAAGCTCATGTTCTATCCGTCCGTAAATAATTCTTACTCAAAATGTCAATACTTACTCATAAATCTTTCAAAACTTTGACATGCTATAATAATCTTTACGCGTATGTGTTATATATATGCCTTACCAGTTTCAAGAGTACTTTCCACATTTGGTAAGCGTTTCGGAGATTCTATATAAGCATTAAATCTCACTTCTAATCTTCTTCCTTCGTTAAATTATGCCGAGACAGAAGCTATTTTAAGTAATACAGTTTAATATCGTTAAATTGCAAAAAAAAAATAACGTCTGTAATTTCCTTTTAACGGTTTTAAGTTCCTTTTGTTTGTACTTAGAGTGTAATCTCTAATTAGATACATGCTAAGTACTTACGGCGGAAAATGGCCAATTTTGACAAAAGTCGTGGACACGTCTTCTATATACCTAAAACTGGTATGAATGTGTTCCTTGTTGGCTCCAGAATACGAATCTACCGGTTTTAGTTAAGGGAGAGGGGGACAGACAGCTGTGGCGTCATAAAGATGGCGGCCGATGGTCATCGATTTTTGTACAAATCTCGGGTTCTATTTTACTGATTGCTTCGTGTCAGGTGTCATTTGAAAGCATATTAAACTTACTATAATTGTTTTCTTGAACTTTATAACGTACAACCAACCGTTTGGAAAAAAAATAAAAATATGTTTTTTTTTACCTTAGATGTTTGCTTACTTATCATCATAATTCGAGAAAGAGATACTTTAGCGCGATTAATTTAAATAAAAATATCAAACATTTTATTCGCTTGCCAAAAATATGCAATTTGTTGTCGTTTAATAATAAATATGTAATTTATGGCCAATTCCGTAACGCACGTCCGCGGCAACCGGCATGCTGTTGTATGATTGAAATACTTTGAAATTTAATTTTTGGTGTTCCCATATGAAAGGTACTGCAGTCGTTTTAATAAATATTGTGTTTTACAGTATATTTGTATGCGTAGATTTGTATTTATAATCGGCGAATTGAGTTCTTTTACGCCTACGGGCAAGTTATCAGCCAGATGAGCATATTTTATATTGTAAATATGTTTCAATAAAAAAGCAATATAAATTCATAACTTCGTTGACTATGGGCCGCAAGCTTTCGCCAAAATCCTGCCCGAAGACTAGGACCCACTTCCAAACTAACGCATTTATAATATTAAGTAGGAATTTCTATGTAATACTAGGAACTAGACTAATTTTACCCGTCACCCGGGCATAAAGTGTCAATAAAAATCTCACTTGACAGCCAAAAGAAGACGCAAAATTGTGTAAGGGGGGTGAAAAAGCTTCGCTTCAGAGCACTCGCCTCGCCTTCGGCTCGGGCTACAAAAATCCTCAGGTGGCCTTTATTTTACTTCTTTAGGCTCGTATCATGACCGTCTGACTCGTATAATTACTCAGAAAACAAAAGAAGAGTTTCTAAAGGCGCGATGGCGCGAAGTGACGCCAGCGATCGCTAGCAGAGTCGAGCGTGGTGATATTTAATGGGTGCGTAATGACCAAAATGTATTATTACTTGATTATTTATTAATTTACACCAACAAAATTAATATTTTAACTTTAATTGCGCTAAAGTTATTATTTATTGAGTTACAAGCGTGTTTTATCAGTACTAATGCAAACGCGCGCTGTAAAAAAATCATATTTTTTCTAATAATTTAAAAACTGTTGATTGTACATCATAGCGTTCATAGAATAAATTATAGTACGTTTAATATGCTTTCAAATGACACCTCACACGAAGCAATTAGTAAAATAGGACCCGAGATTTGAACAAAAATCGATGACCGTAGGCCGCCATCTTTATGACGTCACAGCTATGTCTGTCCCCCTCTCCCTTAACTAAAACTGGTAGATTCGTATTCTGGAGACAACAAGGAACACATCCATACCAGTTTTAGGTATATAGAAGACGTGTCCACGAAAATAGTGAAGGAGACGACTTTTTGCTTAGACCTCTGAAAATTATTGTAAGTAAATATGTTACTTTATTATGTTGACGACCGATTTAGCCTAGTTGGTAGTGACCCTGCCTACGAAGCAAGAGGTCCCGGGTTCGAATCCCGGTAAGGGCATTTATTTGTGTGATCAGCACAAATATTTTTTCCTGAGTCATGGATGTTTTCTATGTATTTAAGTATTTATATCTTTATATAAGTATGTTTATCGTCGTCTAGTACCCATAGTACAAGCTTTGCTTAGTTTGGGACTAGGTCGATTTGTGTAAGATTGTCCGCAAATATTTATTTATTTATGTTTATTCTGTATTTATTTTGCATCTTAGGTATTTTTTTTAATAAAGATATAAAGGTAAAACAAGAATACAAAATATAAACACATTATAAAAACCCAACCTAGGGTGCCACCGGCAGCGGGACAGGGGCTACACTATCGGTGGTTAGGGCGACAGAGAGAGGGACCTCCTGCCTGACTATCCGCGCAGTGTCCAGAAGAACCACCTTCTGTACCCTTGACCCAGTCATCTAGCGAGAGTCTCTAGAGATGTTGGACGAGCCTATTAGACCGGTCACCGAAACGACTATCGGAACAATGATCGTCGAATGAACATCCATCACAGGGCGGTTATCTAGTGAGCCAAGTGTAGGCACTGGCCTCTTTTCATAGATGCAGCAAAAGGCAGTAGTCCCGACGCTGGCCCAGCGCAGATTATCATAATCTTCACATGCATATTTGACGTATGCTGGTTTCCTCACAATGTTTTGATATTTTGTTTTATAATTGATACGGACTCTGATTCGAACCCAAGACCGCCGTATGACTGCTGCGTACTTGGAACACCTAGTTCCCATTTTTTACATTATAATTAAGCTTTATTAAACCACACAATGAATTACACATTAAGGAATATAGGATTATTAGGATTATTTTATAAATATATAGTATTATTTTACCTACTTGACTCGAACACAAATTAGAGCTTTAAAGCCCAATATGCCGCAAACGAATCACTGACTTGAAAAATGGCTTTAAAAAACCTATAATATATTTGAACAAGCGATCCAACGATACCCTACACTGTGGGTTAATCGAGAAAAAAAAAATACATCCGCACTTTAGGTGTTTATTAGTCAATATTGTCCAACCTCGAAATGGGCGTAGCATGGTTGACTTCATCACTTATCGCTGTCGATAAGACATCCGTCACGTTCTTACAAGAATACGAGTGCGGGCACGACAAGTGATAAAATGGCCACCATGCTACGCCCTATGGGCAGTTTGATGAAATTTGGTACGAATGTTCGATAGAAGCCCTGTTTTCATCTCTCAAAAGTCCCCGGGGATTCAGGACCTCGTAGAACGGTCGCTATCTTGGAAAATGTACCCCATTCGTTTGAAATTCAGGTTTTATTAGAAATCTACGTGCTCAATGAAAACATAGTCTAGAGCAACATTAAAGCTGAATAAATTCTGCACCAGCCCATTGTACACAACCTTGATGAGAAAAAATCTATTTTGAACTACATTAATATTAACATTTTACCCGACTACGGCTAGTACGGCTAAACCCATACACTTATAAACATTGGTTTAATCTAATATCCTACATTAGGGTCAATCAACATTTTCTCGTCCCTTACTTTTTTCTTATAATTTATTAATTCTTATAGCCAGATAAACAATCTATTTGAACATAGGTATATGTTGCATCTCGCAAAAAAAACGTATTCTAGCAGAAAACATGGTTATCCAGTCATACAAATCGGGGGACAATTTAGGTCCGCTGGGCAACCGCTGAAATTTGGGGTCACTTTTTTTTTAATACAGTTGTCATGTAGTTGCACACTATAATTAATTGAGTAAAGCATGCAACAACAATTAACAACAGCAGACATTGTATTTTCTTGTAATCTCCTTTTAAACAGCAAATAGTAGAAACGTGGAGGGCACTAACACTTCTCTAACTAGTCTAACTCAATGCGCCATCTCTGAGGCTCCGTAGCAAATAGCGCGTACCTCACCTGAAACCGCAGAACGGTCTGCGTTATCTCAGGTAACATTTCATGCGCTTTTGCTCTGGGCACGCCATGTGGTGCAGATCGACGCCGACAGGTGTCGTCACAATTATAACCACTTGCATCGACCAAACATGTACAGTCAGCGTCACATAGTTAGTAGCAGCCAAAGTAGCCAAATATATCGTAACACTTCCTTATTCCTATAGTAATAAAGACGTGTTCCGATATATTTGGCTACTTTGGCTGCTACTAACTATGTGACGCTGACTGTACAGTTGACACAATTTGAAAATAAACTCCTTTGAATCGGTATGGTTCAATGTGTTTGAAAACATATGGACTGCAACAATATAAAACTAGTTGCTCTGTGAGCTGTAAAACTCGAGAGCATGCCGCTTATAAAAACAAAATAACGAAAAACTGAATTGACAAAAAGAACTGTATAATTAATTGCCTGCTCTGCACATAAAATTCACGAGCATCGGTTGAGAAATGCGACCTGTAAAGGAGAACAGCTGGACAGACGCCAAACATACGAAATAATGTTTGCCCAAGCTGAAACTGAGAACTTCGTTCGCTTCGCTCGCTCGTTCCATTACACTCTTTAAAGTGTTGCAATAAAATATCTTCTCTCACAATATTCTCTGTGAAGTTTAGTGTTGGAATTAATATTTGCCCTCACACATTTACAATCAACTACGAGTATTAAATTACACTTTCAGCGTTTTATAGCACTTTTTGCACATGTTTGATTCAAAACGTTTATTTATTGCCTAAGTATTGCTTAACAATTTAACATATTCACTTTTACTTTTTCGTAGCGCTACGCTCGTAGCTGATCCCGTGGTTTTCCTCGTATGTAGCGGAACGGCTACGGCGTAGGCGCCAGCTTGGCGGGTTTCTGGCAGTGAAAGTGTTAAAGAATGAGAGTAATGTATTGAAAAAACCTTGTTGCTAATGTTACATTGTGCTTGCACTGTTACATCTTAGATGAATTGATAAAATGCTCTTGAAATAGGATTATCATGCATCTCAGGCAAAGAGATATAATACTAATAGAAATACAAGAATTAGTTTATTCCATTCAATTTTCTCCACTTCTTTATGATGTTTGGGAAAACATAGTTAGAGTCGGCTGTTTAAGGATGGAGAAATGGCTACTTATCGCTTCGAAATAAACCTATGTCAGGACGCGAAATTTTAAATGCAAAAACAAATACATCAAAACTTTCAGTGCCAGGCCAGGAACCGCTGTTGCGGAAGTGTGCCCAAGGCGTGTTCTTAAAGCATAGAGGCAGCACATAGAAAGGTTTCTGGTGGGTAAACCATTTGCCTCATTAGCCGTCCGTCCCGCGCCCTGGTAGTATGTAAAAAAGGCCAGGGGACCGATTTTTGACTTTCGAGCGCTCGACTCGTTCACTCGAAAACCGTCAAAAACGATGAAATGCTATTTTTGAAATACGAGCGATAGAAAATTGAAAAACGAGTGGTGTTGACCACTCGTATTCAATTCTATCGGTAGAAAATTTTGACACTTCACTTTATTTATTTAATTTTAGACTACTATTCACTCTACGATACGAAAACGGTGTGAATCCCTGGTACACAGGATCCGGGCCAGTCCTAACATCATCCTGAGAATGATCGCTGAACGCCTTGAATGTACATATTTAAAGCACTGCTGTATGGTGCATTTAAATAAGCATGTCAAGTATATATTCTAAATTAGTATCATTAATGTAACCGCTAACCTACTGTTAAATACCTATTTACTAACAAACATGATCCCAGTTGGTTGATAAATAAATGAATTGAAATTAATTTAAAAGATAGATATATTTAAATAAAATATATTGATTCGATGCTAAGATTGCTAAGTGATGGGCTGGTGTACGATTATATATCATTTCTTGCCGAATTTTGTGGTTGAAAACCAAGATCGTTAGTCTATTGGCGGGAACATAAGCGTTTCATTTACTATTACTCTGTAATGGCCGGTTCCAATAATCAATCCACCGATAGTTTTCCTTCCCAACAGTTACATTTTGACACATTTTCTACGGGTAATCTGTCAAAATGTAACTGCCTGTAAGGAAAACTATCGGTGGATTGATGCAAACTTATGTCGTATCCCTTTCATTTCTCTATCCCTTTCTTTCTCAGGTCACGCTCTCATACTGTCTCTTTCTCACAAAATTACGTTTCGTTTTACAATTATTAATGTTTGCACCTTACAACTCACTCTTACTTTTGTTTTTTTTTTTCTGTTATGAAACGCATAATATATTTAAAATTAATCAATTTACTATATTGTAGATACACAACTTCCAACAAAGTACTATTCTCTATATTAGGTATGTTGATAATTCAAATTTGGGAAACCGGTAATTATCTTTTTTGCATACAACGAAACGCAAAAGTATCCATAGCCAATCACTAGCTTTCGAGTGATGATTTCAAAAATAGCTATTATTGGGTTCATGCGAAAATAATAGTGACAAATTTTCGTATGCGAATATTTTCTACCGCTCGCTTTTGATTTCGAGCGCTCGAAAGTCAAAAATCGGTCCCCTGGACTCGCTAGACGGGTCTCACCTTCTAAAAGTTTCGCGCAACGCCCTATGAAGTTTTTACTCATCAGTAATTTACCTATATTTTGTACCTAAGCGTGACCTAAGCATATGTGATGCGCAGACAAAATAATGCTATTACGGTGTGTGTATTTTTAAATCCCATCTGAAGCAACATTATTTATCTCTCCCTTCGTAATTTTAAGCGAACGAGCGAGCGAAGCTCTATGCTCCAGCTCGGGCCGAAAATAATTTGTATGTGAGGATGTCCCGCCGTTTCTTGAAATTTTGGCTGTTGTCCACATTAATCCCCTAGCCTGATCGCCCAGAGGAAAAAACGGTTAGGTTGTTAGGTGAACTGCGACCTTACATACAGCGCGGGAGCCAAGCGAGCGAAGCGAGCGTGACGCGACAGCGTCCGGCGAAGCGCCATTACCAAACATTATAATTTTTTCCTAGTTGAATATAAAATAATTGCCGCTAATTCCCCTGGATCTGGGTCAGGTGATTAACGTGGATAACGTGAAATTTTGGGAGCATGTTGGTTAATTATACAGAATTTATTGTCGATTTACTTCTACGTTTTTTTTTAATACAGGCGTTGAGTTCTTCATACAGCTCAAAGAGCCACTTGATATATCATATTCAAGTTTGTGTATTGCACATTAATGAGATGTGATCTTCCATCAACACATAATTTTCTTGCAGCACCTACTACTTAGTTTTACTATTCTTTTCTCCACTACCCAAAGGTTGTCTGGAAGAGATCGCTCATTAGTCTTATCGGACCGCATGTGGTTTTACCTCTACTGTCTCCCTGTATCTCTGTGTTTTCTTTTGCAACTGCTCTATCTTTGCAAGGTGTGCAATAAAGAGTATTTGTATTGTATAGTACACCCTTTGTGGAACTATTACTGTAACTACATTTCACTCATACTCGGCTCTCATAAAAGAGCAACTATTCGTCTTCTATGGCTATATAATAAACCTTGTACTTACTTCTTTTTTTCTTCATTTACCTACGTGGTTTCGTTATTGAATTATTGTTACACTCATATGGGTCATTTCTTCCAGGGTATTCCTACATGTAGATATTAGGGACTTTGATAACACATTTATGCAGGAGTTCTTGGACATGTAGGAATCTTTGTTAGCATTAGAATTAGTAAGTATCTACATCTACTACGTGGGGTAACTTAGCACACTTAGTTTGACAGAAGAAATATATATTTATCCCAGTCTACCCGCTCGACCACTGTATTTATTACATAATAGGCGTGATTAAATACATTTAAATCGTTTTATTGCACGAATCTGAACATAGTTTTATGTTGGAATCAAATGTCTTTCACTTTTAGCCCCTTTACAGATTAATCCTTAAATCCTAGTTCAGTATTTATGTCGTAGTGACGTTAGTGGGACCGCGCGTTAGTAAAAAAAACTACTTACTACTAAACGATTACGATTTAACGATTACGATTACGATTTTTAAGTTTTTCACTTAAACAGTGAAAAACTTAAAATCGAGGTTTCGCTTTCGTCTGTTCCTTCCTGCGAAACTTGACCCTTTTCCAGGCCGGTAGTTGAGAAACGACAATTTAATTTCAGTCTTATTTATTGACATGAAAATATAAATGTTTGACAGTGCGTATGTGGTCGACAACATTTTGGAACTGAATGAAAAGGAAATATTAAATGTCGATTTGTTTTGATCTTTGTGCGTATTGTTGACGGATTAATATGACATGATTAATTTCCCAACTAAAGGTTATGATGGTTACACGTTATTCAATCATTAGAAAATGGATTTAAAAAAAAAACACAAATTGTCCTGTTCTTACTTTTCCATAAATAGTTTCTCCCTTGTATAGAACCAGTTTTACTAATACTCATAGATTTATGACCCATACGTTAAATCGAGATTATTTATACACTTTACGACGAATATTGTAATTTTATATCTTTGCCGTTGTATGAACAATATTATTTTAATACCCGACCAGGCAATATAAAAGTTTCCACTAAACTTCGGCCTACCAAGTCCCAAGATAATACAGTGTAGCAACAAATATTAAATACGTATAATAATGTTATTATTAATGTAATACTTAGACATGCTGGACTAAGTAATAGTACATTACTATATACAGAGGCCGGGAAGTAAGTGGTTTCCGGCCGAGTACATACAGACTGCCGAGCGTAGCGAGGCCGGATAGTTATGAGGCTGGCAACCCCTTTTCACGCCGTGGTATGTATAGTGCTTTTCTCAAACATGCAATGAAATAAATAAATAAAACTCCAAGAAATCAAACTTTAATTTTCATGGCTGAACGCCGTGGTCCTGTGCCGTGACGCTTCGAAGCCCTTATGAAGAACACAACGTCAATATTTCATTGCATGTTTGAGAAAAATAACAAACGACAGGTGGTTTTTGATGGTGGAAAACAGAGTGCTGTGGCGTATTGTGTTAATTAATACCATTAAAGAATTTTCTATATGGCTTCATTGAAAAAGTCCGGTTCGAAGGACTGTATGTACGTATCTAGGGTTTACCTACCTGGTGTATTTTAACAAGATACTCTAGGTTGTCCTTTATATCCGTTGTAATATAATTATAACACAGAATATTTAAATTCCAAAGGAAACGGTTAGATCACTCTTTGAAGGGCTGAAAGTGAAAACATCTCAGTGCCGGTCAATACAACTCGAAATTTCGCATTCCAATAAGATATCGATGTGTGCGCGCACTCATTCTGACGTTAGCTCTATGTGTGTGTACGATTGCGTGTAACACATTGACATCATATTGGGATCCCAAACGTCCAGTAAAATTGACCTCCTGGTTACATTATCTGGTAAAACAAAAGAGCAGCGTATGAAACACATGGCTCTAGACTGAAGGGTTAATTTACTAATACAACACAAGCAGATACCGTTTATTACATAATTAGAAACCACTTAACGATTAACGGGAAAACATATTTTATTTACGTTATACAATAGTCTTACATTAATTAAAGGATTGAGATCGTATCAAATGGTTCAAAAAACCCTTGTATACACACGTTTTAGCCGTACGTAGGTATAAACTTTCGTCAGTGTTGTGTGATGCACGGTGGTTGCCGTATGGGTATTATAGCGTCATACTTTTTTATTTTTTATTTATCCCAAAAAACACAAGCGCTCTAAGCAAGAAATAAAGGCATTAATAAGTAGAGTAAACGATATTATATAATTTGAATGTGGCATAAAGTGTTAGAAGCAGGTAACTGCGTTGAAATAACACCGCAGAACTCGGCCACGACTACTGCTGGAGCCCGCTTGCCCCCGTCGCTGTAAGGCGCTCTGTCGACAATACACAATATCGGAAATTAAATGAAACCGAAGTTTTCAGGGGGTTTCGATGTCTAATACCAATTGAACTGAAATCGGGTTGGTATTCTCTCGTTCAGGCACGGTTGGCGTAATCCAATTCAATTCGTAACACAGTCTTAATTAGCGCTAGGCCTCGTTTTGTTTTTTTTTGTACTACGATGACGGTCACAATTTCACAAAGAAGCATACGGCCTCCCTGATGGTAAGCAGACACCGTCGCCTATGAACGGTTGCGGTTCCAGAAGAATCACAGCTGCTCAACACAACGAATCCTCAAATCAATAAAAGGTCGCCAGCACGACCCTTTATTGATTTTAGGATTCGCTGCGTTGACAGCTAAAGACAAAAGCAGGTTCCGCAAATCCGCATCAGCGCATCTCGGGAGCTCTAGCGACCTTTTCTAAGAAGGTATTTCATGCCAGGAAGAAACTCTTCTGCTCAGGACCGCTCTGAACAGGTGCTATGCTAAGCTAGGGAGGGGCTACCCCTTATGCCCGAAGGTTTAAGTGTCGTATTGTTGTGCCACTGTTATATTAGGCGACCTAACGCGAGGACTCCGTTGGCAGTTCGTGAAGTACCAGGTATCCACGCTTTAGTGGTATCACAACTTCTTGTAACTACTGAGATGTCTTTGGTTCTGCTAACCACGTCATTATAATCGCAGAACCTTCTGCGGTACCATCTCCTGTAATTACAGGGAGTCTGGTTCTACTCACCATGTCGTTAGAGTCGAGGTAGGAGAGCCCACGAAGCGGCGCGGCGTGTGGGCCGTCGTAGGGCTGCGCTGGCGGCTCGTGCAGGGCCTTCTGTAGTGCAATCAGGATACGGTCCAACACCAGTGCCGCGCGCTTCTGTGGTATCACCACCTCCTGTAACAACAGCACCGTCAAGGCCGTTCTTATTTTATTATATTAGGGTAGGTCTATGTCCAGCAATGATGATGATGATGACATAGTATTACGAATGAGGACGTGGAAAGTTCAAGCGTAGTTATACCGATGGTGGCATGCTAGAATACGCTTTGACTAACGGTATACAGACGCTGTAGGCTATGGACGTTTGTGATTTGAGGATTCATTATCGAACTAATGCATGGCTGACGTTAATCTAACACAAATTGATCTTCAACCTTCGTAATCTTCTAATTTCTGAGTAGAATTCGTGTTATGACATATCAACTGTATTGTTTATAGTAGTAGAGACTTTAACGTCCTTTCGAAACATATGCAATTAATTACGCTAACTACTTTGCTGAACAGATTCATGTGAGACTCTATAGACATACCGTTTAAAAATCCGAGTCAGCGCCAACAAATCGGGCACTATTTAAATAGAGCGCACCGCAGTACCGCAGGAGCTCGGTAAAACGGTAGGCTTTCATCGTAAATAAAAATATTTTTTATCGCTAAGCCGATCGTAACTCGTTTCCCTCCTATTATTCAGAACAATGACGCTTAGTTGCAGCGTCCACGTGGCAACCGGATAGCTCGCGGTATTTGAGCTCCCGAGGCGAGGTGTTGTGGAACCGCCCTGTGCAACCCGAACTATGCCAACTTCGACGGGGGCGGAAATAGAAAAATTGTCCATCCTATCGCGGCGCAGCCGATTGAAACAGCGGTTGTCTGAAAGTGTGTACGCTGTTTAGTGTTTATATAATGAAATGCTGTTTCAATCGAATACCTGGCGATGTTTTTTTTTACCCCCCCGTTGCCTCTCAGACACTAAAACTACTCGTCATTGCTTGTAACTATATTACCTAGGTAAGTCAATAATGGCACTATTACAGTTTCGAGCATTGCGAAAATACAGGCCACTTCACACAATTACTTACTATTCATGACGCGAATCGTATTCGAAGAAAACCTTTAACCCAATTTATCGGCAAAATACATTCGACATTACGTGGAAGGGACATTTATCATAGTTAGTATCCGGCAGGCTTAATTATACATTATCAAATTACAGAATGTGCAAATGATTAAATCCACTCGTTCAATATTGTAATTAATTGAATGTTCTCTAAAATCACTAGTATCTGTTTTATCACAGTTTCGCGAAAATAACAATGAATAGGTAACAACAATGAATGGTCAAAACTGCTGTTTTGTAATAGTTATGTCATGTTAAAAAGCATTATACCTGAGGGGTGATCTACCTGACGTACAATGCGTGACGTGATGGACCAGCGGGACCTACCAGGAGACTGCCTTTACAGTCTGCCTGCCTGAGTAACGAATATCTAAAAAATACTTCCGATGCCGTGCCGCTGCGTTACGGAAAATGCAAGTTCCACCCAAACTACATAGCTCACATATACTGGGAGCCTCTGAGCTTGGGGCTTTGAATGCAAATATCGATTATGCTCCTAAAACAACAATTAGTTTTTCTAGAAAAAAAACACCGTCCTACTTTAATTACAAATTATGTAACCAAGACCTGGTAAGAGTAAACGAGATTCGTGATCTTGGAGTAGTCATGGACAACAAATTATCATTTATACCTCATATCGATTCCATCCTAGCTAAGTCTTTTAAACAATTAGGTATGATCCTGCGAATTGGTAAACCTTTCAGGAATACCTTAACACTTAAAATTCTTTATAACAGTTATGTACGAAGTCGGCTTGAGTTTGCATGTGCTGTTTGGAAACCCCACTACAGCATCTGGGGGCACGGGAGTGCCCCCGCCAAGACGAGCCAAGCGAAGCGCAAGGGCACTACCTACCTTTTCTCGAAGCGCTTCGTCGTATTTTTGAACCTTCGTAACTTGGGTTCGGATTATACCATTTAAACAAAATTTTCGGGATATGATGTCAGTGGTTGACTTATTAAAACTATAAAGTTTCAATTGCATAGCTCTTATAGTTTAGATTTTATTGATATCTAAAATACCCCGATTTCGTCACTGACTCACTGATGATCATCAATATTCTTAAGGTTCTTCCTGAAGTCCTAGAAAGCTGAAATTTGGTATGTAAGCTAGTAATAGTATACAAACAACGAAAAAATCTTAAAACTTGAAACTTTTACCCCCCCAACCCCTTAAACTAGGGGGTGAAAGTTTGTATGAGACTTCCGCAAATTTTGATATTAGAAGGTCCTTGTTATCCTTGTTATAAATAATAAGATATGTATTTCAGGATTTTTAGTAAATCACCCCCCACTCTTTAAATGAGGGGATGGAAGTTTGTATGGGTTTTCCCATTCACTTCTTTAGAAATTACCTTACAAAAAGGAATGAGATCCCACCAAAAACATTACATGTAAAGTGATGCCAAGACTCCATAGCTCATAAAGCTTTCAGCGTGAAAAAGATATCAGATCGCAATTAGCGCCAAGCTTCCACGCTCTACAAATTCTATATCTTGGCTAAAAAGTATAGACCCGTCACTTATTAATATCATCATAAATTCATTGGGCTTGAAAGTCTATGCGGCTACCGGGATGTGCCCAACAAAGCTATACTTTTTAGCCAAGATATAGAATTTGTAGAGCGTGGAAGCTTGGCGCTAATTGCGATCTGATATCTTTTTCACGCTGAAAGCTTTATGAGCTATGGAGTCTTGGCATCACTTTACATGTAATGTTTTTGGTGGGATTAATATTGACAGGATAGAGAGGTTGCAGAAAAAGTTCCAAAAAGCCCTTGATTTCAAATGCGGTATTGAATACAAAGATTATGTGGAATCCCTAAACCGACATAAAATGCAGTCGCTTGAGTGTCGGAGAGACTGTGTTGATTCGGTTCTATTATATAAAATAATAAATAGTCATATCGATGCCCCTAGCTTGTTAAAAGATATATGTATAAGAGTTCCAGGTAATAAAGAACGCCGATGTCGTCTCAAATACAAACATTTATTCTCCATCCCATGTAGTAGAACTAACTATTCTAAAAATATGTTTATTAAGCGGGCATGTGCACTTTATAATGAAAATAACATTGTAAAAAAAATTGATATATTTAATTGTACCATAAGCTCAATAAAAAAAAAATTCAGGACTAGTAGTATGTAAATCTTAACGTATATTAACGTATATTAATATATAAAAGTATTAATATATTTCATCATGTTTATTGTCGATACTTATTCAAAAAGTTGCTAAATACGTAGAACATGTTTCCGTTCACTAGGTTTTCTGTGAAACTGTTTCTAAAAATTCTGTGTAACCTTTTACTAATTAGCTTAACCTGATCCAGGATAGGTACTTTTTCGTGCTTATATAAAGATATGTTTAATAAAAATGGAAACTATAGGTCTAGATTAAGAGAAGAAATTGTATCAATATTTTTTGTATGACCGTTTGTTTCATAATTAAATAAATAAAAATAAAATAAAACGGAACTGCTTTTGTTCTACAACTTTACAAAAATATGTTGTATTTACATTTTCATAATTTCATACAAATTAAATTAAATTGTCAATGTTCATCAGCCATTAGTTAAATTAACATACTTGTCACTGTCATCATCATCCTCCTAGCGGTATTCCTGTTTGTGCCCTAAACGAGCCCGGGGTCCACTTTGACACCTAATCCCAAGATTTGGCATAGGCACTAGTCTAAAAGAAGGGACTACCATCTGACCTTCCAACCCAGAGGGCAAGCCTTATTGGGATTAGACCGGTTTCCTCACGATGCTTTCCTTCACCGAAAAGCTACCGGTAAATATTCCGTACATAAATTCCGAAAAAATCATTGGCTCGTACCAACCAGGATTCGAACCCACGACCGCCGCTTGACGGCCGCATGCCTGAATCATTAGGCTACCGTATATTCCCACTTCATCATACTTTTCACTTTCATACATGTCAAATAATGAGGCCGTGTTTGCAATACATTGGTGGTACACAAATAAATTATAGAAATAATTGTTATTTTATAAAGTTGCAGAACAAAAGTGGTTCAGTTTGACGACCATATTCCAATCATCTTCCCCGCCATCTGAAATGGCGGGGAAGCTAGGCTCCAGGATCATTCCAGGTGCCACAATAGAGGGGTCAGATCTCCCAAGACGACACTGGTGCAATATTAACCGGCTACGTACTGGCCACGGCCGTTGCGCTCAATATAAACATCGTTGCGGTTGGGTGGAGTCACCAGCTTGCCCCTGCGGTGCCGACATACAGACCATCCAGCACATCATCGAGCACTGCCCCTTAACACGCTACGCCGATGGCCCCCCAGAAGACCTGATCGGCCTTAGAGACGAAGCCATCAAGTGGCTGATTAACCTTAATATAAACTTATAGTGATTATGTATGTTACTTTTTGTAAATATGTCATCCTGTTCGCCATACGATTAAATAAATAAATTCCAATCTTGAATTTAAAGCTCCGAGATCACTGGGAACACACACTGGTCAAAGACTCTCGTCTTGAGAGACTGCGGAATATTGGACGAAAATAAGATACGAACGCTGCCCAGCCGAGTCGGATTCGACGATTGACCTCTTTCTCGAAGTTGGACCTACCTAACTGGATTGTCTGTCCTAGGTATACATAATCATCTACAACTTCGAGCGTAAAGTGTCCGATTGTAATGGGAGTTGGTACTACATGGGCATTTGACATGATCTTCGTCTTATCCATGTTCATTCTTAGACCAACTCGCTCGGAAGCTTTACTGAGGTCATCGAGCATCGTACTTAAGTCCTCCATGGTCTCAGCCAAGTATGTATATCATCAGCAAACCGAAAGTTAGTGATATACTCGCCGTTGATGTTGATGCCTAGCCTTCTCCAGTCCAGAGTCTTGAAAACGTCCTCCAGTGCAGCGGTGAACAGTTTTGGAGAAATAACATCTCCTTGCCTGATTCCCCGCTGCAGCGGAATAGGTTTGCCGTGGCATTCATTTATTGTTTGTAAAACATCAAGATTTTATTCTTCTGTTTTGTCGGCGTGATTGATTTATATTCCCATGCCGAATTACAGTTTTCTAGTAGTAATTGTTACTGAGCTAAGCCGAAGACGGACGGACAGACGGACGGACGGACATGGCGAACCCTAAAAAGCATATTCCTTTAGGTAAGCTTTGAAGGGTAAGCTATTATGATAGGATCATTTAATCAAACATAGCAACATTATTGGCATCTCCGAAATAGCTCTTTTCTCGGATAGTTCAGAGGGCGTGGGTTGCCGATTCGACCCGCTATTAGCCTATACGAGTAGGTTTTATCGTTTTTCGAAGGGGCAGTTCACTAAAATTAATGTGAAAATGGGGCTGAGTACTGTAATCGGTAATCGGCGCTGATATCACCCAAATTTCCTTACTGTTCAATATACTGTCAGTATTACATTTGCGCAGTAGTATTATATTGCCCGACGCGACACAGCAGGGTTACTAATGTATTAGCAAAGTTTTTTTGGCGGATTTTCGTTTTTTTGGCAGATTTTCACTCCTCAGACAATTCTTTCCATAAAGGTATTTGCCAAATGATCATTTGCCATCTTAACATGTACAATAAACATCTTTTGTAACCAAATAAATGTTTAGGCATTAAATTAGATAGTCATTGTGTATTTGGCCAATTTTCAACAGCCAAAACATTCAACAGCCAAAAGAAAATATAGCAAACATACCTAACATTTACATTGGTTTCAAAATAACAGGCGCCCGGAAAGCACGCATGCCGTACCACACTCCCACCGCCCAGCTTCCGCGCATGTGGCGCCAATTATTGAAATGTCAGCGCGCAATAGGAACTCCGTACTGATTAACTGATGGTTATAAAATTTGCATTAACGATCTGAAATACCCAGTCCTAGGACTAAGTAACCTTTTCAGTGCATTGGAATCATTTACATGTCCTACGAGATTTACGTGGTACGGCCTACGGCGTAATAGACGGGCGTCACTCGTTCTTTGAGCGACTCAATAATGTAGGTTATAAACTTTTCTCAAACATGCAATTAAATATTGACGTTTTGTTCTTCATGATGGGCTTCGCAGTGTCACGTTTCGGGCGGGCGCAGCGAGACGAGAGATCCGTAATGGCATTTCATACAAAATTGGAGGCCTAGGCCGGCAAGATGGTCTTTTTTAATTTCCATTCCACAATTTGTGGCACAGCATCACGGCGTTCAGCCATGAAAATGAAAGTTTGATTTCTTGGAGTTTTTTTATATTTATTTCAATGCATGTTTGAGAAAAGCACTATACATACCTCGGCGTGAAAAGGGGTTGACAGCCTCATATGTAGCTATCCGGCCTCTCTACGCTCGGCCGTCTATATGTTACTCGGTCGGCAACCCCTTACTTCCCGGCCTCTGTAGTAATGTACTGTTACCTCAGAGCTGTCATAGAGAGGCGCAGGTGCGGCGGTGACGACCGATAACACCAGCGCCAGCAGCAGCAACGCCGAGCCACTCATCATCGCTTGCACATCACACTGTCCTGCGCAATACACAAAAGTAACTGAAATAATGAAACCGCAACTTCGCAACTGTCCGCACCTTCGTCCGCAAGGATCTCTTTTATATCGTTGCCTTTACGCCATTTGTATTGCATTTGTAAGGCATGTAGCCTTTGCTACTAGGGAGCCGACTGAAGCCAAAGGGCACTCTCCCTCCTTCGAAGTAACGTGTTTTATCTTTTACTACTTAATATAAAGTCAGTGAGATTCAGATTCATATATCCATTCTTACTGTACAGTTATACATACATTTATAACTGTACAGTACGAATGTAAAGTTATAGAAAAAATTATAGATACCCCAAACTTGTGGAGTAGGAAATAACCTCGGGTATTTTATATAGATCAATCGAATTTTACTAGAGATTAACGCATTCAAAGTTAGGTCTGAAAATTACTTTGACATGGCAAAAACAATTTAAAAAAAAAACTTGGTGGTGTACTCTTATCTCTCCCCATGTGTAGCTATCTACAGAGCGTGTAAGTGGGAATCTTCGATAACAATATACGAGTAGATGCTCCATTATGTATACATAGTATTGGAGATATGGCCAAAGTACGAATACTCCCAGGATGAAGATAGAGTATGAATAATAAAAATCAAGCCCGAGGGTACATCATTAGGTCCTACTTAACTCTACTCCGCTACCTTCAATGGATTTCAGCAAATTCAATTTTATCTAGATTACTATTCATATGGTATGTCGTGGGTGAAACACCTTGCATGAGTCATCAGGGATATAACAGCCTCGTCATGCCTCATGGCGACACTTGAGTCCAAAGTATCCCAGAGAGCATAAAATATCTAAAATCTCTAATAAATATAAAAACTAACCAATGTATATCATATGATAAATCAGCTACGTAGAAAATATAAGAATTTGATAGAATGATAGATGTTCCTCGTTATTATTTGGGTCACGAAAATTGAGCCCACATAACATGGAATTTAATGCTTTATTGATAGCTAGATGACAAGCTATTTACTTTCTTTGTGGAAGGATAACACACTTTAAGGACGTTTACTCCGGGACAAAATGCGTGATAAATTATAATAACCTTACAGAATGGAGCATTAAGTAGTTTGAAGTCGTTTAGAAGTTATTAAGTTAAAGATAATGAATAGATTAACTATGTGAGCAATGAGTGAATAATATTATGCGAAGCTATACACAAGTATCCGACCATTGTGTAGCCACAAACTTACTTGGTATATACAAATATACCAAGTGAGTTTGTGGCTAACAGTAACAAGATTATCCTACTAATATTATAAATGTGAAAGTTTGGATGTTAGGATGTTTAGATGTTTTGTTACTCAATCACGCTTAAACGGCTCAACCGATTTGGATGAAATTTTACACGAAGATAGTTTATAGCTTGGATTATATATAGCCCGCGAGCTAGCAACAGATGTTCGTGACCAATCAACCCCCGTGCGATAACTTGTGAGAAGGTTAAGAATATTCTATTATGAAGCCCCATGGACGTCAGCTGCGGCTCCGTTGGTGGGTTGTACAGCAGCAGCCATCCAAACACGTAAAATAAAAGACCGGGTTGCACTCCGGGAGTGCCGGCAGGAGTGAAAACTCAATAACATTGTAACAATTTTTCGATCAGGTTACGTGTCCTTCTTACGAATTTTCAATCTGTCGAATCTTACGCTCACGTGACAATATTATGACGAAAAAAATCGTCAGCTGGTGGGATAGTAGTGGAAAACCCGTCAGCTGGTCACACGAACACGAAAGAATAAAAAACTTTTTCAGTCATTTACCCTCAATTGAAATTTTGTCAGATGACAGTTTATATGCTTTTATTAATAAATCAACACGTCAGCTGGTTCTATCGCGGTGGAAAACTCGTCAGCTGATGCCCTGAAGTTTGTAACGCAGGAGCCAGATCGGAGCATCTACTTATCGCATATTTGAATGCATCTGATCTGGTTTCCCTTTGCATATTGTTAGCTGATTTCTTTCATTACTTACAGAATCATAACAACTATCTGCTTACGACATATCTGATTTTAATAGAGATAGAGCGTATTAATTTATATAATAACATTCTAATAACGTTATTTTATCGCTTTAAAATACGAGACGTTGCTGCTGCGTGCCGATTAGCCAGGCGGTTAAGCGGGCGAAACTGAGTGCGACAAAGAAAGCCTATAACCTAATTAAGTTATTATATTGCTCAAGCAAGTATCGCTATATATGATATTGGTTTAGGTTTATTACGTTGTAATAAGAGCACATTACATGCACTATGCTCCTTAGGGTAGGTTTGTCACAAATGTTAGATAAAAGTCCAAAAACTTACAAGAAATATTAAAAATAAGTAATAAAGAGATTCCACGTCGGGCCATTTCAGTTAGCATTTCTAGTACGCAACTTTACGCATTCAGTATTGATATGCGGAGTCGCGGACTGCCGCACAAAGTAAATCACGTAACAGGGTTGACACACCCCCTATACCCCTTCATTGCAGACATTACAGGCATCGTAAACATGTAAGATATCGCAAGCATTGCAGAGATATTAAGTCTTTTAAATATAGAAGTACCAGGATAACGCAGTAGGTAGACACAGAAGTGGCACAGGATGCTTAAGCGCTGGACCAGACGTAGTGATTGCAATGACAACTTCTCGATGTTACGCGCTCCTATAATATTGTGTAAATTTCAATGCACTGGAATATACTCTATGCCGTACACAAGAATCTATCTTATAGCCTCGTCTACAGTCAGTCGCGTTACGCTCAGACGTCGGAACGTACTTCTTATTTAAAACATCAGTTAATCTCGTCTCTTAACTTTTTACAGATGTAGGTAGAATGGCAACTAAAAATAAATAATAATATCAAAATACCGTATTTGGGCTCGACCTCCGGCGAAATTGGACGAGAACAGCTTACCTAACTAGTTACTACGTACAGGTATCTATCCACAGAGTAAATAAGTAGGACTACCTACTTATTTACTCTGTGGATGTCCATCCGTTGACATCGACTTCTCATTTAGGAGCAAGTCCTTTAATTTTGATTTTAAAATAGATTTACTTAATTTAGGAGTTTGTCTTAATATACTGTACTTACGATCTGTTGCTGCAGAAATTCGCGAGGTTGGGTTTCTAGCCTAAACTTTTACACTTCTTTGCCGATTATCTGCGCAATCGCTGTCAGTACGTAAAGCTCGGCGGGTTCCAATCGGAACCATACTTCACGCGGTCAGGGGTGAGCCAAGGTAGTACATATGCCGATCATTTAAAGCTCTTTCTGGAAGTAGGCCAGAGTGGCGATTGCTGTAGATTGCAACGGGACATTGATGCTGTAGCCGAATGGCGTGAAATAAATAAGCTACCCCTGTAATGTATTAAAGTGCACGCTGCACAGTCATGACATTTGCGAGAGTCAGGGCTCCTATTCAGGCTTCGTATAATCTGCAGGGCATCCAACTGGAACGTGTTAACGAAATCCGAGATTTAGGGCTGACGTTGGATACGCAACTCAGTTTCCGTCAACACATTGTTCATATTTGTAAGAGTGCCTCTAAAACCCTAGGATTTATTACATATTAGGATGACTTCTCAATTCACGAGTGTCAGGGTGGCTTTGCTGCTGTATAACGCATACGTATACAGCAACATATTAGACACCCTAGTACCCAGTACGCAGCAAACTAGAATTCGGAGCAATAGCATGGGTCCCCTATGAATCGAAATATAGTCTCCTAATAGAAAAACTTCAGAGGAAGTTCGCGAGGCATCTGTACCCCTCGCGGTTTGTCCTAGGGATGGTAGGGCTTGAAACTCTGGAACTTAGGAGTAAACTGCTGCTCTTGGTACACTACTACGACTTGCTTAGCAATAGGATTAATAATCCATTCGTGTTGAAACGAATCAGCCTGCAAGTTCCTCTTGCACGCAACTGACAGCAGCCAGCGTACGCTTATCCGCCGCGGCGCCGGCGCTGCCTGTTCGCGCGGCCACGCGCGCGCAACCATCAGGCTGACAAAGTTCCCACCCCGAGGGTTACGTATTATGAACTATTAAAAAATTGATGTCAAGTTACTTGTAAAGCTTTTTATTACATAAAATTAACGCAAAAGTTAAGCGCTGAGCGCATCTGTGGCCGTCCGTTGCTTCAGTGGCACGAGTTTTCGTCCGCGTCCACAGCCGTCTTTGGCTCTCAAATGGAAAAAGTTGATCGTGGTAACTTCCACGTTAAATTGCCACGAAACAAAAATATCTCATCAAATAATTTGTTTCGTTAAGAGGTGTACTATTATAGTACATTACTTACCAAGGGCTGTCAAAGAAAGAAAGCCCGAAATCGCAGGTATTTGTGACCCGAGCCGCAGGCGAGTTTTACCGTACGTACGTACATTATGGCCAGGTGTGACGTAAATATCGTTATGATATTTTTTCTTTCATTACAATATAATGGCCTGGTGCGCAGTCCGCCAATTTCACTCGTCTGGGTACGGCTTATACAACTTGTGTAATTTTTTTACTATATATGTAGCCGTTTTACTTTTTCAAGTTAGGACCTTCACAATTAATATAAAGTATTTAGTGTTCTACAAAAAGCAAAGTCACTCACTTTTTCTAACCATGTTTTTACTGTTTTTGTAAAACATGTAAATGGTCTGTGGGGTTTCAATTTCGTTGCGATGTCACCATGTATCTAAATTTAATCTAATCATTAAACGACGAGTTTTCCACCGCGATAGAAACAGCTGAGGCACAGACATACAAATCTATAGTATCTTACAGCTAAATACCTACTTACGATTAAACTTTAAACATTATTATTGATCACGGGTGTTACAAAGGGTTCCGAATTGCCATATAGTCTTACGTGTTCGTGTGTCCAGCTGGCCGGGTTTTCCACCACTGTACAACCAGCTGACGATTTTTTTCGGCATATTATTGGATTAAATATCATTTGATGATAAAATGAATCGGGGGTAAGAGGCAAAAAATTTTTTTTTACGGATTTGGGTAGCTGCTTCTGTTCAACCCACCAACGGAACTGCAGCTGACGTCCACGGGGCTTCATGATACAACATTTATGGCCTCACCCGAACGTTCGTTTTGACGCTACTATACAATATATCTGAATACAACAAGGTCCTTATTCGTGTATCCTACTGGATATGTTTTTTGTTAATTTCAATCACCTGTCTTGTCACTACCACATTACAAAAGACTGCCGTATTATTACTGTACTATCAATTGAAGACTATCGTTTCTAACCTGAGGGCTGATCACGTAACTTTTCGAACGCACGTTAGGACAACTCAACTGTCATTTTCCGATACGAACACTGACATTTAGATTTACCTGACGTATTTACAATGCGTTGCATGATAAGAACGGCTGCATGGAATAGTTCCCATCTTCTTAGTCATAATTTAATAACTATGGCAAACCTGTTTCATGAATTAGACCCCAAGTTTGACCTAACTTATTCGAGAAGCCATCTCTATAGTTTGTCCAGGAAATAGCAAATGTGAGCGGTAACACTTCGTTGCAACGCAAACTAACTTAAGCCTTCTAATGAGTTACATTATGTTTACCGGTGCACTCTAGCAAAGTATGAATGCCTAGTAGGTACATACAGACGTAACATGTTAGCCTTATTGTTGCTTTTCAGTTTCTACTAAGGGATCCAAACAGGTTAAATCACGCTTAAACTATAAATAATATCCTCATTAATCTAGATAAAATCCATTTTATATAGTATTACAAGCCTTCGGATAAAAATTACTCAAATCGGTTCATTCGTTTAGGAGCAACGATGCCACAGACACACGAATGCACATGTTAAACTTTGTAACCCGTCGTATGCGTCGGGGGTAAAAATGTATGTTCTGATTCCCATTATATTTCAATGTGCACTCGCTTCCTTAGATGCCGCAAGCTACTGATGCAGAAAAAGCGCACGAAACTCTTTTAATTAAAATTAAATGCGTGTCTCAGATGATCACTAGGTGTCGTTTCGCGTCTTAGATGTATACGCCTTAAACTACTGCAAACTTGTGACATTGATTTCTTCGATTTGATTATGACAAAATAATAATCGATACTTGTTAACCCCAACACCAAACTGGGTTGTTATTTACAACGCATGCCGACAACTGGGGACCGATTTTTGACTTTCGAGCGCTCGACTCTTTCACTCGAAAACGGTAAAAAACGATGAAATACGAGCGATAGAAAATTGAAAACGAGTGGTATTGACCACTCGTATTCAATTATATCGGTAGAACAATTTTACACTTCACTTATAGTACGGTACGTAAAATGAATGCACCTACGATAATTCCCAAGGTCGCGATTTTTTTGTTAATATTTAGAATATGATGAGTACTACTAGTAGTAAAAAAAGATAGGGAAATTTGACGTTGCTTTAGGTATTACACAGCGTTTTCTTAGCGACCCTTGTAAATCCAGGGATAAATTATACAAGTGGTATTTTTCTTCAATAGAGTATCGCATTTTAGTATTATAATCTCCACTTTAATTTGCTAAAACTTTCGTCAAGTGCTTACGTCAGTATAATCCGAAACGAATAAAAAAAAAATATTTCCTCTAAAAGATTATACAAGTTGGTTTTGATTACTGAATACTATTAAAAACTATCAAATATAACCTAAGTTTGAATTAATAACATATTTATCAATAGGTTAAATTTGTATGAACAGTTTAATGTTAAAAGCCTTCTAATTATTTTAAAATAAATCTCAAAAAATTTCAAGTCGACACATATAAACCAGCTTTATCATAGTAATCTATTGATAAAAAATCTAAGTAATTCATCAATAGCTCCACATTGTATTCATTTATCAATTATTTTTTAAATTTGAACGCACGACGAACTGCGCGCGAGTTTAGTGCGCCGACGGCGAGAGCGTCATAACCAATCACAGCACGCCGTCGTTGCTTATTTCCTACTCGGTAGCCTCCCCTCTGTTGATCAGCTCACTTGCAAAATGAAAGAATGTTGATTTTACGATTGTGTTCATTTATATTAAGTGTTGAATTTATAAATAAATCTTTGTAATGATGAATGAATTTATAAATAAATCTTTGTAATGATGACTTTTCCGTCTATTAATTATACACTCATAAGCTTCATCAACCTAAAGAGTAACTATCAACGTACTTATGCAATTACTTATGCAATAATCAACTTATTGTGTAGCTTTAACAAGCTAGGTTGATCCACTGAAACAACGTATGAGTGACCGGTAGGTCGATCACGTAACGCTTTATACGTACGCTAGGTAGATCTAAATGTATTTTTATATCGAAAAACGACTGTTGAATTGTCCTAACGCGCGTTTGAAACGTTTTGTGATTACCCCTCAGATCTCTAGGCGACCCAGCCGCGGCCCGATTTCTTACAGTCGGTTAACGGGTTTCTTCGGTTTCGGTTAAAACCGGTTTTGCATTCCCTACTCTCAACCAACTGAGCTATAGGAACAATCCACCTAGGTCACCTTTTTTTTCAATAAGTTCATTCTTACAACGCCTTAGGGAGAAGACGGCATTACATAAGTTGAAATAATTATGAATTATGCCCAGCCAAATAAGTGGTTTTCTTTGTCCAGCGTATGTATGTAATCATAGTATAGTCATTTGGTTTCGTTGCTATATTTGGTAAGGTTAGCCTTAAATATGATTGAAGAGAATGTTTCGCCTTAATATGATACAATGTGTATGTTAACTTAACATACAAAACTAAAAGCAAGCGTTTACGTAACGTATGTAAGAAATAGGGAATGCAATATGCAATTACCGGGCAAAATTCAAAACCGGTAAATTACCGACTTGAGTAGGACAAAACCTATTAACCGGTAAATTACCGGTAATTTTAATTTGGTTTATAAGTAGCGTTATTTGATGTTTATTTCTCGTAAAAATAAGCTAAAAGGTAGTATAAAGAGTAAAAGGCGGTTTCATGTTCCGTAAATGTCGTAATAATCATTTTCATTAATATTTAAAACTTGCTCCGTGGTAGGAGGGCTAAAACACAACTGAAGACGTTCCTTGGGGATTAGCAGGCAGGTAGGAATAGGAATTGGTCCCAGTTTTACAGATTACCATTACAACATCAGTAGTATCAGTACAATACAAAACAGTACCAGTAGTGAATATGGAGTGACGAAGGTTAACGTGAATATTAATATTATGGTGCATTGCCTGTTCCCCTTCACCCATCATTGGCGTCGGCGGGTCACACAGTGCCCTCGGTCATTGTTTTGATTCCTAAATCTACAGATACGCAACCCTACGGATATACAATCCTAAAAAACAATAATTTACTGAATAAAAAAACAATCAAAATAATACAACACAAACTGACTAGTTGACTACAAGCCCACGTAGTAGTAAAAAAAGTATTTTACCAAATAGCTGTTTCTAAGGAATGTTTAAAAGACGTAACCAACCATACCAGGAGCGAAAAGATTTAGATAGAGAAAACGGTACTAATAGTAACCGAACATTTTACTAAAGAGCGTTCGGACAAATGGTTTATTAACTTTATCTAGGAAAAGCGTGTACTGTTGCTCATGGGGTTCCAAATTGTGGCAGCGGTTTAGCGATTTGGGGGGGCTAGGTCTGTATGTATACTTTCTGTATCCTAGCTCTCCTGCGGGTAACCTAACGTCTAATGCGATCACGCAGACAAACTCCCAGCATAGCCCTCTCCATAGCCCTTTGAGCCTTCTAATGAGGCCGATAGTGCGCGAACACATTTCAGTGTCATATGTCATCACTGGCACCACACATGGGCCAAAGACTCTCGTCTTGAGACACTTCGGAATACTAGACGAAAAGATGTGCCGTAGCTTCCCGAACGAACGCTGCCCAGCTGAGTCGACAGGAGACAGTTTGTCCTACGTATATATAATCGTCTACAACTTCGAGCGTAAAGCGTCCGATTGTAATGAGAGTCGGTAATACATGGGCATCAGATGATCTTCGTCTTATCCATGTTAATTCTTAGACCAACCCGCTCAGAGGCTTTATAGTATTCAAGTCCTCCATGGTATACGAAGGTGAGTGATATACTCGCCTTCTCCAGTCCAGTCTTTAAAGCATGCACCAGTG
Organism: Epinotia ramella; assembly: GCA_947578815.1. Lineage (NCBI taxonomy): Eukaryota > Metazoa > Arthropoda > Insecta > Lepidoptera > Tortricidae > Epinotia > Epinotia ramella. The sequence continues at coordinate 13,463,156 of OX388213.1, read as the reverse complement.
CAGCGGTGAACAGTTTTGGAGAAATAACATCTCCTTGATCGACTCGCTGCAGCGGAATAGGTTTCGCGTTCCAATTCTGGAGTCAGATTTACACAGTGAAGTGGCATTCTCGTTTGATTGATTAAAACTTTATTCATTCCCACGACATACATGGCATTGATAAAATACGAAATTGAAACAATAAAGGTAAAAGATAATAATAATAATATACATATCTAAAGAAAGTATGCAAGAAGTACATTCTAAAGAAGCCATGTGTCGTGGCTGAGAAATGGCGCTGGCTTAGCGAGCCATGCCAGGGCCTTAAATTACAAAATTGAAATATAAAATACTTGGCAACGCTGGAGAAACTGTAGTACAGCCCAGGTTTCGATTGAATCGTAGTCCAGAAACGCTAAGCAAAAGGGCAGATTATACTCCGCAGCCTTCTATATAACTTGACGGGTGGTCTTATTTTATCTTATCTAGGTGAGGGCCCTTTCGGATACACTTCGACCCAGTGGGATCTTTTGTGCATTTGACGTCTCATTTATGACTACTCCCAAATTGCGGAAGTACCTTAAAATCCTTTGGTTGCGGATAGCCTTTATCAAAGTAATTAATTATTTTTCTGGCAAGGGCATGACATTCACACAGTAAGTGTTCCATAGTATCATCCTCCTCACCACACATTCTACAGTCTAAACTATCCGATAGTCCCATCTTGGCCAAGAGATTCTTGACCCCGAAGTGACCTGTCAACACCCCAAATATAATTCTGAGTTGCTTTCTGCTGGATTTCCAGAGCTTTTGGTCAAGCCCGAGTCCACTCCTTCTATAAGCTGGCTTAGATTGCCTTAAGCCAGCCTCATTCCTCCACTCATGTTGGTGTTTGGTTTTGGCGTAGGCTTCAAAGGCCGTTATCATGGTTCCGCGCGTTCCATGGCGAGAGTACCACAAATTTTTCTGGACCTACAATAGTACATTACTACAGAGGCCGGGAAGTAAGGGGTTGCCGGCCGAGTACATATGCCGATCATAGCGAGGCCGGATAGTTATGAGGCTGGCAACCCCTTTTTACGCCGAGGTATGTATAGTGCTTTTCTCAAACATGCAATGAAATAAATAAATTAAACTCCAAGAAATCAAACTTTAATTTTCATGGCTGAATGCCGTGATGCTGTGCCTCAAATTGTGGAATGTGACACTTCGAAGCCCATTATGAATAACACAACGTCAATATATAATTTCATGTTCGAGAAAAGTAATTTGTAGACCCCCTTCTTGCTTTAAGCTCATCTGCTTTTTCGTTGCCGATGAAGCCCTCGTGCCCTGGTATCCAAGCTAGTTGGGTATCTATAGTGCTAAAGCCTCTTCGGAAACTGGCTTGTTCGGGAGGCTGGAAGTCATCTAACCTGCGCACGAGACGATTTGTAATTACTCTCGAAAACAGCTTTTACACACGGCTCAGAAGTGAGATGGGTCGGTGTTTCTTAAGCAGGGTGTTGTCACCATTTTTAAAGAAAAGCACCAGCACACCTCTGTTCGATGCCTTTTCCGTTCACTCTTTCACTAAGACAAAGAGAGGTATTTCCTTGTTTTGAAAATGAAATGATTAGTATACCTATTACCTACAAACTATGTTAAATAAGGCGCTCTCTGTCGTACTTATCCAAGCAGGTCGTTATTCATAATTTATAGAACGGAACCGTGTTTGTATTTTAAGAAGCTTCTGCAAACGATATTGTATTAATTTGGTACTATAACGCTAACCAGTTAATCAATTGACATTTTACATGTCAAAAGGAGGGTATTGATTGAGATATAATCATGACGATCAAGTATTAATAATTGTAAAAAAATATTATTTTACTAATAATTAATGTTTAGGTAAATTACCGGTTTTGATTTAAATTTACTGGTTTTATACCGGCCTTATACTCAGAAAATTGACCGGTTAACCGGTATGCATTCCCTAGTAAGAAATATGCATCGAAATTCTATAATTTCAATAACTCCGGATTTTTAGTATTAATTAATTAAAAAAGTCCTCTTCCGCTTCGATGAACAACTATTTTTTTTGGTAATTCGATCTTTTAGTGTTAGGCTCTAATCGGAATTTGAAAGATTCTTGAGTACCCAACTTTCGGAGTTTATCTCCTACCTACACCCTAATTTTACTACCTACTACTACTTAGAAAGATAACTAATACTAATAACCCTGTATATATACTTTCTGTATCTACTGCATATTAGTAACATCAGATATGACATCGCGACTAGTAAATAAGTACCTACAAATAAAATTTAAGCTAATTTAAGTTTAATACTAAATAACCCTATATAACTTTCTTTATTGGTAAAATAAAATAGATAATTGCAACCGAAAAACAACTAGTAACTAAATATAAAGTAAAATCAAGTACTAAAAGTTTGTACCTACAAGTCTGAGCGTACGCACGGCACGGCCTTGGAGAAGTACTCGGCTGCCAGCACGCTGCACACGAATCACGCGCGAAAGATTTAAATTGCGGATAATAACTGATAAGCTAATGCAATTAAGAGCTATTGATGAATCCGTTAGAATTTGTGTTTATATATTCCTCGATAGAACTGAAATGAATTACGCCGACTTGAGAATTTATGAGATTTCTTTTATGGTAAGGAGAATGGTTTCAAGATATAATTCCTAATAAAAAAAAAAGACTATTGATAAATCTGTTAGAAATTTGTGCTGCAATATATTTTTAAAGTTTTGAATACACTATAGTAGCCAATATTCACTTAAATATTCTTTCAGGAGATTTATATTTTTTTTAATCGTTTCCTTTTTTGCTGACGTAATCTCTTGACGAAACTATTAGAAAACGATAAGTAAGGTTTGAATAATCAAATACGATGCATTATAGGAAAAAACAATAACTTGTTTAATCTTTGCAAAGTTTTACAAGTGTTCCTTACAAAAAAGTTAATTATTCGTAAACCAATATCAAAAACTGTTAGAAATTATTTTTCGCTGTTAGTACTTAAGGTACTCTCGCTGATAACAAAAAAAAATCAAACTTGGGAGTTATGTTAGTTTGACGACACATTACAGTGTTCGCGTACCGGACTATTACCTACGTACCTATTTAGGTTTGGACTGACTATTAAGTTAAAAGATGGATTTAATAAAATAAAATATATTGATTCGATGCTTAGTGATTGGCTGGTTGAAAACCAAGATCGTTATTCGTTAGTCTATTGGCGGGAAAATTAAGCGTTTCATTTACTTACGTACTTACTTTTGTTTTATTTTCTGTTATGAAACACATAATGTATATAAAATTTATAAATTTAGTACGTATATTATAGATACACCACTTCCAATAAAGAACTATTCTCTTTATTAGGTATGTTGTAAATTCAAATTTGAAAAACCAGTGATTAGTTCAAAAATTGGGTTCTACGAAAATAATAGTGACAAATTTTCGTGTGCGAATATTTACTACCGCTCGCTTTTGATTTCGAGCGCTCGAAAGTCAAAAACGGTCTCCTGACCCTGACCCCCGTACCAGTATAAATTACGCGTAGGAATAGTAGATTGTTAACTGAGGGTTGAAAGCCACCCATTCCTGACGAGATATTTTGGCGCTCGAACGAAGTGAGAGCGCCAATAGTTCGAGGCTGAAATGGGTGGCTTACCCCGAATTAAACACTCTACTTTTCATTTCGAATACGAGGAAATGAATTGAAAGCCTAAAACTTAAATATTTTCTAAATCACTCAGATCCTATAGAACCCCTTTGAAAAGCGTTTGTGTATGGACCATTTGGGCGGGAACTGTTGACAGATGATGTTAGCGTGTGGACATTTCCTGGACGCGCTTTTGAAGTGGTTATATCGAAAAACTAATTTTAATTGTTGTTTGGATGATAAATTACATTATTCATTGTATTTATATATGCCATATAGTAATAAATAATGAAAACCATCATAATTACACAAGCTACAAAAATCAACACAATTTTATGGAAGTGTGGCAGTATAGGTTTTGCCTTTGCTATTTTTTAAATGACTTTAGGACGCTGTTCTGAAGCGGTCACATTAAACTACGAACAGTTGAAATAGTAGATTGTTAACTGAGCCACCCATTCCTGACGAGATATTTTGGCGCTCGAACGAAGTGAGAGCGCCAATAGTTCGAGGCTGAAATGGGTGCCTTTCTCCGATTTAAACACTCTACTTTTCATTTCGAATACGAGGAAATGAATTGAAAGTCAAAAACTTAAATATTTTCTAAATCAGTCAGATCCTATAGAACCCACTTTAAAAGCGTTTGTGTATGGACCATTTGCATTAGGGCGGGAACTGTTGACAGATATTAATAATGTTTACGTCACACCTGGCCATAATGTGAGTATTACCGCACGCTACGCGCATTATGGCCAGACGGGGACGTAATATTGTGTACTCACCACGGGCAGTAAAAAAGAAAGCCCTCTATCGCAGGTATTTGTGACCCGAGCCGCAGGCGAGGGTTGTAAATATGCGATAGAGGGCTTTCTTTCTTTCACAGCCCTTGGTAAGTAATGTACTATATTATCATTATTTTAAAAAATAACGCATGATTGTCAACAAGTTTCAAAATAACAACTTAAAACTGTGGCTTTGTTTGTGGTAAGTTGCTGCCATTGCTTTTTTATTTTTTAATACTTTTCAGCCCTAGGGGCGACATGCCTCACTTTCAACCCGCTGTTTAGATAAACAATGACCTACTTTCAGAGTATGAGAGATGAAAAAAATATTCAGTAGTCTTCAAATAGCAATAATAGTCATACAATAATTTATTTATTATCAATATTTAAAAAAATAACGCATGATTGTCAACAAGTTTCAAAATCAGTACGATTTTCTGAAACTGTGGCTGTTCAGGTTTCTGCCATAGCTTTTTTATTTTTATTACTTTTCAGCCCTAGGGGCGACATGCCTCACTTTCAACCCGCTGCTGGTTTACTTTCAGAGTATGAGAGATGAAAAAGGATTTGTCTTATACTGAGTTGAGAGACTGGCTTGAATTTTTTGGTCCGTCCGGTATGTTCCTAGTCCTATCTATATCCTATACAGCGATCATGGTCATGAACAAATTAATGAACAGGAAATCACACCACTAAAGGCAGTGTGTACATCGGTTTCCTTGTACTTAAAGATCAAACATGAAGTGTTATTAGATTCACTGCGAATTATGATCACATGGGCCCTTCATGTTTATTTACGAAGTTCCATGAAACTCGGTCCCTTAGGCGTATCAAAAATTAGATGTTTAGTTCTAAGTTACGTAGCGTCAACAAACAACCAAACCATTCGCTGTGGGAGAGGCGCAGGATAAAATAATTATATATGTCTATCCTAAATGTCCATTCTAATATACTGGTGAAAAAATACATTTAAATCGGATGAATAATTTCGGCGATTATTCCTACATACAAACATAAAGGCAAAAACTCACAAACTTTACACATCACATTCAACCCAGTAACGTTATATGCATCTTAGTTTTTTATTTAGATTTTTGTCGGGTTTCGAACGACTCCACGTGATCGCCTTTTTAACCGACCTCAAAAAAAGAGAGGAGGTTCTCAATTTGGTTGTATATTTTATATATTTTTTTATCATTATATTTAAGGTTCCGTAACTCATAAGGAAAAAGCGGAACCCTTATACGATCACTTTGTTGTTTGTCTGTCTGTCCAGTTCCTTTATCTCGGGAATGCCTATTATCGATTTAAAATTGAAACCATATACTCAGGTCTATAGTCCCTTGAAGCTGTCAAAAAATCTAACTAACGTAAAAAGATATAGAGTTAATGCCGCAAAAAATATACTTTTTACTTTTTACTCAAGGGAATCAAGAGTTATTAGGGTACTTTCCGTTGACCTAGAACTATGAAATTTGGGACAAATCAGCAGGTAATCAACAGGGAAAAATCCGAAAATTATACATTTGTAATTAAGTACGGAATCCTCGGTGGACGAGTCCGACCCTCCAGTCCGGTTATTTTAATGTTTGCTACCTCAGAACTTTTTATCTAAAATCCATTTGGATGATGGGATCCATGAGGAATTGAGGGAACTCCTCAATTATATTAGGCACGCGTGTAGTGATTTCAGTATTTTCTATTATAACTCGTGTATTTACACCAAGAAATCATACATTTGGTGAAGTGGAATTGATGATGAAGACCACAGATGACTTATGGAACTCCTCAATTATGTACTAAAAACGAATAAAAGTACGTCACTGATTCTGATATGATTCCGTTGAAATAGCAGCTAAGGAAGTGCCAAACGTGATCCTTGAGGAACCGACGGAAGTCCTCAAATATTATCGGCCTACATAACTACAGCGATTTGGTTTTTTTCTCTAATAATCTACGAATCTGCTCTCGGAAATCAGTTCATGAGATACATTGGAAAATAAATGTGGAAATGTTCACGTTGCTTGGCGGAGTAGGTACTAAATTGAAGTCGCTTAAAACTTTGTTTTTAAATAAATCTATATCCATAGGTAGTGAATGTTTTGACTAAAATCTGAACACGACTAGGACGAGAAACTGATACTTTAACTTAATTAACTAAGCAATTAGTGTAAAAGACACCGTTGAAAGTTCCTTAATAATGGAGAAGATAATCATAACAAACCAATGTTGTGCTGTCCGAGTTGACAAAACCAGGATTAAGTAAGAGGTACGCACTTTCATAAAAGTCTTAAGGCGCCGTAGGTTCATGGTCTTCTCTCCCTCTCACTGAGCATAAGCGTGAGCGAGATGGAAGTGCGTGCTCGGAAGCGCGGATATAATTTTTTTTTATTTTAAATTTTTGGCTGTTTAAATAAATAAAAATGTAAACACTTTCCCTCAAACATGATATTGCCGATTTTTAGAAGCAATTTTAATATTTATAGCTTTTGTGCATAATTTGTTACGAATATTTTAAGTGTATTTTTGTGTGTTTTAGACCTATGTTCGCAATTTTTTTCTATCGAGCGAAATTTACTTAATCGTGCACTGATTTCCCTGCAGAAAAGCCTCAGGATTACTATTCGTATTTTTTTGAAACCATATTATTATAAACAGACGCATTATATTGTTTCAAAAACTCTGTTCGCTTAACTTCGCTGAACCTACGGCGCCTTAAAGAAAACATAAATACATAAGTAACTTTCTTTTAAACATTTTATTTCATTAGAATTACGCCATTATTTCTGATTTAATTATCTTTAGATTCGTATTTGTTAAGAAAGCACACTTAGAAAGTATAAGCTACATCATTTCTAGAAAAAGTTTGTACAAAGCCAAATTAAGAAGTCTCACTTTTAATTTTTCTTTTTTGTTACTCATCAACTTTTTTTGTGATTTTATATGAACTTTATTAATATAATTGATAGTTACGGTTCTGTTATAGTTATATTTTGTTAATTCAAAAGAATCTCATAACATTCTAGGTATATGAAATTACTAAAAAATATGGAAACAAAAAATCGGCCAAGTGCGTGTTGGGCCACGCGCAGTGTAGGGTTCCGTTAGGGCTTTAAAGCCCAATATCTCGCAAACTAATCACTGATTTGAAAAACGATTCTAGGAAACCCATAGTATTTTTGAACGAGCTATCCAACGATACCATGGGTTTAAAGAGAAAAAAAAAACATACCTGCTTTAGGTGTAAGAGAGGAACCCTAAAAATGTATTTTTTTCAAGATTTTATTGTAATGTTTTGTCGGCGTGATTGTTTTATATACCCATGCCGAATTACAGTTTTCTAATGGTAATGGTTACTGAGCTAAGCCGAGGACGGACAGACGGACATGGCGAAACTATAAGGGTTCCTTGTTGTCTACGGAACTCTAAAAAGGGAAATGAATAGTGTGACTTAATTAACGTACCTACTCATTTTTTACAAACTTTTCTAGAAATGCCCTTTAGAGAGTTATGTTTTTACTTGTGATACGAATCATAGAATTGTTTTCTATTATGTCATTTAAATCTATGTGCCTAAGATATACAAATACTGTGGTGGATGTAGAAAGTCAGTATGGAAAATAAATGCACTCATCTATCTCGTACAACAACCCCATTGAAAAACACTATTTAATTTAATTACGTCACTGTCAGATAAATGAACATGCTAACGATAAAAATCAACAGTAGCATTTACACTACACAGATGAATTTTGTTTGAGTCGGTAAACTTTACCTCTTATACATTTAGTTTTATTTATCTTTATTGGCAACCTAACGTATTTTAATAAGACCTCTGCTAAATACAATTTTAAGTACAGGCACAAAACAAATGCAAAACACTTGACACGTAAAATCTGATTACGACACAAATATTGGTCAAAAAACTGGGTCCATAATACTTTAAAGCAAAGGGGTACTTACTGTTCATAATTTAAGAAGGAACTGAACAATGTAGCGTTAATGGTAACAAAATTGTTATGAATAGTTATGATTTATGATACTTGTACGTACGTCAAGTAGTAGCGACGCGCGTAAGCTCGGCTGACTATTTGAACGGAGCGCGCCACCCAAGCCTTTATAAGGGCGGGCGGGCGGCACGCTGCGCGCTTGGGCTTGTCCGCGGACCCGTCTGCCTCGCTAACCCTTCCCATGGCAGCCTCACACAAAGGCCTTAATTGTGCAACTAAAGCTTTATTTAAAAATCGAATCTGTTAACAATACTTTTGTATGACTTATCCGTGAGTCATCGACGGCGCTGGCTGAAAATCAGCGCTGTAGGTGTCTGACACCTCAGCATAATGCTAAAAGCCTGTCTCCGGTTCACTGCCGCAGATACACACTAGTTTCATGTTTTTTGTTTATTTTATTGTATAATATGTGTGCTGTGTGTTTGGAATAAATGTATCATTCCTTCTTTCTTTCAATACTTAGCGAACGCGGTCGAAGTGAGCAAGCCGGCCAATATGGTACGAATCCGATTTTTAGACGTTGAATTCGCGTTTGGACAACTTAATCCGTCCGTCTTGAAGGTGAACAAACCCGTTTTGTTCTGAATAAAAGCGGCGAAATATAAATAGGTTCGTTTGCAGTACTCACAGTAAACTGAAACAGTTTGTACGGGCATCCTAGAGTTTTAGAAAAGTTGAGAAACCCCCGACATTTTCATTTAAAAATTCAATATCTCAATAACGGCTGAACAGATTTTCATGAAACATGGCTCAGAACACTCGGGATAAAATTATCTATAACACAAAAAGCTACGATACCACAGACAGACACATTAAACTTATAACACCCCTCTCTTTGCGTCGGGGGTTAATAATGAATTACAATACGTGACCTAAATCCGAAGTCTAAAATGAATGAAACTTGGAGCTTGCGAGTTTTACGGATGGGTATATTTTGGGTAAAACTTAACTTAACTAGATAAAAATTATACAAATTATAAAGCTAAAAAAACTTGTCTTTAGTCTTAGCGAAATATTGCAATTGATAGACATTCCAAATTCGACATGTGTAATGTATCAATGTAATATGTGGTAAATGTTTATTATGCAGTATAAATATTTTTACATCATTTTACATTATGTAGTTTAGACATAGGCAGCAACAAGCTTTGTCAAAGACAACCCACTCAGGTTGGCGCATTTTACGGATCCCCGGGATGGCAGGTGCCTGGCGCAAAAGTGCCTAATATGCTCGCGGCAGTCCCCCGCTGCACGGCCAATGAAATATGTTGCAAGCTCATTAGGTCCATAAATACTTAGTAGCTAAAAAATTTGGATTAATCCTCAAGTTATAATTTACAATAAAAATATAATGTTTTTTCATCAGGAGTCAAGTCTGCCCCCGAAGGGTATAAGTACCTTCTGTGGGCAGTATAAAAATATAAGTACAAACCAATTGAAAAATCCCAACTGTATATAAATACACAATAAACTCAAATACACCTAAGCCTAACACTATAATATACCTATACACAAACCCCACCTAATCATCCCAGAGACCCCAAGGAATACAACATATGTATTAAAATGATTTTAATCGTATTTGTATATATACAAACTCATGACCATTAATGATAAGATGAAGCATACATGCAAGAGAGCCCTTCCTTTAGTTATTTTTACCTATAGACACTCGTAAATAGACGTTAGGCTTCATTTGCCAACCACAATGCATTATTTACTTATGTGAAAGCAATATTTCCTTAGCGGCGTCAGATATTAGTTTTCCGAGAGGAATGATATTTATTTTTCCCCTTCACGGATTTTTACGCATTTGGGTCCAATGTAATGACTTCCTTCATACACAAATTAGTCATTTTCCTATCATTTAGTGCATCCCTCGTAAGAACTATTACATAATCTGCAGCAGGGCTTATCCAAAAATGACACAAGACTATATACATATAGGTTAGCTATATGGAGCATGAAATCATAATTCAATGATTTGCAAAGAGTAAGTATTTCTTTTATAAATATTATTATTTCACTTACCAATTTGGGTTTTATTTTCCATAATTCGACATAATTACGAAACTTATATTTACTACCTGTTTGGCACCACTACCTTGTACTATTATCTAATCTGTGCCACTACCAACTTCAATTTAGTTCTTTATGCTTTTTGCTTGCAAAGTTGTTTGGCGTAAGTATCTATTTACAAATCATTTTTGAAGTGAAAACTTCTTTAGCGGCACTGAGCAGTTTTTGGGATGGGGAAAAATTGTTAAATACGCGACAGAGTTTTGTGACGTCAGATGTGAAGGAGGTCACTTTTTGCTGCTAGCCGATTCGACTTCATTCAAAACTGAACGCTATTCGTAAGAGTATAAAGCCGTTAAACACTTTTTGCAATAGCATATTCTGCAAATAAATTTGTAATAATACCAACGCGTCCTTCACAGTTTTGCTATTGAGAAAATTCGAATAGTTCGAATTTGGACGTTATTACTAAAGAGATAAAGCTTAGAAAAATATTTACCAACTGCAAAAACAAATTGATATTTTGGTCGCCACCGCCGTCTGCTGTTCTTGCAAATTCGAATAAGTAGTTCAAATTTAGACGTTATTCCTTTGAAAAATATTTGGCAATGGCAAAAACAAATTGGTATTGGCGGCGGCCCGTCGCACCCAACGCGCCCGCGGCCCGTCCGCCTAAATAATTGATAATTGTTTATAAATTTGCGTCAAATTCATTTTTAAGGTGACACCGTAAGATGTCACGTGACCTCATCGAAAAACTGTTACAATGTTATTGAGTTTTCACTTCTGCCGGCACTCCCGGAGTGCAACCCGGTCTTTTTTTTTATAAGCTGTACACTTGCCCAATAATTGGGATGATGACTAAGATTTGTTTGTGACGTCATTCGAACCAGTTTTTGGAGAGGAACAAATGTTTGTATGGGAGCAACTTATTTTTATTTAATCGTATATGGCATACATTATTTTGGCCTTTAAAGTTTGTCACTCTATAGTACCACCCAGGGGACACGTGCAGGGTAGTGGTAGGTAGCTCCTGCGGACGCGAGTGACAGTTGTCCCCCCTTTGTCAAGTGAGTGGGCAACTCGACTGTTAGAAATTCTTAAGCCGCCCGAAGGCCTCTAACTCGGCTTAACGACTACTGTCATAGACAGCAGCCGGGATCAACTGCTTAGCGTGCCTTCCAAAGCACGGAAACGCTCATTTATATTAACCACTCAAACATCAGGCGGTCACCCATCCAAAGACCTGCGTTATCGTTTCCGACTCGCAGGCGTCGCTAGGCTATGAGCGCTTCATGGGAGCAACTACAATTAAAGAACATAAATGCCTAAAAATTTGAGACAAAGATTGACCTCGCTGGCGGCAGCGCAAAACGCTTCATACTGTGTGTCTATACAAGTATGACGTCACATTTGTAAGTACATTTGTACTAATCGTAGTATGGAAAATCAGGTAAATTGTTGTTTCGGTCGCGAAATACTGCGTTTAAGTTCATAGTTGTCATACAATTTTGTTTCTAGGAAAGCGTAAGGTAGGGTAGCTTTTAGTTTACTCTTGGACAATAAAAAAAAATGCATATTTTTTCTAAACTTTCAAGGTTCATATCTTTTTATGATTTTAATTATATTTTATAATTTATACTTTATTACGATAATTTGATGGTTTACTATCCATTTAGCATCACTACGTTATCAATTTGAGCATGAGGTATCATGCCTATTACGAGTATCTAACTTGATCTTGAGATGCGTTGTTACTACTACTAAGCGTAAGTGGAGGTCAGACTTATACGGGCTGAATTGAGGTGATTGTTCAGTAAGCTTTGTGAATACGGCCTGTGTATCCACGATGAGTTACGACCTGGGCTAATAACCTTAAGGAAAGTACCGGCGTAAATTAGGATTACACTAAACGAATATGACCAACATCTCATAAAGATTGCGCAACGCAAGTGACACTCATGCACTTCTGCCAGTAGTAGGTACCTGCCTGGGGGAGACGAGTCTAAATCGTATCATATCGTATCTTGTATATTGTATCCCCGAGAGATACAATTTGACTACAAATGTGGCATGGCACCATCACGTCATAGGGATACGTGACTGTCTTTTAAAATAAGAATGATATGATATTTAAAGAGGATAAATAGTAGTTTTTAAGTCGTATACCGACCTCGGATATTTTCGCAGGTCTTTTACCACAGGCCTGTGATGGGTATATCATACAAATTGGGCTAGATCTGATTAGCTTATTTGTTAATGGATTGACAATTCATTGATATGATTTTTTTTATTCTTAAAATTTCTTGACATTTGTAACTGCAATTTTTAAGACTAAACATGCACCAATTTTTTTTTTCTTTATTTATTTATATAAAAGTACAGTATAAATTACCCTTGGTCAATTTACACGACTTGATATTATGATCGTCAAATAAATATAAAAAACTTGAATAGAAATAAGAATTACATATCAATGTCAATATACGAGGGGCGTCTGAAAAGTTCTAAGCCTAAGGTATTTCGAGGTTATATATGCGTTTATGATACTGGCCACTAGAAAGGCCATTTAAAAACAAATTATTAAAAAATAACATGTCACGTTTTTATTATTCTGTTTCGAGATATTCAACGGAAAAGTACATCATGTGTGAATTACCAACGAATATTACGAAAATTGAGCACCGTGCTGTAATTAAATTCCTTACAAAAAGTGACAAATCACCGCAGTGTATTTTTGAGGAAATGGCTATTATTTACGGTGATTCTGGGCCTTCTTATGCCACAGTCAAAAAGTGGAGTCGCTTATTTAAACTCGGACGGGAATCGATCGAAGACGACCCCCGCTCAGGGCGGCCAATATCGGTAGTGACCGAAGAAAACGTAGCAAAAGTCAAAAAGCTGGTATTAGAAGATAGAAGAATGAAGGTTTGGCAAATAGCTGAGGTCTTAGGTATCAGTAAAGAAAGAGTCGGAGAAATTTTACATGAACATTTGTACATGAGTAAAGTCAGTGCTCGTTGGGTACCGAAAATGCTAACGGCCTTCGATAAAGTACGTCGTGTGGAAACTTCTCGGGCGTTTTTAGAATTGTGCGAAGATGATTTAGATGAAGTTTGTTCCCGAATAGTAACTGTTGATGAAACATGGATCAGACAGTATGATCCGGAGTGTAAGTCTGAGTCGATGCAGTGGATTGAAAAGGGTGAAAGGCCACCGAAGAAATTTAAAGTGCAAAAGTCGGCCTCTAAGTTAATGGCTACGGTATTTTGGGACTGTGATGGCATTCTTTTAATCGATTATTTAGAAAAAGGCTCTACGATAAACGGAACTTATTATGCAAATCTAATAAGACAGGTGCGACAAGCCATAGTTGAGAAAAGGCGGGGTAAACTAAGGAAAGGCATTTTGTTTTTGCAAGACAACGCACCCGTTCACACCGCTAATGTTGCGAGGCGTGCTCTGAAGGAAGTTGGTTTTGAGGAAATTGACCACCCACCCTACAGCCCAGATCTAGCCCCAAGCGATTATTTTCTATTCAATAATTTGAAGAAAGAGTTGAGGGGAAAGCGATTTATAAGTGACAAAGAGATGAAGGCGGCTGTACAGGAGCATTTTGAAGGGCAAAATAAAGATTATTTTTTTAATGGCCTAAAAGCACTGTATAAAAAATGTAAAAAATGCATTGATTTAGGAGGAGACTATATTGAAAAATAAACACGAGTTCATTTTTGTAAATTGTTTTTTTCTATCTTAGGCTTAGAACTTTTCAGACGCCCCTCGTACAGGTAATTTTTTTCTAAAATAAGGAATCCCAAAAATAGTTCGTCCAAAATTTGGCATAACAATTCACACTGTGCAAGCGTCCATAGGCTACGGTAACCACTTACCATCAGGTGGGCCGTAAGCTTGCTTGCCACCGACGTGGTATGAAAAAAAAAAAAAAAAAAGACTACATTAAAATACAACGAATACACATACAAATCAATATTATTATAAAATGTCAAACATATTTTATTTTAATACATTCATACAATACATTCATTACTGACTACAGTTGAATTATTTAACCGGAACGGAATCGGAACGGAACCCTAATGAAGTACCTTATACCTACGTATAGGGTATTTCAATAGGGCTCCGTACCTCACAAGGAAAATACGGAACCCTTATAGGATCACTTTGTTGCCCGTCTGTCTCTCTGTCAAGACACTTTATCTTAGGAACGCGTGTAGGTATCGAGTTAAAATTAAAACCATTTATAGGTACTAAGGTGTGTATGTACAATCCCTTGAAGCTGCCAAAAATCAAACTACCAAGTTAACGTAAAAAAAAGATACGACCGTTTATGCCGAAAAAAACCTATATTTCGACACTCTCAAGGGATAATGCTAATAATTACACGGTCAACTCACGTATTAAATGTCACTATGGGTGACAGGTTTCGAACTCTTCGGGAGTTTTTCTTCAGTACAGGAATAGAGTTAGATGCCATCTATACCATTATATTCTAAAGAGGAAAACTCTGTCAGATTGTTGCTAGTTACAACTATTTTTTGTTTATACGTATAGGTAGAGGAAGGGTAATAGAGGGATGCCAACCCAGCTCAATCGGATACTATCAAGTGGTTGAATAAGGGTTTGCAAATTTTAAAGGACCACTTACGTACATATTTACAATTTAAAACGTTTCTAACTTACATAGGAACAGTGCAAGTTAAATAAAATCTACTAAACATTGATAGCTTACGAGATATCAATTGTGTGTTTTTACAAACAACTCCAGTTGTGTTCGTCATCTGTTTATTCCAACCAAAAGGTCGGAAACTATACATTTTCGCAGAACACGTTATTCGATCGCGAAAGGTTCGGTAACGGGATGGCTCTCAATTCGTATACGAGTACATTAAAACGTAGTTAAATGACTAATCGTTGACCTCCATTCCCCAACCTCCTCCACCAGTATATAGAATGAACCTTCAGGGGTTTCAGGGTTGACGGAGGCTTTATATTATCCCGCAGCATCGCCCAGGTTCTCTCTAATACCTACGCGGCTCAACCCGCGCGGGCAGCAGTGTCGTAATAATACTGGGTAAAAGTGCGATGCTAAACACCCTACCCCTTCACCAGATCTTCTGACGCAACGGCGAGAACTGAGACACCAGCTAGCTGCAGCTTCTACATTACCTGTCGTAGCTGGCTCTCCTATATCGGCCTCTCGAGTCATGTACTACGCACCTACCTACCTATGTGCCACACTGTTATAACAAAGGCGCTTAATGATACAAGTGAGCTATATTGATAATCACATCAGAGGCGGGATTGTTGATAAGAGAGCCGAGGATATAATTATCAAAGCTCACGCGTTTCATACGACGTTTTTCAACACATTTGCGAGGAAAAAATCCTTTTCATTACATACAAAAATACTTCCCTTAGTTATTTCCTTTAGTTATTGATGGCAACAGGTTTTTACTCACATATTGTACATCGCCAAGAATTTCCAATGGAGTCAACATTTTTGATAACCAAACGCGCATTAACTATGTTTACAAATATTTGTGAAATTGCCTATAATGGCGCGCAACCATTTTTTTCGTTAAGTTTATGCAGTGCGCGCGCAGGAGTTCAAGTCAGACTTAGATGAAATCTCTAAACAGCCATTACAGTCGAGGTCATAAATATGTTTACACTTTTGCACCTTATTACAAGGCAATAAGGTGCAAAAGTGTAAACGTATTTATGACCTCGACCGTACAAAATAAAATAAATGTTTTCGTTTTAAAAGGTTATCTTTATTAATTCATGTAAAATGTAGGCAAATGTGAATAGGTTTACTAAATTAAAACTAAAAAAGAAATAGTCAATTAATGAACAAAAAGGATTTAATCTGTTTAGTCCAGGAAGGATCCATTTGCCGAGAATTTTAAAAAAAGCTGTACATTCTGTTAAACCCGGTTAATTTAAGAATGCACCGTGTTCATGCATCCATCTTGCTGCAAGGTGCCAACGTGTCTTAATCGGGATATAAGGTGCGGGAGGTAAGGTAAGTGGGAGTGAATCTCGAAAATGGGGTTAAGTCGAAAATCACAAATATCTACTAAAACTAAAAGCAATTTAAACTCTGGCAGCACTTGTCAAGACGCCATGTTTATCTGTCCCCCCGCTACCGGTCGCTCCGGTCAGTAGCTGTGGAAATACGTGTGCTTCGAACAAATTTCCGAGTTTACTCCACTTTGGTGTCTCTTGAGGACTTTTGAAATTACCCCGTGGCATTTAACTCAGGAACCTGATAAGTTAAATAATTGTCTGATTGTTTTAACGTTAGATTGACATTTTTAACGCATTGTTGAGTAAGCCATAACGGTCTAACTGAAGTTTAAAAGAAGGATTCGACTTTACCCCAAGGGTAAAATTCTAAAATATGTACTTTTTCGAAAGTTCATCAGTTGACCTCTTCAGTTAGACCGTTCAGTTAGGCGTGTGTATATGATCCTTATCATTTTAACAATACTTCGAAATTACCCCAAGTGTTTTCGAACTAACCGCTCCTTAAAAAATAAATTCAAAATATTTTATTTTATAAATTAAATTTATTTTCAAAATTCAGCAATATTTTCAAGCAGCGTTTTCACCAAGCGTTGATCAATATATCCAATTACACAAACATGCCATCGCTCGTAAGGCATAATTCTTAGATTGTGACTTTCAAGTCCAAACACAAACATGCAACTCGCCCAAAAATATATCGAATGTACAATATATATAATATACCCCAAAGCACCTTTACCATAAAACACGAGTGTCGTAATGTTATAAAACAAGGCGCGTTTAATACCCAGGATTATTTTGCTGGTTGCCCCTCTGGCCAATTACGCACAAGCCATTACCGAGCGAAAGGGTCCTGCGAAGGCCCGGCTTGCAGTTAACCAATCATAAAAAAAAAAAAAAAAAAAAAAAAAAAAAAAAAAAAAAAAAAAAAAACCAGGATTATGAGCCTAAATGCGACGTAATAAGAGGTAGGTACGTGTGAGCGACGCAACCTTAGAATTACATTTATAGCTAACGAAACCATTGTATAATACATAAGCATATAGATTGTATAAGGCAAATAAAGGAAAAATCCCATTTTACATAACTGAAAGTACATAACGAATTGTAAAAACAAAATAGGTAAATATAGCCAGAATAATAAACAAATATGAGTACAAAGTGTATAAATTAATAGATAAAGGTAATAAATAACACCCCAGAAAATATAATAAGTATATACCTAAGGCATATAGGCCAAACATGTTTCTAAAATCTCTTCATTTTGAGTATATCTGGGTGTCGTACCGAAGAGTAGACCAGCTATAAAAAGGCGCTGAAATTGAGTATATCAGCCCGGCTAGACCATAAAGAGAGCCGTACGTAGGCTCCACCCGCTCGAACCTGATTGGCTATTAAGTTTGTTAGGAAATTGTAATTCTGAGCATTATTACGTAATTTGGCTTATCATGCAGAGTTATCAAAAGCGACCGCTTTGTAACCTTTCATAGTACAAGCATGATCTATATGTTATTGGATAGGTCATAAAAAGTCCTTACTGTTAAAATGATAACTGTTTTATACCTAGTCGGTCCTAAAGTTCTGTCACTGGCACATTATTATTAAATTTAGAACATAATTTTAAGAAAATGTTTTTGTATTCCATTTTTGAATGTTTGACAATTATTTTAAAACAAAAAACAGTCATTTGCTGCGATTTCTCACGATGGAGTGGACATTGAAAGAAAACCGAATAGCTGTTTTAGCGTTGCACCGCTGTGGGCACTCGCCAAGTACCATTTGGGTAAGGCCGTTATTTCTTGTTCCTGATTAAGCAGTTTAAATCGTCTACATTTTAATCACTTCCAGTGTGTTACGCCAATTAGCCATATTAATGGATTACTAATATTCGTAACACACTGGAATTGATTAAAATGTAGACGATTTAAACTGCTTAATCAGGAACAAGAAATAACGGCCTTACCCATTTTCAAGTTGCTCAAAAAATTAAATATAACGCTTAGGTTTGTGTACCGTACTATTGATAGGTACAATGAAGTCTCTAGTGTTGAGGACAAAAAAAGAACTGGCCGTCCACGCTCCGTAAGAACACCAGCAGTGATCAAAGCGATCAAGGCCCGTATAGCGAGAAATCCTGTCCGAAAACAGAAGTTGATGGCTTTGCAGATGGGTGTCGGTAGGAATACCGTCAAAAAGATTTTAAACGAAGATCTTAGTCTTCGAGCATACAAAAAAAAGAGTGGACACATGCTTAATGCCCGTCTAAAAATAATAAGGCTTAAAAGATCCCGAAAGTTGTTAAAGCGGTACGCGAAAAATCGACACCGCGATATCCTCTTTACAGACGAAAAAAAATTCGATATTGAAGAAAAGTATAATAAACAGAACGATAGAGTGTACGCTACGAGCTCTGAAGAAGCAAAAAAAACAGTTCCGCGAGTGCAACATGGGCATCATCCCTCATCAGTGATGGTTTAGTTGGGAGTATCTTATTACGGGCCAACTGAGGTTCATTTTTGCGAAAAAGGGGTCAAAATCAGTGCAAAAGTGTACGAAGAGACGGTTTTGGATCAGGTTGTCAAAGATCTGCCCAACACGCTATTTTCAGGACATCAGTTTGTGTTCCAGCAGGATTCTGCACCTGCACACAAAGCCAAGACCACTCAAGCCGAAATTGGCCTTCCTCCAGTCCGGACCTTAATCCTTTGGACTACAAAATTTGGCAAATCTTAGAGGAGAAAGTCTGTGCTAAACCACATAACAATTTGGAGAGCCTGAAGTCATCTATAAGAAAAGCAGTCGCTGAAATAGACATGAATATGGTGTGTGCTGCGATAGACGGCTGGCCGCGGGGTTTATTGTCCTGTATTAAAAACAAAGGAGGTCATTTTGAATAATTTTAAGTTATATCAATTCTCTGTTAAATGTACTTTAAATTGGTATATAATTTATTAAAAACTGATTGGTACTTACGTTTTAATCATTATTTTTATTTGTGACAGAACTTTAGGACCGACTAGGTATTGTAAATCCTAAAAAAACCTAGCTAGAAAGGATGTGAAAACAAATATGTCAATCTATCACATATCATATTTATGTATAGAATAACTTTATGAAACTTGTTATCGTTTAAAAACATTGTTTAGAGTCACGAGTTTATATGTAAACAAGAATTGAGCCCAATAAGATTAATCTTGTTAAAAATATTTTGAGATAACAAAATATTATAATTAAAAGTTGCGTGAAATTACGTCACAGCCAATCAATCATGTAATATTTAGATCAATAAAAAACTCAAGAATTCCCAGTTATCCTCACCAGTGCAATGACAAGTTCGTGGTCTAAATCTGGAATATAAGCGGGGTAAATCTCGGTACAAATTGTGTCAGTCGAGTTCTCTGCAAGTAACAACAACTAAGTAATGTAACAAAGTAAATAGGAAGTAAATAGGGCAGTGATAAGAGTATATAAGTTAATGTAAAAGTCTTCGTCTAAAGTTTGAAATATATATTTTTATTATTCTTCGATTTTCAATTAGTGTTCCCGATAAAAGGTTTTGAGGTAAAAGTGGATGCTATTGGAGCTCTGAATTTACAACTCAGAGTTGGCATCCAGGAGCTGTCGTGGGCTGCAGCAGGCATCAGGTGGACCGCCAGGACTCCGTTCCGGGTCGTGCCTGTAAGCAGCTACTTGTTAGGTGGCTGTAGAGCGGCATACGTCGTTGCTCTAGACGTATGAACGGATCGCTCCGTCGACGCCGTAAGAACGTGAGCGTGGTAGCGCGCGGCGCGTTGAGCGTATCAGCGCTGCCACCGCTTGGCGCGTGCGTCGTGCACAGTACGTTACGAGCAATTGTGTTGAAAATCATTTGTTCATAGATATACAAGGCCAGTGATGCTGTTTCTTACCTATTTGATAGATAGTGAAGTGAATGCAGTTAATTTACGTATCGACACATCTTTAAACGTCATAAGAAAACTTTAGGGATCGGATGTACTGCTCAACTTCGAAGAACTTTATATATTTACACTTTATGCATTAATGAGATAACTTTCGAAACAGGTACTTACATAAAGTTCCCGTGCTGGGGGACGATAATTATAAGTAAATAAGAGTAAGTAAGTAAGTTATTTTTTAATTGCATAAAATAGTGTACAATAAGATGGTCACAGATACAATTTAGCTCAAACTATTTTGCCTTTAAGACATGCAAATGTCAATGGAGATCATATGACATTATCACATTATGAAAGATATACATTACAATATTTACGTTACAAAACATTATTAGTCATTCATAAACTTAAAACCATTGCATTGTTGAATTTTTACAATACTATCAACATGATTTACAAAGAAAATACCTACAATATAAATGATATAGGTAATTCTTTAAAAAAAAATGTGTGAAATATGTCCATGCTAAGTCATCCGTAATCTCAAGAATTCCTTAATACTATTTTTTTATTTTGAAGAAGCCAATTATTCAGCTTTGATTTACACTGCTTATACTCGTATGGCAAGTATCTTTTGGGACATGATTAAATATTTTAACTATTTGCATGCATTAACTATTTTTGTTGCAGAGTTGAGTAAACGTTTTTGGTTTTACCAGTCTTATCTTGAAGGGTACCTAGTGTTAAATTTACATGCTTCTTTTAATTTTTGGAATAAAGAGGGATTTAACTTAACAAATTTCGTAACTTCCATTATGTATATAGTGATGGCAAAGTAAGTAGCTTCAGCTCATCGAACAGTTCCCTACACGATGATCGTGGCGGCTTGTTATAAATGGCTCTAAGACTTGTTTTTGGCTTATAAATAGTCTTTCGATTTCGCTGCAGTTTCCCCATAGCACCAGTCTATACCTAAGCAACCAACATACCAACCAACATAGCCATGGTAGGCAAGGAGAGCTGTTGCCTTATTTACGCATGTTGCAAGTCTACGAAGAGGATAAACGAAACTATTTATCATTTTGCATTTTTTTTCCACTTGTGGTTTCCATGAACAATTTTTATCTATAAACTATGAGACTGCTGGCTTGACGGAGGCCAAAAACGCCTAGTCTATTGCCTGCCCGGGTAAGGATCCCCCTCAAAATTTAAAATCACAAAGGGCCTGGGATGACATATTGTCAAAAATTATATACGACTCTCTCCTAGATCGCAGTACAGTACAGGTTCCGATCGCGCCAGGATCTTAGCTGTAGGGGCCAGAGAAGCCGGCTCCTGGTTACACTCCTTCCCGTCGGTGCATACGGGGACTTTCTTAGAACCCCACACCCTGCGCGTGGCTACCTGTCTGTGGCTTGGAGTCCGGGTATGTGCTCCACACACGTGTCCCTGCGGCAGTGACGTCGTCTTTCGTGCCAAAATAATCGCTTTTCCAGACACGCCGCGCTCAATGACATCCGCTACGCCGCTCTCTCGCCAGCGTCAATGTGCCGGCACTGTTAGAGCCACCCGGTATTCTCAGGGACGACGGCAAGAGACCGGATGGAATGTCTTTTCATAATTCATAATTCATAATAATTCATAATTCATTTATTTGCATATAAAAAGGGTTTTACATAGGTGTTAGGTATAGAGTTACAAGTCCTATCCTTTTTAGCTGTTTTTTGCCAGCATGCAAATGGGTGATTACCTATATAAAACAGTAAATGTGTACTACATTAGACTACCTTAAAATAACTCAATTGAATACTAAGCTACATTAACTTAAACTAAGATAGAATGTGCAATGAGTTTACAATATACACATACAGTCCCGGTAATTGATAATAAAATAGTTAATTATGTAATGTCATGGTAATAAAATATTTATAATATACATTTGACTAATATGAATTGTATATTAGTCAAGGACTTCTGGAATGATTTAATCTAAAATCGTTTGTTAATTTCCCAACCAGAGTCCAAGGGACATCCAGGTCGTGTTTAGACCACGGTTACACTGACTTACTGACTGGTCAATTCAAAGCTCATCCCATGGTACAAGCAATAAGTGATCATTTCGCGGTATGTGTTGATATCAATGTACCTGCCCCAAATAAGGACTGCACTACGCGCTATTGTGTGAAACGACCTATTTCTCTGCCAAAATTGACTAATTTCATAAACTATACGAATCAAGTAGATTGGCTAACGCTCATAAATAATAATATCTCAGGGTTCGACAGCTTACTGAATATTTTTATAAATAAATTTCACACTTTTTTCCCGCTGAGAAATGTAGCAGTATTGAGTAAAGAAAAATCTTGGTGCAACACTAAAACAAGTGATAGCAAAAACTTTTTACAACTCCTGGCAATGTTATTAAATTTTTACCCTGAAAATAACAGTTTACGGGATTTATACTTGTCCTACAGGTGCAAACATGATGGCCTTCTTAAAAGAGTGAAAAAAGCTTACCTCAACCAGACTATAATTGATGGTGCTAACACCTCTAAGTCCTTGTGGCGTATGATTAAAACCCAAACCAACAAAGGGTCGCGGGGCGGGGATGCGCTCGCGGTGCTGCGGCATGCGGTGTGCGGCCCGACCGGCTCGGACGCTCAGCTAGCTGGCTCGCTCAATACCTACTATCTTTCTATTGTGCGCGACACCCCACAGAGGCCGAATATAGCAATAGCCATGCTTAATTTACGCAGGAACGTACCTCATGTATCAAAAACAATGTTTTTCGCACCTTTTACTGTCGCAGAATTACATAAAATTGTTAAAAAAATCAAACCTAAAGGCACTAGGGATATTTATGGGTTACCTACATATATATTACGTCAACTCCCTTGCAACCTATTGCATGCACTGTGCCATCAGTTTAATAAATCCGCGTGTAAGGGAGAATATCCCATTTCGCTCAAGACGATAAAGGTAACGCCGGTGTATAAGGGAAAAGGCTCTAAGAAAGAACTGCAATCTTATAGGCCCATATCAATAGTCCCGGCTATATCGAAAATGTTCGAGATGGGATTGTGCGACCGACTAATCAAGTTCCTAACAGCTAACGGCGCACTCTGTAAGCAGCAGCACGCCTACCAAGTTGGTAGGTCCACAACCGGCGCCGCTCGCCTTCTGAAGCGAACTGTATTGGAACACCTTGAGAGCAGGAAACGTGTAGCTGCTGTTTTCTTTGATCTGTCACGTGCCTTTGATTTGGTCGATCATGATCTCATCGCAAACAAACTCGAACACTATGGCGTCCGTGGTATTGTACTCAAGTTGCTCAGAGCCTTCTTAGGTGACAGACGGCAATCAACTGACGCCAATAATAAGAAGTCGAGTCTTGTCCCCGTGGGAAACAGGTCCGTACCGCAAGGGTCGAATGTTGGAAATAACATTTTCCTAATTCTAATGAATGACCTTCCGTTTGACTCGCCAATGGTAGACTTCATAATGTATGCGGATGATATCTGCGCCATTATTAATGCTGACAGCAGAGACCAACTGCTTGCAAATGTACGCTACGTTATAGGTAACCTCTCTGAGTGGTTTGCGGTGAATGGAATGCTCCTAAATCTTGAAAAAACCAACCTAGTCGAGTTTAACTTAAGGCAAACTTTAGAACCTGCCGACACTAATTCACTAATTGTGAAAAATATTACAATCCCGACTGTTAACCATGTCCAATTTTTAGGTTTCACTTTTGACTGTGGTCTAAAATGGCAACAGCATATCGACAGGGTATGTACGAAACTCAATTCTGCCTACTTTATAATAACCCGTCTCATGCCTATCCTATCGAACGATAACCTTTTGATAGCTTATAATGCGTATTGCCACTCCGTGCTAACATATGGCATAGACCTGTGGGGCTTGGCTGCTGACAGGGATCGTCCATTTCTTATTCAAAAGAAAATCATTCGAAAAATAGCACGCGTCGCTCCGGACACGCCGGCTCAGCAGCTATTCATAGATCTCAAAATCCTGACATTACCATGTATTTTTATTCTGGAAGTTGGCAAGTTCGTCCGGCAGAATCTGGAATCATTCGCGAGGAAAAAATGGAAAAGCGGTCGATATCACGACAGCAGGCAACACGACCTGGATGTGCCGAGGCACCGTCTTGCGAAAGCGGCTAATAGTCTGCACGTTTTGGGCCCGCAAATATATAATAAAATCCCTGCTACCATTAAATGTAGCTAGACGCGCTTAGGTTTTACCCTAAAACTAAAATCACTCCTATTACAAAAGGCCTACTATTCCGTTTCTGAATTCCTATCTGAATGAAATTAAAAAATATCGTTAATATGTATAATTGTGTGTTGGTGTCCATTAGTGCCGAATTTTTTTATCTTTATTTTATTTTTTAAATTATGTTTTTAATTTTTAATTGTAGATATTAATTTTTATTGACGTAAATTAATTTATATGAATTCTTATGGTTTATTGTAAGACTTATATGACTATCTGTAATTCTGTACCTACTACCGTTCTCTATATTGACAATGTATGACCAATACTGAATAAATAATATGAATATGAATATGAATATGAATATAAATTACTATACAAAATAAATTCATTAATAGCGTAAAATGTTTTTGCTAGTAGCCATTTAAAAAGCGCTGTTTTAAATTGAGTATATGGTAGATCTTTTATGTTCTGTGGTAGCTTATTGTATATGGTGACACACATGCAGTAACAGTTTTTCTTGAAGGCAGCAGTTCTTTGCTGTTTAAGTACAATAAGCCTGTTTGTGTTCCTTGTGTTTCTAGGAAACACCTCCTTGGCTGTCCTAAACAAGTTCATATTTAGTTTAACAAATTTAGAGACTTCAAACACATAGAGACAGGGTAGAGGGAGAATATTTAATTCAGAGAAGAGAGGTTTACAAGAAGTCATTTGGCGCACTCCACATATAGCACGAATACATTTTTTTTGGCAGATGAAGGCCCTTTGAACATCAACCCCATTTCCCCACACAATCAGTCCATACCGAAGCACTGATTCCACGGAGCCGTGATAGGCCATCAATGCTGTTTTTTGGTCGGCCGTTGCGCGCAGTCTGTTCATGACAAAAACAAATCGATTAATTTTGTTACATACATGTTCGATATGTCCATTCCATTTTAAATTACTATTAACAATCAGGCCTAAGAATTTTATAACATTAGCATTTTCCAAGGTATGTCCACTATAATTAATATTCAATATCCAGCTTAAACTATTAAAATTCATATAATTCGTCTTAGATAAATTCACTTGCATATTATTATGTTGCATCCAGTTAATTACGGCAGCTACAGTGTTGTTTACATTAATTTCATGATCTATTATAGTTTCAATCTTATTATTTGTGACAATAATCGAGATGTCGTCAGCGAACAGAATACATTTATGGGACGTCACGCTCGGTAAATCGGTAATATAGGTCAAAAATAGTAGTGGGCCTAAAACACTCTCTTGGGGAACTCCATAATGGTTAGATTTATAGTCAGATTGGTGTATCTCTGTTTCCTTTAACTCATTTGCGCACTTAATTTCTACACATTGTTGTCTATTTTCCAGATAAGATCTTAGCCATTGCAATGCTTGTCCTCTGATGCCGCAGCACTCTAGTTTTGCCAAAAGTAAGTCATGTGCAACAAAGACAAATGCCTTGGACATATCGAAGAAAAGGACGGTAGTAAAGCTGCGGTCGTCATAATGAGTAGAAGTTTCACGTACTAAGTTAAAAACCGCAAGTGCAGTTGATTTCGATTTTTGGAAACCATGTTGTTCCGGTGTGATAACGTTGAATTTATGATAGAAGTCACTTATTCTTAGATACATTGCTTTCTCAAATACTTTAGAGATAATAGGAAGTATCGCAATGGGGCGGTAATTCCCAATATCCTGTCTTTCTCCATTTTTGTATATGGGGATGACAGTGGCCTTTCTTAATTTTGAAGGAAAAATTCCTGCCTCTATAGAACTATTCATTAAATGTGTTAAGTTAAGATAGGAACTAGTTCAAAACAACATTTTTTAATAATACATGTTGCTAAACCATCGTAGCCCTCTGTATTTGATTATTTAAGTGAGATAATGATATTGTGGACCTCCTTTTCAGAAAAAGGTTTCAGTGTGTCGTACCACACGGAATTTATAATACAAACTGAGTTACTTGCATACAACGAGAAACGCTCCTCCGTCCGGAGATGCGTCGCAGTGTGACATCCACCATACGAATTAATTTGACCCGTAGCACGAAAAAAAATACAAAAAGGGAGACGAGTTATGACGACATCATTTTTTTGTATCGGAAAAAATGTTCTGAAACCTATCGTGTGTGGTATGTAATGAAAGGGCTTACTAAGCCAATTCTAAAAATATATCAAATCATTATATTTCAGTCACTTGTTTTAAATTAAAACCCCCATATCCAACCACAAAAAGCAATTTTGAAAATATTTACATTTAGTATTTTTTAATATTACAAGATGTGATAAAATCACAATTAGTTGAAACATGTATAAAAAGTTAAATTTTAGACACCGAGATGCTAATGCGAGAGGAGTTTTCAATCAAATTTATATTATTTATTAATATTAATATATTTATTTTTAGTTGAAAAATAAAAATAAACTTCAGTTTTCTGTAATTGTAAATAATAATAATTGCTAAAAATGAGCAAAATCAAAATAGCAATAACACTGGAAATGCAATTTCGTGAGATATCAGCAAGCCGAGATTTACGAGATCTCGCGAGATTGGGCATTTTTCAGTGAAATCGTATGCAAATGCTATGAATTCCATTTAATGATTATCAACACGTGAAATAAATTACAACTCCGAGACATTTTTAATATTAGACATTTATTTAAGCATCGGGCAATTAAATCAATGATCAGGCATGAAATTTTAATTAATCAGTCAAACTTATGTCATGCTGCGTTTTATATAGAATGTTTAATCTCGCGAGATCTCGTACGAAAAGTATACGAGATTCAGTCTCGTAAAACATGGACGAGATCTCGTGAGATCGAGATATACCCATCTGTGTTATTCCAAAGCTAATCAAACTGTCTGCATATCAGGACGTTCTAACGTCATCGATGTAAAAAGTACTTAATTATACTTAGGTTCATTATTTTACATATAATAGTGTTAGTTATTATTGCGCAGATAGGTACAACTCGAGTAGATCGCCCCCGGTCGGCCCTAAAGCTCTCTAAATCCACAAAGGCCCGTTATCGGGGAATAAAGCTGAAAGTATTATGGACTCGTGTGAACTGACATGTTTTTCAGTAGCTGTTATCATGATAGATTTAGGTGGAGACACATGAATTCCATGGAAACGAACGTCATAAATGTGACGACGGTTTCACACCATGTCGTATCAAAATGTAACACATTCAACTTCTTCGTCTTAGGAAAGTTTGACGACTTATATCAATTTAACATGGCTATTTTAGATTAATTTAGAAGGATATCAACATGATGATGCCAGGATATTAACATAATAGTGATACTTAGGTCCATAAACATATATTTAAAGGGCAGTTATTATAAGCCCTAATGAACATTCATAATCATGTTAGAAAATAAAACCGGCCAAGTGCGTGTCGGGCCACGCGCAGTGTAGGGTTCCGTACCTAGTTGCTTGTCTTAGTTACATCGACGTGCGGTGCGGTTGCGTCGGCCGAATTTGTACAATTAACCTTTCCAAGTACACATTAAGTTCGTCGACTATTACTCGGTAACTACTTTTGCCTTCTTGTCCGTGGTAGTTTTCCTTTTAAATTAGTTATATGTACTACTACCACGTTTTTTTCACATCCCCAGTAGTAGTCATTTAGCCGGCAGGGGGAGGACACATGACTCGAATAAAAATTAGGGCTTTAAAGCCCAATATCTCGCAAACGAATCACTGATTAGAAAAATGGTTTTAGGAAACCCATAATAGTTTTGAACGAGCTATCCATCGATACCGAAAAAAATTACATCCCCGCTTTAGGTGTAGGGGAAGGGGAGGTACGCTAAAAAAGGTTTTTCTCCGAAATCATTGTTTTTACTTGTGGGTTAACTGTAGCAGTAAATATATTAGTATTCTATCTTGCTGTTTACTCGATTAAATCCTCTTAATTTCAAATAAGTAGTTCTGCTTTTATACTACATTCTAAATTATCAAAGTCGCCCCATTTCTTCCTAAAGTACCCATTCCAAGTATTGCAAGGAAAATATAATGTCTTTACTCGGGATTCAAAATATCTCCACACCAAATTGTATCTTCGTCAGTTTTGTGTCTAAAAGCTTGAAAATGTACCTACTTAACATACAAACAAACAGAGTTACTTTCGCATTTATAATATGTCAGTATGGATTCGAAGGATGTTTATATATTCAGACTCGAGCAATCTCCGGTCCGTAAGCAGTGTTAGTCCAGTCAATGAACTGACAACTTGTATGGAAAAAAAAAAATTCTGGAAATAATTTATAATAGCTTATCTTTTCTGTGTAACGGATATATTATCAATTAAATAGTTACCCAGCGACAGAATCCGACAAAATTTCAGACATCAAAAAAATTATAAATTAACTAGCTTCTAAAAAGTCAGAAAAAATAATAATAAATGTTTTTGTCTTTATTTTGGTTCATTTACATTTGCTTTATAATATTCAAGTTAAATCATACAAAAAAAGACAATGCATGCTTCATTTAAATCTACATAATTTCTTCCGAGTGGGAAGTTTGTCGGATTCTTGAATAACATTTTAAAATGAAATCAACAAAAAAAACGCTATTATAAATTAATGTTTTTCATAACCGTATTTTGCCTGGAGTATGTCCCAACATTCGCTAGACAGGCTAGACTTTTATTATAAAGTAAATAACGTAGGTACACGAGCAACATGCCCTTTTTCCGTTCTAGATAATAAATATACCTACCGACAACTTTATATTACGCGAGAGGTCCAAAGTCCTCCGAAAGAAATGTGTCACAATGTATCGATTCACAATACTGTATGACTATAGGATGTGATCTAATTTCGTAGCTTCACTGGGAGACAAATTTGACCCGGTTTGATTCCCGGCCGTGTAAGACCGTTTTTTTGAAAATCGTTGACGCAGTTTTTTTTGGGTCTCCTAGAAGAGTAAATTCCCGTATCTCTTGTAGTTTCAGATTGGCCCTCACTACCCCGTTTGGATAACACACCCTGTACATAGAAGACTGCCATATTACGTATATATAAAATACTGGACCACCCGTGGGAAGTAGGGAGGCAGTTCTCTAGTGCTTATAAATTGGTAAGGTATCGGTCATCACTGTCCATAAGTGGATATTGTACCCATAAGAAGTTATTAGGTATACTTACGCTGGACTGTCCGTCCGTTCGTCATACCGTCCAAGTATATAAATTTAATAGCAACGGATAAATATAGACTCCTGCTTTCTAGTACCTAGGTAAGCATACGAGTACTTTAAAGTGAGGGGTTGACTCGAGGGCATTGACACGCCAACGCTTACAAAAGTCTGGGATGTTATAAAAATATTAGAGGACTAGTAAGTAGGAATAGTAATATTTTATAGCCAGGAAGAATGTCGTCGAATAGGAGTGGGTGGTTTAATGCAACAAGGGCGGCTCAGTAGGGCTAATGTATTGGCCATGTAGCCCCGCATGGGGCCTATAGCTAATCATTTGGGCCACTCAACTACTGCTGGTATTAAACGAGTGATTAATGTCCAAGCATATCTTAAATGAGGCACCGTTTGATGCTTGATGCAGCCATTTACGGCAAAAATGTGTTTTTTTGGTAGCCCGTAGTGAACAGAAAACAAAAATATTTAAAGTCGCCGTCAATGGAATTTGCTAACTATGTAAACAAACCGCCATAGTGAAAGACAATTTCAATATGGCGGTTTGTTTACATAGTTAGCAAATTCTATTGACGGCCACTTTAGTTTAGGTAGCACCTGGCTGGTGGGTGAGCTTCTGTGATGTTACCTAAGTATACCTGCCATTACTGTTTCATAGAATTCAGTTTTCTGTTTCATCGACTTTGACCTTCTATTATTATTATTATTATAAAAGAGAAATGGCAGCCTCGAGGGCCTTTGCCAGAGTCAGTAAGTGTATAAATTAACTACGAATAACGAATTAAACCATTATAAAATCAAATAGACGTGACTCTCGCCAAGATGGCGACAATCCCTCCCAGTAGTGGTTAGGTTATCTTGGCCTTCTATCTTGACGGTAAAAATATGACGTGAACTTTGATGGCAAATAATGACATCTTTGCTATGTTATTAAAAATGAGTTCTTGTTCGCAAAGCAGGTTTTCGCGTTCACGGCGACACAAATCAAACATCAGATGAGACTATTAAAAATCATGTATTTGACATCACAGCTTTAAATATACGATTTATAGAAGGATTATCTATATAATTATTGATTAAATTTGGGACGGCACAATTACACTCACAATATCAGAGACAGGTATAAAGACTATAAAGAGAGGGAAGTCGGCTGTATGACCGGGTTTATATATGCAGGAGCCACAAACAATTTAAAAAAAAAGCGAAAGTGTATTTGAACTGTCATGTGATGTTGAATAAAGTTTTTCTATTCTATTCTATTTTTTCTAACAGTTCTATTAGGTAGGAAAACGCAATTCAAGACCAACATGGGTTGCCACTAACATTATAGTACATGATAGTAATAATAGTTGATAATTACATCAGAGGCGAAATTGTTCAAGCGAGCCGCAGGTGAGCGTGATAACTGATAAGAAAGTCGAGGATGTTATTATCAAAGCGCACGCGTTTCATACGACGTTTTTCAACACATTTTGTGAGGAATAAATCCTTTTCATAAGATGAAAATGTTATATACCGGGTGGAAAAATCGAATGCAACATGGATGGCAACTACCTTAAATATTGTAAATAGCACATTCTGTGTAAAGGAAACATTCCTTTGTTTTTAAAAACAATAAATTCTGCATTTAAGGATTTATGAAAAATCGCTTGCCTTAGTCGGGACTCGAACCGGTCAAATGTGACAAAAAATAACGTGCTCTATTTTATGATGCAGATTGAAAGGGTAACTGATAAGGTTAATTTTTCTCTAAATAACAAATACAATCAGAATAACGGAGTGCCATGAAAATTATAAAACTAAAAACTAAACCGGTTCGAGTCCCGACTGAGGCAAGCAATTTTTCATAAATCTTTAAATGCAGAATTTATTGTTTTTAAAAACAAAGGAATGTTTCCTTTACACAGAATGTGCTATTTACAATATTTAAGGTAGTTGCCATCAACGTTGCATTCGATTTTTCCACCCTGTATAGGTTTCCTAAGTTATTTTCTTTACTTAATGAAGGCAACAGGTTTTTGCTCACATATTGTACATCGCCAAAAATTTCCAGTGGCGTCCATTCTATTAATCACTTTTTTATTCACCACGACTCAACATTTTTAGGTTCGGCTTAGCTCAGTAACCATTACAACTAGAAAACTGTAATTCGGCATGGGTATACAAATCAATCACGCCGACAAAACAAAACAATAAAACCTATAAAAAAAAATTTTTTTAGTGTAGGTACCTCCCCTACACCTAAACCGGAGATGTATTTTTTTTTCTCGTTAAACGCATGACGTGGGGTATCCTTGGATAGCTCGTTCAAAATTATTATGGGTTTTCTAGAACCATTTTTGAAATCAGTGATTCGTTTGCGAGATATTGGGCTTTAAAGCCATAATTTTTGTTCGAGTCATGTGTCCCCCCCTATAGGACTCGTGTGAACTGACATGGCTAGGCATGTTGTACTGTTACTGTTAGTATCGATATAGTGCAATAATTTGCTCTTCATGCAGTGGACCTGACCATCATAATTTATCGATATCGATAACGTTGCATACTAATATTATCGACATCGATAATGTTAAACAACATCCCTAATCCCTTACGTGCCATTATGTTGGTATGACTTACTTCCGTATTGGATTTTTTAATGTGGTATGGCAAAATAGCTAAATTCAATTGAGTTATCATGTCAAAATCAAAAGACAATGTCACTGTCATCCAAAACTTAGTTCGAAGTCCCGTCTCTTAGAACGTAGTGGTTATATTCTCTTTGGTTGTACTGACAAATGGGGTAGGTACAATCACATAATCTGTATACCCCATAAGCTGTCAATTTTACTATCGACCGCCACCGCAGGCCGCGCCAGTGTGTTGCAGGCCTAATTTAGGTAATAGGTGCAGTGCATAGGAGCCTTATAATATATTGGCAATATTTTCTTTACGTTGGTAGTAGACACAAGAGAATCTAAAACAATCATAAAGCATACATACCTGCCCCCCTAGCACACTAGGTTATATGTCCGACATAAAGCATTTGTCCCTCTTGCACTCGCATATTGGCCAGAATGGGACGAATGCTTTATGTCTGACATAAAACTTAACGTACTAGCTAGGCTGCCATAGGTTTTATGTCAGACATAAAGCATTTGTCCCTCATGCACTCGCATATTGGCCGGAATGGGACGAATGCTTTATGTCCGACATAAAACTTAGCGTGCTAGCTAGCCCAGCTGGAGTAGCCTTTCAGTAACTTACCCCTCTGTTGAAAAACTTGCAGTGTGCAAAAAATTATACAAACACAGTTTCGCAATCGATTAATGGTCATTCACACAATCGCATCCCAAGAGACAACACGTATGATAAAATGGACGCATGTGCTGCAATCACGTGTAATAAACGTTCAACCACTTCAAGCTTAGAAAATATGGTATAACATTCCATTTGTAAGTATGTTTAGTATTTTTGTATTGCTTTAATATTATTTTTATGAAAATATTTTCATGACACGTCAAATTTAACGATTAGATTATGTAATCGATTTACAATTCTTTCTTGGATACGTCATGACACTCCCCACGAGACTCCGTTTTCATGCTTTGTAAGAAATAACTTAATGGCATTTGAAAAAGAGTCTATAATAACATTAACATTGGTTAATCAAAATTAGTTACATTTACACACTCCCCACTAGACTCCGTTTTCAAGCTTTGTAAAAATTAACCTAATTGTGATTGCAATAGAGTTAATAATAATATTTGCAAGGATTATCTAATGGGGTATATACATTTCATGATTTGTCAGCCCCAATTCATCAGAATCTGACTAATTGCTATCGTGTGGATGCATGTTGCGCTGCAATTCAACCGTCAAACGAGTTGTCCTGACTAATAGCATGAAAATCACAATTTGGAACATGGAAATTGCATGATCTGCCAAGTGTTTTTTTTTTCTTTTACAATTAATTTTTAATTTTCATTTAAATAAATTTAAATGAAAATTAAAAAATATATACTAAAGAACAATAACATAATAATTAATAATAATTGATAATAATTTTAATATTTTACACTGTAATATTTTCATTATTTTAAAATCGGTGTTTTGCAATTACAATTTCATTCAGTGTGGCCAGTTAATAGTAAGAAAGCGAAAATTGCCGCATTCAAACGGTCCTGCGAAGCGGACTGCAAGATTGTTACTAACCGATGAGATAGGGCGAGATAGCACGTCTATCATGAGACGGCCGCGGCCCGCGACATACTCTCGGTTTTTGTGTGCTGCACGGCTATCACGCGACGGCGCGCGATCTCTCGATTTTTTTCCCACTACCCGTCTCTCTTTTATTAGAACACTTAGAACAAGAGGTATAGTGCGAGAAAAATCGAGAGTATGTCGCGGCCGCCGGCCGTCCCATGTTAGACGTGCTGTCTTGCCCTATCTCATCGGTTAATAACAATCTTGCAGTCCGCTTCGCAGGAACGTTTGAATGCGGCAATTTTCGCTTTCTTACTGTTAACTGGGCAGATTGAATGAAATTGTAGTTGCAGTTGTTAAGAGGTTATTACATTGTCCAGAATTCAGTCGTCCTAACTAGGACTCCGGAAGGTGTAATCGCAGTTAGCAAGTAAGCATCCTAAAACGTATCCAATCTAGGACGCAGGATGGTTCCGGACAATTGAATCACCTAGCATCCTAGGTAGGACGCTGTTTAGGACAGTGTAATAATATTTAGCCAAATCAGTCGGCTCGCGTCAGCGGCAGCGAACAGATGCCCGAGGCCCGAAACGTCAAAATTTAACATCTTTAATAATTCTTCGAATGATTCTGTATTCATACGGAAATAATTACGGAAATCCGGTTCCAATGCAATCGTAGCTAATGTTAATCTATTCCTTATAGTAGAATTATTCCTATTTGCGACATGACAGAGCTGTCATCCCAGTACAATAAACGTCAAATTTTACATAATTTGTACTGGGATGACAGCTGTCAAATGACGCAAATAGGAATAATTCTACTGTAATAGTAAATATTCCTTCCCATGTTTTCTTTTTAGGGTTCCGTAGCCAAATGGCAAAAAACGGAACCCTTATAGATTCGTCATGTCTGTCTGTCTGTCTGTCCATGCGTATGTCACAGGCATTTTACTCGAAAACTATAAAGTGTATTTCAATAAAATTTTGAGGATAGGTGTATTTTGTTAACCGCTACATAGTTTTGTAATTAAATTACTAAAAGAAAATGTTTTAGGGGTGCACTCCATACATAAAAATGAAAGTCAAAAAAAGTTTTTTCATTGCAAGCCCACGTGTGCCACATCAATCGATAGGCCTTTTAAAATAAATATAAGGTTTCTCAGCAATTTTATTGATTAAGTGAATAGAGTCGGAGATAATCGCCTCGAAAGTCACTAAAATTGTGTCCCCCCCTCTAATTTTTGAACCGTGTATTTTAATAATATGAAAAAAATCAGGCTCATAGGGCTTATTAAATTCTTTCAGCGAAAATTGTTTTGAACAAGATCGGTTCAAAGGTTATTGAGATATTTCTAAAAGACTGCCTTCCTTAAAGAAAAGGACGTAAGTGCCATAAGATTTCAGTAACGATACGACCTTTTTTATAGGCACGGAACCCTCGTTGTGCGTGGTCCGACACGCACTTGGCCGCTTTTTTTATTGACATGGTTACTACTGCCAGTGCTACGCCAACGCCAATTTTCTGTTGTTTTGATAATATCGGCGGCATCGCTTACGCCACGTCTAACGCTCTCGCTCACTAGAATAGAACGGAACTGATTCAGTGACTGAATTCTGAATAGTGTGATCAGGAGCTTCTTTCCTATCCCCTCCCTCGCTTCCTAGTTAGGACGCCTGAGTTCCGGATAATGTAATAACCACTTTACGTCTGTACGCTACACCCAATTATGACTTCGACATGTTGGTCTGACAAATTGGGGTACAATCACATAATGTGGATACCCCATAAAATGACAGATCAGTGTCACGAGACTCGTAAGTAGAGATGAGGGTAGTGTCGATAATCAATAATTATCGATAAAAAGTATGATTCACTAAGAACCTGTACAAATGGCCAAGTGAACACAATTTATTTGAAATGTATACTTAGCAGTTTTCTAAGACCCAGAATTTAAAAAAAAAATGAACCGCCACATGCAGCGGGCAAGCAAATTAGGTGCCTGCGCGTACAAGTTCCATATGTTCGAGACATTTTGATGCATCTCAGTATCAAATTCAGCCAAGTAAAAGGCGAAAATTAATTGATTTTGCCGTATTTATGTGATATTTATTTTGGCGCAGCAGAGCCTTTAGACAACAACGGTGCAGCAGCGGAAAATGCTGAAAATCTAAAACTCATTAAATACTAACACAAGCCTTAATGAGCTTACTATGGGACTAGGTCGATTTGTGTAAGATTGTCCCCTAATATTTATTTATTATTATACTCCTATATGTAGAGGCCTCGGCAGAGTACAACTACCATTTGGCGTCAAGACACTCGGTCCGTGGGGTCCCAGTTCGCAAAAGTTATTTGCGGAAATCGTGAAATGTCTGGTCGTCGTAACTGGTGACCGAAGAGCTGGCAGCTTTCTCGCGCAATGCATCAGCATTGCAATTCAGCGAAGAAATCCCGCCAGCATCCTCGGTACAATACCTCGAGGGCCTTTTTAGGGTTTTTAGATTTAACTTAGTTTTTATTTAATTTAGTTACTGTTAATTATCATCTTGTATATACCTACTTTAGAAAATAAATGAAAAAAAAATCGGAATTAATTGAATGACAAACGTTTATGTCGGGTCCACCTAATTTCCTATAACCCGGTCAAGCTCGTTTTTAACGGTCCAGGCAAAAAACCAGTCTTAAGCGGGAAACCGTCTAGTAATATAATCAAACCCCGGACCACGGGAGCAAAAATGCACTTGTCACTAGTGCTTAGTTAAATATCGACTATTCTATCGACATCCATACGAACAAATTATTGAATCAGAAATTTATAGATCAAACTTATTATCTTACATGTCAGGTTGTTACACAATATTAGGTACATCAGCCCCCCTAGCACACTAGGTTTTATGTCCGACATAAAGCATTTGTCCCTCTTGCACTCGCATATTGGCCAGAATGGGACGAATGCTTTATGTCCGACAATAAACTTAGCGTACTAGCCCCTCAGGTAAGTATAGATACCATTTCAGTCAACTAATTACATTGGTACTATAATTATATCATACTCACGGGAATGATCGTAAAATAGATAAAATACTGAAAAAATACAAACATTTCGTTTTAATTTTATTTTCAACAATAATTAATACTTCTGCATATCATAGCGGTAGTCCAGTAGGTACATCGTGCTTTTTATCGACATCGATTTATATGATATAAAATGTGTGTCCTCGCACTATAAAGCTGTCAACGCATTTTTGCTCCCGTCATCCGGGGTTTGAATATAATACTTCTCGCTACTTTATATTTAAGTAGTTAATTGAAATGTAATTTCTTTAATAAAGATAAATAGACACGTCATTTTTTTTTTGCGTTATTGTATTTTATAGCCTAACAATTATTTATTTCTTTAACTTTATTATTTCAGTAACTATCAGTCTCAGTACCTATACATTTGTGTAAATATCGATAGAATTATCGAAATTAGTTAGCGAATCAAACCTCGCCCTATAGGTTTAGCCGATCACATTGGCATTTTCCTATTCTTCAAGCTTGAAACAAATTATCGGACGCGTCCGGCGGACGCGGCACACAGCCGGTATCTAGATAATGAATATACACTGAATTGTGCAAACTAACGGACGTAAGCCGTGGACGTAACCTTGAGCGTTCGGACGTCCGACAGGCATCTGGCGCGCTAGATCCCGTTCGACTGTGCAGTGTGCCAAAGTGGCAAATTTGCGAGTGCGAGAGGGACGAATGCTTTATGTCCGACATAAAACTTAGTGTGCTAGGGGGTCAGGTACGTATGCTCTAAGAAAACAATGTATGAAGTTCCGCCTCTTAAAACGTCGTGGTTCGTGGTTATATTTTCTTTGCTCGCGCGCCGTCGCGTGATAGCCGTGTTGAGCATTAATTTAAATGAATATAATATAAGGCATTGTAATTTAAATGAAACAAAGAATCAGCCAACACATTCTAACAAGTTATTCGATAATGAACTTGGCATCGATAGCTTGCAGTTTCACTAGAATCCGAACTTTTAAGAAAAAAAAGCTCCACCAATAACAGCACTGCGCGCCACCGGCATCATAAAAAAAAAGATGGTGGATGCATGATAGAATTGATAGATAGGATAGTACGCGAATAGTAAATTTGAATTTCATATAATTTGTGTGATTTATCGATAATATGTAAGTTATCTTGACTAATGAAGTCTAAATATATTCCGTATATTGTAATTAGATAACTAAATCAGTGGTTCTTGTTTTTAAGGGCTAGAAACAAGTCGCCGTCAGCGACGTCGGAAAAAGACAAGAAGAAACCAAAGGATAAAAAGAAAAAAGACGAATCCGGATCCAGTAGCAGCGATAGTAGTGGCAGGTTAGCGTCTTTATGCTCAATAAGTATTTATCAGTACCTAACAATGATTGCGAATCTACTTAATACAATCAGGACTAATTTGAGGTTATACACGGAAACTGCTGGAGCAACCAAGATGCTGAAGCTAGCGCAATTTAATTGCTTCTTATACGTATTTTGCTTATAACGATCAGATAAAATTGGTAGGAATAAGAATTAAACGTATGAAGGTACAATATACAGTTATACCTATATAATAATTTTAAAACAAAACAACATAGTCAACAATTATATATATAGGTACAAACTGCATTTAGGATTACTGCAGATTGTTACGTACGTGTGCTGGCAGCCATGACGATAACCGAAACTGGGGGTACCCGAAGATCTCTTCAGGCATACCCACATATCAATATATGACACAGATGAAATGTTAATTATTTTTAACCTATATAGTCTATCATAATAACTTATTTTTTATTGTAGTTCCTCAGGAAGCAGTTCGTCACGCTCATCATCTCGGTCATCATCAAGCAGCTCCGGCAGCTCCTCAAGATCTTCCTCCTCGTCCAGCTCTTCAAGCAGCAGCAGCAATGATCGTTCCAGGGCCAAGAAGAAGTAAGACTATAATACTCTAGAATAGTTAATACTCTTAACACCCTTCAATTTATGCATACTAAAATGACACCCACCCATGACCAAAATTAGTATATTTTAAGGCATGGACAGCTTTCCAAGATCAATCTCATTTAAATACAAGAATGTGCGGATGACACTAAGTTTTGTCTATGTGTAGAACTGAGGGGCTAGTATGCTAAGTTTTATGTCGGACATAAAGCATTCGTCCCATTCTAGCCAATATGCGAGTGCAAGAGGGACAAATGCTTTATGTCGGACATAAAACCCTAGGGCTGGTAAATGGTGCTCCTTTACAAAATTTCGACCATCATATCAACATTTTAGCTGTTTCTGGTGGTAAAATTGTTCTTCTCCAATTGTCAAGTACCAAATTTCATCTCAATTGGTGCAATTGATATTTTTTTTATTTATTGTTCAATAAATAATTAGATACTCAAAAGAGTTTACATATAATGTATGAGCTTACGATTAAGCAAAACCTTGAGAAGGTCTGTATGCTGATGCAGAGTTTTTAATTATACTCTACATAATTAACTAGGTGCTAAGATCAACACATCCTGCCTGTGTTACTTGTCATGCTATTTAAAGAAAACCATTTTGAATTATTGTGTGTTAGCTCATACAGACAAAACGGAGGACTGTTAGGCAGTTTTCTAATTGCTTGTTTGAGAGATACATAGAATAGAATCTTTATACATTTTTGATTCTGACTTATAGCCACTTTTCAGAAAAAAATGCTTTGGAATGCTTATAACTATGGTAACCGCAATGTTGATTCTATTACAATTCTATTTAAAATTCAAAATAGTTTTATTGCATGGTTATGGGTTTGGAGTTGTTATATGGAGAACATAACCCATTTATTATGTTCTCCATATCCTGCCTCACAAAGGCGTACAATATAAACTTAGATCTATTATGCAAATTTTACAATGTGTGCCTGCTGACAAAGTGGCTTGCCAGTCTTCTCTATTCCTCCCTGTCTGTCACCACTCTGGTCCACGTCTTGCCATTTCTATAATTTCTATAATTTCGTCCTCCCATCTTTTTAATTGTCCGCCTCTCTTCCTTATTAGTAATGATTTTTATTTGGTAGCAAACCTATCCTGAGATCCATCCCACCAAACCATCGGTATTTTTTTTACACATTAATATATCTTGTCTAGAACATCACCACAGAAGAGCCCAGCAAAAGATAGACGGGATGCCGACAGGGAGAAGATAAGGGACAGATCACCAGTGGGAGACAAAAAGAAAATCTCTGCAC
This sequence comes from Epinotia ramella, assembly GCA_947578815.1. NCBI lineage: Eukaryota > Metazoa > Arthropoda > Insecta > Lepidoptera > Tortricidae > Epinotia > Epinotia ramella. The sequence goes on along the minus strand of OX388213.1, from coordinate 13,422,890 downwards.
CATCTTCTAATGACAAATCCAAAAGCAAGGACAAGCATGACAGGTGAACATTGATAATTAATTAATGACTGTTCTCAGGGAAAATCGAACATAATGCTTCTAGGTTGAATCTTTCAGAGTATTTTCGTTATGTTTAAATCTATTGCTAATAAAAAATAAAAAATTTCACTGTTGTCAAATACCCTATTCTGATGGTGAGTTACCAATCTTATTTGTGTTTAGCTCACAATCAAAGGCAAGATTTTAAACCGTTTCTTTCCTAGATCACCAGCAAGGAAAAAGAGGGAGCGTTCGCCTCCGCCGCGTCCTACACGGATCCACATTGGACGCTTGACTCTAAATGTCACCAAAGACCATATTCAAGAGATATTCGCTACCTATGGCACGGTAAAAACCATAGAGTTCCCGATGGACCGCCTCCACCCGCACAATGGACGCTGCTACGCGTATGTGGAGTTCACTAATCCAGATGAAGCAGAAAATGCGATGAAGCACATGGATGGAGGTACGACATTGGAACATATTATATTGAGATATTGCCAGTTCTATGTAATATGATAAGTTTGTCTGTGGCTTTTTGTTGTGACCCTTTTAAGCCTGTCACAGCCTGGCGCAGTCTGCGGTGGCGGTCAATAGTAACTTGACAGTTATTGTCAAATAACCCCTTACCTTATTAATTGGTCATTGGACTGTTTGACCCGTAAAATATATACATATATTTTGTATAGTTAGTGTTGTTTACGTTGAACTTAAGAAATCAAGAGGTTTATAAGAAATGCATTTATTTGGGATTTTTTTTACGGTTATATTTATCCGCGTGGAATTCGTTTGTACCTCTACAAACTCCTAGGGGAGGAGGATTATGGTCCTGTACCTGCTTTACCAGTGGTTTTAAGTGTGGAAAGTAACAGACAAAGTTACTTTCGCATTTATTATAATAATAAGTATGAATGCCCGCAATAGTGACTGCACTAGATGCGACGGTGCCGGTTAATGTACGGTCCGGTAATCCGCGTCCATCTCTCTCTCGCTCTTTTTGCATGCGTTAAAAAGAAACGGACGGACGGGAGTGGACGCCGATTATTGGGTCGTACGGTCAGCTGCAGAGAAAGGTAACCCCCCTGCATAGAAGTTTGGTATGCAAACTTCTATGCAGGGGGGTCCTTTTCTCTGCAGCTGACTGTACATTAACCGGCACCGATGCGACCACTACATGTGTGCGGGCTCAAAGTGCGGGCGCTCTTATTTGACTGATTTTTATACAATCGCTTAATTAGAATTGTGGTGCAGGCCAGATCGACGGGCAGGAGATCACGGCGGCGCCGGTGCTGGTGCCCTCGCGGCCGCGGCGCCCCAGCCCGCGCCCGCCGCCGCCGCGCCACGCGCCGCTCCGCAGACACGAGCCGCCGAGGTAACCCACCCCAGCACCCCAGCACACCAGCACCCCCCCCCATCAGGGCATACTGCATGACGAATTACACTCCTATTTTCAACTGACTTCAAATTCTTAACCCCGTTATCGACTTATTGTTGTTTGAGAGAAGGTACACGAGGTATAGAAGTCGAATATGATTTGAGGCTAGTTACCAAATTTGGTTAAAAGGTGAAATTAAAACAAGGTATTCTTGACGGGATGTATATTACTAAATCTAAATATTACTTTAACATGTCAACTTAACCCATTCGCCGCCACTGACTTAACTCCAGTTCGTCACTGTTGCCATGCCACCGACTTTATACGAAGTCCAAAAACAATAGACTTGGACTTGCGTGGCGTGGGGATGCCACCTCGATTTTTTGAAGTGAAAACTTCATTAGCGGCGCTGAGCGCTTGTTGCGATGGGGAAAAATTGTTAAATACGCGACAGATTTTTGGGACGTCAGATGTGAAGGAGGTCACAAACTTTTATATTTTTCTGCTAGCCGATTCGACTTCATTCAAAACTGAACACTATTCGTAAGAGTATAAAGCCGTTAAACACTTTTTGCAATAGCATATTCTGCAAATAAATTTGTAATTTTGTCCAAGCGTCCTTCACCGTTTTGCTATTGAGCAAATTCGAATAGTTCGAATTTGGACGTTATTCCTCAAGAGATAAAGCTTTGAAAAATATTTACCAACGGCAAAAACAAATTGATATTTTGTTCGCCGCCGCCGTCTGCTGTTCTTGCAAATTCGAATAGTTCGAATTTGGACGTTATTCCTAAAGAGATAAAGCTTTGAAAAATATTTGGCAATAGCAAAAACAAATTGGTATTTTGTTTGCCGCCGCCGACGGGCGAGCTGGCCAGTCGCACCCAACGCGCCCGCGGCCCGTCCGCCTAAATAATTAATAATTGTTTATAAATTTGCGCCAAATTCATTTTTAGGGTGACACCAAATATTTGGCAATGGCAAAAACAAATTGGTATTTTGTTTGCCGCCGCCGACGGGCGAGCTGGCCAGTCGCACCCAACGCGCCCGCGGCCCGTCCGCCTAAATAATTAATAATTGTTTATAAATTTGCGTCAAATTCATTTTTAGGGTGACACCGTAAGATGTCACTTGACCTGATCGAAAAACTGTTACAATGTTATTGAGTTTTCACTTCTGCCGGCACCCCGGAGTGTAACCCGGTCTTTTTTTGAAGTGAAAACTTCTTTAGCGGCGCTGAGCACTTTTTGGGATGGGGAAAAATTGTTAAATACGGGACAAAGTTTTGTAACGTCAGATGTGAAGGAGGTCACTTTTTGCTGCTAGCCGATTCGACTTCATTCAAAACTAAACGCTATTCGTAAGAGTATAAAGCCGTTAAACACTTTGCAATAGCATATTCTGGAAATAAATTTGTAATAATACCAACGCGTCCTTCACCGTTTTGCTATTGAGAAAATTCGAATAGTTCGAATTTGGGCGTTATATTCCTAAAGAGATAAAGCTTAGAAAAATATTTACCAACGGCAAAAACAAATTGATAATTTGGTCGCCACCGCCGTCTGCCGTTCTTGCAAATTCGAATAGTTCGAATTTAGACGTTATTCCTAAAGAGGTAGAGCTTTGAAAAATATTTGGCAATGGCAAAAACAAATTGGTATTGTGTCGCACCCAACGCGCCCGCGGCCCGTCCGCCTAAATAATTGATAATTGTTTATAAATTTGCGTCAAATTCATTTTTAGGGTGACACCGTAAGATGTCACGTGACCTGATCGAAAAACTGTTACAATGTTATTGAGTTTTCACTTCTGCCGGCACTCCCGGAGTGCAACCCGGTCTTTTTTTTTTGAGCGGTGAATCGGTTAACTTATTTTACTCAAAATCACAGCACTGTTTAACACTTTGTATTTAAAACCCATTCCATCCTTGATTTTATATCGCCGCGGATAAATTTGCTTGTGTTATACACTTGTACAATCTACTAGTTTTATGCAATAGGGGTGTAGACTCGAAAATTATTATTACTCCAAAAGAAAGAAGGCAAAAAAATATGCCTAGTGACGAAAATCCCATTCAGATATCTCAAAGAATTACGAAGCTACAACCGTCTTAATATTGCTTAGAGCGAGAAAACGCAAACAGTGTGTGACGTCACGTTACGCGAGGCTGCCGGGGGGCGACGGCGGCGCCGAACACGATGGGGCACGGCACGTTGCCGTCTATTAGTGACGTCACAATCTTCAAGCGTCATCATTTCATATAAGTTGCGTTTTGCGAAAAAAGGACAGAACATACACCTTTTTAAAACTTTGGACACTTATAACTTCGTGATTATTTAACCTTTTGCGTTGATTTTTTCTCCATTTGACAACATTTTAATCCTTTTTCGAGAAAATATGACAATATTAGGTTAATTTAGTAGATGTATATAATAGTGATGAGTGTGTCGTGTAAGTTGTGCATGTGTGCGGGCAGGTACCGGCGCCGCAGCCCGCCGCGCCGCCGCTCGCCGCCGCCCGCGCGGCGCCGGCGCACGCGCTCCCGCTCGCGCTCGCCGCGCGCGCGCCGCCGCCGCTCCAGGTCCTCCTCTTCCTCCTCCCGATAACCCCTCCAACCAAATACACCTCACACTCATGCGCACACCCCTACCACACTCTTAATACATATTATAACATCAATTGCATGTGTATTGTTGGTACACTTTCCTCCAATCTCTTACTCAATTTCATAATCTTAATACTTTATAAACATTCGAAAATCAAAACAATTGGAGAAAATTGTACCAAAATGGATGACTTATCTCCCCGCGACACATTCCAGAAACTCCGTTTACGGTAAGTATCAATCCGATTCCCGTTCTTTTTCAATATCTTCTGTAGATTCTACGGAGAGGTAAGTATAGTGTCTTGAACGCAATGGATATAATATAATATACCGACATTAACTTGAAATTTCTCATTAAAAAGCTTGCAAAATGGAAACTGAACTGTGAGTGATCAGTGAAAAGCCCAATGAACTTATTATTGGTGAAGTGTTTAATGTATTTCCATACTCATTTTTATTTGTATAATCAGAGACGTTTTGACTTTAAATAAATTGTAAAGCTAATGTGCATATTTTTATTTTTCCTCAGATCCCAAGATCCCGTGTCCATTTTAGTTTTAAGAAAGTAATTAAAAATACCTATTTTCTACAGATTTTATGTTATTGAGAATGGAGAGTAAATAATATGACATTTGATAGTATACATTGTTTTATTTGAAAATATATCTGACAAGGCAATATAAACTGTCCATACATATCATTATTGCTTGCCTATAATTTTGCAATAAGTTTGGTAATCTGCTACTAATATTTTACCCTTATATAAATAGTTCGGTTCTAGCAAAGGAAGTTCTTGTGGCAATCTGCAACAAAAATTGCAAGATAAAAAAGGTAGTTAAATGAAATAAGTCATCGACAGAAACTAAGGCACTCACGGGTATTGAATCTTCATGTTCTTTGGTCCTCTGACGGGATTCCATGCAGAAACGGGTTGCTTATTTGCTACCATCAGTCCAGCCACAGCAGTGTACAGTCCGTATTCTTGACACATCTTTTCCTGGAGGCCAATCAATAAGATTAAATTTATGTATGTATGTAAAATATTGTACAGAAGGCACCGAAAAATACAGACATAAGTTCAAGTCGGTACAAAGGCGAACTTATCCCTGTACGGGATCTCTTCCAGATTGAACTCTGAGCGCCATAGTGTCATGCCCGCGGCGCCAAGAACTAAGTGTTATTGCAAGCGTAAAATAAGGTTCATAATGGCTTTTTTATAGTAACTACCAGCGTCCCGCCCCGGCTTCGCACGGGAAGCTTCACAACGAAGGTTTATTTGTAATATAGTTCATATGAACCTTCCTCTTAAATCACTATCTATTAAAAAACCACCGCATCAAAATCCGTTGCGTAGTTTTAAAGATCTAAGCAATCTAAGCATACATAGGGACAGACAGCGGGAAGCGACTTTGTTTTATACTATGTAGTGATATGTTACTTTTTTATACTACGACGGTGGCAAACAACATACGGTCTGTCTGATGGTAAGCAGACACCGTCGCCTATGGATGCTTGCGATTCCAGAAGAATGATGATAGCTGGAGTCGAACACATACTCGGAGCTCCGGCGACCTTTCTCACGACCAGGAACAACACCACGTACCTATTACGCAAGTAGCGGCGCTATTTATGGCTGCGGTCTTCTATCCGACCTCTGTTGTTATTCATTTATTTTACGAGCTTCCGTCCGCGTGGAACTCGTTTATATAGTAGCTCCAAATAAACTTTCACCCCCCTGGGGGATGATTTCCGGGATATCAACTGTCCTGTCCTTTCCCGAGACTCAACTATATCTATACCGAATTTCATCCAAATCGGTTCAGCGGTTTTAAGCGTGAAGAGGTACTTAACAGATAGACAGATACTAGCATACTATTATACTAAGTATGGATAGTCATTTGGTTTGTCAGCAGTGTAAAATTTCTCATATCTCCTAGCCGGTCAACAGGCAACTCGGGTGCATGAAGTAATAGTACATTATTATAGAAGCCGGGAAACGAAGGGCAGGCCAAATAGACATAGACAGCCGAGCGTAGCAAGGCCGGATAGGGATGCGCGGCCGGCAACCCCGTTTCTCGCCGAGATTTGTATAGTGATTTTCTCACACTTGCAATGAAATAAAAATAAAAAGTAGTCAATTTGTTTTATTCGTACTAAATAATACGTTTCTGAACTGCACCGCCGACGCCAGCTCCGAAATTCCTTTACATATCACTCATCGCACGGATACGTATTTCCGGACCTAATTTGAAGTAAGTCAAGTCAACATTTCATTGCAGATTTGAGAAAATGAGTTTTATTGTAATTCTCTTACCCGCCACTCTCCCAGCATGAAATCTGCGTCGCTCAAACTCAAAGCAGCACTGGCCACGTGCTCTATCGAAGAGTAGTGACACAAATAGTTCTCTTCTAGAAAATTAATGAACGAACTTGGCTGGCTCAAAAATTGGTCTATTATATCTTCAGGATGGTGAGTCAACTGTTTTGTGCCATTTTCGCTCAATATAACTAAAAAATAAACATAGTTACAAGTTAAATTCAATCAAAGGCCACAAGCGTCAAAAATATTCTTGAAGTTACATTTGAAATGTTCTACAACTTGCCTTTTGGATTTAATACTCTGCCTACCCCATGTAAAATGCTTACTGTTTGGTCCTTCCCTAGAGATACAAATTTACTTGACCACTTTTTCTTAGCATTTGTTTTCTTGGATTTCGATTCCTTCTCAAGAATTACATCCGTTTCTAAACTTTGATAGGAGCCTGAAACCAATTTTATGAAATTTTTCAAATATATTCAACTCGCATGTGAACTTACCTCTCATGGTAAAGTTTCATTATTTTAAGTTGACGCTCAGCTTTTAATGTCTCTTGGATTGAGGCTTCCATTCCAGTGGCTTGTTTCACGAAGTTACAATTTTAAAAGTCAAAACTGGCAACGCTGAGGCATTCAATCAATTACAACTGGCTATTTGATTAATGCCAGTTTACACTTGGAGAATAATAACAGGCAGCTTCGTGAAACGAGGCACAGAATGCGTTCGCTCCATCTCGTACCGTACAGTCAGCAGCAGAAGTAGCTACGCAAAATAACACGCTCAAAATGATCTAGACAGTCCTTATCCTCTTGGCATTGGAGTCGTGTGTGTGTGTGTGTAGGTCATTTTGAGCACTTTATTGCTGCTATATACATACATGTCTGGTCCAGGCCCACTTCAAAGTAGCGACACGGCCGAGAATTGAAATTCACTTTGTGGCGGGACTACAACCGCTCGACCCTCAGGGTGAAGTTGGTCTTAAAAACGATCTCTTCGGCTTTCGTAAGTAGTGCAGACTATACGTAGGTATAAACTTCAGTTTTTACCTTTTAAACACGCAAAATGTAAGTTTAACACCGCCGATCTCACGTCGCCCCCCGAGGAATTAACAACACAGTCTATCAGTTCTTGTGTTGGTTTGTTGTACATTGTGGTATGTTTACTGCTAATTATTTCTGAGACGCGCTTTAAGCCCGATTTTAATCCGGTGACTGATACTGCATTCAATCTGAAATTAATGAATATAAGAACATTTCATAAAACAGCATTTTAGTTTGCATCAAACATTACTTATATCAAACGTAGTTACATTTCAGTGACTAGGTACTAAGATAAAAAAGACTAGCAGCAGAATGCCTTGACAACACTGGTAAAGTTTGTCTAATATTAACATTATTTGGTATAATTAAAATGTATTAAGAGTACGAAAAAATATTTACGTGATGTGCTGTATTTTGAACTGGTCCTTTAAGCTTGGTGTGAAGAGATTTGCTGCGGTATTCTTACTATCTGTATAACTTTCTGAACATATAAAAATAATGGGTGATTTTGCTCTTCGTTTGTATTGGCTGAAATCAAAAGCACATTGAAATTAAATGTATTTTTACATTCATCATTGTGGTTAAACTTTATATTAATTATAAAGTAAATTCAATCCAAGTAGAAGCAAAAGGGTATCTTCTATACTAATATTATAAAGTTTCTATGTAATGGATAATCTTCGGAACTACTCGTCACAATAAAAATAAAAAAGTCACCTGCATATAGAATGGACTTTCCACAAAGAAGTGTACATAATTTGAGCATATTGCCAAAAAGTGCCCAATTGTGAACATACACTACCAATTTAGTATAGACCAAAACTTACTGTAGAACATCGGTAAATTCAGAAGGTGTTCTTATAAATGTATTTGGTAAGTCTTCTACCAGTACTAATTTGCTGCTGTTGTTATCTAATAGAGATGTAAAATTAGCTGCATTCAATATGAAATCAAGGAATTTTGAAGACTGTCTTTCTTTGAATTGATAATCTCCTAAAAATAAAAATAAAAAATGGTTAAAAATCTATCCAAACTTAGTAGTGGTACACTTACAAAATACCTATGAATAAGAGCTAAGATGCAGTCTAGAGGAATGCATAGTCAATGTGCAGTTCCCATACAAACATAATTATAAATAATGCAGTGTCTGTGGGCCTAAGCAGTAGAATATGACAATCATACCATACTCTGTTGGTATATCTATATCCAAGGGTGTAATCCACTCCGTGACCTTCACTTTATATTTAGCAGCTAGTTTCTGGACTGTAATGGTCTTCCCACAGCCTACAGGGCCAGTCAGAAGTAATATCTCACTATTATTGCAGTTAACATTTGATTTGAACCATTCCTCTATTTCTTGTATCTTTTTACTATTAACAGCCAAGTCTTCCACTGTTACTGGATCGAAATTCTTCATCCAATTTTTGTGATTGATGTTAATAAGAGGTTTGCCAGGCGTATCGGATTTGGCACTACAAATATTCTGTAAATATGAAGAAGCATGTTAGTACAATTAGAAAAGAAAATAATAAAGGTACGGAACTCCTAACTATACAACTCACATTTTTGACCGGGGTTCTAGAATTTGGTAAGCTCCCATCTTTGTGTTTTCTTAGCTTTGAAGGAGGTTCATCATCTTCGAAGTCGAAGATGGGCTTAAACCACTTCTTTTCCTGTTAACAATTAACACCATTGATTAGAAACAAATCTAAATGTTAGGTTACTTAATTACTCGATTTAAAAATGTAAATTACTCTTTGTATCGACATTGTTTCTGTTCTGTTTAATTATTTTATTTTCATTCAAAAACGATTTTAAACTGCATTCCAACGTATCAAACTTGACTTGACATTGAATTGACAGTTCAATCATCAGCTAAGACTTGACAGATTCGAGTGCTATTTTTCTTGCATAAAATTTATGCCATCCTACAGATCTAAGACAAGCATACTTTAAACGATGCAATTTGTCACAAGAACCGATAGAGATACAGCTATAGTTGGAATGAAATAGCAATACATAGAATTCGGACTATCAATTCAATTGTTATGAAAAATTACGTCGTTTGAAGTATGTTACATGTATAGCTGTCTACATTTTATTCTACTTTATGAAAAAATATCACACACCTGCCCCCCTAGCACACTAGGTTTTACGTCCGACATAAAGCATTCGTCCCTCTTGCACTCGCATATTGGCCAGAATGGGACGAATGCTTTATGTCCGACATAAAACTTAGCGTACTAGCCCCTCTGTAACAGTTACAGTTAATAGTTATTAATGATAGAAGTGCCGAAAATAGGAAATTCGCAACGAGTGGTGATAAATTAAAACACGACCGAAGGGAGTGTTTTAAATTGACACGAGTTGCGAATTACCTATTCGCACATGTATCGTACAACGTTTTACTGTACACTAGACAGCATAAGTGCATGGTCAAGTCGCAAACTGTTTCCCTTGACGCGCTTGCTAACGCCATCTATGTGCACGACGTGTAATATCATTATAGATGTAAATGTAAACCTCAGAGGATCGGCATAGTTTCACTAGATGGCGTTGTTAACACAGATGGAAACAAAAACTAATTCCTCATCTTGGATATAATTGATACTAAACGACCATATATTTCATAGATTATAATGGTAGGATTCCACGGTTATCTATGTCACTCGATCTCGTTAATTAACATGATTATGTTGTTTAATTATAATTTTCCTTAACTTAACACATCTATTACTAACTACTACTATCTATAGGGATAAAAAAGCATGACGAAAACAATATTCTACTCATATGTTACTTTCGTCATTTGTTACATATAACCCGGTCAGTTTTTCTTCAAACCCTGCATGTTCACAGTTAGGTATACCACCAGATTCCATGTTAGGCACTACGTGATCACTGAACGTGAACTTATATTGTCCTTTTGAATAGATTTAAACACTTCTCACTTCTCATCACTAAACATGACATTTAGTCCAGTGTCCAAATTGTATGAAATTGCTGTTTTATGTGCTTCTCTGTAAGCAAGGGTTTAACAGCATGCCCATGATAGTATAAACCCTCCTCTTTATGGAGACACCACGAACAGTCCACACTTGTGTGCAATAAATCAACGAAATGACTTGTCGATTCAAAATCATTTTCTTTGTAGTCCATTACCATGGCTGGTGGCCGTTCTTTGTCGGTGTAGCAGAGACGTTTCCTTTTGCTCAACCTTTTTTAAGCTGTAACAATATTATTCGTAAATAAATCATCAGAAAAATGTATGATAGTTTAGCAGTAGTTATAGTAGATAATTATATCACAAACATGTAAAAATAACTACTTACGTTTAGATCAGTTTCTGTAGCTTCTTTATATATCGCAATATATATCGCAAATAATTGCGACCTTTTAACTAGATCAATATTACATCGAAAACTAGTTTTAATATTCATGATATCCAGAAAAAATATGAATAACACAGCTGAAGTAGGTCTACGAACGAATATGTAACATCTTTGTGATAAAAACGAATAAGTATGGTAGTTTTGAATCATTCGTCTACCCTCATCGATTATTATACTAATCGTAGTCGTAATGGATTAATATCTGAGCAGCAAAATAAACTTATGATGAATTTCGACTGCCTAGTCAATTGAACCGATGGTCGAGTGGCTAACGAGGCAAGTAACTGTCGACCTAGCTTGAGAGTCGCGGGTTCAAATCCCGCACCCAACGAAAGCAATGTTGGGAAAGAAATGTTTTTGGATTTGTTTGGATATTCACTAGTAGTGAATCGGAAACATCGCAAGAAAAATAAATGCACAAAGGTAGCACATAAATAGAAAGCACATTCCAAATTGCGTCATAATATCGCCATTATCGATCGATAATGCGTTGGCAAGATTACTTGACAGTATAATATAGGAAAAATAATAACCCAAGAAAATATAATAATATAAGCCTTAGTGAACTGTAAGATTGTCCCGTATTTTATTATTATTTTAAATGTCATTAACACAAATGGCGGGTTTATTTACTTATTTCAAAGCTTACTTATAGATTTGGCTATAAACACCAGTATGCGTTCGCCTGATATATATATGATATCATAAAGCGGTCTGAAATTATTAATAAAATTGTCAATAGGTTTTATTTTTTTTGGGGTAAAGCTTCAATCTTTTTCCGATTTTCGGAAATGAAACTTAAGCTATAACCTCGATAACATGTTAGAAAGTGCCTAATTCACTAATACTATTAACAAAAACTTCTGTTAACAGTGTTGCATTTTCCTACTGAATAAATATAATTTTAAAATTAAAAGTTGTTTGAATTATTTAGGTAATTGTATGTAATGACTGTTATTTATATACAAAAAAAACTCCTTTTGGCTGTGTAAAATAGTGTAAAAAGCAGAAATGATAAAAAAACAAAAAAGGCAGTCAGCACCGTGTCATTTGCACTTAATGGGCTAATCCACAAGGCCATCCAATCTTATTGTTGAAACTGGTCAATCGTTTATCAAGGGTAAGTATATGTGTGCTGTCGCGAATAGGGTCGCGAGAACTAGCCCTATAACAATTACACGGCAACATTATACCGGATGTAGAGAAACACAATTTTATCTATGGTGAGCTTGCATTTTTCTTCTAACGTTCTTTTGTCTTCAAATCTGCTTACGGGAACCTGAAGCTGCATTTGTAGATGCATTTATTGTGTTAATTTTATTGTGAATATCTTTCGGCTTGTCCTGCCACCAGTCAAAAGCTAAGTATCTAGAATAAGTATCAATAATAATATCAACAATTTCTTTATGTTTAAAAGAGAGAGATTGGAAGATGGATTGCTCGGCGAAACTCCATGAGCTGATCAGGGCAATCTGTTTCCATCTCGCTGATCTGATACGCTTATACGCGAATTATAATGCTATGCTATTTACTGGTCTCAAGGCTTGCGAGCCAAACATCCATTTATATTAAATGAACAACCGGTGCGTGTAGTCTTGGCCAATTCTATTAGCAAGGTGTATAAAAGGGCCCAGCAGGGACAGTCCTCGTTCTCTGAGACAGGGTTCGCGGGTTTTAGATCCGGACCTCGGGTCTTGGAACAAAGGGGCCCAGCTGGGACAGACCTGGTTCTGTGGAACGAGGTAGATAAAGGAAGTACTCGCGGAGTACGTCAGATAAGAGAAAGGTCGTACTCGTGGAGTACGACAAATGAAAGTGTCCTTAGGGGACAAAGGTTGATGACATTAAATAGCATACCAAAAGGTTCTAAATATGTTGATGTGTTACTTATGTGTAAAGAGTATGGTTGGATACTTAGAGAGTCAAAGCAGTTGATTCATAAATACATTAAAACCCTTAGGAGGAGCATTCGACTCCACCGAGGCGACAAGGTGCATGGACAGCCAGGCAGAGAGACTCACTATTATTAAGGTAAGATAGTTGACATCATACTCACACACAGTCTTAGATACTTAAATTATCAGCTCTGGGTCACTTGAGTTGATAACTCTATAATCAGCAAGTAAGCCTAGCGAAGCAGAACTATTCTTATTAACAAGATATCTAATCAAACTTCAAAGACACTCTATTGAACCCAAGAGTGTGGATGTTTCTTTGAGATTATTCAGTTAGAATGATTTCTTAGTGACATCATATACTTTGTCCGTATTAATGGGCTTATAATGCGGTACAAATTTGGTGTAGAATAGCTGGGATTTAATATTGACCAACAACAGCATAATGAGAGTGTGTTTTGTGTGTGTCAACTATCTTATAATTTATATGTTGACGACATCTGTGGTTGAATAGGGAAACTGCGCAGTAAAAATAAACATGCTCATAAGAAAATAATTCATAATAAAATAAGGTAATGTTCACTTATTTGTGTAACCCTTAAATATAAGAAATGGTAAAGGTGTTGTTAAAATGAGCACTGGTTTGTGTGTGGAATGCAATTTCACTAGACTAAGAGTAAAATTATCAACCTTCAAATAGTTCAGCTACTCAATACAAAATGTAGCAGAGATAAGTTTAACCGTTCGATCATAGATAGCGTTAGCGTACCTATTGGGAACAATATTTGTTTTAACAAAGAATTTTTATTCTTATAATGAATCGTTAATTATACACTTTGAGAATTATAGTGAATGACAAAATAACATTTCCTTTCTTCTTATTGAAATGAAGAAAACATAAATGATTGGAATTGATTACCGATTGTCACAATCGGAAACCAATTCAGTACTTGTTTGTTACCTATTAGGTTTTCACTTTTGTATGATTTGGTTGCTAGTCGGAAAATTCATTTTATGAACTAATTTAGATATTTTTACTTAAAATTCAACGTTCAAGCATTCCGAATACAATTTGCGTTATTTCTACAGTCAGGCACGACATGACGAAATAAAATTAGAGCAACTAAGATGGCGTCTGTTGACATTCAATGACATCGGTGTAATACCTACGATAAAAGTTTCTGCAAGAAATTCCATAAAGTATTAAAGGACGAATTGAAATAAGGAAATTTAATTTAGATCACCAGGTGAGAGAGTGTTCATGTTATTTATGCTGTGTTTAGAACGTAATTGCATGAAATTCAACGATAACGACAAATTATTTTACCGGCAAAATAAGACTCGCATTTTTACGAAATAATGTGTAAATACTGTGTTGAATTAGTCATACTATTGGAGTAGTATACGTAATACGATAACTTTAATGATTTTGAGTAACATTACACGTAATTTTCTGTAAAAACCGTAATTATAAAGTGACAAGTATCACTTAGACATACATTACTATTTCCAATTGGAAAATTAACCATAACCATTATTTATTAATAGAATCATCAACAAATAAACAAGGAAAGTGGTATTCAGTGAATGCCAGTACCAGAAATTACTTAAGGGGTATGTAGCAATGTAATTATCCATTTATGCCATGATATATAGGGAAGCAAAATCTTATTGAAGTGTTATTCTTTTAATGCATTCACAATGCATCAGAATGCTATTAACCGCATAAAATTAATCACATTTTCAAGTAGTGATATCACTTACAATTGATTTGTTTATAAATTTATGTTTGTTCATCGCGGTTTAACTGAAATTTATACTGGAAATAGATTATTTACATTGGCTTCAAAGTATTAGTTTAACAATATAATTTACAAAGGGCATAACATTCTTTCTTTGTATATTAATGCGAAAGGAGGAATAGTTAAGGGGCAGTAACTTTGATTTTCATATTTCCTTACGGAAGGAATAATATTTTACATATTTTACATACATGCAAGGCAATATAATAAGGAAGTATTCCACATTTGCATACCATATTAAGGTGAAGCCGACGGTCATTAAGGGCAAGTCATACCACCACTATATTTAGTAACAAATATTGACATCAGATATGTTTTGATTTAATCAACTTTTCGATAGTACATACCTACTTACTGTGTGACATTAAGAGTGATAAATCAAGTAATCTTTCTTGTGGTTCTATACAAGTAAATAAATGGAAAGGGTGCATGGCAGTGCCATGGCCAAGTCAAGTAAATGAGAAAGGTGCATGGCAGTGCCATGGCCAAGCCAAGTAAATGAGAAATGTGCATAGCAGTGCTATGGCCACGTCCAGTAAATGAGAGTCATGATGACTAGTCCGTTTGGGCAATGTACAAGACTTATTTAAGTTGTTTATCGTATGATTTGTTGGAACAAGAGATCACTTGATGATAAATTTAATGCTTTATAACAAGACAGACTAGTATTGTCCGAAATGTGTCACAATGTTTACTGTAAAGTAGTAAGGATATTGTTTGAGTGTATTCTGGAAGTGAACGTGATTCATCCAGAGTGAACTTAAATAGTACTTACTATGATGAAAATGAATGATAAAAGCGGAACTACAGAGTACTTATACCAATTTCAGGTTTATACCTATACATACCCTACAATGGAAGATATATATTTGGATAGACTCGCTAAGTTTATAGCAAATATTAAAAGCTTGTCAAGCAGCTCTCGTGTTCTTTGCGCTTCAAAGTTGTGGTCTTCTGAAGATGAAGGACAAGCGAAGATTTTGGCTTCAAAACTTCAAGCGATACTTAATCGATTCAGTAACGAGTTGTATCAATATTTCAACATTTCCGATAATCCTAATGCGGATGAGATCTCCGATATGACAACAGAGCAGCTAGAAGGAGATGAGATGTTAGCTGAATTGAACGCTCGCATACAGCTAAACCAGGATAAAGCGGTTCCTTCTTCTTCTTCAGGCTCTGGCCGATTATTGAATAGAGGAAAGTTACCTGACTTAGTTCTACCTACCTTCTCCGGAAATGTGCTTCAATGGACGCAATTTTGGGATCAATTTTGTTCCATCATTGATCAAAGAGAATTAAGAGATGTTGATAAATTACAATATTTAAAGGCTTCTTTGAGAGGAGAGGCTATAACGATCCTGGAAGGTCTTGAGACCACCAACAACAATTATAAAATTGCCGTAACCACTCTGACAGATCGATATGGTAAACGGATGCAGATAATCGATGCGCATTACTCGACGCTTTTTAAACTTAAAAGAGCAGAAAGGCAAGAAGAGTGTAGGAAAACATTAGACGAAATTGAAAGACATCTTCGTGTATTAAGTTCACTTGGAGAAAATATTGAAAATAATCACCTTAGATTCGTAATCATGGAAAAATTCCCAGAGGAAATCATATATGAGTTGAAATTAAAAATGAGCAATGAAACAGTTGATGAAATCAGAAAACAACTTCATGTCGTACTGTCAGCTAGGGAAGATGCAAAAAGAACTTTTGATAAGTCGATTAAGGAAGACCCTAGTTACACTACTGAGACACTTCACGTAAAGGAAGAACGAACTAAAAGGAGACTGAGAACTCAAAATCCAAGAACTATGAATACTACGAAGACACCCAATAAACGATTCAAACCAAATGTAACCGCCTTCAACAATACTCAAAGTACTAAGAGATTTCATAACTTCAGGGAAGAACAGAACGGACTAGGACCCAGCCAGAAAAGAAGAAGAATCTGCTGTATATTTTGCCAAGGCAATCATTTCAACGACAAGTGCACAGATAGCAAAACTGTGGCGCAAAGGAAGGCAAAATTGTGGAACCGTTGTTTTAATTGCCTTCAGATAGGTCACACAGTGAATGTCTGTAAGTATAAAGGAAAAGCATGTTACCATTGTGGTGCAAGGGGTTTGCATGACAGTGCACTTTGTCCTAAAAGGGTGCCCTATACTCCACACGCTCCCAAGAAGGAGTCTACCAGCACCTTACACGCTCACGGGAAAGAATCTACGATACTACAAACGGCTGTTGTCAATGTCAGAGGATTTAATAACACTACAATGAAATGTCGTGTACTGTTAGATTCCGGTAGCATGAGAAGCTATGTTACACAAGAGGTTGCCAAACACCTTGAATTGGAGACAGAAGAAAACAGTCATCTCACGGTATTCACGTTTGGATCTGAAAAGCCTCAAGAGATAGATAGTTCGATAGTGAAGCTCCACATTCGGTCGAGGCTCAATAAGCAAAAGGTCATATATGCAAACGTTGTACCTACCATAACAAACGGAATTCCGTCTCACAATAGGGAACTTGATGAGTGGGAATCTCGGCAAGACTATTTATTGGCTGATGATGGATCTCTTTCGGACCGAGTAGATATTCTGATTGGCAACGATTACTACCATTCAATTATGGTAGAAGAAAAAGTGGAGATAAGAGAGAATTTATATCTGGTAAATTCCGACTTAGGATGGATTCTTTCTGGCAGGACTAAGAATGACTATATAGAGAAATTGTCAGCACTCACTTACTTTCAAGCGTCATATGAGACCAAATTGAATGAACCTGACTTGCCGTTAGATAAATCTTCTATGAAAATCCTATGGGATCTAGAATCCATTGGAATTACGGACTCTCCGAATACCAAAAGAGAAGAAGAAGCCGTTACCCACTTTAATGAAAACACCTCATTCAAGGAAGGGCGATATCATGTTAGTTGGCCTTGGAGGCAGTATCCACCCGATTTACCTACCAACTATGGTTTAGCGTACGGACGTTTAGTTGGACTGATGAAGAGATTAAATTTGGAAACTTTGTCAACCTATGACCAGACACTGAAGGATCAACTTCAAAAAGGGGTCATTGAAGTGGTACCTGAAGGTATCAAGAAGGATCATCCTATACATTTCCTTGCTCATCATCCAGTCATAACACCAGGCAAATCTCTCAGAATTGTTTATGATGCATCAGCATGTACAAAAGATACCAAAAGCTTAAATGAATGTTTATACTGTGGTCCAATGATGTTGGAAGATTTGACAGGATTACTCATAAAATTCAGATGTCATGCCATAGGAATAACAGCGGACGTGGAAAAGGCATTTTTACAGATTGCTCTGAATGAAAACGACAGAGACGTTACAAGATTTATTTGGTTAAAAGATACAAGTAAACCTATAACCGATGATAATCTGTTGCAATATAGATTTACACGTGTTCCGTTCGGTATAATATGCAGTCCGTTTCTTTTGAATGCTACGGTTAGACACCACCTGCAAAAGTCAAATGGAATCTATGCTAAACAACTAGCTAATGACATATACGTAGATAACGTTCTCACAGGAGTAGAATCTGCTCAAGAAGCCTTAAATCTATATAGAGAAGGAAAAAATGTTTTCGCTGAAATTTCAATGAACCTAAGAGAATGGAGCTCTAACTCTAAAGAGTTTATAGAACAAGTACCTGACAGGGTTAAAGAACCAATTGTGAAAACACTTGGGCTAAATTGGAATGTACAAACTGATGTCTTACAGCTTAGAAGTAAAATTAACGAGAACAATGCTAATACTAAGAGAGGAGTTCTAAGAACCATAGCAGCGATATACGATCCTTGTGGATTTAGCGCACCTATCGTACTACCAGCAAAATTGTTACTACAACAACTATGGAAAGAACAACTCAAATGGGACACTGTGTTACCTGAACATTTACTTCAAAGGTGGCAGACTATCCTAAAAGAACTAAGACTAGTAGAGACCATATGTTTGCCAAGAAACATTACTGTACCCAATGAAAAGGAAATACAAATACATTGTTTCACCGATTCGTCGACAGTTTCTTACTCAGCTGTGGTTTACCTGGTACAGAGAGACTCAGTCAACTTCTTAATGGGTAAATCGCGTTTGGTTCCTATTAAGGATCAAGAGAACCTAAAGATACCGCGTTTGGAGTTATTAGGAGTGCTGATTGGAAGTCGTCTTATTAAATACGTACTCAAATATTTACAACTGGATGTAACATCAATGATACTGTGGACGGACAGTCAAATAGTAATTGATTGGTATCATTCTGAGAAATTGCTTGAACCATTTGTATCCAAAAGACTGGAAGAGATAAAACGGAACAAGAATCTGGTTGTGAGACACGTGCCGTCTGGTCTTAATCCTGCAGATGTAGCCACACGTCCGACTACCTCAGACGAGGAGAGAAATAGGTGGTTGACTGGACCCGATTTCTTAAGGCAAGATCCGAAACATTGGCCTAAGGGTCCATCAAGAGTTGTTTCTCTTCTGACGGGGGAGGGTGTGTCAAACACAGAATTATCAACAGTAACACCACCAGATTCACAATCACTGGAAATAAAAGAACTACAGAAAATATCATTTCCAGAGGAATACAAAGGAAAGATAACGCATTTATCTAAGAACTTAAGCTTATTTCTTGATACAAATGGAATGTTAAGATGTGAAGGAAGACTTAAAAATTCAGATCTACCGTACGACGCCATATATCCTATACTCTTACCCAGGAACAGTGAACTGACTGAGAAGATCGTCAAAGAAATACATGAGAAAAATCTTCACGTAGGAGTACCTCACACTTTAAGTCTCGTGCGACAGAAGTTTTGGATTCCTCAAGGAAGAGCACAAATACAGAGAATCCTGAGCAAATGTGCAAGATGTGTGAAACATGGAGGAGGTCCATACGAACTACCCAAGACTCCTGCTCTCCCGGTAGAGAGAGTAAGGTATACTGCAGCTTTTACGTACGTAGGGGCAGATTACTTCGGTCCAATGACAATAAGAACTGAAAACGGGTTGAAAAAGAGATGGATTTGTCTTTTCACATGCCTTGTAGTACGAGCTATACATCTGGAGGTAGTCAAAGATCTGACCACGGACGAATGCCTCATGGCGTTTAGACGCTTCATTGCCACTAGAGGAACTCCATCACTTGTACTCACTGACAATGCACCTCAGTTTAGACTACTGGCTGAAGTGACATCAGAAGAAGGAGCGTTGACAGAGAAGATAAAGTGGAAGTTTATACCTCAATTAGCACCCTGGCATGGGGGTGTGTATGAACGACTTGTTGCCGTCGTGAAACACTGTTTAAAAAGAACACTTCAAAAACACATGTTAGGTGAGAATCAGCTTTCAACCATCATCAAGGAAGTCGAGGCTGTAGTTAACACTCGTCCACTCACATATGTGGGAGTGGAGATAGACCACGTACTGAAACCAGCCGATTTTTTGACACCAGGAAGATGCTTGAACGTCCAAGTACTCATGGACTACCTACCAATTTCTGGTTCAACGATTAAGGAGCAACTTGTTAAAGGATGGAAGAAAGGAAACCGTATTATGAATGAATATAAAGAGATGTTCATTAACCAGTACCTGCTCAGTCTAAGAGAAAGGTATAGAAACTCACCTAAGCAAGCTAGGGTGAGAATTCATGAAGTTCCTGAAATCGGTGATGTAGTACAAATAAAAGGAGAGACAAAGAACCGTGAGGGTTGGAAGGTAGGAAAAATAGTAGAACTAATAATGGGACGTGACAACTTATGTAGAGTAGCCAAAGTAAAGGTTGGTGACAATATATTTACACGTTCCATTTCACACCTCTACCCGTTGGAGGTGGAAACCAAAAATTTAAATGAAGAGACGTTCTGTCGAAATGAAGTCGAGGACACGTACTTAAAGGATAGTAGTTTGGATCAAACACCATCCATAAAAGTTATGGATTTAGGAACAAACAATTCGTTAGAGCCAAATCATAGTCAAATAAATGAAGACGATAATAATGTGAATGAAAAATACGACTTAACGCAAGACACGAGAGAGAAGCTAGACAATACAAGCATAATAAACGATCTGTATGATTCCGAAAATGATGTACCAAGCAATGAAGAATTGCGCAGTCCATCCATTAACGGAAAACAACATCGAGCCGCTGCAGTCCGAGCTCTGGAAAAAATCCATGAATGGACTCGCGATTTGATGACCAATATCAACTAACATCCGCGAGGCGGGTGTGTCGCGAATAGGGTCGCGAGAACTAGCCCTATAACAATTACACGGCAACATTATACCGGATGTAGAGAAACACAATTTTATCTATGGTGAGCTTGCATTTTTCTTCTAACGTTCTTTTGTCTTCAAATCTGCTTACGGGAACCTGAAGCTGCATTTGTAGATGCATTTATTGTGTTAATTTTATTGTGAATATCTTTCGGCTTGTCCTGCCACCAGTCAAAAGCTAAGTATCTAGAATAAGTATCAATAATAATATCAACAATTTCTTTATGTTTAAAAGAGAGAGATTGGAAGATGGATTGCTCGGCGAAACTCCATGAGCTGATCAGGGCAATCTGTTTCCATCTCGCTGATCTGATACGCTTATACGCGAATTATAATGCTATGCTATTTACTGGTCTCAAGGCTTGCGAGCCAAACATCCATTTATATTAAATGAACAACCGGTGCGTGTAGTCTTGGCCAATTCTATTAGCAAGGTGTATAAAAGGGCCCAGCAGGGACAGTCCTCGTTCTCTGAGACAGGGTTCGCGGGTTTTAGATCCGGACCTCGGGTCTTGGAACAAAGGGGCCCAGCTGGGACAGACCTGGTTCTGTGGAACGAGGTAGATAAAGGAAGTACTCGCGGAGTACGTCAGATAAGAGAAAGGTCGTACTCGTGGAGTACGACAAATGAAAGTGTCCTTAGGGGACAAAGGTTGATGACATTAAATAGCATACCAAAAGGTTCTAAATATGTTGATGTGTTACTTATGTGTAAAGAGTATGGTTGGATACTTAGAGAGTCAAAGCAGTTGATTCATAAATACATTAAAACCCTTAGGAGGAGCATTCGACTCCACCGAGGCGACAAGGTGCATGGACAGCCAGGCAGAGAGACTCACTATTATTAAGGTAAGATAGTTGACATCATACTCACACACAGTCTTAGATACTTAAATTATCAGCTCTGGGTCACTTGAGTTGATAACTCTATAATCAGCAAGTAAGCCTAGCGAAGCAGAACTATTCTTATTAACAAGATATCTAATCAAACTTCAAAGACACTCTATTGAACCCAAGAGTGTGGATGTTTCTTTGAGATTATTCAGTTAGAATGATTTCTTAGTGACATCATATACTTTGTCCGTATTAATGGGCTTATAATGCGGTACAAATTTGGTGTAGAATAGCTGGGATTTAATATTGACCAACAACAGCATAATGAGAGTGTGTTTTGTGTGTGTCAACTATCTTATAATTTATATGTTGACGACATCTGTGGTTGAATAGGGAAACTGCGCAGTAAAAATAAACATGCTCATAAGAAAATAATTCATAATAAAATAAGGTAATGTTCACTTATTTGTGTAACCCTTAAATATAAGAAATGGTAAAGGTGTTGTTAAAATGAGCACTGGTTTGTGTGTGGAATGCAATTTCACTAGACTAAGAGTAAAATTATCAACCTTCAAATAGTTCAGCTACTCAATACAAAATGTAGCAGAGATAAGTTTAACCGTTCGATCATAGATAGCGTTAGCGTACCTATTGGGAACAATATTTGTTTTAACAAAGAATTTTTATTCTTATAATGAATCGTTAATTATACACTTTGAGAATTATAGTGAATGACAAAATAACATTTCCTTTCTTCTTATTGAAATGAAGAAAACATAAATGATTGGAATTGATTACCGATTGTCACAATCGGAAACCAATTCAGTACTTGTTTGTTACCTATTAGGTTTTCACTTTTGTATGATTTGGTTGCTAGTCGGAAAATTCATTTTATGAACTAATTTAGATATTTTTACTTAAAATTCAACGTTCAAGCATTCCGAATACAATTTGCGTTATTTCTACAGTCAGGCACGACATGACGAAATAAAATTAGAGCAACTAAGATGGCGTCTGTTGACATTCAATGACATCGGTGTAATACCTACGATAAAAGTTTCTGCAAGAAATTCCATAAAGTATTAAAGGACGAATTGAAATAAGGAAATTTAATTTAGATCACCAGGTGAGAGAGTGTTCATGTTATTTATGCTGTGTTTAGAACGTAATTGCATGAAATTCAACGATAACGACAAATTATTTTACCGGCAAAATAAGACTCGCATTTTTACGAAATAATGTGTAAATACTGTGTTGAATTAGTCATACTATTGGAGTAGTATACGTAATACGATAACTTTAATGATTTTGAGTAACATTACACGTAATTTTCTGTAAAAACCGTAATTATAAAGTGACAAGTATCACTTAGACATACATTACTATTTCCAATTGGAAAATTAACCATAACCATTATTTATTAATAGAATCATCAACAAATAAACAAGGAAAGTGGTATTCAGTGAATGCCAGTACCAGAAATTACTTAAGGGGTATGTAGCAATGTAATTATCCATTTATGCCATGATATATAGGGAAGCAAAATCTTATTGAAGTGTTATTCTTTTAATGCATTCACAATGCATCAGAATGCTATTAACCGCATAAAATTAATCACATTTTCAAGTAGTGATATCACTTACAATTGATTTGTTTATAAATTTATGTTTGTTCATCGCGGTTTAACTGAAATTTATACTGGAAATAGATTATTTACATTGGCTTCAAAGTATTAGTTTAACAATATAATTTACAAAGGGCATAACATTCTTTCTTTGTATATTAATGCGAAAGGAGGAATAGTTAAGGGGCAGTAACTTTGATTTTCATATTTCCTTACGGAAGGAATAATATTTTACATATTTTACATACATGCAAGGCAATATAATAAGGAAGTATTCCACATTTGCATACCATATTAAGGTGAAGCCGACGGTCATTAAGGGCAAGTCATACCACCACTATATTTAGTAACAAATATTGACATCAGATATGTTTTGATTTAATCAACTTTTCGATAGTACATACCTACTTACTGTGTGACATTAAGAGTGATAAATCAAGTAATCTTTCTTGTGGTTCTATACAAGTAAATAAATGGAAAGGGTGCATGGCAGTGCCATGGCCAAGTCAAGTAAATGAGAAAGGTGCATGGCAGTGCCATGGCCAAGCCAAGTAAATGAGAAATGTGCATAGCAGTGCTATGGCCACGTCCAGTAAATGAGAGTCATGATGACTAGTCCGTTTGGGCAATGTACAAGACTTATTTAAGTTGTTTATCGTATGATTTGTTGGAACAAGAGATCACTTGATGATAAATTTAATGCTTTATAACAAGACAGACTAGTATTGTCCGAAATGTGTCACAATGTTTACTGTAAAGTAGTAAGGATATTGTTTGAGTGTATTCTGGAAGTGAACGTGATTCATCCAGAGTGAACTTAAATAGTACTTACTATGATGAAAATGAATGATAAAAGCGGAACTACAGAGTACTTATACCAATTTCAGGTTTATACCTATACATACCCTACAATGGAAGATATATATTTGGATAGACTCGCTAAGTTTATAGCAAATATTAAAAGCTTGTCAAGCAGCTCTCGTGTTCTTTGCGCTTCAAAGTTGTGGTCTTCTGAAGATGAAGGACAAGCGAAGATTTTGGCTTCAAAACTTCAAGCGATACTTAATCGATTCAGTAACGAGTTGTATCAATATTTCAACATTTCCGATAATCCTAATGCGGATGAGATCTCCGATATGACAACAGAGCAGCTAGAAGGAGATGAGATGTTAGCTGAATTGAACGCTCGCATACAGCTAAACCAGGATAAAGCGGTTCCTTCTTCTTCTTCAGGCTCTGGCCGATTATTGAATAGAGGAAAGTTACCTGACTTAGTTCTACCTACCTTCTCCGGAAATGTGCTTCAATGGACGCAATTTTGGGATCAATTTTGTTCCATCATTGATCAAAGAGAATTAAGAGATGTTGATAAATTACAATATTTAAAGGCTTCTTTGAGAGGAGAGGCTATAACGATCCTGGAAGGTCTTGAGACCACCAACAACAATTATAAAATTGCCGTAACCACTCTGACAGATCGATATGGTAAACGGATGCAGATAATCGATGCGCATTACTCGACGCTTTTTAAACTTAAAAGAGCAGAAAGGCAAGAAGAGTGTAGGAAAACATTAGACGAAATTGAAAGACATCTTCGTGTATTAAGTTCACTTGGAGAAAATATTGAAAATAATCACCTTAGATTCGTAATCATGGAAAAATTCCCAGAGGAAATCATATATGAGTTGAAATTAAAAATGAGCAATGAAACAGTTGATGAAATCAGAAAACAACTTCATGTCGTACTGTCAGCTAGGGAAGATGCAAAAAGAACTTTTGATAAGTCGATTAAGGAAGACCCTAGTTACACTACTGAGACACTTCACGTAAAGGAAGAACGAACTAAAAGGAGACTGAGAACTCAAAATCCAAGAACTATGAATACTACGAAGACACCCAATAAACGATTCAAACCAAATGTAACCGCCTTCAACAATACTCAAAGTACTAAGAGATTTCATAACTTCAGGGAAGAACAGAACGGACTAGGACCCAGCCAGAAAAGAAGAAGAATCTGCTGTATATTTTGCCAAGGCAATCATTTCAACGACAAGTGCACAGATAGCAAAACTGTGGCGCAAAGGAAGGCAAAATTGTGGAACCGTTGTTTTAATTGCCTTCAGATAGGTCACACAGTGAATGTCTGTAAGTATAAAGGAAAAGCATGTTACCATTGTGGTGCAAGGGGTTTGCATGACAGTGCACTTTGTCCTAAAAGGGTGCCCTATACTCCACACGCTCCCAAGAAGGAGTCTACCAGCACCTTACACGCTCACGGGAAAGAATCTACGATACTACAAACGGCTGTTGTCAATGTCAGAGGATTTAATAACACTACAATGAAATGTCGTGTACTGTTAGATTCCGGTAGCATGAGAAGCTATGTTACACAAGAGGTTGCCAAACACCTTGAATTGGAGACAGAAGAAAACAGTCATCTCACGGTATTCACGTTTGGATCTGAAAAGCCTCAAGAGATAGATAGTTCGATAGTGAAGCTCCACATTCGGTCGAGGCTCAATAAGCAAAAGGTCATATATGCAAACGTTGTACCTACCATAACAAACGGAATTCCGTCTCACAATAGGGAACTTGATGAGTGGGAATCTCGGCAAGACTATTTATTGGCTGATGATGGATCTCTTTCGGACCGAGTAGATATTCTGATTGGCAACGATTACTACCATTCAATTATGGTAGAAGAAAAAGTGGAGATAAGAGAGAATTTATATCTGGTAAATTCCGACTTAGGATGGATTCTTTCTGGCAGGACTAAGAATGACTATATAGAGAAATTGTCAGCACTCACTTACTTTCAAGCGTCATATGAGACCAAATTGAATGAACCTGACTTGCCGTTAGATAAATCTTCTATGAAAATCCTATGGGATCTAGAATCCATTGGAATTACGGACTCTCCGAATACCAAAAGAGAAGAAGAAGCCGTTACCCACTTTAATGAAAACACCTCATTCAAGGAAGGGCGATATCATGTTAGTTGGCCTTGGAGGCAGTATCCACCCGATTTACCTACCAACTATGGTTTAGCGTACGGACGTTTAGTTGGACTGATGAAGAGATTAAATTTGGAAACTTTGTCAACCTATGACCAGACACTGAAGGATCAACTTCAAAAAGGGGTCATTGAAGTGGTACCTGAAGGTATCAAGAAGGATCATCCTATACATTTCCTTGCTCATCATCCAGTCATAACACCAGGCAAATCTCTCAGAATTGTTTATGATGCATCAGCATGTACAAAAGATACCAAAAGCTTAAATGAATGTTTATACTGTGGTCCAATGATGTTGGAAGATTTGACAGGATTACTCATAAAATTCAGATGTCATGCCATAGGAATAACAGCGGACGTGGAAAAGGCATTTTTACAGATTGCTCTGAATGAAAACGACAGAGACGTTACAAGATTTATTTGGTTAAAAGATACAAGTAAACCTATAACCGATGATAATCTGTTGCAATATAGATTTACACGTGTTCCGTTCGGTATAATATGCAGTCCGTTTCTTTTGAATGCTACGGTTAGACACCACCTGCAAAAGTCAAATGGAATCTATGCTAAACAACTAGCTAATGACATATACGTAGATAACGTTCTCACAGGAGTAGAATCTGCTCAAGAAGCCTTAAATCTATATAGAGAAGGAAAAAATGTTTTCGCTGAAATTTCAATGAACCTAAGAGAATGGAGCTCTAACTCTAAAGAGTTTATAGAACAAGTACCTGACAGGGTTAAAGAACCAATTGTGAAAACACTTGGGCTAAATTGGAATGTACAAACTGATGTCTTACAGCTTAGAAGTAAAATTAACGAGAACAATGCTAATACTAAGAGAGGAGTTCTAAGAACCATAGCAGCGATATACGATCCTTGTGGATTTAGCGCACCTATCGTACTACCAGCAAAATTGTTACTACAACAACTATGGAAAGAACAACTCAAATGGGACACTGTGTTACCTGAACATTTACTTCAAAGGTGGCAGACTATCCTAAAAGAACTAAGACTAGTAGAGACCATATGTTTGCCAAGAAACATTACTGTACCCAATGAAAAGGAAATACAAATACATTGTTTCACCGATTCGTCGACAGTTTCTTACTCAGCTGTGGTTTACCTGGTACAGAGAGACTCAGTCAACTTCTTAATGGGTAAATCGCGTTTGGTTCCTATTAAGGATCAAGAGAACCTAAAGATACCGCGTTTGGAGTTATTAGGAGTGCTGATTGGAAGTCGTCTTATTAAATACGTACTCAAATATTTACAACTGGATGTAACATCAATGATACTGTGGACGGACAGTCAAATAGTAATTGATTGGTATCATTCTGAGAAATTGCTTGAACCATTTGTATCCAAAAGACTGGAAGAGATAAAACGGAACAAGAATCTGGTTGTGAGACACGTGCCGTCTGGTCTTAATCCTGCAGATGTAGCCACACGTCCGACTACCTCAGACGAGGAGAGAAATAGGTGGTTGACTGGACCCGATTTCTTAAGGCAAGATCCGAAACATTGGCCTAAGGGTCCATCAAGAGTTGTTTCTCTTCTGACGGGGGAGGGTGTGTCAAACACAGAATTATCAACAGTAACACCACCAGATTCACAATCACTGGAAATAAAAGAACTACAGAAAATATCATTTCCAGAGGAATACAAAGGAAAGATAACGCATTTATCTAAGAACTTAAGCTTATTTCTTGATACAAATGGAATGTTAAGATGTGAAGGAAGACTTAAAAATTCAGATCTACCGTACGACGCCATATATCCTATACTCTTACCCAGGAACAGTGAACTGACTGAGAAGATCGTCAAAGAAATACATGAGAAAAATCTTCACGTAGGAGTACCTCACACTTTAAGTCTCGTGCGACAGAAGTTTTGGATTCCTCAAGGAAGAGCACAAATACAGAGAATCCTGAGCAAATGTGCAAGATGTGTGAAACATGGAGGAGGTCCATACGAACTACCCAAGACTCCTGCTCTCCCGGTAGAGAGAGTAAGGTATACTGCAGCTTTTACGTACGTAGGGGCAGATTACTTCGGTCCAATGACAATAAGAACTGAAAACGGGTTGAAAAAGAGATGGATTTGTCTTTTCACATGCCTTGTAGTACGAGCTATACATCTGGAGGTAGTCAAAGATCTGACCACGGACGAATGCCTCATGGATTGTTGTTTGTCGGATTCTTGAATAACATTTTAAAATGAAATCAACAAAAAAAACGCTATTATAAATTAATGTTTTTCATAACCGTATTTTGCCTGGAGTATGTCCCAACATTCGCTAGACAGGCTAGACTTTTATTATAAAGTAAATAACGTAGGTACACGAGCAACATGCCCTTTTTCCGTTCTAGATAATAAATATACCTACCGACAACTTTATATTACGCGAGAGGTCCAAAGTCCTCCGAAAGAAATGTGTCACAATGTATCGATTCACAATACTGTATGACTATAGGATGTGATCTAATTTCGTAGCTTCACTGGGAGACAAATTTGACCCGGTTTGATTCCCGGCCGTGTAAGACCGTTTTTTTGAAAATCGTTGACGCAGTTTTTTTTGGGTCTCCTAGAAGAGTAAATTCCCGTATCTCTTGTAGTTTCAGATTGGCCCTCACTACCCCGTTTGGATAACACACCCTGTACATAGAAGACTGCCATATTACGTATATATAAAATACTGGACCACCCGTGGGAAGTAGGGAGGCAGTTCTCTAGTGCTTATAAATTGGTAAGGTATCGGTCATCACTGTCCATAAGTGGATATTGTACCCATAAGAAGTTATTAGGTATACTTACGCTGGACTGTCCGTCCGTTCGTCATACCGTCCAAGTATATAAATTTAATAGCAACGGATAAATATAGACTCCTGCTTTCTAGTACCTAGGTAAGCATACGAGTACTTTAAAGTGAGGGGTTGACTCGAGGGCATTGACACGCCAACGCTTACAAAAGTCTGGGATGTTATAAAAATATTAGAGGACTAGTAAGTAGGAATAGTAATATTTTATAGCCAGGAAGAATGTCGTCGAATAGGAGTGGGTGGTTTAATGCAACAAGGGCGGCTCAGTAGGGCTAATGTATTGGCCATGTAGCCCCGCATGGGGCCTATAGCTAATCATTTGGGCCACTCAACTACTGCTGGTATTAAACGAGTGATTAATGTCCAAGCATATCTTAAATGAGGCACCGTTTGATGCTTGATGCAGCCATTTACGGCAAAAATGTGTTTTTTTGGTAGCCCGTAGTGAACAGAAAACAAAAATATTTAAAGTCGCCGTCAATGGAATTTGCTAACTATGTAAACAAACCGCCATAGTGAAAGACAATTTCAATATGGCGGTTTGTTTACATAGTTAGCAAATTCTATTGACGGCCACTTTAGTTTAGGTAGCACCTGGCTGGTGGGTGAGCTTCTGTGATGTTACCTAAGTATACCTGCCATTACTGTTTCATAGAATTCAGTTTTCTGTTTCATCGACTTTGACCTTCTATTATTATTATTATTATAAAAGAGAAATGGCAGCCTCGAGGGCCTTTGCCAGAGTCAGTAAGTGTATAAATTAACTACGAATAACGAATTAAACCATTATAAAATCAAATAGACGTGACTCTCGCCAAGATGGCGACAATCCCTCCCAGTAGTGGTTAGGTTATCTTGGCCTTCTATCTTGACGGTAAAAATATGACGTGAACTTTGATGGCAAATAATGACATCTTTGCTATGTTATTAAAAATGAGTTCTTGTTCGCAAAGCAGGTTTTCGCGTTCACGGCGACACAAATCAAACATCAGATGAGACTATTAAAAATCATGTATTTGACATCACAGCTTTAAATATACGATTTATAGAAGGATTATCTATATAATTATTGATTAAATTTGGGACGGCACAATTACACTCACAATATCAGAGACAGGTATAAAGACTATAAAGAGAGGGAAGTCGGCTGTATGACCGGGTTTATATATGCAGGAGCCACAAACAATTTAAAAAAAAAGCGAAAGTGTATTTGAACTGTCATGTGATGTTGAATAAAGTTTTTCTATTCTATTCTATTTTTTCTAACAGTTCTATTAGGTAGGAAAACGCAATTCAAGACCAACATGGGTTGCCACTAACATTATAGTACATGATAGTAATAATAGTTGATAATTACATCAGAGGCGAAATTGTTCAAGCGAGCCGCAGGTGAGCGTGATAACTGATAAGAAAGTCGAGGATGTTATTATCAAAGCGCACGCGTTTCATACGACGTTTTTCAACACATTTTGTGAGGAATAAATCCTTTTCATAAGATGAAAATGTTATATACCGGGTGGAAAAATCGAATGCAACATGGATGGCAACTACCTTAAATATTGTAAATAGCACATTCTGTGTAAAGGAAACATTCCTTTGTTTTTAAAAACAATAAATTCTGCATTTAAGGATTTATGAAAAATCGCTTGCCTTAGTCGGGACTCGAACCGGTCAAATGTGACAAAAAATAACGTGCTCTATTTTATGATGCAGATTGAAAGGGTAACTGATAAGGTTAATTTTTCTCTAAATAACAAATACAATCAGAATAACGGAGTGCCATGAAAATTATAAAACTAAAAACTAAACCGGTTCGAGTCCCGACTGAGGCAAGCAATTTTTCATAAATCTTTAAATGCAGAATTTATTGTTTTTAAAAACAAAGGAATGTTTCCTTTACACAGAATGTGCTATTTACAATATTTAAGGTAGTTGCCATCAACGTTGCATTCGATTTTTCCACCCTGTATAGGTTTCCTAAGTTATTTTCTTTACTTAATGAAGGCAACAGGTTTTTGCTCACATATTGTACATCGCCAAAAATTTCCAGTGGCGTCCATTCTATTAATCACTTTTTTATTCACCACGACTCAACATTTTTAGGTTCGGCTTAGCTCAGTAACCATTACAACTAGAAAACTGTAATTCGGCATGGGTATACAAATCAATCACGCCGACAAAACAAAACAATAAAACCTATAAAAAAAAATTTTTTTAGTGTAGGTACCTCCCCTACACCTAAACCGGAGATGTATTTTTTTTTCTCGTTAAACGCATGACGTGGGGTATCCTTGGATAGCTCGTTCAAAATTATTATGGGTTTTCTAGAACCATTTTTGAAATCAGTGATTCGTTTGCGAGATATTGGGCTTTAAAGCCATAATTTTTGTTCGAGTCATGTGTCCCCCCCTATAGGACTCGTGTGAACTGACATGGCTAGGCATGTTGTACTGTTACTGTTAGTATCGATATAGTGCAATAATTTGCTCTTCATGCAGTGGACCTGACCATCATAATTTATCGATATCGATAACGTTGCATACTAATATTATCGACATCGATAATGTTAAACAACATCCCTAATCCCTTACGTGCCATTATGTTGGTATGACTTACTTCCGTATTGGATTTTTTAATGTGGTATGGCAAAATAGCTAAATTCAATTGAGTTATCATGTCAAAATCAAAAGACAATGTCACTGTCATCCAAAACTTAGTTCGAAGTCCCGTCTCTTAGAACGTAGTGGTTATATTCTCTTTGGTTGTACTGACAAATGGGGTAGGTACAATCACATAATCTGTATACCCCATAAGCTGTCAATTTTACTATCGACCGCCACCGCAGGCCGCGCCAGTGTGTTGCAGGCCTAATTTAGGTAATAGGTGCAGTGCATAGGAGCCTTATAATATATTGGCAATATTTTCTTTACGTTGGTAGTAGACACAAGAGAATCTAAAACAATCATAAAGCATACATACCTGCCCCCCTAGCACACTAGGTTATATGTCCGACATAAAGCATTTGTCCCTCTTGCACTCGCATATTGGCCAGAATGGGACGAATGCTTTATGTCTGACATAAAACTTAACGTACTAGCTAGGCTGCCATAGGTTTTATGTCAGACATAAAGCATTTGTCCCTCATGCACTCGCATATTGGCCGGAATGGGACGAATGCTTTATGTCCGACATAAAACTTAGCGTGCTAGCTAGCCCAGCTGGAGTAGCCTTTCAGTAACTTACCCCTCTGTTGAAAAACTTGCAGTGTGCAAAAAATTATACAAACACAGTTTCGCAATCGATTAATGGTCATTCACACAATCGCATCCCAAGAGACAACACGTATGATAAAATGGACGCATGTGCTGCAATCACGTGTAATAAACGTTCAACCACTTCAAGCTTAGAAAATATGGTATAACATTCCATTTGTAAGTATGTTTAGTATTTTTGTATTGCTTTAATATTATTTTTATGAAAATATTTTCATGACACGTCAAATTTAACGATTAGATTATGTAATCGATTTACAATTCTTTCTTGGATACGTCATGACACTCCCCACGAGACTCCGTTTTCATGCTTTGTAAGAAATAACTTAATGGCATTTGAAAAAGAGTCTATAATAACATTAACATTGGTTAATCAAAATTAGTTACATTTACACACTCCCCACTAGACTCCGTTTTCAAGCTTTGTAAAAATTAACCTAATTGTGATTGCAATAGAGTTAATAATAATATTTGCAAGGATTATCTAATGGGGTATATACATTTCATGATTTGTCAGCCCCAATTCATCAGAATCTGACTAATTGCTATCGTGTGGATGCATGTTGCGCTGCAATTCAACCGTCAAACGAGTTGTCCTGACTAATAGCATGAAAATCACAATTTGGAACATGGAAATTGCATGATCTGCCAAGTGTTTTTTTTTTCTTTTACAATTAATTTTTAATTTTCATTTAAATAAATTTAAATGAAAATTAAAAAATATATACTAAAGAACAATAACATAATAATTAATAATAATTGATAATAATTTTAATATTTTACACTGTAATATTTTCATTATTTTAAAATCGGTGTTTTGCAATTACAATTTCATTCAGTGTGGCCAGTTAATAG
Organism: Epinotia ramella; assembly: GCA_947578815.1. Lineage (NCBI taxonomy): Eukaryota > Metazoa > Arthropoda > Insecta > Lepidoptera > Tortricidae > Epinotia > Epinotia ramella. The sequence goes on along the minus strand of OX388213.1, from coordinate 13,389,697 downwards.
TAAGAAAGCGAAAATTGCCGCATTCAAACGGTCCTGCGAAGCGGACTGCAAGATTGTTACTAACCGATGAGATAGGGCGAGATAGCACGTCTATCATGAGACGGCCGCGGCCCGCGACATACTCTCGGTTTTTGTGTGCTGCACGGCTATCACGCGACGGCGCGCGATCTCTCGATTTTTTTCCCACTACCCGTCTCTCTTTTATTAGAACACTTAGAACAAGAGGTATAGTGCGAGAAAAATCGAGAGTATGTCGCGGCCGCCGGCCGTCCCATGTTAGACGTGCTGTCTTGCCCTATCTCATCGGTTAATAACAATCTTGCAGTCCGCTTCGCAGGAACGTTTGAATGCGGCAATTTTCGCTTTCTTACTGTTAACTGGGCAGATTGAATGAAATTGTAGTTGCAGTTGTTAAGAGGTTATTACATTGTCCAGAATTCAGTCGTCCTAACTAGGACTCCGGAAGGTGTAATCGCAGTTAGCAAGTAAGCATCCTAAAACGTATCCAATCTAGGACGCAGGATGGTTCCGGACAATTGAATCACCTAGCATCCTAGGTAGGACGCTGTTTAGGACAGTGTAATAATATTTAGCCAAATCAGTCGGCTCGCGTCAGCGGCAGCGAACAGATGCCCGAGGCCCGAAACGTCAAAATTTAACATCTTTAATAATTCTTCGAATGATTCTGTATTCATACGGAAATAATTACGGAAATCCGGTTCCAATGCAATCGTAGCTAATGTTAATCTATTCCTTATAGTAGAATTATTCCTATTTGCGACATGACAGAGCTGTCATCCCAGTACAATAAACGTCAAATTTTACATAATTTGTACTGGGATGACAGCTGTCAAATGACGCAAATAGGAATAATTCTACTGTAATAGTAAATATTCCTTCCCATGTTTTCTTTTTAGGGTTCCGTAGCCAAATGGCAAAAAACGGAACCCTTATAGATTCGTCATGTCTGTCTGTCTGTCTGTCCATGCGTATGTCACAGGCATTTTACTCGAAAACTATAAAGTGTATTTCAATAAAATTTTGAGGATAGGTGTATTTTGTTAACCGCTACATAGTTTTGTAATTAAATTACTAAAAGAAAATGTTTTAGGGGTGCACTCCATACATAAAAATGAAAGTCAAAAAAAGTTTTTTCATTGCAAGCCCACGTGTGCCACATCAATCGATAGGCCTTTTAAAATAAATATAAGGTTTCTCAGCAATTTTATTGATTAAGTGAATAGAGTCGGAGATAATCGCCTCGAAAGTCACTAAAATTGTGTCCCCCCCTCTAATTTTTGAACCGTGTATTTTAATAATATGAAAAAAATCAGGCTCATAGGGCTTATTAAATTCTTTCAGCGAAAATTGTTTTGAACAAGATCGGTTCAAAGGTTATTGAGATATTTCTAAAAGACTGCCTTCCTTAAAGAAAAGGACGTAAGTGCCATAAGATTTCAGTAACGATACGACCTTTTTTATAGGCACGGAACCCTCGTTGTGCGTGGTCCGACACGCACTTGGCCGCTTTTTTTATTGACATGGTTACTACTGCCAGTGCTACGCCAACGCCAATTTTCTGTTGTTTTGATAATATCGGCGGCATCGCTTACGCCACGTCTAACGCTCTCGCTCACTAGAATAGAACGGAACTGATTCAGTGACTGAATTCTGAATAGTGTGATCAGGAGCTTCTTTCCTATCCCCTCCCTCGCTTCCTAGTTAGGACGCCTGAGTTCCGGATAATGTAATAACCACTTTACGTCTGTACGCTACACCCAATTATGACTTCGACATGTTGGTCTGACAAATTGGGGTACAATCACATAATGTGGATACCCCATAAAATGACAGATCAGTGTCACGAGACTCGTAAGTAGAGATGAGGGTAGTGTCGATAATCAATAATTATCGATAAAAAGTATGATTCACTAAGAACCTGTACAAATGGCCAAGTGAACACAATTTATTTGAAATGTATACTTAGCAGTTTTCTAAGACCCAGAATTTAAAAAAAAAATGAACCGCCACATGCAGCGGGCAAGCAAATTAGGTGCCTGCGCGTACAAGTTCCATATGTTCGAGACATTTTGATGCATCTCAGTATCAAATTCAGCCAAGTAAAAGGCGAAAATTAATTGATTTTGCCGTATTTATGTGATATTTATTTTGGCGCAGCAGAGCCTTTAGACAACAACGGTGCAGCAGCGGAAAATGCTGAAAATCTAAAACTCATTAAATACTAACACAAGCCTTAATGAGCTTACTATGGGACTAGGTCGATTTGTGTAAGATTGTCCCCTAATATTTATTTATTATTATACTCCTATATGTAGAGGCCTCGGCAGAGTACAACTACCATTTGGCGTCAAGACACTCGGTCCGTGGGGTCCCAGTTCGCAAAAGTTATTTGCGGAAATCGTGAAATGTCTGGTCGTCGTAACTGGTGACCGAAGAGCTGGCAGCTTTCTCGCGCAATGCATCAGCATTGCAATTCAGCGAAGAAATCCCGCCAGCATCCTCGGTACAATACCTCGAGGGCCTTTTTAGGGTTTTTAGATTTAACTTAGTTTTTATTTAATTTAGTTACTGTTAATTATCATCTTGTATATACCTACTTTAGAAAATAAATGAAAAAAAAATCGGAATTAATTGAATGACAAACGTTTATGTCGGGTCCACCTAATTTCCTATAACCCGGTCAAGCTCGTTTTTAACGGTCCAGGCAAAAAACCAGTCTTAAGCGGGAAACCGTCTAGTAATATAATCAAACCCCGGACCACGGGAGCAAAAATGCACTTGTCACTAGTGCTTAGTTAAATATCGACTATTCTATCGACATCCATACGAACAAATTATTGAATCAGAAATTTATAGATCAAACTTATTATCTTACATGTCAGGTTGTTACACAATATTAGGTACATCAGCCCCCCTAGCACACTAGGTTTTATGTCCGACATAAAGCATTTGTCCCTCTTGCACTCGCATATTGGCCAGAATGGGACGAATGCTTTATGTCCGACAATAAACTTAGCGTACTAGCCCCTCAGGTAAGTATAGATACCATTTCAGTCAACTAATTACATTGGTACTATAATTATATCATACTCACGGGAATGATCGTAAAATAGATAAAATACTGAAAAAATACAAACATTTCGTTTTAATTTTATTTTCAACAATAATTAATACTTCTGCATATCATAGCGGTAGTCCAGTAGGTACATCGTGCTTTTTATCGACATCGATTTATATGATATAAAATGTGTGTCCTCGCACTATAAAGCTGTCAACGCATTTTTGCTCCCGTCATCCGGGGTTTGAATATAATACTTCTCGCTACTTTATATTTAAGTAGTTAATTGAAATGTAATTTCTTTAATAAAGATAAATAGACACGTCATTTTTTTTTTGCGTTATTGTATTTTATAGCCTAACAATTATTTATTTCTTTAACTTTATTATTTCAGTAACTATCAGTCTCAGTACCTATACATTTGTGTAAATATCGATAGAATTATCGAAATTAGTTAGCGAATCAAACCTCGCCCTATAGGTTTAGCCGATCACATTGGCATTTTCCTATTCTTCAAGCTTGAAACAAATTATCGGACGCGTCCGGCGGACGCGGCACACAGCCGGTATCTAGATAATGAATATACACTGAATTGTGCAAACTAACGGACGTAAGCCGTGGACGTAACCTTGAGCGTTCGGACGTCCGACAGGCATCTGGCGCGCTAGATCCCGTTCGACTGTGCAGTGTGCCAAAGTGGCAAATTTGCGAGTGCGAGAGGGACGAATGCTTTATGTCCGACATAAAACTTAGTGTGCTAGGGGGTCAGGTACGTATGCTCTAAGAAAACAATGTATGAAGTTCCGCCTCTTAAAACGTCGTGGTTCGTGGTTATATTTTCTTTGCTCGCGCGCCGTCGCGTGATAGCCGTGTTGAGCATTAATTTAAATGAATATAATATAAGGCATTGTAATTTAAATGAAACAAAGAATCAGCCAACACATTCTAACAAGTTATTCGATAATGAACTTGGCATCGATAGCTTGCAGTTTCACTAGAATCCGAACTTTTAAGAAAAAAAAGCTCCACCAATAACAGCACTGCGCGCCACCGGCATCATAAAAAAAAAGATGGTGGATGCATGATAGAATTGATAGATAGGATAGTACGCGAATAGTAAATTTGAATTTCATATAATTTGTGTGATTTATCGATAATATGTAAGTTATCTTGACTAATGAAGTCTAAATATATTCCGTATATTGTAATTAGATAACTAAATCAGTGGTTCTTGTTTTTAAGGGCTAGAAACAAGTCGCCGTCAGCGACGTCGGAAAAAGACAAGAAGAAACCAAAGGATAAAAAGAAAAAAGACGAATCCGGATCCAGTAGCAGCGATAGTAGTGGCAGGTTAGCGTCTTTATGCTCAATAAGTATTTATCAGTACCTAACAATGATTGCGAATCTACTTAATACAATCAGGACTAATTTGAGGTTATACACGGAAACTGCTGGAGCAACCAAGATGCTGAAGCTAGCGCAATTTAATTGCTTCTTATACGTATTTTGCTTATAACGATCAGATAAAATTGGTAGGAATAAGAATTAAACGTATGAAGGTACAATATACAGTTATACCTATATAATAATTTTAAAACAAAACAACATAGTCAACAATTATATATATAGGTACAAACTGCATTTAGGATTACTGCAGATTGTTACGTACGTGTGCTGGCAGCCATGACGATAACCGAAACTGGGGGTACCCGAAGATCTCTTCAGGCATACCCACATATCAATATATGACACAGATGAAATGTTAATTATTTTTAACCTATATAGTCTATCATAATAACTTATTTTTTATTGTAGTTCCTCAGGAAGCAGTTCGTCACGCTCATCATCTCGGTCATCATCAAGCAGCTCCGGCAGCTCCTCAAGATCTTCCTCCTCGTCCAGCTCTTCAAGCAGCAGCAGCAATGATCGTTCCAGGGCCAAGAAGAAGTAAGACTATAATACTCTAGAATAGTTAATACTCTTAACACCCTTCAATTTATGCATACTAAAATGACACCCACCCATGACCAAAATTAGTATATTTTAAGGCATGGACAGCTTTCCAAGATCAATCTCATTTAAATACAAGAATGTGCGGATGACACTAAGTTTTGTCTATGTGTAGAACTGAGGGGCTAGTATGCTAAGTTTTATGTCGGACATAAAGCATTCGTCCCATTCTAGCCAATATGCGAGTGCAAGAGGGACAAATGCTTTATGTCGGACATAAAACCCTAGGGCTGGTAAATGGTGCTCCTTTACAAAATTTCGACCATCATATCAACATTTTAGCTGTTTCTGGTGGTAAAATTGTTCTTCTCCAATTGTCAAGTACCAAATTTCATCTCAATTGGTGCAATTGATATTTTTTTTATTTATTGTTCAATAAATAATTAGATACTCAAAAGAGTTTACATATAATGTATGAGCTTACGATTAAGCAAAACCTTGAGAAGGTCTGTATGCTGATGCAGAGTTTTTAATTATACTCTACATAATTAACTAGGTGCTAAGATCAACACATCCTGCCTGTGTTACTTGTCATGCTATTTAAAGAAAACCATTTTGAATTATTGTGTGTTAGCTCATACAGACAAAACGGAGGACTGTTAGGCAGTTTTCTAATTGCTTGTTTGAGAGATACATAGAATAGAATCTTTATACATTTTTGATTCTGACTTATAGCCACTTTTCAGAAAAAAATGCTTTGGAATGCTTATAACTATGGTAACCGCAATGTTGATTCTATTACAATTCTATTTAAAATTCAAAATAGTTTTATTGCATGGTTATGGGTTTGGAGTTGTTATATGGAGAACATAACCCATTTATTATGTTCTCCATATCCTGCCTCACAAAGGCGTACAATATAAACTTAGATCTATTATGCAAATTTTACAATGTGTGCCTGCTGACAAAGTGGCTTGCCAGTCTTCTCTATTCCTCCCTGTCTGTCACCACTCTGGTCCACGTCTTGCCATTTCTATAATTTCTATAATTTCGTCCTCCCATCTTTTTAATTGTCCGCCTCTCTTCCTTATTAGTAATGATTTTTATTTGGTAGCAAACCTATCCTGAGATCCATCCCACCAAACCATCGGTATTTTTTTTACACATTAATATATCTTGTCTAGAACATCACCACAGAAGAGCCCAGCAAAAGATAGACGGGATGCCGACAGGGAGAAGATAAGGGACAGATCACCAGTGGGAGACAAAAAGAAAATCTCTGCACCATCTTCTAATGACAAATCCAAAAGCAAGGACAAGCATGACAGGTGAACATTGATAATTAATTAATGACTGTTCTCAGGGAAAATCGAACATAATGCTTCTAGGTTGAATCTTTCAGAGTATTTTCGTTATGTTTAAATCTATTGCTAATAAAAAATAAAAAATTTCACTGTTGTCAAATACCCTATTCTGATGGTGAGTTACCAATCTTATTTGTGTTTAGCTCACAATCAAAGGCAAGATTTTAAACCGTTTCTTTCCTAGATCACCAGCAAGGAAAAAGAGGGAGCGTTCGCCTCCGCCGCGTCCTACACGGATCCACATTGGACGCTTGACTCTAAATGTCACCAAAGACCATATTCAAGAGATATTCGCTACCTATGGCACGGTAAAAACCATAGAGTTCCCGATGGACCGCCTCCACCCGCACAATGGACGCTGCTACGCGTATGTGGAGTTCACTAATCCAGATGAAGCAGAAAATGCGATGAAGCACATGGATGGAGGTACGACATTGGAACATATTATATTGAGATATTGCCAGTTCTATGTAATATGATAAGTTTGTCTGTGGCTTTTTGTTGTGACCCTTTTAAGCCTGTCACAGCCTGGCGCAGTCTGCGGTGGCGGTCAATAGTAACTTGACAGTTATTGTCAAATAACCCCTTACCTTATTAATTGGTCATTGGACTGTTTGACCCGTAAAATATATACATATATTTTGTATAGTTAGTGTTGTTTACGTTGAACTTAAGAAATCAAGAGGTTTATAAGAAATGCATTTATTTGGGATTTTTTTTACGGTTATATTTATCCGCGTGGAATTCGTTTGTACCTCTACAAACTCCTAGGGGAGGAGGATTATGGTCCTGTACCTGCTTTACCAGTGGTTTTAAGTGTGGAAAGTAACAGACAAAGTTACTTTCGCATTTATTATAATAATAAGTATGAATGCCCGCAATAGTGACTGCACTAGATGCGACGGTGCCGGTTAATGTACGGTCCGGTAATCCGCGTCCATCTCTCTCTCGCTCTTTTTGCATGCGTTAAAAAGAAACGGACGGACGGGAGTGGACGCCGATTATTGGGTCGTACGGTCAGCTGCAGAGAAAGGTAACCCCCCTGCATAGAAGTTTGGTATGCAAACTTCTATGCAGGGGGGTCCTTTTCTCTGCAGCTGACTGTACATTAACCGGCACCGATGCGACCACTACATGTGTGCGGGCTCAAAGTGCGGGCGCTCTTATTTGACTGATTTTTATACAATCGCTTAATTAGAATTGTGGTGCAGGCCAGATCGACGGGCAGGAGATCACGGCGGCGCCGGTGCTGGTGCCCTCGCGGCCGCGGCGCCCCAGCCCGCGCCCGCCGCCGCCGCGCCACGCGCCGCTCCGCAGACACGAGCCGCCGAGGTAACCCACCCCAGCACCCCAGCACACCAGCACCCCCCCCCATCAGGGCATACTGCATGACGAATTACACTCCTATTTTCAACTGACTTCAAATTCTTAACCCCGTTATCGACTTATTGTTGTTTGAGAGAAGGTACACGAGGTATAGAAGTCGAATATGATTTGAGGCTAGTTACCAAATTTGGTTAAAAGGTGAAATTAAAACAAGGTATTCTTGACGGGATGTATATTACTAAATCTAAATATTACTTTAACATGTCAACTTAACCCATTCGCCGCCACTGACTTAACTCCAGTTCGTCACTGTTGCCATGCCACCGACTTTATACGAAGTCCAAAAACAATAGACTTGGACTTGCGTGGCGTGGGGATGCCACCTCGATTTTTTGAAGTGAAAACTTCATTAGCGGCGCTGAGCGCTTGTTGCGATGGGGAAAAATTGTTAAATACGCGACAGATTTTTGGGACGTCAGATGTGAAGGAGGTCACAAACTTTTATATTTTTCTGCTAGCCGATTCGACTTCATTCAAAACTGAACACTATTCGTAAGAGTATAAAGCCGTTAAACACTTTTTGCAATAGCATATTCTGCAAATAAATTTGTAATTTTGTCCAAGCGTCCTTCACCGTTTTGCTATTGAGCAAATTCGAATAGTTCGAATTTGGACGTTATTCCTCAAGAGATAAAGCTTTGAAAAATATTTACCAACGGCAAAAACAAATTGATATTTTGTTCGCCGCCGCCGTCTGCTGTTCTTGCAAATTCGAATAGTTCGAATTTGGACGTTATTCCTAAAGAGATAAAGCTTTGAAAAATATTTGGCAATAGCAAAAACAAATTGGTATTTTGTTTGCCGCCGCCGACGGGCGAGCTGGCCAGTCGCACCCAACGCGCCCGCGGCCCGTCCGCCTAAATAATTAATAATTGTTTATAAATTTGCGCCAAATTCATTTTTAGGGTGACACCAAATATTTGGCAATGGCAAAAACAAATTGGTATTTTGTTTGCCGCCGCCGACGGGCGAGCTGGCCAGTCGCACCCAACGCGCCCGCGGCCCGTCCGCCTAAATAATTAATAATTGTTTATAAATTTGCGTCAAATTCATTTTTAGGGTGACACCGTAAGATGTCACTTGACCTGATCGAAAAACTGTTACAATGTTATTGAGTTTTCACTTCTGCCGGCACCCCGGAGTGTAACCCGGTCTTTTTTTGAAGTGAAAACTTCTTTAGCGGCGCTGAGCACTTTTTGGGATGGGGAAAAATTGTTAAATACGGGACAAAGTTTTGTAACGTCAGATGTGAAGGAGGTCACTTTTTGCTGCTAGCCGATTCGACTTCATTCAAAACTAAACGCTATTCGTAAGAGTATAAAGCCGTTAAACACTTTGCAATAGCATATTCTGGAAATAAATTTGTAATAATACCAACGCGTCCTTCACCGTTTTGCTATTGAGAAAATTCGAATAGTTCGAATTTGGGCGTTATATTCCTAAAGAGATAAAGCTTAGAAAAATATTTACCAACGGCAAAAACAAATTGATAATTTGGTCGCCACCGCCGTCTGCCGTTCTTGCAAATTCGAATAGTTCGAATTTAGACGTTATTCCTAAAGAGGTAGAGCTTTGAAAAATATTTGGCAATGGCAAAAACAAATTGGTATTGTGTCGCACCCAACGCGCCCGCGGCCCGTCCGCCTAAATAATTGATAATTGTTTATAAATTTGCGTCAAATTCATTTTTAGGGTGACACCGTAAGATGTCACGTGACCTGATCGAAAAACTGTTACAATGTTATTGAGTTTTCACTTCTGCCGGCACTCCCGGAGTGCAACCCGGTCTTTTTTTTTTGAGCGGTGAATCGGTTAACTTATTTTACTCAAAATCACAGCACTGTTTAACACTTTGTATTTAAAACCCATTCCATCCTTGATTTTATATCGCCGCGGATAAATTTGCTTGTGTTATACACTTGTACAATCTACTAGTTTTATGCAATAGGGGTGTAGACTCGAAAATTATTATTACTCCAAAAGAAAGAAGGCAAAAAAATATGCCTAGTGACGAAAATCCCATTCAGATATCTCAAAGAATTACGAAGCTACAACCGTCTTAATATTGCTTAGAGCGAGAAAACGCAAACAGTGTGTGACGTCACGTTACGCGAGGCTGCCGGGGGGCGACGGCGGCGCCGAACACGATGGGGCACGGCACGTTGCCGTCTATTAGTGACGTCACAATCTTCAAGCGTCATCATTTCATATAAGTTGCGTTTTGCGAAAAAAGGACAGAACATACACCTTTTTAAAACTTTGGACACTTATAACTTCGTGATTATTTAACCTTTTGCGTTGATTTTTTCTCCATTTGACAACATTTTAATCCTTTTTCGAGAAAATATGACAATATTAGGTTAATTTAGTAGATGTATATAATAGTGATGAGTGTGTCGTGTAAGTTGTGCATGTGTGCGGGCAGGTACCGGCGCCGCAGCCCGCCGCGCCGCCGCTCGCCGCCGCCCGCGCGGCGCCGGCGCACGCGCTCCCGCTCGCGCTCGCCGCGCGCGCGCCGCCGCCGCTCCAGGTCCTCCTCTTCCTCCTCCCGATAACCCCTCCAACCAAATACACCTCACACTCATGCGCACACCCCTACCACACTCTTAATACATATTATAACATCAATTGCATGTGTATTGTTGGTACACTTTCCTCCAATCTCTTACTCAATTTCATAATCTTAATACTTTATAAACATTCGAAAATCAAAACAATTGGAGAAAATTGTACCAAAATGGATGACTTATCTCCCCGCGACACATTCCAGAAACTCCGTTTACGGTAAGTATCAATCCGATTCCCGTTCTTTTTCAATATCTTCTGTAGATTCTACGGAGAGGTAAGTATAGTGTCTTGAACGCAATGGATATAATATAATATACCGACATTAACTTGAAATTTCTCATTAAAAAGCTTGCAAAATGGAAACTGAACTGTGAGTGATCAGTGAAAAGCCCAATGAACTTATTATTGGTGAAGTGTTTAATGTATTTCCATACTCATTTTTATTTGTATAATCAGAGACGTTTTGACTTTAAATAAATTGTAAAGCTAATGTGCATATTTTTATTTTTCCTCAGATCCCAAGATCCCGTGTCCATTTTAGTTTTAAGAAAGTAATTAAAAATACCTATTTTCTACAGATTTTATGTTATTGAGAATGGAGAGTAAATAATATGACATTTGATAGTATACATTGTTTTATTTGAAAATATATCTGACAAGGCAATATAAACTGTCCATACATATCATTATTGCTTGCCTATAATTTTGCAATAAGTTTGGTAATCTGCTACTAATATTTTACCCTTATATAAATAGTTCGGTTCTAGCAAAGGAAGTTCTTGTGGCAATCTGCAACAAAAATTGCAAGATAAAAAAGGTAGTTAAATGAAATAAGTCATCGACAGAAACTAAGGCACTCACGGGTATTGAATCTTCATGTTCTTTGGTCCTCTGACGGGATTCCATGCAGAAACGGGTTGCTTATTTGCTACCATCAGTCCAGCCACAGCAGTGTACAGTCCGTATTCTTGACACATCTTTTCCTGGAGGCCAATCAATAAGATTAAATTTATGTATGTATGTAAAATATTGTACAGAAGGCACCGAAAAATACAGACATAAGTTCAAGTCGGTACAAAGGCGAACTTATCCCTGTACGGGATCTCTTCCAGATTGAACTCTGAGCGCCATAGTGTCATGCCCGCGGCGCCAAGAACTAAGTGTTATTGCAAGCGTAAAATAAGGTTCATAATGGCTTTTTTATAGTAACTACCAGCGTCCCGCCCCGGCTTCGCACGGGAAGCTTCACAACGAAGGTTTATTTGTAATATAGTTCATATGAACCTTCCTCTTAAATCACTATCTATTAAAAAACCACCGCATCAAAATCCGTTGCGTAGTTTTAAAGATCTAAGCAATCTAAGCATACATAGGGACAGACAGCGGGAAGCGACTTTGTTTTATACTATGTAGTGATATGTTACTTTTTTATACTACGACGGTGGCAAACAACATACGGTCTGTCTGATGGTAAGCAGACACCGTCGCCTATGGATGCTTGCGATTCCAGAAGAATGATGATAGCTGGAGTCGAACACATACTCGGAGCTCCGGCGACCTTTCTCACGACCAGGAACAACACCACGTACCTATTACGCAAGTAGCGGCGCTATTTATGGCTGCGGTCTTCTATCCGACCTCTGTTGTTATTCATTTATTTTACGAGCTTCCGTCCGCGTGGAACTCGTTTATATAGTAGCTCCAAATAAACTTTCACCCCCCTGGGGGATGATTTCCGGGATATCAACTGTCCTGTCCTTTCCCGAGACTCAACTATATCTATACCGAATTTCATCCAAATCGGTTCAGCGGTTTTAAGCGTGAAGAGGTACTTAACAGATAGACAGATACTAGCATACTATTATACTAAGTATGGATAGTCATTTGGTTTGTCAGCAGTGTAAAATTTCTCATATCTCCTAGCCGGTCAACAGGCAACTCGGGTGCATGAAGTAATAGTACATTATTATAGAAGCCGGGAAACGAAGGGCAGGCCAAATAGACATAGACAGCCGAGCGTAGCAAGGCCGGATAGGGATGCGCGGCCGGCAACCCCGTTTCTCGCCGAGATTTGTATAGTGATTTTCTCACACTTGCAATGAAATAAAAATAAAAAGTAGTCAATTTGTTTTATTCGTACTAAATAATACGTTTCTGAACTGCACCGCCGACGCCAGCTCCGAAATTCCTTTACATATCACTCATCGCACGGATACGTATTTCCGGACCTAATTTGAAGTAAGTCAAGTCAACATTTCATTGCAGATTTGAGAAAATGAGTTTTATTGTAATTCTCTTACCCGCCACTCTCCCAGCATGAAATCTGCGTCGCTCAAACTCAAAGCAGCACTGGCCACGTGCTCTATCGAAGAGTAGTGACACAAATAGTTCTCTTCTAGAAAATTAATGAACGAACTTGGCTGGCTCAAAAATTGGTCTATTATATCTTCAGGATGGTGAGTCAACTGTTTTGTGCCATTTTCGCTCAATATAACTAAAAAATAAACATAGTTACAAGTTAAATTCAATCAAAGGCCACAAGCGTCAAAAATATTCTTGAAGTTACATTTGAAATGTTCTACAACTTGCCTTTTGGATTTAATACTCTGCCTACCCCATGTAAAATGCTTACTGTTTGGTCCTTCCCTAGAGATACAAATTTACTTGACCACTTTTTCTTAGCATTTGTTTTCTTGGATTTCGATTCCTTCTCAAGAATTACATCCGTTTCTAAACTTTGATAGGAGCCTGAAACCAATTTTATGAAATTTTTCAAATATATTCAACTCGCATGTGAACTTACCTCTCATGGTAAAGTTTCATTATTTTAAGTTGACGCTCAGCTTTTAATGTCTCTTGGATTGAGGCTTCCATTCCAGTGGCTTGTTTCACGAAGTTACAATTTTAAAAGTCAAAACTGGCAACGCTGAGGCATTCAATCAATTACAACTGGCTATTTGATTAATGCCAGTTTACACTTGGAGAATAATAACAGGCAGCTTCGTGAAACGAGGCACAGAATGCGTTCGCTCCATCTCGTACCGTACAGTCAGCAGCAGAAGTAGCTACGCAAAATAACACGCTCAAAATGATCTAGACAGTCCTTATCCTCTTGGCATTGGAGTCGTGTGTGTGTGTGTGTAGGTCATTTTGAGCACTTTATTGCTGCTATATACATACATGTCTGGTCCAGGCCCACTTCAAAGTAGCGACACGGCCGAGAATTGAAATTCACTTTGTGGCGGGACTACAACCGCTCGACCCTCAGGGTGAAGTTGGTCTTAAAAACGATCTCTTCGGCTTTCGTAAGTAGTGCAGACTATACGTAGGTATAAACTTCAGTTTTTACCTTTTAAACACGCAAAATGTAAGTTTAACACCGCCGATCTCACGTCGCCCCCCGAGGAATTAACAACACAGTCTATCAGTTCTTGTGTTGGTTTGTTGTACATTGTGGTATGTTTACTGCTAATTATTTCTGAGACGCGCTTTAAGCCCGATTTTAATCCGGTGACTGATACTGCATTCAATCTGAAATTAATGAATATAAGAACATTTCATAAAACAGCATTTTAGTTTGCATCAAACATTACTTATATCAAACGTAGTTACATTTCAGTGACTAGGTACTAAGATAAAAAAGACTAGCAGCAGAATGCCTTGACAACACTGGTAAAGTTTGTCTAATATTAACATTATTTGGTATAATTAAAATGTATTAAGAGTACGAAAAAATATTTACGTGATGTGCTGTATTTTGAACTGGTCCTTTAAGCTTGGTGTGAAGAGATTTGCTGCGGTATTCTTACTATCTGTATAACTTTCTGAACATATAAAAATAATGGGTGATTTTGCTCTTCGTTTGTATTGGCTGAAATCAAAAGCACATTGAAATTAAATGTATTTTTACATTCATCATTGTGGTTAAACTTTATATTAATTATAAAGTAAATTCAATCCAAGTAGAAGCAAAAGGGTATCTTCTATACTAATATTATAAAGTTTCTATGTAATGGATAATCTTCGGAACTACTCGTCACAATAAAAATAAAAAAGTCACCTGCATATAGAATGGACTTTCCACAAAGAAGTGTACATAATTTGAGCATATTGCCAAAAAGTGCCCAATTGTGAACATACACTACCAATTTAGTATAGACCAAAACTTACTGTAGAACATCGGTAAATTCAGAAGGTGTTCTTATAAATGTATTTGGTAAGTCTTCTACCAGTACTAATTTGCTGCTGTTGTTATCTAATAGAGATGTAAAATTAGCTGCATTCAATATGAAATCAAGGAATTTTGAAGACTGTCTTTCTTTGAATTGATAATCTCCTAAAAATAAAAATAAAAAATGGTTAAAAATCTATCCAAACTTAGTAGTGGTACACTTACAAAATACCTATGAATAAGAGCTAAGATGCAGTCTAGAGGAATGCATAGTCAATGTGCAGTTCCCATACAAACATAATTATAAATAATGCAGTGTCTGTGGGCCTAAGCAGTAGAATATGACAATCATACCATACTCTGTTGGTATATCTATATCCAAGGGTGTAATCCACTCCGTGACCTTCACTTTATATTTAGCAGCTAGTTTCTGGACTGTAATGGTCTTCCCACAGCCTACAGGGCCAGTCAGAAGTAATATCTCACTATTATTGCAGTTAACATTTGATTTGAACCATTCCTCTATTTCTTGTATCTTTTTACTATTAACAGCCAAGTCTTCCACTGTTACTGGATCGAAATTCTTCATCCAATTTTTGTGATTGATGTTAATAAGAGGTTTGCCAGGCGTATCGGATTTGGCACTACAAATATTCTGTAAATATGAAGAAGCATGTTAGTACAATTAGAAAAGAAAATAATAAAGGTACGGAACTCCTAACTATACAACTCACATTTTTGACCGGGGTTCTAGAATTTGGTAAGCTCCCATCTTTGTGTTTTCTTAGCTTTGAAGGAGGTTCATCATCTTCGAAGTCGAAGATGGGCTTAAACCACTTCTTTTCCTGTTAACAATTAACACCATTGATTAGAAACAAATCTAAATGTTAGGTTACTTAATTACTCGATTTAAAAATGTAAATTACTCTTTGTATCGACATTGTTTCTGTTCTGTTTAATTATTTTATTTTCATTCAAAAACGATTTTAAACTGCATTCCAACGTATCAAACTTGACTTGACATTGAATTGACAGTTCAATCATCAGCTAAGACTTGACAGATTCGAGTGCTATTTTTCTTGCATAAAATTTATGCCATCCTACAGATCTAAGACAAGCATACTTTAAACGATGCAATTTGTCACAAGAACCGATAGAGATACAGCTATAGTTGGAATGAAATAGCAATACATAGAATTCGGACTATCAATTCAATTGTTATGAAAAATTACGTCGTTTGAAGTATGTTACATGTATAGCTGTCTACATTTTATTCTACTTTATGAAAAAATATCACACACCTGCCCCCCTAGCACACTAGGTTTTACGTCCGACATAAAGCATTCGTCCCTCTTGCACTCGCATATTGGCCAGAATGGGACGAATGCTTTATGTCCGACATAAAACTTAGCGTACTAGCCCCTCTGTAACAGTTACAGTTAATAGTTATTAATGATAGAAGTGCCGAAAATAGGAAATTCGCAACGAGTGGTGATAAATTAAAACACGACCGAAGGGAGTGTTTTAAATTGACACGAGTTGCGAATTACCTATTCGCACATGTATCGTACAACGTTTTACTGTACACTAGACAGCATAAGTGCATGGTCAAGTCGCAAACTGTTTCCCTTGACGCGCTTGCTAACGCCATCTATGTGCACGACGTGTAATATCATTATAGATGTAAATGTAAACCTCAGAGGTCGGCATAGTTTCACTAGATGGCGTTGTTAACACAGATGGAAACAAAAACTAATTCCTCATCTTGGATATAATTGATACTAAACGACCATATATTTCATAGATTATAATGGTAGGATTCCACGGTTATCTATGTCACTCGATCTCGTTAATTAACATGATTATGTTGTTTAATTATAATTTTCCTTAACTTAACACATCTATTACTAACTACTACTATCTATAGGGATAAAAAAGCATGACGAAAACAATATTCTACTCATATGTTACTTTCGTCATTTGTTACATATAACCCGGTCAGTTTTTCTTCAAACCCTGCATGTTCACAGTTAGGTATACCACCAGATTCCATGTTAGGCACTACGTGATCACTGAACGTGAACTTATATTGTCCTTTTGAATAGATTTAAACACTTCTCACTTCTCATCACTAAACATGACATTTAGTCCAGTGTCCAAATTGTATGAAATTGCTGTTTTATGTGCTTCTCTGTAAGCAAGGGTTTAACAGCATGCCCATGATAGTATAAACCCTCCTCTTTATGGAGACACCACGAACAGTCCACACTTGTGTGCAATAAATCAACGAAATGACTTGTCGATTCAAAATCATTTTCTTTGTAGTCCATTACCATGGCTGGTGGCCGTTCTTTGTCGGTGTAGCAGAGACGTTTCCTTTTGCTCAACCTTTTTTAAGCTGTAACAATATTATTCGTAAATAAATCATCAGAAAAATGTATGATAGTTTAGCAGTAGTTATAGTAGATAATTATATCACAAACATGTAAAAATAACTACTTACGTTTAGATCAGTTTCTGTAGCTTCTTTATATATCGCAATATATATCGCAAATAATTGCGACCTTTTAACTAGATCAATATTACATCGAAAACTAGTTTTAATATTCATGATATCCAGAAAAAATATGAATAACACAGCTGAAGTAGGTCTACGAACGAATATGTAACATCTTTGTGATAAAAACGAATAAGTATGGTAGTTTTGAATCATTCGTCTACCCTCATCGATTATTATACTAATCGTAGTCGTAATGGATTAATATCTGAGCAGCAAAATAAACTTATGATGAATTTCGACTGCCTAGTCAATTGAACCGATGGTCGAGTGGCTAACGAGGCAAGTAACTGTCGACCTAGCTTGAGAGTCGCGGGTTCAAATCCCGCACCCAACGAAAGCAATGTTGGGAAAGAAATGTTTTTGGATTTGTTTGGATATTCACTAGTAGTGAATCGGAAACATCGCAAGAAAAATAAATGCACAAAGGTAGCACATAAATAGAAAGCACATTCCAAATTGCGTCATAATATCGCCATTATCGATCGATAATGCGTTGGCAAGATTACTTGACAGTATAATATAGGAAAAATAATAACCCAAGAAAATATAATAATATAAGCCTTAGTGAACTGTAAGATTGTCCCGTATTTTATTATTATTTTAAATGTCATTAACACAAATGGCGGGTTTATTTACTTATTTCAAAGCTTACTTATAGATTTGGCTATAAACACCAGTATGCGTTCGCCTGATATATATATGATATCATAAAGCGGTCTGAAATTATTAATAAAATTGTCAATAGGTTTTATTTTTTTTGGGGTAAAGCTTCAATCTTTTTCCGATTTTCGGAAATGAAACTTAAGCTATAACCTCGATAACATGTTAGAAAGTGCCTAATTCACTAATACTATTAACAAAAACTTCTGTTAACAGTGTTGCATTTTCCTACTGAATAAATATAATTTTAAAATTAAAAGTTGTTTGAATTATTTAGGTAATTGTATGTAATGACTGTTATTTATATACAAAAAAAACTCCTTTTGGCTGTGTAAAATAGTGTAAAAAGCAGAAATGATAAAAAAACAAAAAAGGCAGTCAGCACCGTGTCATTTGCACTTAATGGGCTAATCCACAAGGCCATCCAATCTTATTGTTGAAACTGGTCAATCGTTTATCAAGGGTAAGTATATGTGTGCTTTATAGTGTTATGCTTATATGTATTTCAACTGTGAAACACTTATACCTTTGATAAACGAGTAGGTAGATGACAGTTGTCACACTAAAATACGGTTACAGTAGATTAACACTCGCTAAACTTGTTAATAATTGTACTCGCATCGCAAGATAATTTTTTGGTGATTACAGGAGGCTATTATTAATAGTGAATTTAGTTATATTCGTCTATATCTAAAGATTTTAGCCAGCAGCGCCATCTAGTTTATTTTGTGCGCACGACATGCAACCATATCAGCTGTAGATGTCAAACGATGCAAGCGAAACTAGACCGTAAGGTGTCCATGCAATAATGCAGCCGATAGTACATATGGCTCTTTAAAGTTTCGACATATGCACGGAAAGTTCTCTTTCCGCACTAGTAGTTTTAATTTATCACCAATCGTTGCGAATTTCCTATTTTCGACACTTGTATCGTAAATAACTATATTAGTACAGTTTGGAAACCATATCCAATTTAGACATTTGTGCAAAAAAATACACTTGTTCTAATAAAACTGTTTATGAAGACCGCTAGGTGAATAGTCAATACAAAATTAGTCAGCGGTTGTGCATTATCTTTCATAATCAAAAAACTAAGTGGTAAGATAAGTGTATATTAATTGTTTTTGGTTCTTATAAATATTCCCTTTTTTGATAATTTTAATCAGTTAGTAGAAGAATACCTCGAATAAAAATCAGGCGTAGATTTTGAACGTCTAGCAAACAGAGCAAACTTCATAAACACCTGTTCAATCTTACGTAAATGTTGTGTATAATTTTATTTTCTAAGCGTACAGTGACATAATTCTGTTATAATTTGTGCTAAAGCTTGTAAGTAGTAAGCATTTTCCAACCTGGGAACATGCCTTTTTTACGTTTACCCTAAAAGTAACTTGGTACGGAATACATGTAGATACATAACCAAAATATTTTTCAGGTAATCATGCAGGCTATCAAGGCACTGGGAGCAGCGGCTCCTAGAGCTCTTTCTGTAGTAAAGAAAGGTGCTTTTGCTCCTATCGTTGACCAAGTCCGTCAGACTCATTTGCCTGCTCCAAAGCCGAACGAAAAACGCCCTTACTCTCCCTTCCAAGATGCAAGTAATCTGGCAGAGATTGCTGTCGCCAGGCTGGATGATCTGCTCAACTGGGGACGAAAGGGCTCCATCTGGCCTATGACCTTTGGTTTAGCTTGTTGTGCTGTGGAAATGATGCACATTGCTGCACCTCGCTATGATATGGACAGGTACATTATACTGTTATTTTCTTAAAAAGTTTACAACAGGATTTCAACAGTAAATATTATTTGTCATGAGTTGTTATACTCCAGTTATTTTTTGGCCTATCAAAGCTAAAGATTTGAAGTTGTATACATAAGCTGAAGATTTATAAAAAAGACTTAATTTTAGTAATGATTTAGAAAGGTAAAGGAAGTTCTATTTTCAGTTTGACAGCATGCTTGACCTATGAGTATTAAACTACAACACAACCATCATCCACTACCCCAACCATGGTCCATGGTATTGAAATGAATAGGAAATTTCTAAGAATGAACCAAAAATGAATCGAGCAAATAATATGTAAATGTTTATTAAGCAGAAACATCCGCTAACGAAAATCCAAGTTTCGATCATAGTGGAAAATTTAAATATTATTCGCCAAGAGCGGGATTTGAACCCACAACCTATGGAATCCGTCCTTTGATCTGCCAATTGAGCTACCGTGGGTCTGCGGGTTCAAATCCCGCTTGCAGCAAATAATTTTTAAATTTTCCACTATGATCAAAATTTCAAATAATATGTGTCAACAATACAGAAGTCTACCCTTAATGGTAATGACTACTGATTTTGCAAACAGTGCAGGTACCAACTAAGCTAACTGGATGTATGTAACTGGATGTAATACAAGAATATTTTTGATTTCAGATATGGTGTAGTGTTCCGTGCATCACCCCGACAGTCTGATGTCATGATTGTTGCCGGCACATTGACTAACAAAATGGCACCTGCTCTAAGAAAAGTGTATGATCAGATGCCTGATCCGAGATGGGTCATCTCCATGGGGAGCTGTGCTAATGGTGGTGGATATTACCACTACTCCTATTCTGTTGTAAGGTAAGTCTAATTCCTAATAAAAAAACCGGCCAAGAGCGTGTCGGGCCATGCTCAGTGTAGGGTTCCGTACGTTGACTACCCACTCCCCAAATGGGAAATATTAACATTATCAAAAAAATATTTTAGCAAACCCCTATTCATTTTTAAATACCTATCCAACAATATATCACACGTTAGGGTTGAAATGAAAAAAAAAACACTTCCCACGTTACGTATAGGGGAGGTACCCTAATAAAAAAAAAAGACACTTTTTATTTTACCACTTTGTTGGCGTGATTGATATACATTAGGGTGGGTCGCTTTAGTATGGGTTTTTTTTATTTTTGTCCATTTTTTTTCTAATAGTGATAAAAAGTTGACCTAACCGTATAGCTTCAAAATTCATTAAAAAAAAGGTATGTAAGATATTTCCTTCTACCCGCGCATTGATTTTGAAAATCAAAGAAATATCTGATTTTCACTAAAATCTTAGATAGCATTTTTTATTAATTCTACCATTTAAAAAAGGTGTTTTATTATATAAAATGCAAGTTAAATGTTATAGAAAGTATATTCAATCAAAAAAACATTACGTATTTGTGTAATTACCATATCTACCTAACGTTCAAAAAGCATTAAAATCCTTCCTGCTTTCAAATTTTGGCATGATTTTGCGGCTCTGAATTTTTGCCTTTATCATACCTTCTCTGGCGGTTTTGTCGCACAACTGTAAAGAGGCTTCAGTAACTGTCTTTACCGCCCGCTCCACAGCTTGTGTATGACATGGCAGCCGTGGTAAAAGTATTTCATCGTTGCCCCCGGACTCCACCATAGAAAGTAGGGCTTCATCTGTAACATCGCGTAGTATCGGAGGTTGAGTGAACTTTTCCTGCCAGTCAATCATATTAATATAGCACGCAGCATCTAGATTAATCTTGGGCACCTGGAACACACGAGGGCTTCGAAGATCACCAGAAGTTGGGGCATTTCTGGCTTTCAAAATACGCCGGGCAGCGAGCTCTCGTACGTGCTTTAGAGGATCGGCTAACATAGCCAGGAGCAGGTTTTCCGGGTGAGCGAAATATGCGTTTCGTTTTATCACCGGATCAACCACCTTTTCCAGATCTGCAGAAATATATCTAGAATCTGAGATCAACCTCCATAAGTGTCTTGCTCCGTCTTTACACAAGGGGTGTCTTTTGATTTCAAACCAAACGGGAGCGTAAACTTTGACTACAAACTTAGCTAGTTGTTTTAAATTGTTTGATGGATTGCTGGTTGAAACATAAAGCCGCATGATTCGGTTTGCCTTTATAGCCATCGGGCGTGAGACATTTTCCCTGGAGAGCGATGAGACAAATCAGGATCGCATTCGCCATTTATAACAGCTGATACTATGTCGTACAGGTAACGTTGGTCTGAACTAAGATCGTGGACTTTAGATGTGTCAGGTAATCTCCCTTCTATTTTTTCGTAAGACACAACATCAAGCTTTTCACAGTCGTCAAGTTGGTTTCCAATTGCACCAGAATAAGTAAAAAATCTTGCTTTTTATCCTCTGATAGACGTTTCCAAGACTTAATAAGACTTTTGCACTTAGCGTGATACGCTTTCAATAGTTGCAATATACGAATGTGAGATATTATTGGTATGGAAGCCTTTAACCATAAACTTTCAATTTTTTGCGATACTATTTCGGAAATCTCATTAATGGTAGGCTCTTTTTTAGAATTCTGTTCGAGCTTAAGACGATATCTTACTAGGTTATAATATTTCATCACATTTTTGTAAGTGGGTAGTTGGTTTTCGCTAAGCTCATCAAACGAACCAAAAATACGACAGTTTGTTGTTCTTCTACTGCTTATCTCCATGACAAATCCAACTTCGAATAATAATAGTGAAAATAACGTATCAAATTAATAACAGAATCTGTCAAAACGTAACGTAACCTTTCACCTAGAACTAATTGGCGTTACTAAAACAGTGCGTCGTGATTTACGCGCGAATCGCATACTTTGCGACCCTCCCCCGCGCCCCTCAACTTACTGTAGGTTTCACCGTTGATCACAGTACTTGTCTATTTAGATTGTTATATTATTTTAGAAGTTGAAAGAGGTTTAAATAAATTTTTAAAATGACTTTGGCATCTATTTTCAAAACTACGATTTTCGGCGTTTTATGAAAAATTTAAACGCAATGCGCGGGTAGAAATCGTCGAAAAAAAAATATAAAAAAAATATCCTAGTGTTTGTTCTTATCAGGATCATCAATCCCGCGCTATTAGAAATCTTAAATAAACAATTATTTTTTTCGACCCACCCTAATATACATATTAGTACCAAATTTCAGCTTTCTAGTGCTAACGGTTACTGAGATTATCCGCGGACGGATGGACAGACAAAGCGAAACTATAAGGGTTCCTAGTCGACTACGGAACTCTAAAAATTGAGAGAGAAATACCCAGTTAGGTCAATTTGACCAACTAATATTATTTGGAGTGAGATGTTTGCCTGTTTGACTCTCTCTTACTTCAATATTTTGCTATAGATCTCTCATTAGTGATTAAATTGGGAAAATTTAACTCCATTTGTCTGTCTCCATGGATATAGCACTCCTAAGCTGGATTCAACCAAACCGGAATATGGTAGTAATCCGAGGTCTACTTGGAAAAGCATTGTTTATCTCTTGCACTTACTCTTAAACCAAGGACCCATTAAACAAATGCATGTAATTATTATTGTTTATTTGTATGGCGAAACATAATTTTAGAGAGCAATCAGATTATAGCTTTGAGGTTGTGGTGCTAAATAAGTAATACCTTTTAAAGGCAATAAAGCAATGAGAGAAAATATATGATAGTTGAGTAAATAAAAGCGGAAGTATCTTTCTAATAATAAGAGTTGAAAAGAGGCCCCACTAGCATTACACGTAACATGACTTTGTGAAACTGGCCCCTAGGCTATGAAAACGGTTATGTTCACAAAAATCATAACCATCGTATAGTGTAAGGCCCCTGTGTTTTTTTGTTACAACCACCCATTAGCTATAGAGACATACAAACTTGGATCTTCGGGCCTTCAATCATCACGGGCACTGAATTAGGCCATACTGCTAGCAAGTTAGATGGAATAAACACTGTAGAGAAGTAAACAGAATGGTGATGGTGATTATTTGTGAAAAATTATCATTATCAAGAGCTTACACTATTTTCTTTTATATTTTGTGTGTGATAACACTTATAACATTGACAAATGATGCATAAAACAATTCATGAAATGAAAAGGTACTGGGATGAGTTCTGTCATCATCATCCTCCTAGCGCTATGCCCGGTTGTGCCCCCTAAAGGAGCCCGGGCACAGATTATATTATAGCCGGAGTCCGCTTCCGCTTTTGAGTTCTGTCATATAGGTACACAGTTGCATTGTGTCGTACAGGTTGCAGTACTTTAAACATTTTTTTTTTCCAGGGGTTGTGATAGGATTGTTCCCGTTGATATCTATGTGCCTGGTTGCCCACCATCTGCCGAAGCCCTGCTCTATGGTGTACTGCAATTGCAAAAGAAAGTGAAGAGAATGAAAACCATTCAAATTTGGTACAGGAAGTGAGGAATTCTACTAAACACATTGTGGTTAAATCAGAACATAGGCAATTATTATTTATGTGTACATAATCTCTTCTCGCAGTAAATACATCGTGTAGTTGCAGCAGCAAGTGTTTTATTTAAGACAAGCCCCAGGTTTAATAGTTATTTACGATACAAGTGCTGAAAATAGGATATTCGCAACGAGTGGTGATAAATTAAAACACGACCGAAGGGAGTGTTTTAAATCGACACGAGTTGCGAATTACCTATTCGCACGACGTGTATCGTACAACGTTTCCGCACTAGTGCGGGAAAGTAGCACCATATGTACTGTAAAAGATTTTTACTGCCAGCTGTGACTTCCACAATTAAGTAATTCCACATCACTTTAGCGCGCTTACTATGTGACCTCACGCAGAATCTATCCACGAGTGTTACAAACACTACTACAGAATGTCATACAACTTAAGTTCAAAAACACTCCCCAAATACATTCTTATTTTATGTTGACTACTACTAGTCACTCTACAGTCAGGGGTATTAAATTAATTCATATACGGTCATAAATATCTGTACACGCCTTTGACATTGACAATAGAGTCCCGTACATATATTTATGTACGTATATTATTACCCCTGACTGATCACATAATAGTTAATTATTACTTTCTTAACGAAACAAATTATTTTATTAAACACTTTGTTTCGTGTTATTTTTAACGAGGAAGTTTTCCCTATCATATTTTAAACTATATGACACAGAGAGAAATAATATAATGGAAAGCACTCTACCGGCAATAGAGGGATCGCAGGTTCGAGTCCTGTCGGGGGCTACAGGCGAAGATGGTTTATTTTTCCATTATAGTCTTTCTCTCTGTATCATATAGTTTAATTATTACTTGTTATTTATGGGTGCTCCTCCTAGTACACCGGCGTATAACGCATGCAATTTGCATGAATCCAAACAAGGATATCAAGACTGGCTACCGCTCTACTCACGTATTGCAAAAACGCAAACCCGCGTGATAAAATAAAGCCTAACACAGACAGTCTATTTACACAAGTGAAATAATTTGAAATCAGATAAGTGGTTCTGGAGTTCGCTGCAGAGCTACAACCTCACAGACTTTTCCTATTTATGAGGTTTGAAATAGCCCATACGACTTTTAACCTGTGGGAATTACGTGTCCTTGGTGAGGTGCACACAGCGAAACGACGGGAGTACTTTTTTTAATGTTTATTTCAAGCCAAGTGTATGGTGCGCGCGACGGTCTGTGGGACGGGCGTATTGCTTAGTAGCGCGAAATGCCTACTAAGCAATCGTGCGTCCCTACTCCCTACATTAATCGTCACCTTTTAAAAAAATAATTATTATAATATTTAATTTTTTTACAAAACTATTTCATATAAGTACTCCATATTTTAAAATTACAATGTTTGCTCAAGCACGGACTCGCTTACTACATTGGCATTCACTTCGTCAGCGTGTGGGCGGGTCGCATTACATTTACCCATGACCATCACCTCAGGCTGCGTATTACGCGTGCTCGGCACTTTGCCTCGAGCGCCGTGTTCCGCGAACTAGAGCGCGTTTCCTGCCAGCGAATACCTGCGAGTATAGTGAGATTTTTTTAAAATCAAGATTTCCACTTGAAGCTTATCTGCACGATGAATGGCATTGTTATCCTTTGTGAACCAAACCGCTAATTGCCTGCAGAAAATGAAATGCAGTAATGATAAAACCGTAAAAATATTAATTACAACCTTATGGTCTTAAGAATAAGCGTCAAATTGGCATAAGACACATTTCACATATAACCTTTTAGAATTGAAACATGATAAGGACCACCTGGCCTAGTGCTTTACAAGTGTTCGTTAGAGGGTGGTATTTATTTATATTTAAATTATTTTTGTTCTTGTTCAGTATAAGTAGCTTGCAATAAAATAAAAATCACTATTATTTTTTTAATAATTTATTTGCTTGTATAAAGTTTACATTGGGTATCAATAATAAAAAATTAAAGTATTTTATTGGATAGGTATACGCTTAACTTAATAATAATTTACATCTACAGATAATCATTATAAAACACGTGGTAATAATATGTATAAGAATATGCAACTTATATAAAAATTAAACTTAGGTATAAACTTATATGTAAATATGTATGAAACTATAACTAATTAACTAAACCTACGTATAACTGATTAGTTACGACTCATCCGAACTTATTTCTGAATCATCGTCGCTCCCTGAGACCTCTATTATAACAGCTGGGTGGCTATAATTTCGGGCCATTGATTTTTCTATTTTCTGAACATGCAGACAACAGTTTTTCCAGTGTTCATGTGTTAAATCTATTGATCTCCTTATAATTTGAAGCACGCCTTCACTAAACTTCGGATTGTTGTTATCCTTTCGTACGTTTCTTTTTAAGCTACTCCACATTAGTTCTATAGGATTTAAATTGCAATAGTATGGCGGTAATCTTAGAACTTCGCAATTCTTGAGTTTTGCTGTTTCATCTACATAATACTTTTTGGCAAATGAATGTTTTTTTAATATCTTCAACAGATCGTCTTTTTTTGCCGTGGCCGGATAATTAATATTGTTTTTCTTTAAAAACTCCTGTATTTCTCCTTTTCTTGTTTGTGTGCAAGGTATTAATTCTGTCTGGCGTGAATGATATGAAGCATTGTCCATTACGATAACACTTTCTTCTGGTATGTTTGGTAACAGTTGGTCTTTGAACCATGTCTCAAAAAGTGATGCGTTCATGTCCTGATGGTAATCGGCACTGCAGTTGGCGATATTTTTTGCAGACAGCATTAAAGCTCCGTTCACCCATCCATTTTCACATCCTGCGTGTAATATTATTATCCTTTTTCCTCGTGATGCAGGTACATCCAGTGCACACGTGTTGCCATCTCTTTGCCAGCCTCTGTTGGAGACGTCATGCGTATCGTACCAAGTTTCATCTAAGTAGATAATCTGCTTTCCATTCTCACGATGTTTTTCAATTTGCTTCAAATATTTGTCACGAAGGTCAATCAACCTCTGTGAATCCATTATCACTTTCCTTTGATTTAATGTTTTGTACTCGAACCCCATGTTTTTCAGTACATGTAAGAAGTACGACAAGCTATATGGAAAAACGGCACCGTCCTTTGTTAATTCCTTATAAATCAAGCCGACGGTAGGGGATACGTTTTGCCTATAGAAGTTATCAACAGTTCTAGAAATAAAATCCTCTGTGAAATTGTCGATTCTTGCGAACTTTTTTTTATTCCGGGTCAGTTCTGTTGGCCGTCCTTTTTTCACAAGTCTTCCGACGGTGTTTTCAGAAGCGTTTGTCAATTTTGATGTGCGTCTAATAGCCCCATGAGGACCTATTTCACTTAAAATCACTTTGTAGACATGTAAAACAACTTCTTGAGCAGCCGGGTGCAAATGCTTCTTCGGTAATGGTGTATGTTCACCGACACAGATAGCACTGATGGGGTTGTTGGAAGGGGCTTCCGATGAAGCTCCAGCTTCACTCACCCAAGGGCGAAACATAGTAACTATCACTTACTATTTTCGCTTAATCAAAGTCCAAATACGTAGCCGTGGTCGAGTTCGTACACTTTATCACAACACAAAGTCCCAATCGGTAAGCAATCAAAATCCAAAATGCAGGCCAGTTGTCAATTGTATAAAATATCGTGAATAGGGTACAGTGAAGCTAACGATGCCGGTACTTGGTAGCGACTGAAGCACAATATCCTCAAATTGATAAGAAATCTATCCCCACTTAAATACCCACGTAGCTCTTAGGTTGCAAAAATTAACACGAGTTACAAAAATCTAATCATCCTTTAACTAGACACCTGGGTGACCACAGTTCTTAATTTCAAAAGGTTATATGTTGAGTGCAAGCTGTGATAATTTGAACCTTATTACCTAAGGAATACTGTTGTTATTCATAAAACATCTTTTGTTGTTTATGGTCTTTATCTCGTACGTAGGTAATTAGCGGTTGGGTTCACAAAGGATAACAATACCATTCAACGTGCAGATAAGCTTCAAGTGGAAATCTTGATTTTAAAAAAATCTCACTATACAAGTGTTGCGAACTGAAAAAAGAAAAATATCAAACTACTTAGATATTTAAGACCAGGGTCTCCCTTGTGGGACCAAATATGACATTGTTGCATACATTAATGTTGGCTCGTCACGAACGCTGAGTGGGAATCCTTCAGCATCGGTACATAATCTGTGGCTACCGTGGATTAGCAACGCCGTGCTGGCGACTTCAGCATCGTGCCTAATTTGTTAGGTGGTCAGCAGCGAGAGTTCGGCAGATACTAGCGCATTCTCTCACTATCTCGTCTCCGAAGTATCCCTCGAGCTGCCACGTTCATAATCCGGCTAAATACCCACTACCGTTTGATTCCCTCAGCATGCGTTAACCAGCATACCTACGACGTCGTAGCGATGATCGGTTTGACAAAGTTCGTGTTCAGAGGCTCTAGTATAAGATTTACCGAAACAAAACTTTACGATCGCGTTTGCGTTTTACCCTCAATTTGTATGGGTGGGATTTGACAGCTAAACGCGAACGCGGTCGTAACGTTTTGTTTCGGTAAAACTTATACTAGAGCCTCTGAACCCGTTTGCCTACCATCGATCTCGCTGCCTCCCACATAACCATCGTGCGGAACACGATCTATTTTTAATTGTCTTTCCGACGTACATAGATTGGGTTCGTTTAATACTTGCAAAAAAAAAAGTTACATTGTAACTAACACTTGTATGACCTCACGTGAAAGAAAGTAGTTTCCGGAATGCTTAAGGTGGCCCCGTTGCTATTTAATTACTGTCCCGGAGTCCGCCATGAGTCGGGAATGCTCCTGCGTAGTTACTACGGCGCATACCTACGACGGGAGTAGGTACTTTTTTATGTTTATTTCAAGCCAAGTGTATGGCGCGCGCGACGGGCTAACACTGCCTGTGGGACGGGCGTACTTAGTAGCGCGAACTGCCTACAAAGCAATCTGCGTCCCTACAAACCTATTCGCCGCCACTGACTTGAGCTCAAGTTTGTCACCGTTGCCAACGACTTCATACGAAGTTCAAAAACATAATACTTAGGCGGTTCTCCCACTAGCACCGCGTCCCGCCGCAGATTTTTTACACGCGGAATCACGCGCATTGGTGTGAAGGTAGGCGTGTTTTCCATATAAATGAGATTCTTGTATACGATGGTAAAATCTGCCGCTCCGCGCACCGCGGTGCTAGTGGGAGAATCGCCTTAAGATTTGCGTGGCGTGTGGGGGTATTATACGTACGTTCCCAAAGGATCAAAAATGTTAGGAGCAACCTAAGCCTTTAACAATAGTCGTGTTCGCATATTTTTTAGTTCACTTTACTGACACGAGCACCACAGCGTGAACCGTGAAACAAATTGCAATACGAGATGCATGTCTCAGATTGACGCCGTCTACCAACAAATACGAACCGGCGGCGCGGTAAAGGTTCAGTCATTTTTGCTGGATAATATGTAATTATGCAGAAGCAAGTTACCCAAATTTGAATATCAGAAAGTTGTTAATTATAAAAACTACCAACGTGAGCACGTTCGCCAGATAGTGCAGTATGAGCGGAGCGTCTCGATGCTAGGTACTTATACAAAATCTATGGAAATGGTAGCAATTTGTATTTTTGTTACACCTGTATAGCGTCATCTAGTGAACCTGTTTTACTTGTAGTGTCTGCTGATACCACGGTAACTAGGCAACCCGATCACGCCCCTTGAGAATAACAGCCTAATTAGCGCGATCGCGTTGCGTTTACGGCCACGGTAAAGCTTTCGGGCTAGTTTTCTAGAAAGAGACAATCAATACGTCAGGCATAAGCAATCTTTCTACCATGGTAGTCTTCGGGATTATGGGAATGAAACAATATTGTGCTGTGAGCCTAAGGCCAGAGTGCACTAAGGGCCGGGATACACGGACTGCTCGAGCAGTTATCCAGTGATCAACATACACGGACCGCTCTTGCAGACAGAGGCTACAGCTTGAAGCTGCCATTGATAACTGCTCGAGCAGTTGGCCTAACTGCTCGAGCAGCGGGCAGTCGGGTGGGGAGCGTGCGCGTTGCGGAATGAAGAGCGCGGGCGGAGGTAACTGCGCTAGAGCAGTCGACAGCTCGAGCAGTCAGTGTATGCCCGGCGACTGCTTGACCGCACGATGAAATTTCACCGTGCAGTCAACCGCCCGAAGCAGTTGAAACTGCTCGAGCGGTTCGTGTATTGCGAATGAGAGTTTTGTATGGAAACTGCAGATCACCCATCGGCGACCGCTTGAAGCTGCTGGCACTGACTGCTTAAAGCAGTCCGTGTATGGCCGCCCTAAGAGGAGCGTCGGTGACGTTTGCATGTTTTAGGTGAACGCCGCGCGCCCCGCCACGCGATACGCCAGCGAGCAGCGCACCCTGCCACTCAGGCCATCTAAATAGTAGATTGTGTCTCAAGGGCGCAAAATGATATATATTTACGGCGAGGGCGGTATAATTAATTCTGCGTGAAGCAAAAGATTCTACTAAATAATCCCGTGCGTGCATGGCAAGGGATTCTAGGTAGAATCTTGAGCGTAACGAGGGATTCAAGTGTTTACGACCAACACGGAAATATTTTTGCTACAGTGTGGCACATACTGATTTTCACACATTCTATGTGGAAAATAGAAATTAAAAAGGGTCAGAAACAAGCTTCTGTCAAAAAAATAATTTTTGCTACAAGCTTTTATTGCCGATTGTACTTTTCTGTACACCATCATCAACAATTGAGACGATTCCAAGTATTCTAACGAGCCCAAACTTAACGGGGTTACGTCGGTTAAGTACTGAATTCCCATGGCCACCCGTCTAAACTTGTAAAAAAGTACAACTTAGATCTCTCATTTGAGGGCAAAAATGGCTCTTTCCTGAATGGCAGATTGCCGAAATCCGACTACCTGAAGCAGCTTCATCATTGAATAATCAGTAGGATACCAGTGGCACATGAGCCACTGTTAGGTGGAAAGGAAGGTATATAAAAATCTTATTGGTATAAAAATCAAAAGTTTTAATGGTATTTTCTGAATCGCACCAAGCTTTCATTTACTTTTTAGTATACAGAATGATTTTGTATAAACTATAACACACTTCATCGTTCATCGTGAGATAAGAACACAACATTTTTAATGTGCCATAAGACATGTTACAACTGCAATTTTGTCTGACTCAATGATCATTTATACCGGTTGAATGGCACATTAACGCGTTCATAGTTGTCTTAACATAACTAAACAACATGAACACGGATATTGCTCACAAATATTTCAAATCCAAACTTTGTTCATAAAAGAAATGTAATGATTTATGGAATACTTTTATACAAATTTGAACATTACTGCATATACTCATTAGATCTATTAACCTGAGAGACACTACTTGAAGTCAGACAAAATGTTTTTTCACAATACATACATATAATAATATCACATACTTTTAAATGCATTTAAACAAAACATCATCCGCTATTACAGTTGAATTTAATTTATTTCATGATCACTAATGAAGGAGTCAGTAAATAAATAAATTTACTCCACTGGTACGTTTGAAAAACCACTATGAGATTTTTAACGGAAGCATAAATTAAACTCCCGATACAATAATAATTTATGGGATTTTTCCTTGTTTGAAGTTAAATAAACCAATTCTATATTTTAACACTAATTTACACACTAATATTTACATTTTATTTATATGTATATATAAATATGTATAATTATATTGATAGCGATTCCAATAATCCTATCCCTCACATAATCAGCAATTTGATGTATAATTAACTAATAATGGTCACAATAACAACTCTATAGATATTTCCATGTAAATAAACAAGCAGTAGTGTACAGGCCGGCGGCGCCGCGCGCCAGAGTCCTCGTCCTATATTGCACATGTCGGGACGGCCGCCCGCGCCCGCGCACGCTGCGCGAGGCGGGCGGCGGGCGGCCCAACACCTCTGCGACCGTTGTTCAGCAAGCGACGTTTCAATAAATATTTGTCTAAACCGATAATACGAAACGATATACATTAAATTAGTCGTATTCTCACTTGCGACGTCGTTTACTCTACTGTATGTACACGGGGGGAGACGGCGGGGTCGCCGCGGCGCTATCATCGCGGCTCCTCCTTCTTGAGCAGGTCGAGCGGGGCGAGCGGCGCGAGCGGCGGCGCGAGCGGCGGCAGCGGCGCGTGCGGATGCGGGTGCGCGTGCGCGCCGTGATGCACGCCGTGGTGCGCGCCGTGGTGCGGCATGGGCAGCGGCCCGTGCGCGCCCAGCCCGCGGTGCAGCAGCGGCGCCGCCTTCATCTGCTGGTGGTGCGCGTACGCGCTCAGCATCTTGTGCCGGTCCTCCTCGGCGCGGATGGCCGCCTCCACGATGGGCGCGAAGCGCATGTGCTGCAGCGGGTCGAAGGCGCGGTAGGGGTCGCCCCAGGGCGACGGCGGGTACGGCGGCAGCGCGGGCGGCGGCGGGCGCGGCGGCTCCTTGCGCTCGTCCTTGACGGGCTCGGGCAGGCCGTTGCGCAGCGGCGAGCGGGCGCGCGCGCGCTCCATCTCGCGCTCGCGGTGCTGGTGCTGCTTGCGGCGCTCGCGCTCGTCGCGCTCCCGGCGCTCGCGGTCGTCGCGCTCGCGCCGGGCCCGCTCGCGCTCCTCGTGGTCGCGGCGCGCCTCGGCGGCGACCACGGCGGCGGGCACGGGCGGGCGCGCGGCGCGCCACGCGTCGTGCAGCGGCGCGCCGAGCGGCCCGCCGTGGTGCACGCCGTGCAGCGTGGAGGACAGAGCCATCTCGCGTCCGTAGAGACCGAACGCGGTCGGCGCGCCGGGAAACGCGCCGGCGCCGTAGCGTCCGAACGGCGATATCCCTGAAACGCGCAAACCTCGATCAGTGGGCGGCGCGAGGGCGGAGGTGACGGGCGCGGGCCCGGGCGGGTATCGTGCGCTACCTAGATGCGGGTGGTGCGGCAGGTAGGGCGCGGGCAGGTCGTAGGGCGAGCGGTAGGCGGCGGGCGGCGGCGCGGGCGCGGGGAAGGCGCGCAGCTTGTCCTTGTCGCCGGCCAAGCCGCCCCCGCCGCCCGCGCCCGCGCCCGCGCCGCCCGTCTTCTCCTTCTGCTGGTGGTTGTAGATCTCCCACGCTATTCGCACGTGCATCGCGTTCCATTTGCCGGTTTTCTGAAATGTCACAAACGGTCCACGTGAGAGTTTGAAACTGCTACGACGGCGTTTAGATGTAAAAGTAGTAAAATAAAAGAAATGGTAGTAGTGAAATTGAGCATGCGGAGTATTGAAGTGCCAAAGTGGAAACCTACCGCGACTGCGGGGCGAGGTGGTGGTTTAGTTGCGGAGTCGCTCGCGGCCGACACTACGGGCTGTTAAAATGAGGCGAGGCAGGGTTAATGATCGTAAAGCAACATAAACGACGTAAGCACTAAGAAAGGTATAGGTAGACAAAGAAAGTATTAACATAATGATAATATATGCAATGATATGCATGTTTTTCAGGAAAATAATTGAGCGTGAATTTGACAAACACTGAATACACCTGCACGGCTATCACATGACGGCGCGCGAGCTCCCTCGATTTTTCTCGCACTATCCGTCTCTCTCTCTTATTAGAAAAATTAGAAAGCGAGGTATAGTGCGAGAAACATCGAGAGAGCTCGCGCGAGTCGCGCGCCGTCTTGTGATAGCCGTGCTGAGGTGATATATCGGAATGAAAATGGTAGTTAAATCCACGCCCAGCAGTAAATCTTGTATAGGAAATCTGCTTGCATAAAGCTTCTTTATAGTTTCTGCAAACTAAATGAATCATATTGTATTTTTTTTTAATGAATTGACATTGCTGGCCTTTATATAAAATAAATTCTAACATTACATAAAATCAGATTTACGAACAGTTTCACTCAGTTTGCAGACTTTGTTATCAAACATCTCATATAAAATAACTATTAACAACGATGACGGACGGTTAAACCTTACATTGAGTGGATTACGCACCACTTAAAATTTCACTCCAGCTCTGTTTTTCTGCAGGCTGATTAGTTAATAAACATAATTGGAATTAAATTATCCGCCGTAGTTACTCGTCCGGAGTCACTGCAAAAGCAGTACAATTCATTCTAGGTGACCTTGCCAAACGTTTTTGATCAACGGAGCGTTTTCGTTTTGAGCTGCGAAAGAAATATCTTTTCACGCCACTGTTCGGAAATGTGGCAATAGATGGTCTAAAACCAAGCTAGAAAGTAGGCAAAAGCTGTAGCACCTGAACCACCACTACAACAATGTTTCATTGTAGTAGTGGTTGTTATTGTTGGACAGTTTGAACAGCGATTCACCAATCTCAGCTCCCCCGCCCCCGCTCGCGCGCGCTGCCGGTGCCCCCCACACCCCACACGCGAGCGACCGCGCTAGTGTTTCATATTATGATCTTTAATTTGTAACTTAATTTTGACTTATGATTATAATTATTTGCAATTTCCTCGCAGTAGGCGTGAAAAGCACTATGTCTCGGCCAAAAGTGCAATAGATGGAATCGTCTCCTTCGAGGTCCTCACCTAGCGGCTCGGACCTCGAACCCACTCGTCCATCTATCGCCTACTTTCTAGCCTCTACTAGAATGTACTATAGCTCGATCAGTGTAACACCGATTTCAGTATCGTTTTGAGGCGAGCCATCGCTGAAAAGTTACGCGCTGATCTCCCGCTTCTTTCGGCGGTCCATATGAATATGACCGGCTCGTTTTTATGAACCTGACTCGATTCTACCAGTCTGGCTCGTTCAAATGATTGGAGAGTGTAAGGACAAAGGAGCCCAAGGAATCCAAGGCAAACATCGTATACCAAGCGTCGAATAGTGTAATGCCGGCTGTACACACTCGTCGCGACCACCCGAGACAGAACGAGTGCGTACATGTACACCTTGTCTCGCCCGCTCGGGTCTCCGGTACGCCTCGGTCGCGTGTACCGACACGGTTTGCGGCCGAGTCAAAGGGTTGTTCCGCTGTTGAAATGACGCAACGAGTGTGTACATGGTGTTCTCTCGAGGAGTGTGTACAGCCGGCATAACAGCGGAGGATGTCAGGATTGTCGGGTGATGGCGGGTGGCGGCGGGCGTACCTTGGGCGCGTAGGCGGTGAGCGGCGCGGGCGGCGGGTAGGGCGCGGCGGGGTGCAGCAGCGACGACGAGTACGGGTAGCCCAGCCCCAGCCCGCCGCGGTACAGCGAGTTCATCTTGCTCACGTCCTTGAACTGGAATCACATCTCCAATATTAACACGATGCCTAAACTTTATTACTTTGTG
The DNA here is from genome assembly GCA_947578815.1 of Epinotia ramella. Classification (NCBI taxonomy): domain Eukaryota; kingdom Metazoa; phylum Arthropoda; class Insecta; order Lepidoptera; family Tortricidae; genus Epinotia; species Epinotia ramella. Next base: position 13,354,399 of record OX388213.1, on the reverse strand, counting down.
TGGGTATATAATTGATAATAGTACATTATTGTCGAAGCAAGGTAAGTAGGCAATTGCTGGCTAAGTATTAAATTAAACGGACGACCTTGGGAGCCACGAAGCCAGCAATTGCCCTTCCGGCTGAGACAAATAGTGCTTTTCTCAAAAAGATACTTTCTGAAAATGATAATATTTTTTGCATTGTCACCTATTAATTTTTTTTAAGTTGGAAGTGTATTTTTCTTCCGAAAACGCCATAAGTTATTTGAGACAACTAAAAAGTCGCGATAAGTCACAGCTACTGATATTCCGTTTTGGCTGTTTAAGACCTATGCTTTTTATATAAATGGCCGTTTTAACTTTAAAAGTTTGTACCACGATAAATAATGGAATTTGTATGCAACATTGTTGTCGAGCATAATCGAGCGGGCAAGGTTTTCTATTTTTTATTTTTGAGTAACTATAAACTATGCACTTCACATCCTGATTTTTTACCAATAAAGTTAACTTTGTAGATATTTTTTGAGAAAATAGTATAATACTGCAGAGGGCGGGAAAAGTCATTTCGTGGATAAGTATGGTTTTGAAGGACGAGGCATGGCCGAGTCCATCAATAGATACGAATCCACGGAATGACTTTTCCCGGGCTATTTTTTTCCCGGGCATGTCCGGGAAGTAATTCCACTTTTTTAATTTATTATCGCATATAACGATAGACTTCGCGGTGTGTTTTTACTACATTCATGGGAACATTTCCGAGCAAGTTGGAGAAAAATCTATTTGTATGGGAAGTTTGAAAGTTTTTAATGAGATAACAGCCGGCCGACGTCATGTTTAAATAGTTTACCGGCCAGTAAAGTGGGGTCGATGCAACCCGTTCTTACTCTCGGTTTTATAAAGATCCGTCCGACTTTATGTCCTTAAGTAACGACAAATCTCGAAGTTCGTATATCTCTGACTGTGTCGCTCGAGTACCATCAATCATAAGGCCAAACAGAGACAGTACAGACTTATTAAAACACCAGCTTGCACTCGCGACTTCGTCTGCATGGACCCGGGATAAAAACTATACGAGGGCTGCCTTTTAAGTTCTGTCGTTTGCAAACCTCCCGTGATTGCATAAAAAAGAACTAGTGTCACGTTAAAATATTTGAATTTAGAATTCGAAAACAAAAGAATGACTCGAAATCGGCCCAACCGTTTTAGTACAGCGTTCGTTCAAAGTTGACAAGTCAGTTGTGAAAATGGAAATTTCGAAGGAAAATTTACGTGCGATTATTTTTTACAACTTCAAAAGGGGCTTAACGCGACTTCAGTGCTTCGAAGAGTTGACTACGGTTTTCAATGATAAAGCACCATGCCTTCGGACTGTGGAACGCTGGTATTTAGAATTTCAACGTGGTTGCTCTAGTCTTAGTGATAGACATCGTGAAGGTCGACCAAAAACAGCCGTAACCCAGAAGAACATTGATGCTGTACGGCAACTGATCATCGAAGATCGCCATGCGACATACCGTGAGATAGAAGCTTCCTTAAGTATTTCAGGGACCAGTGTTCACAGTATTTTGCATGATCACTTAGGCGTAAAAAAGTTGATCTCACGCTGGATACCACATTTACTCAGTGAAGACCAAAAAACGGCTCGCGTTCGATGGTGTCGCAAAACTCTGCGGCAATTCAACCGAGGAAACTCGAAACATGTTTACGACATTATCAGTGGTGACGAATCTTGGATATATGCCTACGATCCCGATTCTAAACAGCAGTCGACTGTTTGGGTGTTCCAAGATGAGCCAAAACCGACCAAAGTAATACGCTCACGGAGCACTTCGAAAAAAATGGTCGCCACGTTTGTGGCGAAAAGTGGCCACGTTGCCACCATCGTGCTCGAGGATCGTAAAACGGTTAATGCTGACTGGTATACCACTGTCTGTTTACCAGAAGTCATCGGCGAGTTTCGAAAAAATAACCCAAGACGTCGTATAAGACTGCACCACGATAATGCGGGCGGTGTGCGGCCCGGCAAACTATTGCGTTTTTAAAAGAGCAAAACGTCGAAATTCTGGAACACCCGCCGTACAGTCCAGACTTAAGCCCTAACGATTTTTTTACTTTTCCAAAAATCAAGCAACGACTTCGTGGTCAACGGTACCAGACGCCTGAAGAAGCGGTTGAGGCATACAAAACGGCCATTTTGGAGACCCCGACTTCGGACTGGAATAAGTGTTTCGAAAACTGGTTCGATCGAATGAAAAAGTGTATTACATATCACGGTGATTACTTTGAAAAACAATAAATACCATTTAACACTTAAATTGTCTCTAGTTTTTCCAAACGACACAACTTAAAAGGCAGCCCTCGTACTATATTTTAATTCAGGCTATCAACTATCTTGATGCAAAATTTCATCCAAATCGCTTGAGCCGTTTAACCGTGATTAACCAAACGAACAACCAAACATCTAAACTTTCGCATTTATAATATTAGTAATAGTAATGTAAAATAAATGTAGATGTGTAATGTGAGGCAGCAAAGTCGCATTCGGTGGGTGTTAGTGCGGCTCTTAAGGCCGCTTCCCACGGTCTGCGATTCTACGGATCATCACGCACAGCCGACGACCACTGACGGCACCTTTGAAGTTACCGCCTCGCGACGGATACCGGCGCACCGCCACAGACGTCCTGTGCTGCACGGTGTGCCGTGGTCGCTGGGCCGCGTCCGTCCGCGATGCGCTGCTTGTAGTGGTGGTAGTGTACTCACGAGAGGCGAGTGCGGGTGCAGCAGCTGGTGCGGATGGTGGTGCGGGTGCTGGTGCACGTGCGTGTGCTGGTGCTGGTGGTGGTGCATCTCCGTGCGCGCGCCCGCCGCGCCCGCCGCCGCCAGGAACCGGCTGTCCAGCTCGCGCCGCAGCAGGTCCGCGCTCGGGCCTGCCGAAAACGGGACTGTTACACACACATAGCTCACCAGCTACCACCAGAGGGCTCTTACCTAAATCTAACCTCAGGGGCCAAGCCTTCCCCAAACAGTGTCAAACACCCCCCAAAACTAAAACCCTAATACGCCACTGCAAGGGAGGGCTTGAGGCAAGGCTAGCACAAAACCGCAAGCGAGCTATATCGCCGCGAGACTACCCATCTCTTTCTAAGTAATCAGAGAGGTCTCTTTCTCTGGTCTTCAGACGGATAATCTACCTTGCCGCGATACAGTTCGCTTTCGTCGCGCGTTCGATTTGTATTTTTACTAAATTAAGTTTTACTTTTTTTTCTTTACTTTACTTTTAATTCTTTTTTTCATACCTTTAGCCTGTAACCCTATTAAAATGTAGGAAACTATAGGTCTATTACGATTTTACTCACATAGCCATAGCTAAAGTTACTAATGTGTTTTTTTTAAGACTGTTTGTTTCTAAATAAAAAAAAATAAAAAAAAATCCGCTCTCAGTAAAATATTTGCACGCCTGCATGCAGGCTGAATACGCTGTCATGTTCAATAGGGAATATTCATGATTTTTTTTTATTTTTTTTATCTATTCTATAAGTAATTATATAACCGGAAAAAAAATTAAATAAGCTAAAAATTAAAAATTAAAACTACTATCAATTTCGGACGATCAAAACGCCACCATTTTGGCGCGCTCATTTGTGACGTCACCGCGCACCTTAATGCACGGTGGTTCTTAAACAAATTAACAACAAAGTGTTTGATTCACACTTTTAATAAATGTGAGTGATTAAAGCTTATAAGATCAACTTATTGTAATGGAAGAGCACACAAAAGCTTATTATAAATATTGTATTGTCCCTATGTGTGAAAATAACATTAAAACTGCAAATATTTTCATATGCCCAAAGGTGCAAATATAAGGATAAAGTGGTGTAAGGCGATGAGGAGAGATAATGCTTGAGTAGTTTATATTGTGAAGATCATTTCGACGTGAGTATTAAATATGTATTTACCTAAAATCTTTTTTATTACGACTCGCGAATAATATAAACAATAACCTAACCTCAAAATTGTATTATATTATACTTATTCATAAAACTATTCTGATTCCCAATTTTTTTACTTATTAATTTTACAAATATTATGATTTTTGTTGATCAAGAGCTGACTACGAGTGTTGATTTTGATCATGAAACGTTTTAGCTAAGTTTCTTTGTTTGCACTGTTGATCGAAGAAAGTTAAAAGAATTTAATCCTTTTTACTGAGTGACCTACACAAATTTGTTTTATTTATAAGCCTTAACGAAAACAACCTAGTTTGTTAAAGTTCATAAAGATGTTCTCAACATTTAACATTCCTAATAGGTACCTATATACTACCATATCTTTGATTATATAATACTAGCTTCTGCCCGCGACTCCGTCCGCGTGGAACTCGTTTATACTAACTATCTCTATACCAAATTTAATCCAAATCGGTTCAGCAGTTTAAGCGTGAAGAGGTAACAGACAGACAGACAGACACACTTTCGCATTTATAATATTATATATAAATATATATATATATATATATAGAATATATAATATAATATATATAGTAATATAGTATATAGTATGGATAAATATCTACTAGTTTTTTATTCCACTTATTTAACAAAGACACATTTTTGAAGTAGTTTAAAAGTCTAGCTATTTGAATCGCCAAAATAGGTTATAATTACTTAATTGACCAATCTCACGAGTATAAAAACAAGGAACATGAACATTTATTGAATATCTGTAACTTATTTACCTTGCAGCTTTTAGTTCAGCGGACGTAAAGTCACAAATATTTGCGAAGTACGTATTAAATTTTGTCATCATGAACACATCAATTTTAGGCAGATTATCCGACTGTGCCTTGACATAACCGCCTTCAGTCATTGTGGCGAGTCTTTTTTCACAAGGAGTCACAGCTTTCAGTTAATAATTACCAAAAAACACTGATTATTTATCATAAACAGCGGCAAAACAATGCGAATAACTTTCAATAATCATACTAACGACGCACGGTGCACGGTGACGTCACGTTTCGCTCCGCCAATAGCGTTGCGTTTTGGAAATTTGCGAGGGAATTTGAAAATTGGTACTTTTAAACAATTAAATTTATCAATAGAAACATGATAATTTGCAAAAATAATCATGTGTATATTTATTAAGCAATATAGATTACACGTGATTTTTTTTGTCCATTTCTAAATCACATGCATATTCCCTATTATGTCAGACCTTCCTGTACTATATTCTGGCAAATAAATACTGCAGTCTTGAGTTACCCGAGCAGGTGAATGGTTCATGTGAAAGCTACCTACGCCGCTTACATACTTGGGACGTAGTAGATTGACACAGACGGATAACAAGGCTATATGGTAATAGTACATTATTGCCGTGGCCGGGAAGGAGGCAATTGCAGGCTGAGTATTTGTTTAAACGGACGAGCTTGCGAGTCCGTTTAATTATAATACGAAGCCTGCAATTGCCATTCCGGCTGAGGCTAATATAATGCTTTTCTCAAAAATGGGGGAATAAAATATACTAAATTTATATAAACTTTAAATATTGTTGCACAACGTGAAAATACTTACGATTTCCCGCCGTTTTTTTTTAAACAGAATCTCAAGTGTATTTTTCCACCAAAAAAACGCAAACTATTTGAGACACATACAAAAACGTTGTGTTTGCAACAGAAAAATACGAGTTGAATTGGCTGAATACGAGCTGTGCCGTCTTTTATATGCCAGTTTCTACTTTTTTAAAAATTTGGTACTCGACAAATAAAGGAATTTATATATAACATTCCAGGCGGCCTGCAATGTTTTTTATTTTTTAATTTAGATTTGACCTTAAACTATACACTACCTTCCAATATGTAGCGAGTTATCTTCACTTTGCGGGCCATTTTTGAGAAAATAATATTTATAGGAGCCAGACTATTACGGGTGCGCTCAGCTGTCGGCATGCCCCAAGCAGTCAATTCACCCGAACAGTTTCACTTGCGCGGGATGTTGACTTACAGTATATATAATAACAGGTGACGAAATCGGAAGGTATGATACAGACTATTTTCCTGCCATACATCAGATCTTTTTTGGCAATGGAGGTCCTGTATTATCAATTTATTATAGCTAGCACAAGAGTGGGCGACGTAATAATAATAATGTCCTCCTCGCCGTGTCCGGCGACAGCGACTCCGTCAGTTATTGATATTCATATTTGGATTATGGAACGCTCTGATATGAAAAGGCACAATAAAGCACAGTAGGATGTGTGACGTGCCTTTTCTCGTTTCTCGCGCAATCTTATGCCAGCCGTGTTGTATTCAAGAAGCAATTGCATAAATATGAAAATGTTATACTGACTAGTTTGAAAGAGCGACTCCGCCGAGAAGGGGTTGGGGTTGGGCGGCGCGAGCGGCGTGAACAGCGGCGGCGCCGGCGCGAAACCGCGCTCGCCGCCGGCGCGGCTGCAACACACGCGCACGTCAACACTCCGCACCACAACCACACAGACACGTCACCCGGACCGGACTGGCGGGTACACTTATCAACTTATAACATAGCAAATCGTCATTGAGGCGGTATACAGTTGACGAGTGTGAGATCATTTTCACAATTTAGAGCAGCTTGGGACAAAGCAACTCCTCCCCATGGGTTTTAGAACCACGATATGCCACCAAGTCCCAAACCTAGTAATTATATACCAACCAGTAACCTGGCCAAAAATCTATTACTATGTAAAATGCACACATGGCAGCGCAAAATAACTCAAATACTAAGTTCACGTTGACACGACGCCTCCTGAGCCTGCGATTAGCGGGGTACAAACACCGGCCGTACCAGTATAACTCCTCGCTGTCCGTTTAATTTTTTTCCGCTTATAGCAGAAGTAAGATTCCCTGCTCCGATGCTTATAGCACTAAGATACTAAGTTGTGCGTTATCAATGTTATTATAGGTGTAGCTTCGGTGCAAAACAGGCCTTCGGCCTTCTCCGAATAATTAGAATTTACATTGGGTGGAAATTCAGATTTCCTACTGCAATAAGAGCAGAGCGATGTGTAGTATACTCACGTGACCCCCAGTGCGCGGGCGGCTTGGCGCTGGAGCTGATGCTAGGCACGGTAGGCACGGGCGCGAACGACTGCGCCAGCGCCGCCAGACCACCCAGGCTCCCGAGTGATGTGTAGTGTACTCACGTGACCCCCCAGTGCGCGGGTGGCTTGGCGCTAGAGCTGATGCTGGGCACGGAAGGCACGGGCGCGAGCGACTGCGCCAGCGCCACCAGACCACCCCCCAGGCTCCCGAGCGATGTGTAGTGTACTCACGTGACCCCCCAGTGCGCGGGCGGCTTGGCGCTAGAGCTGATGCTGGGCACGGTAGGCACGGGCGCGAGCGACTGCGCCAGCGCCGCGCCTGCGCCCGGCGCCGCTGGCGTAGGCGTCGGTGCGGCCAGCGGCGCGCCCAGCGGCGCTCCCAGCGGCGCCAGACCACCCAGGCCCCCGAGCGGCGCCTGCAATTACCACAACGGTGATGTCAGAGCGATATACATACTGCACACTGTGACCTCATGTTCATATTCGAAAGCTGACCTGATGGAAAACATCATCATCATCATCATTATCATCATCATCATCACCATCATGTCAGCCGAAAGACGTCCACTGCTGGACGTAGGCCCCCAAAGAGTGCCAAAGCGACCGGTCCTACGCTACCCGCATCCAGCGGACTACCGCAACCTTTACCAGGTCATCAGTCCACTTTGTCGGGGGCCTACCCGCGCCGCGCCTTCCGGTACGTGGAAAACATATGGCAATCGAAATAGCTGCACCGCTATCACAACACGGCGCGCGAGCTCTCTCGATTTTTCTCGCACTATCCGTCTCTCTCTTATTAGAAAACTTAGAGAGGTAAGTATAGTGCGAAAAAAATCGAGAGAGCTCGCGCGCCGTCTTGTGATATCCGTGCTGTTTTCAAAGCTTGTTTAATGTCCAAGTTAAAAACGAAATAAAAAAACAGAAGTGAATTGGTTGGGGTATTATCACACGGTAATGCCACGGATTTTGTAACCCCCAGTTAGGAAATCTCACAAATTCAGTGTAAAAATAGTGATCTCACAAATGTTTACTGCGATGCTATCGGTGGGAACCTGTCATTGGCTTTTTGTATTTTATCTAGTATATAATCAATGTGTTTCTGTAGCTGTTGGTTCTCCAAATAAATAAATTAGAAAAATGCGGGTAGGGACAAACGCCAATGCAATCTAAAAAGACATACTAGGATAATCGCATATTCGTGGTCGTCCGAGTCGTTTCACCTTAACCACGTAAATGAGACTAACCGCAAGCGGGGTCGCCAGTGGGGTCACGAGCGGGGTCGCCAGTGGGGTCGCCAGCGGGGCGTTCAGTGTCGGCGCGAGCGCGCTGCTCGCGGAGGCGGGCGTGCTGCGAGAAAGACTGCTGATGTTGCTGCTGAAATCAAACCAAGATAGTCTTATTATGACGCTTAGATCTCCGCGAACTTTAGTATATAAAAGCAAATAAATGGAAGAGTTAAGAAAATCCAGGCGAAGAACGCCATAAGAATATGAGAAAAGAGAAATTATACGAAAACTCGACTTTGGAAAAGATGTCGGTAATTTTGAATGTCAGGTTCCGTGCGTGGAACTCCTGGGATACGAGGGGCTAATCGCTTGTTTATATTGCTTCATCGTACGTTGTTTCAGAACAGTAATAAATAAATGTATTAAATAGGCATACCTAAAGCTTTCCCTTTCTCGGCTAGGACTGTGCCCTCTAGGTGAATATGAATGCGGCGCGTGTGGAGGTATCGAGCCCGCGGCACCCGTCGAGCCTGGTGTGTGCGGTCTCACGCCTTTAGGCGTCTTTGGCGCAACCAGCGGCGATGCCGATAGACTTGTGCGCTGGAAAGATAAGGAGAAACACATGATTTCCCACTTCATCAGATGTGTTAAAGAGAGAAAGTTCTGTAGGTGCAAGTACTAACCGTGTCTGCAGAGTTTCTAGGAGACGCAGCAGCAGGTGGCAGGTAGGGGCTGTGTTGTAGCGTCGTAGCATAAGGCGCGTACAGGGGCGGGAACGTAGCTCCGGAGTAAACCGCCGGTGGCGGGAAACCGTTGGCCGACAGGGTAGAGCTCACGATAGCCACCTCGCTTCTGGCTTGCGTTTCGCTCGGGACCGGTTGCCGTGAATCTATCATTGGGGGCGCTAGGGAATGACTGCTGCTTGTCGTGGCGGTTGCCGCGCCACTCGATGCGGGGGACGCGTCCAAGTGATTGTGTGGCTGGTGAAGCGTCACCGGGGGTATGAGAGGGAGCGGGTGAGGAGGTAGACCGAGACCTGGATGTTTTAAATTTGGCGTAAAACTCGATAAAGAACTGGCAGTCGTAGAAGGAAGAGATAATGGAGGCCCAATGTGATTCGGAGTAGACGTCGCTAAAGAATTACTCGAGGGAAGATGATTCACATGATTGACGATGGAATGGCTGTTTATTGGATGACTTAAGTGTGTGGCAGTCGGTTGATTGGCTAAAGAAGATTGGACATGATTAGAGGAGACGTGATTAGGCACGGTGAAAGGGGCGAGATGAGGAGGCCGACTCGTATATACCGATGGTACGGAATGTTTCTGTAAACTTGGTTGACTCTGAAACGGTATCGAATGGCCATGAATACTGGAACTTAAACTCGAGTTTATATGACTAGAACCGATTGACGGGGCGGGGTAGGGGCGAACGGCGGGCGCGGCCGGAGAGAGCGGCCGCGCGGCCAGAGGTTGACTACTCGGAAGACAGCTCGGCGTGGACGACGCGGCCGAGTGCGGCGGCGGCGGCGCCACGCCGTTCACTCGGCTCGGGAACGAGATAGGAACGGAGGGGTGAGCCGGAGCGGCGGCCGGGGCGTTCCGGACGTCGTGGCCCGGCATCACAGGGTGCGGCTGCGAGTGGGACACGCGGCTCGGGAGACTAGGGTGGGGCGGCTGCGGCGCGGCGGCCGGCGCCAGGTGCGGCGCGCGCGGCGTGTGCGGCGCGTGGTGCGCGTGCAGGTCCAGCGGCGCGGCGGCCGGCTCGCCGGGCTCGGTCCGCGTCTCGTGGTTGGTGTGCCTGAAGTCGGGCAGCGCGGGCGCTGCGTGCGCCTGATAGGCGGTGTGAGAGGGGAACAGCGGCGAGGGTGCGGGCGGGGCTGGCGGCGCGGGCGTGGGGCTGTCGGCGGCGGCGCGCGCTCCCGGCTGCAGCTTGTTGTTGCTGGCGGGCCGCTCGGGCGTGTCGGGCCCGGCGGCGCCCACGGGCCGCGCGGGGATTTGCGTGGCGGCATGTCCGTCGAAGGCGGGGATGTGCGCGCCGTTGGGCCGGTGCGGCGTGTCGGCGCGGAAGGGCGGCGGCGGTAGCGCGGGCGGCGGCAGGGCGGCGGGCGCGGGCGAGGGCGCGGGCTGCGGGAGCGGCGCGGGCGCGGGGCTGGCGCTGCCGCCGACGGGCGCCCGCGACAGTGCGAGCGCGCCGCCGCTGCCCCCGCGCGCGACCAGCTCGTTCTTGGCACCGCCGCCCGCTGCGCCCGCCGCCGCTGCGCCCGCGACACCGCCTGCGCCCGTCACCCGGAATAGTGAGGTAGCGTCCGATACCTGAAAAGTATTCAAACCGTTACGATTTTCATGAAAACTAAAGTACTACCATATTTTTCTCCAATATGCTCGGAAATGTTCGCTTTATTGTAGCAAAAATACCGGTTAGCCTAGTGGGTAGGGACGCTGCCTACGAAGCTGAAGGTCGTGGGTTCGAATCCCGGTAAGGGCAAATATTTGTGTGATGAGCACATATTATGAGCATGATATTTGTTTCTGAGTCATGGAAGTTTTCTATGTATTTAAGTATTTATATCTATTATATATATATCGTCGTCTAGTACCCATAACACAAGCCTTAATGAGCTAACTATGGGACTAGGTCGATTTGTGTATGATTGTCCCCTAATATTTATTTATTTATTAAAAAAAAAATAGTAAGCACGTGAAGTTCTTCGTTACTGACGAATGGAAATTTTGGCGGTGAAAAGGTTATAAGTCACTGTACAGTTTTAGCGGCCAGGAAAATGTATGAAATTCCATTACTGTATACTTTTTTACCTTTTAATCATATGTTTTGACTAAGACAAATCACTACAAACAGCCAAGCGCTCGTACGTTTATAGTTCTAATTAACGTTTAAAACGATTTGTCACAACAACTTGCTATAGTTAGACTGGTTTGTATGGCTGTCACTTTCCAACTATTGCAAGTTGGTGTGGCAAATTGCGCCCGTTTGTATTGTGTTTAAGGCTTCTCACAGACTGGAGCGGCCTGCGGTGGCGGTCAATAGTATATACTTGTATTCCGCGGCCGCGGCCAGGGTGATGCAAGCTTAAGGTTTTCCCGAGTTTTTTTGAAGTGAAAACTTCTTTAGCGGCGCTGAGCACATTTTGGGATGGGGAAAAATTGTTAAATACGTGACAGAGTTTTGTGATGTCAGATGTGAAGGAGGTCACTTTTTGCTGCTAGCCGAGTCAACTTCATTCAAAACTGAACGCTATTCGTAAGAGTATAAAGCCGAACACTTTCTGCAATAGCATATTCTGCAAATAAATTTGTAATAATACCAACGCGTCCTTCACCGTTTTGCTATTGAGAAAATTCGAATAGTTCGAATTTGGGCGTTATTCCTAAAGAGATAAAGCTTAGAAAAATATTTACCAACGGCAAAAACAAATTGATATTTTGGTCGCCACTGCCGTCTGCTGTGCAAATTCTAATAGTTCGAATTTAGACGTTATTCCTAAAGAGATAAAGCTTTGAAAAATATTTGGCAATGGCAAAAACAAATTGGTATTGTGTTTGCCGCCGCCGCCGCCCGGAGCCGGCGGCCCGTAACACCCAACGCGCCCGCGGGCCGTCCGCCTAAATAATTGATAATTGTTTATAAATTTGCGTCAAATTCATTTTTAGGGTGACACCGTAATATGTCACGTGACCTGATCGAAAAACTGTTACAATGTTATTGAGTTTCCACTTCTGCCGGCACTCCCGGAGTGCAACCCGGTCTTTCTTTTTTTACCTGTCATAGACAAAACGCTTACTTTTTGAAGTGATCGAAATGACTTTAAAAAAAAATCTCAAATAGTTTTCAATGAAGAAATTAAAATTATTTATCAAAATAAAATTCATAGCGAACTAAATTGAGTTTAGATTTCAATATTTTAATCCCGTTTAATATTGGATGATTTTAATTACATAAAACATTTGGAATTATGATCGATTCTAATGTTCTAATGTTTTAAAAATTTCTAATGTTTATATCAATTGAAACTGGCACCATGTGTCATGCCACGTAAGTACTTACATATTTTAAAAATATACGTTGGGCGGGAGCTTGATAGGTTATTGACATCCTCGCTGTTTTAAGATTATCGAAAACATAGTTTTATTTCCTCGCATTTTTAGAGAAAAGCACTATATCTGCCTCGATTCGTGGAATCGTCTCTCTATTGACAAAATCAACTAATCCACGAATTGCTACTACCCGGCCTCTGCAATAACGTACTATTTCTTATACTTACATCTTCCATTGACGCGTCATGATACCGTGGCGAGACATTTCTACTGTTGTCTGGACTCGCCTGTAACAAAGAAAACATAGAAATTAGTAAAAATTTAAGCGATAGAAATTACTTGCAAAACAGTATTTCAACACATTGCCTACGACATTCTAGTGAAAGCTAGAATTTAGCACTGGTCGCATCATATACTCGGAGCGACGAAGCTGGTTTGTATGCAGACACCGAACGGCGCGTGAGTGGTTATTAGTATTCCACCTATGTCTGTTGCTCTAAAACAATCGCCGCCCACGGGGTTTTTTGTGTCCGACGAACAAATACAATCACGTCTGACACATAAAACAATGTCAATGGGAATTACAAGCAGAAATTGAATGGTTTTAACAAGCTAAACAGGACTCCGGTAACAGATCTTGCAATCAAAATTACCATCACGGAATCATTCAAGCAATTCTTACTTGTAACTTAGGTATTCGGAGATCTTTATAGATTCCTTAACGCTTTTTCAGGCAGAGGCGTTATACGTATTGGCTACATGCTACCTGACATAAGTTTCCTAAGTAATAAGAGTACCACTGACATTCGATTGTCAGTATACAACTGCAGGATTAAAACGGGCTTTATCTCAAATTCAGACATTCAAAGACTTCAAGCACCGTATATGGTTGGTTTCTACTTCCTACTTACAAAATTACGTGTTTTAATCTGCATTGAAAGCCGTATGCATTCTTTTTATTACAATTAAAACGCAAAAACGAAAGTAGAAACGAACTAGACGAGGATATACCTATACCTACCTTCAAAGAGGCGAAGCGTTTATGCGTTTTATTTTAAAAGATAGACTGCAAATTTAAGGGGGAATGGAAAGTAATTACTTGGGGATATTTACGATCCAGTCAGAGCAGTGCTCAATAAAACTAGTCGGGTAACCCGCCGGGCGACCATTTACGACCAGCGTTATTTAAGTAGCCGTGTTTCTTCAGTTTGTTTTGTTACCTAGGTACACCTGATTTAACAATGGCTGATTTATTTGCGAACAGGCTCTAAACGTTGGGCAACACGGTGAAGAAACTGAATATTACAACGTAACGCTGGTTAGCGGTGTTAGGGGGATCCTCGATGTCGAAAGTGTTGAAACGTGAAGTTAGCACGTCTAATGGGACATCATAAAATAGTGCTAAATTGTTTAGTTAAATATGATTCGCACGGTCCACTGAACTCTGTATTTGATCAAGAATTATGTTTCCGCATGGAATTCCTTTGAAATTCGAAGCGACCTTTTTACGAGGAGAAATTCGCTCGCGGACCATTAAACGCAACTTTAGCTATTATCGAACAGATTCTCTCCCTTCCGCGGTCAAATAAAAACCAACTGTTACGAGTTCACGTAAATATACTTTGCCGATATTTTACAGGATCAAGAAATGTTTGGATATATGTATATATATTTATTTGTTTATACACAGTGGACAGATGTCGGATCGGATTAGAAAAAAAGGTCAAGGCTAGGACACTAAATATAACGACAAGCGTGTTTTACACAACTACGTTCACATTCCTAAAATCCGTTAAGGATTGTTCGCATATTATTAAAAGTATGCTACATTTTCTCTAAGAATAAAACAGATAAATCTGTTTTGAATTGGCCCCGGATAACAGACGGAACAAAGTAAATGTAATTTAGGTAAAGTCGTCAATCGATCGTTTGAAGGGAACAAAATCTCCGAAAGGAGCGTTCCGGCAATTGAATGTTTAGCCTTATCCGGAGAGGGTGGGTCGACGCTCCGCAACAATGGAGTGATAAATCAAGTATGGGCCGCGCGTGCCGGCGGCGCGGCGCGAGCGCTGCGTCCGGCGCAACAAGATGTTCAAAGGTGCCGCACACTGGTGTCGTGGCAGTGCCACGCCGCGCTGGCGGCCTGTCAAACCGTCTCAGATTAAAATAGATATCCACAGAGTTATTAGTGCGATGACTGATGCGTCGACGAGCAATAATAGCGAGTAGCGGACGCGAGCCCACCTCCCGTCCAGAAACGAACGCCACTAAAATAACACCAGCAATAAAAATAAACGACAGTATTAGTCAACGATGTCAAAATAAAAATTAGAATATTAACACGACCCGAACATTGAGGATTGTCTCGCTGTCGAGACAGTTTATGTTCTGAAATAAATTTGTAAGCTCATTTGTAAAAACACGAGTTTAATGGGTAGCTTGAGCGAAAATTATTTGTTGGCTTTTATTGTAGCGTAGGTTGGATACAAAAAGCAGTTAAGAGAATAACTTTAAAAATAAATTGAACGTTGGATTTTCTGAATTAATTATATTCAAATTAGGAATTCAAAACAGATAGCGAAACATAATCTTGCGATCCCAGCCCGGGGGGACGTTTTGCTCGCCTCCCGCCGCTCTGCGATGGGAGAGCCGGAAAAATGGCGTGATAGCTTCTCGCTCGCCCCTCGTTCCAATTTCTAATACTTTGACAAACTTTTAATAGGATAGAACTCGAAATTCAACGAGAATTCCGTCTCGCAGCAAATTTCCAACAGCGGTTCGCAACGCGCTCGTCGGCGGTGACTTTTCTTTTTACGTTACGAGCTTTCCCGTTCAACGGTTAATCAATTTGAATAAAAAAACTTTCTCGACGAAAGTATTAATAACTAGTTGTAAACTCGAGAGAAGTTACCAGCTACTTAGTCAAGTAAGCTTTATTAAGTTGCCTTGCAGATGTCGACTTCGCGAGGCAGTTAATTTATACTATTGTTTAAATTGTATTAGTTATTTGAAGACATTCGGTTACGTATTCATTAAAATTCGACTACTTTATGCCAACAGAGTATCGACATATTGTATCGATGCATTGACATGTAATAATAGTACATTACTTACCAAGGGCTGTAAAAGAAAGAAAGCCCGTAATCGCAGGTATTTGAGACCCGAGCCGTAGGCGAGGGTTGTAAATATGCGATAGAGGGCTTTCTTTTTTACTGCCCGTAGTGAGTACACAATTTTACGTCTTCACCTGGCCATAATGCGAGTTTAACCGTACGCCCTGCGTGCGATAAAACTCACATTATGGCTAGGTGTGACGTAAAGTAAATAGACTCACAATGCCGAACAAACATGACAAGAAAAGTGCCCCAAAATGACAACTCTAGCTACATTTACGGTTTAAGATTCTTTATTCTCATTAAGAATTATACAATTCACTTGTATGAGAACTTAAAACTATTACATAATATTATGTGAAATAAGCGAAAGAACACGGAAAAACAATGAGGGTATTTCAACATGCGGCATAAAAACAATTCAGTTCTGCCGATACTCTTAACAACAAAATAAGTCGAGAAATGCATAGTGGCTTGCTTGACTTTTGTTTACAAATCAATTTGTATACGACTATGAGCTATTGACTAATATAACATGATCCCTAGGCTCGCAGCCCTATGCGTAATGCGAGATAATCCTTATACTGGTATGACAGTAGCAGAGTGTTCGGTATACATGGTGAATATAAAACTGGTTCAGTTGCTATGATCACGCTAAGTATTCAACTATGATTCTTATTTGCTTTACTTAGGGTCGACGTTTAAAGGTAAGGTATTTTGTTTTTGTAATGCAACTCAACTAATTCGATAGCTTATGATATCTGGATGTGGCATCGGATATTTTACGAGCGTTGATTGTATAGTTTTTAGTATTAGATTGTATTTAAATTGTTTTGTTTCTTAGTACCTATTCTAATTATGATTAGCATCGTTTTAATTGCAAAACTATGCATGTTTATGGTTACTAGAAAGCGTGATGTATCGTAAGTATTACATTGATCAAATCGGCTTAACGTACTCACAAAATACACAATTATATGTATATTTTTATAGATATATAGAAAGTATATTAGTTGTATGTAATATATTTATTCGATCTTATAGGGGTAGGTATGTTATTCTTTTTACATGCGTATCGTGTAGGTATATGGTTTTTTATAATATTTTTTTTTATGTTTATAAACACTATTCTTATATACTTATATATAGTATTCTTAGTATTTTAATCATGAATCGTGTAGGAATACTTTTAGCTTTATTCCAGCAAGGGCAGCAAAGTTGATAACTGGTGTTGTTAGTCGTGGCAATCAAAGCGCTGGTGTTGGTCTTGTTGTTTTCTATGATTTGTAGTTTTTTGGAGGTTGTACTTGTATAATTTTAGGGACACCTTTTATATATTTGATAGTCAAATTGTTTTCCCCATTAGCTGCACGATTATTCAACTCATCCCTTAATATTTTTAGATAGGCTTGTTGGCATGGCGTTTGGTCTGGGAAGATCTTGACCGTTTCACTCTTCAGCTTACGTTTTTGCTTCAGAAGGGATGGGGCAGTCTCTTGGGCCGCAAAACAGACTTTAATGATCCGGATTTTGTTTTGGTTGGCCTTACCCATTCGAAAGATTGTAACTGGATCTGGACAGCTTGGAGAAATCATTTTTATGATTTTGATGACTTCCGCTTTGTCTATTTCCGCTTTTTCTGTTTCAAGAGAAGATTTTGATTCCGGAACTCCAATCATGACTATATTTTTGGCTCTTAGGTTGCGATTTTGAATTTCTGCCAACATATTTTCACGCTCAGCTGATGAGGAATTAGTTTGCTGTATGTTTGCTTCCAAAAGCTCTAGCTTCTTTTCAGTTTTCTTATTTGTTTCGACACAAGTTGACAATTCTGATTTTATTTTGTCCTGTTCGCCGGTTAATCTCTCTACCGTCGCCCTAATATCGCTGACGTTATTTTTTATTGAATTAACATCATCACGTAGCTTGCTAAGATGTTCTGTTTGGCTGTTCTGCACAGATTTTAAATATGATACTAATTCGGACATCTGCTTGCGCATTTCAGTTATCTCATTTTTAATTCCTTCGTTATCATCACATTGTTTACGCTTCTGACGAAAGTATTGTTGTGGCAAGTGAGGCGTCTCTGAAGATAGATTCGTACTATACAACTCCGGATTAGATCCACTACGCTCGCGACTCAAGCCACTTCCAGTTGGTGAGCACAACATTGATCCGTGTTTACTCACGTGCAGCGTAGATAAGACAACGCGTCGGTAGCTCACTGAATGCAGACAAGGTCGTAAGAAAACCGCAATCCAACAAACGCGCTTACAGTTTTGTTATTCACTACGTAAGGATTAAAGTCGACTATCGGTAGAATTTATTTTTGTAGATTTATTTAGCGATACGTCCGCTCTGTACGCCGATCTCACGGTAACGTCAGTCATTTCAGTAGTTGCTAATAACGTTTACTTATAACCTGCATTAAGATATACGTTTCATACAAAAGAGAACTAGTGTTAGGCTATGAGCGCTATATCCTACTATAATAATATTATAAATTTCGAAAGTTTGGTTGCGAAAATAAGAATCAAACAGATTAAAAACTAATACTAAGAATTACACGGTTCAGTTCACGTATATTCATGTGTAAGATTAAAAACTGTTTAGTTTATTGACATTTTATCATAATGTGACTTGACTGCTTACGTCAAGACTAAATAGCGGTTGAATGGAGTCGCATTATAAAATTATTTAAATAATTATTGTATTTATTTAAACAGAGCGATCAGTTAAATTTATTTATAGAAGCAGGGAATACCTAAACACTTACCTAACATTATAAAATTAATTTAGTCACACAAAACATGGTTCGGTTGGCATTACGCACAGTCACCAGCATTAATAGGTATCTGCTATAACAACACGCGCATAAATATCTGACACGACTTTATGTCTAGGGCCGTTAGGATGTGTCAGATATTTTTTGCTGCCTTTGTTATGGCAGATCCTAATGCTGGTGACTGTACCAGTGCAGCTGACAAAGTCCTTAAAAAGTTCTTCGCACGACTAGTAGGAATCAAAAGTTCATAATTCGAGCCACCAGTATCTGCATACGAGGCACACGCCACAAATTCAAACCTGCAGCGAAACTGTTGGGGTTTGACGACGGAGCAGCCATTCCAAGCACTCACTAAACTTCACCTGTGCATTGCAGAGACGTGATTTATTATTATTATTTGTCATACATTATTATTATTATCTGTAATAAAAAATATATTACTTATAAAGTTCATAGTTCCTATTAAGCTAGCTGACGAAGTGACTCCCCGTGCCACGGACGCTACCGACGTCAAATGACGACCGTCCAAAAACAATAAAAAGGACTTCTAGAACTCTTTTATAATGTTTGGTATTATTATCTTTATTTTATGGCTCTGGCGTCAGGGGCACGAATGGCACGATTTTCCGATGACGTGAATGGCCGTCTTTGACGACAAAAAGGTTAAGGACTAGGGATGCAGATCATTTAGCGTAGTGTATTTGACGTATCTACTAGTTCTGTTGCTACACATAATTATGATTTTAGTACAATCAAAAAATCAATTAATTTCAACAAGATTTAAAGAAACTTGAAAATACACACACGACAAAGTCGTCACTACTTCGACGTTTCTTATCTCGTGCTATAACTGCGGCCTACTTTGCACGTCGCTAAGGATTTCTTGAGAATCTTAAAATGAAAACCATTATTTACGTAACTACGACTCCATAATAAAAATCTAATACTGTCTCCGTAGGTTTTTGTTCCGTGGTAATCTGTCATTTGTACTAACGAAATTAATTCTTCAAGACCATGAAATGACAATGAGCATACATAAAATTGTTTACGCTATCGTTCTTTAATTTTTTTCTTTTACTATATTTGCTATAACGCATTTTGTAATTTTTGACAACCGTCAAGTCTCACGGTCGAAATCAGACTAAACACGCAAAAGAGTCGATTGGGCGGTTATTTTGGAAGGCCATTTTTTTCGACTGGTGCGTATCTACTTACTTATACTAAATCAATGTATTGATGTCATCAATTCAAACAAAGTTATTTGTATAAATTTACAGGATAGTTACTTTTAAATATAAGTATAATTTACAAATTACACATCAGGTGACCTGTATCAAAATAATAAAGTTGTTCAAGATGAAAGGTGCTCTACGTAAATAGATGATGACGAGATAAATGGCAAATAGCGGCAGACATAGGCGGGCGTCCGGCCCGCGAGGATTTCAAAGGAATCGCATAAAAAGAGAAAGACTCCACCATTCGTAACGTGTACAATGAGCTCGCCTGCCCTATGAATAATTCACAATGCTTCAGTAACTTATTGTCGAATCCCACTACTGCATTTGGCTTTCGGTCTGTTTGCTTTCCTCACTTTTCGTTTGTCGAGTAACTTAACGAAATAAGGAAAACAAATAAATCATCGAAATGTTGATGGCAAATGTTTGTACAAGCGTTGTATTAAACAATACATCGTCTAGATATATTTTATTTTATTTATTTTAGTTTATCCTTAGTTTAGTATACATATTTGTTCTTAGTTTATATTACTGTAAATAAATTAATAATATATACCTAGTCTAGATTATTTATGTAAATAATCAACGTTTCACAATGTATCAGTGGATACGCGTCGTACTAACTGATTTCTATTAGTATGGCCAAACTAGGAACTTGAAGATTTTTACTCAAGATAAATATGCCACTGGTGTATATTACAATTAAACCTAGATTTCAAAGCCTTAACAAAATTTAATCACTCATGAATAATGTAGTGCAAGATTGAATGTTCATGACCCGAATTCATGCCGCATACAGAATTTCGTTGACTATCCGTGCATAGTAAGAGGCACTGCGTAGTTGCGTACCGGGCAGTAATAACGCGCATACACGTGCATTTATCGAATTCTTATTTTGCAATGAGGTGTACTTTGTGAAAACGTTCGTAAATAAACCGCTTGTGAGCTGTAATCGATGATGATTATGGGTCATATATTTAATCGCTGATAATTGGAAGAACACGCTCCTACTGGGCGGTGTCCATACCCTAGCATTACGGATATACTATAGGTAGTAGCAGCTCGGTAATGCGCGGCTAAGTGTGCTTTATAACCGATTGTTAATTGACAATAGTACATTATTGCCGTGGCCGGGAAGGAGGCAATTGCAGGCTGAGTATTTGTTTAAACGGACGAGCTTGCGAGTCCGTTTAATTATAATACGAAGCCTGCAATTGCCATTCCGGCTGAGGCTAATATAGTGCTTTTCTCAAAAATGCGGGAATAAAAAATACTACATTTATATAAACTTTAAATATCGTTGCACAACGTGAAAATATTTACGATTTCCCGCCGTTTTTTTTTTAAACAGAATCTCAAGTGTATTTTTCCACCAAAAAAACGCAAACTATTTGAGACACATACAAAACTTCGTGTTTGTAACAGAAAAATACGAGTTGAATTGGCTGAATACGAGCTGTGCCGTTTATATGCTAGTTTCTACTTTAAAAAAAATTTGGTACTCGACAAATAAAGAAATTTATATATAACATTCCAGGCGGCCTGCAATGTTTTTAATTTTTTAATTTAGATCTGACCTTAAACTATACACTTTACCTTCCAATATGTAGCGAGTTACGTTCACTTTGCGGGCCATTTTTGAGAAAATTATATTCATTGTACTATCTTTACTCATATGTTCAAAAACAGGGAAACAGCGCCTAATAATTTTTAAATTATTTATTTTATTTATTGAGTAATAATAATAAATAGCTTCAAATTGTACACAATAAAAAGTACATTGATTAATACACGAGCCAAAATTAAAGAGTTTTAACTAATGGAATATACATCAAAATTAGTCAAAAAATTAGAAAAGTAAAAATAATAAATAAATACGGAAAAAAATATTTGAGTTATTATTTAAGCAAAACATAGTGGTTTCTTTCAAATACAACCAGAGGTCATTCGTAAACGTACACCCCTAAAGCAACAGATTAATAAATTACATACATTATTAATTGACAACGTTGAATAAAATTACTTTACACTGATACTCAACTCAAGAAGCAAATCGCTTGTTCAATAAAGTTTCCTTTGTGAGAGCATAAAAGAAACTTAAGAAACAATTACCCCATGATATAATTTATGTTATCTATAAAGGACGCTGATAAATCGCCGCATTATGCGCTCGCACTGAGCCGGCAAAGCCGACGTCAGCCCGTTGGGCATAAAATGCATTTATTAACCAACATTGGTAAATAATACCCGACTACTATTGGGTAGGTATGCAATATAATATAATTATTACACATTATGAGCCGGCTGTGTCCCAATTCCTTGGCAAAGCATTATATTCGTCCCAGATTTAATGTAAATCAGGCCAATATATTGAAAAAGGAGTCAAGAGCAAAGTCACGTTGCACCTACATTTCAAATGTTTAATATATAGAAAACTATGATGCTCGCGGCTTCGCCCGCGTGGTTATAGGAAAATGTAACATATTGAATTTTCCCGTGGGAATTAGGTTTTCCCGCTGGAAAAAGTAGCCCATGTCACTCTCCAGCTTCTAAACTATCTCCATACAAAAAATCACATTAATACGACGCTCCGTTGCGACGTGAAAGAAGGACAAACAAACACACACACACACACACACTCATTCAACGAGCGAGCGAAGTGGTCCAAGTTCTCCGTTTCTGCTTGGACCACAATTCTTTCGTAACGGGTGATGACAAAAAAATGGGAATACATTTCAACCTTTTTAATGAAATTCTAACTGGCCGCAATTAAAAAGCCGGTACGTGGATTTGTTAAGAACTTTATAAAGATTATCCTATTTTAAACTTCTTGTCATAACTGTTTTAAATGTTGTCAATAATGGCGTCCAAACAAGAAGCTCTCAGAGAACGCATTGTAAACTTCTACAATAGAAATGTATCCTCCGGGAAAAAGTTCACGGTAGAACATTTCAAAACAGAAAATATACCGGTTTCTACCATTTATAGGATCTTAGCATCCTTGAGAACAGTTCGTAAAAGTGGCAGCGGGAGACCAGCTAAGATAATGAACAAGAGAAGGCTGAACATGCTCAAGTATACTTTTAATGACTCTGATTCGATAAGTCAACGTGATGCCGCTAAAAAATACATATGTTCGCAGTCATACGTATGATGATCACTGAAAAAGGTAGGCGTTGTGTGTAGGAAGAAGGTGAGGGCACCAGAGTACACTGAGCAGCAAATTAAGAATATAAAATCTCAATGCCGGTGGATGACCAGAAATTACGCAGGGAAATGTTTCATCTTGGATGACGAAAGTTATTTCCCGCTAAGTAAATATCACATTCCTGGAAATGACCGATATTATACTACGAACAATTCTACAACCCCTCCGGATATAAAACATACGTATAAACACAAGTTTGAGCAAAAAGTTATGCTATACGTGGCCATTTCAGAGAGAGGGATTTCAAAATTGTGGTTTAAGCCAAGTGGTTTAGCAGTAAATCAAAATGTGTACGAAAACGAATGCTTGAAAAAAATATTGATGCCATTTATACGTAAGCATCATGCAGATGGAAAATATGTCTTTTGGCCAGACAAAGCTTCATCGCACTATGCAAAAAAAACCATCAGTTTCTTGCAGTCTAATAACATCCCATTAGTGCCAAAAACCCGTAATCCGACAAACCTTCCACAGTGCCGACCGATTGAAGATTTTTTCGGTTATTTGAGTTCGTTGGTATACAAAAATAACTGGAGGGCTGAAAATTGTGCCGAGCTGATAAAACGGATCAAGACCTGCGTAAGAAAAATGGACAGAAATGCTGTACAACGTTCTTGTACTACTATTATGACAAGACTTCGTCGTACAGCTGATCACGGACCGTATTCAAATGTTCATTAATGTACAACTAGAGAATAATATTGTACTTATTTCATGTTAATATACAATTTTGGTTACTGTTAACATGAGTGTCATTTTTTCACTTTCTAAGAAATTCTCATTTTTTTGTCATCACCCGTTATGTCCAGATGGCCGGCTGTTCTCTACAGGTTACATTTCTCAACGGATTCTTGTGAAATTAAAAAAAAAGCGGTCAAGTGCGTGTCGGACCGCGCACAACGAGGGTTCCGTGCCTATTAAAAAGGTCGTATCGTTACTGAAATCTTACGGCACTTACGTCATTTTCTTTAAGGAATGCAGTTTTTTAGAAATATCTCAAAAACCTTTGAACCAATCTTGTTCAAAACCATTTTCGCTGAGAGAATTTAAGCCCCATGAGCATGAGTTTTTTCATATTTTTTTAAAATACACGGTTCAAAAATTAGAGGGGGGAGTGTATTTTGTTAACTGCTACATAGTTTTGTAACTAAATTAGTAAAAAAAATTTTTTTAGGGTGCACTCCATACATAAAACAGAAAGTCAACTTTTTTTTCATTGCAAGCCCACGGGTGGCACATCAATCAATAGGCCTTTCAAAATAAATATAAGGTTTCTCAGCAAATTTTTTGATTAAGTGAATAGAGTCGGAGATAATCTCCTCGAAATTCACTAAAATTGTGTCCCCCCTCTAATTTTTGAACCGTGTATTTTAAAAATATGAAAAATATCATGCCTATGAGCTTATTAAATTCTCTCAGCGAAAATTGTTTTGAACAAGATCGGTTCAAAGGTTTTTGCGATATTTCTAAAAAACTGCCTTCCTTAAAGAAAAGGACGTAAAGTGCCGTAAGATTTCAGTAACGATACGACCTTTATAATATGCACGGAACCCTCGTTGTGCGTGGTCCGACACGCACTTGGCCGCTTTTTAGGGTTCCGTAGCCAAATGGCAAAAAACGGAACCCTTATAGATTCGTCATGTCTGTCTGTCTGTCTGTCCGTCCGTATGTCACAGGCATTTTACTCGAAAACTATAAGGTGTATTTGAATAAAATTTTCAGGATAGGTGTATTTTGTTAACCGCTACATAGTTTTGTAACTAAATTACAAAAAAAATTTTTTTTTTTTTTCATTGCAAGCCCACGGGTGGCACATCAATCGATAGGCCTTTCAAAATAAATATAAGGTTTCTCAGCATTTTTTTGATTAAGTGAATAGAGTCGGAGATAATCTCCTCGAAAGTCACTAAAATTGTGTCCCCCCCCCCCTCTAAATTTTGAACCGTGTATTTTAAAAAATATGAAAAAAATCATGCTCATAGGGCTTATTAAATTCTCTCAGCGAAAATTGATTTGAACAAGATCGGTTCAAAGGTATTTGAAATATTTCTAAAAAACTGCCTTCCTTAAAGAAAAGGACGTAAAATGCCGTAAGATTTCAGTAACGATACGACCTTTTTAATATGCACGGAACCATCGTTGTGCGTGGTCCGACACGCACGTGGCCGCTTTTTTAATTTCCATTCCACAATTTGTGGCACAGGATCACGGCGTTCAGCCATGAAAATTAAAGTTGGATTTCTTGGAGTTTTTTTAATTTACTTCGTTGCATGTTTGAGAAAAACACTATACATACATACCTCGGCGTGAAAAGGGGTTGCCTGCAGCCTCATAACTCTCCGACCTCGCTACGCTCGGCCGTCTATATGTACTCGGCCGGCAACCCCTTACTTCCCGGTCTCTGTAGTAATGTACTATTGTATTATATTAAAGTACATTTGATGACATTATTTATGAAATATAATCTCACCCAAATGGCCGCCGCGACTCCGCTGTGGGTGGTGTGGTGTTATCCTGGTGGAATAATTTTGGGCGATATTTTCGCATAAATGGGGCTCAATTTCGTGAAGAACGCGGGTTAATTATATTGGCCTTCAGAGTAGCAATTGTCTATGGTTTGTCTGCATAGACAAGAGATTTGACGTAGCCCCAACAGAGAGTAGGCGAGCGTTGTTAAGTCACATGATCTCGGGCCAGTTGATGTCGCCACCACGCGATAAGACGAAACCCTCAAACATCTCATCGAATTAATTTAATGTGTCGCGTGCATTTAACAATTTCTACGCGTTGTTGTATTCCCGCCAAATTTGACAGCTACTGCTTTTCCAAGATCGCCGCTATACGCTGGCAAAGTTCGAGCGTGCCTATTGAAAAACCCTTTATTATAGAATTGTTTCACGGATGGCAGCACGATTGTGTAGTTCCACCCCTGTTGATGTGAGTACAGGTATAATTACGCCGCCGTAAACGTTCGACCGGAATAGTGTAATAGCAGTAAAAGCTACGCGTGTCTGCGTTTCGAATGTGTCGTGACCAACAGCAATAACGATTCTATTAGTTTTTCAATGTGAATAAGTGTAATACTTGCCTGGGATCTGTTCGCGGATTTTCACCTTTTTTGTAATATGAAGCATTCTTTGTTATTCAAATGAATGTTTATTTATGATGGAAGAGATAAATCGCTTTTATATAGGTACCTCATTAAAATAATTGAAACAAAGCTAAATATGGGAAATACATTACGGTTTATAAACAATTAATTGGAACGAATAAGTACGAAATATTATTTGATGTTTATGAAAATTATGGAGTAGTTTCACTAGGTCCAAAACTTGATTTACATGTACACATATGTTTTAGAGAGTGCATACTGCATGTATGTGTACTTTCCGGTCGTAACCCAATGAAAGTTTTCCATATTCATATTACATATCAATTCTGGCATTAATATTAACAATTTGAGGGGCAAAGGATTCGTTTAAATAGTGGGCTTGTTCTTTTAAAATCATAAATAATATTAATTTATTACTCTCTCTACTACATATGTATGTTAGTAGTAATATTACTCCGCCTCAAACCAGTACAACAGAAAACACAATCATATCTAACACGCGTTATATAACGTCTGTGATTATTATTCTCAGTCTAGTCCCGTACACTCCTAGGCTTTTGTATATACATAACATAACTATTAATGCTGTTGAATCGTCAGATTTGTATACAAGTAATTAAAGTTTTCTCGCATTTGTGTTGTGACATTTATTTGAATTATTAATTGGCAGCACCAATAAACATATTTGAAGGACTACTGTCAAACAAATGCCTATTGGTGAAACAATAAGTCTATATACCGGATCACGTCTGTATTGTTTTGATACCTGATATTTCGTATCATCCTTCACCGCCGAGATTTCTTTTCCCTCCTTTTCCGTCCTGGAGAAGACCGCTGTAGCCTTCTCTTTTTTCACTCCTGTCACCGTCCCGCTGTTGCGGCCTGTTTTCTGTCTACCAGTCTTTTTCTTGCTTTCTTTCTTGCCACCACTCTCAACATTGCTTTTAGGTGTATCTTTGATCCTCACTATGGTAACTGAAACGACGTCTAATGTGCAATAATATTCACCGCACTTTTATCACTACCAAACAACATCAATTAACTTAACAACTCTCTATATCATTACCCGATGTTCAAAACAAATTATTGAAATTAGTTTATCACTTTAAAAACACTTTTATAAGTTTGCCGGCTACACTAAACTTTATTCTTCCACTTATCAAAACAAACGGCAAAGTTGTGAAAATGATCTCAATAATCACTGCAATCCGTGCGCACTGCAATCCAATGGCGGGTGTCCGATGCGGCGTGATCCGATGGGGAACGAAAATAAAGACGCGTCGCGATACAATCGGAGACAAAGAAGATGGCCGTGTTGTGCAAGACATATGGTTGGGCTGGCGGCCGGGACGGGAGTGCGGCGCGGTCGTCGGCCGCGCTCCCCTCCCCACGCGCTCGCGCGCACGCGCCCGCCCGCCCTACAAACTGCCTCCGCGCTGAGCATTTCACACTACACATGTAAACGGCTTTCGGAAGCTAATACCCACCTACATGCCGATAAAAGAAAACACTTGAAGCTAAATTTACGTCCCCGATTTATTATCTAGCTGAATATGACAGCTATGCTTTTATTTATTTTGTTCAATTATCGTAGATTAAGATTTGAAACAATTTAAAGTTAGGTAGATCATTTTGACTTCATCTTAGATATTATAAGTACCAAAACATGTCGTCATTAATTTTCACTTCATCGTCAATTATTTTGTCAGAGCGACTGATTTAATTTCCAATGTGAATTAGTAAACCAGTTAAAAACAATTAACCGCATAAGTAGAAGATTGATAGCGGATTTCCCGCAGTTGGCTGGTAATTCAACCCTGGCGCGGCACGCCTGCCACTCCGGCTAGCTATTAAGTCATTATTAATTAACGGTAATTACAACGAGCAAATGTTTTACCTACACGGCAAATTCCTTGTTCAGCTATATTAAGGCTATAATTGTGCTTCGTAAATGCTAGTGTCAACTTGACTGGTCGTGTTTTTATGAAGGTGGAATTATGTATGATTTATAGGATTACCACGATGACTATATATTTCTTTGGAATTTGAACAGATGCTATCTTTAAAACATTAACAGAGGAGTAATAAATGAGCGTAAACAACGTTTTATTGTACAAATGATGATCATTATTTGTGCTTGTGCGAGTGTTAGCTTTCTTAATAAAATAAATTAAACACAACGAATGCGGCCACAGCCAACAGCTGGGTAATCAAAGCTGCGATGAGTTTCAACATATTCTCTCGCAAAGGCAAATGGAGTAGACTGCTTCGAAGTGCTAGCGATAGTCAGACAGCACCTGGAAATTACAATTTTAATGTGCTCTAACCGCTTTACTAAGTATTAAGGCGTCGCAGTAGTTAACTTTCATATTTAAAGTAATGAAGACTGAACTGTAGAATTACTATAATAATTTTGAAGTTCCCTGTAAACTAAATAATACACTTGGACTGTGCGCGTAGTATTTTAAATATTGTGTCTACTCCAGAAAAAATACCGGCCAAGTGCGAATCGGACTCGCGCACGAAGGGTTCCGTACATTATCTATAAAAACGGAGACAAGAATACGTTTGTTTTATGGGAACCCCCTTAAATATTTATTTTATTCTGTTTTTTAGTAATTGTTGTTATAGCGGCAACAGAAATACATCATCTGTGAAAATTTCAACTGTCTAACTAACACGGTTCATGAGATACAGCTTGGTGACAGACGGACGGACGGACAGCGGAGCCTTAGTAATAGGGTCCCGTTTTTACCCTTTGGGTACGGAACCCTAAAAAAGTGGTACAAATATATCTACCTAGCAAGCTACGGTAGCCTAGTGGTTCAGGCATGCGGCTGTCAAGCGGCGGTCGTGGGTTCGAATCCCGGCTCGTACCAATGACTTTTTCGGAACTTATGTACGGAATATTTACCGTTAGCTTTTCGGTGAAGGAAAACATCGTGAGGAAACCGGTCTAATCCCAATAAGGTCTAGTTTTCCCTCTGGGTTGGAAGGTCAGATGGCAGTCGTTTTCGTAAAACTAGTGCCTATGCCAAATCTTGGGATTAGGTGTCAAAGCGGACCCCGGGCTCCTTTAGGGGCATTACCGGGAATAACGCTAGGAGGATGATGGAATATCTCTACCTAAGTAGACTGGACGCGAGTTATCATTTTCACTGCTGTCTTTAGATTATTAATGAATTGAGAATTTATTTTAAAAATCAAAATTGTTTATTTGTAAACATAGGTTGTAAGGGTGTTACATTATTTAATATTGCAATTCCATTTCTAAACGAGCAACAAATTTGGCCGGGTTGCAAACGCAAATATAAAATTGACAATAGCCTATTTGCAAAACTGTCGGAATTAAATCATGTCGAAAGAGTAATTAAACCTGCCGGAGGGGAAACAAGTCATAAACTCATAGTAAATTTCAGCGTAACTTCATTATCAAAGGCTTATTTGCATGACCAATTGTGCATTTCAGTCATCTATAAATCAATATGAATGAGCATTCCTTTATTGAGCAAACATAATATGAAATTAAGAGTTTTAGGCCGGCTCGGCAACGTTCAACATAGATGTACAAAGATGTAAAAACATAGGTATACCAATTCTAAGACGAAATACGAAAATCTACAATTAAATAAAATCATAGCAATCCCTAGGTTTACGTAACAAAACGTTATATTTTATTTACTGCAAATTTCTTTGAAGCAGCAGCGTATCTCTTAAATTACAGCAACTGCTTGAAACATAACAATTAGTTGTTTGATGTTTTATCTAAATGTTCCGACTAGCTCGAAAAACCTTCGAAAATAAAATAACAAACGACGATAGTTTATATTTCGTAAAATTGAAATTCCCGGACGGCAGAGTGCCGGAAATTCGCTAGCGAGCGACAGCGGGCTGTTTATTTTTTCCCACTTTATAACGCAATAAAAACAGGCTCTTTTTTAACTTTCAGTCGCATTTCCATTTCAGATTTTAATAAATTTTGCACGTGTAAATGAATTTGTAGAATTGAATTGGGTTTAAGCCTGTAAAAATGTTTCAATCATGCATTTGTCGGTTCTTTATTGGAACGGAAACATATACCCATAACACGCCAAGCGTATACGAGCTTATCTTATGCTTAACTAACTTTCGACCTACGCTGCGTCGAGCTTCTAGCTAATAATCATGCCGCCCATATAAATAGTAAAAGGTGATTAACGGGTCTGTTTAACATTTTTCTATTCGGTTGGTTAGTTAAGTGGTGTAGTTAGG
The DNA here is from genome assembly GCA_947578815.1 of Epinotia ramella. NCBI lineage: Eukaryota > Metazoa > Arthropoda > Insecta > Lepidoptera > Tortricidae > Epinotia > Epinotia ramella. Next base: position 13,324,361 of record OX388213.1, on the reverse strand, counting down.
CTAGAAATTAGGTCTGCGGCGCGAACGACCCGACAGCTCCCGGCGTTGACTACGCAGATTGAAATCGTTTCGCCCCTCGCAGCTTGTTAATGATGCAATAAAAACGACGCTTATCGATTTAGCCGCCCGTTAAGAACGCTTCAAGGCATAATAATTTATTATCCAAACAATGTTGCGTCAGGCCATGTAAATTACAGTACTCCGCGGTGGAATTATGTAACGTTGAGATTTGTTAACCGCCGCCTGTGGAGTGACAAAAGTAATTAACACTTACGATACACTTAAGTGCCGGTTTACGGCGCTCGACCCTCGGGGCCTCGATCTCTAATGAGGGAGAGAAAATGGCTCCCCCGATAATGATCGCGGCTAGGTATTTAGCACTGATTTGACTCTTGTTGTTTTGAGTTTCATTTCATCCCCGAGGTGAGGTAGTATTTAATAAAGCGAAAGTAATTATATTGGTATAAGTTATATTTGTTTGATTAAAGCTTTCTATTGTTGAGATAACTAATATAACTTTTCTCGTTTTACAGGTGCGAGCGTTTCCCCGCATGAATTGCCAACAACGGCAAACAGGGGTGAAATGCGAACACAGGATTGGGAGTCAGACAGCGACTGTCGGATTTATTTCGAGCCTCATTCAATTTGCGGTGAACGTATTGTTGAATTGCGTTTTTGTATCGCTCACATTTAAGGGGATTTTTATTTACGCAAGAGAATCCTAGCAACATTTAACGTCACAACATATCTGTTGTATCTATTGTGTTTTCAAGCGACACCGTCGCGAAAACACTCATCCTGAAGAAGAACTTCCGAAGACTTCGAAACATGTCGCCCGTAGTGACATAAGACATTTAATACGTGAGTTGAACCGTGTAATTATTAGTATTATATCTATTTAATTTTTTTACCGTGTTCGGTAAAACTTTCATAAGCTTTTTCAATTGCGTACCTGCTTTTATAAAGTTTGGTATTACATTGACTTTTTTAATTAAGACGGTGCTGAGTTAAGATATGAGGCGAACAAAATAAAGAGTTTTCAGCAGGTTTCTTTACTGTACAGTAAATAAGAAATCAAAACAACCGAGCTCATATTTTTAGCGCTGTATTTTTTCAGTATTTAAATAAAAAAGAATGAAAACAAAATTTAAAAGTATAACTGCTACTTTAAAATATACGAGGCCGTAGACAACAAGGCGAAGCGGCCGCACATGTCATATAAACATATTCAAAGAGTGCCAATGGCAGTCTCATACTTAGAATTGCGATGAGGATAAGCTGAAGCTCCATGTGTGTATATATTCGACACGGATACAAATTGTGTTTATTTAGATTACACAGGTGAATCTCGGCAACGTGATGTGTAGCGAAGCTTCGTGCCAAGTATCAATCAAGTCTGGGCCAAGTTATGGATGCTTGAGACATTTCTTACATAATTATGTTGATAATGCATTACAGCGAACATACACACAAATAACATTGTAAGGATTAAATAAAAGCAATCACATGTTACTAAAAAAGGAAAGCGTTGAGAAGTAGATAGTATTCAAAAGTGGTAGTGTAGTGTCATTCGTAAAGGAGTTGCAATTGGTATTTGTGGTAAAGAAACGAGCGAGGGCGGAAAAACGGTGGAACGTCAACGGTACAAAGGGAATACCCGCTGCTCCGGATTTCTCTAAAGCTGGAGTAATCTCGCACAACGTATCGTACCGACTACAATAAAACCCCTGTATCATCCCACCCACGCCCCTCCAGGCGAAAACTCCACTTACATTTTTGTGTATACTAAACATTTGGCTTTTTCGCTATCTTATTGTTTTGTTGGATAAATAAAATGTTTTGATTTGCGCAACTAATGCACATTTTATTAAAACTAAACTTATTGTCAGGGTGGAAATTAAATGGCAACACGATTTTAACGTAGTAGCGGCAGCAACAGGGGGACGCGGGTGCAGGGAGGTGCAGTTGACGATTCAGTGAGAGGCGACATAAAATTTTCAACGACTGCGCCGAGTATCTGCTGGCATTATCTAGCCGTTTGTGAGAGCTCTGCCGCTTTTCATATCTTTCAAATAAAATTCTCAAGTGTAACATTGTTTCCGGTTGACGTGCCCGACGTAGCAGAACTGTCAGATTGATACAATAACGTTACAAATGTTGAGATGATTTTTATTGGTATTATACATGCAATATCAATTGTATTTATCCGCTAATATGCTTTCAGTAACATTATTTTCAATTCATGCATTAGAGAGGTTTAATTAATAACTATGCAATTGTAATTACCTAAGTATCACGTTAGAATTAAAGCTTGATTAACCTGACATAATTTGAATATACATTTTGGTGGATGTTTTATGTTTGTTGTACATACTAGGTTTGCTTTAAAAATATTATTCAATTATTAAGTGCCATGTGACCTTTTTAACTGGATATTTTGACTAACTGTATGTTTGTGGGTTAATTATAATAAAACATTGAAGATGCATCTTTTTAATAAGAATTCTATTATAAATGGCGTTATCCACTTGATCCACCTTGAAGTGAATTAAACTTTATGGTCGACAACACATGCAGACTCAAGCAGAGATATGTAGGTATGTAAATATAATAGACGTTCGAAATCGACAGGAGAAAACATTTCAATTGCCATGTTTCTGCAATATTGAGAAGCGCTGTATGTTGCGAGGGCTCGTTGGCAATTTTAGAGGGAGAAAATGTAAAAGGAAAACGTAATAGCTTTATAACTCCGTCACAAAAAGAGAATTAAACGAGCAAAAAGAGCGAGTGAGAGTAAATATGGCGACGGGAGCGAGTGGCGAGACAAATAAGCGGCTGTAGAGCGCACGGGGACGGACGGGGGCACCGACAATCTCGTTATAGATGTGAATAAATAATGAGTTAGCATTAAGCTCGCCTTTCGCGCAGAGGGGGCGATTGCCGAGCTGCCTTTGTTGTCGGCGGTGTTTACTGCGCCGGGGATTGCGCCCGCCGCAAGCCCAATTTATTCCGCTAATCGAGCTCACCTCGCTCGCCGTAAATTAATTAACTTCGACTTAACCTCAGCATACACCTACAAATTGCAAAGGATCTTAAACCCCAAGTTTACATTACATTTTTTATTAAACGTAATGGGCCGAAAGTCGATTAAGATCGCTGAAATATAACTCTTTGACGCTATTCATGTCGGTAAAGTTAATTCGGTAACTGACGACGGTTGTTCATTTACGACACGATTAATAAGCAGCAATAAAGTTATTTTATTTTATGCTGAAATAACACACGCAAGATATATCGCCGTGGCGCCATTTAGTAGACAATAAAATAAACTAACAGGAAATACAGTTTACGACAAAAGTTTCCCAATGTCAGGTGTTAATTGAGTTTGATTTGAGGCTAAAATGAGGTAATGGTTAAATTATGTGGGTTAATTGAGTTTCAAAGTGTTTCGTTGTGTTCGTTTTTTCGTGTGGGGACTTCAAAGCGTAGTTGGGATGGTGGCCCGCCCACGGCCAGGTGGACTCGTCGGACGTGCGGAATGCACTCGTCCGGTGCCAACAGACGGCGGGACATCATTCCGGCTGCACTCGACAGCTCCGATCAAACCACTCAGAGGCACGCGAGTTATCTGTCACATGTCACGCTGGCTGAATAACGCGCGGCTAATGACAAACTTACAAGGCGCTGTCTTGCATCACATTAAGTTATGCTTGTGACTAATAACTACAGTTTATGTATACAAATAGGACAAAAAAAGGAAAACACATAGCTGTGACACAGCATATTACTCAAACAGATTTTGTCAAAGCAAAGAACGTGAGCTTTGTGAGTGGAATTGAATCGAATGTCATACATAACACATTTCGCCCGCTCAAAGGGAGTGTAATTGCGATCTGGCAGCTCCATTTAAAATGTATCCGTGCAAATCTGCGCTACGCTAAACCAGAGAACAAACTGCATGGCCGGTGTTGAATCAAAGCAGTCAGTCTTATCAAGGATTTATATTGGCGCGTGTACTAAACAAGTAATCTACCGTATTTATAATCAGGAACCACTTAACAACTTGGTTGTCAGACAACGTGAGATTAATCTTAACTAATAGTAACACAAATGTTGATTAAATGACTATGGGTGCGGCAGCAAGTGACAACTTGTAATAATATTCAATTAAATCTGACTACAATAAAAAAGTATGACCGATTTTTTTACGTGTAATTCCAGGTTTCAATTCCAGCGTGTATTTTAGTCGAAGCGCATTGTGCTCCGTGGTCGCAAATCGCGCGTTCATCCACTCGTGTCGCGCTCACGATCGCTCCGCGCGACTTGGTCGCTTGCCAGCCGCTTTGTTTTATCGCGAATGCGTACTTTTTGGCATCTTAACAATGTTTTTATTAAATGATACAGAAAATTCATCTGATATCTCAATCTGTCAACATAAACGACGCGATCTCATTTTGTTATGCAGGTAATGGCATGTATTTATTTATAGGATTACATAATGGAAACGATGTTTAAAAGATGTGGCATTTGGAATCTCGATCGCACATTTCAGGAGCATTTTCATTCATCTGTCAAGCGAGCGTGCAAATTGAATTCACCGTGCACTCTACACCAGTTTGGATTAAAATGAAGCAGTTAAATAAAGTGACAGCGACGGATAAAAACAATTTATAGTACAAAAACAAACAATAGGTAGGGTGCGTCATAACAATCAGCAGTAATTAATTACGAGTTAATGCGTGCGCGCAAGCGCCGCAGCGCGGCGGCGCTCGCGCACCGCAAAGCTGAACATATATTTTATTTCTCTCTCGTCATATTTTATCCGGTCCTTGAGCATGTCAGCCCCTTAACAACACCATCTCACCTCGTTTCATTGTTTGGGATTATTACAAAAAATGTGTAACAGTTTAAAAGCGAAATGCAATAATTTTAAGCGCCAAGAAAGGAATGGCTATAATATCGAGTTCGTTAATAAAATAATAACGTCGTAAAAAAAGGAGCAACAAACCGAAAGAGATAAAGAGAACGTAATAAAAACAGTGCAATTTTAGGGGTATTTTGTCGAGGTTATATCCATAAACTGAGCGAAGTGAGGGTGGGCCGCCCCCATCCCCCGGCGCTCGCGGCGGAAAGTAATGAATAAACTCACCCGGGAGATTCCTATTTTATTTAATTTTACATTCAAAGTGATTACCATCCTTTAACAAGCCAACTGATTTGTCTATTGTGCTTCGTCAAAACCGTTCATAACTCGGTATAATGAGTATTTAATGATATTAACATTTTAAGGCAGGTTAGGTAATATTCGTAAAACTCATCAACGGCTATTTATTTTATAAACCTGTTAAGTACGAGTATAACTTCCAAGCATATAAAAATATAATAACTACCAACGGTTTACGGATTGTATGCAGTAGAGTATAAAATCTTTTGAACATAAAATAAACCTTAACGGTAAAAATATGCGGAACATGAAAGCTCGAAAGAGCTGTAGAACAAAGGCATTAAAGCGAATTTTCAGCTCGCTCGCAAGGAATACAGGAAAAAGCGACGCAATGGCACCACTAACTCATTTTGTTTGCTCTCCGTATAAAAATGTAGTTTGTTTCTGAGCGTTTGCCGAGGGTCGGCGGCGGCGATTGTGGCAACGCGTTATTACAGTGGTCCCGCTACGGCTGCCTGCACGTCGAACAATTAAATTCTTTCTTTATTAAGTACCTTCCATTATAGCGCGTTAATCATATTAGTGACAGTATTGACGAAGGATCAATTACGAATGCCGCAATCATACACACACAATAACATTAATCCCTCCCAAAATTAACATAGCAACATGAGCCGAGAGTGGAGGATAAAAGGGGAAACTAAGCGAAACGACGAAGAGCAATGAGGCAACGCATAAAGTCGCTTCGAGAGGCAGACTTCGTTTATACTTAGTATAAAACAACAAAGTGGTAGACGCATATCGCCGGCGTAAAGGGGAGTAATCCGACAACGATCAGGGTTCGGCCGGGATAGTACTTTAGGGTCCATATAAAATAATGATCTGTCGTCCTAGCACATTATTCTGAGAAGGTTTACGACAGATGTTAAACTGAGTTTAAAAGCGAAATCGAGTGTTCGCTACAATATAACAAGTGAGAACCGGCTGCCAAAGAGTATATATGCACATGACAACCGGACGTACAAACGACACCGAAGTAATTTTATATATATTTTTGCAATTTAGCGAGTTCGTCACTAACACTTTTTTGATGTTTTTGAGCTAGCGTTACAATCTTATTAACGTGGTCGTCAGACGAAAGACCGTATTAATATAGTCCGACGAAACGAAGCTTTCAATACAATCAGATAAAAATCTATTTTAAAAACGACACTCCCACGCTGCTATTCAAACCCGCTTTTCATAAGCATTCTTTTCATAAAATTCGATAAACGTTCACAGATAAGATTACTGAATACATAATAATTTGTCAACAAATATGCGGTCGTCGGTGCGCCGACTTGCGAGTCTGGGCTCAGCAGAACATACGATTATGTAAATTAAGATGAGGGCATATAAAAGAAAGCGTGCTACAACACAATACGCGGAGGCGTAAGTGATCGGTTCAATAGCCGTACCGTACAGTAATAAGATAAACATACGGCAAAAAAAAACTAGAGCGCGTTCTTCAAGAGATCTTTATCTTAAGAATGCTGACTGCTCTATATTGCTTATATATTATGTTTATTTATTTAAACTTTATTGCACAAAACAAATAAGTAAAAAAGGCGGACTTAATGCCTCAAAGCATTCTCTACTAGTGAACCATAGGGGCAAATAGATAATAGATGCTGTTCACAGAGGATATAACTTATGATATTCAAATGAAAAATAACCCAAGGCTGATATTTGCGATATAACACGATCTGGTATAATTTATTTAGAATTGTTTTAATTGTTAAATGATATTATACCAAATGTAGACCCATTTGGTATCATATCGGTAAAAGTTTTGTAAACAATAAATCTTATTAACGTATTCATTATTTACACTGCTTCAAAACGACGCTGAAAACGAATGTACAAAGTAGCAAGTAGTTAATTGTATCTAGCCCAGTGTTTGTCGACCATTTAAAACATATTCCGTAACAGAGCTGCTATTTGCTTGAATTTCACAAACAAATCGATACTTATTATGGCTATAAAAGTTCTTTATAATAACCCCAAAGCCATAGTCCTAACAAGATTTAATGGGTGTTTTATTTGAAAACAAGATAACAATCCCATCCACCCGTCAGTCGTTCTCTAGCAGCAGAAAACCCGCTGACATGTACTTTGGCGCGAGCCTGAGAGCAAAATGTGAGTATTCACTTCGCGTCGGAACGAGCAATTAATGGGTAGAGTTCAGAAAGCCCCCGTCACTGCCACCGCACACGCTGGCGTCTCTCGCCATGTAAAACAGCGAATCAGTGATGCGGTGCGGGAGGACTAGCGAGTGTATTTAAACACCTGTCAACCCCCTCGTCTCTACGGGTCGGCTAACTTAGATTACTTTATAATAATTCTACCAAAACTCACCCCAGACGTTAACTATGCGTCTACATCTTTAGACGATGTCGTGAAGTTAACTAATTATTAATGCTCGAAGGACGGGGGACTCGAGGAGTGTATTCGGCTACTTTATCATGTCGTCGTCGCATGCTTGTTTTTCTTATTTTCCCGTGCCACTAACGGTCTACAGCAATTTACGACATAAATAACGACCGCTGAAACTTGAACCGTTAAAAGTCTTTATCTTTCTCCGGCGGAGACGGCTGCTCGCTCGTTGGCAACAGACGTACTTTAAACATTATTTAATGCTTGTAAAGATTTACCCGCAAGCGAATAGCTAAATAATGAACTTTAAACACGTTTCTAACAAAGGCAACAACTATAAACTTTAGGATTATTAGATGTGGTCCGCATAATCAAAACGTCACTTTATGGTCGTAATAGAAGAAGAAATATGTCTATTATAAGAACAAAAAGCAAAACGTATGAGTTTGCAAGCTCAATACACCTGGGAACAAACCATTTCTTGTAACAGGAAAACGTCCGCTGGTTCTAGAACAGAGCCAATTGAACTAAGAAAGGGAATCGGAAACCGAGAACCAATTGGTGAGCGACCGCACACTCGTGGACAAGTTAGCTCTCAACACCTGCTTGAATGATGGGCCGCGATACGATAAAGTGGCTGAATACACTGTAGTGAGCCACATGGTTCTCTGGAGGCTGTGTTTTAAACCGGGTGGGTGGTAGCAGGGGTGTCAGGTATTGTTACTTTATTTTGTAATTCTAGCCACTGAAAAGTTCATGAAAATACAGTAACGGCAATTATTATTTAAACTTTTGTCGGATTTAATAAAGTTGTAAAAAGCTTTCTTTCGTGGCTAGTTTGGTTTGTGTAAGATTGTCCCTTAATATTTAAAAAGAATATGTTAACTTATAGAACACGGAATTTGTTAGATTTGCAACATTGTGCATTACAACATGCTCGCTTAATGGCGAAGTGTGGTGTGTAGCTAATTTTACGTTAGACACAGTGCACAATAAATCACTATGTGCGAGCGGACCTGTCAGTCGCATATTGTACTGATAGTATTTTAAAGGAAATATTTTGAAACAATAAATGTTTGTCTTACTTATCTATCTGTAATTTTCTGTACACAAACCGAAACTCAGTTGGCTCTAAAACGAACACCTATTACAGCTTCACACGGAAACTATTAGGTAATCATAGCCGAGCACAAAAGATCCGCAAATCCCTTAGATGCATATGGTATCAATCACTTTGCTTCTGGAATGGCTTACGAAGAATTAAATTCACGTCACATTTCTAGAATTGAGACTACGTGTCATCAAGTTTGACAAGTCTATAAATCGACCGGTTAGCTTAGTGTGTAGTGTCGCTGCCTACGAAGCTGAAGGTCCTGGGTTCGAATCCCGGTAAGGGCAAATATTTGTGAGATGAGCATGAATATTTGTTTCTAAGTCATGGAAGTTTTTCTATGTATTTAAGTATTTATATCTATTATATATATCGTCGTCTAGTACCCATAACACAAGCCTTAATGAGCTTACTATGGGACTAGGTCGATTTGTGTAAAATTGCGCCCCCTAATATTTATTTATTTATAATTGACATTAATTTTATTACTACTTATGACACTTCGGTTGTATCATTTTTGATACAGTATGCATCTAAAGGTCAGACAACCCTGTGCATGTAGGTCGACAAAACACCGAGGGTGCGTTCGTGTGTGAAGCATTCCGGTGAACTTTGCGGGCGGCTAATTGCGGCCATCCCGTCGCGCGCACCGCGATGTGCAAATAGCCGGCCAGCATACGTGTCGCGCATTCGCGTCGTCTTCGTTACGCAGGCATTAACATTGTTATATGTCATTTGTAAACGTCAATTGTGGCGTTTTAATAGAATTAAGTTAAATCTATTCTTAAGTCGATAATACGCGCGTTTCGAAAAGCGAATTCAACGTGGGTTTCCGAGACTTGGGCGCATAGCAATAAACTAGCAGTCGTAGAGGTTGAATACCGCTTATGTTCAAAGAACGTTGACATGAGCGTGTTTATCAGAGCGAGAGGCAGACCGCAGCCGGGTGCAGTGACAAACGGAATCGCCGAGTGCATCGCGAGTGAGCCGCTGATCCGACGAGAGATATTCTCGACCTCGGCGTCGAGTGTGAACACTCGCCCGCCTACAGATAATTACAGCCCTTTGACGACGTGCCTTTGTCCTACACTAGAAAGTGGCAACCGTGTTTTCACTATTTTAACAATTCTCGTCATATTTGCCTCACAAAAACACAACGTAAACTGTTGCTACTTTTCTACAATAACGCGCGACGAGTGCAGAGTTAAAATAAAAAAATATGAGAGAGAAAAGCTTTGTTACAGAGTATAAAACAATAAAAGATTTTAGCACCGTTGGCGTACGATACGTACTTGTAGCAAAGTAAACACGGTGCGATTGTTGAAATTCCATTTAAAAAGCAACAAAGAGTAAATTGGCTAAGTGAATAAGCTCACAGTAACCGAGATTGTCGGTTTCGAAAACAAAAGCCGTAGATAACTGAGTCGGAAACGCGAGAGTTGTAAGCCGGCTGTGTTTAAGGTTTTGTTTGCATCGTAGCGAGTTAAGTTCTATCCAAGTCGAACCAGTTAGAGTCAAGCACGAGGAAGTAGTATGGATCTCCGAGGAAGTTTGCAAGCCGGCGAACTAGCGGGCGGTGGGTTGAAGCGGGGGGACTCTTGTTATTTCACCCTCTCACCTACGCAAGGGGTTTCTACTCCGAGCCGTTCTGTCGCGCAAGATTAAGACGCTCCTCTCTTTACTGTTAACGCTTTGGCTTCCGTTCTGAATAGCATCAAGTGTGTTCTCCACTTTCTGCTCGCTGGCTTTAATAAAACGCGATCAGATCTAAGTGCGCTCCTTCTCAAGGAGTAGAATGTTCTTAAACGAACTTAAAGTGTGGTATTTCGCGATACCTTTTACGACCAGTTTATCCTTGGAAGTTTAGCGATCTTATAAGTTCGCTAACAATTTGTAAGGATTTGTTTATGAACAATGAACCTTTTAATCATGCCCGTTACGTAAAGGATATTTCAAGTAAGTCAATTTGAACGGTGATTTCTTCTTTAATACTTTAAAAACACTTAATCTAAATAATTCTATAAAAGAAACCGTGTTCATACCATGAAAAAACGCGTTTCCTTTGCGTTTACTTTATCAGCTAGAAACTCGAGCTCGAGTTTCAATCGTTAGTTTATGTTTTCCTACGAGTACATAAATCATAAGCGAAACAGCTGCACGATTGAAACCGACAAGATGTTAAAATATGAGCAGCGACCGGAATCGTTTATTTCACGTTGTTACGTTACACCACTTCGGTTATAAATAAAAGTACCGAAGAAAAGCCAGATAAGACGGAAGAGAAATAAGTTTAACCGAACGGGAGAAAGCATTATCATTGGCTGCGAGTGAGGAACAAAAGAAAATGGTGGATCGCGAGCGTACGAGAGTACTTTATAGGCGCGTAAATATGTTTTATATCCCTCTACTGTCTGTTATACACTGGCGCGCCGGCGACCCATCCCAGCGAGCCGCCTCCCCCGCCCGAGGGTTGCTTCGCTCTCGGAAATGCCGAGCTTTAATAAAACATATATTTTTCCGAGCGAGGAAAATACTGGGGAAACTCGCAATTTGTTCTTTCACTTTATGCTCGTTTACAAGACAAAAGTGGAACATTCTGGAAACATTATGTTAATCACGTAGTTATAGAGTTTACACGATTATTGCTATAGGTGTGAAGAGTTGAAAATATGTACAAGTGTACATATATGTATGACGCACAAATAAGTGCAAACGTATGGTATATACTAAACGGTAGATTTAATGGCTTAGTAAAGGCGAGAAATCGTAAAGCGTGAGAGGGAGACGTTGTGTAGTTGATCAGTGGCACAGTGACAAAGTAGTTCCTAATCCGTCTGTAGTGGATGACAATAGGCGAACGTAACACGGGGGAAGTAATGGACATTAGTCCAATGGTTTCTGGGGTACTTTGGTATTGTGGTGGATCTTAATCTCGCGTGTCGCGGCAACATCGCGGGGGCGATTTATTACCGCTCAAGTTCCCGGTAAACAACATTCAACTCCTTACTAATTGTTACAAGTTTTTATCTTATTTTAATTTATCTTATACAGTAGTAACTATGCGCGACGCGTGTAATTCAAAATAGGAATAAGATGATTCTCCTTAAATCCCTCTTGTAAATAATATGACGCTCGTGTAAAAGCTGGCATAGATTTAATTTGATAACGAAATCGTTTTCGTAAAATATATTAGGAACAAAAGAAAATAAGCTTTAGCTGTAAGATAATTAAATAGAAGTAGCGATTAAGGAGATAATGCTGAACGAATTTATATTCTGGTTCTGAGAAGTAGATTAAATATTTTTTTGGTTCTTAACTTCTTATATTACCTAAGAGTTCTCTAACTAGAGAAATGGATTTATGATGATGACGTGGAGTGAGAGGGAGACGGCTAGCGCTTGTCTGCTCCGCGGCATAAAATATTACAACCGACGAGAGCTCTTTCAATTAACTGCGCAGGTTTGCGTATATTACCAAGAGGCGCGCCAATGCGCGGAATGGAAAACATTTTATACGGCGTGATTTCACTTTCAGATTATTTTGAAGAATCTCCAGCGAAACGTTGAACGAGTCTGCAATGCTTTTTATTAAAATATGATTTTTAAGGAGATTTTATGCTAAATAATCACATTTTTGCATCTAGTTAGTCATAAGATTAAGGTTCAGGGTATGTAAAATTAACTAATATAAATGTAATTTGAAATGAACAGTTTAATTATTATTATTATTTTTTATATATACTCAGGCACAAAAAGCAGATATATATTTTTGTATAGTGAATGTTGGACACATGTAACTAAATGTCAAGAGTGAAAAGGAAAGGACCCATAGCAATATATTTAGCTGAGTATGTTATTAAGATATTTTACATGTTATAAATTATACTCAATAAGGCTTGACAGTAATTGCATCTGTCTCCGCGCAACGAGTTGGTCATTACTTCTTGTGCAACTGTAATAACTGTATTGACTCGTCGTTTATTATTTACGTCATAAATAAAATATTCATATTACAATAACATCATCAATTATGTTTCTTCTTGACTAAACCTATACATGACGGTAGTGTCATTGAAACTTCAAACAAGCTGTCAAAAAAATGATTAACGAGACCGAAGCGTCGTGTTCTTTTTTTGCGGAAATTATTAAGTTAACATTATTGTAATTATTAAGTTAACATACGTTCATCAAGCCATGACAGGGGGCAGTTACTAAAGGATACGGCGGAAATACTAAAACGATAATCTAATGGCGGTTTAAAATCATAAATTGATAATTAATAAAGAAGGTAACATACCTAATCGTTCTACAAGACTAAATCAAATAGATATTGATAAATGGGATCATATTCAGAGTGAGTGGCTAAAAAAGCTGGCAAAACCGATTTCTTTACAATTTCGAGCTTTCTCTTCTCTTCCATTACATAACGGATCGAAGAGCACAATAGGCGTTATGTACATGTACGTTCGTTCAGAGGTTACCGTCATCCGATAAGTATTCATGAGCCTATTAATGCGGCGAGGCACCCTTGCTCGTGTTCGCACAGATTGTGCACAAGCCAGCCGGTCTAATCGACCAGAAGTGATATGCCACCTGATGAATGATGATGAGCTTTGTAACCCGGCCCTGAACCTGATTTATTGAGTGAAAAAAAAAGGCTTTGATGGAAGGAAGCTTTGTTAGATACACGTATTAATTGTGTCTATCAACTCTTGCAAATCACACACCTATGTAAAAAAAAAACAAGACTTCGGGTCCGGCAATTTTTAGAAACCTTTAGTTGGCTGTATAACGATCTCAAAACTGTGGCAGAGAGAAGAACGGCGATTATTCCACCGACAAGAGCCCGGCTCTTAAGTTTATGGCGATAATAGTAGGCGAGGTATTCAAAAATATTTTTTTTGTTTTCAAATACAATTCGGTTGAAATCTCCATCGCTCGAATACTTTACAATACCAGTCTCATTTAATTAATCCTATAAAGAATTACACGGTAAATGAACACGATAATTTTGGAACGGACATGAACGACAATTCCATTAGCGTTGCCGTAATATTTCCAGAGAATACCGTGTACAAAGGACAATATTGTGTGCACGTCACAATAACTCGGTTAAATTACAACGGCGAATTCGTATGCAAATATCGAAATTTATTTTTAATTTAAACAAGCATTAAATAATGATTGTGTTAATTCTGTAACCCGATAATTTATTTGCCTCGCTGGTCCGATAGCATCATAAAGCATTATGACCGTCATTATTTACTGATGGAGTGAGATATTTGAACGGGTGCATTCATTTAGGTAATTATTTATTGTTAACCGGCTTCATGATGTTTTAGAATATTCAATTATAAGAGCGATCAATAATGGTGAGTCGTACGCGGTTGGAAATGTTAGCAAATACTTCGAAAATGGTAGACCATGTAATAAAATAACCAGTTCCTTATAAATAATGGAGTAGTCAACCATTGCTTTCCTCATCTTGTATTACCATGGTACCTATATAGTTTATATTTCTTTAGTGGGGCTGAATGTTAAAGACTCTTAAGAGTATAAAGAATCAATCAAATAAAGATGTCCCTATTAATCTACCGCGACGTGTTAGAGTAGCTGTCAGTTCATATACGGTAAAAAACCTCTCCGGAAACCCATAATCGCGGTTTAATAATACTTGTTAAAACGTAATTTAATCCTGGCAAAGCCGAATCCATGAAATATATTTCGAAAGTATCTTTGTTTAAACTTAAAAGGATATACGTTTACAAAGATCCTCCGATTCATTAAACTTGTTTACCTATCGCACTACGTCACGAAAGGGTGGATTATTAAGGGTACGTGTTCCTGATTGCGGGGAGTTAAATAAATAATAGCGGTGCAAGTAGTCGCATTAGCCGCGGGCGAGTAAGTTAGTCGAGTGCGCGTCCCAGCGGACCGGGCCGGACCGGCTGCGGTTAGCGCGGGCGGTCCGGCACGCTGCCTGCCTGCATAATGCCAGTTGCTGACTCCCGTTACTGCTAAGCTAATAACAGAGTTTGCATAGATTCGTGCTCGAGCTATTCATAACTTCCACTTGCGCAGTGCTAGTTTAATTCTAAAGGCGTACCTGTTTCGTGACATTCATTTGTTTGTATAAAGGAGCCAAGTAAAGTTATTTTCTACTGGAATGCCTGAGCAGTCCCTTATATTCTTCTTTTTAACAAACTTGCCCTTTATGAAAAGAGCGATATACGAAAAGTTTTCAAGTTCCTGGTTACATTACAAAACGAGTGATTTTACCAAGAATCCTTACTCCATTTCCATAAACAGTCAAGTATTTATATTAAAGAGGTGCCCAGCTCAAGTGAAATACATTCGAGGCATACATACTTCGATGTTCAGAACCTACCTACCTAAGTCAGAAATATAAGCAATTTTCACACTAGATAGGTTAAGAGCGAATATAGAAACTTTTACCAACAAAGTGAGTCTGATATGAAATATTTAAATAATGTAAGACTAAAGTCACATGCAAGTACATAACTTGGACATCTACATAGGAACGCTGCAGAAGCGTCTAACGTAATTAGTCAAAAGCAACCGGATTTGCATATCAGTGCGGAGGCATAATTGAAGCGGGAGTGCAAATAGCATGAGTGGAATCGGATTGAGTTAGTGGCGCTTTCAGATTGTACGGGCACTATCAGCCAGCGCTAGAGGACTATTATGGACTAGGTATTATAACATGTTTGTTACTATTTCATTTTTTATTTATGGCATCATTTTGCTGCATGTGCACTCCAATTATAAAAGTTAACAACCAAACGAAATCGGAAATTCTTGTTCTTAGTTCGAGATCCAATAATACACACATGTAGAGTGAAATCGTAAATCTATCGTTTAGCCTACCTCTTTGAAGGACCCTCTCATATCCTTCGGTCTCACGACTAGCTCAGGATAATGTAATTAATCGACTTCGCTTCAAGCGGAGTCGAGACTGATTTCCTTCTCAGATATCCATTTACCGGCATTATTATGCTACTAACTTCCAATTGGATTAAGTTTAACGTTAAGAACAGATGTTCTGAATGTTTATTGATGAATGTTATTACTATACGAGTGCAACAGCTGTAGCAGGTACTTGAGCACTTGAATTACGCATCGGTAATTGTATTATAAATTTAAAATGACAGTAAATTTGCTTATATTAATTATTAATACGGAGACGAAAAACATAAAGCATGTTAAATATTACTGTGTGCATATTTATTTCGTTATTATAATAGCATTCGCAATACATAAGCCTTACTCATCATTATCATCATCATATTATCAGCCGAAAGACGGCCACTGGTGCACATACGCCTCTCCCAAAGAGTGCCACAATGACCGGTTCTGCGCCACCCGCATCCAGCGGACTTCCGCGACCTTTACCAGGACATCAGTCCACCTTGTGTCTGCTCACGCTTCTAGCTTTACTCGTACTATGACTATTTTTCACCACCATTGAAGCATTATTTTAGCAACTCGTATGCTTGTGGCAGCTAACTTCTAAACGAAATCAGCCAGAAACTTGATATTCCCACATGATATGTAAATTCATGGCCCGCGACACCAAATTAAGTTTTTAACTTCAGCTGCCAATATTATACAAATTAAAAATTAATTTGTGAGCAGTATACGTAGCTAAATACGGAGCTTAAAAAAAGTGAAAGTTTGACTAGTACCAGCTTTTATAGAGGAATAAACATGAGCGGATGTAGGGTACCATTTAAATAAGAGCTAAAACGATTAAAGGCAAATAACCGTAAACGATTTCCTTTAAAGGAGTTTATAATCGTTAGTGACGTTGATATCTGATTTGATTTTGTGTTTATTTCATAAGCGCGGCCAATGAAATATACTCGAAATGCTATAACCGGTATTCATCTTTATTAGCGGCCACTTCACAGCATTATTATGGATTATGAAAATAATTTAAACTGAAATACAGACGTCGAAGTTTTACAGGATAATACCAATTTAACAAACATAAAACTAATTTGATCAATTTTAGTTTGAAAATCTTATTGTTAAAAACTTACTTTATCATTGAATTTACTTATAATATAATAATACACTTGACCAGGCCTTAATATTGAATCAACGTGTAGTTCATGAATGTCTAATGTAAAAGTCTATTTTGATTAGCAACAAAGGATATTTCTATAATTATTTATCATCACTACATAGTACAAAACAAAGTCGCTTCCCGCTGTCTGTCCCTATGTATGCTTAGATCTTTAAAACTATACGCAACGGATTTTGATACGGTTTTTTTTTAATAGATAGAGTGATTCAAGAGTACCTATGTATAATATATTACCCGTGCGAAGCCGGGAAGGGGCGCTATAAATTATAAGCACCAAGAAAACGAAAGTTTAACGTCTAAAACTCATTTAAAATCTGAAGATTCCATCCAATGTTGCGGGGGATGGATTGCCTAAAATACTTTCATATTTAAACGTTTTGGCTGTGAAGAAAATTGAGAGAGATAGAGGGGTGGGGGAGTTTCGGGCCGGCTGGCGGCGAAGCGGCCAGATAATTAGATTAAGGGGAACGAAGGCTCTGGCCGCAGTTCCCGGACAATACTACCTATCAGTCGTTAAAGCTTTCGGCTCCGCTCGGCTGCCGCTGCTGATTGTACTTGCAAGTTCGCTTTATTCTTTTCTCGTTCGCACTATTTCAATCACAGTTTGCGATTTCATTTTGTCCGATTTATTGCGATTGGAGCTGTGAATACTTTTAATTAATGCCGTTTTATGTATTCGTTCAAAGAGGGGGCAGTCAGCGGAATAATGAATACCTTAACATTCGCACATGAGTGAAAATTTATTTTCAAACGCAAACTCAATTTAAAGAGGGTCTTTCATTAAACGTTTTACGTTGCAATTCTTTATATAAAGTAACAGCACAACGAAATCTGAAATGACAAGTCAGCAAGTACCTACCAGAGGGAAAACTAATTACATACAAGTAAAATAAACTCAACCGAGAGGAGGAATATACGAATAAACATTAACTAAACCCCAACTGTGATTTAAATTCAAAACACAGTATAACTCAATTTATCAAGGAAATAAATTGTCATAGCGACAAACGTGAAACGGAGCTTAGCAGCGTTTAAGTAAATTTAGCGTAAGGAGACGTTTAGTGCGGTGTGTAGCTCCGACGTGAGTAACTAACGGCAAAGGCGGGTGTAATGTATTTAATTACAGGCACTCCGATACTGCACCAATCTTGTAATTACGGAACAGAGCGGCGGCGCGTAATCAGCGCCCTTTGCGGCCCCGACACGCGCCGGAGAGCGCTCTAAGCTCAAACTCTGGCGCTTTTGATTCGCATTTCACAACCTGTTGACGAGTTAGTTAACCCCCTAGAGCGTGTACGGCACAAAGCGAACTCGCCTATTACCCTTCAGTTGCACGTCTACATGTCTCGCTGACGTTTCTGGCTTAACTGCCGTTTCAGAAAGCTGAACGTTGTATAAAATAACACTAGAGCCATGTTTATATTAATTAGTCATACCCGCTTGGTAGTCTTGGTACACATACATATTGATTTGTTAATAATTATTAATTCAATTTTAAATGTAATGTGCCTGAATTATTTCCTGGCAAAGTTTAAGACATATTCAAGTTTCCAATAAACATTTTCGCAACAAGTAGACTATACTGGTTAGAAACAATGTACTGTCAACCGGGGCAAATGCGTCGATGGGGTAGATGCGCCTCTTTATGATATCTCCGAAACGGAACATTTTAGAACTATTAAAATAGTCTAAATTGAAAGTTTGGTTACCATACCTTGAACATCGAGGGCGGTAATAGTTCTAAAACGTTGCGTTTCGAAGATATCTTCAAAAGATGCATTTAGCCCATTGACGCATTAACCCTTAGACTTTATACTGTTCTGTGACCGAGCTTTAATCAACGAATAGAAAACATATTATCTGGTTGCTAAATACAAATAGTAATCTAAATACGTGTTAGGAAAACGCTCTGCCTTTTTATTCCGAAATGTACATTAATCGCCGAAATCTGAATAAAACATAAAGCCCTGTTTTGTTGTGAAACAATAGGTTAGCATGGAGTAGGTAAACAATTTGTAAGCAGGTGCGGGGGATGGGCATTGGGCGTCTCGCCCCGCGAGATTAATCACAGCACCAAGCAGTCGGGCCCGGTAATAAACCGGGAACGAGCAACTTCGCCACTTACATTACATGGACATTTATATCCCACGCTCTGTTACAACTTTTCCAACTCGCAGTGGACCTGACACCAGTTTAATTAATTCGCGGGATTCGTAAATACAGCCCCGATATTTGTTCAAAGTTTAAAAGACAAAATAATTCACTTGCCTTGTCATCGTCGCCTTCACTATCACACTGTAAAAGGAGAAAAAAACGTCAATTAGTACATGTCTCAACCACGAACAGATCAAATTAACGTGCGGAATTCCATGCAGTCTAGCTACTGTTTATTCATTACGGTTGCCACTCAGTGTTAATAAATACATAAGAAGCGTTGAGTTAATAGAATGTTTGCGTTTATATGTAAATGTGTTGTCCAACCCTCGATAGCAAACAAATTCCACCAATGAATATGATATACGGCCAAAGTATTTCCCAAGTAAAGATACCTCCACGTCCTAAATTGGGGGAGTAGGTAGAATATCAATAAACAGGTGAAGAAGATATTATCGTATCATAAATCGACGAGAACGTTACACGATATTTACGAGGTAAGTTCGCGCCGAGGGAAACAAGCAGGGATCAGGCTGAGATATTACAATTTCAAATAAATACACAGCATGAAGTATTCAGGGCGGGCGCAGGTAATGTTATGTAGTGTGGAGCGGCAGCGGCACCGGCTCGACAAATCTCGTGATTTAGCTGCGATACGCGTCGAATATCGAGCAGGGGATGTGTGCCTTGCGTGATCAGGGTATATTTGCGCACTCTGATCGTGAATTACACCAATTACCGTGTAACACGGCTTTCTATGAGTTCGTTCAAGTTTCAAATCATCCTGACCGTTTACTGGAGTGAGAAAAAAAAATAACATGCAATGGGGCGTTTGACGAAAGGGAAACGATAATTTTATAGAGTAGCGCGGCGTAAAGAGATTGCGATGCGATAAAGTGGTTGTGAAACATGCCAGACAGCAGCGTAAACTATACATGGACAACAATGATTATACTCACGATATAGCCTTTTCCGGAACTACAGCGGCTACTGGCCTGTAGGCAGGAGAGAGAAAGCGAACATATGAGTGGACTGGAGTGACTGGGGGAGGTAAAGTTTGTCTCGTCTCTCCCTAGACTACACACCACAGCGCTATTTGTTTTCAATCAGTGCGAGGTGACGCGACTCGTATTTGACTTTGCTGCGATTTAAATCCTAAACACGGCGCCGTGTAAATGCTTCATTCGGTGGAATTTTTATAGCGTTAGAAGAGAGACGAGAGTAACAGCAAACGAAATAGAAGACGACACATATCGTTACACATTCTAACAGTCAAGTACAGTTACCAGCAAACATCGAGTGAATTTATTGTGCATGCGCATCGGTGAGGAGTGGATTCCTATTCGTTATAAAGTCGGCAAACCTTAGCGGAGACGATAATTAAGAGGCAGGGCAATAAACTAAATTGATGGATACTTGGAGAAAGCGCGCCGCAAGCATTCTACCTTTCCTCGGGTCGTCCGGGGCGGGAAATTGCTAACCCATAGTCTTTTGTACTCCCATTATGACTTTTGTGTAAGAATCGAAAGAATTTCATTGGATCAGATTTATTATACATGCGGTGATTAAAAGCTAGGTATTAATTAAACCTACCCGAGATCTACAGGACTATATACATTATTATTTATTCATTTCGCTACTTGCGGTTAACTGTAATGTGTAAATATAATTAAGCTTTATAATGTTCGTAAATATTACATTTAAATGCTAAACTTCCGGCCGACTGCATTTTATTAATCCAACGATTCCCAACTATTGTAAATGGATTTTAACGAGACGGCGAAATTTTAAGTTAACGTTCAGCACGATATAATTTTAACAATATTTCTGTGAGCATAGTATTAAATTGATTGTGGAAGTGATTGGAGTAAAGAAGAAGAGGGGCTGTGCGAGATTAAATAAAACTAAAGGGTCGTCGCATCTCTGTTATAAATAAACTTCCCGCTGGTTCTGATCGTCTCCGCTAGTAGTGCAAGCTACACATTTAATGCTGGAATTCTTCATGGCAGATTTATTTTAGGTAGTCACGACTGTGAGGGCGCACTCTCGGACTTAGATCTCCTCAGATTGATTCTAGCAATAAGTGAAGAAGCTTGCTTAGTACAAAGCGGTATGGAAGGATCGACAGGCGATTGGTCACTTACGTCACTAAGCCTGTCGCGGGAAGAGTCGGGGTCGCGGGGCGCTACTGAACTGCCCGTGAGCCGCTCAGAGGCCCGACCACTGTCATCCGACGTGCCAGCGTCTTGAAGCAGCGTAATACCCTGCAAAAACCGTAGCTTGTACTAACATAAGTAATACTTTCTTTCAGCTGCGGGGCATTGCTTTTTTTAGTCGTTTACCAAAGCTGTATAAAAATATTGGTAAACGACATTTCTAAAGCTTACCAAAGCTTTATATTCACCCATACAGTATATGGAGATAATTATGATCCCGATCTATATCGTTCTTTACACATTTAATGTACATAAAACCAGCTACTTGAACATAGACGTAATCAAAGACAAAATAATACAGCTCTCGTCTGAACGTAGGAAAAACCTACATTTTAATAACTAGAAGCGATTTTCTGTGTAAGCATAAATCATAGTTTCGTGAATGTTTGATTGTTGTTCAGGGAAAGGAAACGAATTTCCCAATAGACTAAGATGGTTATATTTAACCTCCCCGCAACTCTTGATACTGATACTCTAACTTCGAATTCCGTTGCCACGAGGGGAGGACAAACGGAAAGCTTTTTTATATACGATCGCAAAATTGAGCGGTAGCTAGGATATGAGAAAACTTGATAAGACGGGTCGAGGAAGCAAGTAAGCGAGGGCACGGAGTAGACGACCCATAACGTAACGTGCCCGGGGCTGACAATAAAAAGAGTTTTCCATTTATCACATTTCGCGTGTATTTTACGGTAGGGTTCGAAGCGCTCGAGCGGCCCACGGCACTCGCCGACTGCGGGACGCTATAAGAAAATAAAACGCCGAGTAACTTGCCTTTAAATGGATAAATCCCCGACCGCCCTGGCACAATCGACTCCTACATTATTATACATAATTTGAAATAGCTCAAGCCTAAATGTTTTTATATTTGTTCAAACATACGTATATAATTGAATCGCGTGAAATCTGACAAGGGGTTTATTTTCTTGTTGTCATTGTAGTTGTATGCATTGCGTGTCAAGGAACAATGAGCAGTTAAGACGAATTATCGTTTAGTTTCAACGATGGCGTATAACGTCACCGTTCTTCGTCGTGGGAATATCTTTTAATTAAGTTAAATACCTATAAAATAATAGTAATAACCTAATAACTAAGCTGATGCTTGTAAATATCTCACGTAATATAACGAATAAATTTAGCTACGATGTAAATCACGTCAATATACTCACTTTATCTGGTACTTTACATTCATAAGAATATAAGAGACTAAGATTAAATACGAAACAAAAAGCGAATTGGCTCAATTCAAAGTCAAGACATGACTAAACTTCCATTTCACTATTTGGTCTCAGCGTATTCTATGAGATTTAAAATTCCGCTCAAACCCGCAAGTTATACGGCGTAGATGCCATTACTCACGGGCGGTTTAACTCCGTATAAATGGTGTCGGTTCCGGGAGCGACCGACGACCGGAACAAAAACTCAAAAAGCTCCGGAATCCGTCGCACTCACCCAGATTTATCCAGCCGAGATTGAACATGCCTCAAAATGAATATATCAACATTTTTATTAATCCCGTCATAAATTAAACGCGTTAGCGGTATATGAGAATATTATATCATGTTAAGAACTAATTTGAGGAGGACGCAATAAACTAAAGGCTCAGTTACGTCTATACTCTGATTACTAATCAGACAGAAAAAATGTAAACAAAGTTATGTCACTGTCAAAGGGACATATCAGGGGTTCTGAATGTACGGGTCGGTCATGCAATATTTTTTAAAGTTTACTTTAACAGCAAAATTGAAAATAAATATGTTAAATTTTCATAAGCAGTATATTAGTTACTAGTAAAACATTGAATTGTATAGTGCATCGGTTCTTAACCTTTTTTCCGTCCACGGACCCCTAGGAAATCAAGCACTAATCCAAGGATTAATAATAAAAACAGGCAAGACTTTTTGTGGCATTTATTTATTATTGTGAAATGGTCTATGGGTGAGACTGCTGCGAACCCCCGTACATAATTATAGGTACTCGCGGACCCCCAGGGGTCCACTGGCCACAGGTTTAGAAACACTGGTATAGTGGATTCCATAAAGCTGTTAGAAGCCGAGTGAGCTGAGTGACAGGACAGGCGTCAAATAAAATAAAAATCCAGCTACCGATATTATTTGCCATTCGCATTAAGAAAAAAAATAGTAAGCAACCCAAAGATGCACAATCCCGGTGTATCGCAGCAGGGATACCAGTGCTAAAAATATATTCTACACATAAATACGGTATTACCTTTTAAAATAATTATGAGGTAGGATTCTGGTAAATATAAACATTAACGTTATCAAAATTTATTTGCTTTTTGTAATTAGAGTGTATATTATTGAAATAGGACGTTTGTTTCGTTTACCTGCAAGAATTATAAATCTCCTCATTGCTGCAAATGGTTCTTGTTAACGGCAACACCAGTGTTTACATTTTTTCTGTCTGATTAATAATCAGAGTATACGAGTGGCCATAACGGAGAATAATAAAACATACCTTACGCATGTGATTATGTTAAAAGGGATTGCTTTCCGACCCTTTACATAGATAAACGAGTGAAGCAGAGTCGCACAATATCAATTTAATCCGGGGCGTGGAAGCGTGCGAGATCCCTGTAATCCGACGGGGTCGGCGGGATGTTACGCCGGATGTTACCACATAATTACTCTCGCTCGTTAAACTTTGCTCTAATTATAATTGACTTCTGGGACACTTTCTACGACAAATGTTTCTTTGCATTCATTTAAGTTTGGCTAACTCGAAATTTCCCCACAAATGTGATTAATGTGACTTGTTGTATGCCTGTTTCTCGCATTCTGTTTTTTTTCTGTTCTTTTTTGCATGTTTTTCTTTGATGTTTTATTTTTTGTTCCCATTGCAGAACTTGTAGTTTACTTTTGTTTTGTATTAAATTTTTTGTATGTTCCTATAGATACTAAAATAAGCTGTGGGTACCTATAATTAGGTGAGCATCAACCAAGAATGTTACCTAAGCTACATATTAAATTGTATGATGTATTGTTTGTTGGTGATCCTAAATAAATAAATAAATTATACAACACGATCCTTTTACTTCAGTACAAACATTAAGTCTTCGAATATATAGGATATTGTATAAAACATTAGAGAGCAAAGCAAGTAATTGTACCTCTTTAAACAAACACAAACAATAAACCTATCCATTGAGAGACAATAAGAATGAAGTTACTGTTTTCAGTATCGGTGAGCAATATCGAATTTCCTCAGGCAAAATACGCCCGAGTAAATGTGGTCAATTGAGCGGCCCAATCAATTGGTTCTTTATGACAATGGAGTTGGGTCGGATTTCGGTTGAGAGGCGGTGGGTGGCGGCCGGCAGGAGGCAGTCGTGCTCGAACGGCGACACAACCACTAATTGAAACAACGACCGCGGCCGAACATTACTTATTCATGAGAAGTCCATATGGCGGCAGAACGTGACCAATGAGATAAATCATTCAATTACATTTTTCATGAATAGGTATCCTACCTAGCCAGGTATTCTATGGCTACTCCTCACCTGCAACAGACGTCACGCACGTTCGCTTACCTCCCCTCAACATAAACAAAGGATTGTGCGACATGCCCGGTCACGCTTGAATTTGCCCTAGCCCCTGACCGCTAACGGCCAAATATCATTTTGCATACCACGTTCATTAAATATTAACATGATTGCGTTGCATTGTTACAATGATCCGTATAAATACGTTGCGGTTTCAATATCCACGATGGTAGTTTATTTAGTAATAAATCGCTAAAGAGATAGTGTTACAGTGGGAGTTTATCAGTTAGTCGGGCTAGAGTAGGTACATCGGAGGCGGGGTCGCAGATCAGGTAATGCGTGGTGCGACGAGGCGGCAGGGTGCGGTGGCGTGTTGCATAATTTATTTATGTCGCGGCACGTTACTCCCTTGTTGGAAGTTGTCGGCTATGTTGGAGCCTTAATTACTATGCACTGAATTAGTTTAGTTAACAACAACAAACGCGCTGTAATGCGGAAAGAAACTACCCTACATTAATTCTTAGACTACGATCCTACTATGCATTAGTTTATGTCATGTCAAATAGGGATGCGGACTAAGATTTTTTGATGATGTCATTCGAACCAGTTTTTGGAGAGGAACAAATGTTTGTATGGGAGCAACTACAATTAAAGAACATAAATACCCATAAATTTGAGACAAAGATTGACGTCGCTGGCGGCAGCGCAAAACGCTTCATACTGATAGACACCCACGTATGACGTCACTTGTACAAAGTAGTTGTATCGTTGTATGGAAAATCCGGTAAATTGTTGTTACGGTCGCGAAATACTGCGTTTAAGTACATACATAGTTGTCATACAATTTTGTTTCTATAAAAGTGCAAGGATTATATTGGTAGCTTTAAATTTACTCTTGGACAATAAAAAAAATGCATATACAGGGTGTTAACGGGGTCATGATCCGGAATGACAAAAAGCGAATAAGATGATCATACTGAACAACCTTTCCCATGGGACCAAAAACGAAATCGCAAAAAAAAAGAGCCAATTAAGAGTTAACTGTGAGTTAACTGCGATTTAATTGAGAGTTATGTATGGAATACCTGGTTTTTTTTTTGCGATTTCGTGGTTGGTCCCATGGGAAAGGTTGTTCAGTATGATCATCTTATTCGCTTTTTGTCATTCCGGATCATGACCCCGTTAACACCCTGTATTTTCCAAAATTTTCGAGGTTCATATCTCTTTATGATTATAATTATATTTTATAATTTATACTTTATTACGATAATTTGATGGTTTACTATCCATTTAGCATCACTACGTTATCAATTTGAACATGAGGCCGCATGCCTATTGTAGTTTGTTTACTTTTGAACCAGGGAGATTTATGATGAGATTAAAAGTGAGAATTGTACACCTACAATCAGTTTCCTGCAATTCAAATTCACTGCCAAGATAAATAGGTAGACAAACAAAGAATGCCTTAAACATTGCTGCCAAAAATGTAGGCAATATTTCACACTGAACAGATGTGAGTACAAAGCTAGATTTCCAAGCATATGTGAGTATGCGCGGGTAAGCCGGGCGAGCCATCACAGAGGATCAATCAGATCCGGCGTCGACATCAAGCGGCGTTAGCTTGCAGCGCTTCTACATCCACCCTTCACATCCACAACCACATACGTCCTCAATGATACTTTGAAATGTGAGCTTTATTTCGGTCCAAGCAGAGTTTACTTTTGAAATTGTAAAATTGGGTAAGTTACGAGATGGACGAAATAAGCTGGCAAATGGAATTTCGCGACAGTCCGCTCCCAGTTTAATATACTGCGGCAAACCGAACGAATAGTTATTGTGATTGAATTAACATATTTACTACGTTGCGCTTAATCAATAATTTGGGATGTAGTTGCGCCACGGATTATCATATATAAATTTCTAAACAGTCTGGCTATTGTTGGAAACAATGACACCTGTGGTCGGTGGTTGTCGTAATTCCTGGTATATCTATACCTGAAACCATCATTCGATTCCACAAAAATAACCTTAAAATTGCCATTAAAATGAAAAAAATAACCGACACTTGCTAACTTACACTCTTCCAAATGATGGACGTAGCTAAAGACTAGCTACGTTAACGTTACGTTACGTTGTAAGTTAGCCAGTGTCGGTTATTTTTTCATTTTAATGGCAATTTTAAGGTTATTTTTGTGGAATCTAATTATGGTTTCAAGATCGATCCATTGCCTCGACTATCTCACGTTTATTCCAGGTAAAAAGAAACTGAACTTGCTTGAATGTTATATGTTTTTAGTATACGATCATTCTACTTCATATCATTAAATTGAAGTAGGTGGTCTTACAATACATTTAAACAAATTTTACTGTCAGCTCTGCCTCAGCACAAAGCCATCTCATCCCATCACATTGTTGTTCGCAAAAATTCATTACATCGTAAAACGGGAAAATAAATCCCCGCCAACGAGCTGTTTATCTAGTGACAACGTGATACTAAGCTATCTCGAGTTAACAGGCTCCGCTCATTTATTTACAAGGTGCGAAATATCTTGCTTAATAATGCTGTTCAGTGTAACTTGTTTCACGTAACTTACATTTTGTTTCGCCAAAGCAAAATTATGCAATTAACCTTTAGATTTAAGTTCATATAAGTTTCATAAGGTCTTAAAAGTTGAGGAAATGTGCAGTGTGCGTTAAAGCTGAGACAGTACTTACCGTTAACAAACAGGAGGCAATTAGTCTGCTTGGCTAACTGCATCGTACAAAGAGGAACAATACAATTGAAAGCAATTTTTTACAATTTGGCAAAGCATTACCGAATAATTAAAATTAAATAACTTGTTGTTATTTCCAATAAATCAATGAAGGTGACATTTTCGCGGCGCACCGTATATATAAATTCGTTTCTGCTTTGTGATTGAAATTTATGTTAAGTAGCACGCTTTAATATGCCCTCCCTTATGCATAAGGTCGGCAAAAGAAAGTAGCGATGAGCAGGAGGGTCTGTTCTTTTACATCAAAAGGCAAATAAATGTTCGCCCTATACATTTTGGATTTTCTTCAGAAAAGCGGAAGTTAACAGGTGATGTGATGTGCTAAGGCTGTCGTGGAGAGAGCAACCAAAACATTTTCGTAAGAGGTCAGACGAGCCGTGGCGAGACGCCAGACCTCTCCGCGACAGCAAAAGAAGGTCGTGCAGCTGTTGGGAAAGATCAATAAATTCTGTTTACCACAGCCAATTCAAAACCATACGCTGTCATGTAATATATTTAGGAGCTTTCTACATGTCGCAACGCTACGTTGCGCTTTAAACATATTGTTCGGTTGGTAAATTATGTAGCATGCCGTCAGATAACGCTGTACGACTAACGAAATGAATTTAGTTAGCAATTGGTATAGTACGTGTTTAAAATGAATCTTTACTTGCACGTCGCCGGAGCTAAGGGCGTAACTTAATGATCGCGTAGAAGCGTACCGGGAGGCTATCTATTCGACGGCAAATTGAATCTACGAAGAGCTATTAGCCGACACCGCCGCGGCGCTCCGAGCGTGCCAAACCATCGCGCTCATTCCCTGCCCGACTCGCTCGCTCCACGCTGTTAAGGCGCGATACACTCCGTAAACTGCAAGCATGCGGCCGGCAAATAAAACTAAACGACATCGCCTCACAACACGTTTATATCGTCAACTTTTAGTTCAGCTTAAATGTTTCTGTTTTAAAGTCTGCGCTTTTGTACATAGTGTATTCAAGATATTTACTCAACCAATCATATATTCAAGTTGTTTCAAGTCGTTCAATGAACGGTAAGTATATATTCTTTTATAGGTAGAAAGCAGTAAAATAAAGAGGTACATAAATAGTATGGCTGTTTGTTCAGAGTTATAAAACGCGTGGAGCATTGTGGTTTTATTGAAGTCAAGGAAAATGTATTATTTCGGCGGCAGAGCAAGATTTTCCACTTTATTGGAGCAACAGCGCGAGCGGCAGGAGGCAAATTGGATGGGATTGCGACATATCTGCCGGAGGACTGTCGAAATGTGCGAGGGAGCGGAGGGTAAACTGCTCGTATTTCCTGTGTTTTTAAAGTAACAGATTATACGACTTATTTAGAAAACAAACATGCAGATACCGCGAGCTTTAGTGGATTATAGTAATAGGGTAATCGCAATCACTAAATTTTATTGTCCGAATATTGTTTGTCCGAAAACTTTTCGTAATTTTATGATTTCTACGAATTCATTAATTTTTTCATTTACCATTTGATGTTATCCAAATGTTTCAGTAGTTCGAAAAACTTTCACCGCTACAGTCATTTGAGCTTTGGCTTGTTAACACTTTTGTTTCACAGCCAATTTTTACCCGACTGCCGAAGGAGAGGAGTTGTTTTTCGAGCGTATGTATGTACTTATGTATGTATGTGACCGTATTATTTGGCACGCCCTGCAGCCTAAACCGTTTGACTGATTTCGACATATGAGGTGTCCTTGGATTCCTCTTAATCGTGGGAGTGACATAGGCTATAAAATTTTAAAAAAGCAATTGGGTTTTTGGAAAAATCTTTTAATTTCACTTGTTTACTTATCCATCATTACTTTCCGCACGTTTAGCCAAATGTTCATTTTGAGTGAAGTTCAAAGTAGTTTCATAGAGACTCTAAGGCAGGTCGGTTTAGAACGACGACGAGCGAAGCGAGGAGTGTTAGGAAGAACCGCGACCCAACAGCGCGCGAGCCGAGCGAGCGAAGCGAGCGTGCCTTGGCAGCGGCCGGCGAAGCGCCAGAACCGAACACTTTTTTACTACCTAATACTTACATATATGTATTATATTAATATTATTTGCAAAGCTAAATTACCAGAGTTGTGACATATTTGAAATACTTGTATTTAAAATACAAATACAAAATACGTATTTTGGATTTTGTACTTAAGTACTTTTTTTTTAAGTATTTTGTATTTTATTTTAAAATACTATTCGAGACGTATTTTGTATTTGTAAAACTGTTTGTAAAATACAAAATACTTTTTTATTCTTAGCTTCATTTTTCTAAAGCATTCCGCGATTCAGTAAAAACAAAAAATGGCCACTAGTGGCGCAGCAGCTTTGAAAGTCTATGCGCAAAATGACAGATGAAACAAAACGCATATAAAACCTGACCAATAATATATGAGGGACCCCTCTTGACAGTCCTCAAAGTCACTGTTACGTTTTGCAGTGTTGGCAGCTATTTCATTATTTCTGTGTTGTTCGCTCGAAATGTCTTTAAAAAAATGCCAAAACAAATTGTATTTAAACAATATGCCGTGTAGGCAATAATACGTTATTTTAACGATTCCTATTTAAGTGATTATGAATGTATAAATGTATAAATGACAAATAAAAATACAGAAATAGAAAAATATATTTATAAAAAACCGGTACGTAAACAGCACTACAAAAAAGATGTCATTGTGGGCATTATGGCCTTTACCACTCAAATTTTCAAGTGAATGGGTCAGCGATTCGGCAAATGGCCACTAGAGACGCTGCAACTTTGAAAGTTTATGTGAAAAATGACAGTTAAAACAAAATGAACGTTATTATCTGTGAAACATGGTGTTACGCTTCGCTTTTTAACGAGAATGACTTCGATTTTGTTTCGATTACTTTTTGAAAGTATTTTATTTGAATAAAGTATTTTGAAAATACCTATTTTGTATTTAGTATTTATATACAAAAATCAAAAGTATTTTGTATTTTGCATTTGAAATATCAATTTAGAAAAGTATTTGCATTTTGTATTTAAATACTTTTTTTAAAGTATTTTGTACATCTCTGTAAATTACCCATTCGCTACTGACTAATTCATATCAATAGAGATGAACAACAGCATTGGGAGGATTGTGATTTGTAACATATCTTAACTCCGTAAAAACAATAATATGTCAAATATAATAAGATCGATTTGATAAAAAACGAACAGATTATCCACGGAAACGTTACGTCGGAATAATGATATTACGGGTATACCAATACTTGGGATTCATTGATTTGTCAAACAATTACAAAACGCGAAACCATAAAATGACCAGCTGTAAGCGTTCGAAGTGAAGTGTCGGACAACCGAAAAAAAAGTAAAACGAAGTTTGTCGAATAGTCAATGCCAAACAAAATGAAAAAAGGACAAAACAGTTTAGTGTTTCAGATAGATAACGATAACTAACTGTTATTAATTATTGACTAATTACAAGTTAAATAATATTTAATCAAACAATCATAATTGTTTTAATGGTTTCACTGGCATTCTCTGTATACCCAGGACTTTTAGCATTGAAACCGACTGTTTGTAAAGATGGTTA
Source organism: Epinotia ramella (assembly GCA_947578815.1). Taxonomy (NCBI): domain Eukaryota; kingdom Metazoa; phylum Arthropoda; class Insecta; order Lepidoptera; family Tortricidae; genus Epinotia; species Epinotia ramella. The sequence goes on along the minus strand of OX388213.1, from coordinate 13,293,354 downwards.
TATCTCTTAAATTTCCATAATATGATATTAAACGTCTACATAAAGCCTTGGCATCGTCATGAATTAAAAATACTAACGTCAAGTGCTCGTCGCGGCCGACCATGACGTGTTAACTGAACGAGGTGGCTGATGGCCACGCAGACAAGCCCATTAATAATTCGCGACCTAATAGTCTGCGGTTCACACTATCGCCTTGCTCCACCGAATTGATTCAACTGGCATACGTTTTTAATTCCGTTCACGGTTAGTTAACCGTTTTAATATAACCCTCAATTAGTCGCATCGTTGAGTAAACGGCGGCATGACCACAAACTTGTTAATCTGTTAGATTCGGTGATGTTATTCTGTTTGAAGTAATTTGAACAGTATATAATATGTTTGCAATTAGAAATGTCGGTGCTGCAGGTCGAATGTTAGAGTCGGAATTAGTACTAGGAATAAAAGTGAATGTTTACTATCTTTGATATACTAGATTACACAATAGGCTGTTGATCGACTATTACTCGTAAGCCTCGGTTTCCTTTTATCGGATAATCCTGTTCTGTTCGATAATCCATCAATTGAGCCATCGGGCTGACAAAATAGACAATATAGATAAAGGCAGAGTATTTCCAATGGCCCTGCCATTCCACGCCGAGGCGAGCCACGCTCCTGCATTTTAATATCGAGTCAGTGCACGCTCTGACTATCGTGCCGCCTATCCCGATTTCATCCTCTGCGAGAATCAAGTGCATTGTGATTTACTTCCGCCTCGGTAAGTACTTTCGCCACAGCCACCACGGAATACTGCGTTTCGTGTCTTAGGACACTGGCGACGTCAAATGTGTCAGTATTGTTCCAGTGTAAATCTAGACAGATTTTTTAAATTGACTGATTGTTACACAGTTAACAGAACAATGGGTACAAAAACAAACAGCTGATTGCACTCTAATTGAAAGCAAATTCATTTCATGATCAAAGTGTTCAGCATTCAAGACAATAGTTGTGAGAACCAGCTATTGATACAACATTTTAATGAATATTGTATGTATAGCCGATAAACACGGATGTACATTAATTTTGTACAACTACTGCTTTGTACAAAATTAATGTACATCCGTGTTTATCGGCGCCTGCTAACAAAATAACGTATGTAAATCAAAGCAACCGTCAATCTGATTTCTTTTCGACTACATTCACGTATCGCACGGTCAACTGAACGCCTATGCAAATTTAATTTGTCGTTCAAATAAAGGGTTAGGTTTATTCTCGTCTTAATTCAATATCGCGGTTAATGGTTTCGTAAACTGTCGAGGATAAGTAAACAGTGTGCCATTTCACGCGTGTTGGTTTAGCAGCGTGCTCCGAGACGAGGCGAGTCGCGTTGACAAGTGGAGTGGCAGTTTGCATACATTTTATGCGTTTGGCGAGAAAGCATAGCCCGGAAGAGGCACGGCGATGACTACCGATTTAGACTCGCTGCATTTAGACGTGTGAGATCACCCAGCGCATTTAGGTACGGATGAAAAGCACGCAGCAACAGTGTTGTTTACATTCACCGCTCAGCTTCGTAGCGCAAACGAAAACTTTGTACGACGTGACAACTAGCATTTAACTTAATTAATGAAATGCAAATATACACATGCCAGTAAGACGATCTCGCCTGTCAGTTGCCCTAATATAACACAATCTATCATTACATTATACGAGGCTATAAATATGCATGCTTCTCTCACGGAGACTTGCGACTTCATAAATAGTCAATACGGCTTACCGGCTACGATATGAGGGGATATACTGAATTGTTTTTATCGTTTAATAAAGTATTGTTTGTATTAAATTATTGTTCGTGTGCAATCATTTAAACACTGGAATAAAAAATGCAGAGAACGAGCGAGCCGTGAAAAGGTGAGACCAACTGCGCGCGGTTGATGACACCAGAGTTTGTAGGGTTTAACGGAAGCGACCACCGTGAGCAGGTTCATGTCTAATGTGCTTTAATAGTCACGCATTCAAGGACAACATCAACTTGGGCGAAAGATTATACACACATGCAGGAATTTATTTTAGTTGACTTACGTGCGAATTTACGTTGTTGGGCGGGTGATTCCGAGTGGCGTCGCCAGGGAGCGCAGCCAGGGGCAAGCGCGGTTTGCTCGTCAGCGAGTTGGTACGGGGTGAGGAAGCACATTTTACAGCGGCCTGTAAGCAAAACATTACGTTAATATACACATTTTTATAAACATTGCACAAAAAGAATAAAAGTGTCAAACAAAATACGATCAAGGTTAAATTTGTATGACACAGTACGCGGGTCAGACAGTTTCCACTAAACCAGGAATACCCCCACACGAGTACACGTTTGGTTTGCTAACTAAATTTTATCCGTATAATGATATGATAACCAAATATTATAAATCAGGCAGCATAAAACAAATAAACATCTTCCACTAAACTCACTTCAACTAGTGCACTTCTACATTTTGCGAATCTATTAACGGAAGAGCTCACCCAGGAGTAGGTGCTAATGTATAAATAGATAATGAGCTTTATATTTAATTAATTATATACTCGTAAGTTTTAAAAACAACAGGTAATTTTAACATTTATTATTGTTTATTTTTATATAACCACCGAAAACAGTATTTTCTTTAGAAAAAATGAGGAATAAAAATTATAAGCAATACGGTAACAAACTCATCACGCAACGTAACTCTTCGTTTGCTTTCGCGTCCTAATAGTAATATTTCAACAACAACAAGAATAGCGGTGATTATCTAAAAACAGCATTGATGGTTGAATGCAACTTGACAAAGGTACACCCAACAAACAAACAATCTTCGTGGGAGTGGAACAAACGAGAGGGTGCCTACTGACACGCTTTTGCATTAATGAACACAAAAAAATGTCCGGCTTTCAGATCGACGGGGCACCGGGCGCCGGGCGGGGGCCAACGAGTAGGGATATTACCATAACAATTAAAAGATACATCCCTGCCATTGACACGGCACTGAGCTTCACGGCAGATGTTACCGCTCGTGATGTTACGTGAGCAATAAAAACAGTAACTGATTCTAAATGTCTGAGGAATTCTCGCAATAAACAGCACATCATTTTTAACACCGCCGTCTGGAGCATTTGCAAATTGTTTGGAACATTACCAGTCCATCGCTTTATCCCAAGCGAGATTTGGAGGCTTTTCAGAAGGTTTATTGAGCTTTTCAGCAACAAAACGGGTGTGTTACAGAGTTTCGAGCGAGCCGAAAGGAGTGAGGACCCGCGTCAAAAATGTGACAACTCGGAACAAAGTGAACGCGTAAACCTTAACCCTCTGTTTGAATGATGCGATGGTAATGTCACGAATTCGAATTTAAGGTAGGGTTTGGGCCGTCTCGTGTCGCGAGCCGCGCGGCGCGTGCCGCAGACCGCGGCCTAATGTGAATAAATAATAACAATCAACAACGTTTCACACAAAACTGGGGATATCACACGCACTTCATCGTTTATTTATAGACAACACGTACCACGCTCATAATTCCGACAGCCCGCGTGATTTATCACATCAGTATCGGATAATCGTGAGATTATTATACTGATGTACAATTGATGTTCTTTATTCATCATTATCATCATATCAGCCGAAAGACGTCCACTGCTGGGCATAGGCCTCCCCCAAAGAGTGCCAAAGTGACCGGTCCTGCGCGACCCGCATCCAGCGGGCTATTCTTCTTTATTCATTCAATAAAACAGATCTTTTCATCGAATAGAAGACAAGCGCCTCTTATTTTATCAGGCTTTACAAACAAGGCGAGAGAAAAGCAAATAACAAAATTACGAAGTTACACCCAATAATCATTTTGCCTATACAATAAAAATTATCAAAAGAAAACACAGGAGTTAATTTAACAGGGAATAAATCTCTTCAGGATTGCGATGAAAGCAAAATTCTCTCGAGAAATTTATGTGACTTCCTCAAAAGATTTTTATACAATTCATTTCAGTCTCATAAAAAAGTTATCACGGATTCGCAGAAATCGGGCGAGCTATTTTTCTGCCGGCGGCGCCGACCCCCGTGGGAAGGGCAGCTTAATTCCAGATGCCTCGAACCATAACATTACTCGTATTTGGAGTCCATTACGTAAGGTATTGTCTGCTATCTTGTACAAAAAATGGTGTGATGAATACGGTATTGTTTAAGTGTTGTAATCAGTGTACAATCATGTTATTATGTTTTGTAGTTAAAATGTCACAGGTGTTTACACAAGATGGTATCAAGCAATGAACGGCGGTGGGCAGCCGGCGGGCCGCATTGTAATCACCTGCCTACGCGCAGCGCGTTACACCTCACCGGCCGGTCATTTGCCGTAATTGCTTCCCCGCCAACGTATTAATCACTAATACGACAGCACCGATACCACCAATTCAAACAAGATAAATTCATAATGGCTCGTTGGAGACGTTTATAATGTAAAGCTCTACTGACATAAATGTATGCTATTAGTATCATGTTTGTAGTTATGCGACAGCCAATAACTCTTTACGGTGAATTAACCTGAATTAATTTAGATTAATGAATTTAGATTAATGAACATAATCTTGGATATTTACAAAATGTGCTGGCATGAATTTGTAAAGCTGAATCGGTCGGCGTAACGTGTGTAAAGATTGGACGATTTACATAAATAAACAATGAATTACTACATAAGTACATATATACATACTTGAGTCGAAGCGAATGTAATAGGTACGGCATTGCACGGTCATTAAACAAAAACATCCAAGCGAGGTGAGAACGTTAATACGAAAAGCGTTACGGTTCCGGTTGTGCGCCGCGACGAATTTCGGTGACAACTCCGGTGCGGTCAGGCGTTCTACAACGTCGACCTATTTTTTCCCTATCCCGTTACGACGTGAGAAACAGATGTCGGCAGCATGTTTCTCAGGTGTCAATAAGAATGCAATTACGTCTTTTTATATTAAGACATAAATTCAAATGTCTCATTAAAGAAGCGATAAAATGTCAACATTTACATATTCCATTATTTATGCTAAATGAAGTCAATTAATATTAGTATTGCTTAAATTTTTAATATTTATATACGGTCAGTTTTATATTACAATTCATCATTTAATACACGCGATTGATTAATACGCCGTTCGAAATTATATACACGTTTACTATATTATCTACTAAGCGCGGGCGCAGGCGTGGAGTTCGATTTGCCAAAGCTGTGTGATTAATAGCTGAATGGTGGATCATTTATTAAGACTTCAGACAAGCTAGCGTGGGTTACCGCGGCATGGATAATGTACGAGGGGTGATCCAAAAGTAATGATAATCAGCATGATTTGGTCTCGTGATGATAATTTGTGATTGTCATTCCTATTGTGCAATTATTCAATAATACACTAAAAACTTTAAAAAAAGATTTCATTCATTTGTTTTTTTTTTAAAAGCTAAATAAATATGATGGTATGGAATATATTCTGCCGTCAGTAAAATCGGAGGATATTTTGTTACATGTTTGGGGCGGTGGTGGCAAAGTTCTGGTGTGGTAATAAAAATAAAAAAAAATACAATTTAAAGTTTATTTATTTTGATGCCACGAAATTAATAAATTAAACTCATGTCATCGTTTTTTTTAAGCACAGCTCCCGTAACAAAGTTCAAAGTAGGATTTTCTGGCCATCAATATATAGTATTTTTTTTTTATAAACAGGGTGAACTTAGGTTACAAATATATGAATATAAATACGAAGGGAGAGTGATACATCATAATTCTATAGCAATTAAGTGGGGCCGTCTCAGAAAAAACCAAAGCAAAAAAAGTACCAAATGTATATGTTTTTTTCTTGGCCGAGCTTGCCGAGTACATACCAGGACTGTTTTTCAGGCTTGTGAATTCTATAAAACTAGTTACCTACAGTGTAATCTAGACCAACTCTTTTACTAATACTTCTTATTCTTAGATATTGAAAACTCGTCAATAAAATCGGTGCAATTGCGTCGATGTAAAAACTAGTCTTAATTTCGTCTATCCAAAATGTTTTTTTTATACGTAGCAAAATTAAAACATTTTTAATATATTATGTAGGTAAGTAAACTAATAGAGTGTATTTAATAATTAAAAATGATATATAACGGATAACTTCTGTTTTTTATGCCAATTATCATTACTTTTGGATCACCCCTCGTAAATCGTACTAATCAACGATTATGTTAAATATCACTAGTTCCGAGCCAATTTACACTAATCTGAATCCAACGATTTAGATTAAACAAGGGCAATAGATTGTAGTTTGATTTGAGTCACTTTTGGATTTGTTATTAATATAATGGCGCGAATTTGTATTTATTCAATACCAATGTATGCTAAAGTTTCATCGGGTTTCCACCTATGACTATGAAATATGTTTTGACATGATTTTATACCACACCTACCACATTTAACATACACGACTCCCGATCCCGACCGACTCCACTCTTCAGGTCTACATTCGCATTAGAATCGTATATATTATAATGTACGTGTGTATAATTTATTAACAGATTTCCTAACAGTGAAAGGTCACTTGCCCGGGTTAGGTATTTAGTAATTTCCACAATAATAATAGGCACTTTTCTACGTTAGCTAATGATACCGAACGTCGAAAATGCCTCAGTGATGATGACGGAGCTCCCAAAGGGGGGCCTGTCTACGCAGTAATAAACCATTATGAGGAGTAAAAGTAAATTTTCCTCTCCGGTGACTTCTCTCACCCGATTGAATTGTCTAGTCATGAAAAGATACGACACGTCGACATCAAATCGGTGATAGTCAATTATGTATGATTCAATTATTGAATACAAACTGTATTACATAAAAAATGGAGTTCGTCTTAACTACTACAATCTTTTTTTTTACACAAAAAAAGACATGTAATAAAAACCGCAAGTCGAGCGCTGTCGAGCACAGCAACAAAAAAAGTTAGAAAAAAACGTTACAAAAGCAAAACATAAGTAAGTTTGAAAGAGACTGAGCACAATAACAAGTCAGGTATATCAAATTCACTAAAGAAATTGATGGTTAACGAAACAATAATCCGACGTCTCGTTTCGCTATTGACCGAAATAAATGGCGGTATGAGTACACCAGTAATATAGAACTTAAATAATGCAAAACAAGTGAAACAATTAAGTAAATTTTCCCACGATAAATCTGAAGCGCGCTATAAGTAATTGAGCGAGGGAAAGTAGTAGCGCGGGGAAACAAATATGAGGGCCGTATCGAAATGTTTGTAAACGGGTGTCGCGGCTCGTCGCGTGTCGATCGCCCCCTCCAACCCTCTCCCGCCCCCCGTGAAGACACCGATATAACTTTACTTTCAGCGCACCCTGGAACTTGCCAACGTGAACACTTAAATAAATTGTTATTCATCTAAATTTTAATTTCATTTCAGAGAGGAGTGATTGCTGAACACGAATTCTCCAGTGACTGATTTTCGGATACAGACAGAAGTTATTTTCGAGACATATTATCAATTTGTTACGTTGTTTATATTGAATTGTGTTAAAAGCTAGTAATACATTACCAAATTGTTTAATCGATTTAACGTAAAAACTCAATAATCTGGTACAGTCAGCATCATATAGTTAGTAGCAGCCAAAGTAGCCAAATACATCGGAGCACGTCTTTAATACTATAGGAGTAAGGAAGTGTTACGATATATTTGGCTACTTTGGCTGCTACTAACTATGTGATGTTGACTGTACATTAAATACAAAGGATACAATTAGTGTAAGTAGTTACGACGCGTTATTAGATTTATGGTTCTATTTCTACAAAAATATGTCTTGATTACAACAATTACAATTTCGTTTTGCAGCATGTGGACCATAAGCTAATTCTGCCCGGCTTATTATATCACCAACCTAACAGTCATAAGTGTCATAACTTAACTGAATCTTAATAAGGCACAATTGGATCACGTACCTATGCAAGTATGTATCCATTGCACCTTTAAACTGCATCTTGTATGTAATTTTAACCCTACTGGACACCAGAATACCACGAAAAATTCAACCAATTTAACCAGCTAAATATATCTTAATCCACACATCAGCCTTAATTTGCTATATGTAATTAAAATTAGCAGACAGCCGTGCTCTATTTCTGCGCGACTTGTGGTGAAATTTAATAACTCATTTGAATAATCGTGACTAATAAACGAATAAGTAGTGGCAATAACTAGAACCGAGAATTAACTGCTTTACTTGCGATCGTAAAATGAGGTCGCTATTTAAAATTCTCGTTCCCGTTCCCGGGGCGAGTTCCGTAGAGGGAATGCTGACGGCATTAATAGGGGTTTGACATCGTAATCTTTTATTTAACGACTATTTATAGTATCCGAAGTTTGGTTTATGATTTATTTTGCCTAATAATTATTGTTGTGGTAATCTTTTTGCGTGTCACACTATACTTAATTGGTTAGTTAGCATTATTAATAAACAAATACATATTAGGGGACAATCATACACAAGTCGACCTAGCCCCATAGTAAGCTCAATAAGGCTTGTGTTGTGGGTACTAGACGACGATAAATATGTGTCATCCCAGACTCAGAAACAAATATTCATGCTCATCAAACAAATATTTGCCCTCACCGGAATTCGAACCTAGGACCTTCAGATTCAATTATGATTATTTCGATCATTTATGATATCTATATGTAGGCGGGTATGTAGGTGTTAGGGCTGAGCTGTAGGCTACTAACGGGGTCCACAGGTGGCGGATAGTGGAAAGGCCATATGGTGGTTAGCTGCGAATATTAAATAAGCAGTTGCCGACCAAACAGCGGCAAAGTTATAGGGCGTAGTGGTAAGTTCTTTGGGAGGAACTTGTCTATAAAAAGCTACAATTTAATTCGCCCGATGATAACGTTGTGACATGGCGAGTAAGTGCCGCCATCGAAAAAAGCACTCCCCTGGTATTGAGAAGCAGCGATGCAGTACTGGCAGAGCCGAAGATTACTGAAATCTTGCAGGGTTCCTGACTAGAAACACCGACTGACCGGCTGTGTACTGCGGTGCAGAAAGTAACGGGAACCTACTGCACTAATTTCCCATTAATGTAGCTCATTGTAGAGGTTGCCTGGGATCGGAGTAGAGGGCCTACTATGAGCTACACCGACAAGAGCTTAGCTCTTAAATATGCAGAAGAGAGAGAAGAGATATGTAATTAATTCCGTTACATGCAATTGCCTATTATTACATACGTTAAGAATAAAATGTTGTGTGTCAAATTCAAATGGTCTTTCTATTTATATCGGCGTCCAATAAATGTCAATTTTAAGCTATCCGCATAGTTGGCACCGAAATCTTTAAAACTTTATTAGATTAGCTACGTACAATTAAAATACACTATAATGCGCGCTACAATTACATATCAAAATAAGGGCCTGTTTCAATCTCCAGTTAAAACATATCCGGCAGATAAATGTTGGCTGTCACTTTTCTTTTATATGACGGGAGAAAAGGATAGCAATAATTTTAACTGGCAGATAACTTTATCCGGCGATTGTGAAACAGGCCCTAAATGACTTAAAAATAAGAGGTAATTTTATACAATTTATTCAAAAAATAATAAGGTAAACGTCCGAATGCTCGACGCTGTACTAGTATATGGTTAAATTCGAACTGAGATGATTTTTCTTCATTCGAATTTAAGCCATGTCACATTGACATAGTAGTGTGCCCATGCCATATACTAGTACAGCGTCGAGCACTCGGTCGTTTACCTTAATACTTAATTTTTTTGTTTATAGGGTTGAATTCAAAAATTAATAACACTTAATTTTTTTGTTATTAAGGGTGGAAATGTCATAACCATACAACAAGTAAAATTTCTTTCAGTTATCGGTTACCAGATAATAGACGGATCTATTCTCAGACTGGCGTGCCGAAATCACGCAACACGCGAATTCGACCTAGCTCATACCTAAACAAAATTATTTTTAAGGAATGTTATCACACTCATGACGCGAACAACGCCTCTGCAAAAAAAAATCCAGCTGACGAGAATATCTGCGCGGTTACTGGTAATGTCTAAGTAACAAGATTATCAATTAAGATTTCGCGAATTAGCCTGTGCTGTTAAGATAAGATAACAATCATTCTATTATTTATCTTCGACTAACTTTTGCTCGCGACTTCTTTCTTGTAGAACTCGTTAATGGTACCTACTTTTAAACGAATTCCACAACCCGTTTCACCTCCTTATGCCTCCTTATCTATAAAGGCGCTCCTTGTTGATTTCTGGCATAAAATTATGCCCATTAGAGCGTTTATTTCTCCGTTACAGTTTAAGCGTGAAAAGTTAAGCAAACAGATAGTAAAACAGGAAAATACGCACGGAAATCAAATATCAGTCACTGAAGCTTTGTCGTGGACGTGACGTTGGTGTAAATTTTCACTATCGATAGCCAAATCCACACTGCACGCATGCCTCGGGCGAGGCGTGCGACCTAGCGTGCAGACCGTTCGCCGTGCTGTTTGACGGACGGCCTGGCTCGCCGAGGCACGTCTACACTGAGTGCGCACGCTCGCGCGAGGCGCGGCCGAGGCATGCGTCCAATTTGGACCCGGCTAATGACGAGACGTATAGTTCAAGCGGACTCCCACCCGGGTATAGGATTACCCATTACACCCACTAGAACGGGCCCTTGTTAATTTCCAGCATAAAAAGTATGTTCAATTAAAATCGATGAATAGTTAAGAAACAAACCGACAGAATCGTATAATGCTTTTGAATTTGCAATATTAGTAAGTATGACTTGTACAAGTCACTGCAACTTTGACGTCACCGTGATGTCGAGTCGATGCCAATTTTGGGGAACACAGATTTTTATCAGCGACGAGGCTACAAATCAAATCGATTCCCAACGGCATTTATTTTAAGACAATATGAGCACTTTTTTTTACTAAATATGCGGTCCTTTAGCACAGTTGATAGTAACCCTGCCTACGATACTGGCGGTGCCGGATTCCAATACCGGTAAAGGCATGCATGCATGTACAATTTATCTATGTTAAATATAACCTTTTTTGTTTTTATAATTTTAAGGTATAATTATAATCTATTCTAGTTACGCCTACATAGGTAATTAAGTTAACGGAAGCTAGGTATTATGTATAAGAATGAAAAAATGCTAGACGTGTTACTTATTTATCAATTAGAACTTGGTATTCCGTAACACGCATGTTAATCGACACCAGTTTTACCGCACGTTGCGCGTACGGTAAAACTCGCATTGTGGCCAGGTGAAGGCGTAAAATTGTGTACTCACCACGGGCAGTAAGAAAGAAAGCCCGAAATCGTACGTATTTGTGACCCGAGTCGCAGGCGAGGGTTGTAAATATGCGATAGAGGGCCAGTTTACAGCCCTTGGTAAGTAATAGCATAGAAACCTTTTTATTAACATCCTGCAAACGGTACTGGGACTCGGAACAAATTTCGATTTTTTTCGCCACGACTAACAGAAACGGTAAAAACTACACGAATAGGATTCAAGTACTTTGTAAAAATATCCTTTATTACCATTAATTACCGTAATAAATACAACAAAACAAAAATCTCATTAACAACATAAGTAAACATATGTTGTAACAGGCGGCTAAATCATAGTATTACAGTGCACTCACATTAATGATAAAATTTGGATTTAATTAATGGTTCAAACATGTAGGACGGCTATTCGTAATCTAAACACAATAACCGCACATAATAGGCCGTCTGTCACTGGTAGACGGGCAACCTGAGAGTTGATTAATCTACTTTGATATAGGTTACATAATGTTGACATCAGAAATCAAGCGCCCTGGTCGAAGTCTAACACTTGCTCAGTCGAAAGTGACACGTTTTGACTTCTAATTATTTTTGTAAATATTTACAATGGAAGACCGTGCAACGGCAAAAGTAACGGGCAAGAGCACTTCCAGTGTTTATAGAGTAGCATAACAAATGTTCATAATTGTAAATGAGTTATTTAACCCAACTGTATATCCCCTTGGGCAATGTATAAAATGTCGTAATTTAAAAGTGAAAATAAAGTTTAGGAAACCTAGCGAACAGACAAACTTCTCAGACTCAGAGTATAGGCTTGCACGACATCAGACATATCGGAGATAATGCCGAAACGCACTGACAGCGGTGGCGGAGCGTCGTATTCTGTGCGGACCCTTTCATATTAGCTCGAACATTACAACCGGTACTGCCTCCGCGCCGCGCCGCGACGCTCCGCCACCGCTGTCAGTTCGTTTCGGCCTTTAATGTATTTGATGGACACTGTACACTATGTATACACGGTTGGTGTACACTCCAACATAGTGTGTTAAGTAAATACTTAAATATCTGGTTTAAATTATACTAGCAAAAGAAAGCAGTTGAGTTAAGCCATAAAAACGAATTTAATTTAATAACCTTACAAAAGTTACAAATTATACACGATATTTACATTAAATTTGCGTTCAATGGAACTGGTCGTTTAATTACATGTACAAAATGGTTTTTAACAATGATCCTGACTCGGTGATGAATTATTAATTACATAATAATTTAAATAGCACGTCGTCGTATATATTTTGTCTTTATATTTTACTGTTTATATCGTGGTGTTTCAGAAAACAATTTATAAACGTAGTGTTGCGGCCCAGTGCCATTACGTTTCGAAAACGAATTCATAACGGGGAAGACTTCGTAACTCATTTAGTAGCATCGTTAGTCAGAGAGGCTATTACGGTCGCTGCCCGTGAAACGTCAACGTCTCCAGCGAGTGAATAGTCAACGATGATTACCGTGCTTTTAGAACTAATTTGAGAGTATAAACAATGACACTGATAAGCGCGCAGTGTTTTTTATTTACAATGAATTATTCACTGGGAGTTAGTTACGCATTAAACGTCAAGCACGATAAGAGGGTGTCGAGTGCACTCGACGTGGAGGAGTGCGGACAAGATCACATTGGCTGTAGTGAGCACTCGTCGGACTATTAGATCGCGATGTCGTGGCCGAGAGGGTGTACAAACTTATCGGCCGCGGCCAGATCGGCGAGATACACCGCGCCTTACCCTTGCCCCACTACAAACCCGAGCTAATCAAAAAGGTCGTTTGTGAAGTTTATACTCGAACGTATATACGACCTTGTTGATTAGCGATGTAGCACATCCCTGACGAAGCGCCGCTCTTCAACGGGATCGCGATTCTTGCCACTTGGCACATCTTAAAAAGAGTACGTCAAGTACGTATTAATACCTTAAAAAGGTGGGTACAACGAATTTCGTTTGATCAGTTAGCGTTCGACGACCTTCTTTAGAATGTAAATTCTCTATTGTAGGCTCATGGTATTGAAGCCTTAAAATGAAGTGTGTAAATGTCAGCACATTATAGGCATCAACCAAAATACAGATCAGCATTATTAACCTGAAATTTAACGTTCGCCGAAGCGGAACATTTAGAACAGTAGTGACAAGTTTCACAGGCGAAATGTAAAGCGCATGCAAGCGTGGTCATCTCATTTCCTTCTCGTGAAACAGCTACAGCACAGTTAAAACTTTAAATAACATAAGTTAAGTCGGCGTCTAAAGTCGACGGGCGAGCTGAAATTTGAAGCAGCAACACGAGTGGTAATAAAAGCGAAACGAAGCGGTTTAAACTTCACCCAGGTAAGTATTATGTCAAAAAGTGCTAACATTGAGCTCCAGGGAATAACCAGGAGGGGATGGGTCATAGGGGTGTCTAGGGGCGCCGAGACACTCGGTCCCTGCTCCCGACCGTCGTGGCTCGTCTTCTAAAGCGGCGATATTGATTTTGTACAAGCACACGCAGCCGGAGTGCATGAGACACGTGTTCGGCCGAGCATATTGCTTCGGCTTTTACAGGTATTACACGTCTTATCCCGCAGATTTATGACCTACCGTCGTACACCACCGCAATTTAATTCAGAGGTACGTTGAGTGCGAGGAGTGGTTATGAATAATCCAGCCGATAATCAATTACTCATCCATTGACAAATGTGTAAACGAACTCGTGGTCAGAATTAGGTGCATGATTTAATAAATGAATAATATAAATAAATTATAATGTGACAAGCCGAGTACGAACTATGATTTTTAAATTCTTTCGCCAAGTTAAAATGTTTTGAAGTTGAATTAAAATCAGTATTATATTGTCGTCCCGAAAATATGCACATATTTTGTGATTCATATTTTCCAATATACAGCATACACGAAATTGCATTGACAAAAGACTTGATTTTATTTATGTTAACAAATAATAACTAAACCGAAAAAATGATTTTTGAATACCACAAAAGAACAAAATCCACGTCCTTAACAAGATAAAAATACCGTAAAGGGAAAGAAATGGATCGTGCGCTCGCCTCGCGAAAATCCGATGTCTACAATATTTCACGGTCGCGTAACTTCTTCAAGCCATGTTCGAACTTCCTCGACCGCTAGCAGGTAGGTTAGACGGGGCTGGCCAAACTTTACAAATTAGTTGGGAACATCTCTTTCTTGTTTTTATTTCGCGCATTGTTCTCACACGCCTGCTCTACGAGAGGTCGAGAGCTGTTATTAATCTTGTGGCTCCACCACATCGGACTAATAAATCAGCCAGTTAATATTGATACTAAAAAAATATAAATACGACCAGTGCCTAAGCCAAAATGCGGAGAGCACTATGAAATTGATCCATAAAGAAACTAGCGGAGGAATTTTATGGTCAGTAAAATCTGATTGAGTTGTTTAATTGGTCACATAAAATATTAATATATATACCAAGATATAGATAATAATAATGAAATGTTCAAGCTTCTTCAAGTTGTTCGCGGCGTATCACAAACTCGATTGTCAAGAGCTTGATAACAGATAAGTACCATTTTACCTACTACCAAGCTCTCAACTCGAGTCTTGACAGAATATTCAAGTTAATTTTCCACTTAGTACCAACCTAACAGATTGCGGGAAATGGGTATTACTACATCATTCTGCGTAGGTAGTAAGAAGGTCTCAAATTCATGGCTTAAATTCATTACACGGTGAACCTCTCGTATGCCGCGACTATTTTTTCCAATACTTTCCTCGTTCGCGAATCCGCGTTGCGATAGATTAATTTCACGTAGCTCAAAATCAAGGAGCTTTAAATGCAAACAAATCAATTAATATTTTACTCAGAATGCATACTTTTGAACGTAGACATATTTATATACGTACACCTGATTCACGCACATTCATTTTAAAATAAATTATATCAATTAACGTTTTTGTTAAATAAATGTTTGTTAAAGTTCATGATTTATTATAATTTGTTTGCACATTTGGCCGCCTTTGTAGTAATTTTATTTTGCCTACAATGTCAACACGTATTCCGCAAATTTGGACAGTTGATATTTGGATATATGTAATTACTCGGGTTGTGCAAGTATTTTATTTCAACACTTAAATAAAACTGGAATTCATTGGTAGGAAAGGTATAGTCGCTCGCCATCACATGCATTCTAATATGCACGGGTAGTCAAATATCTGAACAAGGTATGTTACGATGTACTTACTGACGGAAACTGTAAATCAGGTGAGGCGATAGCGTAGTCTACATTTATGCGACACGGTACATTCAAATTGGGAGGTCTGGCTTTAAGGCGTCGTAGGTTCAGCGAAGTTAAGCGAACAGAGATTTTGAAACAATATAATGCGTCTGTTTATAACAATATGGTTTCAAAAAAATATGACTAGTAATCTTGAGGCTTTTCTGCAGCGAGACCAGTGATTCGAAACATTATTAAGCAATTTTCGTTCGATAGAAAAAAATCACGAACATAGGTCTAAAATACACTTAAAATATTCGTAACAAATTATGCACGAAAGCTAAAAATATTAAAACTGCTTCTAAAAATCGGCAATATCATGTTTGAGAGAACGCAGTGATTACTTTTGTATTCATTTAAACGGCCAAAAAATTAGAATGAAAAAACATGGTATCCGCGCTTCCGAGCACGCACTTCCATCTCGCTCGCGCTTATGCTCAGTGAAAGGGAGAGAAAACCATGGACCTACGGCGGCTTAAAGAAGTTCAGAGACAATCTAAAAGCGTACTGTTATTCATTATTTGGGACTTTTTTTTTTCTTATGGTTATTCTGACCCGTTAGCCAGGAGACAGTACGACAGAGTTTCTTAGAGAATATGTTACACTAAATTTTGGTGGATTTAAAGTATTTAAACCCATACAATCTTAGTTTTAAAAAGCGACCCTTAGTAGTGATACATAAAAAGTTAATTAGGTATATACACATCCTTGCGCTCGCTGTTAAATTTACGATGTAATTAAACTAAACTACCTAAGTGAGCAAACATCAAAAATAAATACCGTTTGTATATATGAAGTCCCAAAATACCTACGTAAAATTAGGTCAACACAAAATACCGCACCTGTGAACTTCTGAGAATCCCTGCGGTCTTGGGCAACGTGATTTCAACGCTGCATTTTTAATCTATAGTCTAGCTAACCATTGGTGTCATAGGAGCGTCCGAGTAGTCCTATCTTTTTCTTAAGCTTACACTTATACTCCCCAAGGAAGAGATGAGCATAATTATGTTTACAAATTCAGTTACTAACACGTTTGGCACTATACCTACTATTCCTAGGTAGTTACATTAACATATTCTTCTTCCAGGAACAGCGTTTATGAATTCGAGGTAATGTCAAAGTTACGCACTAAACAGACATATTTTTTTTAATTATACGAAGGCTACGTAATTGTCTATGCATAATATACATACAACACACGGATATTATAAACATTTTTCACTTTTAGGTGAATTACCGAGAGCTGCGTATGGCGCACCGTTGGTATCCAAATACCAACAAACAAATGTGTAATATATTTTATGACAAAGTTTGACTTTGACTATGATCGTTTATCTTTCTAAGTACTTGTTCAAACATTACGAACCTTATTTATTTGCTGACAGTAGTAGTACAAGAAATGTTACAATTCTAATGTAGGATTACGATTTAATTAATTACACGTAATAATCTCCTTTTGCCAACTTATATAGGTATATGGCAAACTCAAGCTATTTGGAGGATATTTTCAAGTAACTATTATTAATATGTATAATGCCATAGCAACGCATTCTGTAGATTCATTCATTACTGTGACTAAATTTTGTTAACAAAGGCAAGGTTTATACTACCTTATCTTTTTTTTATCAATACATTGACCCTTTACGGTCCTTGCCCGTAGACGCTAACGACTAATTGGCACGCGTAAAATAAAAAAGTGCGATTATTACATTATTTTCCTCTTAATTAAAAAAAAAGCATTTTTATAATAGGTAGATATTAATTTATAACTAATTTCAAAGTAATTAAGAACAGTTTTACGTGCAACATGTAAATAGCTAAGTCATTATTTTCCATTTTGGGACATGCCCTTGGTTACCAAGGAAATTGTATGGGGATATTTTAAAATACTTATGTACTTACGTATTTTAAAACTAGACATATTACGTAAAAAGTATATATTATAT
Source organism: Epinotia ramella (assembly GCA_947578815.1). NCBI lineage: Eukaryota > Metazoa > Arthropoda > Insecta > Lepidoptera > Tortricidae > Epinotia > Epinotia ramella. The sequence goes on along the minus strand of OX388213.1, from coordinate 13,275,808 downwards.
AGTATCATGTTAGACCAACTACTGACAAGATATTCGTCTATGCTGGGTTAATAAATAACACGTGTTTTCTGACTTGTATTTAAATTAAGAAATAGGTAAAGATGTTGCTGGGTTTTTTACGAGTTCCTCGGATTAGTAGTAAGTAACTTCATAATATCTTTAATACAATGGAATTTAATTATTCATCATATTTGAGTCATATAACCGGCAGGTAGGTGGAACGGTCATATGGAGGACTTGATTCCACTTAAAAGGTCAAATCTATTAATTTGCGGATAGGTTACAAATTACCTAGGTATTATTACGAGTAGTGGGTGTTTCTGTGTCCTCCTTCACAATAATCGTCGTACTCCCATTAGGAGCTATTGTATTGGGGTTTGGGTTACTGTAGGATACGGTATTCAATCTGCTTAGTGATAGGTACTGTACTGATACCTACGGAACGAGATTGTGACAATCCTTTATAGGTACGGCATCGTGGAAGATCATTCATCGAAAGCGATAAAAGTTTCCCTTTTCAAATAATTTGTTGCGACCAAAGTGGCCAAATATAGCGTAATCCTTACCCAAATTGCAATAAAGTTGTGTTGCAATATACCTATTTATAGCTACATTGGCTGATAAACACTCGCGAGATCGCCTTTCTCGCGTGATAAAGCTTTTATCATCCTTCCACCAGACGGATGTCGGCTTTTCACACGATAAACACAGCTGTAACATGCCAGCTAGGCGGTTACGTATGTTTATAATACCTGTTTAATATTTAGTGACAACTCGTTTCACAAAAAAATATGACACAGTGGGAAAATCTACGTGAATAAATTAAATAAAAATCATACATATCTACTTACCTTATAGGCAGCAAATAAATAGGTGCCACCTAACTATTACATACATTCGCTCCTTATCAACAAAAGAGGGCAGACAGCCGTGTTTATGCAATAGGTTCTACAAATTTGCACGATTAATATTTCCGTCACGCGATTTTAGTCATTCTCGACCATGTTGCACCTATAGAGTACCTATTAAATTAATCTTTATAGCATGACGACACGAAGTAAATAACAATTACAGATTAGTATTGTTTATTTGGCCATGACTAGTAATAACCATTTATCTTTCGTCTCTTATTCTTAATAAGGCTTTTATTTTAACAATACACAGGAAATGGTATTATGTTACCTTGGTCGACCATATGTCGAACGATTGATACACGTAGCAATTTCTATAAAAACGTTCTTCTTGTAAACAATCAACTTACGTCCATTGTAAGCAAAAATTGCATAAGCTAACCGCATGTGGCGAATTAAATAGGAGCAAAGGAACCTGTTCCAACATTTAGTACACGCGTACGGTGCTCCAACGAGCCACAAACGGCGAGCCTGTCGCCATAATTTAAAACGATAGCGCGGAATGTAGTTTTATTGTGCACATGCGAACATACCTACTCAACATATTGCCGGTTGAGGACAGCGATAAATGAGCACAAACGAGCGAAAGCCACTTAGACCGAATTTACGCTTTGTGGGAGACCGCTGCACCTCGCCCGAGCAGAGAGCGCGATCTCGGGCTAACCTCGTCAGCTGCTCTATCTACTTACCATAATATCTATGTGCCTCGCTATTATCGATGGAAATATCGCTTACCGTATCTTTATTGTAATTTTATGGCGAAAACGCAACTCCATTAGGCCACTACAAATTTCACTTACGAGTACGACTGATCTTTCTTTACACTAGGGTTCATTCAATAGGTCAATGCACTTCCGAGGCAACGACGTCCAAAGCGATTACGAAGCGCTGTTTTTATAATGAGAATATACGAAATAAATACTAAAATAAGTGTCCAATTTGTACCGATTGTTAAAATTGTAATAAGTATAATTATTTTGAGTTTGTAAATTGTTGTTGTTAAGATCTGTTAGTTAGATGATATAGGTATGAGCTTGTAGGTTACATTGTAGACAAGACTAACAAAGTAGTCTGTTTTATACCTCGCACTATCAAATTGACCATTTCGGGACCGTAAGTAGGATTGTGCAAAGTATTGAAGCGCGTTCTAATAAGTGCTCGTGTATAGAAAGAAAGGCTAAGCCATATTGACAAGGTAATCAGCAGGCACAATAAGTCGTCAATACGGCTTATACCTGGTCGTGCACTGCATCGTGATAACAGACGTGTTTGTGTACTCACCTCGAGATCTTCGTAGGTGCGAAATGCCATTATGGCGAAACCATCGATGATGTCCTCCTCTCCGAGTGGCTCCCGCGACTTTTTCCTCCTGGTGGGAGGACGAGGCGGCTTCTCTCTCGCCGGAGACTCGTCCTCGCCGCTGTCCCCATCCTTAACTTTACTCTCTCGCTGTGCTTGCATGCGCTGTGCCCGTTCCCTTCGCCTATTTCTCTGATTGCGCTGCTTCACTTCGTTTTCCATCGTTCGCACATTATTCGAATCACCCGACCACCGTGTTTCACTACACTAAAATCCGCACTTCACTTGTATCACTCATGGTTATCCGTCGTTATTAGGCTGTATTCAACAAAATACAAATCTTGCACTCGGAGAAAGACACTGGCCGTTTCCAATGGCGGATTGTACACCGTTGCCGCATTGCAAGTAAAATGGCCGCGTAGCACTCGACGGGCTGTCTTCTTTCACATTCACGTAAATGGAGACATAATTACACTTAGACTAAGACATATTACAATATAATTTAACAAGAACTAAGATAATAATACGTTAAATTAAGTTTATACATTATTCTCTATGTTGAGAATCAGTCAATAGTCAATACAATGAAAGGTGTTGCACGACGCCAACGCTACGTCGCGGTCGCGATGGTGAACTAAAGCAGGGATACCAACATAATAAGTGAAAACACAATAGGGCGGCTGTGGCAATGTGGCGCTCGGCTCGGATGTACTCTTCCCACGTATGAGCTTAGGCTATCTTCCTTTTCGTAAAATCCAACTGCTGATGACGCGTTTGAGTAGACGATGTTTGCACCGTTTTCAACGTTTTTGATGGCTTTTCTGTTGATCTTATGACGTACGAGTTAAGGACTAAAATAATTTAATGTATCAACTATAATCTCGTAAACAGTATGATGGTTTTTTTTACCTAGCAACTTGGTGTGTGACTGATTATTACAACTAAAACGTCTAGTCTAGTTGTAATAACAATTATTGCTTAAATAACGAGGACAGTTACATATAATATAAGCCTAAAAATATAAATACATTTTAAGACCAAATGTAAGTTGAAGTTAGCGTTGTTGGCGTAAAATTTTGCTTTAAAGCGCTTTCATACCTACATATTATGAAGTAGGTACCTACATGAAAAATAAAACTAAGGCCAGACAGAAAATTGTTTTGTAAAAATATTTGGAATAACATACTTTCCGTCGCTCGACGTGGGTATTTTTTTAATACCTACTACGACGGTGGCAAACGATGATACGGTCTGCCTGATAAGCAGGCACCGTAGCCTAAGACGCTTGTGATTCTTCTGGAATCGCTTTGCCAACCCTTTATTGATTTGAGAATGCGTTGTGTTGATAGCTAGAGACGAACGCGAGTCTCTCAATCTCAACGCAACACATCCTCGGGAGGTCTTAATAATATTAATTATTTTATTATAGGATTTTTTTTACAGGTTTGGACACTGTAGTAATTTAGTAAATTGATTTGCCCAGATTTTGCCGACTTTTATGTACAGTCAGCCGCAAATCAATTGTTTTGGTTAAACATTAGAAGTATCTTGATATTAACCCTATTAGCAGGTAATAAAGTGCAAGATAGAGGAACAGCAAATACTAATAAGCCATTTTTTTCATTGATTAGTCGTATTTTTAGGGATTCATTAGGTACATGTCTGACGCCCAGTTAGCCTAGTGGGTAGTGACGCTGCCTACGAAGCTGAAGGTCCTGGGTTCGAATCCCGGTAAGGACAAATATTTGTGTGATGAGCATGTGAGTGTTTGTTTCTGAGTCTTCGATATTTTCTATGTATTTAAGTATTTATATCTATTATATATATCGTCGTGTAGTACCCATAACACAAGCCTTTTTGCGCTTACTATGAAACTAGGTCGATTTGTGTAAGATTGTCCCCTAATACTTATTTATTTATTTATGTCTTGACCGAGTCACTGTATTTTTTTTGTACTTGTACCTGTTTAAATTGTTCGCCTTATTACAATGGAATAAGAGGCAAAAGTGTAAACATCATTGACGTAGACAGTACGCGCAAAAAAAAACAATAAAAATGACGAACAAACAATGGTTCAATGCCGATATATATATGTAACAATTTTGATTACTATACGTATCGTGTCAGATAATTTCAGTTACCATAACATAACACAAGAGCATCTATGTTATAAATTAAATAGACGGATATAAGGGATAAAAGATAAGCTAGCATGTTCACACCCTGCCTCCGATAACCCATCGTTCCTACCATAAATTGACCCCGAGTTTCCCGAGAATCGGACACCTATATTATATTATAACTGGAGGTAGACAAGACCTTTTTATACCACGGTGGCAAATAAGCATAAGGCCTGGCTGATGGTACACGGAAACGTAGCCTATGGACTTGCGACTCCAGGAGTGTCACAAGCGCACTGCCGAGTTGCCGACCCTTTCCCATCCGACCCTGGCCCATTTAAGGACTCGTAGTGTTGACTGCTACAGACGGTGCCGGTTAATGTACAGCCATAATAATGCACGGCCAAAATAATGTACAGCCCAATAATCCGCGTCCTTACTGTACATGGATTATCAGGCTGTACATTATTGGGCCGTGCATTATCACCCTGAGCAAACTTGGTCCGGGGCAATAATTGGAAGCCACTTTTGTCCGAGCTGATAATGCACGACCCAATAATCCGAGTCCACAAAAAGTGGACGCGGATTATCAGGCTGTACATTATTGGGCCGTGCATTATTGGCTCCCGCTACAGACGAATGCAGCTGGGCTAGTACGCTAAGTTTTAATGTCGGACATAAAGCATTCGTCCCATTCTGGCCAATATGCGAGTGCAAGAGGGTCAAATGCTTTATGTCGGACATAAAACCTAGTGTGCTAGGGGGGCAGGTCTCTTACTGTCAAGTCTCTCAACACATCGCACGAGAGGTTTTATAGTCACGTTCGTGATGTTTCACTACATTTTCGCCGTAAAACGTGAGGATAAAAGCTAAGTGAGCGGCCTGGCCAGCATATATCGGACGTAAATCATGTATGTATGCATGTAAGCACTTTATTGTACACAATAAACGGTTAAAGAATATACATGTCACACAATAGATCAAAGTACAAAGGCGAACTTATCCCTATAAGGGATCTCTTCCAGCTAACCTTTGAGCAATAATCCGTCCCTCTCGCACTAACATGCTTCCTTTGCTTGTGAAGGACCAATGTTTTATGGCCGACATAAACGTGATCATGCTAGGCAGGAAAACAACACCACATATGTAGGTACTTACCCACAGAACTGGTACTTATATTGGTTCACCTGAGGCGGCTCAGTCAATATTGTGAATATATTCAATATCAGCGAAGGCCCAACTAAATCATTGGAGCGCGTAATTTGAACGGCACGTATGGTCATTGAGCTGACGTTTTGCATACGTTAACGTGTTATTTTGGTTAACCAATGCTTAACGTATTGTGTTGTGAGTTACGAATTGGTCTGCCCACCCAGAATTTATTTGACCCGATTTGGAGGCGTAGGTAAGTGTTTCAATCTTATTCACGGTACCTATCTACTCTAATAATTTGAAATGGGAATTATGTTCCTATGGAACGAACTGGATTGTACGGCCCAATAATGAACTATTCAAGCCTTGGACTCCCTATGGCTTGAACTAGTCATTCCTCGCTAAATAAGGTAAACGTCCCAGTGCCGGACACGACCTGGCAGTCCTGGCACCATCAATATACACAATGGGGAATTCGTAATTATAGGTGCTTGGTTCCAGAGGCGTCTCTAGCCCATGGGCCCGTGTGCAAACATTACTCTAGCGCCCCCACATAGTAAGCGCGCGCCCGTGTGCAAACATTACTCTAGCGCCCCCACATAGTAAGCGCGCGCCCGTGTGCAAACATTACTCTAGCGCCCCCACATAGTAAGCGCGCGCCCGTGTGCAAACATTACTCTAGCGCCCCCACATAGTAAGCGCGCGCCCGTGTGTAACGCACACCCTGCACCATAGGTAAATTAAGAGTACTGCTTGGTTCGATTCTTATCTTTAACATACTTAGGTACGTTTTGTTTATCTTTATAACAGCGTGGGTCAAAGTCAAGGGCTGATTTATCAATAAAGCACACAAAAATTTATAAAAATATTAACATGTAGCCAGAGAATTTTGTGAAATGTGTATTTTTCTTAAGAAAACTCCGCAAGAAACTGTAAAGGAATAAATTAATATCAATGAAAATAAAGTTGCCTATTCGCATGTCACGGTCGAGATAAGATCGGTTCAGTTTATCGCGCGTCACCGCCGAGGTAGCGTGTCTGTTCTAACACGACTTGTTTAAATTTGTTTAAGTATACACGATGCTGATAGAAACACACTGAATTTATTAATGTGTGATATATTTATGAATTAAATTTTGTGGAAGTAATATTTCAATAAAGGTAAGTTATTGTTATTACGCCAGTGTTCATTTCAATTCAATTTATTGTAGATATCGTGCCGGTTACGCGACCGCCTGAAGGACAAAGTTTCTTCAATTCCAGATTCAATATTTTGACGGGTATTAAAAACAGTGAGTGGTATGCAACTTTCTACTTAAAATACGAGAAAATATCCTTTGTGTTTCAAACTCATCTAAGAGGTCCCTAACCGGCGCAATGACTCTACTTACCAGTGGCGAGACGTCATGTTAGACATGTTGGTATCCGTAGTCAAGCCGAAGCTATTTTAACATACTTAATTATGTTATTTTGAGCTTTATAATAAAAGTGTTCTTAGTCACAACACTTGGAATCGAGTTCTATAGCCAAGACGCAAATATTATGTATTTTTGACCTGTTACAATATAATTACATGTAATATGTACAAAAACCTGTTTAGTTTAGTAGTTCCGTTTAGTCGATTCATGGTGATTGTAAAGATTATAAACATAGGCAACTAAGTAGTAAGTTTATTGTTTTTAATAGGAGAAAAATAAACAGTTATGCTTAGATACCCATAGGTGCCATAAGTGCTATAACAAATTATTGTGACTTCTAGGCACCATACGCCAAAAATTAATAATATGTCAAGTTTTAAGCGGGCCATGACTACGGGTTTACAGTCGTATCAAATGCTTACCGTTACTTAATTACTTATACCTATAGTCCCTGAGCGATCGAGCTCTGCTCGGGTGAAAATAGAGAGAATACAGAGAAAACGAATTTTCCCAGACATGAGACCCAGCTAGATCGATTTCTCGCCCCCGGCCCCGTAAACCCCTATATTACAAATTTCATTGCAATCGTTAGAGCCGTTTTTGAGAACGTGATTGCAATTATAATATATAATATTTATATATTATATACAGGTATAAGCTACGGTAGCCTAGTGGTTCAGGCATGCGGCGGTCGTGGGTTCGAATCCCGGCTCGAACCAATGAGTTTTACGAAACTTATGTCCGGAATATTTACCGTTAGCTTTTCGGTGAAGGAAAACATCGTGAGGAAACCGGTCTAATCCCAATAAGGTCTAGTTTTCCCTCTGGGTTGGAAGGTCAGATGGCAGTCGCTTTTGTAAAACTAGTGCCTATGCCAAATCTTGGGATTAGGTGTCAAAGCGGACCCCGGGCTCGTTTAGGGCACAACCGGGAATAACGCGAGGAGGATGATACAGGTATTTGTTTATATTTATATACCTAAATATCCATACAGACGTAGAACTATTCGAGCTTTTACGAGTACGGTCCATTGGTCCACCTACACTGGTGGCTCTATATGAGCTGTAGAATACGCGAATCAAGTGCGAGAACAGCCGGTCACCCGGACAGCCGGACATACGAAAGCATCTTGATCAACTGAAATGGAGAACTTCGTACATTTTATGTCTAACTGCCTAGTAAACAAAGCGATTGTCTTTCATTGTTAAGTGCAACCGCTAAGTAATAGCAGGGGTGTAGACACTAAATAAAATAATCAATATAATGTTGTATTTTATCGAAAAAGGATTAAAAGTGTAGTCAAATGCAGAAAAAAGCAACGCAAGAGGTTATATAATCACAAAGTTATAAGGGTTCAAAGTTTTAAGAGGGGGTATGTTCTGTACCTTTTCCGCAAAACGCACCTTTAGAGGGGGCGCTCCGCGAAATCGGGGTTCTTAGATTGAATATTTACCTATGACAAACTAAAGCGAATGCCAGGAAAAAGAACATACCAAAACTACATCATATTTGCAATTGAATCGTCTGAACAAAACCATACAAAACCAAAATTGCCTCGATAGAAAAGAACCGCCAAAACATGTCTTATTTTTACTCAATTTCAATAGTGTGAGGTTCCCGTGCATATAAATTAAGCAAAAGTTGAGTGTATAATAGCTTTTCACATTACCTAATGAAAGTACTAGCGGGGTATTTTTATGTAGTCCCTTTTCAGACTTATTGAGGTGAAACGTATTTGGCGTATAGGCCTTTTTTATTTAGCGCGATACCCTTTCTCCCGTCGCGTGTTTCGTGCGGTTCTGTATATCTTTTGTTGCCGTTCGCGGGCGGAGTCAGTCGTAATCGCTCCGCTGAGACGAGAGGACTACGTTCTGTGCTCTCACGACAGCACGATGAACATAATTATTTCAATAATATTGTGACCCAGTATATTCGTCCAGTGAATGAACGTATCATTACATTCCAGTAGATATTTTGCTACATTTTGAAATAATATATTTAAAAGTCGACCTTAACATATATATCTTAAAGTTCAAAATACAAGTATAAGATTACGCAGCGATCGGCGGGTGACCGGCTTCTTAGAATAATTTGTGCAGTACATGCAAAACTAGACGAACATTTTTCTGTCGATCGTGTATTTACTTTATGGAAGATTATCACTATCACTACTACATAGTATAAAACAAAGTCGCTTCCCGCTGTCTGTCCCTATGTATGCTTAGATCTTTAAAACTACGCAACGGATTATGATGCGGTTTTTTTTAATAGATAGAGTGATTCAAGAAGAAGGTTTATATGTATACGAGGGCGACACTTAATATTTTTGTGTACGAATTCCACTCGATTGTCATTTGTTTTACGATTTGGCGGCAAATTGAAAATTGTGTGTGCTGTCCTCTAAGACGGTGAGTAGATTCTAAAAGCACTAAAGGAAAGTTCGTGTCTTGTTGTTAAGTAAGTAGGATGAGATTTCTTTTTAAGGCGAGTAATGCAAAATTTTGGTTTTGGAAGCTACGTGAGCATGAATTTAACGCGAGAAAATTTTCGAGCAATGATTTTTTACGACTTTCGATGTAATTTAAGTCAACAAGAAAGTTATGATAGACTTCGATTGGCCTTTCACGATGAAGCCCCATCTCGTGCTACTATTTACAACTGGTTTAATGAATTTAAACGTGGCCGCACTAATCTCACTGATGATCTGCGTGAGGGCCGGCCTTCTACGGCGACTACTGAAGATAACATCAGTGTTGTGCGGCGTATGATAGAGACTGACAAAAGAGTAACCTATCAGCAGATTCGTACAAGCTTAGCCATTGGTATGAGTCAAGTCCACAAAATCCTCCATGAACATTTAGCGGTGAGGAAGCTTTGTGCCTCTGGTTGCTGCTGCTGGATACCTCATAATTTGACAGAAGCCCAAAAAGTCCGTCGTGTTGATTGGTGCCGTGAAATGGGTCAAAGATTCAACGGAGGTGACTCAAATGCTGTGTTCGACGTAGTTACGGGTGACGAAAGCTGGATTTACTGTTATGATCCTGAAACTAAAAGACAGTCTGCTGAGTGGGTGTTTCCTTCCGAGGAGTTGCCTACTAAAGTGAAGAGAGGTCGAAGTGTGGGAAAAAAGATGGTGGCCTCGTTCTTCGGAAGGACTGGTCAATTATTATTACGCAACAATTATTTTAGAGGATCAAAAAACAGTTACTGCGAAGTGGTACACTAACAATTGTTTACCACTTGTCTTGGAAAAAGTTCGAGAAAAACGGCCTCGCAGTAGGATCCAGCTTCACCACGACAACGCCTCATCGCACACCGCCAAGCAAACGATCGACTATTTGGCGACGGCAAACGTGGAATTACTGGGTCACCCACCTTATAGCCCCGACCTTGCACCTTGTGATTTTTATTTATTCCCAAAAATTAAAGAAAAACTTCGAGGAAAACGTTTTATGGACGCCGACGAAGCAGTGGCTGCGTTTCAAAAGGCCGTCGAAGAGACCCCTAAGGACGAGTGGGCAAAGTGCTTTTCTCAGTGGTTCTATCGAATGCAGCGATGTATTGATGTGAAGGGAGGCTATTTTGAAAAGATATAATAAAAGTAATAAGTTGCTTGATTGCTCAGTTTTTGATTTTCTAAGAACTTTCAGTTTGACCCTCGTATCCGTGCGAAGCCGGAGCGGATCGCTAGTTGAGAATAAATCCGGTTATGTTCAAAATCGATGTCTGAGAGGTCTAACTAAATACGAATTCATAGTAAGAAATATTTCAAAAAGTGGTCGCATTATTTAAAATTTTTGAAACATTCGTTGTAAATTAATATGCGCGTTTCTTTAAAGAACAACATACATTGGCAGTCTTCTCGAGGGTGAAGATTCTAGAAATTATGTCCATTTTGAATTCTAAGATGGCGGACATTGCTTTTCGAATTTAAACTTTCGTGAGACGTGTTGAAACAGTACTAATAATTACACGGTTCAACTCACGTATTAAATGTCACTACGGGCGACATGTTTCGAACTCTTCGGGAATTCTTCTTAAGGATGAGTGTTTTCGCGGCGGTGTCGCTTGAATCTTGTCGTGATTCAAGCGACACCGCCGCGAAAACACTCATCCTGAAGAAGAACTTCCGAAGAGTTCGGAACATGTCGCCCGTAGTGACATTATTGACATTGTTTTTCTTTAAAGTCATCACGGGTGTCGCTTTTAGGGTTATCGAGAGTGCAGATTCCAACAATTATTGCCTGCGAACTTGGACATTTTGATATTAAAAAAGTGAACATAATTATGCACTTTTTCTTTAATATGTTCAAAATTGATAACTAAAGGGCCAAAGCGTGTCCATTGTCTCCAAGTACGAATCCGAGATCAGAATTGAAAAATTTGGCCGCCACACAGTAGTGGCCTGAAAATCTGACTTTCATAGACATGATCGAAGTTTTCATAATATATTATAGTTTTTTTTTAATGCTACTAATAAATTCACGGTTAAATTCACGTATTAAACGACACGACAGGCGACATGTTTTGCACACTTCGGGAGTTCTTCTTCAGGATGAGTGTTTTCGATGTTTGTTTTGAAGAAGAACTCCCGAAAAGTTCGAAACATGTCGCCTGTTGTGACATTAAATGCGTGAATTTAACCGTGGATTTATTAGTAGTATTTTAGACATGTCTCACAAAAGTTTAAATTCGATTATAGCTTTTTTTTGCTTTAGGCTTTTACTAGCCATTATTATGCTAGCTCACAACCCTTACGTGATTTAGTAAAAAAACGGAAGGCCATATTTCAGTTATAGCTCCCGTGGTTTTTTAAGCAACAAAATGTAGGTAGTGGTATTCCTTGGGTAATTAAAGTAATTTGTACTCTATAAAGTAAGTGTTTTCGCGGTGGTGTCGCTTGAATCTTGTCGTGATTCAAGCGACACCGCCGCGAAAACACTCAATCCTGAATAAGAACTCCCGAAGAGTTCGAATCATGTCGCCCGTAGTGACGTTTAATACGTGGGTAAACCGTGTTATTATTGACATTTTTTTTCTTTAAAGTCATCACGGGTGACGCTTTTAGATTCCAACAATAGGGGCGTAGACACTAAATAAAATAATGTGATATTTTCTCGAAGAAGGATAAAAAAAATTGTCAAATGGAGAAAAAATCAATGCAAAAGGTTAAATAATCACGAAGTTATAAGTGTCCAACGTTTTAAGAAGGGATGTGTTCTGTCCCTTTTTCGCAAAACGCAACTTCATATGAAACGATGACGCTGGAAGAATGTGACGTCACAGAAGACGGCAACGTGCCGCGCGCATCGTGGTCGGCGACGCCGTCGTCGACGCGGCCTGCCGGCAGCATCCTGTAATGTGACGTCACACACCGTTTGCGTTTTCTCTCTCTAACAAGCAATATTAAAACGGTTGTAGCTTCGTAATTCTTTGAGATATCTGAATGGGATTTTCATCACTATGCATATTTTTTTGCCTTCTTTCTTTTGGAGTAATAATAATTTTCTAGTCTGCACCCGAATTATTGCCTGCGAAGTTGGACATTTTTATATTAAAAAAAGTGAACACAATTTTGCAGTTTTTCTTTAATACGAGTATGTTCAAAATTGATAACTAAAGGGCCAAAGCGTCTCCATTGTCTCCAAGTACGAATCCGAGATCAGACCCCGTATCATGGTCGGCCTTATCACTCGATAAGTGACAAGATAGGGGCATCGTCTCGTTCTATCAAACGGTGTCAGCCAGTGACGGACGCTCTGTCCTGTCACTTATCGCGTGATAAGGCCGACCATGACAGGGGGTCAGAATTGAAAAATTTTGCCGCCACACAGTGGCCTGAAAATCTGGCTTTCATAAACATGATCGAAGTTTTCATAATAAATTACAGTTTTTTTTAATGCTACTAATAAATTCACGTATTAAATGACGCGACAGGCGACATGTTTCGAACTCTTCGGGAGTTCTTCTTCAGGATTAGTGTTTTCGATGTTTGTTTTGAAGAAGAACTCCCGAAGAGTTCGAAACATGTCGCCTGCCGTGACATTTACGTTAAGTTTTTAACCGTGGATTTATTAGTAGTACCTATTTTAGATATGTCTCACAAAAGTTTAAATTCGATTATAGCTGTTTTTTTGCTTTAGCCTTTTACGAGACATTATTATGCTAAATTACAACCCTTACGTGATTTAGTAAAAAAACGGAAGGTCATATTTCAGTTATAGCTCTCGAAACTGACTTAGCTACTAGCGAAAATTATATCTTCAAATATAGGTACTTACAGATTTTGTCTTTCTTTCCACTTATTATAATTATCTATAGGTATTCATCATGTTTCATCTGACTGTCGGGGCATATACTATGCGAGAAGGAGCGGGGCAGCAATAGACGCATCAGCGCGGCAGGTACGGGGCGCGCGGGTGATTTCTGATTTTTCCCTGGCGATACGCCCCCTCTTTATATGAAACGATTGTCATTTACTATGACGCTCGCCGATTGTGACGTAGTGACGTGATAGAGATAGTGATCTGCGAGCGTTTTCTCTCTCTAACAAGCAAAATTAAAACGGTTGTAGCTTCGTAATTCTTTGAGATATCAGAATGCGATTTTCGTCACTAGGCATATTTTTTTGCCTTCTTTCTTTTGGAGTACCCAGTACTTTATTTTCGAGTTTTCTTTATGTCTAAGGAATAAGGAGGTCCACATTAAATAATACTTCTAAGCAGTGTTAACTATTTTGTATTTAAAACAATAGACTCCATTACTTTATCACTACAATCACTACTCGAGTAAAGTATTTATTGAACATGGTATTTTGATTTCAAAGCGTTGTGGCACTTGGCTAAACAATGGGTACAACCTTTTTCTAGAACGGATCTTATCTTAAGAATAATCAGTGCTATACAGTGAAATAATTGATTTAAATCCTTTCAAATAAATAATAAAAATATATTTCCGTCCAAAACGTAACGAAAGTTGTAAATTTTTTTCGACCACGTTTACTTAACGCCTTGTTATTTTCACGACTTTCAACTTCTCATGATCATGCTTTGGTTTAAACAAAATTTTATGAAACAACGATAGTTCTACCGATTGCGAAAAAATTATATTAAAATAATTTACTTGTTTTATCTTGCATTCTTTTATCGGGCCACAATTCCGCGTTGCATTCTTTTATCGGGCCACAATTCCGCGTTTTCGCTACGAATACTTACGTGACGATTTAGAAAGCTAGATTTAAAGCCAATTGTGGTAGAATAGTTATTTGTTATACAAGGGTGCAAAGTTGTATTTTACCCGCGAGTGTGGAATTGAAACACAAGCAATCGAAAGGAATAGTTGAACCACGAGCGAAGCGAGTGGTTCTAAATTAGAATCCTGGGCGTAGCGAGTGTTTCAACACACGAGAAGTAAAATACATTTGCACCCGTGTGTAACACAAAACTTTTCACCTCACTGTAGCGAGGAAAGTGCAACATGCAAAACAACTTTATTTAATTTAAATAATAACATTTATTATTTTTTAACAGTAAGAAATAGTAATAATAACGTTAAGTAATATCAAGTAGAATTTTGGTCAAGTGCAAGTGGGTTTTAATTTTCCCATACATTTTGAGACCCAGCGCCTGAATGAAGTCAACAAGCAATTCTTTAAAAGTTCTTAAATATTTATTTTATTCTGTTTTTAAGTATTTGTTGTTACAGCGGCAACAGAATTACATCATCTGTGAAAATGTTGTATTATGAGTGTTTTACGTTTTGTTATCTGTCAAAAGTCTCAAAAGCTACTTAAACACGCTCCAAGGTCAAATTACTTTCCCCACTAGTGGATAAAATGCGTTCCTTGCTCACTGGTTTTAAAGGATAAAAAACGGCTTTCCGAGACAGTGAGGGGAAAATTCATTTTTGTGCACCGGCAACTCATATTCTAGTAGGGCAACACCAGAGAGTAAAACCAACCTCGTTAGTTTGCTGATAAATGGCGGACGAAGACGACGCGGACTAAGTTTTTGTAAATAACTTCGAAAGTGCAAGTTTGATTTGAAGGGTAAGTAGTGACTATTTTTTCACCTCACTACCTCGGAAAGCCCTTAATTTTTGTATGTTTGATACCTATTGAGAAAATCGCTTTTTATCCACACATCATAGAATCCTTTCGCTAGCTCGTTTCAAATGAACACTCGCAAGTAAAATACAACTTTCCCCCCTTGTATAACAAATAAATAACTATTAAGCGGTTGTTTTTTCATACGATAGATAGGATATGTTATTCACGCACGTGACATATGTATTATTATATTCAAAATATCGTTATTTCACCATGATAATCAATATTTTTCGAATCACATGTTCAGAACTTGTGTTGTGCGTAAAGAGAAATCATATTATTGATAAATAAACTCCACCTTTTACTAAGTTCTGTAATATAGTCATATCTGAACGTTGCATTTTAACAAAATGCAACGTATTCTTTGTGTAACGTGACGAAAACATGTGGTAAAGGGAAGTGCACACAGAAAAATACGAACTTAAATGAGTTTTTACTAGATTTCCAACGACAAATACAGTATACGATATGATACAGAGAAAGAATATAATGGAAAAATAAACCATCTTCGTCTGTAGCCCCCGACAGGATTCGAACCTGCGACCGAAAATATTTAATTAAATAATTTGTTTCGTGACAAGGGGACAAATACAGTAAATTATTAAGATGAATTAATTTGAAATTTTAGGTACGTACCTAAAGTAGGTACAGGGATCAGCCAGCCCGAGATAATTAAATCCATACTATCCATATCCATACTAATCCATACTTAATATTATAAATGCGAAAAGCGGTCGAATTTAAACTTTCGTGAGACATGTTGAAATAATACTAACACGGTTCAAGTCACGTATTCAATGTCACTACGGGCGACATGTTTCGAACTCTTCGGGAGTTCTTCTTCAGGATGAGTGTTTTCGCGGCGGGCGGTGTCGCTTGTATCACACACCTGTATTGTGTCTGCTTGTATTGTGTCGTACCGGTCATGTCAACAACCAATTTCAAGACATTGATTATAGAAATACTAGACCATCCGGCGGCGTCCTTTGTTTGCTGTAAATATTCAATTATATTAAAAATAAGCTTATTGACATCGCTATCGGATAGCTTTCGACATGTTTATTGTATTTTATTTTACAATCGCGAAGTATTTCGTCTTCCTTGCTGTTTGTACATCGGTGACATTCGATGACTTCTGTAACGTCTGTTGTCAAAGAGTACCTACTCCTTGATGGTCACGAATAAAGCTATAAAATAAAAAGTTTTATTGATATCCGACATGACTGGTCATGTCAAAGTCATGATTGCCACATGACAGTAAAATGTCAGTCAAGTAATTTCGAGGTAATTTCGTATAAGATATAAAATTATAATTCAATGTCTCCGAAGGTTTTCTTTGAAGCTGCTCCAACAAAGCTACAATTTTTCATTCCGTGTTAAGAGCATTCCTACCAGGGCCAGAAAGTATACTTTTCCTGGCCAAGCAACTTTCTAGAAGATAGCATCCTTAGCTTAAACATTATAAGTCTTGCGGCATAATGCAAAGACAGGCGTGTTGGTGTCCCTTGTAAGTGTATTTTTTTGTGCGAGAATTTAAATTAAACAAGGATCGCAGTCTTCACTTGCCAATGCAACAGGTATCTGTTTCTGTACGCCAATATGCTTGAAAACAGGAAATGGACGCGGGTAATGGAATTTTATTTTACATAGGCCAGCAATATAACTTCCAGTGATTGCCAACTTTCGTGTGTCGGCTCACCTCTCTAATAGAGCCGTAGATCTGTCTAGAGCTCTAGAGACACTCCTCAATGTCATGCCCATTGATGCCCCACAGATCGACACATTTCCAGACAAATTTGATGGTTTGGAAGGAAACATACCTAGATAGTGTTGGTTATTGAATATTTACAGTTGATCTACCTATTATTATTATTATTGTGTTATTGTGGGCCTTTATATGTCGCTTCGACCAGCCGCATGATCTACCTAAGGCCTCATGACTGTGACGTCACTACATAGTATAAAACAAAGTCGCTTCGCTTCCCGCCCCGCTGTCTGTCCCTATGTATGCTTAGATCTTTAAAACTACGCAACGGATTTTGATGCGGTTTTTTTAATAGATAGAGTGATTCAAGAGGAAGGAAGAGAATTCTATATGTATAATATAGTCGGTACCCTTGCGAAGCCGGGGCGGGTCGCTAGTAGTTTTATACCTAAAATTAAGTAATACTGTATTACGATTATTATTTTTTCACTGTGAATTGTATTATAATTCATTCAAGATTGGTTATGACTTAGTACCTACAGTTGTACTTATGTATGTCTAATAAATTAAATTAAATGAAAGATTGTAAATCGCATGGCAAGATCGCCGAGTTATACTTTCAAGACAAAAATCATTATATTTTTCAGGTCCATCTTCAAAATGAATAAAAAGGGCTTAGACCGTGCCATCATATCGATGGGCCTCGTCGGCATCCTGATATCTACGTACGCGCTATACGTGGAGATGGCCGCTGAAGCGGACCCGGAGTACAAGGCTTACTGTGACTTTTCTGAAAAGGCGAGCTGCTCTAAGGTGCTTACTTCCGAGTAAGTAAATTGGTGTACCTACTCGTATCTAAATGTATTTTTTACCTGCATAAAAGGTTGTCAATAAATATGACGAGTTCGTTTAGTTTAGCGGGCATATAGTGACGCTATGCATACGAAGCTGAAGGTCTTGGGTTCGAATCCCGGTAGGGGCAAATATTTGTGCGATGAGCATAGACGTTTATTTCTGAGTCTTGGATGTTTTCTATGTATTTAAGTATTTACATCTACCTATTAAATATATCGTCGTCTAGTACCTATAAACACAAGCCTTACAGCTAATCCGATTTTTGTTAGATTGTCCCGTAATATTTATTTATTATCTTGGACGGTTCAGTTTGTCTATCACGATCTCCGTAACCCATTCAAGGCCAATGACTCACATATGACCCATGCCTCTACAAGTGATTTCCGCAATAAAGCGAAAAAATGTTTCTACGCGCTACCACGTAGCACACGCAGCGTTTCTTGGCCTCGGGTTAAGAGATAATTTCCGCCAAGCAAACTATAGGTACCCGTTTTCAGAATTTTCTATTCCAGGACTAAAACTACCAGTATCAAGAGATACCAATTTACTTTCACATTTAAAATAACGAGTAACAACTTAGAAAAGTTAAAAAGCCCCCGACATTTTCATTTCAAAGATCAATATCTCAAAAACAGCTAAACAAATTTTCATGAAACATGACTAAGAACACTCGGGATAAAATGACATGACAATAAAACGGATGACACAAAAAAAACTAAACGAAAATCGGTTCATCCGTTTGGGAGCTACGATACCACAGACAGATACACAGATACACAAACACGTTAAACTTATAATATCCCTCTCTTTGCGTCGGCGGTTAATAATAGACTAGCTGCCTGTGCACCTTATTGCAAAGAACGTTGCCTGCGCTCTTTGCAATTAATAACCGCGGGATAAAATATCGCCTATATCCATCCAGAAAGTCCATTCGACACGCAGGTGAAAGAATTTTTGAAATCGGATAAGCAGTTCCCGAGTTTTCCCAAACATACAAAGCTATAATCTCACAGAGATTTCCTATTTATAATAAATATTAAGTATCTTAGATAAGTAAAATAAATGATTTAACACTCCCCAAATTCTTGCTTCCATCTTGCGAAGCGTGATTTACATTCCTCTTTAGATAGCATTTTTGTCTAGCGAGAAAGCTGTTTCCATAAATAATTTTCCAACTTGTGGATCATCAAACGGGTAAAGTAGAAGGGGAGATTTTTGAAAGCCCTTTCAATGGAGCATAACTCAATGGATGGGGTGCGCACAATTTTCGTCACCAATTTACCTTCCCCTTTATATCTATCATCGCTTATCGTGATTGCAATGGGTATCACTGTCTATTTTCATCACAATATGCGTGGGGTTTGATGGTAGAAAAATTGATATTAATATTGCGTGTAGGTACATTCATATGGGAGAGAACACTTGGTTATAATAAACAAATCAGCCTATATACGTAATACTGCTAAGCACAGGAGTCCTCTCATGGATGAGAGGGAACGGGCAGAGCCTCACGCTGGCCGAGTGCGGGTTGGGGACTTCACATACACCTTTGTATTTATTCGCAGACGTATGCAGGTTTCCTCACGATGTTTTTCCTTCACCGAAGCTAACGGTAAATATCAAATGATATTCCGTACGTAAATTCCGAAAAACTCATTGGTACAGTCGAGGTCAAAGATATGTTTACACTTTTGCACCTTATTGCCTTGTAATAAGGTGCAAAAGTGTAAACAATCTTTGACCTCGACTGTACGAGCCAGGATTCGAACCCACGACCGCCGTTTTGCAGCCTGAACGTATAATAATAGTAATAATAAAACTTTTTATTTCGGACGGAATCCATAGGTGTTAGTTACAGCCTTATATTCTAGTGTTATTTGTTACTTAAAAATTAAAAGAGTAGTTACTACAATTAAATACACAATTCAGGTATGGAGCTTAGTCCATCTCTGTAGAAGGGGGGAGTCCCATCTATCCGCTAGCGCTACCAGGATGCCGTTGGCGCTGCCTCGCCAGCGGTTTAGTAGTGAGGCACACCGTTTACGCATGATGGCCGCAAAACCATCAACCTGTGCCTCCGCAAACATCCCCGAGGCACTGCAGTGACGAGGCAGCCCCATAAGCATCCTGAAAGCGTTATTATATTGTACCCGTAGGTCGCTGTACGCCCGCTGCATACGCATTACTCCAAAGGCTGCATGTGTAGAAGGATTGGCAGTAAGCTTTAAAAAGCGTAACCTTTACTGCATTCGTACAACGAGCAAACCTGCGGGTCAGCATATTGCAACGAACGGCCAGCGACCTATGCTCCCTTTCAATATCACAGATATCGCTAAGGTCTTCCGTGATCCAGTGTCCTAAGTATTTGAATTTATTTACTCTATTCAGAGGTGACCCCATTCAGCGAAACATCTGGCAAGTTGGTGTAAGTCTTTAATTTGGGCCTGAAGACCATTAGCTCACTTTTCTTAACATTATATTTAAGACCACGTCTCTCCGCATAGCCTTGGCATATAAAAGTCAACCTTTGCAGTCCCCTGATCGATGGGCTTAGCAGCACCATGTCATCAGCATAGCTCAGATTATTTAGGCACACTCCTCCCACATGGCATCCGATTCCGGTGCTGCTAAGCTCATTGATCAACTGGTTCACGTACAGTTTGAAGAGTCTGGGAGAGGTCAGGCCCCCCTGCCTCACCCCACACTCCAACCTGTATTCCTCAGAGACCGCGTTTCCCCATCTTACCAGGTTTTTCTGATGGTTATATCAGTATTCAAGCATGGTTATTATTTCAGGAGTAAGAGTCGTCTCTTTTCTTAATTTATCCCACAACAGATTATACGATACCAGATCAAATGCTTTTGAGAGATCTAGAAATGCAGCAAACACTGGGGTTTTTCTGGTCGTATAATACTACACGGTCTGCTTGAGGCAAAGGATAGCACTTTCTGTAGACAAACCTGGTCTGAAACCAAATTGTGCATTATTAAGGAACAGGTGTTTCTCCATTTGCCGATCAAGCAGGCCGTCCAGCACCTTAGCGATGACAGAGGCAAGCGATATCGGTCTGTAGTTGGACAAATTAGAACAATCACCAGTTTTGTCCTTAATTATGGGCACTAAGACCGTACGCATGAGATTTTATGGCAGATACGCATGGCTTAGACATGAATATAAAACATTGCTAGAGACCTGGGCAGGTGATCTCCCGCGTACCTTAGGTGTATAGCCTTAGGTATATAGGTATAGGCTACCGTAGCTTTTTTTCCACTTCGTTGCTGGACCATGTCACTCTCAGGAATTATGCATATGAGACTCCATACAAAATCGATCTAGGATAGAACATTCCCGCGGTGTCCTTTACCTACTTATGATAGATGGAACTGCTAACACCACAGGCTCGTATAATATCTTTTGTACCTTATCAAGTAAAAAGTATACTCGTACTAATTATGAAATCATTTATTTTTCAGTTTTTCCAAAGGATTTGGCATGGTTGAAAAAGGATCAGCATTAGAGCTTCCGAATTGTATTTACGGAATACTTTTCTACTGTCTAATGATTTTCATGAGTAAGTATATATATATATATATATATATATATATATGTAGATACAATAACATCGTTTTTTTCCCCACTCAGCTCCTTTCGGTGCAAAGTTTGTACGGGTTAAATTTGGTATAGAGATAGTTTCGAGCCCCGGGGAAGGCCATATAATAGTTTTTATCCCGGAAATCATCCCCTAAGGGTATGAATGGGGGGTGTAAGTTTGTATGGACCTACGAAATAAACGAGTTCCGCGCGGACGGAGTCGCGGCCAGAACCTAGTCGATATATATATCTCTAGTCGATGTATAATCCTGCCTTTATGTCTTTTTTACAAATATTGTGATACATACCCCTGAATACACGGATTACCTTTTTCAATTGCCTTCTTTGGTCACGTAACTATTTTGGCTCAATGATCGAAAAAGATCGGTTCTTGGCCTCCGAGAAGAAAGTATACCTAATACCTATACAACCTGCTTTGGTTACTCAATGGTAAATGGTAATCTCACTTGAAAAGTCTATCCACGACCGCGATATGACTCCACCGCGTCATTTGCGCAGTCGTGCCCGTTTCCTGAGAAAAGTGTTGCGAAAGCCTCCGCTGAGCGCAAAGTAAGCACTTTCCGCTTATTTGGTAGTTCACGAGCGGGTAACTGTTAACGTAATGGGCCACTTTGTACCTAGCGCCTGGGAAGTGAGAAGCAGGGGTTACGTTTGCTAAGTTTGCTAATAATGATTTATTGACATTGCGATCGGTGCACTAGGCACGATGCCGTTTATGGCATCCCTTGCGTACTTGCGAAAAAGTCTAATAGATACTATTATTATTTCAACTTGCTGATCGTCGCATCGATCGATCGCATATGAAGACTTCTGAGACAAAAGTGTAAAGCCGTGTTTACGGCGTAAACTTTATGCACTGCACGGTTAGCACAAGATGGCCCGCGATGTGGCTCGCGGCGAGATAGCCTATCCATCTCCTTCTAAGTGTTCTAATTAGAAAAAGAGGAACAGTCTATCTCCCCGCGACACAGCTCGCGGGCCTGCCTGTGATAGCCGTGCAGGCGAGGCGTAATGCCACGCGACATGGCGAGCGAGCTGTTATGCGCACATGGCCGGGGGCCGCGGAGGCAGGAATCGCCCCTAAGGCTGAATTCGGGGAAACTGTGTTTTCATATATTTCAATCAATCAATCAATCAAAGAATCATTTATTCGTAACAGCAAATACATACATACATACAGAAAAGAAAAAACCACCATATCAATATTTCTATATCGCATACCTATAGTATCTCTGGTGGATATTCACCCTTAGTCCTCCATAGTCGTGCGCCAAAAGTTGGAAGGCTGGCAAAGTTGTTATGTTATAACATATCACCGCCAAAGAACCTGGAATTTCCTAGAGGCAACGGCCCTTAACGGGCAAAAAAAGGGCTGCCACAATAGATCGCTTGCTGGTCGAAGCGGCATATAGGTAAAAAATATTAAATAAGTTGTAATTTGGTGCGAGAGTGCTTGTTTTAAAAGCTGAGCAAGCAATGATTTCTAGCCGCGCGAAATACACAATTTTTTACCTCACCATCGCGTGGTAAATTATGCAATTCGCATGTAACTTATCAACTACCAACTATAACGTTGCATTTTTTTTCAGCAACTTACGATGATCTGACAGTGGTGCGGCTTCAGCTCTTAACAGCAGTGATGTCAATTGTCTCCTGCGTTTATTTAGCGTACCTCCTATTATTTGTTTTACAAGATTTCTGCGTGGTTTGTGTCTCTACTTATTTAATAAACGGTGGCTTAGCTGTGTTAATATACAATAAATTAAATTATCTCATTCAAAAATGTCGTTAAATGTTCCGTTCAAATGGGTAACTCGAGAACGGTGTATGTACGAAAAAAAATTAAATTGTAATTGAAGTAGTTCGTTTTATTTTTGCTTTTAACGCCATCTACCAGCGGATAGCAGTACCTTTAAAGCACTGGTAAAAGTTTAGTTAATTGGTCATAGATGGCGCGACGTAATGATTGATTGCCACGCCATCTGTTACATCTGCTATGAATCTCTAGGCGTCAAGAGTTACTAAATAGCACTGTAGTGACATCTAATGGTGAGTAGCTACATTAGTTATAAGGGGAACTAAACTTAAAACATTTTATTTGTATTTGTGACCCGTCCGTAATAGTGATGTATAAATAAAACGAATACAGTAGTTATACAATAATATTTTGTTTACATCTATATACCTTTCCTATTTTAGTTTGACCTGACAAGGACTTCTAACAATAGTCATCATAGTAGAGTTTTTCCCGGTTGTGCCCCCAAAGAGCCCAGGGTCCGCTTTGACACCTAATAGCAAGATTTGGCACAGGCATTAGTTTTTACAAAAGCGATCCTCCGATCGAAGCCATCTGACAGGGAAAACTAGACCTTATTGTGATTAGACTGGACCTCACGATGTTTTCCGTCACTGAAAAACTACTGTTAGCCCAGTGGTACGAGTCGAGGTTCGAACCAGGGATGTTGCAGACAATCGCATCCGCATCCGCAACCGCGGAAGTTCCGCACTTTTAAGGCCGAAACGCACTGACAGCGGTGGCGGAGCGGCGCGGTGCGGCGCGGAGGCGGTACCGGTTGTAATGTTCGAGCTAATATGAAAGGATCCGCACAGAGCGGCGCGGCGCGGCGCGGTTTTCTGTGCGGATCCTTTCATATTAGCTCGAACATTACAACCGGTACCGCCTCCGCGCCGCACCGCGCCGCCCCGCCACCGCTCTCTGTGCGTTTGCAGCTTTAACATCCGCATCCGCCAAAATTGATGCGGAGTTTTTGAGGATACCGATTTAGTGCAATTCACGACAAGAAATTAGCCCACGCGCCGCTTACTCCTCCTCTCCTAGACTCCTAGGGGCGTGTGGGGCTGTCCAAATAACATTTTTGTACAGGTTTTATCACCGACTGAGAAGCTACAGCTGTAACACCACGGTTTTTTTTTATTTACAAGTTCCTATGCCCATGTAGTACCAACTCCCATTACAATCGGACACTTTACGCTCGAAGTTGTAGAAGATTATGTATACCTAGGACTAGGACAAACTATCCAGTTAGGTAGGTCCAACTTCGAGAAAGAGTTCAATCGTCGAATCCGACTCGGCTGGGCAGCGTTCGGGAAGCTACGGCACATCTTTTCGTCCAATATTCCGCAGTGTCTCAAGACGAGAGTCTTTGACCAGTGTGTGTTGCCAGTGATGACATATGGTACTGAAACGTGGTCGCTTACTATGGGCCTCATAAGAAGGCTCAAAGTCACCCAAAGGACTATGGAGAGGGCTATGTTGGGAGTTTCTCTGCGGGATCGCATCAGAAATGAGGCTATCCGCAGTAGAATCAAGGTAACAGATATAGCCCTCCGAATCGCTAAACTTAAGTGGCAGTGGGCAGGGCACATAGCACGTTTCCCTTCTTTCAATCGTAGTTCTACGTGTAATTTGTGTAGTTTTCCATTAGGTACCAATACAATGAGCAAATATACCAAGTTGATCCTTCAACTTTATTCATTCAACGAAATATTTTTGGCTCATTCATTGTGCCTGTTGCGGTAAAGTTGAGAGCGTAATCTTTACATCTACTGTCAACGCTTGGAGCATGATGAATGGCGGGCTGCGACCGACGTGATTCAGGGTGATGTGATGATCTCGATTTTCAAATGTTTATCCATCTTTTTGATGAATGAATGAAGCGTGACGAAAGAAAGATATATCGGACTTAACCATTTCGACGTTATGGATGGACTATGGACTTCTGATGAAGTCTTCGCAAGTTGCAGACCCATACGTCAAAAAAATAAAGACATAGAACCGTTTAATGTGATTTGAAGACCAATCTTTGCAATTATTTTCTATCGAGCCGATTTCGTCCAATTATGTATCGAGCCCGTCTACGGTCTTTGAAATATGGTGAATATTAACATAAAGGTTATTTGATGTGCTAGAACAAATAGTTTTTCTTAAAAAACTGCTTAAATAACATCAATTTCACCAAATTAGGTCTTGTCAGCCTCTTAAATGAATATTAGGAGTCAATCACCCGAAATGTACAAAATTAACGACTCCCGAAATTAACAAGTCACGAGCGCGTTGCCTACCCTTTTTTGATTTGTGGATTCGTTGTGTTGACGTTGACAGCTAAAGACTGGTCCGTCACTCTCAACACGTCACGCGCATCCTTGCAAGCTCCATATATGACAAGTAGGTAAGTACATTTTCATATAGTTAAGTATTTTGATACAGCTTTCTTGTATGGATAATAGCTCCCTATTTTGGAAATACCTGATTTTACTCTTATAATTTTAGAACTAATCATCAGGTAAGTACCTACTCCGATTTCAGTATCGGTTAGCGATTTCAGTATACCTTATCTATAAAAAAATTCAAGCTTTCGTCATAATAGACTTCATTTGAATTTAATAGAGACCTGGAACCTTGCGAACCCACACGGAAAATATTCGCATAGGTACTCATATATCCTTCGCTGCTTAAGCACATTCATTGGTACTAAAAGGGTGTTCTATAGTAGGAAAAATGCGGTAGTTAGGCCCTTCTTACTGTGAGAGGTCGGCAATGTGGCGGTTTAACGACCTTCCTTATCTTCTTGGCGATTTGTCTCGTCTCAAACGCATCAGATATAGTGACAAGACGAATACAGCTACTTTACCTTTAATACTGGCTTTTGTATTTTTAATTCCACTAAATCTACCTAATTCGAGTCTATGCCAACATCTAAAAACATTATGACTTTTTAAAAACTAGCGACAAAACTTTCATTATGAATTGGGCTGTATACAAGACAGTCATAGCCTGTGCATTCAGGAAAATCGGATAAATCAGTTTTCTCCTACCATTTTCCTGCACGGTTAGCACAAGACGGCGGGCGAGCTCTCTCGAGCTGTCTCGCACTATCCGTCTCTTTCTAAGTTTTCTAATTAAACGAGGGATACAGATAGTGCGAGAGAGCGAGAGACAGCACCGCGCGCGGTCTTGTGATAGCCGTGCTGTACGGCCTGTACGTCTATTAGGACTATTAGGAGGGTGGAAAAAAGGGCTTGAAGGAGTTCGAATACATTTTATATAATGTACCACTGCTCAGTCACTAGGTTATTTTTTTAATTTTACCAAATATGCATAGGCCACGTTCATCGACAAGGGGGGCATTCGGCGGCGTCGTCCGTACACAAATATGGCATCGCTTAGGAATGTGTATGTACAGGCGTAAGCGTTTCCACAGTCGCCTATCAGTTCGCGTCTCGCGCCGCCGCTCGCGTCGCCTGTCCATTAAACCAGCCTTAGCCACATTAGCGGCGTGAGTTTCACAAAGCGCGCCCAATTAATTTACAGCAAGATTATCGACCAATCTTTCAATATTCTATGCGAAACACGTGTGAGTAAACTTTCGACCGTAAACTTGACAGTGTGGGAGCGGACGATACTGACACAATGCATTGGCTCGGCGACATCGCATCGAGGACACTGGTGATCTCACGTTAATTATCCAACCCGTGACATCATGCACAAATTAGCATGTAAGTAGTGCTTAATCAATGCCTTCCGCTAAATCGACGGACTATTCTATTAATCGAAATAACACACAAATGTGTCAGGATGAGGCAAATCTCGAAAGAATTAGCACTAAGTTCGAAGAGGATTGAAATCAACTATTGTCTGGATATACTTCAAGTTTAGAGTTTGCAAAGGTTTCTGTTTATCTGTTGTTTCGTAATTTAACAGTAAGATATTGACTGTAAATAAGAATTCTAGCTCCTATAGTAGGAAATAAACGGGCACCAATAGGGGAAAATCAGTATTAGTAATTGTCTGATATTTAACATATTTTTCTCAAAAATGGTATGTAATGTTGCCATAACATCTCTAAAAAGTATCCAGAAAGTGAACTCTACCGGAGACTTATTCACAACACAACTGTCTAGTAAGAATCGAGATTTTAAATTTGGAATCTCCTACACACTCCTACTGTCCAGTAAGTAAGTATAGTATCCCATAAAAAACATTCCATGTAAAAAAGAGGCCAAGTCTTCTTCTTCTTCCTTTCCTTCTTCCACCGTAAAAAGTTGTGAGATATTTCGTAGTACCAAGTCTCAGGCATTCTTATTAATCTTTATTTGCTAGCTAAATAAAATTCAGCGACTTGACAATCACACAACTTTACTGCATTTATCGATTTTTGCATACCTAAAACGATGTTTAAGAACTATTGTGTGATTGCCAAGTCACTAAATTTTATTTATGCACTTGTTGTCCCCCGCAAGGTGGACTGATGACCTGGTAAAGGTTGCTGGAGTCCGCTGGGTGCGGGTGGCGCAGGACCGGTCACTTTGGCACTCTTTGGGGGAGGCCTATGTCCAGCAGTGGACGTCTTTCGGCTGATATGATGATGATGATGATGACTTGTTGTATCTAGAAAACTGGAGTGAAATTGCAATTTTTTTTTTGTCTTGATTTGTTTATACACAACACTAATTGTATTCTAAATTTGAAGCTTCTATATCTGCTAGAAGTGCGTTAGACTTTTGATGATCGGTGAGTTAATCAGTGAGTGACAAAATTAAGAAACTTTGACTAGTTATAATTCTTAAACCACTGGTTCAAATTGGATGAAATTTGAAATATATCGTGGTTATACAATGCGTGCTTGGTTACTGAAAATTCAGGTTTCTAGTTTATCCACAACGAAGTTATAGGGGGGTCGAAAATGGCCTGAAGTGCTTCGAGAAAAGGATGGTACGGCCGTGCCGCTCGCTGTTTTGCTCGACTTGGCGGGGGCACTGCCGTGGCCCCAGATGTAATTTACTTACTGGACAGTAGGTCATCCTCTTTAGATCTGCTTAGAAAAAAAACATAGTACCAGACACAGATTAGAGTTTAGCCATTATAACATGGTTATAGGAGGGAGGCTCCAAATACATATACATATATCTATCTCTCTTTTGGGTATGACATTTTATGAGATAGAAGTGAATATTTAAAATAATATTTTTGGAGCCTTTCACAGCCATTTTATATATAGTCTGTGACACTTAACGCGACGCAGAAAAAGTATGCACGTTGCGTTTTGTACTTAGTAATGTTGTAGAACTATAGTGTGGGATTTTATGTTTGTATTTAGTAATTTCAGTTTATAAATCATGTTGGATTAAATTTTCCATTCTAAAATTAGCATGGAGTTTCAAAAACTTTTTATTTTTTATTTTTTTTACTAAAACATTCATGTTATGTTAAAATAGAACAATGTTCAAAACTAAAGCTGCAAACGCACAGAGAGCGGTGGCGGCCTGGCGGGGCGGCGCGGTGCGGCGCGGAGGCGGTACCGGTTGTAATGTTCGAGCTAATATGAAAGGATCCGCACAGAAAACCGCGCCGCGCCGCGCCGCTCTGTGCGGATCCTTTCATCTTCTTTTCATCATCTTCCGATGCTCTCAATTTTCAAATCACCAAATTTGGCCTATCTTAGTAATCCTCTCTTTTCAAATAATCTCTTCTAAATATTGGAAACACAAGAGTCCCCCTTGCTTGATTAAAAGTTATGAAAAAGTTAAATCAATACTTGCCCCCACTGTTAGCGCCTCTACACTGCCCATCTTCCAGCATGATTATGATTCTCTCACACTTGTTCCTTCAGTTCTCTTAAATATTGGCATCTCAAGGAATGATGTGAAACAAAATAAACAGTTCCTGAGTTTCATTGGAACTGAGGGCCTGGGTGCTCATCATATTTACACAGATGCTTCTAAAATATCAGTCAATGGTTGTGTTGGAATAGGAGTACTACATGTTCAATGTAATATATATCAAAAAGTAAAGTTACCTCCAGAGTCATCCGTGTATAGTGGCGAGTGCTTTGGAATCCTGAAAGCAATAGAGATGATCATTATTATGCGTCTTAAAAAGACGATAATATTTACGGACTCATTAAGTTCTCTACAATCAATTGCTAAATTTCCTTTCAGATCCAAATCGAATAACCCAATTATTTATAAAATTCGTAGCCTCTTGTTAAAATGTTCTCTTAATGATTATTCCGTTTCCCTCGCTTGGATCCCCGGGCATAGAGGGATAAAAGGAAATGAAAGGGTAGATGTGCTGGCCCGTGATGCCATTGTTTGTGGTGATATGTTTCCTTACGAAAATATATCTGAAGACCTTTTAGCTTTGCCCAAAGTATACTTACGAGATGAGTGGATGAGACTTTGGACATCACCTGATGCAAGGACTTTTACGCTACCGGGACATACAACCTTTAATTCCTGCCAAACCATGGTTTTCTAAAATATCAATTTAAAAACCAGCAACCAGTATGTTAATCCGCATGAGACTGGGTCACCGGAGCATCTTTCAAGACTAGGCATTGTGGCCAGTTCTGCATGTATTTGTGGAGCTGATCCCGGTGACCTAAACCACATATTTTTCGAATGTCAACAATACGATCGCTCAATATTATTAAACCAGCTGTCATTCCTTAAAGTTCCTTTTCCTGTATCCATTCTTTCACTCCTATATATTAACCCATCGGAGCCTAAAAAGGTCTAGACTTTCAGTACTAGTGTGAAATCAATTGATCACGCCAGTAGGTCTAGACTTCAGTACTACATGTGTCATCATATGATGACGCTGGGCACCGAGAGGTTAATGACTCATCCTTGTATATATTTAAGGCCTTATATTCATTTTTATCTTTAAATAATATCAAACTTTAATATAGGTATATTATTGTATTGTACCCTTTCCTGATATTTTCCTTGTTATCCAAATTTCCGATCTATCCGTATTTTCCTGAAATCCCGTTTCCTCGTTTTTTGGCTGAATGCGCCAAGAACGCGATGCCATATAAAAAAAAAAAAAAAAAAAAACGACCGGCGGGATTTCACATTCAATTGCGATTTGCGACAAATGTGTTTTAATTTACCGCGTGAACATAAATAATCCCAAAAAATTAGTTCAAGCGAATCTGATTCGGAAATAGATGGCACTCCTCCTGATTTAAAAGCTGAGGCCGAATTAGCAAAAAACAATTTACTTCCTCCAAAATCCAAGGAGCGATATATGAAAACTTATGAAAAATTTATGAAGTGGAAGGCTGAAAAACAAGCCAACAGTTGGTCTGAAAATGTTCTTCGCCAAACAATGCAGCCGACAAGTTTATGGGCTGTGTATTCTATGCTTCGGTGTGTAGTGCAAAATAAACACGATGTAAACATTAAGAATTACAACAAATATAAATGCCCCCGGTAAATCAATCACAACATCTATCAGTTATTGCCCTAATATGAATGTAACCTGCAATATTAATTAAACGAATTTGTTGTTAAACTTTAAATTCTTTCATTTTTGAGAAAAGCATTATACTAGCCTTAACCAGTAAGAAAGCCATCCAGGCCTCGTTTAAAATGTACTATAACGTACTTTTACTGTAAGAAATGTAACAAGCACTAAAGAGCAATAAAAATTACACATGCAAGATATTTCAAGCAAGTTTCATTACATTGCGGGTTACCGAGGTATTTATACTGCGTTTTATCTATCAAACCCCGCAATGTAGTTAAACTTGCATGCAATTTCTTGCATGTGTAATTTAAAGATTAATTAAGTTACTACTAAAATGCTGTTTTCTGCATGCTATGAGAATCAATGCATCCGCTTAATTACTGTCATACTCATCTTGATAATTTTTATACTTGACTTTATACTTGATAATGTAGTATGAGAATCGCGCACCTTGAAACATGTTCCTTGTCCGTGCCTAACATGGTACTAATTACTTTTATAGGAGTCATTCCTTTCCGGTGAACTATAAATTCTTCGTGTTTATTAGTTGGTTGAAGTCGCAGTCCTTTAAACGACCGCCAGAGGTATTAACCAAGCATTATACTGCTATAACGGGTTATGTAGAAATTAGACGTTGATGATTTTCTTATTCAAATGATGGGTTTGTCAACAATATGATTATTAACATTCTGTAACTCACGAACAATCAGAATACGTATGTGCTTATATTTGTTCTTAGGGAAGAACTTAGAGCAGGAAAAAAACCTTATGCTAACTTTTAGTCAGTGTGGCAACGGGCTACAACCTATTGATGTCATCTGTTTATGTGATCTTATATTTCCCATGTGTGTGTGTTTGTATCTGTCTCCTAACGAACTACCTACTATTGGAACTAATAAACCCTGACTAACTACTAGTATTTCCCAAAAGTGTGTTTTACGTTAATTTAATTTGCTAAGCGCTACTAATGATTCCGCCAAATATGGTCGATAGTAACTTAATCAGGTGCCATGAGATGAGTCACGGAATTTAGCAAAATGCTGGGCCGTATTCAGGTCCTTGGCGTTGACAGCACATGAAATCGCTCTTCTGAGCTGTCTATGTTTTAATCACTGGATAGAACCTCTGTTATATTGGCCAAAATACCTGTCATTGGTAACCAGTTATGGAGGTTTATGATCTATATTGGCTTGCCTTTAGATACTTTTGCATCAATCAATAACTGGAGGGAAACAGACAATGGGTGAGTACTGATGTGATGAGGTGTTGGATATCTGATAATGATTGATGGCAAAAGAGTTGGGCGGGTTTGATTGACAAAAAAAATACGAATGGTATAAAATATAGTGATCGGCGGGCGTGCCTACGTGTGCCCAAATTAGCGTTCCTTGCCTCGTCATTTATATGGCAGCGAGGCCTTCACAAGCACTCCTTAATTTATTCACTCATGTGTCTCGCTCTCTCTTTCATTTCATAGTTCCCACATGAAATATCGCAAAATATTGTGATACCTAGCGACCATATCACAATATTTGCGATGTCGAGAACCGGTGCTAGACTTATAAAATGTATCGTTCCCATCATGCCTCCTGTTTCATGTCTCTTTCTTTTGTCATGATTCATGTCATAAAACACGAGACAT
Source organism: Epinotia ramella (assembly GCA_947578815.1). Classification (NCBI taxonomy): domain Eukaryota; kingdom Metazoa; phylum Arthropoda; class Insecta; order Lepidoptera; family Tortricidae; genus Epinotia; species Epinotia ramella. The sequence continues at coordinate 13,243,712 of OX388213.1, read as the reverse complement.
CATTTGGGGGGGCTTTGGCAATCTTGTAAGTCGAATACCTAGCATAGTATTGCCATTGATATTAGGATACGGAACCGACCCGCTCACACAGTCACTGCTAATGGCTGCGTACTGAGCTCTTCTATGATTAGGAATACAGTTTTAATGTTCTGAGTAGCGCTATCGAAGTTTTTCAACGCCAATTATAGTATACCCGCGTTGAGAAACTTCGCCCCAGGTCGCCCTAGGGGGGTTGGTCGAGGCCAGGCGCTTAGCAGGAGCTGGACACTGGAACTAGATGTCGCTGTAGCTACCAGCCGCAAACTAGCTAATTTCAAAGGCCTTTTCCTGTTTAAGTGCGGCCCTGGCAACAGTAGTTTTTTCACGTCCATTCTAGCGTTTTGCCAAATTCGCGCATGCCCACGCTGACGCTGCACCTACGCCGCGTTTTGGTGGCACGACACGCGCCATTGACCTTTAACGTCTAGATGTGGGCTAAACTTGAGCGGTAGCGGTAGAATGCCCATATTCTACGAGGATGCGTAAAGCATCAAATTATCATAACGAAGTGGAACTTAAAAAACAAAATCGAAATATGTCTAAGTTTCGAAAACTAATGTATTTATGTTTAATACATTTCGAACAATTAAAAATGAACTGTATGAACACCTAACTAGGTACCTATACAGGCTGTCCCAAACTTATGGGACATGAAGGGGAAGTACCTTAAATATCGTAGATAGTGAATTTTGCTCAAAGAAGACTTTATGTTATTTTTAAAAGTTAGTAATTCTGCATTCATAGATTTTCTAAAAATTACTTGCTTCGTCTGGGAATCGAACCGCCAACTTAAATGTCAAAAAAAATCACCCTACTTTTATGATGCCAATCGAAAGAATAGCTAAAAAATAATAACTCTGCTTGAGTAACATGGTATTTTAAAAGAAAAGACAAAAAGAAAAAAAAGAAAAAAAAAAAAAAAAAAGGACAAATGGACCGATTAGATGGCTGGCCAGATCCCCGGACCTTACACCATTAGATTTATTCTTTTGGGGATACGTGAAAGATATGCTATACAAAAAGCGATACGAGAACGTGGGCGAGTTGCAAACAGAATTGTGTCATATTACATCGAGTGTTCACCATACTGCCAGCTCTAACGCCTTGTTTGTCTACGAGCGGGGCGTTCGGTGACGCGGGCCGTCAGAAGTCCCGTGTTTCACCAAATGGCCTCAACGGAAGACCAACGCTGGCCCTGCCAGCATTACGTTAACTTGTGACTATTTCGTGACCAATATTAATATATATTATCTATAGTGTATGTGTCGACAATTAGTTTTTTTTTGTTTGCCAAGAATAAACACTTTCTTTTAAGGCGTATGCAGCAGTCCACGGTGCCGCGCCGCTGTGTACAAGTAGCCTGCCTATAAACAAGGCATACAGGTCTTTTGGCGACATTCTTGCACATGCAAGTTTTTGAAAGCCTGCTGGCCCCGTATCATGGTCGCCCTTATCACGTCAGACAGAGCGTCCGTCACTGGCAGACACCGTTCGATAGAACGAGACTGACGCTCTATCTTGTCACTTATCGCGTGATAAGGCCGACCCTGGTACGGGGCTAGCAGGCATTCAAAAACTTGCATGTGCAAGAATGTCGCCGACTTTACAGTTCTCGATGTGACGTATCTACTTTTGGACAGACTTACCTACCGTTGGCTAGGACCTTAAAGGACCTTTACGTGAAATTAGATTGTGGTACTCATGGTCCCGACGTTCCATTATTTAATTATAAAATCAACGTCGCCCCCAACGCAACCTACAGTTGCCTGATTCATGAAGGTGACACAGCTCGCGAAAGTCGCGAATCAAGAGTTCATACCCATCATTGGTTTGCCGTTTGCAATGGCACCCACCTTTAAACTTGTATCATTCCTGAATGGGGGAGTTTTGCGTTCAAGAGAACCTTGCAGTTTAACATTAACCAATGCCAGACTACGACTAGAACCAGTCTTACTGGTCCCTTTGGCCAAATTGGGCTCTCGCGCACCTCCAAGGTGATAATTCATCCGAATACGGACAAGACATCCATTTTCGTGAGGCTGCTATTGTGCTACGACAATGACGCGCGAACTTGAGGACCCCACTATATGAAGGAAATGGTGCTGGTGCTATTCGGTAGAGCAAGATGCCATTACTTGAGTTTTCTACATCGGATTTGTTTGAAAATGTAGGTACGTTTCTGTTTGTGAGTTAATTTATTCTGTGCCAACGCTCCACAAACCGACCTGATTGATTGCCTGCCTTGATTTGAGTCGAACACGCCCCCTAGACAGAGACACGCTGATGCTTTCCGCGCACGAGGAAAAGAGATGTAACACTCTTCGGGAATGGCTTTTTTGGACAAATTTCGATAAATACCTAACTTAGTGAAGTTATATTTAAATTTCATAAAGTGAGTTTTTTGATGAGATAAAATACATTTTGATTCTGTCGTAAAATAATGTATCGTTTGAGTACCTACGCTGAGTAAAAAACGGAAAAAAAAGACCCAACTTTGGAGTTTTTTTTATCGAGGAAATTTTAAGCAATCATGTATCCATAAAATCAGATAAACAATCATATAGTCAAGAATCGTATATCTGAAAAACAGACCTTATTGTATCTTAATCTAGTCAGAACGGCGTTTCAAAGCACGCGATAATTTCCAATGCACGACCTTAATTGTATTCTTAAGGAAAAGAAGCATGCATTCGCATAAGGGGTAATTAATTAGTAACTGACATAACTATTAAAAAGTTCACTATTCTATCAGTAAAACATACAATAGGTACATGTACGAACTGCTTATGTCTAAATACACATCTTACGCTTTACCATGTACATTGGCAACCCTGAGGCTTGATATTTAGTGCAGTGGGCGACCGAAGTAGGTCGGCATTATGTAGCGAGTTTTGGTTATCGCTGTAGGTGCCTGTAGGCGCTTATTTACTGCTTCTAGTACCTATTAGACACGTCACATTCCAATATAGGCATTTGGCGAAAAATACTTCGTTCTTTTGTAACATACTGCCTTGGGCCGCCTTTATGGACAAAGGAGTGATACCTACTCGTATAGGCCTAACTGCCTAATAAAGAATATACCCTAATAGGTTTTCTGCAACTAAGAGTAGTCATGTGCATTGCCGTCCCTTTGTTGAAGCTGTGTTGACAGCAAAAGTCAAATGCAACACGACTATCACAGGACGGCCCGCGAGCTGTGTCGCGGCGAGATAGACTATCCATCTCGTACGAATTAGACAGCTTAGAAAGAGACCGACAGTCTAAGTCGCCGCGACACAGCCGCGGGCCATCCTGTAGCTATGCAGGTCTGGCGCTCTAAACCCCGCCGAATGCCGAAGTGAAGCCGGGGTTCCTCCAAAAGAGAAGCCCCCTCGCACCGATGTTAATAAGGAGGGTTTCACATTGGTGTCTAGTAAGCGCAATAAGCCGCGAAAGAGCCAGTGTGGTACAGCAGAGCCAGTTGGTTCGGGCCTGCGGGTTGCTACACCGAGTAAGGCGCTGTACGTGTCGCGCCTGCATTACTCCGCCACGGTTGATGACATGGTGGAGTATTATTCACCAGAAGACTGGCTATTCGCTGAGGGTTTTCCAGCTGCGTTCGCGCCACTACGTGCACTTCAGCTCGTTTGTGATGCGCGTGCCGCGGCCGCTGCAGGTGACCATCGCGTGTGCTGACTTCTGGCCGAAGGGTGTCGTGGTTCGGTGGTTCCGGGGCAACCTATCGAATTCTACACCGGAGGTGACGACGCAACGGAGCCACACTGTTTCATCGCTAAATAATAATTCGTTTGTAATTTTATAATTGTATGTATGTTAGTCTTTAAGGTATTTGTAACTATGGGCCTTAGATGCCTGAAATAAAAAATGGTATTATTTATTTATTATTTATCTATTATTAAACAGCGCATATTCGGAAGCTCTTGCGACCTTGCTCACCAACATGCAGAAACACAACACCTCATACCTCCTCTCCTGAGCACCTAATAAAAAGTCAAAGAGCGCAAATAATAACAGATCATTATTCAAAATAGGTTCTAACCTGAGATTGTGGCGTAATACGCATTTACGAGTGTATCAACAGATTTGATTAACTTAGTAACACTTGGTTGAATAGCCGCATGCGTATAATCAATTCATTACATAGATGAATAGTTTGCTGTTAAAACTACATAACAAATTGAATTGAATAATGAACCAGTGCGTGTGAACTAATTATGACATAACACTAATTTAGGCATAACACAAAAGAACTCTACCAGTGAAATAGATGGACAAGCAAGTGCTTTATTGTGGGCAAGTGCCTCAGAGTATATATAAATCCTAACGAATTAAATATATAATATCTATAAAATTACTTTTTTCAAAACAGAATTGTAGACATAAAATAACAATGTAAGGATTTGACACTATTAATAGTAATATTTTTTGCAGCCGTATGAAGAAGACGTTTTCTGCCTGAAAACCATGCGCACGCATGAGTAGGTAATGTATATGACGAGTATAAAGGGCAGAGGGGGCAAACCGAAAGGTTTTTTGATAATGGACGCACGCGTACCGAATATTGAGTTCTTATTTAAAATAAATATTATAAATGTTTAATAATTATAAAAAGCGGCCAAGTGCGTGTCGGACCACGCACAACGAGGGTTCCCTGCCTATTAAAAAGGTCATATCGTTACTGAAATCTTATGGCACTTAAGTCCTTTTCTTTAAGGAAGGCAGTTTTTTAGAAATATCTCAAAAACGTTTGAACCGATCTTGTTCAAAACAATTTTTGCTGAAAGAATTTAATAAGCCCTATGAGCCTGATTTTTTTCATATTTTTAAAATACACGGTTCAAAAATTAGAGGGGGGGGGGACACAATTTTAGTGACTTTCGAGGCGATTATCTCCGACTCTATTCACTTGATCAAAAAAATTGCTGAGAAACCTTATATTTATTTTGAAAGGCCTATCGATTGATGTGCCACACGTGGGCTTCCAATGAAAAAAAAAAAAACTATACACCAGTCTCTTCAGTCAAAATGGCCTATACCACCCTATACACACTTTCAGTCAACGCAAAAACATCTAGTTCATATATGTTCCATGTCGTTACGTTGTTAAATGTATACCACTCATCACCCACCACACCATGCGTGGAGAGATTTATCACTATTCACAATATTCAATGATTGCACACGCGAGCCATGCTAATGTATCAAAATGATGTAATGAACATTCCGGTGAAAGGTAATAACCATTTGAATGACTAATTAAATAAAAAAATATGTGTGAAATGGTTCTACACGATAAATGATGATTTATGTGTTGAAATATCATATACCTACTTAGTGCAAATTACCTACTTTTTCACACCTGCTATTCAGAAAAGAGTATTTGTTACCCTCAAATGAGGGTTTTTTTTAAATGCAGTATGTGTCACTCGGTAGCAAAATCATTTCCATCTTTTGCGTAAATACTTCAACCATTTGTTACGCTCAAGATTTAACCTTAGAATCCCTCGTTACGCTCAGGCTTCTATTGTAGAATCTTTCAATTCACTCAGGATTCAATTCTTCTAAATCTAAAGCTATACCGCCCTCGCTGTAAATATATAATTTTGCTCCCTTAAGACACAGTTTACTATATTTAATTGTAGCAATTTGACTGCTCGTTAAAATTTCAATTTTCACTATGTATTGTTTGGGGTAGAGCGGGAGGCAATAGGGGTCTAGAGTAGACATTAAATAAATTAATCAATAATGTCATATTTACTCGAGAATGGATTAAAAATGTAGTCTAAGGGAGAAAAAATCAACGTGATTATTTAACCTTTTAATAATCACGAAGTTTAAGTGTCCAAAGTTTTAAGAAGGGGTATGTTCTGTCCCTTTTTCGCAAAACGCAACTTCATATGAAACGATGACGCTGGAAGTTGTGACGTCATTCACTAGAAGACGGCAACGTGCCGTGCCCATCGTGTTCGGCGCCGGCAGCATCCAGTAACGTGACGTCACACACTGTTTGCGTTTTCTCTCTCTAACAAGCAATATTAAAACGGTTGCTTTAACTGTAGGTAGCTTCGTAGTTCTGTGAGATATCTGAATGGGATTTTCGTCGCTAGGCATATATTTTTGCGTTCTTTCTTTTGGAGTAATAATAATTTTCGAGTCTACACCCCTATTCTTAAATCGTTAATCATAACCTCTCTTTCTGATCAGCGAAGAGATCTGTAAAGGTGATAATACTAACTTTACAATACGCATAATATTATGATTCTCATGACATGATATAGTAAACATCTCCTCCCCTCCAGCGATGGGTCTCACAAAGGGACAGCTGCTAGTGGAGTCGCGGAAGTGTGCGCGAGCGTTCCCGTGGCTCCGCCAAAAAGCAGCGCGCAGATCACCGTGGGGTTTTAGACGGTAGTCCGGGCGGTTCCCGGGAGTCCGTCATACCGTTCTGGTTCCCCAACCAAACCGGATGCGTAAAGGCATTTCTCCACGAAAAAAAAAAAAAAAGGTCCTTGTACTTGCCTGAGACTTTTGCGTGAACTCCGGCAATCCATTCCCCATTCCATTCCTTTGGGGTGTGATGTTGGAGATGATAAGTATACTATGTTTTCCAGTTATAAAGGCCAATCAGCTATCACAAACATTAAACGAGTCTATAAAATAGGATAGGTAACTAATTTCAAAGTAAACTTACTTAAGGACGTTTATGAATAAAGGCACTTATTCAAGCATATTCTTGCTGAATTTGTCCTAATAAAGCTAATTAATTAGCCTCTATCAATTCATACAAAGCAAAACAATCGCAAGGCTAAAACATATTAACTGTTGAATCGTATGTTTTGATATTCACCACCATCATCACGATATCAGCCGAAAGACGTCCACTGCTGGAGTCCAGCCCCAAAGAGTGCCACAGTGACCGGTCCTGCGCCGCCCGCATCTATCCATCATCCATCGGACGCCCGCCATCTTTGAGATTCACCGTCTACATTTCCCCACAATTTTCCTGAATTAAAATCAAATGCTCTTGTCATGCATTTCGTACATACCAATGTCTCAACAGCAGATGCCGAAGATCGGGCTAATAATACGAAAAGAAAATGCTTAAAACGCACCTTGGGCTCTAAAGAAATTGACGATGACTCTTGAAAATGAAGCAGAGAGAATTGGCGTCCATTTTCGATAATGCCGGTTATTCTTTTAATACCGCGACGGTGGCAAATAAGCATACCGCCTGCCTGGTGATAGGCAGACACCGCAGCCTAATGGACGCTTGCGACTTTAAAACAGACAAGCGCGGGGCTGACCCTGTATTGATTTGAGGCTAGCTTGTAATCATTATTTTTTCTGACAGCTAGAGAAAAATACAGGTCTCTCCCTCGCCTTTCTCATCATCTACTAGCAATATTGACCGTGAAAAAAACTTGGGGTCTCCAGGGCTGAAAAATAGACCTTTTTTACGTTGGGGAATAGTAGATTGTTAACCGAGGGATGAAAGCCACCCATTCCTGACGAGATATTTTGGCGCTCGAACGAAGTGAGAGCGCCAATAGTTCGAGGCTGAAATGGGTGGCTTTCCCCGAGTTAAACACTACTTTTCATTTCGAATACGAGGAAATGAATTGAAAGTAAAAACTTAAATATTTTGTAAATTACTCAAATCCTATAGAACAAATTTTAAAAGCGTTTGTGTATGGACCATTTGGGCGGGAACTGTTGACAGATTTTAATAATGTTAGTGTGTGGACCATTTATTGGACGCGCTTTGGAAGTGGTTATATCGAAAAATTTATTTTAATTGTTGTTTGGATGATAAATTACATTATTAATTTTATTTATATATACCATATAGTAATAAAGAATGAAAACCATCATATCATAATTATATTAACAACCTTAAAAATCAACACAATTTTTTGGAAGTGTGGCAGTATAGATTTTGCCATTGTTATTTTTTTTAATGACTAGCACGCTGGTCTGAAGCGGTCACATTAAACTACGAACACTTAAAAAAATGTTCAATAGTCTTCAAATAGCAATAACAGTCATACAATAATTAATTAATTATCATTATTTAAAAAAATAATGCATGGTTTGAAAATTGTACTGATTTTGAAACTTGTTGACGTTTTAAAATCAGTACAATTTTCTGAAACTGTGGCTTTACAGGTTTCTGCCATTGCTTTTTTATTTTTTATTACTTTTCAGCCCTAGGGGCGACATGCCTCACTTTCAACCCGCAGTTTAGATAAACAATGACCTACTTTCAGAGTTTGAGAGATGAAAAAGTTTTTTGTAAATCACTGAGATCCTATAGAATCCATTTTAAAAGCGTTTGTGTATGGACCATTTGGACGGAAACTGTTGACAGATTTCAATAATGTTAGTGTGTGGACCATTTTTTCGACGCGCTTTTGAAGTGATTATATCGAAAAACTAATTTTAATTGTTGTTTGGATGATAAATTACATTATTAATTGTATTTATATATATACCATATAGTAATAAAGAATGAAAACCATCATAATGATCAACAACCTTAAAAATCAACACAATTTTATGGAAGTGTGGCTGTATAGGTTTTGCCATTGTTATTTTTTTAATGACTTTTTTATTTAAAAATATTCAATAGTCTTCAAACAGCAATAATAGTCATACAATAATCAATTTATTGTCAATATTTTAAAAAGTAACGCATGATTGTCAACAAGTTCCAAAATCAGAACAATTTTCTGAAACTGTGGCTGTACAGGTTTCTGCCATTACTTTTTTATTTTTTATTACTTTTCAACCCTAGGGGCGCCATGCCTCACTTTCAACCCGCTGTTTAGATAAGCAATGACCTACTTTCAGAGTATGAGAGATGAAAATGCCTTTACGCATCCCGCCCGCTACGGGGAGGGGGGCAGGGTGGGTATGACGGACTAACCTCGGCAGAAGCCTTGCACTACCGTCTAAACTAAAGAGTAAAAACTTAACGAGTGCCAGCGAGGCGCCGCGGGATCGCTTTCCGCATTCGATCGATTACGTGATAAATCGACCTAGCTGGGTCTTATTTCCAGGAAATTTCGGATTCCAGGTTTTTGAAAGAGTAAAGCTCAGTCTCCCATATCAAGGCGACTGCTATTGAGGTTATCCTTACTGTATATCGGTAAGAAAGTGGTCGTAAGCCGCTAGTCAGCGATAAATTAAAACAATGTAACGCTTACATTAGCGTTACGAAGCGGTTTGACGCAGGTGCGTTACAAAAGAACATTTGCCCGCGGGCTGCTCTATCGCTGGAGCATCTAGGAATGGGTCTGTTAAGTTTCTACTATGACTTGGCCTCCGGAATATCCGGCCTGTCCCTTTTACAACTTCGGCTAAACTCGGATCTCTCGTATCTCCGAGGTGCAAATGCACCCGAACTCGGCTGACTGCTGAACGGTGACACTATTGTTTGCACGTAGTGCTGCTGTCGTTGTCACTGTCAGTGTCACACATAACGCGACAACCTATAACAACAACGTGACAGCTAGGTGAAAGATCACGTGTAAATACTCTCACAGACTGGCGCGGCCTGCGGTGACGGTCAATAGTAAATGCAGTTATTGTCAAGTTTACTATTGACCGCTACCGCAGGCCGCGCTAGGGTGATTCAGGATTTAAGCATCTTGCAGTCTGGCGCGGCAGTTGTTTACTATGACAATTCTATCAATGATTCACACACAAACAGCCTTGATTATCACAGTTACAACTGGCCGCCATTGCAGCCTGCGCCAGTCGGTGAGAGGTTTTGAGCGCGATGACATGGTTGGAGTAGTCGACACTGAAAAGGAAAGGGCAAATCTTTAAAAAATATTAACGTAATAACATTTCAGAAGGAAGAATAATTTGAGAAATTAGTTTGTCACGTGATACTTTGGGAAAACGATTATTCTGGAATTATTCTCGTTTATACAAGTTTATTCTAGGAAATAGGGAATATCGCGCAAATGGAAAGCCAATTTCTGAAATATTTTTACATAAGTTTCTTAAAATATCGCGCTGTTAGCCTACGAATGACAAAAGACGTTTTGTATGGTCCTCGAACCACCTTAAGAAATGACTGATTGCGGTTCCCTAATAGGTAGTAGCTAAGTAAGCGAGTATTTCATCATCATCGTTTGTTAAATGTTGTGATAATTGGTACCTAATAAAATTGTGCCTTAACATTACTATTATATTATATTCAAATGTCTTTTTGAGACACATTCAAGACCTGTCAAGATACATATTCATATTCATATAAATATTCATGTATTTGGTATTAATCATACACTGTCAGGCAGCTATACAATGAAATTACATGCCGAGTGGCAAGTTGACAACATAACTAGTGAAATATATTTTTTTTATATATTTTTAGCCTAGAGTTGGGAAGAGCCCAGCCAAACAGTCCAAACACCTCTCCGTGTGGTAATCGTATACCTGTCGATTACAAGCGCGGTAGAAACAAGTCGAGCTAACCGGCAGACGAATTATATCCCACGTTGCTCAAATCTTACCCAACGGTCCTTGGTATTGGCTCGACATCGATCGATATACTTGATACCGGAATGGTGGCAAACAAACAAGCATACGGGTAAGTAGCGGAGCAGAGGAAATAGTCCACCTATTGTATAATATAAAATTAGGGGACAATCTTACACAAATCGAACTAAGCATAGTAAGCTCATAAGGCATCTGTAATGGGTAGGTACTATACGACGATATATAGTATTAGTATTATTATGTATGTCTTTCCCGCTCACGGGACAATGATGTCCCGGACCTTTGGGAGGCGTGCGTGGAGCTAGGTACCTACAAAGTACCAACTGAGCCAACCCGTAGAGGCCCTTTTGACAATTTAATGAAATGCAAGGCCAAGGAGTACACCTGGGGTGTATAGGGCCTATTGATGGTTGTTGGAATCTAAATGAAACGGGTTATTGGGTTAAAATGATGGACTAGTGGCTGGGCTATTGGATGAAACATCGGACGCCTGCCTAATAAAACTATTAACAGCGAGTATTTTTTTTTTTTCCTAGCTTATAGTGTTTCCCACTGTTGGGCAAAGGCCTCCCCTCTCGATTTCCACTCGTCCCGATTCCGAGAAATCTCCGGCCAATCGTTGCGAAATACGTCCAGGTCATCCCGACATCTCCGTCTCGGCCGGTATATAAACGATATATTTAATAGATATAAATACTTATATACATAGAAAACATTAAAGACTCAGAAACAAATACTTATTCACACTCATCACACAAATATTTGCCCTTACCGGGATTTGAACCCAGGACCTTCTGCTTCGCAGGCAGCGCCACTAACCACTAGGCTAAAATGGCGTTAAAATTCGTTTGTCGTCGTCGTGTTCTTACTTGTCCCTTTCTTACGATTTGACATTTGTGTTTGTAAGAAAGGGACAAAGCACATTTTATTTAGCAGAGGCATTTTAAGTTTTATGAATAAGCATCTCGATTGTTCTCAAGTGTGAGATTTTGAGAATATGGGAATTGGTTTTCGTTCAACATCCGCCATTTTTTTCGAGATACTTATATCTATTAGAAATCATCTCGATTGGCCCGAGAATTGGCCTCCTGGCTCGACATGGGTCAATATTTGTTATCACTATGGTAGCAAACAAGCGTATAGCCTGCAGGTTGCTAAGTGGAAACCATAATCTATGGACAACAGCTGAGCAGAGGATCACATTGTGCAGAATACATTTTATGTCGACCTTACCTACAAAAAACACAACACCACAATACAATATTTACATCTCAAAAATAACACAGTAGGTACAGAACATAAAGCTTAAGGTCGAGGTAAACAGGAGGCGGTCTTATCGCTAATGAGCGATCTCTTCCGGGCAACTTTTGGTAGCGTCACCTTTATTATTTAATTTACAAAAAGAAGTTTCTCTTAATATAATTAATAATTATATGTGATCCTCTTAACAGCGTGAATCCTTTGTAAAAACAAAATATAAACCGGAGTGCCGGGCAAAGCACTCGATGATACGCAATCGTTAAATTTGCACCTAAATATATACTAAATGTATATGTAAATGCAGTTTTACTGGTGCAGGTTTGATATTACCTGAGGTCCAAATCGACTGTGACATCACCACTACGACTTTGCATTTGTATCTCGCATACCGCCGAGCAATGTTTTAAGTATCTTATGTGTATCAGGGTTTTTGTTGTTGCATGTATAATATATATGGGTGTCATTATCTGAGAAAAGGGACTTAGAGAACCTCGCGTTAAGGTGGAAAAAATGACCACATAGTGAGATGCGTTAAAGTTGCTTTTCCCACCTTATCGTTAGGTGCACCAAGGTTCCTTTTTCTAGAGAACGATACAAAAACTACATTATAGTCAAATTAAATTATGATTCATCATCATCATCATCATATCAGCCGAAAGAAATCCACTGCTGGCCATAGGCCTCCCCAAAAGAGTGCCACAATGACCGGTCCTGCGCCACCCGCATCCAGCGGACTCCCGCGACCTTTACCAGGTCATCAGTCCACCTTGTGGGGGGCCTACCCATGCTGCGCTTCCGGTACGTGGTCGCCACTCGAGAACCTTTCCGCCCCAACGGCCATCGGTTCTACGTGCAATGGGCCCCGCCCACTGCCACTTAAGTTTAGCGATTCGGAGGGCTATATCGGTTACCTTGGTTCTGGTGCGGATAGCCTCATTTCTGATACGATCGCGCAGAGAAATTCCCAACATAGCCCTCTCCATTGCCAAATTATGATTATGCCCGCGGATTCGCCTGCGTAGGACACGTAAAGCGCATTCCCATACCAACTACCAGTCCCCATTTCACCCTCTTAGTGGGTGATTTTCGGGATAAGAAGTAGCTTATAAATATCTCATGGAACACAAACCACGCCAAATTTCGTCCATATCCATGTAGTCTGCCCATCTGTAACTCTGTCCGTCTGTTTTTCCTTTTAACCGTCTATCTGTCATATACAATACAGACATACGCACTTTCGCATTTTTAATATCCGTGCGGACTAGCCCTAAACTATCAGCAAATCGTGCAACAGGGGTTTCTCAAGAGCTTACCTGCTCATACGCATCCTAGGTTTTATTTTGTATCTTCGCCATTTGTCGATACATTAAGAGAACATAAAAAACGGGTTTTATTTTTGAATCAACATTTCTTGCTAGTAACAGTGGGTGCATGCAAATATCGACAGGGTTTGAAAGCAAAAGGCTGGATGCTATTGACGTAGATAAGACCTGTTGGTCGCCGAGACCGGGAATTCGTGGCAAAAATGGCGCCCACCTGAGTTCCCAAAAAATTTGCACAGATTACCCCGCCGGTCCCCGAGACCGGAAATTCGTGGCAAAAAAACTTGCACCTATCGGTCCCCGCTGCCACGAATTCGCGTTTTGGTTCCCACATTTGAAAAAGGACTTTAAAGCAAAGATTATACAGTTCCTATTCTATTAGGCGATTTTCTAATTTAACGCGATGAAATTAGCAACACATTAGTACTAACCGAAGCTTGACTGTCAATACTGACGCCAAGTTGTGACGAGTTGAAAAACCGTTACTCTGTATTCACGGTTTTCTAAGACGAATAAAACTATATTTTTACGGGTATTTCATCAAGTAATTTCCAATTATAGATAGCATCTTTATTTTCTTAGCGTATCTTTGGAGCATGACCATTATTTTTCCTTCCTGTGAAAGAGCCATGGTTTCTACATTGTAATATGTTGAGTATGTAACACAATGAAGTCTGTTTCACGCCCTTGTAAAAAATGTGAACATTTACATTCCTAAGTATAAATACTACAGACATACGAGCGAGAGCAAAAAATCGGCCGCGAATTCGTGGCAGCGGGACTCGTAGGAGACATATTCGCGGGAGTGTGGGGGACCAACAGGGTACTTACTGTTAATATCATAAAGTAGAAAAGTCTGTGAGATTGTAGCTTTGTATGTAATTATTAAATTATCCATTTGCGAGGACTTTTTTGATATATCCTCGTTACGCCATATGTCGATATTTGGGATTTTATTTTATCTACTTTAAGGGTGGTAAAAGTTTGGTCCGGATGGGACTGGCGGAAATAGTTATCAGAACCAAAATTGGTGCGTGTTCGTCTTTCACAGGTCGATTTTGCAAATGATGACTTAAAGTTGGTCCACATAATAAAACACCTTTGACCTCATGATTTTCGATACCTATGTACACTGCAAAAAACAATTTTGCATTACAGTGCTTTCAAAATCGTCGCAAATGTAAAATGGACAAATATATTATCCTAATTGCCAAAGCGCAAAGCTTTTTTGTTAAAATCACACATCAATTTTTGTGCGGAAAATATCTTCGACCCGTCAGTTATAAATGTTTTTTAAAACTGGAATTGAATTATGAAATAGGCACATACTTAAGCAGGTTTTTTACCTTTAATTGAATACCGGTTTGCATCATTATGTCAGTATTGAATCGGAGTTTACAGTAAGAAAACGTATTAAGAAAATCTAATAATAAAAGACCACACATAGAGTGTAGGTACCATCACTATACCTACTTGGGTAAGTTTGACTTTTGGAAATGTCTTTACACTAATAATACCATTTTAGATGAATCATAAGATTTGATATAGTTTAAAGCATTCGTTATCCAATCTGATTTAATAGCTTATAACATTGTTAGCTAGTTAGCAAGTTGGTAGCGTGGGACGCACAGTTTTTGTCGGCTATAGCACTTGGCACTGTGTTATGCCATCCCGCTGATGTTAATGCAAAATGCACCCACGCCTCATCGGCATGCATCTGGGGCTGGCGTGATAAATAACATCTGTAGCGGCCGGTTCCCCCACTGGACCAATTTTAGGTAGAATTCCATGGGCTGCCTGTTGCATGGCGGGGCTTGCACAACTGACGTCACGACGCGTCGCGAGACGAGAACGTCGTACCTTCTCCTTTTAGTTCGTTTAGGAGTCTCTGAGTCGGGCACAACGCGACTTGGCAGCGAGTTGTGCTAGCCTTTGGTAACTGAAGCTTCAAAATATGCTCTCAGGACGTTCAGGCAGTAACGCATCTGTACCGTTACGATTTTAGTGCATACTCGTACGTGGAAGGTACGTAAATTGACAAAAACCTATGGGGCAAATCTGGGATACCTAGTAAAAGCTCCAAGGCAGGCGCTATCTGCTTTATGTCTAGGGGACGGGTATAGGATCTGCTCTCGGATTTCCATTTGCAACTAGTTGAGGGGCGACATCACCGCCTTGTTTGGGGCCGACGGCTGTTGCACCCTCCACTAAGAGAACTGGTGACCCCAGAGGTAAGATACATGGGGTCCTGTCACTTGACCTACTAACTTTTGCCCTAAGTGTCATTAGACCTAATGTTTCACTAGACCTAATTTCTTCGAAACAGTGAACTTTTCTCGTTTTCTTTGAACATCATCAAATAGAAGTTAGGTTAGGTATGTTTAGCAATAATCCTATAGTTAACTATTTAAGAAAAAATATGCATTGGGTATTAAATATTAAGTTAAATGAAGCATTTAGAGTTAATGTAGTTAGGTCTAACAAGGAGAACCAAGATAGATACTCGTACATAACGCCGTTTGCGTTTTTGGATGCGTTGGATACGTGTGTGTGTTAGCCCTTGCGCCCTTGGGTCACGCTCGTTGCATAGCGTATTTGCATGTCGCTAGCCGGGCGACTAAGCTTAAGGTGATGTTAAGCACGGGCGCATATCGAAAAATACCTACGTGGCCACAATGTTAATGCTTTGTTGGATTGTTAGTGTGCGTGTGGTATCAATCATATATCTGTGGTATGAGGCGTTTACCTGCAAAAATATCTGACATCATATAGCGTTATACAATATTTGACGCGCTCAAGCGGCATTGTAAATAGAGTCATGTCAGATATTTTTGAGTGATTTTTTCCTGTCCTTAAATATTGCAGATGTCTTAAATGCTATTAACCACTTACTTACTAAATGTATGGAAGCAGGAAACATTGAATTTTCGGACATATCCAGTTTATTTTTATTATTATTATTATACCGTTTGATAGAACTCGTGAAGCACTTTCAGGATCAGTAGCCAGTTTTTCAATATCTTGTACACCTTAGAAATAATCGAGATAGATCACTTATCGTTTCCACACTATTTGTATTATGACACCAATGTAAACACATGTTATGCAATACATTATATGAATATGAACCACTCCAGATTCCCTTCTTGCTTGTTAAGGTGTTATGTTCAATCTGCAAAAGTAATACTTCCCCTTTATAAATATAAAGTACGCAGCTTCTGTCCGCGACTCCGACGAGTGGATCGCGTTTATATCATAGGTCCATACAAACTTTAATTTTCCTTAGGGGATGATTTGCGGGATAAAAATGATCCTATGATCTTCCCCGGGACTCAAACTATCTCTATATCAAATATCATCGAAATCCGTTCAACGGTTTAAGCGTGAAGAGGTAACAGGCAGACATATAGACAGACAGAGAGACAGTATGGATTATTAGTATGGAATTATGGATTACTAAAATAGTATGGATTAATTAAGTTGTTTGCTTTTCGATTGTCACGTGCCATCGGGTATATTGAAGCTGAAGGTAGTTCGCAGATCTAGAACATCGAATACTAGTTAGTAATTAATGGATAATTTAGTGCATTTATGCCAATTCTGAATACATCTATCAGATACAGCAACTTTTTAGGCAAATTACAAACCCTACTCATTGAACATTAAATAGGACCTTTAGATTGGAACAAGTCATGATTAAAATAAATGATCCAAGTTGTTAATAACTATGAAACCAGTCGAACGGGCACGGGAACATAAAAACTAGTTAAGTTCATATGCACATAGTAAAATGAAGTTAAACCTTCAATAGCCAAAGCTGGATATATTTGATGCTGGATTCCTTGTTTTCTATGATCTCAATATACTTTAGTAATACGTGGCATTACCTATTCCAAATGAATGCCATAATTATACCATTTAATCTAATTAATTTAGGTATATTAGGATATAATGAAACTGGTCACTCATGTTATTAAGGCCTGATATACATATATGTGGCAACTAATGTAGTCACTGAGTAATATACGATTGAATGGCAGAGTTGCACGTACGAAGAACGATTGGACGGACAAGAATATAAGTTTCCAACAAAAAAAAACTATAATTTACTGTAGGTATATAACTACTCATTGAGACTATTCTAACGAGCCCAAACTCAACGGGGTTACGTCGGTGAAGTTCTGAATTCCCATGGCCACTTTCTGTCTCCATCATCAGATCAGCTCCGTGGTACCAAAATATTGAATTGCCATTCAAATTACACCTTTATATAAAATTTCAGCTCAATCGGTCACCGGGAAGTGAGTCAAATTTAACTTGCAAGATTTGTCCCACACTAACTAACAAACAGGTCAAGTTATAAATAAATAAATAAATATTAGGGGACAATCTTACACAAATAGTCCCAAACTAAGCATACCTTGTACTATAGGTACATACTAGACGACGATAAACATACTTATATCGATAAATAAAAGCTTGTTAAAACAAATTAAGAAATGAGAGAGAATGGTGAAAAGGTTTCACTGAAAGGAATATTAGGACAAACTGTTTCTCCAGCTGTCACTTTGACATTTAAACTGCCCATGCCATACACCAGTGCAACGTAAACGTAGAGGACTAGAACGTTTACCTTATCGCATACAGTTTTAATTAAATTATACAAAACTGCAATTCTTGGTTACGGGTTTTACGGGTGAAGACACTACATTTCTGACTCAGAGGAATTTTGTATTCCGAATTAAGATGTCTTCATATTTACCGGCAGCTTTTTATTTGGCAGACTGTTCACACAAACTAGGCTTAACGCACCTAAACAACGGCTTCTGCACCACAATCTGCCTTATCTTACATTCTAAGGCCAGGATTATGAATCTGGTTTCATTGCCGCAAAGCCTACGTTAAATGACAATGTTAAGTATTAGATATCTATTATTTAGTATAACTTTCGCGAAACTGTATCTCATCCGATTTATTCTAGCAAAGAGGACTTAATTTCAAACGCATAACGTTCAGTATTGTACCAGCTCAATATGATACATGGCATATTTGTAATTATTCCACGACAGATCTTGCGTTGGAAGGAAAAACGTTTTAAGTGTGTGTACGACTAATCCTGTCTCTTACCTTTGTCTCCTGCACGAGAGAGATGTAATCTAGCCACACACGCTCAAAACAAAGTCATCATGAGATGTATCGTGACATGTCGCTGAGTCAGGTCCCTATTCATTAATAGCAGAACGTTTCCGTGTAATTCATAATACTTTGTTATTTGTAAGAATTGTGAGTTGACAGTAACGGTGACCAAAGACCAATAGGTATAATGTAGGAGGTAGGTAAATTGATGTGTCCTATGGCGCCTGAGTTTACTCATTTAGTCATGTGCTCAATCCTTTGTCTTCTTGCATACAAAGGTTTAGTGCACTTGTTAAATGCTACTTTAGCAAGATGTGTGAGTTTGTGACCATGTAAGTTTGTATTACTTATGGATTTAATTTCCCATACTATTCATCCATTTTTTTTTTGTTATTTAGAATTTATAAGCTATCCGGATGGACATTGGTTAATATTTCATCCCGCGCTGCTCTGCTTGAGCTGTACGAAGAATAAACAGCACGTTATATAATAATTTGTTGTTGAGTGTTTTTTATTTTATCTAATTTAAACCAACATGCGTCATGATCCTCCTAGGGTTATTCCCGGTTGTGCCCTAAAGGAGCCCGGGGTCCGCTTTGACACCTAATAGCAAGATTTGGCATAGGCACTATTTTACGAAAGCGACTGCAATCTGACCTTCCAACCCAGAGGAAAAACTAGACCTTATTGGGATTAGACCGGTTTCTTCACGATGTTTTCCTTCACCGAAAAGCTATGGGTAAATATTCCGTAGGTACATAAGTTCCGATAAACTCATTGGTACGAGCTGGGATTGGAACCCAGCACGACCGCCGCTTGACAGCCGCGTGCCTGAACCACTAGGTCGTTATTAAAACCAACATGCATTCGACATTATTTTTTCGCGTTTAGGCACCATATTTATGAGCCAATTCATTTCAAATGGGGGTCAGACTAACATTTACAATAGGTACAAACAAATATACAATAAAAACGAACTAAAATTCATGAGTTAACCTAAAAATCCGCTTGACAGTGAATAAATTAACTACTTAATATTAATACAAAATACCTGTTTGAACAAGTTTATGGTAGGGCTACGACCAGAATAAATTATCATAGACCGATTGTAGCCGAACAGCTATCCGAAAACACGACCCGCCACATAAATTCAAGTCACGAAACGATATCGTAAAACACGTCGGTCCTGACGTGATCCTTGTATACTATAAAACTGATAGATAAGGATTAATTTTCAAATAAAACCTAAGATCAAAGTCAGTGCACCGATAAAACAAAACTCAACAGGGTTCTTCCGATCAGCTAGCTCCGCTTTACATACAAGGTTTTGACTCGACCCATTTGGAAATTCCCCTTATGATAAAACCAATTCACTCACTTTTGAAATTCCAAATTGAATGAATTGTTTGAAACGTTACATTCAACATACAAAGAATTTAATCAGGCAAACCTTACCATTCTCTCAACACACTCAAATGAATTGTAAAGTGTGGCGTGGAATGTTTTCCTAAGGCATTCCAAGCGATTTTCCTGTAATACTAGCAACTATGCAAATTAATGATACGTAGTAGCTTGTAGGTGATTTAAGTAAAATCCTATTAGATCGTAACCTTGAACTGTTCAAAAATGCAAATTACATTGTTCAAAGTTAATTATTCGGATTACTGAAGCGCATCTCGCCTTGGACTGAAAAATTCGGTTATCTACGTCACTGCAATGACTCAATGACATTCCCTCGAACAACGCAGCATGTATGGTTGAGATTATTTATTGTGGCTGACTTAATTATAAAACTGTAATTGAAATTGGAATCTTCTCCCCTGGACGGCAGTTGCTTTTTGAATGGAATCTTTAGATAGGTACAATACGGCCAACTCAACGAATCTCAAGTTATAAAGTTGAATGAAAATGTGCATGGCCTCTATTCGGTTAATTTATACCACATATCAATACGTTTGGTGCGCAAAACAAATTGAAATGATACAATGCGAAACAGATGGGAATAAAAACTAACTAAAGTCACCTTCATTTGTTGTTGTCATCACCAGAGATCGGAAAAATTTGCGACATTGTTTGCAATTATGTGGACATGACTCCAAAATTAATCAAAATGTTAATTAATTATTCATTGAAAGATAATTTGAATTATTGGAGATAATAGTTTATTTATAAAGTGCTTATAAGCACGTATATACTATAATAACTTAAAAAAAAATGACGTTACGACGATGAATTACATAAATAATTATTAGCAAAAGGTTCGTATTTAAAATGGGTATCGTTTCCGTAAATATTTATATATAATAAATAAATAACGATTTTAAACTGACACGATTACTTACGCTAGAAAAAAAATTGAAAAAAATACTGATTTTTTTTTTATAAACCTATACTTTAACAAACTTTTGTATTTATTGACTAGGAATCAAATTATATGTCAAGTAAAAAATTAATTAACTGAATAACATTTTGATTGATTTTGGAGTCATGTCCACATAATTGCAAACAATGTCGCAAATTTTTCCGATCTCTGGTCATCACAAACAAACGTTAAAAGTTGCTTACATGTCAGATTGTATACCCAACCTTTTTATTCGATTACCTACACCTGCGCGCAGGTCGATCACGTAACGCACTGTACGCACAGTCAGCGTCATATAGTTGGTAGCAGCCATAATAGCCAAATATTTCGTATTTCGTAACACACCCTTATTCTTACAGTAATAAGGACGTGTTCCGAAATATTTGGCTACCTTGGCTGCTACTAACTATATGACGCTGACTGTACGTTAGGTACAGCGAAAGAAAAAACCATAGAATGCGTGCTCCTTACAAATTTCTATCCAAACTCGTGCCTAAAACCCGGTATAGGTACGCATGTTCGAACTAAACGGCTGCCCGGCATCGTCCACACCCCGCCCCAGCCCCGCATAATGGGAATGGCGCCCATTCTGTGGGGCCATTTTGCGGGGCTACTTAGACTTCTATGGTTTTTTCGTTCGCTGGTTAGGTAGATCTAAACGTCAATTTTTATATGGAAAGTTATAAATAGATAAAAATTTCCATTTTGGCTACGGAACCCTAAAATGGCAGTTGATTTGTCCTAACGCGCGTTCGAAACGTTACGTGATTACCCCTCTCTGTGTGTGTATCCTTACGAGAGCCGGGCGGGTCCTTCCATCTTGGGAACCGTTTCGGCGTTTCAACAGCTTTCCCTACCTGTCATTGTATCATTGCGACATTTAATTCAATTTTAATTATTAAATAGTCTCTCAGTTAGTAGAATTGGTCTCTCTTGGTCATAAGACATCGCGGTTAATACATTTATTTATGACTTAATGCCTCAAGGCATTCTCTACCATACAACTATAGGGCCAAACAGAGATTCGAAAGGTATGTGCAAGAGACAGGCTATAAAACACAAATCCTTTTGACTTAACTATTTTTTTGAGATTTGACCTAAGCACGCAAATGTGAGTCAAAAAGTGGTAAACCAATTTCCTGGCTGCAGATTTTAAGGCTCCTCTACACAATGAGCCACGATGGCCCATCATACAGGACGCAACTATGCGTTAGAGTCAGAACAACATACTTCCATCGCATACCAACGTATAAGTGCGTCCTTGTCTTGCGCCATGATGGCCCATGGTGTAGCCTTTACGTGATGTGTTTTTCCTCGCGAGGGCGCGCGACGCGCTGCAGGTTGACGGTTAAGGCTGCGACCACGCATTTCCACGATCCTAGCCCCACTACCGCGCACCGGCGTTTGGCGCCGTGTCATACGAATCCTCTGTCTCACTCGACCGCGTGCGATCGAATGCCGTCCCTGCGATTACCGAATTACTTTACGAACTTTTCTGAATGAAAAGTATTATTTAAAAGTTCTATTTATTAACGAACAGTGCTGTGGTGAAGTGGGAATTGAAAAATATTTTCTCTGTGATTGATTCAGTGTTTCAGTGAAAATTCAGTGTTGGTGACAATTTGACTACATTTTTAATTATCGTGTCCCGGAGCCTTTTGGGCTGTTTTATTTTATTTATAAAGGTTAGTATCTATATTTTTATACATTTTGTAATTCAGTGTATATTACATTTCCGCATTAATAATTTACTTCTTGTATACTGTTTTCCAGGACAAAATAATCGCACTTTTAAAACAAATCATAAAAAATACAAATCAAGAAAGTAATTTTAATATATACCTGTAATTTAAATAAGCATTAATTACTGTTTATTATCAATATATTACACATATACAATACATAGTGCACTTATTAGGTACTTAAATTCCGACAGTAATAAATACGTTAACAAAGTTAACATCAAAGTAAACATCATTAAAAATCTCGTAGGTATTATCATAGCCACGAAAATTGTTAAGCGACTGCGTAATTCTTTTTTGCAATAAGTACCACAGATTTTTAAACATGGCGAAGTAACGCTAACAAGTTTACACCCACGATATTTACCGACCACATGTGCCATTATAATGACACAAGTGTCTAAATATAGTTTTTCCACCTCTGAAGAAAATGTTCTGTCATGAGTTGTTGAGGTGCGACCGTATTGTATCGCACATTCAAAATTAATAGTTTTTCTCGTTCGTCTGCTGTTTTTGATGTGAATGACATACTTGAATATTATTAACCTCGTTGGTATCGCTAAATAATTAACATTTCGGTGCCATAACCATAATTCCGAAGTAGCGTTAGAGGCGGAATGTGTTATTATCGGAAATGAAATACTTACGAGTAGGTAGGTACATTCTGCTTGACACCCACATCCTTGAGATTTTGTATGTTAATAAGTTCCAGAAACAACAATGATGATCAAAGTTAACTATGATGTAAATAAACATAGTTATTACTTATGGTGGTAAACAAGCATCAGGCAAATCTTTGCCAGATGGGCAGTGGACACCGTAGACTATTAAAGGTCCATAGAACCTTGCAACTTCAGAGCAGTCTCATGCTTGTTACCAGCCCTTTATTGAATCAAATGCAAGTTCTCCAACCTTCAAAACACCACAATATCCTCATCTAAACTGCTAGTTCATGGTCCCATCAATAAACTCGAAGGTAAAAATAAAACAAACAAAACAATCGTTTCGAATAGGACTAAGTGTCTGTATTTTAAAAACCGCCTTACAATCTGCATTTAAGGACCAACGTTATTAGGCCAAACGTAGGTTACCGACGTCAACGTCCCATACATGGTAACGCAATGGCATTACTGTGACTGACGCATATGCTGATTTGCGAGGCAAATAAGACCCACTGGCTTTGTTTGTTAAGAGTAGATGGGCTGTTTTAGCTTGGGCAGGACACTGGCCATATACATAGTGGATTATTATGCCGGCATTACCATAACACCTTTATGTTGTTGGTGACAGCCGTCTGGTTGCCACCAAATCCGTACTTGGCTCTATTCCGGGATGTAACTGTGTGATTACGCCTTATGAATAAAGAACATACAGATTGCACTTAAACGGTGGATTTCCATTTTATAGGCAACTAGCTGATGCCCCGCGGCTTCGCCCGCGTGGTTATAGGAAAATGTAACAAATTGAATTTTCCCGTGGGAATTAGATGTTTTCCCGCTGGAAAAAGTAGCCTATGTCACTCTCTAGCTTCTAAACTATCTCCATACAAAAAATCACATCAATACGACGCTCCGTTGCGACGTGAAAGAACACACATTAGTAAGGATGGTTTCATGTAATATTGTATCGTACTAGAGGCTCTGTGAATGAATCCGCTGTGAAATGTGACCTGTAGAGGAGGACTGGTGGACATCAGGACATACGAACGCATTTTCGGCCACGCATATAAAATCAACGGTATCACTGAACACAGTTTTCTATGAAATAGTACTTCTGCCATCCAAAATTCTATATAACATAGTTTCTATTCTATACTCAATAGGCATGATGAAACATTTTGAAAAACTGTTCTAAAATGTTTAGAAACATTTATTATGTACAACGAATAAGATTTTTCTAGAAAAAATAACAGTTAAGTAGGAAAAAAATGCATTTTAGTTTTTAAATTTAAAATTGGCGCTAAAACGCTTGTCAGTGTCATGGCGTCCCGAGTGACGTCACATTTGTATAAACCACGAACTTATAGACATACTGGACTTTGCCATTCAAAAATGATTTGAAACCAGAAAAAAATGACCTACCTTGAATGACGTCACGTCTTTCCGTCATCTCTTTCTAGTTTTGTGATGTGTTGCTATAACTTGAAACACAAACAGTGCGACATTTTTATAAAGACGTACTCTACGATATACGGTTATCATTCATTTTGTTATAATTTCACTAAATTAAATGCAAATGAAAATTAATTTACTGAAATTAAAATGTATTGACTTTTCTATATATCACTCCAAAAATACCAACGCAGTCAAAATCCTAACTTTGACGGTATGCTTGTACTGCTTGTTATGGCAATACTAATTAAAAAATATGGCTGTTATGTCAAAACTAATTTTACCATATCGAAAGTTTATTTCGTAAAATAAACCCTTTGCTACAATTTAATCGCAAAATGGTTATTTTCTTGTATAATGACGCTCTCATGAAGTACTTAGAGACCGAATTCAGCTATTAAATTTTACAGGTAAGTGGCCATTTCACGAAAATATCGGCGGTTCTACCTAGCAATCAATTTGGATCTAAAATCAAAGTGAAACTTGTTAGATTCTATGCATTTTTGAACTGTGTATTTAAAAAATATGAAAATATCATGCTCATAGGGCTTATTAAATTCTCTCAGCGAAAATTGTTTTGTACAAGATCGGTTCAAAGGTTTTTGAGATATTTCTAAAAAACTGCCTTCCTTAAAGGAAAGGACATAAGTGCCGTAAGATTTCAGTAACGATACGACCTTTTTAATAGGCACGGAACCTTCGTTGTGCGTGATCCGACACGCACTTGGCCGCTTTTTTTCTTGTTTCAAAACATCGTCTGATGGCAAAGTCCAGTATGTACTTATATAAGTTCGTGGGTATTTGTTTATACGAGTGTGACGTCATGCGCTCTGATTGGTGTTTAACATATCATGGCGGCCGTCCGTATTTTTCAGTTTAATTTTATCAAAATAAATAATAATCTCTTACTTAATAAAAAAATATAAGCATTTTTCGAATTCTATGATTAAAATTTCACTAAGAAAATACCATATTTTAGTGATTTTCAATTACTGTCATCATGCCTATTCTAATCAATAACAGCTACATTTTCAGTCACCTGCCGGTATCCGATTGAACCACAGGATTGAACTGAAATTTGGCATACTCGTAGGTACAAGTACTTATGTAAGTTCGGTGACAACGCTATAATAATATGGTACCATCAAGCTGATCTGATGATGGAGACAAAAGTTGGCCATAGCAACTCCTAAACTACGTAAGATAAACCCACGTTTGGGCCCATCGGAACCCTTTCGAGGAGTACCTAGTTGATGATTGTGCAAAAACAGTAAGTGGTACCGTAGCAGTCGGCAATAAAAGCTTAAATGTACCATTTTGTTTTTTAAACTCATTTGTCATTCGCATGATTTCGCATGTAAAATACCCAGTACTTTCGTGTGGGATGACATGTAATGTAAGTGGTGTTTTCTGTTCACGCTAATCTTTGCTAAGAAGTTTTTATAATTTCACTCTCTCGTTGAGTGAATGCAATCATGCCTCCAGACCAGAAACCATGCTTCATGTACGATTGTTAATTAATCTTCGTCATTGACTGCTTCATCTTCATTGAGCGCTCCATTTCATATGGTTATCTAATTATTCATACTATTGCGTTACGTATCGTAAAGCCTTAGTTAAGTACTAATTCGATAATGGTTTATGGAAAACGTGTCGAGCCAGAAGTATATTGATTTTTTGATACAAAAAATATTTTGTAAATATTATACTTATTGTGATAAAAAAAATAGATAAATACTACTAGTGTAAATACAAGACTAAAACTACTATTAAATTAAACTAACTAAAACAAAACCAAGTTTAAACTTTAAACTTGGAAAAAAAAACTAATACCTCTTGTTCTTTCTAATAAGAGAGAGACGGATAGTGCGAGAAAAATCGAGAGTATGTCGCGGCCGTGCTGCGCAATGCGCAGGCCCGTCTTCCGTTGGCTTATTGTGGTTATATTATTATGTGATGTGAAATCACTCGTTTTGGTCTCCGTTTCAGCTTGGACTACGACTTGGAAAAGTGTTCGTATTTCTACAGACCCCGTATCATGGTCGGCCTTATCACACGATAAATGACAAGATGAAGAAAGAGCGTACTCCCATCTTAAAGGCCGGCAACGCACTCACAACACCTCTGGTGTTGCAAGTGTCCATGGGCGGCAGTAATCGCTTACCATCAGGTGATCCGTCTGCTCGTTTGCCTCCTATAACATAAAAAAAAAAGATAGAGCGTCCGTCACTGGCTGTCACCGTTCGATAGAACGAGACGGACGCTCTATCTTGTCACTTATTGCGTGATACGGGGCCTGGTCGCATTCTCAACCGATCCTCAAGAAATTATGTGAACAGGTTCAATAATGATATAGTTTTTCTATCACTCTTATTTTAAACATAAATAAAAAATAAGACGTTTTTGCATTCGGATCATGCTGAGTTAAAAAAAAACAAAAGTTGTCTTTGCTGATGTTAATAGTTAGCGGCTTGTGAGCATGTAAGTTATGCTAAGTTATATTTTATTGCAGATTAAAGCGTTATGAGTACAAACAAAAATTTGCATTTTATGCGCCTTGCACGCTTCACTACCACGAGTGGTGAACTAAAGTGTCTAAATAAGCGCTAAACATATTATAAGTTGAATATTATGGGAAGATGCTAATATAAATGGACCTCTTCTAGTTCTTGGTCTCCTTAGCTTAGGCAGTTATCACACTGGCGCTGCCTCCCGCTGCGGTGTGCGGAGCCGCGTACAAATTTCGCCGGACGGAGGGGCGGGGCTGGAACTGTGTGCGGTACATAGTCCAGTCAATAAACTGACAACTTGTATTCAAAAAAAAAAAAAAAATTTTGGAAATAATTTATAATAGCTTATGTTTTATGTGTAACAGATATATTATCACTTAAATTTTACCCAGCGACAGAATCCGAAAAAAAATCAGACATCAAAAATATTATAAACTAACTAGCTTCTGAAAAGTCAGAATATAGTTATAAATATTTTTGTTTTTCCTTTGGTTCATTTACATTTTGCTCTACTATATTCAAGATAAATCATACAAAAAAAGACAACGCATGCTTTATTTAAATCTACTTAATTACTACCGGATGGAAAATTTGTCGGATTCTTGAATAAAGCATCTTAGAATAACATTTTAAAATAGAATCAACAAAAAAACGCTATTATAAATTAATGTTATTCATAACTATATTTTTCCCTGAGTTGCGAGATTTATAAACAAACTGAGGTACTGAGGCTCTCGTATAAGTTTTACCCAAACAAAACTTTACGATTGCGTTTGCGTTTTACCCTCGATTTGTATGGGATTTGACAGCTAAACGCAAACGCGGTCGTAACGTTTTGTTTCGGTAAAACTTATACTAGAGCCTCTGGCATACGAGTACAACGAGAAAATCGTCGCTCCGCACACCGTAGTGTAGTGGGATGCGGTGACAGTCTGATAACCGCCTTATAGCTAGTAAACTCCCAACAAGTGACTCAGTTCGTTTGGCTTCCTACTCACGCGCAGGAAGTCGCGCAATGTCCGAAACGGCCCGATCAGCTGGAAACTTGCATAATACTGCCCATTGTGCTAAGGATGTTTTGAGTAGGTACTCATGCTTTGGTAAAGTGCGTACGCTGATTGCGCAATAAAACAGGACAAGTGTGTTCGCTGTCTTAGCAACTGCGTAAATGAGTTGACAGTTTTATTTTCGGTTGCGAGATTTAAGCTGGTATTCCACCGGAGGGGCGAGACGAGACGAGACGGATGCGAGAATTGAAATCGTATGGGCCTTACTAACTATTTCCACCGCGCGCGAATAGGTAGTAAGTCCCATACGAATTTCAATTCCCGTCTCGCCTCGTCTCGTCTCGCCCCTCTTGGTGGAAAACCAGCTTTAGACCCCTTGTTCTTTCATGTGTCTCAGTCATAAAGCATCGATACGCATGACCTTAAAAGGTGCACACGGTAATCTGTTTACGTGTGATCTACGAAAAAATATTGTAAACTCGTCCTCATATCACTAATTTGCGTTTACCTGACCAAAGGACTCGAGAAATTAATTGACACTGGCTTATTTATAATTTTACAACAGATAAAACGATATCATAAAAGATTTAAGGATACAAATATGACCTAATTTTTACGGTACTTACGGTTTAACTTTTACGTACGACTAATTCGCTTGTTATTGTAGGATTCGAAGCTTACCGAATATACAAATAATAGAGCCGAAAATTGGTAGACCAGTTTTATTAAGTAATTAAATGTTTATAGCACAAATGGAAAACCTTATATTACAAAAGGTGGACTTAATGCCATAAAACATTGTCTAGCTCTACCCGTCAACCTTAAGGCAAAGCAGATAATTTGTACTTTCTCGGCTTACTGTGTTCTATAATTTGGAAGCTCTATAGTAATACTAATAACCCTTGAGATTAGACTAATTATTTTACAAATTCAAACCAAACCTGTGCTGGTGCTACTATAATGTTAAAGGTCTTTCACCTGCATCTGTACCCGAACTTAAATATACAAATCAGCTCCAAAACGCTGATCATCGCACTCGCGCCCACAGACTGTCATTATTTTTAATCGAATATAATGACGCCTACGCCTAATGTACTGCGTCTGTTTTTTTTGTCAATCATAATTATTACAATCCTGAAACATATACAATAACACTTTTTGTGATGCAATATAAGTATACTCGGAGCCAATTAGATGACGGAGACTGGTTGATAATAAGTTCAGGTGTCTCAGGTTGCTCTTGGGAACAACACAAATACCTACGTATCAAACGAATTTTAAACAATATTTTGAACACAATTTAATAAATTCAATTGCTACATAATTTTTGTTCCACAGTGGCATCAATTAAATCAATCCCTAAGTTCCAAAAAATCCATAAAAAGAAACTGCTCTATCGTATCGACGTAGCTAAAAACTGGCTATGTCCATCATTTGGAAGAGTGTAAGTTAGCCAGTGTCGGTAATTTTTTCATTTTAATGGCAATTTTAAGGTTTTTTTTTTGGTCTCTAATTACGTTTTCAAGTATAAGTATATCGTATTTTGTATAGCTACACAAGTTAACATGTCGCAATCGTAAATCGTATTACCAAATACATAAAATAGCAGTAGTAAAATAGCATGTAATGAATAACATACATGGGAACTCTAGTTAAATCTTAATCGTCGCACATTAGAAGACCCAGACAAGTCAACCTAAATTCCGAATTAGTTACCTTGTCATTGCAAAGATCTATAGTGTGCACCGTCACGACGACCTTGCGGGGCCCTGAGTTGTCAGTATATAATTCCGAATGCACCTACGTACCTACAAAGTTGAATTGATGAGCCTCTAGCGAGGAATGCCATGGACGTAGGTACTTACATAACCGGCTTTGCGCACTTTGATACCACGAAACGATACAATTAAAATTGGGAGATAATTTTAAAGCTTATAGCACAAGTAAACGGAAAGTCTTCAAAACGTGTTTTATTACTACATCACTAAAAAGGTCCCTTTACAAGTAGTAAATACTTACCTACTGGGTTCAAATACCAAAATGAGCTGCGAATGTATCATGTGAGGTGTCTCATCAAGCTTAAACAGTTTTTTTTATGGCGAAAAAAATACTTACTGCACGTCTATCTCCGAAGTATACAAAACGAAAAAAAAAAACTCCATGTAATAGAGGTT
The DNA here is from genome assembly GCA_947578815.1 of Epinotia ramella. NCBI lineage: Eukaryota > Metazoa > Arthropoda > Insecta > Lepidoptera > Tortricidae > Epinotia > Epinotia ramella. The sequence continues at coordinate 13,213,540 of OX388213.1, read as the reverse complement.
TCGTAGACAGATTTTCGGGGAAAACTTGAAGATATCTTTGAGACTCGGTGCTCGAACTATTTACATAGTACCTACGGGATTGTACGGAATCCTCGGTGCGCGAGTCCGATAAGTACTTGGCCGAGATTTTTTTCATATGGAATTGAGACTCCTCAATTATATTAGGCACGCGTGTTAGTGATTTTGGTATTTTCTATTATAACTCGTGTATTTACACCCGGAAATCATAGGCGACCACAGATGACTTATGGAATTCCTCAATTATGTACTTAAAAGTACAAAAGTCACAGATTCTGATAAGATTCCGTTGAAATAGCAACTAATTAAGTGCCAAAGATGATCCTTGTGGAATCGACGAAAGTCCTCAAATATTATCGGGATACATACAGCGATTGGGTTTTTTTCTCTAATAATCAACGCATTTGTTTTCGGAAATCAGTTCATGTGGTTGGAAAAGAAATGTGGAAATGTTCTCGTGGCTTGGCGGAGTACTAAATTGAAGTCGGTTAAAACTTAGTTTTTAAAGTAAATTATCTGTGGGTAACATGAATCGCTAATTATCGTATTTTTTTGGTTAGCACTCTTCGCAATCTTAAATATTTTCAATTTCCTGCACACCACAGGCTATCAATTTACTTTGAATTAATTTGATTTGTTGTGTCATTTATCTCTGACGAGAGGCAATTAATTTTGACACCGTTTTTTCGGTTTGCCGGCTAGACGCCATAATTTTTTCCTGTCCTTTGTTGTCTTCAAACTTGGCTGTTCGGAACGCTAGTTACTACGAAGGCGTCAAAATATGGTGGCTGACCGGCGAGGTGAGGTTAATACAAGTTACAGAATAGCGGGCTTGCTCGGAAAGCTTGAGCAAGATTGAAGTTACTAACATCCTGCTTGATAAGACATCGTTCTTAGAACGTGCTATGCTTGTTTATATTAATCATTGGAACGCGTTTACAAAGGAATTTGTCACGGGGTTTTAAGGTCTCGTATTTACCGGTAAACATAGCTGTTATCAGGCCAAAATAACGCAATGTTTTAGAAGAACGCCTGTTGGGATTTGGAAGGATAATATCAGCAACTTCCTCCGTTGAATCATAAAGTATACTTTCAATCATTGTCAATCGAGAACAAACATCGAATAGGTACACCTATCTTATTTAACACCGTAAGTAGCTGTAGAGGCTGATTGCCCAGTTCAGCAAAGCGAAGTTATATTTTTATGGAATCCACACAAGTGACACATTGAAGGAATTCCATGAAAAATGTAGTCGTAACGAAATATTTCCAGTTCTTAGACTTATGATCTCGTCTATAATCAAAATGGATTCCACTGTTTAACGAAAAGTGCATCATATGGATTCCACTGTGTAATGTAAATTAGGTGTACCATTTGTACGACTAACTTTCGTTAGGTACGTTTTGTGGAATCAAATTTTAGACAACTTTAATCGTTAATTGTCTTTTTGAAACATACAAATACATATTATTTAGTTTCGTAGTTAAGCTTGATCCCGGAAATGATCTCTTAAAGGATGAAATAGGGGTTGGAGGTTTTGTATGAGTTAATGAGTTCAACGCGGGCGAATTCGCAGGCAAAATCGCTGGCCATGTACATGTTGTTGTCGCGAATAAATGCTTAATCTATTCTATTCAAAAGCTAGTGTATTATAAAGTGAATTACACTATGTCATGTTGTACCGTTAACGTTGAAGATACCGATTATCGCAGATAATTAGTCATCGTAACTCGTAATATGAGTTTCTTGAACTGTTGGCGATGGCATTCTAAAACATAGTACCGTAATGTTGTGTTTACCTCGATTCCGCATCTTCCTAATAATGACAGCAAACATGCCAAATAGCTGTGCCCAAATACATCAACTACTAAAATAGCTTTCTGGACCGTTGGCCATTTTATTCGTTCCGTAAAAATGAGGCAAGTCTCAGACTTAGTAGTCGACTTACGCTCTTTTTAGGATCAATTTTCGACTTCGTAGAATTTTTAGTTCAGTCTGTCTGTCGATGTTAATAGAATCTACAAATATGTTTTTGAAAATAAGGTCCATGTAAACATTGTATGACTAATACGAGTAGGTCCGACCATCTGTCAACACTTTTAAGTATGGTTCTGCCAATACAATGTTGCGGGTATGCTTTGCTACAGAAAAAGTGGAATTCAGGTTTATTTGTGAGGACATCAGCCAGAGGTTTCGATATTTAAGTACTTCTTATACCAACAGAAATGATAGTTAAGAATTAAGCTCTCCCCACAGTGGATGCTTTCATTAACAATAAATTCCATAATATTTTATTGAACAAAATATCAAATGAATTTGACGCACGTTGTACAATATAGAAACGTTTTTATGCAATAAATAAACACATAGTACCTAATAGCTATATATTTACCTTTATTAACATTTTAAGGCGGTTGAAACTAGTTGCTTTGGGATAGCAAGGCTGAGCGGATGGCTTGGAACCACCGCTTTAAAAGTATCGAATATTTATGGCACTACATGTAGTTTATGCATATATATATTAGTTAGGTACACCATAAAATATAAACGTATTGAATATAACTATTAAGCTGACGATAATACCGCCGTGACAGTACTCAAAGCTAGAGGCAGTCCGTATAAACAATTAAGAAAGAAAATACTTCGTCATATTTTTAAATTGGTCCAGCCGTAACAGCCAATAGTTACGTAATCCATCTTTCAATTTTCACAAGAACTTGCTTCCGCAAAACCGAATAGCCAACCCTATATTTACGCGTGGCACTTACTACATGGCCATTCAGTAAATAATCAACAATAAAGTTTACCGTTCCACGCTGGTTTGCGTGGTGATTGGTAGTAATCGGACCAGTTAGCTGCGGGCTTTGAGCACATTCCAGCTATGACCGCGCAAGGTGATTATTAGTACTAGTACTAGCATTCCTAACATACACAATATGGGCCACTTGTTCAGTACAAGCTTCGAAAATTGAATTCCTATCAAAGTCTGTAGTGCCGTACCAGTAGAAATGACCAAGTCTGCTGACTACCTTTGCACATTGTAACAGTTTCCCCTCTCAAACGACGCACGCAAAACGAAAAGACCTAACACGCTGAAGAAACTCCTCGTCGAAGCTCGAGAACGCTGAATAATTTTAATAAACTCTAACGTAATGTAAAACCCTAGACTTCACTGTAATTCGCACTCTCTATTTTCCTACTTATTAAACCTTCTTTCGTTGTGTGCTTTCATTACAAATACCTGAAGATATGGCCAAATTTGTGAACGCTAGTGGTAGAACCCTGAAGTGTTGTGAACCGTAATAACCCTAGGTACTTTTATGAAAGCTTGACAGGTTTTGGACTCCGCATTCTTAATACAACTAAAGCTAGTCTGTCTGTATATAAATAAGCCTATCTATACGCTAATTTCCACTGCTATTTTCCTATTTCTTGATATAACAAAGTCCTAAAACTTGTAATTATAATTTATTATTTATTCTCTGTAAGTTACTTCATGATTATAAATATATTTTGTTTTTGGTAGAAGGTCTCCTACCCCCTATTATATGTCCGGTTGAACAAGGAGTAGCTCTTATCAAGATCAAGATTATTTATTTATACCTATAATGAGATAAAAGACTGCCCTATACTTGTATTTTGGAACAAAGTTCTATCGACGGGTCGTGCGGTAATCTCTTACTCACACTTGCTACTCTCTTGTTTGGAATGGAGTCTGGACATCCTATACACGTTACTTACCTAGCTATCCTATGGGTTTATGACCCAGAGAGTGAATCTACCAGCGTCTCAAACCTAGCGGTCAGTTTCGAGAAGAAACGCCGAAATAAACTCGTCTGACCTCTTTTAGTATTATTAAATGTTTGTGTTGATAGCTTTTATGGCCCATAACCTAAGACCATTCTCTACCGACAACTATGGTGGGTAATGCCGAGGTAATCCGTTCATTACATGTGAAATATTCTACCTAAACCGTACCTTAAATGAAGAGTATCCACTCATGATAATAAATACCGTGAATGAAGAGTATCCATTCATGATAATAAGATATTGATAAGGATTTGATGAACTGCTCAGCCTGTCATCAAATCCAGAATTATTTCATCTTTCTGAAACAATCCTGATATCTCAATGTCACGAATAGCATTATAACCTTTTGATGATCTTTAATAATTGTCACACCTTCATAATATTTTACATGTAATTCACGGCAACCCAACACCACTTGCCCACGCTACTCAAATGTCACATCAGTTACTCATATTAATAATTTGAACCTTCATTAAATCTTATTGGAATAGTGATTATACCTTTAGTGATCCAAGCAAACCCTTGGAATATCTTAAAGTAGATGTAGTTTTTGAGCCCTAACACCCCATAACGCGTGAGTCTACTTCTACGTCTACCCCACAGTCCCTATTCTGCTTACTTCTAGAACCATACCTTAGTTCAGAAGCAAGAATGTATCCCTAGTTAAACTGTAAGTAGTTCAGTCGGCGAAACTGAGATAGCAACCCTAGCAGCCTGTGTATTTGCCTCCCCCCGCTGTGCTCGACAGAGCTAGAGGGATACAGCGAGTAAGGCGCCCTAGCTGGGAATATTACTTGTATATTTACATATATTTAATGCTGAACGACCCCTCAGGCATCCGATCGATTTCAACGAGCGGAGTATCCTCCTGTGCTTATCACATGAATGACCAAGCCTCGTCTACGTCGTCAGCTGTTCTGAGAGACGTGAGGGCCCCGATTAAGGGGTTTCGTCTCCTATGTCGGTAAAAAGGTAGACGCCAGACCACACCTCAAGTCTGGTTGCAAAGGACACGGACTCAGTCCCATTTGGCACCGTTAGGCGGGACTGACTTCGCAGATATACTGATTCTTGGCAGTGTTCCGGCTGATTAGGTAGCGAGAATGAACCCCAACTAAGTTTCGAAAGCAATCACTCAAATATATCCAATCCCAGAGAGTACTCGGGCACATTAGCTATATTTGATTAACCATATGAACCTCCGGACTTGATCCGTTACGGTAAATAACAGTTTCGACTGAGTTCCGAAACTACTTGTCAAACATGCCCAATTCCAAAGAGTAGCCCTGGCGAATAAGACATGTTTGATTTAGCCATATAAACCCCACAGAATATTTCCGATAAGGTAAACATAGCTTAGGCCCTAATACCCCTTTCAATATACAAATAACTATAAAATTAAGAAAAGCAAATGACTCATAATTATGGAGAGAGCTTCCCCATAACGACGAGCCATTCACCACAATAAAGGTAACACGCACCGATAATTTCCTAGCCCACAACCAGAGACACTGCCAGTCCGAACGATGTGATTTGAATGATCCCCGATATTACTCCGGCATGTCCTTTTATACCCATGGCCGGCGACACGAGTGATAGCGTTACGAGCGACGTGAAGCTAGGGAGGCGAGGGACACGAGTGACATGAAGTTAAGGGACGCGAGCGACACGAGTGATATGATCCTGGAGCATGAGGGACGCGAGTGACAGGACGCTAGGGGATGCGAGAGACACGAATGATATGATGCTAGGGACACGAGTGACACGAGTGATATGATTCTGGGGCATGAGGGACGCGAGTGACAGGACGCTAGGGGATACGAGAGACACGAGTGATATGATGCTAGGGACGCGAGAGACAAGATGCTAGGGGACGCGAGGGACGAGAGTGACATGAAGCTAACAGGCGCGAGGGACATGAGTGACCTGATGCTAGGGACACGAGTGTCCAGATGCTAGGGAACGCGAGGGACGAGAGTGACATGAAGCTAACAGGCGCGAGGGACACGAGGGACACGAGTGACATGACCTGGGGACATGGGGGACACGAGGGACACGAGTGACATGAGCTGGGGGACATGGGGACACGAGGGACATGAGTGACAAGACCTGGGGACACCGGGGACACGAGTGACAACCGGGGGACATGAGGGACACGAGTGACATGACCTGGGGACATGGGGGACACGAGTGACATGAGCTGGGGACATGGGGGACACGAGGGACATGAGTGACATGACCTGGGGACACCGGGGACACGAGTGACATGACCTGGGGGCGCGAGGGACGCGAGCGACGTGCGGCTAGGAAAGCGAAGGACACGAGTCACGAAGTTAAAGACATTAGTTGTATCTTCAATTTCTTTAATACACCTTAATTCTTCAGCAATAAGATCGTAATCCGATTGTAGCATTAGCGCGCTAGCGTAAACACGTGATATTATTTGTCTTACGACAAGAAGGTCGTATTGTTCCTTTTCATTTAGCTTCTAATGCTCTAGCTATTAAGATTGAAATTCGTATGTCGCCCTACGCTTCCAGCCATGACGGACTGCCATAGTATAAACATTATTTGGGTATCCATATTTTAAATGATTCATACAATATTCATAATTGGAATAAGTTTCCGATACTGGTTGTTCACACTGTTGTATGCTAGCTTCGTTGATTTTCTTCTCCCTTTAATTATTACGTCAATTTCCCAAACTGAAAGGTTGAAGCAATAGTTTGGCTTCCCCTCTCTCTCTATATCAATAATTGTATAATAAATATTCAGAAATCCGCTAGCGAGCATGCCCATTCTGTTTCAACTCGCCCCGATGAATATTTCGCAATGTATGACCAAGGTCATGCATGTAGAATCTTCATCCCTAGACCTAGATTTGTCAGCGACAATCCCCTCTTTTTTTTTTTTTTTTTTTTTTTTTAAACTCGTGATGTGTATTTATCCAGTACTAAATGATCATCAATGACTTCGTCAGTTAACACAATTCCCTTGAACCATAACAATGAGTAATGACTAGCTTTTCCTCAAGGATTTCTGTCTCATTCTGGGATGATAGGTTGTGAATCCTATCAGGTCCTGTGACCCAATCTTCGATGATTTGACCTCGGATCGGTGATTACATTGCTCAATCGGTGATCCTAGAAAACATTGCTCTTTCTATAGGTAAAGCACGCAAAATTTCCCCACATAAGACAGAAGCTATTTGGTGGGAGTACCGAGATGTTCATTCTCCAATGCATAAGCTCGAATTGTGCCCTCAGATTCCATCATTAATAATCAGTTTCTTGGTGCTTGTTTCAAGTCTTATAAAATAAGTCAATTCCCTTAAGACCAGTTTAACTAATGTAAGAAAAGTAGATTCCCGAGTACCCTTTACTCAGTTTCTTTTTCATTCGCACGAAATACCAGGTTGTGAAGCTGATAGAACCTATTGTTCCGAGTTTGCAGTATCAAACTGAATCTTTGGATCTGGCTGGGCATCCTCCAATTCTACCCACATTGCTCGGACATGAATGATGCCACAAAAACTTCCCACGCAAACCAAAAAACTTTTATGTAAGAATTCAGGCATCCACTATTCCTTAACTAAAATTCGAACCAGTCAACTATAATGTTACGCTTCATTATGATTTATAATAACCTCCTGCTCAGTTCTATTGATTCGATTGTGATTTCCCCACAATTTTGACTTATTTTAACCGACATGAAGTGTGTATACCCTTGCGTAAAACATCGTGTGTAGTATAAGTCCCCAAACAATACTCTATACTAAGAGTCGAATCGCTTTCACGATTTTAACCTATTGATAAGAGTCTAGGGACTTATTGTTTTTTTTTTTTTTTTTGTTCCCCAACAAAACCAACAAATCCAGGTTATTTGATTACACTCCAGCTATTGCCTAACTGTAGCAATCCACGTTTACAGAAAATCTCAGACATGCCTCCCCCCCCCTATAATATCTTTCCATTCATCACCTTCCAATACCCCCATTAATATGTTCAAAGCATCACACCTTTCATCCCTTCCTCATTCGCCTGTTCACTCGATTGCCACAGATAGTCAAAGCTTATGACGTGTAATCGTTTCAATTCAGATTTAAGACTTATTAATCCTTAATTTGTATAATATATATAATGACTCCCTTAAAAATGTTCATACTCGCCATCGATTCATCTACTATAAATAAGTAAAATGAAGTATATTGCTTCACCTTTTAATTCATACCCAGAAATAGGCATATTATAACTATCAATTTCAATATGAACCTAAATTCAAAAATCGCAACAGCAAATGAATTGAATTTGATAACCATAATCATTTTTTTTTCAAAATAGCCAGATTTGTCACCTTGGATCCGAAAGTATGCCCAAAATTCGAAATTAGCATCAGCAAATTAGCTAAATTTGATATACATGACGACTTTCCAAAAAGTCAGATACGCCATCCTGAATTTAAAAATTAATCCAAAATTTGAAATTAGCATCAACAAATTAGTTGAGTTTGACATACATATCGACTTTTCCAAAAAGCCAGGTAAACCATTTTTGTGTTTAAAATCTAACACAAAATTTGAAATTAGCATCAACAAATTAGTTAAATTTGATATACATGACGACTTTCCAAAGAGTCAGATACACCATCCTGAATTTAAAATTTAATCCAAAATTTGAAATTAGCATCAACAAATTAGTTGAGTTTGACATACATATCGACTTTTCCAAAAAGCCAGGTAAACCATTTTTGTGTTTAAAATCTAACACAAAATTTGAAATTAGCATCAACAAATTAGTTAAATTTGATATACATGACGACTTTCCAAAAAGTCAGATACACCATCCTGAATTTAAAATTTAATCCAAAATTTGAAATTAGCATCAACAAATTAGTTGAGTTTGACATACATATCGACTTTTCCAAAAAGCCAGGTAAACCATTTTGAATTTAAAATCTAACACAAAATTTGAAATTAGCATCAACAAATTAGTTGAATTTGACATGCATATCGATTTTTTTTTTTTTTTTAAATCACGTAAACCATTTTGAATTTAAAATCTAACACAAAATTTGGAACAAGCATCAAAAATTAGTCGAATTTGACATACATATCGATGATTCTATTTTTCTGAATATACACGGAAGAGACAAATTAAGAGTCAAATCAATTATTTCCCGCCGACTCAAAAATACTAAATTTTGTACTACTATGCAATACTTCAATTATTATTATCCGGCTATTACGTAACCTGTTTCATGCCATTATCAGTACTCAACCAGAGGTGAAGCTAGTAGTGACAATCTCATGCAGTAATTTCGATTGTACCTCAGTTGACCTACTTTAATTGTGTAATAAAACCCACCGCAAAGTATTTACATTGCTGAAGACGTTACTTGTTTAGGTATATTTCATATTTATAAAATGTTTCACATTAAGAAATGCCTATCACCACCTAAAATCTAGATCCACTTAGATCTATTCCCGATTTTTCATGCTCATATCTTATCGTAGCAGGCTGTACACAGCCTGTCAATCAGTTATAATAAGTATAAAGTAATTTTGCAAGAAAAAATCATCCCAACCGGTACCCTTGTTCCATTTATAAAACACAGGAATTAAATTTACATGCACATAAAAATACAAAAAGATAGGTTCACCGAGAATTGAGCTCAGGTCCACGACTTGGAAAGCCAATGTTCTTCAACCGCGCCACCGTACAACTATGAGCGATGACCGAAATTATGCTCTACATTCGTTTAAAAATGTCAAATGTATGCCTACTTATTGCATGGAAAATATTTAGGTTTTAATGTTTCACCAGTGTTTAACTTTTATTGTCTTTGGCGCATACCAACAGGATGAAATATTTGTTATTTTAAATGAAATTTAATTTAATTTTAATTATCTACATGTTTTTAATGACAATATGGGCAGCGGCCCACAATGATAGTCTAGTTTTTTTTTTTCACATTCTCTTACCATTTAAAATGTGATATTTCATAAGATCAAACAAGTGCAAGCAACGATGAAAACCCAAATAAAACCATTATAATAATTTTCAAATCAACACAATAGTTCATGGTTTGAACGCTCACATATTAACACCCAAATGCGTTCCGCTGACTTGAACGTTAGATAACCCGGTCACAAGTTAATATTGTCAATATTATAATCTAGTTTGTCCCAATAACCACCCTTTTTAACATTTACAAACTAACGTTTAGGTGTCTTTCTTTACCAATAACAAATATTTAAATTAAAACTCAATTGTCGGCTTTTTAAAGTTGTAATAACAAAATTTCAAACGACTGACACTGGTTTAATTAATCAAACCCCATAGTGGTCAGTTGATTTGATACCGAATTTCCAAGTCGTTAGAATAATAAATGAAGAACGGATTTTGTGTATTTATTGGGTGTTTAATTTACTTACGCGACCCAAAATCTTGGTTTGTGTATTCGTAACATCGAATTAAGCGCCTCATTCAGTATAAATTCACAATTATGTGCATTTATCCTGACAAGTGACTGTATGTTGCTTGCTCCAACTCCCTTTGAAAAAGCATTAGGAGCGTTTTCTAAACTTTCAAAGCTGTTGCATGGTTTAACCTAGAACCGACTTGCATTCTGAGTAATTTACAACGCTTACCCATAGTATAACATATTCACTTTTATTTGTTATAAAACACAGCTATTGAAACTACCACAAACACAAAATAACACTTCAACCGACCGGTCACTTTTCTTCCACGAATTTATACAGAAAAACGGATGCACATTTCAAGTTTGACGCAACTACGATTTATCCGCAACGTTTCCCACTCCCATGTGACAACGCATTTATTAAGAATCTTCCATTCCATATTCCATAGGAACATAGTTCGTTTAGTTTATAAACAATAATCGGCAAGCACACACTTTGATCCAACGAATAAACTTTGCCCGTAATCGCACCCGCACTGGTCCTATGGCCATCACATGAATTAACGTTCCTGTATGATACTTTATTCGGAAAGCATTATATCAATTGGTTATTCACTCATTTTGTCCCGAAAACAGAAACTTATGTGAAAGTCAATTCAACTGACAATCCCTGTTTCATTCCTATTATGGCAGTTTGACGTAAAATTTCGTTCGGAAATTCATAACCCTTTTCTAACCGCAGTAATCATATTAAACTGAACCCTCAGCATTATTGATTCACAAATGCGGTCATTGATCATCTATTTGAAAAGATAGCTCTCGGCAATTTTTTTTAGTTGTTGTTATAAACACAAGCGACAAAACTGTCGTAAGATTAAATTATAAAACTGCATCTTCCTGCCATCTATCGTCAAATAGAGTAACTTTCCCATTAACTTATGGATTCAAAGTTATTGCCCGTCTGTGACCGCTTCCGCCATCTACCGTTGAGTTGAGTATTTCTGAGCATTGATCGCTGATAATTTGGGTTTCCTCATATGCAGTGTCGCCATCTACCGATGAATAGCGAAGATAATTAGTGACGTTAGTTCATTCCCGTCTGTCGCTAGATGGCGTCCGTAAGGATATACGATCATATTTATTTATTTTTTGTAATAATAACTTCATGCTGTCCAAAGCTAATATTTATGTCTTTTATCAGTGATCCTTTTAAATAGATACTCGATTTATGTTCCTAAGACCATTAGTAAATGGAACCCACTCATCGCTAATTGTATCTCATTTCTTACCCACGGCGCCATCTATCGTTGAATAGTGAAAATAATTAGTGACAGATGATCTCACAATGTAATCAATCTTGACAATATACGATTCTATCAAAGTTTCAGTTGCAATAAAATATTTCAAGAAAATATCATCTATGTACTCTGGGCTATGTTATTGTTAGTAGGCTAGTAACAACTTTGCACTAACACTTTAAACCCAAACGACGCGTCACTTTTACCCAACAACCAACACTGAACATAGATGTCGTCATACGATGTCCCTCAACCACTCATTATTTATTAATGTTTTATGTAACTAACGAAAATTAAAAATTGTAATTGTTAAATAACGTAGAAATATAATTCTACAAAATTTAATTTACTGGAGTGGAGTTACGCGAATATGGTCTATGAAACGTTTTTCAGTTTAGCGTGGCTTCGCTTCATTGTCAACTGTCAGTTGTGCGTCTTCCCGTATCACCCGTATGAGTTGTTTTTGTAAACGATTTAATTCGTTTCATAGTTAATTTATACTCTCACTGACTCTAGCAAAGGCCCCAGATGATGCCACGTCTCTCTTATAATAATAATAATGGATCTAATGCAAAATCATCAAACCAGACGAATTATACAAAACAACACTCCAGCTCTCGCTACAGGAAGCCGCCACTTGTTAGATACACGGATGTTTTCTTCAAGGTATGTACCATCTCTGAATGTCCTTTCATTTCGCTTTATCATCAAATTTTCCATCTCGTCTAGACTTTCTGTCTTTGTTTGAGGCTATGCAATAAGTATTTCAACGTTACAAAGTGTCATGGAACTCGGCAATATTTCGGCAAACAATAGCACATCAGTGTTATTTGTGATCATTTGAAGATGGCCGAACAGGATCTCGCTACCATCTAGCTTAGAGCCATATAGTACTTGACTACTCTTCGCGAAATAGTTAAACACAACCCGTTTCAATCTGTTCTTTAAAATAACTAACAGTTCCTTGCCGTGCCATTGTTATTTTCATAATTTCTTGTCATGACGTTTCTAGGAATACAGGAGCGTTCCCTCAATCGATGGTCTAACAATGCAACAAGTGATTTCAATCATGAATGCCATAGAAGGGGTCCGTTACAACATCAGCGATCCCAGTGAAACTGACATGTTCAAAACATAGGAACGACCTTAAATTGTAAGTATGTACATATAATTGACCTATAAATGTATATATCTCTCAAACCATTTTATAATTTCATCCCAATTTCAGCGTGAGTAATTTGTTATTAAGATATATTCCCATTTCACTCTTTTTACAAAATTATACCTTGTATCAACTGTCAAAATAACTATATATGATTATATGAATATTTGCGTTATTCCCACTTAACATAACCCTTCTATCTAACTTTACAGCGGTTTGAAAACAAATGAAGGCTGCTACTCTTCGCAACAAGTCTGGCTTGTCGGACCATTCATCCAACATTTCAATCTTCCTAGCGTGATGGTAAAAAGGTAATTATATGTATTATTTCTTCATATCACTGATGTATTTCAATAATTCTGTGCGCGCTTAGTAATATGATCAAAAAAACTGTGTATGCTCGGCGCTCTCTTCATAGTATTGACAAAATGTATGTGCTAACAAGGAAATTTGTAAATCCATGGCCATACGTTTACCAAACCAGGATATCACTGTTCTGTAAGCGAATCAAGGCTTGGAAAAAATATGTTTTCATTATTAAATATCAATAGTTACCACAAATTCCACAATTTAAACCCAACTCAAGATATTTCCTCACGCCCCCGTACCATGTTATTTTCTTTAATATATACTTAATATTTAAGGAACATAATTAAAGCTTAGAATGACCCCAGTAGTACTGCTACAACTAAACGCTCTCCCATATCATAACAACGTTTGAAGCGACACTGGAAAAACCCAATGGTTCCTGTGCTCTGTGAATAATTTTCGTGAAAGCTTATTCTATTATACGGAGAGTAATATTTATTTTTATGTTTCCAGGGACGCCTACAAGCTGCCCTCCCGAAACTGCATGTGAAAACTGCCCTACTAGCGTGCTGAACCGGCATCTGAACAAACATTTCGAGTGCCTACCAGGCGGGCTCTCGGTTGCGAACATGTTAAACCCTTATTATCAGAACATCCAATCTTATGAAACACTTCGAGCTGAAATCTGGGAAACCTCACTTGTTAAATCTGCATAGATAAATAAAGATTATCTCTTCCTTTTCTGCTTTTCGTGATCTTAGCATTCCCACATCATTTTGTATCGCGTTTGCGTGTAATAACGGTACTAATACCCTATAATATATTCCTTGAATACCTATAAACCATAACGGGGCGTTCATTCGCACTTCTACTAAGTTACTAATACCCATTATATAGTTAATTTTATACTAGCGACCCGCCCCGGCACCGCACGGACGCCATATTACACATACAAACCAGTGGAAAGCGACCCTGCCCTATACTATGTAGTGATATTTCAAATAAGCTTCCTTAATTGTATAAGATAATGGATATGTATGTTGATAAATGTAATGTATGTTGGATGTATGCTGTTTTATATATAAAGTATGAACCAGAAAATTAATGTCTATGCTATGCACGTCGTGTGACTCTTGTATGATAATATGATATACTGGGCCATGGACTTTCCATACCTCCTTGTAACCAGACGATATAGTGCTTCGCATATACAAGCGTATTCATTATTTTATTTCCTCCCTCGCTAGCATGTAGCTTTACTCAAAACAACGTGTCGTACGTTCAATGACGTCATAGATTCTATTAATTGCGACTTAGCTACCAACTTGACCCATAGATGTATGTCGCAGCTTTGTAAGCAACAAACAATCTTCAAGAACCAACCAGAATAATAATTTAATCCGATACGCGATTCAATATTTTCCTAGTGTGTTACCAAAAATGTCGCTACATCCGTATTAATTAAATAATTCTCTCACGTTAATTCATCAAACTAAATTCAATATAATCTATTGTATCCACGTATTATTTAAGTCCTGAGCTATAACCACGATCTTTGAAAGTCGAAACCCGGGTATTCCTGTCTCTATCGTTCATGATACTGAGTGACAGGGATGCATGTATTCAAGCCTCGATTCTTGGTAGCGCTGCTGTTGTTACTAAACAGTGTTCCCACAGTCGAACAACCCGTACTGCAAGCTATCCTTCCGCCCTATCAACTCGCATGCCGGAAAGAGGAGAATATTTTGATTTCTATGTCTAATTACAACACATTGCTGCGACAAGTTGTCAGGCGTGTAAGACCGTTTTATGTCTGTGGCCCTTGCTTTTAAGGCCTTCTACACTTAGCGTTTTGGTATAGCAACAAATTGACGTGATTAATTGCCTTTATTTATGAAATCTCGAGCTAAGCTAATCGTCTTTGTTTTTTTTGTATATATTATCTCATTAAAGTGATTTTAAATTACATCTTTATATCAAAACCATAAAATAATGCTAGAGAAAGTTTTGCGTTGCATAAATTTAATAACGTGTTTGGTGGAAGCCAATAATGCAAACCCCAACAAACGCACACTCCGACATTCCTCGTACAGTATGGCTGCCGATTATCGGGCCGTACATTACCTAGGCCGATTATCATGGCTGTACATTAACCGGCACCTGTTTGGCTATTCTGTGGGTTTATTTTTTTCTCTTTGCCTCCTAAGGCTCCTCGTGTAACCTCGTGTTCGTGTTGTATTTTCCCGTGATTTGGCTATTAGCCTCCATTGATTTTTCTCCTAAATTCTTTAAGTTGAAAACACAGTGAACGGACGTTGTGAGTTATCTTTCGTGGCCTTTGGACGTACATGCATTACTAAGTATTTGTATGCGCCTGCGCCATTTCCTACACGGAATTATCTACAGTTGCCGGCCTACAACTTGCAACTCTGGTAAGTAAAACTTTTATTCTTATCTACATTAATATAAAGATGAAAGATTCGATTGCCCGTTTGTCTGCATTGAATAGGCCCCGAAGCCACAGGACCGATTCGAAAACCCTTCCGCCATTAGAAGCCCACTACTCCCGACGAACACAGGCCACTTTCCACCGCGGATATATAACAATAGGACACCGGGTAATTAGAATTATTCGCGCATTACTAACCGTGCGAAAACGGACCGGGCAGCCAGCTATGCATTCCCTACGTTTTTGTCATGGTATCTAATATAACTAAATTGTCGTTCTTGAAAATACTCGTAGAACTCAGAGAGTTCTTGAAAGGAAGTGAGGTTATACAAATTTCAAGGTTTTCCTAACTACTACGTACAATATAATGTACTTAAACCCCTTTGAAACTTTATTACCTTACCCTTATGGACAATTAGTAAAAATTATTCTTATTAATGGTTTTCGTTTCAGGCACAAGAAGTACTAAGAAATTACCAGCTAAGACTACCATTCTAAAACAAAGGATTGTTTGAGGTTGTTCTATCATTGAAAATTCTCAATAATTAGAATAAAATTAGTGCGCATACATCACTGCAGAGATGAGGTCACCTGAGCCTCCACTAGTTCACTGGCATCCCAAGGTACACTTCAAAAGAATTTAATATACTAGTCAGATCTAAGCTTTAGGGTGCACCTAACTTATGAATAACTAGGTTTTGTTTCTACTAGTGATGAAGATTCGCCCCTAATAAATAAAAGTTCATAAATATTGCCGGAGTCCCTACTAAATTCCTAATTATTTCAAAATGCAATTCCTCAGTTGTACCAAACACTGCTCCTTTCCCCTAGGCATATTAATAATAATACCATATAAGTAAACCCTGCACAAGACCTAGGTTTTATATTACAAGCTTTTATCTACTTTCACCTGTCTGTTGTCTATCTGCAATCTTGCAAGTCAAATTTGATCCACCTCCCGGCCTCCGATTGAGCTGAAATTTTGCACGAATATGCAAATCGCGTGACAATGCAATATTATGATGGCGTGGAGCCGATCTGATGATGGAGCTAGAAGGTGGCCATAGGAACTCCGCAATAAAACCACATAACCCCATCGAGTCTGGGCTCGCCGGAATTGCCCCAACGAGCAGGTGATGATGGCATCCAGAAAAAGTGCAGTTGGCAACAAAAGCTTGCACCAAAATAAAAAATTGGACAGTAACTTGTTTATAAGACTTAATTTCTAATTTTATGAACTATATCACACTAAAACTATTATTTTTGTTTTTAGAAAACTTGTATACGCCCCCACACATCTATAATTTAAATTATTTGTACATTGACGCCCCCCAGAGTCAATGAATTTATATATTTTTATATATTAAGGTCCGCCTCAATTTATAATTTTACTGATATCATGTGATATATACAAATAATCATCATAATCTCCACCCGAAAGACCCCCACCGCCGGACACAGTCTCCCCCAATGAGTGCCACGCCGAAACACAGCCTTAGTTGCCTGAAATAAATGTTTTATTATTTTATTATTATTATTACTGTCCCAGTGCGGGTTGGGGACCTCACACTCATCGTTGAATCTCCTCGCGGACGCATGCAGATCTCCTCGCGATGCTTGTCCCCCACCAAAAAGCCCACGCCGAACATCAAATGACCCGTACACATGCTCTGAAAATCTCACCGGCACAACCCCACGACCGCCGCTCGACAGCCGCACGCCCGAACCGCTAGATTGCCACCCCTTAATTTACTTTTTCTGATTTCCAGATTATATGTGTAGACCAAATTGAAACAATCAACTACTGATCAATCAATAAAACGTGGAAGCTTCGCGATCTTGTGTTCTACTTATGCTTAAACGTGAGTATATTTGACTTAATTTTTTTCTTGAATCCTGACTACACTCCTTTGCATTTTCGACCTCCGACGCAAAGAGAGGGTGCTATAAATTTAAAGTGTCTGTCCGTGCATCTGTCCATGGTACTGCAGCTCCCAAACAGATGAAGTGACCTTCGTTTAGCCTTTTTTTTTCTATCATAGATAATTTTATCCCGAGTGTTTTCAGTCACGTTTCATAATCTGTTCAGCCGTCCTTGAGATATTGGACTGAGACAAACAACTTTTCTAAGTTGTAATTCTATTCATATTTGTTCCCCTACAGCAATTCTACGCGTTCTATAATTACCGATGGAGGCTTCTCGCAATTTTGCAGTCATGGTTTTGTTTCTGACAGGTCTACTCATCCTCTTGGCGCCTAAAATCGAATTGATACTGTCAAAGTCTAAAATACACCTACTGATTCCCATAGTACCATGTTTTATACATTATCGCCCCGCTGATTTTATGTTATTATATCTTAAAGATTATACTCAAAACATATGTTATATCTGTAAAATAGTAATGATGTTTATTTATTTTTATTTTCAGATGGAGTCCTAAACCTGACCTCGCGGAGTCCCTAGCTGATGGTTTAAAGAAAATAATGAAGAGTCCAACCCCTATCAAGCTCACCTCCAACTTCAGGGCAACAAACTGTAGCCCTCCTGGAGGACCTGGAGGGCTACTGAAAATCCGGGTCAACGCGCACCAAACTGTAACAGTTTGCCCTCTCAAACGACGCACGCAAAACGAAAAGACCTAACACGCTGAAGAAACTCCTCGTCGAAGCTCGAGAACGCTGAATAATTTTAATAAACTCTAACGTAATGTAAAACCCTAGACTTCACTGTAATTCGCACTCTCTATTTTCCTACTTATTAAACCTTCTTTCGTTGTGTGCTTTCATTACAAATACCTGAAGATATGGCCAAATTTGTGAACGCTAGTGGTAGAACCCTGAAGTGTTGTGAACCGTAATAACCCTAGGTACTTTTATGAAAGCTTGACAGGTTTTGGACTCCGCATTCTTAATACAACTAAAGCTAGTCTGTCTGTATATAAATAAGCCTATCTATACGCTAATTTCCACTGCTATTTTCCTATTTCTTGATATAACAAAGTCCTAAAACTTGTAATTATAATTTATTATTTATTCTCTGTAAGTTACTTCATGATTATAAATATATTTTGTTTTTGGTAGAAGGTCTCCTACCCCCTATTATATGTCCGGTTGAACAAGGAGTAGCTCTTATCAAGATCAAGATTATTTATTTATACCTATAATGAGATAAAAGACTGCCCTATACTTGTATTTTGGAACAAAGTTCTATCGACGGGTCGTGCGGTAATCTCTTACTCACACTTGCTACTCTCTTGTTTGGAATGGAGTCTGGACATCCTATACACGTTACTTACCTAGCTATCCTATGGGTTTATGACCCAGAGAGTGAATCTACCAGCGTCTCAAACCTAGCGGTCAGTTTCGAGAAGAAACGCCGAAATAAACTCGTCTGACCTCTTTTAGTATTATTAAATGTTTGTGTTGATAGCTTTTATGGCCCATAACCTAAGACCATTCTCTACCGACAACTATGGTGGGTAATGCCGAGGTAATCCGTTCATTACATGTGAAATATTCTACCTAAACCGTACCTTAAATGAAGAGTATCCACTCATGATAATAAATACCGTGAATGAAGAGTATCCATTCATGATAATAAGATATTGATAAGGATTTGATGAACTGCTCAGCCTGTCATCAAATCCAGAATTATTTCATCTTTCTGAAACAATCCTGATATCTCAATGTCACGAATAGCATTATAACCTTTTGATGATCTTTAATAATTGTCACACCTTCATAATATTTTACATGTAATTCACGGCAACCCAACACCACTTGCCCACGCTACTCAAATGTCACATCAGTTACTCATATTAATAATTTGAACCTTCATTAAATCTTATTGGAATAGTGATTATACCTTTAGTGATCCAAGCAAACCCTTGGAATATCTTAAAGTAGATGTAGTTTTTGAGCCCTAACACCCCATAACGCGTGAGTCTACTTCTACGTCTACCCCACAGTCCCTATTCTGCTTACTTCTAGAACCATACCTTAGTTCAGAAGCAAGAATGTATCCCTAGTTAAACTGTAAGTAGTTCAGTCGGCGAAACTGAGATAGCAACCCTAGCAGCCTGTGTATTTGCCTCCCCCCGCTGTGCTCGACAGAGCTAGAGGGATACAGCGAGTAAGGCGCCCTAGCTGGGAATATTACTTGTATATTTACATATATTTAATGCTGAACGACCCCTCAGGCATCCGATCGATTTCAACGAGCGGAGTATCCTCCTGTGCTTATCACATGAATGACCAAGCCTCGTCTACGTCGTCAGCTGTTCTGAGAGACGTGAGGGCCCCGATTAAGGGGTTTCGTCTCCTATGTCGGTAAAAAGGTAGACGCCAGACCACACCTCAAGTCTGGTTGCAAAGGACACGGACTCAGTCCCATTTGGCACCGTTAGGCGGGACTGACTTCGCAGATATACTGATTCTTGGCAGTGTTCCGGCTGATTAGGTAGCGAGAATGAACCCCAACTAAGTTTCGAAAGCAATCACTCAAATATATCCAATCCCAGAGAGTACTCGGGCACATTAGCTATATTTGATTAACCATATGAACCTCCGGACTTGATCCGTTACGGTAAATAACAGTTTCGACTGAGTTCCGAAACTACTTGTCAAACATGCCCAATTCCAAAGAGTAGCCCTGGCGAATAAGACATGTTTGATTTAGCCATATAAACCCCACAGAATATTTCCGATAAGGTAAACATAGCTTAGGCCCTAATACCCCTTTCAATATACAAATAACTATAAAATTAAGAAAAGCAAATGACTCATAATTATGGAGAGAGCTTCCCCATAACGACGAGCCATTCACCACAATAAAGGTAACACGCACCAATAATTTCCTAGCCCACAACCAGAGACACTGCCAGTCCGAACGATGTGATTTGAATGATCCCCGATATTACTCCGGCATGTCCTTTTATACCCATGGCCGGCGACACGAGTGATAGCGTTACGAGCGACGTGAAGCTAGGGAGGCGAGGGACACGAGTGACATGAAGTTAAGGGACGCGAGCGACACGAGTGATATGATCCTGGAGCATGAGGGACGCGAGTGACAGGACGCTAGGGGATGCGAGAGACACGAATGATATGATGCTAGGGACACGAGTGACACGAGTGATATGATTCTGGGGCATGAGGGACGCGAGTGACAGGACGCTAGGGGATACGAGAGACACGAGTGATATGATGCTAGGGACGCGAGAGACAAGATGCTAGGGGACGCGAGGGACGAGAGTGACATGAAGCTAACAGGCGCGAGGGACATGAGTGACCTGATGCTAGGGACACGAGTGTCCAGATGCTAGGGAACGCGAGGGACGAGAGTGACATGAAGCTAACAGGCGCGAGGGACACGAGGGACACGAGTGACATGACCTGGGGACATGGGGGACACGAGGGACACGAGTGACATGAGCTGGGGGACACGAGGGACATGAGTGACAAGACCTGGGGACACCGGGGACACGAGTGACAACCGGGGGACATGAGGGACACGAGTGACATGACCTGGGGACATGGGGGACACGAGTGACATGAGCTGGGGACATGGGGGACACGAGGGACATGAGTGACATGACCTGGGGACACCGGGGACACGAGTGACATGACCTGGGGGCGCGAGGGACGCGAGCGACGTGCGGCTAGGAAAGCGAAGGACACGAGTCACGAAGTTAAAGACATTAGTTGTATCTTCAATTTCTTTAATACACCTTAATTCTTCAGCAATAAGATCGTAATCCGATTGTAGCATTAGCGCGCTAGCGTAAACACGTGATATTATTTGTCTTACGACAAGAAGGTCGTATTGTTCCTTTTCATTTAGCTTCTAATGCTCTAGCTATTAAGATTGAAATTCGTATGTCGCCCTACGCTTCCAGCCATGACGGACTGCCATAGTATAAACATTATTTGGGTATCCATATTTTAAATGATTCATACAATATTCATAATTGGAATAAGTTTCCGATACTGGTTGTTCACACTGTTGTATGCTAGCTTCGTTGATTTTCTTCTCCCTTTAATTATTACGTCAATTTCCCAAACTGAAAGGTATGAAGCAATAGTTTGGCTTCCCCTCTCTCTGTATATCAATAATTGTATAATAAATATTCAGAAATCCGCTAGCGAGCATGCCCATTCTGTTTCAACATGTTACGAAGCATAGGCAAAGTATTCCGTTTTTTTAAAATTTCTTGGACAGAAATATTGAGCTGTATTTGTCGATTAAAGTTTCAGAAAGCTTCTTGTGGTATTTTGTTATGACAAGAAGCTCATTAACATCGAAAAAAATGCAGATGAAATAAAAGCTCGAGTCGTTAGCTTTCAATATCTGGCTTTAATGGGATATCAAGTTAAGTAAACATGTTTATATTCCCTGCTTTTACAGTAAGCACTTATAGATTATACTTATTTACTTCCAACATTGACTGTAAATATGGAAGCACACGCACAGTCTACAAGCTTTATAGTATAATTTTGTTTCACAATAGTCGTTGGTCTCTGCCGTCTCTAGATTTAGAATAATTGTTGTTTTGTGGCAAGCAACTCCAACTTTAATAATGATCATAATTATTGGCAAAACGATGGTTCGTTGTGGTCATAGATTGTAATTGCTACCGTAACTCCAATGCCATAATATTATAGTCTCCGCAAATTACCTATACCTAACTATTAAGATTCAAGCATAATGGTTTGAAAATTGTGTAACATCGTTTAGAATAGGAATGGCATTTAATGTTAATGTGGTTGTATGTAAAGCAACCTACATTATTAGCTTACGTATTTGCTATACCTAATAGTAAGATCTAAACACGAATTATTATTTTGTCTTCAACAATTTACTTAATTCCCATGTGAAGTAACAAAAATTAGACGAACTACTTTATAATGACTCGAATTGTTTTTTGATTTAAAAATTCTTTAATATATATCGTTAAAGGTGTATTTTGTTTAAAGACAGACGTCCAAAGATTACAAAAGTCCAATTGTCTCATAAAATAACCCAGCACCTAGTCTTTCACTTTGTCCCTATAGCCTAGTACATTTTACATCCAATCCCTGACACTCTGCCGGGTGCTGTCTCTGCGTGCGTCCCGAGACACGGGGGGGCAGCATCCACAGGATGTACCCCTTGCATATCAATAAATAGTCGAAAGGGCTCTACAGCTCGGCTATGTGGTAGTTGTTTGGAACTTCAGATCCTCGCACGCCTCCCAAAGGTCCGGGACATCATTGTACCGTGAGGAGCGGCAAGAATTTAATTGCGTAAACTTATCTTATCATGCCACTGCACCATTCACAATAGTGTGGTGTAGTAGTCGCACGTCTACATTATTAGGTAGGTAGTCAATAGTAATATCCATAAACACTCCATTCACAAATAACACTACTAACCCAGAATGGCTATGCTTATTAATATTCGCTCACAAGGCCTCGGAAAATGGCAGCAACTTTAGAAGTTATTTACAAAATTATATAGGTACTTTTTACATATAACGAGAGAAGGTCATCGTGGCTGTTATGGCCACCATAAAATTAACGACACAGATTTATGTTACTGGCAATAACGATCGTTAAGGTAAATTGAGTAGCAATATTAAATATGCCCGTGATATTCTCAAATGGAATGAACATCTAAATGTGTGTTTGTTTTAAAATGTTCGGAAGTTACTCAAGAGTAAGATCATCGTAGACGCAATAGGTACCGTAACTACCGACGCAATAGAATACTACATACCTACTGATATTTACTATGTGTTTTGGTTTTATAGCGTTCATCCAAACTTAATTGGACTTAAAAAGTAAAATACTTAATCCCGAACCTTTGAATATTATTTCACGTCAAAGTGGCTCGCTCTTTCTCTCCAAGAATGCCGATGACAGAAATAATAGTCGTGTGTATTTGACAATGCGAACCGCCAACAAATAAGTACAATATTCATGCCATACCTTACCAATGCCAAGCTATTTATCACATAATATTAATTCGTAACATGTCTCTCGACACCTTATCCACGACGATAGCATCTTACCTTCGTATCGATTGTAACTTTTAAAAGGTCGTAAGTAAACGTACATTTCCACTAGGCTATGTCCCTTTGTCGAAGGAGTTTTGCGAGTGACCACACGACAGCCTTGCCAACTTTTTGCCAATCCGCTATCCGACCGCGACGGGATTGTCGTCTGTGAACTTTTCATTGAGGTTAAGCTAATTTGAGTGTAACCATGGTTCACGAGTTAGCTACATAAAATTGTTTAAAATAAAGTGAGGGGTGTAACCGCAAGTCAATTGCTTTGGGCAGACACACCGTTTCAATTCAAAAAGTTGGAACTGACGCGGAGAACATTGGAGTTGGTACTTATAAATTACGTTTAAGGGACGTAACCATAATCATAACATAACCGACATTGACGACACCTCAACGAAAACACATTCAGCTAGACCCACATTTTCTTTATGATTTAGGCAATGCGCAAATTTTAGCTCAACCTTTAAAAAGAAGATGGACTGACGAGACGGCGAAGACTTGGGTGGAATGGCAAACATCTGTTCTAAGATTTGACGAATTGAGTGATCACAGTTTTTGCGCGAATATGGCTTTGCATCTCTTTTGTTGTTTGTACTCTACTCTTACTAAGGAAAACGATGCAAATATTTTGACAAATAAGGCGAAGTGAGTGAACGGTCTAATTAAACTTAGTCACTTTCACCCTTCCTCGTGAATTGAGGGTCATTCCTCCATCATCACAGTAGCATGCGATACGTGTTTGCACAAACATGAGTGACATTGAAGCTAATTTGATTCAAATTCGTGTCTTGCCCGTGTTTGTACACACATCACGTGCACGACGCGACTTTGATAGGGTTAGCAGGGCCACTATTCGACTTGGAAATTATTTATGTGTGTTCCCAGCAAGAGTTAGGGGTCCGTCGTTCAGAATAGGAAAGATGCAGCATAATAATGATAATGATGATGAATGATATAATGATGATGTATAATATTTACCATTATTTTGTGACCAAAATGTTGAAAAAACATAAAATGAAAACTACTGAAACGTTTTCACTTTAATTTATAGCTACTAATTTCAAACAATAATTACGATTTTAAGTAATGCGAAACGGAACGTGTTTTAATCCAACAATCAGCGTCTGGTGACGTCACTCCTATCAAAAGTCAAAACTTAGAGGGCTCGGTACCAAAGGCCTAAGTTGCATTTAGTCTTGGCATTCAAAACATCTTAGTAGTACACTGACCAAGTGTACAAAATGACTTTTTTGTATAATACCACGGTTACAAAATTGTCTTAGTTTCAGAAAGACATACGTAGCAAAACGTCTAGGTCGTGAAAATAACCAATAAGCAGAATGACTCAATTGTGTAACGTCTTGATTGTATTAAGGACTAGGTATGTTATCAAATGATCTTGTTTGATTAACGTCTTAGCTATAAAATGAGCCAGTGGTAGAAACGTCATGATTGCTAAACGACTTCATTGTATGAACAATTGATATCAAGTGGCCTGTAATTGAATTTGAAGTACTAAGGAGGTGATAATAAAATAAAGTATTGTCATTAGACAATCTGGACAAACTGCTACTAAGACATTTTTTATATTTTACGATATAACTACGTAGTCTTTATGCTATCAAGACATTCTATAATATTGCCCGCGAAGATTATCCAGACCATTTACCTATTAAGACATTACGACTTTAAGTCTTACAGCCGAGTCATTCCGCTTACTAAGGCTTATAGCAATGAGGGCGTTTTACAGACCAAGACATTTTGCTACCCAGACAATTTACAACCTAAGATGTTTTGAATGCCAAGGCTAAATGGAACTTAGGCCTTTGGTACCGAACCCCACAGGAACTGTAGATCCGTTTAGGCGTGAAAATTTTAAATTGTCAGTTTGCAACGAATTTTTGAATATAAATAATAGTATTTTATTTTTGTAATAAGAGTACTTTCGTGGTCTATTCTACATGCGAACTTAGGCAACTCTATGATATCAAGGGACGAACCACGGACAAACAAATATTGCGAGTGACACACATGAGTGACGATTGCGCATCAGGAATATAGTACAAATTTGCCATTTTACATTGGTATATTAAGTACTAGCTTTTACCCGCGACTTTGTCCGCATGGAACTCTTTGTCATCTTACCTGTAACCAAACCTCCACCCCCCATATCACCCCCTTAGAGGGCTTAGAGGATGATTTCCCAGATAAAACTATCATATTTCCTTCCCCGAGATTCGAACTATCTTCATAACAAATTTCCATATTCGATTCAGTGGTTTAAGCGTGAAAAGGCAACAGATAGACAGACAGACAGAGTTACTTTCGAATTTATAATAATTGACCAATTATTATAAATTCGAAATTTGGAGGTGTCATCATATTATCATAACATGTGGATGTTATGATAATATGATGACAGCTAAGAGTCAGTAATACTGCATTCAAAGATTTTCTTTATATGATATTCCTTTCTTTTAAGATACTATGTTACTTAAGAAGAAATATTATTTTTTGTCTATAAAACGGAATATTTTTTTTCAACTTTAAGTCGGTTCGATTCCCAGACGAAGCAAGTTATTTTTAGAAAATCTTTGATTGCAGTATTACTGACTCTTAGAAATAACATAATGTCTTCTTTGAGCAAAATATCCTATCTACTACGGTACATTCCCTTCATGCCCCATGGGCTTAATTGGGACGCCCTGTATGATGCATTAGCTATAACGCACGAAAGACAAAAATGGACACATTATATTTAAGTCAGTGCGAAAGTACGAAAATTACAGGTACAGTACATTAGTACATTACACACGTTACCTTGTTTGTAAACTGCTTAAATATGTAGTTGGTAAACGTAGGGCGTGGTAACGGGCCAATGTCATGGGATTGCGATGCATTCTAAAACGTATAATAGTAATAAAATGAATAAACATGAGAAGCTAATACGTACACAAGACTTGTGTATAAAAACGTGTTCAACTCATATCAGTAGTCGCATCTACAAATCGCTGCCGCTGTCAACGTATGTTTCCCACAGAAATATTTTATGACACGGCGTCTAATGTTAAATGAACTCTACTACTTTAACATTTACGCACTAGTTGACGAAAGCCTGAGGTCAACTTTTATTGGATGCAAGTTTGATTAACCAAAGTAAGTTAGACTTTACACTTAAGATTTGCTTCTAGGCTTTTAAGTAAACTGAAGGATCACTTTTCGCTGGTTAACCGTTCACATAAATAGAGACGACACGACGGCCTGTCAAAACGTTTACATAATCATGATGCAACTTGTAAGTTCGCAATCATAGATGCCTTGCTACTAATCATGTAGGTATAATGGATAGTGTATATGGTGAATACCTGTCTGCATTTATTGCATAATAGCGCACGTACCTACGCAATGTCATTGTATGTTTTGTTTAGTAACGTTCTAGGAGTGTTATTGACCGATTCGGGTCATATAAACTCTAACGATTGAAGACTAAACATTCGTTGTATAAAACCAAAGATGCCGTTGCAATCTATAGACACAATATAGCTACGTACACTTAAAGATGGCGGGTAACTTATAATGACGAAAAATAATAGACAATCGGTAGAATTCAGTTGTAAATGATTTCAATGGCAAACGTGTTCAACCCTAGGTACGGTTAGTCAAGATTGTTTTCGTGGGAGGACTGTTATATGTACCGGGAAATTATTTAAATATGTATTGAAAACCCAAGAAAAACTTATGCGTGCGTGCTTTTCTTGAAACAAAAGCTGCCGCTGATTTAATATAGGCCCTAATCTAAGATTACATTTTCTCGGAACTACTGATTCATGATTTTGATGAATTAATTATTTGAACTAGAACTGCCACTAGTAAGTGTATCTTATTAGCGTATTACAACAGTAAATATTTCCTACGAAATAGTTCAGTAGACGGGATAATGACGGCGGATGAGCGAGTCACGAGGCTTATGTAAGCGGGGTGCAAATGTCAAACGTCCCTTCACCGCGTCCGCGCCGCGCCCAGCGATCACGAGGACCCGTGGGATTCTCTGACTTACACTTCAGCCCACACTTTACTGTCCTATTACAGTTAAAACTTATCATTTCACACATATCATTATCATTCCGCATACCATACCTCCATCAGAAGAGGACTGTGACCTGAGGGGTTTAGTAGTAAGTACCTCGTAGTAATAAAACTCTTTATTGTACATCATAATTAAAGTAAAATTTTAGCCTGATGATGATGATACTATTATTATTATAGGATTATTGTGGAACTTTTGATTATGATACTCTAATCGCCTCATACAGACGAGTAAGCAGGAAAACGGACCGTGGCAGAAACCTATGTAGGAGAAGGTTTTAAGCTTCGAGTGCCGTGAAAACTGATTTCGTTAAGACGGGCCAGGTACTATATGACCTGCTTCCTCTTTAGTCATTGACCCCGAGATTATATTCTTAATCATTATTCGTTAGATTACTTAATTTTCGCATTCCAACTGCATTTAAACGTGTTTTATGCGCTGAATTGTCAGAATGAGCGTGCGAAACCCGATGATGAATCATAAGATTCTGATCTACCCCCAGGTTGGGTTGACACCTGCACTTATCAACTAACACGATGTCGAAATGTTGGGTTTTAAGTCAGTATGTAGTAAAGGTTTGATAGGGTTACATGAACTCATCTTACTGTGCTACGTGATTACGCATTGAGGTGATTTCAATGGAGATTCTATTGCCATTCCCATTGGAATTATATGTTGTTGCTTGCGTATATTCTATTGTTGCGTTCGTAAATATATTTTTAACTATAGGTATTATGAATCAGTTTTATATATTAAAAACAAACTTAGAAGCTTTTGGGACTTTTCCATGGCTTGTTCTCTCGATGCAAGATTGGTTGTCAAAATTGGAACATAAGTACCTAGTTATTAAAGTAGTTCTCTCTTGGCAAAAATACGAGCACGTACGAAAGGACCATTTATTTAACAGCCAAGACCACACACAGAACACAACAAGTGCAACGGTTTCTCACACAATGGGAATCGTGGAGATGTAACGAGTTGCAATAAGATGATTGTTTACAAAGAAAAACAGGAGGGCGTAAAATTTTATAACTACCGATACCATCAGCTTCGTTTATTCCAAGTATTCCAACTCAATCGTGCACGCGAATGCTTCAAAAGACGCTGGTCATTTGAATACTAACGTAATAATGCTGAGGTTGTTTGAACGTGGCAAATTGAAGTGACAAGGTACTACTGGACAGATATCCGCGATTTCATTTGTCTTATGTGAATATCGTTTTTACCCGACTGCCGAGGGAGAGGAGGGTTATTGTTTCATCTCTCTCAGTCCGTTTTAGAAAGACATAAAATGGACGTGCAGGTGGGAATATTCTTATAACATGCCGGGAATATCACATCGTGTAATCAACCAATACCTACCGGAATTCCAATTTTGGTAATCTATAGGTGACGTCATGAAATTAACCATCCACGTGAGCTTTCTACGATTTTGAATAGTATTTCACTTTCGATGACATCATCGCTGACTAATAAAATTTGCAACGTGTTGTCAAAAAAATCAGTTAATTTAAATAAGTACCTATTTACTACCTATTTTGATGCTGGCTTCGTTGGTAGACTTGGTAGCCTGCCAATTAGGGAAATATGATACGGTTGGGTTCACGCTAATAAAAATAAACCAGTCCTCCTAATGGGACAAACAAAGTTTGGCCGTAAAAAATATCGATTCCCTCCAAAACTTGTCCCCTTTGTTTAGGTTGAAGATTTCGGCTTTTTACCTGACCCTTTGTCCGTAATTGGTATGTCCGAATAATATATAACTTTATATCGCAGTTAATGGCCCGGTATTTATCACCATAAGCCCTGTCTCCGCAAAGCCTATTGTGCGATCGATACTCGATACCTCATGAATTATTTATCGAATAAAAATCGGGTATCGGCGGGTTTGGCGAGATTTCGAAAATCGATTGAGCTCATACAAATGTTCGATCGGCGCACATAATTAAAGGTGTGTAAGCTAAGCTGTCGATTTATTATCAAGATCCGTTGATAAATATCTGCTGTTTTGACTTAAATGGATATGACTAATGCGTGTCTATTTGCTAATACTGCATCTGATGAAACCACTTACCTATATTTTTAGATTCTCGCAGGCTCTGTAAATAGATAGAGAGCTATGAAATTGCAATTAACACAAGTATTTAGCCTTCACGGTTAATTTGTTCGTTGAATCGTACAATTAACGTGGTTTCGCCGTAGGATAGTTGGACGTATCGGCGGAGGAGTCATTGCGCAAGTGGGCCTGCGCCTACGCATGCGCGGTGAGGAGACCTGTGCCGATATTCACAACTATTCCCGACAAGTCGCCTCAGACAGACCACTATGACTCCGACATTCTATTACGCATAGTTGCTGAATCTCTGGGTCTAGTTACAAAAGTTCAAGCGGTGAGGCGACTCGAGACAAGTTGTGAATCGCACCCGCAGGTATATAATAGGGACATGCCTGGACGAACGATTTTGTGTAATAGTATAGATGCAACAACACCTGAATGTTGCGAAACGCGGATTACCATGCTTAGTAGCCATGTGTGAAATCGTTTAAATTACCATTTGGGTGTTGTGATAGCTGCGATGTTCAGCAATTATTTGATTAGACAGCGTGTGTTTGTCTGTTTCATAGGTGGGTCAATCGCTTTCCCTAATAATGCGTGCTACTTTGTATTTGAATTATTACTTAAGTAGGATTTATTCTAGATATATTCGGTGACAAGCACTTTTAGTTGAGCCGCATCCACACGGTAATGTAAGTTATAAGAGCGAGAATACTTAGGTTGCTCATCTCTATCTCGCTTGCTTGCAGAACCGTGTGGCTTCGCCTTTTGAATTATGAATTGAACAAGTGCGAGTCGGACTCGCCCACCGAGGGTTCCGTACTTAACTACAAATGTATAGTTTAAAGATTTTTCCCTTTGCTTACGAGACGATATTAATTACTTGCCAAATTTTCAAAGTTAGTTCTAAGTCAACGGAAATTACCCTATAAATTTTCATTCACTTGAGAGTGTCAAATTATACGTTTTTTGAGGCATTTAAACGGCCGTATATTTTTTTAACGTTAACTTAGAAGTTTGATTTTTTCGCAGCTTCAAGGGACTGGGTTTATGGTTTTAATTTCAACTCGATACCTCAAAGCGTTCCAGAGATAAAGGGTCTTGACAGACAGACAGGCAAGAAAGTGATCCGATAAGGGTTCTGTTTTGTCCTTTTTAGGTTGGGTCATTGCATTTCGCTGGTTACGCGACCACCTTCGGTTAGCGACCACCTGAAGAAGAAGGTTTTTTTCTATTGAAGATAACATCAATTCTACACACCCTTTTGAGACAATTACTTGTACATGCATTTTTTTGTTGTTTTAGAATAGAAATCTACTAAAAAACCGAGAAAATATCCTTTCAGTTCACCAACTCAGCTTAAGTGGTCGCCCACCGGCACATGAAATTAGGTGGTCGCTAACCGGCGAAATGACCCTACGTACGTAACTGTAAAAACGGTTGGGTTAGTGTCATTAAATCATAACTTAATCCCATTATTATACCATGAAGTTTGATGATTAACATTAAACTTCACAAAATGTACTTACTTACGACTACGCATGAAGTACGTTGCGCACATTTTTTATAATCGCAATATTATTTTCATATTATATTCGTGTGTTACTTTTAGGTTGGAAGATAATTCAATACTCCCAAATATGGTCCCGCCTTTTCACGAATCGAATCAAACCCCGCCGCTGCCATCAATATAATTATGGAACGAATTAAAATCGAAATAAGTATATAAAAAAATAATAGCTTACATTGAGGAGAGGCTTCTTGAGATCGAGTAGTACCATATACGGTATTTGACAAAAGTCAAATCAGCTTCTTTAAAAAAGAAGTCAAAAACGCTCCGTTTGTATGGAATTTGTAGGGATTACTTGCTTGTGGCGTCACAATCAAACAACGTCCCAGAATTTAAAAATATTAGAATAGCAAACATTAATGAAAGATTGATACTTTCCAAGTATATTCGTAATGTAACAATTTATTTTCACTGCTGTCAAATACCCAATGTATGTGTTCCATGTATGCATGCATATATGTCTATTAGTGATGAGGCGTCCATAGAATAGAACTCTATACTTCCACCGGCTTCCCTATTACAAAAACAAGTTTAAAAAAATCGTACGTGAAGCCTTGGTCTCATTGTATCGTTTCGTTGGGTTCGTTTAACATATTTTATTGTAAGTATGCAAATACAATACTTAATATAAATAAAAATATAAATAATAGATAAAAGAGTGTATTCACTTAGATAACCGTTACATATGTGGCTCCTGTGAGTCAAAGCATTAGCATAACATTCCTCAATAGAGTAATAAAGTTTATAATAGTTATAGAATACTAGCTGATGCCCGCGGCTTCGCCCGCGTGGTTATAGGAAAATGTAACATATTGAATTTTCCTGTGGGAAATAGATGTTTTCCCGCTGGAAAAAGTAGCCTATGTCACTCTCCAGCTTATAAACCATCACCATACAAAAAATCACATCAATACGACTCTCCGTTGCGACGTGAAAGAAGGACAAACATACAAACACACACACTTTCGCATTTATAATATTAGTAAGGATAAGGATAATAATAATTAGAATTTATATTCTTGATAAATAAAATGTCCGGCTGAAATCAGATTCCGTTTCGTCCTTAGTTTATAGAAAGTACAAAGTAATTTCTTAGTTTTCTTTCAAACGTCCTGCAACGAGCAAACAACTTCGTTAAAAACGTTGTAACATACATTCAGATGGACGGAGTCGCACGATTTGGATTCCGTTTTCGTACTTAACCCAGAAAAAAACCGGCCAAGAGCGTGTCGGGCCACGCTCAGTGTAGGGTTCCGTAGTTTTTGTAATTTTTTTCAAAAACTATTCAACCTATCGAGTTCAAAATAATTTTCCTAGAAACTTTTTATAAAGTTCTACTTTTGAGATTTTTTTCATATTTTTAAAACTTATGGTTCAAAAGTTAGAGGGGGGGGGGGGGGACACATTTTTGAAGTGCAAACTTCTTTAGCGGCGCTGAGCACTTTTTGGGATGGGGAAAACTTGTTAAATACGCGACAGAGTTTTGTGACGTCAGATGTGGGAGGTCACTTTTTGCTGCTAGCCGATTCGACTTCATTCAAAACTGAACGCTATTCGTAAGAGTATATTTTAAACCGTTAAACACTTTTTGCAATAGCATATTCTGCAAATAAAGTTGTAATAATACCAACGCATCCTTCACCGTTTTGCTATTGAGAAAATTCGAATAGTTCGAATTTGGGCGAGATAAAGCTTAAAGCTAAAGAGATAAAGCTTAGAAAAATTATGACCAACGGCAAAAACAAATTGATATTTTGGTCGCCACCACCGTCTGCTGTTGTGCTGTTCTTGCAAATTCAAATAGGTCGAATTTAGACGATCTCTTTAGGAATAATCCTAAAGAGATAAAGCTTTGAAAAATATTTGGCAATGGCGAAAACAAATTGGTATTGTGTTTGCCGCCGCCCGTCGGCGCGCCGACGGGCCCGTCCGCCTAAGTAATTGATAATTGTTTATAAATTTGCGTCAAATTCATTTTTAGGGTGACACCTTAAGATGTCACGTGACCTGATCGAAAAACTGTTACAATGTTATTGAGTATTCACTTCTGCCGGCACTCCCGTAGTGCAACCCGGTCTTTTTTTTACTTCTGGAGCGATTATCTCCGAAAATATTAACATTATCAAAAAATGATTTTAGCAAACCCCTTCTTTCATTTCTTGTTCCCTTCTTCATTCATTTTTAAATACCTATCCAACAATATATCACACGTTAGGGTTGAAATGAAAAAAAAAAAACACTCCCCTCGTTACGTATAGGGGAGGTACCCTAATAAAATAAAATAAAACACTTTTTATTTTACCACTTTGTCGGCGTGATTGACATACATATTAGTACTAAATTTCAGCTTTCTAGTGCTAACGGTTACTGAGATTATCCGCGGACGGACGGACAGACAAAGCGAAACTATATATAAGGGTTCCTAGTCGACTACGGAACCCTAAAAAAGCGACTAAAACATGTGCATTTAAAGACAACACTGCCAATTATAAGGGTTAAAACAATACATCCCTCTATTATACAGCTCTTGATGGAAAAGTAACAAACTTTAGCTTCCGCTTTCCTAAGAAATATTGTCAAAAATGTGTTTAGCTCAATGTACAGTCGAGGAAATTGAATGTTTAGCACTTTTGGACCTTAACGTCATTCTAATAGAGTTGACATGTGCCAAACATTCAATTTCCTCGACCGTACATACTTCGTAGCAGTACGAGTATATCATTGGGCCTAAGACGGTTTCCATTGTATCGTTGTGGATACGAAATTCGTCTCTCTCGCTCTCGTATACGGCCTACTTGTCAGAACGCCACGGATGTCTTATCTACAGCGATAAGCGATAAAATGGCATTCACCTTAGGCCCGCTGATCTTTAGGCTGTACACATGCTCATATATCAGACTTTATTGCTCTTGCGTTATTCAGAAAAGGGTAAATTCCAAAAGC
The DNA here is from genome assembly GCA_947578815.1 of Epinotia ramella. NCBI lineage: Eukaryota > Metazoa > Arthropoda > Insecta > Lepidoptera > Tortricidae > Epinotia > Epinotia ramella. The sequence goes on along the minus strand of OX388213.1, from coordinate 13,179,366 downwards.
AGTGATGCAAACGATCTTGTAGCAGTTCAATTATGATTCCTCAGTTTTTGCATCGAGTTTTTATTTCATTGTCTCAAGACTGACTGTTGACAGGCACCACCAATTTAACTTGAGGCATTACTAAAGTCACTTTATGACTCTTATTTCCTTGGTTTAAGGGGTTTAATTTTGTTTTGAAGTGTGATAATAAAGTTGTTTGATCCCGTGAAGAAAGTACAAGCGGCAAGTTTCCTTTCTTGCCGATGGAGGTCGGCTGAGCATTGACTCATCGGTTTCGAGTTGATATGGGCATGGAATTGGGCTCCTTACTAGTCAGGAAGCCTTTATCCTCGAAGTAACTTTTTACTGTTACCAGTGTGAGTCTAATAAGGCCTTGTTGTACAAACAGGTGACGCGACATTATTTGTTACTAATCGCGACTAAATCGCGTATAACATATTAATCTCTTTGAGGTGTCGCAACATCCTTGATCGCGGGATGACTGGCTTAAGCGGGTATCTTGTTGCTATCTTCTTAAGTCTAGAATCGTGAAAGTTCAAATCAATATAGGTGACACGATACACGTGCTGTCAGGCGAGTATGAAAACGCCCACGCTTGTACGTAAATGACCATACGCTAACGCTATTATGATATATGTTTGTGTTTTGGTGACTTCCAACGCGGGACCCGCGCCGCTGGTCGCCCCGCTTGTAAACACGGCCTTAACTAAATATAATAGCGATGAAACTGGCCTAAACTACCGCTACACACTTTTCAGGCTTCTGCAGGACGAAAATCGTAAAGACTTGTCCGCGCAGAACGCTCTGCAGCGTAAATCTGTGCTGCGTGGGTGCGTTATTAAAATGCCGACCGCAAGCGAAAATATCGCGTAACTTTGATAAAAAAACCGGATTCAAACTTTAAGAAAAGGAAGCATTTTAAGTTTGATAAATCGAGTTGATGGCTGTTTAAACTTATAATAATATTGATTAATGACCAATCCCACAAGAAACAAAATGACCTGAGTAAAATATTGCCTATCTCGCTATAAAATCTTAAATAACATCTAATACATCATAATGACCCGGAATTATGCACAGTCATAATCGTAAAATAATTAATCATAATTTGTTTCTTAAAAATCAACAAAGGATTAGCACATGCGTGCGCTAGCGCAGTGATTCGATTCCAATGGACCTTGGCATGAGGTTTAATAAGCCTTAATCCATAAATAAGTAGGTAAGTAGGTAGTTAATGTTTACGGAAGTTTACAAGGAACACATATGTATATCCATTTATACATTATACTTGACATAATCAATTGGGTCATAACATAAACATAGTTTTATAGATCGCCCTCATCCATGCTTTATTAAATAGACACTGTGTTTACGCAGGGATGCGTCTTCCGTGTTCTGATTTTAAAACAAGCGATGAAGCAGGGATTATCCTTGTTTTACCGACAAACGTTTTATCGATAGTATGTTTCGCCGAAATTTAAGTTCATCGAAAACCATTTTTACAAGCTTTTTTACAAGCTTTTATTTAACTTGCCCTGTTAGTATGGGACAAATCTTGCGAGTTAAATTTGACCCACTTCCGGTGACCGATTGAGCTGAAATTTTGGGTGTAAGTATAGTTTGGATGACAATTCAGTATTATGGTACTATCGAGCTGATCTGATGATGGAGACAGAAGGTGGCCATGTGAATTCAGTTCTTAACCGACGTAACCCCGTTGAGTTTGGGCTCGTTAGAATCTTCTCAATGAGTTGTTGATGATGGTATACAGAAAAGTATAAAAATGAAATTTTTGTCAAAAACTTATTTTCAGAACCAGTTAACTTTTCAGGATTGTTATAAAACAAACCTAACCTAACCTCATGGGCTCTTCAGAATGATATTTTAGATGTTCCTAAAAAGTTAACCATTTAGTAAAAAAAATGGTAAAAAAATCGATGAATTGAAAATTCGGCGAAACAATGCATTCGGTGAAACGTTTATCGGTAATACAAGGGACTCCGATGATGTAACTAGCAGCAAAAAGTACAGAACTTTGTGTTGCTGGTGGTTAAGATGTATTTAACCTAAACCTATTTACAAATTAATTAACTCTGTACTGGTATACTATGATCCCACAGACAAACTGTTCCGACAGTTTTGTGAGACCCTGTTAATTACAATGTTTTTTCAACACATTTGCTTGTAACGTACCTCTTATTACGTCGCTTTTAGGCTTATAATCCTGGTATTATACACGCGTGTTTTATAACATTACGACACTCACTTTATGGCACAGCAAGATCTATGCATAAAAACGGTGCATTCTTAAATCTACCGGGTTGTACAGAATGTACAGCTTTTTAGGGTTCCGTACCCAAAGGGTAAAAACGGGACCCTATTACTACGGCTCCGCTGTCCGCCCGTCCGTCCGTCTGTCCGTCTGTCACCAGGCTGTATCTCATGAACCGTGACACTAAGACAGTTGAAATTTTCACAGATGATGTATTTCTGTTGCCGCTATAACAAAAAATACTAAAAAAACAGAATAAAATTAATATTTAAGGGGCTCCCATACAACAAACGTGATTTTTTGCCATTTTTATAGATAATGTTACGGAACCCTTCGTGCGCAAGTCCGATTCGGCCGGTTTTTTTAAAATTCTCGGTTACCATCAATAACTAAAGAAAATAACTTGGGAAGCCTATAAAATTGTTATCTAATAAAAATTACTTATTCCTTGCAAATGTGTTGAAAAACGTCGTATGAAACGTATGTGAGCTTTGATAATTACATCCCCGGCTCTCTTATCACGCTCACCTGCGGCTCGCCTCTGATACACAAAACGAATCCTTTAAATCAATGTATGTCCATAGGCGACCCACAGTGCCTGTTTACCATCAGATAGGATAAGGGTTTTGCCACCTTCGTGGTATTCAAAAATTAAAAAAAACATGATTTCCAACTTTGACGCAGCTCAATTGACACGTTAAAATGCCCACGCGTTAGACGCGGAAACTCTCTGTCTCTATGCGGAAACACCGCGTATTAGTAACCTCGCACTGTGTTCCAAAAATAACAAAACATTTTTATGTGACTCTAGAGATCGATGTAGTTTATTCAGTTTGAATGCCTATGAGGCCTCGGTGAGGTCAATTCTCATCGCGGCTCTACTTTGGTGTAGTGTGGGCTGCGTTAAAGAAATCGGAACGTTGTTATTTAATACGTATCAAAAACCCGATGTGCCTGCGTGTGGTCCACAAATCCTTGCCAGACAATTTCAATTTGAATCATATTTAATTGTACCCACCCAAACAGTTGTAGTTTACGATAACCGGCAATTATAAAAGCGGGAATCGGGTTGGTAATAAATGTTTATTATTAGGAAATAAGCGGACTTTCCCTTCCCATACATCTATTTAAATGGGTCCTTTGAAACCATTAAAAATATACCGCCCTCCTTAATCATACCTACTTATTGAATCATTTATTTTGACGTTTAGACGTATTTTTTTATAATTTATGACACTAGCACCAACAACGTCAGAGCGTTAAGCCCACATCACATTGGCGCGGCCTCGCCGCGGCGGACCATAGTAAACTTGTCATTAGCTGTCAAATTTACTATTGTCCGCCGCCGCAGGCCGCGCTAGTGTGTTGCAGGCCTTACTCAGACAAATTTCAAGTTACTTATGTAATTAACTTATTTTGTACCGATAGCCTTAGATGAATTTGGTCGTCGACGAGGTTGATCAGATGACAGGAATATGACATACATCTGAATATTAATAAAGCACCTGTATAGATTTCCCCTTAAATACGATAATCGAGTCTCATGCACATGATAAAATCCACTGAACTCATTCGACCTAATGTAATGAATTTAAATCCAACTCAGATTTCTTACGGGTTATTCCACGCGCGCCCTGTTAATGTCTCACATCGAAATGCACACAGTAAACCTAAATTTGATTTCACTTCTATGCATAGTCAGATAGACCCCCTGTAGTCCAAATTAATATAGTTCAATTTGAACAACTGTAGTATGGTATTGAGCAACGGTCAACACTGCACGCAACATATGCCACCGATGCCGCACCTCTCATTAATTTCATCATTACATGTCTTCTAGGCAATAATCAATAGATGTCGGTATCAAAGGTGAACGTTACATACAAACAATGACGAAAGGCCGAGCACGTGTTTTGTTTATATGTACATGAACCGTGTTGCGTGCTATTTGACCTGCCCTGAAGCTATACAGGATGTTAACGGGGTCATGATCCGGAATGACAAAAAGCGAATAAGATGATCATACTGAACAACCTTTCCCATGGGACCAACCACGAAATCGCAAAAAAAAAACCAGGTATTCCATACATTAACTCTCAATTAAATCGCAGTTAACTCACAGTTAACTCTTAATTGGCTCTTTTTTTTTTGCGATTTGGTGGTTGGTCCCATGGGAAAGATTGTTCAGTATGATCATCTTATTCGCTTTTTGTCATTCCGGATCATGACCCCGTTAACGTTTTTTTACATTTTTTAACCCATCATATTTTATACATCATACCCTCTTAACTATAAGAGGAGGCTATTGACGATGATACGTTTCACCTGAACTAGAAAAATAACCATAATTAATCCACATTATAAGTGTTTTTATAAAAAAATATACATATACTGTTTAGTTTAGATATTAAAAGAAAAAAAAAACACATTTTATTACTCAATGTATTTTGTATTATTAATCGATCTTTTTTTTTTAATATAGGTTACCACATATAAAGTAAGAATAGTTTTTAGGCATAGGTATAGAAAGGTCTCCTGACTTTATTTTCAGACTTGCAAGTTGACATTCGATGTCAAATATTCGCATAATTTGAATACGAATAGCCGTATTCAAATGCAAATAAACTAAACATAGGTACCAAATTCTTTATTTTATTATCGTGGTTTTGATCCGAAACATGTTCTGTTATATACCGTTTGTTGTACCATTTTGGATTTAAGTGACGTCAGTATTTGTCACACCTACACGAGCCTTAGGTGTTAAGAGTTGACGATGCTACTGATTGAAATGTATGACACAGACAAGTTCAACAACACGAGAACAATGAACGATCTTGTAATGAATTGTTAAATATTTCACGTCAATAGTTCATCTCACCCATCACTAAGCAGCTTGGCTATTCCGAGTAACACACAGACCCTGTAGGAAATTATAGTTTCAGAACTTTTTTACCCTTCTTCGTATAGCGAGAAGTTTTCAAGTTTGTAATTACTTTCTATTACCGTATCGTTTGTCAGTTTGCACTAAAATAAAAACTGACGGATTTTTTTGAAGTATACATCAAGTAGGACCGTGATACAAATAGCTTACCTCCTGAGACCCAGGGTACACTTATGTGCTTTTGAATTAGGAACTTATTGACATTCAGTAAAAGTTCAAAGTCGATTTTGAAATTTATACAAAGCTTTGTACGGTGATCTTAGGGGGTTAAAAACCGGACAAGTGCGAGTCGGACTCACCCACCGAGGGTTCCGCATAAAGACTATATTTTATATCATTTAATTACAAATGAATAGTTTTGAGATTTTTCCCTTTAATTTTAGTATAAGACGATATTACTTGCAAAATTTCATAGTTCTAGGTCAACGAAAAGTACCCTATAAATTTTGATTCTTTTGAGAGTGCCGAAATATAGATTTTTTGCGAAATAAACGGCCGTATCTTGTTTTACGTTAATTTACAGTTTTGATTTTATCAAAGCTTCAAGGGACCGTAGACTTGAGTATGGTTTTAATTTTAACTCGATACCTCCACGCGTTCCCGAAATAAAGGATCTTGACAGACAGACAGACGGACAACAAACTGATCCTATAAGGGTTAAAGGAGAATTGGCAAATTAGCATGGGCGGTGTAACCAGAGTGTATACAGTTAAGACATATTATATCATTTGAAAGCTCTTAATTCTGAGCAAGAGCTTTAATTCTGTATGTGACGTCGAAGGCCGGTTCCTTTTGAGGTACGGAACCCTAAAATTTCAAGTCACTGTGAATTTAATTAGTAGGTACCTAAATATGTGTCAGTATTTTTCACCGACTATATCGAATGCAGGCAAAAACCGTACGGAGCATAAAAGACGAACCTATTACCTCGTGGTTTTCTCTTCCTGCCAATCTAAGTCAATTTATTTTCTAAGAAGAAGAAAAGATTGACTGTTTCACAACGAATACTTTGCAATCTTCTCACCAAACCTGTTTACATCGGTAAAGGCAACTTAAAAGAAAGTCAGGCATAGTATTTAACGATTGCAGTATGTCTAAAATCTATCTTCACGGGTAATTCAATAACTATTATTTAAGTAAACAAGTTAGTTCTCGCACTTTCTAGAAACAATGATATATTCAACATTTTGGAGTTCTTCAACAGAGTTGATCAGAGTTATTTTGAAGTTTTGTATGAGTGTGTGTTAAAAAAATGTTTAATTAAGGATTCCCAACAGATATAACGCTATGTGACTTGCGAACTATATAGTCGTACACAGACGGCCTTGAAAATATGTCAAGTAACCAGACAGTAGCACTACATAGTCGTATGAAGTTAAATTAAAAGCAAACAATCCCTTAAAACCATGAAGCCAACATACAAATGCTTACTTACCTATTGCAATCACTAAATTTAATTTCCCAACAGCATCGTTCCTATGGATATATCAAATGGATACATGTAGTCATAGGTCCCTTCTCGGCTGTTAACCTGTGCTGAAAAAAGATGCAAGTGGAAATCTCTTTACACCAATTTAAACATTTCTTCTTATGAAGTTAAATTAAAAGCAAACAATCCCTTAAAACCATGAAGCCAACATCCAAATGCTTACTTACCTATTTTTTTTTATTTTTTTTTTCGAAGCCTATAGAGTGTCCCACTGCTGGGCAAAGGCCTCCCCTCTCGACTTCCACTCTTCCCGGATTTGAGCAATCTCTGGCCAATCGCTACAAAATGCGTCCAGGTCGTCCCGCCATCTCCGTCTCGGCCTGCCACGTCGCCGCCGCCCATCGTGTGGCACCCACTCCGTGGCTATTTTCGCCCACCTCTGTGGATGCATGCGGCAGGCGTGGCCAGCCCATTCCCATTTCAGCTTGGCGGTCTTAACCCCAACGTCGGCAATGCGGGTTTTTGAGCGCAGCGTAGAGTTTCGGACACGGTCGATCTGTTTCACTCCCAGTATGCTACGCTCCATAGCCCGTTGGCAAACCTTCAATTTGGTCTTTTGTGCCTCAGTGAGTGACCATGTTTGGGCACAGTAGGTTAGGACGGGCAGAATACACATATCGACGAGTCTTCGCTTCAGGGTCAAAGGAAGATCTCCCTTCAGAAGCTCTTTTATAGACCAATAGCTTCTCCAGGCGTTCTGGATTCGTCTTTCAATTTCTTTATCCTGCCTTTGGCTGAAGGAAGCTAATTGGCCTAAATACGTGTACTCGTCGACGTAATGTATTGGCTGCCCGTCTACCTTAACCCTACGCTTCGTGCCATTGGTCATTATCTGGGTCTTGGATCTATTCATTTTATTTCTTACCTATTGCAATTACTAAAATTAATTTCCCACCAGCATCGTTCCTATGGATATGTCGCAGGGAAATGGCCAAAACAGAGATTTGAACAAATCTCTAAGGGATATGATCAAATCACGCAGGATGTTAAAATGGCGAATCCATTTTATCATTTGCCTAGAAAAAATCAGTCATTTGATCAAATCTCTGAGTCTGTTTAGTGAAATGACGAAATCGGCCAAAAAAGGCAACTCGTTTTTTCATTTCACTAGATTTGTTTAGTGATTTGATAAAATCCCTGAACCGCGTCAGTGAGTTGACGAAACTAACTCGCAAAGCCAACTCGTTTTACCATTTCACTAGACGAGTTTAGTGAAATGATAAAAATCTCAACTCTAGTACGGATTAAGTCGCTAGTGCGGTCGTGTTACCCCCCTCCTGCACCTTACCGCTACCCGCTCTCGCCCTTGAGTGTCAGGGAAATGGCCAAAACAGAGATTTGAACAAATCTCTAAGGGAAATGATCAAATCACGCAGGATGTTAAAATGGCGAATCCATTGTATCATTTGCCTAGAAAGAATCAGTCATTTGATCAAATCCCTGAATTTGTTTAGTAAAATGACGAAATCGGCCAAAAAAGGCAACTTGTTTTTTCATTTCACCAGATTTGTTTAGTGATTTGATAAAATCCCTGAAACGCGTCAGTGAGTTGACGAAACTAACTGCTCGCAAAGCCAACTCGTTTTACCATTTCACTAGACACGTTTAGTGAAATGGTAAAGTCTCTACTGTAACATGGTATAGGTGATGTGATCAAATCTCTGAACTGGTTCAGTGTTACTCTACAATTAAGTTTGATCAAATCTCTCACACGATGTTTCAGGGATTTTATCAAATCACTGAACAATTCTGGTGAAATGAAAAAAAAACGAGTTGCCTTTTTTGGCTGATTTCGTCATTTCACTAAAAAGATTCAGGGATTTGATCTAATGACTGATTTTTCTAGGCAAATGATAAAATGGAATAGCCATTTTCACATCCTGCGTGATTTGGTCATATCCCTTAGAGATTTGTTCAAATCTCTGTTTTGGCCATTTCCCTGACACTCAAGGGCGAGAGCGGGTAGCGGTAAGGTGCAGGAGGGGGGTAACACGACCGCACTAGCGACTTAATCCGTACTAGAGTTGAGATTTTTATCATTTCACTAAACTTGTCTAGTGAAATGGTAAAACGAGTTGGCTTTGCGAGTTAGTTTCGTCAACTCACTGACGCGGTTCAGGGATTTTATCAAATCACTAAACAAATCTAGTGAAATGAAAAAACGAGTTGCCTTTTTTGGCCGATTTCGTCATTTCACTAAACAGACTCAGAGATTTGATCAAATGACTGATTTTTTCTAGGCAAATGATAAAATGGATTCGCCATTTTAACATCCTGCGTGATTTGATCATACCCCTTAGAGATTTGTTCAAATCTCTGTTTTAGCCATTTCCCTGCGACAGATATATCAAATGGATACATGTAGTCATAGGTCCATTCTCGGCTGTTAACCTGTGCTGAAAAACGATGCAAGTGGAAATCTGCTTACACCAATTTAAACATTTCTTCACGATGTTTTAGAACGCTAAAGTGTCAGTTCTCGTTAGTTATGCGTCTCCGTATGGTAATGTATGTTTATACAGCCGACACTCGGTCGCCATCGGGCAAGGTCATACTGTTTGTATTGATGTTTTCAAGTGTACGTACCCGTAGCATGCGTGTTTCAGTGACACTAGTCGTTATGAGAATTTTCGCCGGCTTAATTTTTTGTTGAGAAAATAAAATCATTTTTCAGGACCATTAAAATATTAAAAAATATACTCGATTACTCAGACATATCCACATAACCCGCGGAGTGTCGTATCAGTTAAAAAAAAAAGAAAAATGAAGTAGGATAGGAATTTAAATATTTAGCATTAATTAATTTATAATTACACTATAGAATTTCACTCTTGCCCGCAAAATTTTACGTAGATGATTTTTTCAAATGCCAACACATAACTGACCATCCTGTATTTATATAGAACCTTATTACAATGCACATAAAGTGCACGGATGGTCAGTTAGCTGTGCTGTTGTCGATAGTTCTTATTACTTATGTTCTTCTAAATCTGTATGTTATTCTAGATTTCTAAGTGAGTAAAAATTAATATAATTACTATGTTTACAAAGAAAACTATTATTAATTCCAGGTGTTGTGATGTGCTGACATGCCGACTGCAGCCCTCTCGCACGAGACGCCGCCCGCGTCGCCCCTAATACACCCCGCCACCTACGAAGAGGTGTTAGCCACCGTATGTACCATTTTAAGCTAAGATGTACCTATATTACAATCATAGCGCATTATTCACCTAGGGCGCTAAAACAAAGAATAACTCAGATCGCAGGTATTTGACGATCGAGCCGAATGCAAGGACAATAAATATGCGATCGGAGGTTTTCATTACCGTCTGCGGTGAGTATACAATTTTACGCCTTTCCTCGCCAGGAAGCCCTCCTTCCTGGCGAGGAATGGCGTAATTGCCATGCCACTTTATGCCCAAGTGTCTCGTAAATATTAATTCAATATTCCACGCGTCTGAAAAAAAATGTTTTCTTGATAAGGCCATCGGTCTCTGTCACCAACAACCTTATTACAGTTTTCAGACCAGAGGGATAATCACGTAACGCACGTGCACGTTAGGACAGTCAAACTGTCATTTTCCCATATAAAAAGTGACATTTAGATCTAACTGACGCGCGTACATACAATGCATTACGTGATCTACCTGCGATTATTGTTTAACCTGAAAGTGCACTGAAATTCACTTATTATTTTACATGGAAAGAAAAATGATGACGATAAAAATGATCAAATTCAATAATGACTGATCTAATCCACAATCTAACCTATGATATTCATTAACACCACGACATTTAGTAAGTACGTGCCTACCACTGATTCATACGCTAATTGTATAGATACACTTTGACAAGTTACTTTATCATTTAAATCAGATTATTACCTAGAACCTTAAGCACTTGTTAAGCGGCATCCATTGTAGTAGCGCGTTGTGCAACCAACGCCGCCCTCTGCGCAAGAGTCGGCCGCAGGCGCGGTCGAAGGCCTATCCGTGCTGCCTTACGGCCTGGCCACGGACACTCGCGGCGGCGGCAGCGGCAGCGGTTTTACTAATTCATTGCGTGTGATCCCAACTATCCACAGTGCGCTGTGCGTCTCGACCGCGCAATGAACAGATAAAACGCTTGCCGCGCCGCAATTCGCGCAATGTCGTGGCCGGGCCGTTAGGCACTTGTCCCACCGCCGGCGAGTAGCGAGTACTCTCATAGTAATTCTTACTCGCTTTTACTCGCGCGAGTAAGAATTACTATGAGAGTACTCGCTACTCGCCGGCGGTGGGACAAGTGCCTTAGGCGGTCGTCACACTGCGCCGCATCAACGGACGGAGGTGCGGAGCTGCATACAAATTTCGCCGGACGGAGGAGCGATGCAGCGTGTCGTACTGTGGTACGACTGAGGTACTTGGATACAACGATAAACGCACCTCCGTCCGGAGATGCGTCGCAGTGTGACATCCACCTTATCGTACACCTGCGAATTTAATAATCGTATTGAGCTATTACTTTTTCAATTATTTTTATTGTAAAAATTAGTGTGTCTAGGCCAAATCTTGCATTTGGTGAAAAAGTTAGGAGGATGATTATTATGATAATATAACAATTATTACCCTCTCTCCTCCTCCTCCTCAAAACCCGCGTACAAACTTTACTGAATAAGTACCAAAACCTTAATCCGTTGACATAAGAGTTACTTATAGGACATATTTATGAGTAAGTTGTATGCACCCATATTTTTATTCTTGACTGTACACTACACAGTCACATTATGAGTATTAGGTCCACGCAAAAGCTAGTCGATCACAATGTTTGAGCGTTTGGTTAGAGGTTTTTTCATTTTAGTGGCATTTGTCAATAAGTAAACATGCATGCTATTCACAACTTGCTTCATCTTATCTCACCGATCACCTCTACTATATTTTGCCGCCGGGATTCATAATAACTACGCGTAATCGGAGGTCTTTCTTACACTGGTCTATGAAATTAAGTTAGGTGAAGCGTTGTAAATTTATAACAGTCCAGACTCGTACTAATGCAAAGTGACGGAGATGTACAAAGTGCGACCAGTTATAGCTAAATATCAACTCAAATACTGGTTTCCAAGTTTTCTTACTTAAATTTGCAATGCTAATCTATCACCTTGGCGTGTGATTTTCTGATTGTATAAGCATTGCCGAAACGTACAGCCCGCAGTAGCATCGCGACGCGTATCGGGTGTGTGTGAATGGCCATAATACAGCAAACGGATACAATTCACCTGCATACAATAGCTTAGTGGCTTAGTGCAGTTCCCAGCTTCCGACGTGTGGCCTTCTCGCGAGAGTAAACGACTATTACGAATAAATACGAATAAAAAATCGAAAGTGATTGTGGTAACTTGGATGTGCAGTGTTTGTGACATAGTGCGCTTTGGATTGATTTCATTAATGAGCAATAAGTATTACAACGTAGATTATCTGATAGAATTACTCATTTAAATACTATAGACATAACCAGGACGATCGTCAAGTCGTAACAGAAGATGGTCTAGTTACCATCTAATTACATACGTTACTTACTTGGACAATCAGAACATCTTCCTAAAAAATCCTTTCTATGATCTGAGGTAGTTGCGCGGTAGACCTCCGTTTGATCTACTGGGAATATTGGTATTAATCGCTCTACGTATCGATATTAAGTGCCAAGTAGCCCCAGATTTTCTGTTTTAGGTAGATTCGGAATTGACATATCACTTAGTCTATACTACCTTCGCATATGTTGGCTCACACTCCCATGTATAAAATTGATATCGGGTGTCATTAAGTTCTTTATCGGTTATTTTAAGCTGCTTAGCTATAGCTACATAAAGTTAGCATTGGTTAGATTTATGCGCTTCGGTAGACGAGTAGATAAGCATCCTTAAGGATTCAAGTGATTGAAAAATTCGTCTCTTCGAGTGAGACCCACGATAGCTCAGTTAGCAAGAGTAGGGCACGGAATTGAAAAAAAGTGCCGGTTACAATACATCGTGGTAACTAATAAAAAAAACAGTTATTTAAGGTAAATGTCCGAGTGCTCGACGCTGTACTTGTGTATGGCATGGGCACTCTATGTCAAGGCAATATGGGTTCAATTTGAAATAAGATTCCTACGAATTATATTGTACCATTTCAAATTGTAACTGTTTAAAAAACACTTGACAATACTTATATGTTATTTACCAATAATTTTTATCTTATCTTATCTTTAGCTTAAGAGGATTTTTCTTCATTTGAATTTAAGCCATGTCACTTTGACATAGAGTGCCCATGCCATATACTAGTACAGTGTCGAGCACTCGGACGTTTACCTTATGTATTAACAATTGGTATGTAGTGTAGGTAGGTACTACGGGGTACTCATCAACGGGCAATTACGTTAGAACCTTTGTTAAAGCTTGCATGTATAACGCGATGGTTTTAATAGAACCTTGAAAATACCTATTATATACCTTGCAATCTAATTATTAAATTACACTTAACTACATAATTTATCTATAGTGAGAATCTCACGAGACGCAAAAATTCAAACGCTTCACACTTCAATTCATTGGTTCGAACAACCAATTAATTTCGTTATAATATAACAAAACTGCAAGTGATGGTGTCGGTTCCTATTAATGGTGTATTCTTGGTCTCTAGTAGGTATTGTTTACGAGACGAGGAAAAACCTCGTTCGAGCACAAAACATGTGCGATCGATTATTTCTAGCGATGATCGAGTGTTCACTTAGCGAATGATCTAAGAATGTCAATAAATAAACATTAACTCGTTTTAAATAACACGGTGGCGAATTTTTAAACAAATATACTTATGTAAAACCCATTCTGGTGTTTGAGATTAATATGTTCATGATCAATTGCATCTGTCAAGTTAAAGTTACGAATTTAGCTCAGATAGACGATCCCCAGAATGCCTTATCAATTCAATCATTTTACTAAAATTATCTGAACACGTTTTTCCAGTTCTGTTTATTTTAGTTTGCTAGAATTGCGGCATACTATTTAGTATAGGATGAGGTAAATAAGTGTAGTTTTGAATACAATCCGTGGTAAAATCACGCAATTACGAGTATATCTGTGCGATTTACGATTTTTCAGGTCAAATATGTATCAATAATTGATCTGTTATTTCGTCTAATTGACATGATAGCAAACATGGATTTACTAGACCACAACCAACGAATATCTACGAGGTTTTAATTTTATCGCCTAAACTAAGCGATAAAATGGTTTTTATGGCCGGATGACTTAGATATATTTTTAAATGGCTGGGCAGAAGTTGCATTTAATCGGGAGCGTTAAGAGTACAGCGGAGAGGCCTTTGTCCGGCAGTAGAAAACTATCTAGGCTAATAAAAAAAAAACTTGTCGTATCTCACAACTGATAAAACAATGCTTAAATGATATAAAAGGATGTAGTAAAGCGGCATCGATCAGCTGTTGCGTCAGCGGCAAGTGCGACGGCTCACCTTGTATGAGCTGTGGGAGCGCCGTTTATGTAAATACCGTACTACTGCCGTATTACTATTTCTACGCCATCATTCGCACGGGGCGATGTTAAGCTATCGGTTAACAATTTAATTTGAATCTGATTCTAAGGCCCCATATACGCACTTGCGGTGCGGTTGCGGCCAACCGTTTAGTGCGTAGAGGTTTTGCGTTTGCGGTTTCATATGTTTTGTCCAAGCGCACGCAAGCCGCACGCGGGTAGCCGCTTAGTGCGTACAAGGGCTAAGGGCGGATTGGAACAACTTACGATTACAGACCGATCAACGTTAAATTTGAAAGGAAATTTTATTCAACATCACATTACATGATAATTAAAGTACCATCCAAACAGTTTAATATCCACAGCGCAGGTTTCGTCAAAAATGAACACAGATCGAGTATCCGCACAAACTTCGTCCAATAATATATATTTACAACCAGTGATCAGCCACATGCTTCGTCAAGACACATCACAAAAAATATAAAATATAACCCCCAATATTACGGTATTGAACACCAGGCCCGATAAGTACCCGGCGAAAATGTCCCTAATACACTGGCAGCATTTCCCCTCTGTACTGCCAGTGAAATCCGTAAATTTTAAATTTTAATGAGGCGTCGGCAGCTGTCTTTCTATAAAATCTTGTGAATCTTTCCATGCGTTACGACAATACACTTTAGGACACACGCTTGGGCAAGCGAGATCGCACCAACTAATGCGAAAACCTTACCGCTGAGCACATACTATTTCAATGAGTTTCTTACACGCTAGCTTGCGTTAGCTTACACGTTAGCTTTCGTTGAGGCGGAAAGCGTAAGTAGAGGTTCTCGAGTTGCGACCACCGGAAGGCGCAGCGTAGGCAGAGAGAGACCAGCTGGACTGATGACCTGGTAAAGGTCGCGGGAGTCCGCTGGATGCGGGTGGCGCAGGGCCGGTCATTGTGGCACTCTTTGGTGAAGGCCTAAGTCCGGCAGTGGACGTCTTTCGGATGATGTGATGATGGTGATGATGATGACCCGCTAGCTTGACGCGCGTTTAAGGTACGCATGTAAATTAGGTATGTCTCATATCAAAACCCTAAATAAATATATCATAAAGAAAGGGGCTTTGCATAAAAAATAAATGGAGATAGAAACTATGCCATATTTTAATCCAGGCTATAAAATATCTTCGTGCAACATTTCATCCAAATCGGTTGAGCAGTTTAAGCGTGATTGAGTAACACACATCCAAACATCTAAACATCCAAATATCTAAACTTTCTCATTTATAATTTATAATATTAGTAGGATTTACTTACGATGACTTTTTTAGGGTTCCGTAGCCAAATGGCATAAATCCTTATGGATTCGTCATGTCTGTCTGTCTGTTTGTCTGTCTGTCCGTCCATATGTCACAGGCATTTCACTCCGAAAACTATAAGGTATATTTGAATGAAATTTAGAGCATAGGTGTATTTTGTTAGCCACTACACAGTTTTCTAATTAAATTATTTAAAAAAAATTTTAGGGGTGCACTCCATACATAAAACTGAAAGTCAACATTTTTTTTTTATTGCAAGCCCACGTGTGGCATATCAATCGATAGGGCTTTCAAAATAAATATAAGATTTCTCAGCAATTTTTTTGATTAAGTGAATAGAGTCGGAGATAATCGCCCCGAAAGTCACTAAAATTGTGTCTAATTTTTGAACCGTGTATTTTAAAAATATGAAAAAAATCATGGACATGGCTTATTAAATTCTTTCAGCGAAAATTGTTTTGAACAATATCGGTTCAAAGGTGTTTGAGATATTTCTAAAAAACTGCCTTCCTTAAAGAAGAGGATGTAAGTGCCATAAGATTTCAGTAACGATACGACCTTTTTAATAGGCACGGAACCCTCCGTTGTACGTGGTCCGACACGCACTTGGCCGCTTTTTTTTATTATGTTCAAAAAAATGTAGAACACAATATACAATCATAAGAAATTGACACGAATAACTTTCAAATAATTTAAGCTCAGAATAATCCATCTTGTACATGCCCACGTTTAACAATAAGTAACTAATAAATTGATTAAAGACAATTAATAAAAACAAACAAAATAAAACTTAACCTATAACTAAAAAAAATGGCATATATGTATCGCCGTCAACGGGCAAGGTGCCCAGAAGGCTGGCCGTATTTCCTCGCTGTATAGCGATATTAATACGCTGAGCGAAATAGTGGCCAGCCCTCTGCGGCGCTACCACGAACTTCGAAAGTCGAAGTTCGGGTATTTGCATCTCTATCGCACTCCCTTACTCGAGTGACAGGGATGCATGTATTACGGACTTCGACTTTCGAAGTTCGTGGTAGCGCCGCTGGTCGCCCGAGGCTTCTATTAAGCGCGTCGCCAAATCTATACATATAATACGATAAGTAGATATATACATATTTTAACCATGAAAATATTTACCTCAGTAGATACTTGACCAATTCGCAACACATCCAACACTGTATGTGCATTCAATGTCGTACCTTGTTAAACATTACACCATCAAAAATAGAGGTATAATTCTTACCCAAGGTTAATGTTTGTTTGTAGCATGCAAAAATTTATTTGCCTTAGAAAAAATGCAAATGGAAGAACCTTTAACTAAGCCTTAAAAGAACGTAGGGAGTTATAAAGACTTATGGTGCGAAATATGGAAACAAGCTCACAGGCCTGTGTATACACCGTGGAACGGAAAAGTGGACTTTCCCGCAAGAAGAGGATAGTTTAGCGTTATTGCTCACAATTTTCCAAATAAATTATGTCATTTCTGACCTTTTCCAAATTAAAGTTCCAATTCTAATTCAAGTGCATCAAACTTTTGTGCAAAATTCTGCATATTGTACTCTAACGGAGAATAAGGTTAATGCCATCGCTGTTAAAACAACCTTTTAACAGTTTTAACCTCCAGAGGCCCTGTGTACTATAGGTACTGCAGCGTAAAAAGGCTGCATGTTTATGTGTTTACGTCCTTATTTTCTTCTTTTTATACCGAACTGGCCGTTTGCTCTTTTCGTTCCATTTTTGAAATCTTGAACTTGAAGTGAAAATCGAGCACTCAAAATGTGAATTTTTCCATGTGATTGGAATGAAAACCGCTTTTATTGATAAATTTGGGTTTAATCCAGTTTATTTAGTTTATTTGTGACCAGTTGTTATGTCAGTCACTTAGATTCTGTGCCCTATGTGTACAGTTATTTCCTGAATGCTGCGTGTTGCGCGCTAGTATAGAGAACCGTCTTTAACATCTGCGGGTAAGTGTTTTTTTGGTTTATCTCTGCTGATCGCTTTATCCACTTGGGAAGCCAGGGGTTTGATTTCTCTTATCTGCGGGAATTTCATCTTCCAGTTTTTTTTACGGTACCCCGTGGGACAACTGCGCCCATGCTGCAATTGTGGTAGCGCTCCCGGCTTACGACCCCGCCGACGCATAACCATCGGGTTACCTGGCTCGTAATTCCGCCTGCCAGTCGGGCGTGCACCGACACGAAGCAACCACGAGTTTCCCGTCGCCGAAGAACGGCGAGGCTGCTTCACGGCGCGTCATCGGATGCCTCCTTTGTTACATTCCACGTCCAAATGCGCGACTCTCTGTTTTAACTCTATCCGGAAGCACGTCGGCGAACGACCGTTTTAGTTTTTATTCATAGCTAGTACGTAGTTTGTAGTACTTCCCCGGCCTTTCGCTCTATAGGTTAGTGTTCGTGACGAAAGATACCATAATATATATCTTTCAATTCTTAAGTGCAATTCACTCGCCATATCACCTTCACCCGCACACGACCATCGTCGTCTCGACTCACCTTCTTTTCACCCGCTCACCACCATCGTCGTCACTATTCATTTTTTTCACCCACGACGTCACCGTTACGTCACTGATCACATCAGTGATTGTGTAAATAGGTCGATACTGTTCCAGGGTTTGAGTACTTTGTTTGTCTTTTTTTGATGAGTTACTGTTACTTTTCATTTAAGTTAAATAAATGAGTTACTGATACTTTTCATTTAAGTTAAATAAATTATTTATTTAAGTGGCAGTTACTAGTTTTTTTTTATGCTACAGTACCTACTACATAAGAAACAATTTATTGTGGTTGCAATTAATTTTTCCGAAGTTGAAGGTCTTGCAGGTGGTTAAGGGATGACAGGAATTACTGTGACCGGAAAGTCGAATTTTGGTTGAACCCTGAATAAATAACAGTGAAACCGTTAAATTATCGAGAAGCAAGTCTGTCACGATAAACATTAACAGTTACAAAGATGAATTAGGGTTGGCGCTACCATTACTATGTATGTATTATAAAAATATATATTTTTTTGTTTGCAGTATTTGTATAAACATTACTATTCGATTCTATTGCGTACGTAGACTGTACCTCTAGCTAGACAGCGAGGCCCTTGTTATAATTCACAGACGAGATATTTCCAAAGGCGCAAAACTTCCTGTGGGGAAAATACTTTTATGAGAAAGTTCCTTCTCCAATCTTAGTATTGAATGCTCATTGCTTACTCTGATGACTTCTTACTCGGATGAAATGCGTATATTATATGCGTATGCGTATTTTAACCGACTTCAAAAAGGAGGTTCTCAATTCGTCGGAAACTTTTATTTTTTATATGTATGTTCCCCGGTTACTTAAAAACTTACTTACTTGAAAAATTCTTGTTGTTTTATTTTTATTTTTATTTATTTTATTGGTATTCAGGATAACAACAGCCGTAAATATAACCAAAACATATTAACGCTTACATAAAATAAGGCCTATAACAGTCATCCATTGAATTACTTAGGCAACTATAAAAGTTAACAAAAATAAGAAAACCATGAGAATGCACAATACACACAAATGCTCGATACGCTAGAAGTTCCAAGTAGTTATGTACTTTACTTAAATTTAATTTACAACTTAGACGTATTTTTGTTTTAATTTCATTAAATTTACTTCAGATACAAAAGCCATGACAATTACATTAGTTGCAAATCAGACACCAGCTCAAATCCATCCATAAAATAAACTGAAGTTTTATTACTAGTAGAATAAGTAGGAGTTAAAAATTTGGAGAGGTACCTTATTATAACGTACCTACAACTAATTGCATATCCCTGGCACCCGGGAACACATAGCTTGAAAAAGTTATGATATAAATTATTAGATAAATTGTAATAAGGTATATGTACCTATTTAACGACGGATTATTTATTGACAGTAAAATTAAATATAAATGTAAATTACAGGAATAAATTAGAAAATAAACTGATTTGTATTAAGTTTAGTTATCGCTCAACAAAACGGAATATATATCTTTTTTAAATTTATATTTAGACCCTACAAAAGGATCTGCAGTGCAGAATTCAGTGTTATACAAGTGAGGGATCCGTGATAACACGGCGTTAGAACCATAGTTAGTGAAGTGGAAGGGAACATGAAACAGAGTTGTGTGCCGAGTTCGACGTCTTGGGACTCGAAACGATAGGCCAGATAATAGTTCAGGGCAGTCCAAACGATTTCTAGTTATATCGAAAAGTAGGCTCATATCAGCCAATTTGCGCCTGTCCTCAAGTGAAAGGAGGTTGTATGCCCGGCAATTAGCTTTGTACCCAACAGATGTTTTCTTAAATTTAAAATTTAAATGAGCTACAAATTTTTTTTGGATTTTTTCGATGCGGTCTTTATGAACGGCATAACAAACTGACCAGATAGTTGATGCATATTCAAGGATGGATCTCTCATATGCGTAATATACGACTTTTAAACATGACAAGCTTTGGAAAGGTTTACAGGTCCTCATGACGAAGCCTAAACTGCGATATGATCTGTTAACAATGGAGTCAACGTGATCTCTCATTGTCAATTTGGAATCTAGAATTACACCCAGGTCACGTACAACGTTGACTCTGTTCACCGCTAAGCCATTGAAGTGGTATGTGTAGTTGATTGGCTTAGGACTTCGAGTAAAACTTATACACTGACACTTAGTAGAACTAATTGTTATCTTATTACTGGAGTAATACTCGACTAGGTTGTTAAGATCGTTCTGTAGGAGTTCACAGTCTGCTAAAGATTTAACACGCATGAAGACTTTTTTATCATCTGCGTATAACAAATGGCGTGCGGTGACAAAACACGTAGTTATATCGTGTATGTAAGCATTATAGAAGAGTGGACCGAGATGGGAGCCTTGTGGTACGCCGGAGGGAATATCGATGTAATCTGACCTGAAGCCGCCAAGAACTACAGCTTGGGAACGATTAGTGAGGTATGATTTGACCCATCTGAGCAAGTCTCCATGGATTCCTAGTGCTTCAAGTTTCACGAGAAGTATAGCGTGGTTGACACGATCAAATGCTTTTTCAAAGTCGGTATATATGACGTCAACCTGACCGCCACCCTCCATTTCTGTTAACACATGATTCGTGAAGCAAGCTAGGTTCGAAACTGTAGAACGTCCCTTTAAAAAGCCGTGCTGGTTATCAGAGATCCCGCAACACACAAGGGGATAAATGTATTTAAAAATTATAGATTCAAAAAGCTTTCCCATGGTGTTGAGGATGGAGATAGGTCGGTAATTCTCGATATTGGACTTTGAACCCTTTTTATATATGGGAATAATATGGGCCTTTTTCCAGATGGAGGGGAAGATGCAGTCTTTTAATGATTGTTGAAAGAGAATGGTTAGTGGACATGCGAGGCTTTCAGCACAGGAGGATAAAAAGATAGGCGGGACGCCATCACAACCAGGTCCCTTAGTTTTATCTAGGCGCTTTAAGAAACTTTGCACGATTTCGCAATTTACATCGATTGCGGACATTACATCGCACTGATTGCTGTTCATAGAACTATTGTTAGGGGTATAAGAGGAGTTTGTAGTATCAAATACGCTCTCAAAAAACGTATTAAACGCATTACAGATATCCACGCCACTGTTGTAGTGATCACTACCTAAATTGAAAGAATTAGGGTAATTAGAGCCTCCCCGTTTAGATTTAACGTATTTCCAGAAGAATTTAGGAGAGCGCTTGATGTAAGTTTCTGTGTTGTTCTTAAAACGCTGAAAGCATTCACCCTGTACACGTTTCTGCCTAGCTCTAAGCATAGAGAATTCGTCGTAATCACGTGGGTTTAAAAACTTTTTCCACCTTTTATGAACTTTGGTTTTTTCTTTAATTATCTTTATGAGCGAGGAGCTGTACCAAATAGGGTATGATTCATTTTTTGGGTATGAAATGGGTACGAATTTAACAAAACAATCGTTTAGAGTGTTATAAAAAGTGTCAACAGCTTTGTTTACGTCGCTAGTGATTAAAATTGTATTCCAATCTATATTACTTAAGTATGCATTTATTTTAACATAATCACATTTGAAAAAGTTAAAGCGAGGTGACGTATTATGTTTTAAAGGTATTATAAACAGATCTAAGATATCGATTAAGAGTGGTGGGTGATAAGCATCTAATTTAGAAATTGGTTGACATTGGGACACGAGTATAGGCAGATTACTAAAACACAGATCCAAAGTCTTGCCACATGAGTTCGTAATGAAATTGTACTGAATTAAGCCTAAATATTGCATGTCTTCAACGAAAGATTGTAACACTTTACAGTCAGGGCTAGGCGGTGTTGTAAATTGTTTGGGGGTGTAGATAAGTCTCACTGCCTGTTAGTTATTTTTACGCATTTAACGTTTGTTCTGTAATGCGATTAACTCTTATAACATCCTCAGGTACGCCGTACCTAGTGGAGAATATACCTCTCTCGTTATATATGGTTAAATAATAGATTCTTACCTTTAAAAACTGACATACATTCCGGTAGACATGAGCTGAGTTAGGCACGGTTTTCCTCAATGTGAGACGTGATTCCCAATTACCAGACGGTTATTTCATATTGAGAAATCTGAGTTGTTTATCATACACTGATTATCGGACTCCGAAACACTCATTTCCTAAGTAATACATAAATAAAAATAGTTCCATCAACATTGTGATGTATGAATGACAGGTACCGGTGACAGTTGCTTGATGTACTATGGTCTATTTGAGTCACATTCAGAATCGCCGCAGCGGTGACATCCATTCGTAGTTATTTGTAACATTTAGAAGATTTTAAGCCGTTCTCTTCTTCTGTTTAACAGAAATAACCTTGTAGTTGATATCGTTGGAATTATCTTTCACCTTTAATGGTGTTTTACTAATAAATAGAATTTACCAAAGTCAACCGGACATTAGTGTTGCCGTTTGAAAAAAAAAAGAGGATCTTCTCGAAACGTCGATTTGCCGAGGCCAGATTTCCGCCCAAGTCATTCCCGAGCTCGTCATGGATTGAACAATAGTGAAATCTTATGTTGGGAATCCTCGCTGTGGCCTGGTGCCAAATTAGTTTAATTTAACTTGTTTTTCACGTTAGTGAAGGTTTCATCTTCAAGATGATCCTAATTTCTACGCTTCTGGTAAGTTTTGAACTTCCTTTATAGGTTAACCGAGCTAGATGCTCGCCGATTCTATTTTCTGTAGTATTTGTGTTAACGTGTGATCTTGGTTGTTTTAGCTGACCGCTTAAATACGTCATACAATGTAATACCGTCATCCTCGACCTGATCAACTCTTCGCCTCAACCCGGTGTATTCCGGTAAGTTACATATTCTCCGAAATAATTACCGTTGTCTACAGTAGATAAAAAAAAAAGGAACATAAAAGCTAAAATTCCAAGTCACTAATAACTGTGAAAATTGTTCACAGGGAGTCAAGTCAGGGCTAAAAACCAGTTGCCGAAGCCATGTAACAGTTCCCAGGTCACGTGTAATCTCCGAACCGGTGACGGGACTGCGCGGTTCTACCAGTGTGATTTCGTACCTACGCCGTAACTGTATGTAAAACTTTATTTTAAAGCCGGTGCTCCGGATACAAATGTGAAGTCAGGATGGAGAAAAAACAGCAACCTCTTTAAAATTGCTGGAGTACCGTTATAGTTTAGTTATCTAACGAAATTTAGTTTAAATCGCATTGTGAAATGATCCGTCTGACGTGCTGTAATGAGGGAGACGTCCTTTCATGAACGTTTACTGTGAATATGTCCTTGGGACGAAAATTGTAATGGTTGCTACGTCTTTTCATGAACGTTTAAAGTGAATGTGTTCTTGGTACGAATATTGTAATGGTGGTTACGTCCTTTCATGAACATTTAGTTTAAAGGTTTGACTAATTGACACCTCTATCGAGAAGTTTCAATTGGCACTGTAGATCCGTACAAATACAATCGTTTTATTTCATCTATGACGGCAAATATGTTGCCATAACCTATTTAAGGGTTGAACGTGTTTTTGGGTATAAATATATACTTTGTTGATATAATGTGGACTTTTATTTAGACACATCATTCGTTTGTTGGAAGTTTTGCCCTGGCGCCTGTACTACAATAAATTTGGGCATACTCCGCTCCAAGTTGGCCTCCACCCTCCCCTGAGGTTTTTCCCTTGCTGTTTTTGGGACTGAGCTAGTGGAAATTTAATGTGGTTCTGGGGCGGGTTCCTTTCTAATTACAACCCGGGAACAATACATTACAGTGGCGCTGCCCAACGTTTGGCCTTGGAGAATGATGTGTTTAAATATATAGTGTATAGTGTAATAATTAATTTAGTTTGTTTTAAGCGGTCATGCAAACTTTTTAATGTTATAAGGTGTTATATGCAGAGCTCGGATAGGGTGAGCTGTTTTGAGAGTTTGCATTACATGGACATACCTGTCAATGGTATTTGTCCAAAGTGTAATTTAATTAGGTACCTTACTTTGTTGAATTATATCTACTTATACTTAAGTCGATATCAAACGTAAGAAGAAATACGTTGAAAATAGTAAATATAGAAAAACTGATAGTTCTTGTACACAGAAACTTTATAATAAATTAAAAATCGTAGAGAGTACTCTTTTTGCAATGCATTATCATTATAGTTTAATCATAATCAATTAAAGTTTCGTTTTGTTTTAATATTTATTTTCAGGGTGTATCCATATTAATATTAACGCATGACATTAATGACATAAGAATAGCTCACCCTGTCCGAGCTCTGGTTATATGTGAACATGTTTGGTGAAAACCTTCACTACTCAACTATTATTACAAACTGTTTAAGCGGTTAAACTTATATCTCTCCTATTCTGATAACAGACTTAAGAAGTGTCTTTTATGACTTAAGAGTTAATACGTGATTTGGAATTTTAAATAGTTCATCCAGTAGTTCCTACTTGGACATACTTAAGTAACGACTAATATTTCAAACGTTTACTGACTAGTACACTTAAAAATGGATTTCCTCGATGCTGGGTGTAAATTGACACACTTGCATAAGGACGAGATTACTCATGAACTGACCATTCGTAAACTGCCAGTAAATCCGCTCTCTCGTCGATCTAGTCTTAGCCAAGCTCTTAAAGAAACGGACAAACTTGCTCGTAAAGGTAGCCTTCGGTTTTCAGATGTGGTTATTAGCGATGTAGACTCTGAACTGGTGGTCTGTCAGCGGAAAGCCAACGACATTGATAGGGAAAGTCGAGAAGAATTATCAGCTGCGGCAGCCGATCGTTTGGTTTCACGGTGTAAATACCTGCTATGTCGTTTATCACGTTTGGGAGAAGATGCTGAGGCAGTCTGTTTACTTAAGACATTCATTGAATCCATAATGACTCGCTTACAAGAAGTTATTTCTTCACCGTCTGATTCGGATTCCGATCAGAACTCTGTAGTGGAGAAATCTCCCGTGGTCAGAGAGATTATTTATAAATCGGACAAGACTTTTAACATCAATTCATTGAATTTGAAATTCAAGGGGGACACGTGTGTACGTGCTTTTCTGTTGCGACTGGAGGAGCTTCGGGTTGCTAGGAAGGTTACTGAAGATCAAATCTTGAGAGGGTTGCCAGAAATACTGGAAGGACCGGCTCTAGCCTGGTTTCGTTCGAACCGTTCCAAATATTGTACCTACCGAGAGGTCATTAAAGCTCTCAGGGAGGACTTCGACATTCCCGATCTTGATCACCTTTTACTGAACGAGATCCGATCCAGGACCCAAGCAAACTCGGAAACCATAGTATTTTTTGTCTCTACTGTGTTGGGGATGTTTGAACGTTTGAACAGGGATCTACCCGAATCGGAGAAGTTAGATATCCTTATTCGAAACATCCGTCCTGAGTATTCGCGTGATCTCGCTTTACATGACATTCATACTATTGAACAGCTCAAAACCCTGTGTAAGCGTATCGAGTTGGCTCAGGTTAAGGCGAATCAATTCCGTGAACCGGTTACATCGCGTCACAATAACACTTTTGTTACTCCTAGTATTCCTACCCGTAGTCAGGAGGTACGAAATAACTTTAGACCACAGAAACATCACTTTACGGCTTCTTCGAGGAAGTTTGCAGCTTCGGTAGAAACTACTTCTAAACAATGTTTCAGATGCGGGATGACCAACCATTCTACGAACATTTGTAATAGGTCAAGAGACATTGTCTGTTTTAAATGCGGAGAAAAGGGAGTACGTACCCCTGATTGTCCTAGATGCAATACTAATTCAAAAAAACTAAATACGATTGTCTCTTCTGATAAACCATCTATTTTACACTCTGCTCCCAGACAAGCCGAAAAGACAATCCTCTTTAATCCTCCAAAGGGAGACAATAGACTATATGTGCCGTTAGATATCTTAGGTCTAAAGGTTAACGCGCTATTAGATAGCGGTGCTTGCTCTTCTTTCCTAGGCCAAGATAGCCACTTAACTTTGACTTCAGTAGGAATTCCGATACATATACATGAAATACCTATCCAGATCCGTGTTGCGAACGGCCAACAGCTTCTTTGCACCGAATATATGACCATTCCGGTAAACTTTAACAACGAGGTACGCCTGGTTCACTTCAATATACAGCCTACTATATCTACTCCAATTATTTTAGGGTTAAATTTTTGGAAAACTTTTAATTTGATGCCTGAACTTATTTCTAATGTACTAGGCGATAACAGCTTGGATACGCTTTCCACGACGCTTTCCGAATGTGGTTTAAATAATTTTGATTTGTTAACCGGTGAACAGAAAGCTCAGTTAGAATCTCTTAAGGATCTCTACGACCAAGTTGACACAGAGAAAGTTGGACTAGGTAAGACTCATTTAATAGAACATATCATCCATACCGGAGATGCCCTTCCGATTAAACAGAAATACTATCGTCTTAGTCCCGATAAGCAGGCCGCATTGGAAAAGGAAGTAGATCGCATGTTGGAAGCAGGTATAATTGAACCTTCCTACTCTCCGTGGAACTCACCTGTAGTCATGGTGGAGAAGCCCAATGGTGACATGAGACTTTGCTTAGATAGTAGGAAGGTGAATTCAGTTTCCAAAGCGGATGCTTATCCGTTACCATATGTAAATTATATCCTCGACAATTTACGCGATGCGAAGTTTTTAACGTCACTTGACCTTAGTGCGGCTTATCATCAAATACCTCTTAGTTCTGAATCCAAAGAAAAAACTAGTTTTACTGTACCAGGGAAAGGTCTCTTCCATTACAACCGTATGTGCTTTGGTTTGGTAGGCGCTAGTGCCACCATGCAACGCCTTATGGACAACCTCTTTACCGCCGAGTTTGGCAACAAGGTGTTCTGCTACATCGATGATATCATCATCTGCACCTCTGATTTTAATGAACACTTACGTTTGCTCGAAGCGGTCTTCGAAAAGCTGAAGAACGCTAACCTTACGATTAATATGAAGAAATCTCTATTCTGTAGAACCGAACTGAAATATTTGGGCTACATAGTAGACAGATACGGCTTACGTACCGATCCGGGCAAAGTTGACGTAGTTTTGAACTTTCCTATTCCCGAGAATGCCAAAGGTATCAAGCGCTTCCTTGGTATGTGTGGTTGGTACCGGAGATTTATCAATAATTTTTCGAAAATTGCTCGTCCGCTATCCCGGTTAACTAGTAAACGAGTAAAGTTTTTCTGGTCGGAGGAAGCTAATGATTCATTCAATTTACTTAAATCAGCTTTAATTTCCGCACCTATTCTGAAGTGCCCTAATTTCCAGGAACCATTTTATATTCATACTGACGCATCTTCATACGCCCTCGGCGCTGTTCTAACACAGAAATTTGACGGAATTGACCATCCTATTGCTTTCTGCAGTCGCACGCTTAATAAAGCTGAGTCGAACTACTCTGCTACGGAACGCGAGATGCTGAGTGTGATTTACGCTCTGGAACAATACCGAGCGTACGTAGAAGGTAGGAAATGTTATATTATAACCGATCATGCGTCACTTAAATGGTTTACCAATCTTAAGAATCCGTCCGGTCGTCTGAACCGATGGGCGTGCAGACTTAGTCAATTTACTTTTGAACTAATACATAGAAAGGGAAAAGAACACGTGATACCCGATTGTCTTTCTCGCATTAATGTCGGTTTCATAGATAGTCCTGTGACTCGAGACCCATGGTATTTGGATTTGGTTAAAAGGGTCACTGATAAACCTTCTCTATTTCCGAATTTTAAAATTGACGATAATAAACTTTTCCGTTACTCGAAGAATAAATACCGCCTAACGGCCCAATTTGACTGGAAGTTGGTAGTGCCTTTCGAGGAACGAAAAGAAATTTTATACAAATGTCATGACGATCCTACTGCCGGTCACTTTGGGGTGACAAAGACGCATTCCAGGATAGCTAGTTTATATTACTGGCCGACTCTGTTTCCAGACGTTAAAGAATACGTAGACTCCTGCGAAATATGTAAGACTTATAAAACTGTGAATTTAGCTCGTCCGGGTTTGATGGGAGATCCCCGACGTGTTTCGTCACCTGGCGAGGCTATATCGTGCGACATACTTGGTCCTTTTCCAGCTTCTTATTTAAGGAACCAGTACTTATTTGTGTGCACGGATTACTTTAGTAAGTATGTATATCTTTTTCCCTTACGCACGATCACTGCAAAAGCCATCGTTAAATGTATGGAAAAGGGAGTGTTCCTAGTACATGGTGTACCCAAGTATATCTTTTGTGATAATGGTGCGCAGTTTACTTCTAAGGATTTTAGAGACCTTATAGCTAAATATAATGTCCCCCACCTCTTTTATAACCCTAGATACCATCCTCAAACGAACCAAACGGAGCGGGTTAACCGAGAATTGGTAAGATCAATAGCCTCTTACGTGCGTTCTGATCACCGAACCTGGGATAAGAACGTAGTGGAAATTCAGTGCGCTATAAATACTGCTAGTCACGAAGTTACCAAATGTACTCCATATTTTCTAACTCACGGTCGTCAGATGATCCTAGATGGTTCAGTGTATAAAGATCATGGTCCTATCGATCAAAATGCCCTTGAAATAACTAATAGTTTAGCTTTTTCAGATAAACTCAAGGAGCTTAAAACTGTTTTTCAAAAGGTGCGAAACTCTATGAACGTTTCTCACTATCGTAACGCTCGTTACTATAACCTGAGAAAACGTCCATTAGAACTTGTAGAAGGCCAGATCGTGTACAAAAAGTGTTTCCATTTATCCAACGCGGCTAAGTCATTTTCAGCTAAATTGGCTCCACGTTATGAAAAATGTATAATTCACAAAAAACTCAGTGATTTAGTGTATACTTTGAAAACCCTTGAAGGAAAACTTCTAGGAAACTTTCATATAAAGGACATTGTTCGTCCTGGTGAAACTGTTCCGTCTGTGTAACGTTCAGCGTTTTCCCTGATTTAGGTAGTTATTCTAGCTATCCATTTGTAGTATACTTCCCTGACAAGTCCTAAAATTACTGTCTACTTAATAATACTCCTAAATAATATTAATCCTAAAGGTTAAAACTCAACTCCTCGTCTGGGTTAATACATATCAAAGGATTATTTGGTTAACCGACTGAAAGAAGCACTTGTGATGAGCTCTCTTCCAGTAATACCCATTTTGAACGTTTGTTCTTGAGTGAAACTCCCTCGAGTTTAGTAACGATGGAATTGATAAATGAAATATCGTCTTCCTATTACTACCTCGGTTGTAAATATAATAGGCATTCTTTAATAAAGTAAAAGCCCCGTGCCATTTTTAGCGATAGTAACTTAGACTAAAACATTAATTCTAAAATTTCAATAGTTTTAGGGATCCTATTAGTACTTAAACACCGGTATAGTTTGTAAACACCCTAGTTATAAACAAATAGTTTTATGGGAGATCTCCCATTAGTTGGAAATCGCATGCGTTCCAGAGGTATAATAGTCTTCGACAATGTACCCATAGTTTTCGTGGCACTCGAGTTATTTTGTTTAGTTGTTAGTAAGGTATAAAGCCATAACGCTAAAAAAAAAAAATATAATTAAGATTTTTTTTTTAACCCAACTAAAGATGAACTGTAACACTTTACAGTCAGGGCTAGGCGGTGTTGTAAATTGTTTGGGGGTGTAGATAAGTCTCACTGCCTGTTAGTTATTTTTACGCATTTAACGTTTGTTCTGTAATGCGATTAACTCTTATAACATCCTCAGGTACGCCGTACCTAGTGGAGAATATACCTCTCTCGTTATATATGGTTAAATAATAGATTCTTACCTTTAAAAACTGACATACATTCCGGTAGACATGAGCTGAGTTAGGCACGGTTTTCCTCAATGTGAGACGTGATTCCCAATTACCAGACGGTTATTTCATATTGAGAAATCTGAGTTGTTTATCATACACTGATTATCGGACTCCGAAACACTCATTTCCTAAGTAATACATAAATAAAAATAGTTCCATCAACATTGTGATGTATGAATGACAGGTACCGGTGACAGTTGCTTGATGTACTATGGTCTATTTGAGTCACATTCAGAATCGCCGCAGCGGTGACATCCATTCGTAGTTATTTGTAACATTTAGAAGATTTTAAGCCGTTCTCTTCTTCTGTTTAACAGAAATAACCTTGTAGTTGATATCGTTGGAATTATCTTTCACCTTTAATGGTGTTTTACTAATAAATAGAATTTACCAAAGTCAACCGGACATTAGTGTTGCCGTTTGAAAAAAAAAAGAGGATCTTCTCGAAACGTCGATTTGCCGAGGCCAGATTTCCGCCCAAGTCATTCCCGAGCTCGTCATGGATTGAACAATAGTGAAATCTTATGTTGGGAATCCTCGCTGTGGCCTGGTGCCAAATTAGTTTAATTTAACTTGTTTTTCACGTTAGTGAAGGTTTCATCTTCAAGATGATCCTAATTTCTACGCTTCTGGTAAGTTTTGAACTTCCTTTATAGGTTAACCGAGCTAGATGCTCGCCGATTCTATTTTCTGTAGTATTTGTGTTAACGTGTGATCTTGGTTGTTTTAGCTGACCGCTTAAATACGTCATACAATGTAATACCGTCATCCTCGACCTGATCAACTCTTCGCCTCAACCCGGTGTATTCCGGTAAGTTACATATTCTCCGAAATAATTACCGTTGTCTACAGTAGATAAAAAAAAAAGGAACATAAAAGCTAAAATTCCAAGTCACTAATAACTGTGAAAATTGTTCACAGGGAGTCAAGTCAGGGCTAAAAACCAGTTGCCGAAGCCATGTAACAGTTCCCAGGTCACGTGTAATCTCCGAACCGGTGACGGGACTGCGCGGTTCTACCAGTGTGATTTCGTACCTACGCCGTAACTGTATGTAAAACTTTATTTTTAAAGCCGGTGCTCCGGATACAAATGTGAAGTCAGGATGGAGAAAAAACAGCAACCTCTTTAAAATTGCTGGAGTACCGTTATAGTTTAGTTATCTAACGACATTTAGTTTAAATCGCATTGTGAAATGATCCGTCTGACGTGCTGTAATGAGGGAGACGTCCTTTCATGAACGTTTACTGTGAATATGTCCTTGGGACGAAAATTGTAATGGTTGCTACGTCTTTTCATGAACGTTTAAAGTGAATGTGTTCTTGGTACGAATATTGTAATGGTGGTTACGTCCTTTCATGAACATTTAGTTTAAAGGTTTGACTAATTGACATCTCTATCGAGAAGTTTCAATTGGCACTGTAGATCCGTACAAATACAATCGTTTTATTTCATCTATGACGGCAAATATGTTGCCATAACCTATTTAAGGGTTGAACGTGTTTTTGGGTATAAATATATACTTTGTTGATATAATGTGGACTTTTATTTAGACACATCATTCGTTTGTTGGAAGTTTTGCCCTGGCGCCTGTACTAAAATAAATTTGGGCATACTCCGCTCCAAGTTGGCCTCCACCCTCCCCTGAGGTTTTTCCCTTGCTGTTTTTGGGACTGAGCTAGTGGAAATTTAATGTGGTTCTGGGGCGGGTTCCTTTCTAATTACAACCCGGGAACAATACATTACAAGATAACGCCGCGCTTTGATAATCCAACCTGCCCTGATTAAACAAAGAGAAACCTACATTACTACTCCATGATATACAAGGTAAATTAAAGTCTCCTAATAATAGATAGGTACACGAGGGAAACGTTTCGATCATACGCGTCATATTATTTTTTATGTCATCTAAGTTTAAAGGCAAATTTTCCTCAACAGGTGGTAAATATGCTAATGCAGCAATTAAATCAGTAGGGGCGCCGAGAGCGCGGCCCGGAATAGTTACACACAGCGATTCAATCCCCGCGCATGACCACTCACGGTACACCGCGGCACAAAGATTACGACGAGCACACACCATAACTCCGCCGCCCGTACACTTATTAGTTAGGTGAAGGTTCCTGTCACACCGGAATACATCGTAACGGAAATCGCAAAGTTCTGAGTCCAAAATGTCACTCTGTAACCAAGTCTCGGTTAAAAATATTAAATCGTAGTCATTATGAAGTATGTTATTATATATATCTAAGCACTTGGTACGAAGACCACGGACATTTTGGTAATAAATATTAAGCTTACTGCTTACGTTAGAATATATCGTGTTATTCACTGTAAAAGAACCAAATAACTATCAGAATTAGTCTTAATATTTGTGAAAAAAAAATCTCGAAATATATCTAAGAAGACTTCGATACGATGTTTATAGTTATGTGCGATAAAATAATATTTAATATGAAAGGGAATATTTACTAAAGAAGAATAGTTCGCAATATTGGGAAAATCGTCTGTTATCATATTTAATATAAGGTATAACATTGTGAATTGTTGATTATTACGCTTAGTTGAGTGTTCATATGTTGTTAATTTTTCATAGCAAAATAATTTAATTTTTATATCTATTGAATTAAGGGTGACAATGGGTTGACTCGAATTAACAATGTGGAGTAAATTAAGAATTGAGCGATAATGAAACTTAGAATAAAATATAACTGTTAAGAAATAGATGTTAGTGTGATGAGTGGCAGGGGTATGCATTGTTAAAAGGGTATCCTTCTGGGGTGGTCCCATGGTCATCAGGCCCCGTGTCATGGTCGGCCACGCGATAAGTCACAAGATACAGCGTCAGTCTCGTTCTATCGAACGGTGTCAGTCAGTGACGGACGCTCTATCTTGTGACTTATCGCGTGATAAGGCCGACCATGATACGGGGCCAGGTCAGGCTCTGATGATGGAATCCAGGTGAAATTGAGGGAATTCTTCAAATAAGGCGAGGTTGTGAATGGAAGTCGGTTTAAAGTTTTTAATGTAAATTATTATTAGATTCTGATTTACCCTTACTCAATGACCCTTGGGGTACTCAACCGGCGTCAAGTAACGCAGAATAAGTATAGCAGTATCTTGCTGCTGCAGAGTCAGCATTGTATTTTACCCTTACCCTCCTGTGTGATTTTAAACGTACGCCAACGTCAAAAGTTCCATATTACTCATTATATAAAACCTCCATCTAAGCTGCATAGCTACATTTTGATTGCAACAGGCAATCACCTTGCTCTGAGGATCGCCTGTCCATGAGTCACTGTAACTTGCTATGCAATTCATCTGTCCCGACTCACTTCACTTGTTCCTAATATAACTTTACACCAATATTCGTAGCAACTATACGTAATCAAAGTCAGAATTAAATTGGTCGCCTGAAATTGTCAGTGAGCCTTGTGAATATCAGCCCTGTTTATTTATTCACAACACTAAACAGACAACTCGTCTGAAAAATCAGTTTAAAACTGACCTCTGATTACGCGTAGTTGAAACGAATGTCGGCGTCAAGATATACTAGAAGTGAGCGGTTAGTGGAGTCAGGCTGTGAATCGTATAGCTGTAATACGATCGGTAGCTCGCGGCCGACCGCGGGCTTCGATAACACGCCACCGCCTTGACTGATTTGTGCGATAACCGATGTACAACTGATTACTTAATAGTTGTTACAATTATGCCATAGTTGTGTAATTTAAAGGGATCTTTATCGGTTTCCGCTAAGCCTTTTGTTATCATGGAGCAGGCACTTTCGATCTACTGTAATTAGTAGGCACTGGTAAAAGTAATAGTAGGGAATAATAAGTCCTAGGTAGTTGTTATTCAAGTGCTCATTTGTAAATATTTTACTGGAATGGCATATGGTGGTATGGTTTCTGAAAGGTCCAAAAACAAATGAGCCTATTTATAAAAATTTGGAAGGTGTTACGGGGCCCTTCCAGTCCCATTAAATGAAAGGCCGCAGGAATGTTGAAGTAGATATATTCGTGGCTTCACGGGCTACACTTTATACAGCTTATTGCAGCATATAACAAATATGCAGAGTGAGTCGTCGTATGCGTATAGGAGTTGAAACGCCATTGTTTCTTTCTCTCTCTCGACTCGCTTTCGCTCTCTGTGTACGTTTTGATACTGCAGAGCGAGAGCGTTTCGTTCGCCTTACAACATTTGCCACACCACCCCCCTTTGGAGTGGAGAAACATATACAAAAGTAAAAATAAAATAAAAATAAAACCTAAAATTAACTTATAGATCTAGTATATCCCTAAACCTGACCTTTCCGCCCGTTCTGGTGAAAACGGGAGCCGGAGTGGCTGGAGGTGGGGTTGGTATAGAGGGTGAGACAGCTGGTGGAGGAAACATTACTTTAGATAATATACAGTGTACCAAAAATAGGGTGTCAACCGATTAAGGGCATAATAGGTATCGTGTTCTGATAAGAAAGATCTATTTTTTTTTTGACGCGTTTTTTATTTATTTGTATGGAGCAGGTCGCCCCAGTCGGCCAACGCATACAACTATACAAATGTAAAAAAAAACGCGTAATTTTTATTTTCTCTTAGTTTTTTCTTCGGTTCACACCCCAGTTTTGGTACACTCTGTATATTATATTAATGGGCTTTTAGTTACTTACACGCTTGTATTATTAAGAAACTCTCTTACCTATTATAAAACAGGTGACCAATTAGTTATTTTTCAGTGTTTAAACTTAAAAAAAAAGACCGGGTTGC
Source organism: Epinotia ramella (assembly GCA_947578815.1). Lineage (NCBI taxonomy): Eukaryota > Metazoa > Arthropoda > Insecta > Lepidoptera > Tortricidae > Epinotia > Epinotia ramella. The sequence continues at coordinate 13,144,772 of OX388213.1, read as the reverse complement.
ACTCCGGGAGTGCCGGCAGAAGTGAAAACTCAATAACATTGTATCAGTTTTTCGATCAGGTCACGTGACATCTTACGGTGTCACCCTAAAAATGAATTTGACGCAAATTTATAAACAATTATCAATTATCTAGGCGGACGGGCCGCGGGCGCGTTGGGTGCGACGGGGGCCGCCGGCTCGGCGCGCCGACGGGGCGGCGGCAAACACAATACCAATTTGTTTTTACCATTGCCAAATATTCTTCAAAGCTTTATCTCTTTAGGAATAACGTCTAAATTCGAACTATTCGAATTTGCAAGAACAGCAGACGGCGGTGGCGAGTTGGCGACCAAAATATCAATTTGTTTTTGCCGTTGGTAAATATTTTTCTAAGCTTTATCTCTTTAGGAATAACGCCCAAATTCGAACTATTAGAATTTTCTCAATAGCAAAACGGTGAAGGACGCGTTGGTATTGTTACTTTATTTGCAGAATATGCTATTGCAAAAAGTGTTTAACGGCTTTATACTCTTACGAATAGCGTTAAGTTTTGAATGAACTCGAATCGGATAGCAGCAAAAAGTGACCTCCTTCACATCTGACGTTACAAAACTCTGTCGCGTATTTAACAATTTTTCCCCATACAAAAAAGTGCTCAGCGCCGCTAAAGAAGTTTTCACTTAAAAAACCTTTTTGGTTGCTAACGCAAATTAACCGTGAGGTATTTAGATACGTGTTACGCTCAAACATATAATTGTCATGAAAAGTACCTGATAAAAAAACACTTTGTCGCATTGACGTAACAACTCTGTGGCTATTTGTATATGTCAAAATAGGTAGGCAGTTATTTTTGTCCAAGACAGTACCTAAACAGTTTTTAGAAAAGTAGTCCAGTACAATGTAATATAGGCCTATTGGGTAACCGCGTAACGGTCCTTACGTTTACGCATCCTTACTTCACGTATGTTAAACAAACGAAAAACAATAAACACAAACTACACGTAATAACTTACGCATGTTAAAATCGTTCATTCAAGTGGTTACGTCGGTTAAACAAAGCTTAGTGTCCTGCAGCTGTAAAGAGTAAAGTACTCGAGCGCACTAGAGGGTTACGGCCTTTATAATATAGTAGACAGAATAATGATCACGTAATTCAAATACGTTAAATTATGCAGCGATGCAATGCAACGCTATTAGGAGAACAAATGTTTGTGACCGTAATGCATGGTAATAAGGTCGATGAATATTTGCTGAATGATAGCTAACATGCAATTGCTCTATTAATGCAGGTCTGATTATGATTCGGGATTTGGAACACTAGAGCTAATTCAATATGGTAGCTGAATTGGTTTAATTAGTATTAGTGGGAAATGTTAACAAGTTATTATTATTATTATTGATTTTTTATTAAGTGCCTTAAGTGTACCACTGCTGGGCAAAGGCCTACCTCTTTTTCTTCCACATATCCCTCTTCTGGGAACCCTCCCACTAGTCGAGCTTGACGTCTTTGACCATAGACTGGTAATAAATTATGATTAAAAAAAAATATATATACAGATATAATGATAATTTATAATAACTAATATATGTACAGTACAATTCAATTAAAAACGGGTAAAAAATGCATGTATTGTATCAAGTTTGCGTGACCTACCATGTTATTGCTCTGATTGTATATGTGCACTTTTGTTTCGTCGTCTGGCCTGCTCGTGCTAGGCTTAGGCATCGTAACTCGCCGAATATGACGCGGGACAAACTCACCCACCGAAATTACCGGTTTTTCCAACTTTGATTTAGCTATCCTTCAAGACAGGCACTAGTCGTCGGATTGTTTACCGAACAAAGCATCCCGAACAAGTGGACGGCCTTGCTGAAGGGTCAGGCGCCGGTCAGCGGGCCACTTTGCTTACAATGCTAGCGCACTCTCGGTTTCGAACGCCACAATGGTTCATTTCTACTAGGGTTTTACTAGCTTGGCCTCAATTCGATGTATCTCGTTCTAACGCTAGAAGGCGAGTGCGAGAATATATAGGAATGCGTTTTGGATCCAAAGCGATGAACAAAAATATACCTCCTTATTATTACGAAAGCGATGGATGTAATGATCCCGTAGTAGTAAAAACACATTAAATTTGGCTTAAGTAAAAGATGCTTACAATATTTTCCTTAAAACAAATTCTCAGTTTATTGGGTAGTTAAAAGTGTCAGCTCTAATAACTATGTATGTCTAACGTAAGAAAATACACTCTATACGATTGAGCAGTGAGCACAGTAGATATTGCGTTATTATCACAATGTAAAAAAAATGGTTTAGCCTAAATAAGTCGACGGTGACTAAACAGCTCAACTTCGATTACACGAGGGAATGTTCTGTTCCAGCACATATCGCGCAATTCTAAATTCCCTCTCGATTTCAAATAATCGCTATATAGAAATGTTGTTAATTCCTCTAACGTTCAACGGCAGTTTTGCGCTTACTTTGCGTGATTCCTATGCGTCACTCTCGATTTCAAACGCTGCAAATGGCTCATTAATTCTTCACTAGCTTGTTTAAGCCACATTTTATTAACCTACTGTGTGTAAATAAAAGTACCTTACGTGTTTACGGTGACAGTTCCCAAGCAGGTAATCCTGTCTCCCTATTTCGCTCTTGACTACTGTCTAAGAGAATATTCCCAATAAAGCGTTAGATTAATGTGCAGAAATACAAGTAAGTTAAAATATAAATGAATGTAATAAAACGATATTTTCCTTGCGTGCTTGTAAAAGTTAATAACGTATAGATTTATCAACAGTTATAGATAAAATAACCATAAATGTGAAAATAATCCATAAAGATTATTTATATATTACTTATTGGGGATCTTCAAGATAAAATACGATACAATGTTTCTTTAACAAATTATGATCGAAATATAATTAGAGTAACAAGTTCTTGTGCTCGTTTTTGTAGATATTTTTTGTTGCAAAGTAGTAGCTAGTGTAGCTACAGGTAATCCGAGTATTATGTTTTGTGCTCGGACTGGCGTATCTTTGATCGATTGTCCGTCCTTTTTAATTAGTATGCGCTTAGTTTCATCTTAGAAGCATACACTTTAAAAGTGTTAACATAAAATATTAGCATACATACTAATATTATAAATGCGAAAGTATGTCTGTCTGTCTATTACCTCGTCACGCTTAAACCGCTGAACCGATTGAGATTAAATTTGGCATGGAGATATTTTGAATCCAATTCTCAGGGAAGGACTAGGATAGTTTTAATCCCGGAAATCATTCCCAAAGGGGGTGAAATGGGGGTTGAAAATTTGTATGGAGTTATATACTATATCTACGCGGACGGAGTAGCGGGCAGCGGCTAGTTAACAACTAAATAAACAACTTGTTGTTTATCATGGCCGTTGTTAACTTATTTCACCCCTACCATGTAATCATACAAAACAATATTACCTATCCTGAAGTATGATGCACAATTATTGTCATTTGACACTAACCCCCCTTATTCATATAAATTAACTTACGTGTGTTCTCTAAAATTTGTGTGTTCCCTTTCTCCCAAATATGAATGTTATAGGACAAATAACAAATGAATTTTAACTAAAATGGGGTTGATAGACGTTTATTAATAAATCTCCCACGGTGAATTTACCAAACTACATAATATACCTACGAAACTATAAAAAACTAGCTAAGTTCTAAATTAGCGTTGTTATTGGTAAACTACCTAGACGTAATCGATATGATACAGAGAAAGAATATAATGGAAAAATAAACCATCTTCGTCTGTAGCCCCCGACAGGATTCGAACCTGCGACCTTTCTATATATTCTTCTTTATTATATTCTTTCTCTGTATCATATCGATTATAAAATGATCGGGGTAACTTCCTCGTTAAAAATAACACGAAAACAAAATATTTAATTAAAAATAATTTGTTTCGTGATAAGGGTATTTACCAAGACGTATTTTGGCGCCGATATTTTTGTAAATATTCTGCATCTTGTATAGTATTCAATCTCTTTGTACGATTGCCTCTAGAATATACGAAAATGTTAGAACAATTGTATTCTCTAATCAACTGGATTCAATTCATGAATCATGATGCAATCCGTCTGTTTACCTCTGCGGCGCACCCAATGTCGTTAAACATAATCGAATAAAAGTTCGTTCATCGACATTTTGGTTGAGTCAAGGTGGAACCGTAATTTTAATTTCATTCGCCTCCCGCTTTTGGAACTGCCTTTATTTGGCGCGACCTTTCGGGCCAGTTTTACAAATGATCAATATGAACATGAATTCGACCTAGACGCTTTGTGTCAAATGTTTCATATTTCGGGTTTTAATAAGTAAATAAGTGCTTAATTTTAAGCGGAAGCAGGTACTTATACCTACATGGCTCGGTATTTTGACTTTGCATATTGCATGCTTAGATGCACTAGTCAGTACCAGACGGTTACTCGTACTTTTAGGTAAAATAGCTCCCTACTAACCTACCTATTTCATTGACATTACGTTAAGCTCAAGATACACGTGTCACGTAATAGGTTCATGAAGGATTATTTCGTTTTGCAAAATTTAGGGATAAAATGCTATGGAGAAATTATAAGTTCTATAATATTTGGAAAAACAATACTGGTTCGGACCATCGGTGGGTAATAGGGTAACCCAGTAACGCGTTAACGCGTTGAATATAATATACCTCATTCCATATAACATTAGAAATAAGAATTTTAACGAACCAATTCGTCGACGTTTCTGCGTTTATCTAAGATATCAAAGATCGGAATCTAAAGTATTTCGTTAATTTAGTGCTTTTCATAGTATTTTACTTACGTTTCAAATACGGATTTCTTGAAGTCGCTTTACGTCTAACGCACGATTTTTCTAGTCCATCTACATGGAATAGGATAAAGGCATTGTATTGACAGCAGCCCTCCTACAACTATACCCACAATTCTTGTCCATTGATCGCCCGTCGTCAGATAACGCCGACCGCAAAAAGACAGTTTACGTGTGTTGTCAAACTTGTGATCTACTGCGACCGCCCGAACGCCGGTACACGATAGTACACGGGTACACGGTAACACGGCTACACGTCGAGATGTGCCGATAGAAGGCATTGTGTGCCACAAGGCGATACTCCCCATTAGTGGCGTCTAAATATTGTATTGTACGCGAACTCCGGCCTAAAACACTTCATTGTTTCAAACGGGCGATGCAGGGTTGGCACATGCTGACCGTTCGAAATGAAATATTGACACTACAAAACAAAACACAGAAAATTATGGAAACTTTCGATAACGAAGGGAACTTCTTATCTTCCATAGTTTCAAGAAGGCAAAGTCCTGTTTTAGTAAAATTTATATGTGACTGTCGTGAAAGTATAAATTCATTGGGTATGTTAAAAATATCGTAACTAGCAAAGTATCTACTGAGTGGTTTCTTCAATTCATCATCATCATCATCATATCAGCCGAAAGACGTCCTCTCCTGGACATAGGCCTCCCCCAAAGAGTGCCAAAGTGACCGGTCCTGCGCCACCCGCACCCAGCGGACTCCCGCAACCTTTTCTTCAATTACTACAACATAATTAAACCAATAAAGAAACAAGTTAGGTAATAGGTAAGTGGTGATTATTATTTTCATTAAGTAACGAAAAAAAAGTGTCGTCACATATATCATCTCACAAATACTGATACCTACAATTAAAAATAAATATGTGCTTTATACGCTGAAGTTTTTATCATAACAATTCACTACTTGACTCGGTGACAACCCTAACCGTTTACGATATTGATGGCCAATGGAGATAGTTCCTGATAGCCGCGAGCGCTGGTTTAATGCATGAATGCAAGGTTTCGATTCTCGCACCAGTTTTACTTCACCGTGGATCAGTCGTAGGCAAAAATGCGCGTCATTACAATTATTACCTTCAGAATGTTCAGAAGGCGTACACTTATAGTTAGGGCGACAAGCTACGCCAGATAATCGTTTTAAAAAAGATAATTAGTAAATATCCGGTAGACTTTATTTTCTGCGATTGAGATAAAATTTTGGGCGCTACAGTCGCCTTAATTCACGGTTCAAAATGATCCGACCCAATTGCAGGGTAGATATTTTGTTTTTTGTCCCAAGCATACTCAGGAGTCCCGGCACCTATTTTAAGATTGAACGATTATTATGCTGGTTTATCTGGGACTGATAATGGGAATTTGTAAAAAAAATCTATAGAATATGGAGCGTGTACCTTCTACACGATATACTGAGGAACAGTCGAGTTCATAAATTGACGCCCTTGACAATAAATAAGTCGTCAGTTTGTTCGCGTACATCATTTTTGATCAACGTTTGCTGGATTTGGCATAGTTAACATTTTTCTCCAAATTATTAATCTCTCTTCAAGTTTTATTTCCCATTCCTCTCTTTTTGTCTGAAACCGTTTAAATCTTTCACGATTGTTAAAAAACAAACCTAACCAAACCTAATGGACTCTATAGAAGTTTTTGATATTTTTAGTACAGGTCCTGAAAGGTTAGGTTTATATTTCTAGATTAAACTTCGCGGTCCATGGTAAAGAAGTAGTTTCGTTGGTGGCAATTGGCACATTACCTGTTATTCTGCAAATGATCTGGTACACGGGTGACGGTGCAAATGAGGCTATTAAGCTCGTTGATTCCGGTGCATCGTCACCAGCCGTGACCCGCGGTGCATCACAATGCGGCCGGCCTTGCTGCACCGGCGACAAGGGCGCGGCCTTTGTAGTCACACGTGCAACCACTCGCGAAGGGCTCTAGGTGGTCCGTGTACTACCATTATGGTTGACAATATGTCAATCCTTTTCCTGATACTTGTTAATTCGTCGTAGGTATAAATCAGTCTTACAAGCTTTTATTTAATTGGCCCCAAATCTTGCAACTGAATCCAGACTAATCCATACTTCACTATCACATATCACTACATAGTATAAAACAAAGTCGCTTCCCGCTGTCTGTACCGATGTATGCTTTACACAACGGATTTTGATGCGGTTTTTTTTAATAGACAGAGTGATTCAAGAGGAAGGTTTATATGTATAAAATAGTACCCGTGCGAAGCCGGGGTGGGACGCTAGTATATTATAAATGCGAAAGTGTGTCTGTCTGTCCGGCTGTCTATCTGTTTGTCTGTTACGTCTTCACGCTTAAACCGCTGAACTGATTTGCATGAAATTTGGTATGTAGGTATAAGAGATAGTTTGAGTCCCGGGGAAGGACAGGGACCGATTTTTGACTTTCGAGCGCTCGACTCTTTCACTCGAAAACTGACAAAAATTATGAAATGCTATTTTGAAATAGCGATATAAAATTTAAAAACGAGTGGTATTGACCACTCGTATTTAATTCTATTGGTAGAAAGTAAGTGCCTGCCATTTTGACATTACAAACGTGTTTACTTTTACTTGATTTTCGAGCGCTCGAAAGTCAAAAATCGGTCCCCAGGATTGTTTTTATCCCGGAAATCATCGCTGAAGGGGGTGAAATGGGGGGTGAAAATTTGTATGGAGCTACGATATAAATGAGTTCCACACGCACGGAGTCGCGGGCATAAGCTAGTTTTTACCCGACTGCCGAAGGAAAGGAGGAGGAGGATATGTTTGTATGTGACCTTATTCTTTGGCACGCCCTGCAGCCTAAACCGTTTGACGGATTTCGACATATTATGAGGTGTCGTTGGATTCCTCTTAATCGTGGGAGTGACATAGACCATAAAATTTGAAAAAAAAAAGCGATTGAGTTTTTTGAAAAATCTCCGATTTTTTATAAAACAACCAACAACGTCACCGCTGCCCGCTGGCGTCCAGAGGGGCTACCGCGAAGTGAAAACGAACTTCGTTCGAGTATCTTCCTCTCCGTCGCTCGAACTGGCAAGTGCAACAGAGAGAGAGATACACGAACGAAAGTCGTTTTCGTTTCGCGGTAGTATTTCGCGTATCCTCTCAATGAGTAGTAATCATTGAGTAGACACATATAAATTAAATGACTGAGCCAATGTATAGGAGGCTATAATTATAAGTTAAAACTTTTAATATCTAACGATTATTTTAATGGAAACTTCTTGATTATAAAGCGTACCTAACTAAGTGTCCCAGTAATTCCAAATATAGGTACATACCTATATATAATATACTTCGCATTCTAATTTTATTTCGAGCGAGTGCGAGCATGACATTGATATTAATTATTTCCAAAAGTTAGTATTCTTAGTTTCTCTTTCGGGAGATGTAGATTTGCATGAAGATGATACGAAATTAAGATCGCAAAATACACATTTTTATGCGATGTAAACCCCAACTAATGGATAATAATATATTTTCATCACGCATATACAGCCTCGACAAATAATTATCATCTTAATCAGCTACGGAATACCGCTCTAAGATTGCTAGGCACGTAGAATATTTTCTTCGGTTCCTTTAGGACCTCCGTAAATGGAAAAACTTTCCGCATCGTTTGTCAATGGAAGTGACTGGGGAGACACCTTTCATAATGTATAATTTTACGTGCCCTGAATGGTATACATATTTAGTAAGTTATATAATGTCTGTCTGTATAGCTTGTCTGTTTACGAAAGTAGGTACCAATAGGAAAACTACTCAAAGCAGTTTAGTTCTTCGGTCGTATTCGCATCAAACTCGTATGCGATAATCGACCTATGTAAATAGCGGCTTATTATTTTCGTATTCACTCAGATCATACAAAAAGAGATATTTACTTTTTGTTCTAAGTTAGTTTACCTACATAAAATAGAACAGCTCTGAGGGTATATACGGCATGCAAAAATGACAAGAAAAGCTTTCTGCATGCTTTGACGTTAATAAATTAACAATTTATTAAGATCAGTTATCGGAAAAATAAACGTGTACCTACTTGTTTATATGTAGGTTAGGGATTTCGGTGATATAACTATCATTGTGAATTGACGATGAATATTTAATGTTTTATACAATATACTGTTAATAATTCCGTATTATACCGTAGCGTTTGCGTGCCCCACCGGAAGCACCTCACACTTGCGGCATACCAATACAGCGTTACGTGTACCTAGCATTGTACGCCAAAAGAAAATGTTAATCCATCCGTTGACTAATTATAACCTAAGCCTTGATTTTCCTGCAGTCGGCAATCGATTTACCTATAACACGCACGCTGTGCAAATCGATTTTTATTTAGTCGTTTGGATATTTACGTGAAAAATATTTTCTAATCTGTTCTAGAAGGAGTCCCGAGTAGTTTTAAGACACTATTCATAATTACCTACTGTAATAATGTGTATAATAAGTGAAAATACAAGGACCATAAGGTTGTGTGAGTGAAAATCGTTTTAAAGTTCAAATAACGCGCTACAAGTGAATTCGGTGCATGCACTTTCATGGTGACAGTTTTTTCATTGAGTGACCATGGCGCCATCAAGCGGCGACCACGCGTACTTTTACAATTCATTTCGCGGTCGCCAGAGCGCGTTGAACCAACGTTCAGCAAGTTCAGCTACTCGGTAAGAGATGGCGCAATCAGCCGTTATATGTAAAGTTCGTTCCTCCTTTTGCGTTTTTGGATACCTAACAAAGATATGATTCGTAAAATGGTATCGGCAATTTAATTAAGTCCACGTAAATAATTTTAATCAAATCTACATCGGCAACCTTTACGGAATCGAATTCGATAAAAGCAATTGACGAATGCCACACTAAAACTTAATTATATTTTTCTTTATTTTCAGTCCGAGCCTGGCGATACTATAGCAACAACGAAAGAAGGTTAGTACAATATTTCGAAAACAAGTGGTAGGGTCGTTGCGCAAGTTAGCGACCTCTTAGTTAAGTGTGCCGAATAGCGACTACTTTGGCGAGTTGATCAATTGAAAATGTCAACTTTTTTAGTAGAGTCCTGGAGTGCGATTTTTGAATCTCACTGGTGATATCAAAGTCACCGGTGACTAAAATTATCACCGATGACTTTTATGTCACCATTTTCCAAGAGCCGTATTTTTGAAAGTCACACGCTGTTTACCAACATGCAGAAATTTTACAATGTCAGTCAGAGACAATCTTCCCGTTACGTTCCTTTTTACGCAGATGTTATAGTGTTGTCCTTGATACCGGTTTTTAGGGTTCCGTAGCCAAATGGCAAAAAACGGAACCCTTATGGATTCGTCATGTCTGTCTGTCTTTTCTGTATGTCACAGGCATTTTACTCGAAAACTATAGTGTATTTGAATACAATTTTGAGGATAGGTGTATTTTGTTAGCCGCTACAAAGTTTTGTAATTGAATTACAAAAAAAATTTTTTTTAGGGTTGCACTCCATACATAAAACAGAGTCAATTTTTTTTTTCATTGCAAGCCCACGTGTGGCACATCAATCGGTAGGCCTTTCAAAATAGATAAGGTTTCTCAGCATTTTTTTTGATTAAGTGAATAGAGTCGGAGATAATCGCCCCGAAAGTCACTATAATTGTGTCCCCCCCCTCTAATTTTTGAACCGTGTATTTTAAAAATATGAAGAAAAAAAACATGGACATAGGGCTTATTAAATTCTTTCAGCGAAAATGGTTTTGAACAAGATCGATTCAAAGGTTTTTGAGGTAGAGGAAGACCTATCGATTGATGTGCCACACGTGGGCTTGCAATGAAAAAAAAAATTTTTTTTTTCAGTTTTTTAGGAATTGAATTACAAAACTATGTAGCGGTTAATAAAATACACCTATCCTCAAAATTTTATTCAAATACACCTTATAGTTTTCGAGTAAAATGCCTGTGACATACGGACGGACAGACAGACAGACAGACATGACGAATCTGTAAGGGTTCCGTTTTTTGCCATTTTAATAGGCACGGAACCCTTCGTTGTGCGCGGTCCGACACGCACTTGGCCGCTTATTTATATTCTCAATAAATCGTCGCAATCACAAATATCACAATCGAACCCCGCTGCTAATTCTTCCGAAAAACATACTTTGGTACTTTTGGCAGATGTCACAAACGTCAACTGTCAAAAACAATCGCATGGTGATTTCAATTACGAGTGGGTAGGGGCACTCGTAAATCGATATCATAGGTATGACAAATGTAAGTCACCGGTGAGTTTCAAAAATACGAACTTTCGGAAATCACTCACATCGGTGAGAATTAGTCACTTGGTGAGATTCAAAAATCGATCCCCAGATTGAGATATAAACTACAAAAAATGTGTGCACTGCTCAATATTTAAAGGACCCTATTTTATTGGTAGTTACCTACTAGCACAATAGGTTTTATGGTCACGTTTTACGGCCTCATGTACTGAAACGTCACGTAAAATGTAACTATAAAACTTAACATGCTACTAGGCCAGTCGCAATTAAAGACGTGTTATCGACGTGTGTGTTATGTGTCGAGATAATTCCTTCAGCTAGGTCAGAGCACAAAGTCGTTATTTGCTTGCCTTTGTTTGACATAATTCACTATTGCAGTTTTGGATAATAGAGGGTAGGTAGGTAAGTGTACGGCTTGAGTACCCGCGTCGCTGTGAGCGGGGCGTTAAACAAATGCAATTTATATGGACACCCCACGCCCCGCTCGTAGCGGAGCGTGCAGTCAGCGGCGCTACCATGAACTTCGAATCTCGAAGTTCGGGTATTTCCATCTCTATCGCACTCCATTAATCGAGTGACAGGGATGCATGTATTACGAACTTCGACTTTCGAAGTTCGTGGTAGCACCGCAGGCCATACACTAAATACTAACAATGAATTGTCCTCCTACAGAAGAATGGGTGACTCGCAAGCAGAGCGAGGTGACGACGACGCGTCAGATCGCCACGCGGGTCAAGCGCGAACTGGTGCTGGAAGACGGACGGATCCTAACGGACACAGGACCCAAGATATCCACCTCCGTCAACGAGGATACGCACACTACTAACTATCGGCAGACTGAGGTCAGTGAACGTATAACAACACAACAAACTACAAACAAACACAACAAACTTCCATGCCACATTGAAATTGCTTAAAAATCGCCTGCATCGAATATTTGGTAAGGCCTTGGTCTTGGCGTTAATCGGAGACCGTGGACTTAGTACATGGTCTCCGGTTAACGCCGCACGCCACTATAGTACATTCTTTAACGAGGGGCGTCAGTGGAATATTGCGAACAAGAGTCTATCTCTAGCCCGACGCCGAAGGCGGAGGGCTTTTGATGACTCGAGTTTGTAATATTCTTATGCCCGTGTTATACACAATGTTTTTCATCACATTTGCGAGGAAACAAATACATTTTAGATGAAATGAATACAAATCGTAATAAAAACTGCAACATGTCAGTCGTCCATTTTGTTGAATTTGACGTGAGGCGCGTATGGCAAAGACCCTTCGGTATACAGCCACGATTTGAAAACACTTAAAAACATTTTAGATAGACACTAAATAACTACATATTAAATCTGTAAATAATTCAGTTAAACATGTTTAAGTAGTTTTTTAAGTTTAAATTTATTTATAATTACGTTTTCAGACATCGTATTTAATATAAAACCTCTTTGCTTTGTAACTGCCGCATGAGTGACAGATACAATTTAAGAAAAAAACCTTTACGCCCGTGGGCGTAAAACATGCTATTACAGCTCTATATGTCTGCGCATTATGAAGCCATTTTCGAGCAAGTGTGATGAAAACATCTTTTTGCACTTCCATACAACTTGATGCTGTATACTTACGTGGCGTGCGGAGTCGACCAGAGACAAACGCGTAAAATACACTGACGCCACGTTCACACTTTTAACGCATACCTAGGTACAATGAAGGGGCATCATTTGAATTCCGTCCAAATTACAAAGCACTAAAGGCGCATTTTCATTGGTCATTAAGTCGGTCAATTCTGTATAACATGGTCGACGGATGACCGGGCGCCATCGACCAGTGAAAACGGTACGAATCATACCTATGGCATGCGTTTTGGAAATCTCCCGTACTCTGCCTACTATCGACCCATAAAAATGCGCCTTAACACACCATGTGATTTGCGATTTTTGTTGCAGTAATTGATGCTGCTGCATGTTAAGCTGGCTTTGTTGCTTAGTTTTTACGCCATATATTTGCTTCGGCGCCTTCTAAGAGTTCTAGGGCGGCGCCCGCGCCGCCGATCGCTACGCTTATGTGGTTTATGGATGATTTCTTAATCAGTGCTCTATTATTTAAGTAGTAGGTATGTGTCAAGACACGGTCTTAACGAAAGCAAAATGTATATTTACAGCACCGGATACCAGAAGATCAGAATGGAGAAGACAAAGCTTCAATTGGCGATCGCGTGGACGGCGCGATTGGGGCATTGCCTGGCGGTAATTATTTTTTATATACTTATAGGGGCGGGATCGGTATGGTCTATTATGTAGTTTGACGTGAGCCTACTGATGTCGCTCAGATTTTCTTAATAGTCGGCAATTCGGCATACTGTCAGTGCGGTTGCAGTGCTGCTTCCGCGCATCCCGTGCCAGTCAGTTAGCACTCATTTAAATGAAAGCTCGCAGGAAAGAATCGGTACGGACTCGACTGACCGTTCACACTGACAGCTTAAGGATCTATCTATATCTATATCAGTCGGTAGGAACTATTACCGCCTCTGCACCGACAAATCAGAAAGTCGATTAACATCACCACCACCTCCTACCACCACCTAGAAAGTACCTAAGCATCTCAGTATCGAATCAGAAGTAACATCACTAAGATCAAAGATATTCTTCTTTTTTATATGTATATTTTTTGTCTCAATCTACAGAACTGGCAGGCTTCTCCACCGACCTAGCACCAGCCGACGCGAAGGTGCTGGTGTCGTCCCGCATCGTGGCCAACCCCGACGGGAAGGTGCGCGAGAGCAAAGATCGCCGCGTCCTCACCAAGAACGTCGTCGAGCGCGTTAAGGAGACAGAGGAGAAGTTCCACAGGGGAGATACTACGCATGACGTGAGTGTTTTAGTAATATTGTTAGTAGTAGTCTAGCAGGGCTAGGACTAATGACACCGTGACGTGACAGGCGAGGAAATTCTACCCTTTTCTTTCTAATTGGAAGACGAACAGTAAGTCGTGCGAACACCCCTGACCCTGTAGCATGGACAGCCTTATCACACGATAAGTGACAAGATAGAGCGTCCGTCATTGGCTGACACCGTTCAATAGAACGAGACGGACGCTCTATCTTGTCACTTATCGCGTGATAAGGCCGACCATGATACGGGGTCTGGTATCTAGATATCCCCACATACCGTCAAGTTTGGGTCCATAAGGCCTCTCACAGACTGGCGCGGCCTGTGGTGGCAGTCAATAGTAAATTTGACAGCTTATGTATGACAAGTTTACTATTGTCCGCCGCGGCCAGGCTGCGCCAGTGCGAAAACTAGCACTAGCAAACTTTTTTTGAACTATACTTACTTAAATTATATCGATAAATTATCTATCTTCCTCATACATAACAATTATTATTACAACTCAATCTAAATGGACATGAGTGAAATTCTAATTGCAAAAACACAACAAACAAATAAGGTGTACAAAATAAAATAAGAGAATCTTATATAAATAAAATAAGTAAACAAGGAAGCCCTTAATTACCTACTGGAAATGTTTGCCGTTGTTAATGTACAGGACGCTTTAATAATTAACTTTATTACTGGGATATAACTTTATTCTGACGCAATGTACTGTAGGTACTCAAGCTTTTAGTGTTACAGCAACCGGTTTTTTTATTAGAATCAGTTGCATAACATATTCACTCAGTCATTTCACCATGCTATATCACTATTCACTACATAGTATAAAACAAAGTCGCTTCCCGCTGTCTGACCCTATGTATGCTTAGATCTTTAAAACTACGCAACGGATTTTGATTCAGTTTTTTTAATAGATATTAGAGTGATTCAAGAGGAAGGTTCATATGTACAATATAGTACCCGTGCGAAGCCGGGGCGGGTCGGTAGTACTATTATATTGTGAAATAAATGATACCTCGAATTCACTAACTCAGACAGAGTTAAGGTAGGTAGCTCCCGACATTCAGGTTACCAGTCTATAATTACGATTTAGACTTGTATATCAGCTGCACATCATAACCTCCCTCGTTCAATTCATAAACTCGTCTCTAATGCTCCTAAAATTCATCGCAACTGCTTAAGGCGCCGTAGGTTCATGGTCTTCTCTCCCTCTCACTGAGCATAAGCGTGACCGAGATGGAAGTGCGTGCTCGGAAGCGCTGATATCATGTTTTTTAATTTAAATTTTTTGGCCGTTTAAATAAATAAAAAAGTAATCACTGAGTTCTCTTAAACATGATATTGCCGATTTTTAGAAGCAATTTTAATATTGTGTAATGTGCATAATTTGCTACGAATATTTTAAGTGTATTTTAGACCTATGTTCGTGATTTTTTCTATCGAGCGAAAATTTCTTAATCATGTTTCGAATCAATGATCTCGCTGCAGAAAAGCCTCAAAATTACTATTCGTATTTTTTTGGAACCATATTATTTTAAAGAGACGCATATATTGTTTCAAAAACTCTGTTCGGTTAACTTCGCTGAACCTACGGCGCCTTAATTAGAAGTATTGTTTATAGTGGTTCGCCTGAGAATAGGTGTCGGTACTGTTGTGAATATGAACCTTACATGATGACGAAGAATTTTAGGGTGTAGACGGTCGCTTTATTTTGTTCCTAGGTAAGATCTGCTGATGCCTTGGAAGTTTCTAGACGTGTAATGTAATGCAATAAAGAGCTTGTATTATTTTTTTCGTAACAAATACTTATTCACCTGAGACCGGTTTCTACACAAGTCGTTCAAGTTCAATACTCATAAAACAAGCTATCTTTACAAAGTTCACAATTTATCCAACCGAGTTAATCTATCCAAAATAAAATATGAATTTCGCAAACTTGATTGCAATTTACAAATGCTTTTAGTGCCATTACTGTTGGATGACGGGTTTATCTCACCCATAAGATGTGGGACATTGACAGGGGTGTCAAGGTTCGACGTCCATGCTAGTGAGGAGAAGGACGTTTTCTCAAACTCAACCTACCGCAAGCTTTTGATTCTAAAATCACCCGTGTCCCGTTACTATAAAACTCATTTTACTATCCAATGATTGCCCGAGATACGAGTTTGACAAAATAAACAGTCGAGATATCATTTGATAGATGCTAATGGATCTCTGGGAATAGAGGCAGCCACCAAGGTTGGCAGTTTTTTTGCCGGCGATTTTTAGAATTGCTGGCTAGGTTTATTGGCGTTTTGCTAAAATGTAGTTTTTTTGCTTACGGAGCGTTTTATAGCTGTATACGTAAATAAGAGCAAGTACGTACATACGAGCAGACCCCTCTAAAAACAAACAGTATTGTTATGCCCATATGTTTTAATGTTTTAATAATTTGTAATAATTCATTAACTGTGATTTATTTAATTTCGTATCATTTGGTTTTAATTTATTTTGTTTATTCTTACGTATTTGCTATATGGACTTGTTCTGGATTAAATTATTTTCATTTCATTTTCATAGCGTTGTTTGGCCACGTTAATGAAACACATTAAATATTACTTTCGATTTACGTTCAATTTGCATCACTATTACTAGCACGTTGTATTAATTAATTCCACAATTTAAATCTCCGCAGCCGTCAATAAAACTGATCGATACGATCTCAACAAGTTAATGATAGATAAGATTAATTAACTAAATGTTTGCTAATGTGGGTCGATTGTTGCAGAGGCAGATTGCAGTATCGATGTCTGAAGCACATACATACTTACTGCTTTCTTTTCTTAGGCTGTGTAGTTATACAGTATTGCATGATTTCCGCGCTCGTGCTAGGATGAAGGCAAGCTCGTTGGCATTTTGTAAGGGTTTCGAATAGAAGACGAGCGCTTCCTTATATTAGAATGTTGCGTATCCTATCTAAAGCTGGCATACATGGACTGTATTAGAATTATACGGTAGTGCGCGGTGAGTTCGCAGACGGATTCCTTGGCTGCGTATTCATAGGCTTACCGGTGCGCTTGAGATTAAACCAGTGTAAGTCTGTTCTCGAATTGCGGAGATTTGTTTATCTTTAGCTATCGACGCAACGAATCCTTAAATCAATAAGGCTTAGGCTACGGTATCTGCTTACCACCGGCAGGCTGTTTCCTTGTTTGCCACCGCGTCATTACGAATCTCGGGGTCAAGATAAACTAGAGGTTTGTGGCGTGATGCATGGAGATACGTTGTGAATCGTTTAGCTTATCTAAAACGATATGTGTCTGGTCTTAACTTTGTAGACATGGGCTGTTCTAGAATGGGTAAAGCAGTAACGTTTCCCGTATCGGCTGGAGCTAAAATACTCGTATACTATTGCACTTACCTAATGCAGTTAGTGTGTAGATTACGGGGATTATCATAATTTATAATATATAATTATCGTTCTGAATTTTAATTAAGTAACGCAAATAAATCTGTCTATCGGTTTCAAGAACCCATTTACAAATAAATAAATAGTACACAAATGTTGCCCGATTAATAATCTAATACACAGTTTTGTGTGTGTATATGTTCTATATTATTGACGACCCGAAAGGTGGATAAACGTCAATACGTTTATATTGTAATTTGTTATCATAATGTACAAGCATTCTTTAATAAATATTTTGAAAATTTAAATGACCCCATGTGACATTGTTTTATAACTGACGATCACAATATAAATTCCTAAAAATTTACTACGTGTAATTGTAAGTGCAATTGTATATTGCGAAATAAATACATCAAAATCTAAAGAGAATGGGATATAGGGACGCTTCGTGCTCACCCATAACGACATTAAGAAACCAATGAATATATTAGCAAAATTCGGCATGCCCGTAAAAAAGTACGTTTAAAAACTCATTATGTTATTAAGTTACTATTAGTTTTAGTTTTACTATTAGTTTACTTCCAATTTTGCCACCTAGGTACCTACTTGTAATTTTTTGTTGCAATTTCTCCGCTACCTAAAGGTTGTCTGGAAGAGATCGCTCTTTAGCGATAAGACCGCCTGTTGTTAACCTCTATTTTTAAGTTGTTAATGTTGTTATGTCTATTTGATTCATGTGTTGAGGTGTGCAATAAAGAGTAGGTATTTGTATTGTATGTTTATGCATGCTTTACATTTGTTACACAACATAAGAATATGTACTGGTAAAAATATCTAACTACGAGTAGTTAGCTATTGTTTTATTTTTAAGACCATCGGGTCACTTGAGCAAAACCACGGGTCTATTACCAGTAATATTTTTTACAAAGTGCTCAAGAAACAAAACTTCTGAAAATGCAAAATGGAGCAGGAGTTTATTCAGATGAGTGTTCACATAAATCGACGAGGATTTTGAAATTATAATTTGTTCACCGAGATAGTTCGCCGCGGGGCCGCGCCCACGCCACTGCATAGTGGTTTTTCTATGACAAATTGTGGACAATTTGTTTTATGTATGGTAAAATAATTACAAAAAATTATTACGAGAGCAATAAAAATTCTATGGATAACTATTTCTGTCACTATAAAAACAATTACTCTTGGCAGGCTAGTCCATTTAAAACGTTGTAATATTTTCAGTATTATCTTGGCTAAAATTTATTTTAAAGAGCACAGTGACGAGAAATAACAACCTAATAAAATGGTACAAATGTGATGACTGTCAGTTTCAAATTGTTCTAGTAAATTATAGGGTAAGTAATTGTAGTAGGAACTTAATATTAATAATAATAATAAAACAGCCTATATACGCTGGGCACAGGCCTCCTCTCATGGATGCAAGGAACGGGCAGTAGTCCCCGCGCTGGCTGTAGGTACTTATCTTTATTTATTTAAAAAACGTCATATTCATCATATCAATAAAAAA
This sequence comes from Epinotia ramella, assembly GCA_947578815.1. Lineage (NCBI taxonomy): Eukaryota > Metazoa > Arthropoda > Insecta > Lepidoptera > Tortricidae > Epinotia > Epinotia ramella. The sequence continues at coordinate 13,125,886 of OX388213.1, read as the reverse complement.
ATCACCCTACAGAAACCAAAATAACACGATCTGTTCAGTTATTTACATACATGTATTTAGTTATTGCATATAATTTAGTTATTGTATATAAATAAATATAAAATAAATAAATATTAGGGGACAATCTTACACAAATCGACCTAGTCCCAAACTAAGCAAAGCTAGTACTATGGGTATTAGACGACGATAAACATACTTATATAGATAAATAAATACTTAAATACATAGAAAACATCCATGACTCAGGAACAAACATTCATGCTCATCACACAAATAAATGCCCTTACCGGGATTCGAGCCCAGGACCTCTTGCTTCGTAGGCAGGGTCACTACCAACTAGGCTAAAGCGGTCGTCAAATATACTTATATGCAATAACTAAATTAGATTTATTTCTTAAGTTATTGCATATAACATAACTAAACTAAATATTACACATATTCTTAGAATTTTAAATGTATTTTTGTTGTTAAGCCGGGTTTAAATAAACAACTGTGCGCTGTATGAAGAATACTAGCGCTTTACCGCTTTTTGTAAAATAAAAGGTTATTACTGTTGTTGAAGTTTCTTTTTAGTCACATATTGTATAGCGGGAGTGCAATGAGTGAAGCTTTTTGGGTCCATATTCGGATTTTAATACACACCAATAAAAATGGGAACAATAGATCCACTACCCAATAGCACCCATAAAGGCCATAAACGTCATCTAGTTTTGACTCCAGTAGAAATTGCAATTATTATTTTTTACTTATACCTACTATGGAAAAAAAATATGTACCTGCCTTTAGGGCCAATAAACATAAAGCAGAGGAAGTTATTTCAAAGATAATATATTTTTGTAAGTAGACAACACTGAGTACGAGCAAAGTAAATCGAAAAGCGCAAATTGAGTTACGTTAAAATAAGGTGGTAATTTAAACTTTAAAGTCATAATATTCCAGGTTTATTGCCGTCGAGAAAGTCGTAAATACAGCGGCTTCACCGCTAGCCGAAGCGATATTTAGTAAATCGTTCCCCATTGCTTGCAACTGAGCATACCTAATGGCGCAGCAATATAAAAGGCCTATCTCTAAACCATACAGCAGTTCTAGTTACTCAACTAGACAATATACTCCCTTATTTCAAAGGTTTAAGTTTAAACTAATATTCCCCTAACTTACGACCTTTTAGTCTTAAATATAGAATAATGCAAACGCCGCGAGCGCTCGCGCCGTTCGCGTTGTTACAATAATCAAATAAATTGAATAATTATTCGTATCATTTGTGAATAATTATCCAATTTAGATACAACAAATGCTAAGCTTGTTCGTGCTTGTTAATTTTTAAATAATTGAGCCGGTTTAGAATGCTGTTTAAATATTGTAACGGTGGCTTTAGATCGATTGAACACAAGTATTTTTAAACGATATGATACAGAGAGAAAGAATATAATGAAAAAATAAACCATCTTCGTCTGTAGCCCCCGACAGGACTCGAACCTGCGATTAAGCAGCCAAGTATTCGCAGAATATTTGTCATAATTTGCCAGAATGCGTGTTTGTATGCTAGGTGTAAGTAAACGGGCCGTTACACCATTTATTTCTGCAATATTGTGTTTTCAATTTAGGGAAGAATTTCGTTTATGAATATCGACGAAGTAGTTAATGCATCGTTCAACTATCTCCAAAAGATATCGACAATCTTTTGAAGTCAACACGGCGTATCATTATTGAATCGCTTATTGGGATATATCTGTTCTGGGCTGTTATTCGCTACGCGCTAAAGCGGCTCGCCCCGCCGTCCACTCGTCACGAAACTAGACCTCTACCTACGCTTGGTTACTACGCATCGCGGTGTCAAGATATATTTGTGGGTGAGCGTTGAAGTGAGCTTAAACAAGTCACAGAATAGGGGGGCTGCTCAGCATGCCACAAGTGAGCGGAGGCGGATTACGACACTGAAAGTGGTCATCGAAAGTGTCACTGTAAATTGTAATGCTTTATTACCAGAGATCGGAAATTCGGGAGCTTTTATACCTAAACCTAGCAAAATCCCGGAAAAAGCGAAGCAAGTATGGAGTCGGCTTCTTAAAAATAATATTTTAATTATTTAAGTTCCGGGATTGTATAAAGCATTATGTAAAGCCTACCTTTTTTTAGGTTATGACTATTTTCAGCGATTTTTGTCAACATACACGTTGGTAAACAGTTTTAACGACATACATTAGACAAGGACGGAAATGCAAAAATACCACGTGTGTCGCTGTAGGTTGATTACCTATTCACTTTTGTGTGGCTATGTACATTTGTTTTAATTTATTGATTTAACAGAGATACTTACGTTTGTACCATTATTTTTAATAAAAGTTACAAAACAATTTTGGTTTGATGTTATCTAACTGTTAGTTAAATGAATATGTGAATTAAATAATATTTTGTAAATAGGAACAACTAAAATAGTTTATTTAAATACTTTAATACGTATGTGTTCATGTTATCCTAATTTTCGGTATTCCGGGAAATCCCTGGAAATTTAATAGTAAAATTTAATTGAGTCCGCCTCCATGCTACTCAACAACAACGCGGTGTAGGTACTGGGGCCGAAGTTTAGGTATAAAAGCTCCCGAATTTCCGATCTCTATTTATTACGTGCCACTTTATTGGATATTGTTTTTCATTTGCCTTTATTTCCATTATATCGAATATTACACTAGAAACATTCAAAATTAAAATGTCTCAGCTATTTGTTGTGTATCTCTCGATCCATCACTTAAGAGGGGGCGCTCCGCGAAATCGGGGTTCTTAGATTGAATATTTACCTATGACAAACTAAAGCGAATGCCAGGAAAAAGAACATACCAAAACTACATCATATTTGCAATTGAATCGTCTGAACAAAACCATACAAAACCAAAATTGCCTCGATAGAAAAGAACCGCCAAAACATGTCTTTTTTTACTCAATTTCAATAGTGTGAGGTTCCCGTGCATATAAATTAAGTAAAAGTTGAGTGTATAATAGCTTTTCACATTACCTAATGAAAGTACTAGCGGGGTATTTTTATCTAGTCCCCTTTCAGACTTATTGAGGTGAAACGTATTTGGCGTATAGGCCTTTTTTATTTAGCGCGATACCCTTTCTCCCGTCGCGTGTTTCGTGCGGTTCTGTATATCTTTTGTTGCCGTTCGCGGGCGGAGTCAGTCGTAATCGCTCCGCTGAGACGAGAGGACTACGTTCTGTGCTCTCACGACCGCACGATGAACATAATTATTTCAATAATATTGTGACCCAGTATATTCGTCCAGTGAATGAACGTATCATTACATTCTAGTAGATATTTTGCTACATTTTGAAATAATATATTTAAAAGTCGACCTTAACATATAGATTTTAAAGTTCAAAATACAACTATAATATTACGCAGCGATCGGCGGGTGACCGGTTCTTAGAATAATTTGTGCAGTACATGCAAAACTAGACGAACATTTTTCTGTCGATCGTGTATTCACTTTATGAAAGATTATCACTATCACTATCACTACATAGTATAAAACAAAGTCGCTTCCCGCTGTCTGTCCCTATGTATGCTTAGATCTTTAAAACTACGCAACGGATTTTGATGCGGTTTTTTTTAATAGATAGAGTGATTCAAGAAGAAGGTTTATATGTATAATATAGTATCCGTGCGAAGCCGGAGCGGATCGCTAGTTGAGAATAAATCCGATTATGTTCAAAATCGATGTCTGAGAGGTCTAAATACGAATTCATAGTCAGAAATATTTCAAAAAGTGGTCGCATTATTTAAATTTTTTGAAACATTCGTTGTAAATTAATATGCGCGTTTTTTTAAAGAACAACATACATTGGCAGGCTTCTCGAGGGTGAAGATTCTAGAAATGATGTCCATTTTGAATTCCAAGATGGCGGACATTGCTTTTCGAATTTAAACTTTCGTGAGACGTGTTGAAACAGTACTAATAATTACACGGTTCAACTCACGTATTAAATGTCACTACGGGCGACATGTTTCGAACTCTTCGGGAATTCTTCTTAAGGATGAGTGTTTTCGCGGCGGTGTCGCTTGAATCTTGTCGTGATTCAAGCGACACCGCCGCGAAAACACTCATCCTGAAGAAGAACTTCCGAAGAGTTCGGAACATGTCGCCCGTAGTGACATTATTGACATTGTTTTTCTTTAAAGTCAACACGGGTGTCGCTTTTAGGGTTATCGAGAGTGCAGATTCCAACAATTATTGCCTGCGAACTTGGACATTTTGATATTAAAAAAGTGAACATAATTATGCACTTTCTCTTTAATATGTTCAAAATTGATAACTAAAGGGCCAAAGCGTCTCCATTGTCTCCAAGTACGAATCCGAGATCAGAATTGAAAAATTTGGCCGCCACACAGTAGTGGCCTGAAAATCTGACTTTCATAGACATGATCGAAGTTTTCATAATATATTATAGTTTTTTTTTAATGCTACTAATAAATTCACGGTTAAATTCACGTATTAAACGACACGACAGGCGACATGTTTTGAACACTTCGGGAGTTCTTCTTCAGGATGAGTGTTTTCGATGATTGTTTTGAAGAAGAACTCCCGAAAAGTTCGAAACATGTCGCCTGTTGTGACATTTAATGCGTGAATTTAACCGTGGATTTATTAGTAGTATTTTAGACATGTCTCACAAAAGTTTAAATTCGATTATAGCTTTTTTTTGCTTTAGGCTTTTACTAGCCATTATTATGCTAGCTCACAACCCTTACGTGATTTAGTAAAAAAACGGAAGGCCCTATTTCAGTTATAGCTCCGGTGGTTTTTTAAGCAACAAAATGTAGGTAGTGGTATTCCTTGGGTAATTAAAGTAATTTGTACTCTATAAAGTGAGTGTTTTCGCGGCGGTGTCGCTTGAATCTTGTCGTGATTCAAGCGACACCGCCGCGAAAACACTCAATCCTGAATAAGAACTCCCGAAGAGTTCGAAACATGTCGCCCGTAGTGACGTTTAATACGTGGGTGAACCGTGTAATTATTGTCATTTTTTTTAAAGTCATCACGGGTGACGCTTTTAGATTCCAACAATAGGGGCGTAGACACTAAATAAAATAATGTGATATTTTCTCGAAGAAAGATAAAAAAAATTGTCAAATGGAGAAAAAATCAACGCAAAAGGTTAAATAATCACGAAGTTATAAGTGTCCAAAGTTTTAAGAAGGGATGTGTTCTGTCCCTTTTTCGCAAAACGCAACTTCATATGAAACGATGACGCTGGAAGAATGTGACGTCACAGAAGACGGCAACGTGCCGCGCGCATCGTGGTCGGCGACGCCGTCGACGCGGCCTGCCGGCAGCATCCTGTAATGTGACGTCACACACCGTTTGCGTTTTCTCTCTCTAACAAGCAATATTAAAACGGTTGTAGCTTCGTAATTCTTTGAGATATCTGAATGGGATTTTCATCACTATGCATCTTTTTTTGCCTTCTTTCTTTTGGAGTAATAATAATTTTCGAGTCTGCACCCGAATTATTGCCTGCGAAGTTGGACATTTTTATATAAAAAAAAATGAACACAATTTTGCAGTTTTTCTTTCATACGAGTATGTTCAAAATTGATAACTAAAGGGCCAAAGCGTCTCCATTGTCTCCAAGTACGAATCCGAGATCAGACCCCGTATCATGGTCGGCCTTATCACTCGATAAGTGACAAGATAGGGGCATCGTCTCGTTCTATCAAACGGTGTCAGCCAGTGACGGACGCTCTATCCTGTCACTTATCGCGTGATAAGGCCGACCATGACACGGGGTCAGAATTGAAAAATTTGGCCGCCACACAGTGGCCTGAAAATCTGGCTTTCATAAACATGATCGAAGTTTTCATAATAAATTACAGTTTTTTTTTAATGCTACTAATAAATTCACGTATTAAATGACGCGACAGGCGACATGTTTCGAACTCTTCGGGAGTTCTTCTTCAGGATTAGTGTTTTCGATGTTTGTTTTGAAGAAGAACTCCCGAAGAGTTCGAAACATGTCGCCTGCCGTGACATTTACGTTAATTTTTTAACCGTGGATTTATTAGTAGTATTTTAGATATGTCTCACAAAAGTTTAAATTCGATTATAGCTGTTTTTTTGCTTTAGCCTTTTACGAGACATTATTATGCTAAATTACAACCCTTACGTGATTTAGTAAAAAAACGGAAGGTCATATTTCAGTTATAGCTCTCGAAACTGACTTAGCTACTAGCGAAAATTATATCTTCAAATATAGGTACTTACAGATTTTGTCTTTCTTTCCACTTATTATAATTATCTATAGGTATTCATCATGTTTCATCTGACTGTCGGGGCATATACTATGCGAGAAGGAGCGGGGCAGCAATAGACGCATCAGCGCGGCAGGTACGGGGCGCGCGGGTGATTTCTGATTTTTCCCTGGCGATACGCCCCCTCTATGCAAAAGGGAAGAACCATGAAGTTTCCAAAGTCAGTCGTTCACGAGAATTTCAAAGAGTATTGTAGAGCCCCTTTCACTTGACAGTTTTTTAACTGTATCTAATTATATTTTTCGCTGGCAAACTAATTCATAAATCAAATGATCACGTAATTTTTCAACGCTATGAATTTGGAGGATCCACGGACCAGTTTGGAATTGCTGCTCGAACATCTCAAATCGTGACCACTAAAACATAAATTATGTTATGTATACTGCCTTCGTCATTTTGGCCTCAAGAAACACTTTATGCGCTCTCTATCCCGCTAAGCAGTCCGCAACAAAGTCTGTGAAAACAAAAACACTAATGCTGCGCGTATCTCCACGCATAAACCAAGTCTTTTGAAATCAGTTAAACACCAAAGCTCACCTATTTCGTATTTCAGTGTAATAGGCTGCGGCTTTGCCAGTTGGAAACACTTGCAATCCCACTATATCTTTTTTGTTCCAAGCAATTTGAACACTGGCGATCTAAGTGTGCGCATTGGCATGGCTAGTAATTTGACCTTACCAGGCATTAGTACGCCGTGCTTTCAACGTGGTATAATAAAACCAAGTTTCGCTACAAGCAACTCGTTTTGCGTGGAGATGACCTTTTCGTATACGTAACGTAATGTCATTATTTTCGATGTCTTTAACGGAATTGACGTAAGTTATTTCGTATTTCCGCGGTGCTTTAGCCGAGATTGCTGTTGCGTGTAGCAAGTGTGTAAATGAAATTTATCACGGACGCCATTTTGACACTTCAAAATGGCGTCCTTCACGAATTGCAAATATTTTTGTAGGCTTAGTACCCGTCAAAGAGAAAATAGTAAAAACTGCGTTTGATCATAAATAGTTGTGGCGTGTTTGTAATAGAAAGGCAGCCTGGTCGTCCTGTATAAATTAAACTTTCCTCCATCCCGTTTTTCTCTCAGCAGTTATCTCCTTAAAGCTATCGTAAGTAACATCTAAGGCAACATAAATAGCGAAACTGTTTTCTCATCACCGATAAAATAATGTTTCCTTGATTGGGTTGAAAAGGGCTTACGACGCACATAATTAGGGCCGGGGCAGTACTTTATTCGCACTTATCCCGCGAGTGCCTCTTCCAGCGGCCTATTTGCTAGCCCAGATGAGCCGGGTAGCTCTCGGGACAATAATTTAAGATGTTTAGATAACATCTACAAGCCTGCGCGGTGTGCACAAGAATTCATGTGATCACCTTTAGATCCAATCTCAGATATAGCCTCGCAGAGGTGATGTTACGAAAAATTATCTCCTACTATAGGCCCTGTTTATTGTCAAAGATTATGAATCCCATAGCTGGGTAGCGTGTAAGCGCGTCCCGTATTTGTTCATTAATATTTATAAGCCTGCGGCGCTGCAAAGCCTGTGGGAATAAGCATAAAGAGATCATTTGTGGTATTATTTTATTTGAAATGAGACCGGGACTGTTGTTAATGCTTAGAGGAAGCAGTTTCGATCATTATTATGACGGCTGTATCGTGTCCCGTGAATGGTTTATGCCCGTCTGCTGGACATGTTCCGACGGAACATGAAACGTGATTCAAATAAACTAACAACAATGTTGACGTTGGAATGTAGGTATTTTTTATGGCTCGCAGTTTGAGGCATCGATTTATTTCAAGCGTTCGATTGCCTTGACCTTAGCGAACAAAAGGGTATGTTTTATGGCTGTTTTATAGATAAATCAAAATGGTGGCGATAGTCCTTTACAATGAATCGTTAAAGTTAATTACAAGTGCGCGCGCAGCGCCGCCTGGGTGCAAGTGCGGGCGGCGCCGGCGCGGCGCGTCGCCCCGGATCACACGCATTTTCTAATATTTTTTACATATGTAAATTGGCATGCAATTTATAAAGTAATCTTACATTGTGAATAATAATAATAATATTAGGGGACAATCTTACACAAATCGACCTAGTCCCACACTAAGCAAAGCTTGTACTGTGGGTACTAGACGACGATAAACATACTTATATAGATAAATAAATACTTAAATACATAGAAAACATCCATGACTCAGGAAACGAATCTGCATCCGAATTATGCATTTATAGTCGCCGTCACATACGTCGAAGCAATCTAGGAGCTCAGAAACTCCTGAAAACTACGCATGACAATGATTTAAATGCGTTCAGATATTTGTTTGCACAGTAGCATGTTATGAGTGACATATACATAACTTATGATGTCGTAGGTACCTACTTGTGAAATACTTTAACCTTGTTTGTGTTCAAGAAACAGATATAACAAAATTTCACACGGTCAAAAACAAACTTTTTCACACCTTTCATTCGGAAAAGTAAGTTTTGCTCCACGACGAGAGGGATCAAAATGCTACTTTTCTGTTCAAGCTACTTTTTTAATTTATTAATTGGCATGAGCATTTACGCAATGTGCCAGTTGAACACAGATCTTAATAAAATAATCGATTGTAATCGATTAAAAACTAACATATTTCAAGTTTTAACTTTAACAACGTTATACGAAAATTTTAGAACTTTGCGTAAAATTTAAAAATTTGTAATAAAAATTAAGAAAATTTGTTAAAACTTGTTAAGTAATTTTACAGCATCTTCTTAAATTTCTTCATAATCGGTGTGATAAATAAATCGGTGTGAGTCACTCGGTAGCAAAATTAGCTTCCTCTCGGGCGTTAACACTTGTATCCCTCACTACGCTCAGGATCCTACGTTAGAATCCCTCGCGACGCTCAGGATTCTATTGTATGATCCCTCGCTACGTTCAGGATTCAATACACCGCCCTCGCCGTAAATATACTATTTTGCTGCTTTCTGACACAAATAACTACTTATTTCACACCTTTCATTCGGAATAGTAAGTTTTGCTCCACGACGAGAGGGATCAAAATGCTACTTTTCTGTTCAAGCTGGTTTTTTAATTTATTCATTGGCATGTAGCATTTACGCAATGTGCCAATTGAACACAGATCTTAATAAAATAATCGATTGTAATTTCATCGTAATTGATTAAAAACGGCGTTCTGTTTTTTTTAGTATATTTGAAAGTTTGTATTAAAAATTAAGATTTTTTTTTAAAACCAGTTAAGTAGTTTTAACAGCATCGTTTTCAAATTTCTTCATAGTCGGTGTGAAAAATAGTATGAGTCACTCGGCAGCAAAATTATCTTCGTCTCGGGCGTTAACACTTGTATCCCTCACTAAGATCAGGATCCTACGTTAGAATCCCTCGCTACGCTCAGAGTTCTATTTTAGGATCCCTCGCTACGTTCACAATTCAATACACTGCCCTCGTCGTAAATATACTATTTTGTTCCCTTGTGACACAAATAACTATTGATTTCCCCATGTATTTGTTTGCTGCTTATGACTTTTTCTGTTACAACCTTGTTCGTAAAAAGTTATAGCTATCATATAGGCTCATAAGCTAAAATAAATATTTACATTACGTTTGAGTTTTAGTAGGTATTTAATTTTTTTTTTATCCAGTTTTGTGGTGTTCTTTCTTACACGGTACAGCTTCGTCGGAAGTCAACAAAAATATTATCTTATCGCAATCTTATGACACCCAGCAAACAGGAAACTTTTACAAAACTGTGTTTTTAGGGTTCCGCAGTCGACTAGGAACCCTTATAGTTTCGCTTTGTCTGTCCGTCCGTCCGCGGATAATCTCAGTAACCGTTAGCACTAGAAACTCTAGAAAGCTGAAGTATATCAATCACGCCGACAAAGTGGTAAAATAAAAAGTGTTTTATTTTATTTTATTAGGGTACCTCCCCTATACGTAACGTGGGGAGTGTTTTTTTTCCTGTCAACCCTAACGTGTGATATACTATTGGATAGGTATTTAAAAATGAATAGGGGTTTGCTAAAATCATTTTTTTTTAATGTTAATAATTTCGGAGATAATCGCTCCAGAAATAAAAAAAATGTGTCCCCCCCCTCTAACTTTTGAACCATAAGTTTTAAAAATATGAAAAAAATCTCAAAAGTAGAACTTTATAAAAACTTTCTAGGAAAATTATTTTGAACTTGATAGGTTGAATAGTTTTTGAAAAAAAATACAAAAACTACGGAACCCTACACTGAGCGTGGCCCGACACGCTCTTGGCCGGTTTTTTCCATTACAGCGACCGTCTACTCAAACAGTGATTGAATATATTCTATACTAGCTTCCGCCTGCGACTTCGTCTGCGTGGACCCGGGATAAAAACTATCCTATATTTTAATCCAAGCTATAAACTATCTTCGTGCAAAATGTCATCCAAATCGGTTAAGCCGTTATGCGTGAACTGATCGAGTAACAAACATCTAAACATCCAAACATCCAAACTTTCACATTTATAATATTAGTAGGAGTAGGATAAACGTAAACATAGCCTTTCCCGCTCGCGCCTCTCAGTTGGACCTCAGCCCTACATTTGGACCATCGACGATATTTATTGCCTCATTTTATTAACTCACGCATTGTTGTAATTAAATTTCATCAAATCAGATTTCCGTTAAAATTATACTAAACAAGGTGCCCGCGCGGCTCCGCCCACCTGATATATAGAAATTAGGATGATATATAATGTGTATGATATGATATTATACATATAATGTGTTTTTTTATCGGATGTGTAGTGTAGTTTCGGAGATTACCCTTACATACAAACTTACAAAGGTACAAGCTTACACTATTAGTATAGATATGGCAGGCAGTATTTTCAGCCTGTGGGTACTTGTATTTTTAAAGTTAAATTGATGTAAGGATTTTATATTCGTAAGTACAATAAAAAAATAATTTCATTACAGCGTTGTACGAAACAGTTCGACTCATGAAAAAGGGAGATATCAATGTATTAAGAGGATAATCTTACACAAATTGAATAGGTAATAGTAGTTTAAGCAACTGATACATAATCAGATGCCTTAAAATATGAGTGTGGTTTTATGAAACGAGCGCCAGCGAGTTTCATAATAGGATCACACGAGTGTTTTAAGGCTAAATTATGTACAGTTGCATACACTACTTTATCTACACACATATCATAAGTACTCTAAGATGGGTTCAGAAGCCGTAGGAAAATGACCTGCATTGCTACTATAGTGCTACCTGTAAATATATTTTGTTGCAATCGTGGCTACATTTACGATATCCGGCGGAGTGTTCATTCGTTCTCGGAGTCACTACTACTCATATTTTCAACTGAAATGTGAATTATAAACAACTTTTCACAATTCTACTTTCGTAACAGCAAAAACCAACAATGAAATGACAACAGTAATGGCGGCAATTCGATCCTACGCCAAGACGAATGTTTTTTTTAATCATAGACAAACGAATGAAGTCCCTATTTTCATGTCACTCTTGATCAAATGTCGTGCGGTTTATATTAAAAAACATACTGAATTGACGTTTTGCATCGATGACTGTTTTAATATCTATGGATACTAGAATAGAGACCCACTTGAGTTTTGACAGCTGTTCGAAATTTAAACTCATAACCTTACAAAAATTTGTACTGTAATAACATTACAGTACAGATTTTACCTACTACCACAGACAAGAAAGTTCTCATAGTAAAATTGGTTCTAATAATGCTGGTAATTTCGTACGGTTTCTGAACGCATTTTAGAGCACTAATGATATGTGCGTAGATAAAAACATTAAACGCAAAAAAATGGAAAATACATTTCTAATGCTTAATTCACCGTAATAACCATTTTTATTTATTTTTTTGCTAACAATAATGTGGCATGTAAATCATATCGTGATGACTAGAAAAAGTTAATTGCTTGGCGTGATCATTAATATCAAGCAATTATTAATTTGTCGGCGTACATTACTTCTTCAAACTTGAATTTTTTAATTGTTTCCTTTCGTAGCTACGTACTAAAAAACTCATGTAAAAATGCTGTGTTGTCATGAAAGCATGTAATGAATTTTGGTGTGTTTATAAATGCATATATTCGATGCGGTCTGATGTGAACTTTAAATAAAATATATCAAAACAAAACTTTGATTATTTTTAGGTGACAATAATAGAAAGCGACAAAAAACGTTACTGTACAATGATATTTTAAATCAGACGGAAGAGAAGAGAAGAAAACACCACAACTACTTCAAATAACAGAGATGTTAATTGAAATTATGTCGTAAATTAGTACCTTGCGATTAAAGAGCGACTGAGTCTAAAATCATACAAAAATCAGACCATGACGTAAATAGAAATAGAAAATAAACAAACGCAACACGATACCCAGGTTATGAAATGAACGATGAAAGCCTGATAAAAAATACTGAGCTTGATTCGCGTGAGTTTAGTAATTTATCCGCTCACGTGCGGCCATATTACGAACATATCATAAGATGGATCGACTTATCTATGGTAAGTTATGCTGACTAATCAAATTAAAACGATTGGCTACCGATCAAAAAAGTATACTTTATAGGAAATGAAAACTGATTAAAAAAACGTCTGCTGCATTTAAAATTAGCACTATATTCCTATGATCTAACCGAACGATCTCGGTTTCTTAATTAAATCTCTCCTCTCATATTTTCAAATTGCCTGCTTTAAGATATAAAATTCATTTATGATTGCAAGCATCGTCCGAGCCTCGTTACTTTTACCAAGAAGGCAGCATCCACTGAATCAAATGGTTCATTACACCGACTGGCCCTTACAAGTTCCAACATCCATGTTAGTAAAACTAAATAAAGCAAGACGTTAGACAGCAAAATAAATGTAAACTGAAACGCTTATTTCCATAAAACCTAATGCTAAGGGGCGGCAATAATAAACAGTTTTTATTCGTCCGACGAAGGAGGCACGCAACAAGAATCGAGCTTTAACGGGCCTATTAAAGGGTAAATTCAGGCGAATTGCAAAAACATGCTGGCAATTAGACTTAAGTGCTGGGTTCAATTCCTTGTTGGCTGCAGGGGCGGGAGTGAGGTTCCTATACGCAATAGACGAGCCGCCTGGTTGCGTTATTATCCATTCAGAGCCGACAGATTGCAAGATATGGTCTATTTAATAATATAGGCACCGACTTACAAACGCAGACCCGTATTAGGAACGTGTAATATTACGTCTAAGTGGCCAACCAGTGTTATAGACCCGCTAGTTCGCGAGTGTGGTTGAGCATTAATGGGAAACTGTTTTCTGCGCTTTGCTGTTAAACGAGTATTTGCTTTTCTTTTGTTATTATAATAGAACTGTTAGTAACTGTGATCGTAAACGAGTCGCCAGAACGTCAACAGAATAATTTTATTATAGTTCTGTACCTTTGGGTCACATGGGTCATATTAAGATTGGTATGAAAAATAAACAGTTTTTCAGTTAATTTGCAGCAGTCGGGATACTCGGGATACAGTTCTTTGAACTTTTTATGATGGTTGGCAATAGATGTGTATTTTTAAAAATGCTTTATTTCATAATTTACTGTTATAAAAGTAAATGATAGAATTATGCTAAAACCGAATGCCCACCTGTGCAGATGGAAGCACCACGCCCCCCTAAGCGTCGGCCATAAACAGTGGAGAAGCACAATGCGTGTGCGCACATGTTAGGTACGGCGGTGAAGTAAAGACGTATCGGGCTACGAGGCTCTTAGCAAAACGGACTATTGTTTTCCAAGCTGCGCGATTTGCGCTAGTCTTTGACAAGGGAATAAAAAATGTAACATGCTATAACACGTTTGAAACAAGTTTATTAAGTTACGGAGAGGTATTCACCTATTCTAAAGATAAAAACGCTTCATTCGAAATGTATGTAAGTCAAACAATTGCCATGTGTTTAAGAATTTGTTGAAACAAATGTAGTTCAGAAGCACCAGAATAGACCCTTGATCTGCTGCTTTATCAAAGGTTAGTTCGTATGACAACTATCTTATTACAATTAAGACATAACCCATTCGCCGCCACTGACTTGTACCTAAGTTTGTCACCGTAACGTTGCCCCCACCTGCCACCGACTTCATATAAACTCCAAAAACAATAGACTTAAGACTTGCGTGGCGTGGGGGTGCCACCTCGCATTTGTTTCTGTGGCGCAACTTTCGCGTTTAATTACATTCATTTGTTGATCCCACTCAGATTAAGTTCATTTTCTAAATTGTTCGAAATCACGCCTTTAAAAACCGACATCCCGGGTACTATATTTAGTACATTCGATCTCATAGATCGCATACGCTGTAGCTGAACGCGCCGCCCTAACAATTTTCCGGATAAATACAAAACGCCAATTTCGTGTTCCATGAAATATATCGTGTTAAGCTGTGGACCAATCTATATACATCGGCATTCTATGGCCATCCGTACCAAAGAATGGAGTAGCATTCAGCTACAATTTTAACTACGTGAAGACATTGGTGGGGGTGGTAGATTGTCTTAATAAAAATACAATTGAATCAAATCAGATTGATAGTCCGTCGTATTCACATACATTGAACTATGTGCTTATCCAAGAGAGAGCGCATAAACCAAGACCATTTGGTTCACATTCACAACTGATTACAATAGTCACCTTAAAAACGATTCCCTGCAAATCAGCCCGTCGGAAAATCATTGGGAATTATGTCAATGATATCGGTCTATTTTATTTAGCAATAGGCTAGGTTCCAAACATGATTGAAACAGACCAACGTCCCATGGTATAACAACACAGGTACTCTTTTCCAAGACTCGCAAACCACGTGACTGACACAAGCCTACGTCATCAAACGGCATTTAACAGCATGATGACGTAGGCTTGTGTCAGTCACGTGGTTCTCGAGTCTCGGAAGAGAGTACCTGTGTTGTTATACCATGCCAACGTCCTGAACGTGAATCATTTTGGATTGAAATACTGCTTGTCAAAGCTTTGCTGGCGTGTAGGCAAATCAAACTTAAGAAATGAACATCATCAGGTCGCACTAGTCGAACCTGTAGGGCTAGCACAACTAACGCCGCGCCGCGACGCGAGTCGAGAAAGATCTACCCTCCTCTTTCTATACTTGAAACCATAATTAGATTCCAAAAAAATAACCTCAAAATTGCCATTAAAATGAAAAAACAACCGACACTGGACAACTTACACTCTTCCAAATGATGGACGTAGCTAAAAAGTAAAAACCAGCTACTTCCATCATTTGGATGAGTGTAAATTGGCCAGTGTCGGTTATTTTTTCATATTAATGGCAATTTTGAGGTTATTTTTTTGGAATCTAATTATGGTTTCAAGTACCTATAATTTGCACGGTGCGAGTGAGAAAGGAGACGCTCAGCCGCGCGCAATCGACTTGTCAGCAAGTTGCGCTAGACGTAGGTACTGTACAGCTTTCTTGGTAGCACGGCTACTCTTCCATGCTATCCAGCGTTGCGTGTTTTCTTCCTATTAGACACATTTCGCAGAATCCCGAAGCTCTAGTACTTGTGATTGTGAGATTACCCGTTTCCTTGGCATTTCGACGAATGACGTAACTTATGAGCCACGAACGGCCGGTTTCTCCGCTACTGATCACAAGTGTGAAACAAATTACGGACCCCGTTTAACCTTTGTTTGGTATATTAGTTGTGTAAACATTTCATCACAAGGACCGTTTAGTCGACTCCGCAGATACGAATTTGCAGCATCCATTTGCCACTTGTGAAGGGAAGATACAATATTTTCATTTTTGCTTTCATTTGAAAGAATCGCACGTAGAAAAGACCTCGAAAGTATTCATAAATTAAAATACAATAATTTATAGTCCAAAATTCCTGTTACAAACTGACAATTTAAACTTTCACGCCTAAACGGATCTACAGTTCCTGTGACTGTTTCCAATCCAAGTAGTTTTATAATTATGATTAAGGGCGACCACCAACTTCCTTGTGAAAAATGCTTCCACTACCTCAAGTTTTTACTACCGCTAACAACCCATGTCAAGTATTTCGGCCGACAAAAGAGCAATATACTTAATTATATAAAGCTTAGAGAAATTTACGCGTCTCAACGAAACTCATTGTTTCGTCTGTGGGTAACCCAGTTTTCCCGAGTTGTAAAGTTATATAATTATATCTTGTAAATTGAGACCAAACATATTTATATACCTACACTTTACGTACAAAGTACATTGTTCTACATTTTATGGGATTAAACAGTATGTTACGGTCTTGAAAATAAGTCATAAAATGAATGATATTCAGAAATAAAACTTTATTGCGTTCCTTTACAAATCGTTTAATAATAATCCAGTCAACGGAGATTATGCGACATAATAGTTATTTACGATACAAGTGCCGAAAATAGGAAATTCGCAACGAGTGGTGATAAATTAAAACACGACCGAAGGGAGTGTTTTAAATCGACACGAGTTGCGAATTACCTATTCGCACGTGTATCGTACAACGTTTTACTGGACAGATGGCTCTTTAAAGTTCCGACATATGCACGAAAAGTGCTCTTTTCCGCACTAGTGCGACCATATGTACTGTAAAAATATTTTCCGATATTTGTAAGTATATCTACCTACTAGACTACCTACTGCTTAAAATATACATTTCCCAAGCTATTATTTCAATGTATACTACACTATTTGGCGTGAATGATTTATATAGGTATCCATGCCAAATTACAGCTTTCTAGTAGCAAGAGTCACTGAGCTAAGCCGCAGACGGACAGACGGACATGGCGAAACTATAAGGGTTCCGTTTTTGCCATTTTGGCTCCGGAACCCTAAAAAAAGACAGTCTCGCGAGTTCTAAAGCTCACAGAGTCACTACTGAAATATTGTAACTACTTGGACCAACTAGTCGGCCATACAAAATGTCAAACCCTGAATAAGTATTTCGAGCACTCGAGTTTGTTTCTCTTAAGGCCTGCAACACACTGCAACACACGGCCTGCGGTGGCGGACAATAGTAAATTTGACAGCTAATGACAATTTTACTATCGTCCGCCGCGGCCAGGCCGCGCCAGTGTGAAGCATGCTTCAATTTAATTACATTCCTGTCAATCAAAAGGCTCAGTCAAACAGTCAGCCAGTTATGGTCCAGTCTGTCTGTAAGGAGGTTTGAACGCCAAGACAACCTCGTCGATCGGAGTAAAACTGAAGTATTTCCAGCGAGTTAGCCATCTAACACCCACAGCAAAAGGTAGCAACATAATTTACTATCATAAGCGGGTATAAATCTTGTTCCATAGGATCGATAGCTCGCCGGGAAGCAGTCATTAGCCAAGTTATTTATCGCAAAGCACTCGTTAGATCAGTTGCAATCACCGCGCTTCATATCTAGAATTCTAAAGGAGTTGTTACGGCTATAGCTACTCATTTGGAATTATATTATGTTGAAAATAAGGGAAGGGAAGCTTATTCTTTCATGTCTGGAATCCATACTAATATCATAAATTCGAAAGTAACTCTGTCTGTCTGCCTGTATATCTGTCTGTCTGTCTGTTAACTTTCATAGCCGATTCGACTTCATTCAAAACTGAACGCTATTCGTAAGAGTATGAAGCCATTAAACACTTTTTGCAATAGCATATTCTGCAAATTCATTTGTAATTTTGTCCACGCGTCCTTCACCGTTTTCCTATTGAGCAAATTCGAATATTTCGAGTTTGGACGTTATTCCTAAAGAGATAAAGCTTTGAAAAATATTTGGCAACGGCAAAAACAAATAGGTATTTTGTTCGCCGCCGCCGTCCGCTGTTCTTGCAAATTCGAATAGTTTGAATTTGGACGTTATTCCTAAAGAGATAAAGTTTTGGAAAATATTTGGCAATGGCAAAAACAAATTGGTATTTTGTTCGCCGCTGCCGTCCGCTATTTATTATATACCCTGGTTTTTATAGTAGGTACCTAATTGATAATTGTTTATAAATTTGCGCCAAATTTATTTTTAGGGTGACACCGTAAGATGTCACGTGACCTGATCGAAAAACTGTTACAATGTTATTGAGTTTTCACTTCTGCCGGCACTCCCGGAGTGCAACCCGGTCTTTTTTTTAATGGTTTTGATTTCGCAAGCATCTACGTATAATGAAATAAGTATTGTTCTGGAATCACCAAACAAAATAGCAATCAAAACCTAAAAAATTAAACATAATTAATTACCGCCTTCACGTCCGTAAGCTGACATGTAAAATGGCCAACTACATTATAAAATACCAGTCGGTCATATTTCATTGTTTCAAAGTTAATTAAAACGCACTACTCGAACCTTGGACCTCAATCATCCATATTGTTCATTAGCAGTATCCATAAAGTAAGTAAAGACTGCCTATAAAAGACCTTGATGTAAGTACAGTACACAGGATTGAGAAGGCCTATAAAATTTTAAATTACAAATTGGATCATATTTTAATTTTGTTGTATTTACCCTATGAAATGTAGTTTTTTATAAAGATATATAGTTATACTACATCACTGTACTTACAATAATAAAATTACATTAAGTATCAACACTAGCACTAAGATGAAACTATACAGGGTGAATATTTTCCATGAACCTTAAAGAAAATATATTGTCAAGGGCAGTAGAATCGAATAGTAATGATTACACAAATACTGCAAACAAAAATAATAATTAAATAATACATTTTAATGATAGCGCCATCCCATTTGGCAATTTCACTGTTACTTTCATATTTTGTCGATCTTTTATACCCACATTTATGCTAAAAGTGGTACTGGAACACAAGTTTCATGTGCTCTGCCTACCCTTTTAGGGATAAAGGCATGAATGTATGTATGAATCTATATTATTCAGGTCAATTCCTGTTATCCCTTAAAAAAATGTTTACCAGTGACGTTATTGACCTTATTCTCCGTTAAGAGTTGTAATATGCAGTTTTATGCACAAAACTTTGATGACCTTAACTTGGAAACGGTCAAAAATATAAACATACTTAGTTAATTTGGAAAATTGTAAACACTGAGGCTAAACTATCTTCCTCTTGCGGGAAAGTTCATCGTTCTGTTCCACGCTGTAGATATTATTAGTAGTATTATTTACTATTGACTTTAATTTAGCCCTAGCGAATTAAGGCGAACATTTATGCTGCGTCTATTTTTAAACTCGGCAAAGCTTGAATGTCTCAAGATTTGTAAAATGTGTATACATTATTTTATAGAAAGATGTCGTACATCTTCCTTCCTAATGTAAAGCTTTGGTACCTACTATACAAACTTTCCTTGTAGTATACTATTACACTAAGCTTTAGTTACGTAACGGTAAAAAAATCGGTCAATTTCGTTAGTTACTATAAGCCCTTGGCGGCTAAAAGATTTCCAACCGCGCAGTAGTAGAGTTTAAAGTAAATTTTTACAATAGCGACTCAACCCGTCTATCTCGGGCAATCTCGTATTCCAAAATTCTCACAAATTCAAACCTATTCAGCGTCAGAGTTAGTGCCAATTTAATGCATCGTACAATTAAGTGCAGACAAAGCCAACAATGGGCGACCCCGATGTGTCGTGGAAACTGTCACGACGTTGCTTTCCTTTGATATCGCCTTTCTTTCTAAAAGTTCGCTTGTGCACTGATTCAATTAGATTATGACTAGCGTGATAATTTTTCTTGACTTAGCAAGTTGAGCCTTTAACCATTGGGTTTGGGAGAAAATAATATTGTACTAGCTGCCCGTGGATTGCAATGTCGGCAAACCCGCGGGGGTAAAATATAGCCTATGATATAGCCATCCGGCAAGTACATTTCATAGTCGTCCCGACAAAAAAAGGCATATTTGGGGTCTGTCTCTCGACTGTTTCTTCTTTCTGTTGGCTGAACGCAGACCACGCGAGTCTCTGTTGCATTGATGGACCTAGACGCCTATAGGCATAATTCTATGGTTATTTCTATTGTATTTGGAATAGTGTCCATCAAAGTGTTAAAAAAACAAAATTTAAAAAAATTCCAAAAACGGAAATGACAAAAAAAAAACTATATAATTATCGTTCCTGCTCGAGAATCGGTTGAGAAATGCGAACTGTAGAGAAAAATAGCTGGACAGCCCTACATACGAAAGAATTTTGGCTCAAGCTCAAGCAGAGAACTTCGCTTCGCTCGTTCAATAAAATAAACATTTGGGGACAATCGAACACAATTGGACCTAGTCCCAAACTAAGCTAAGCAATATTCGTGCTCATCACACCCATAGATGCGTCTTTGTAAGGGCCAAGATATGAAGCCAGTCTTTTATATAAAAAAAAACAATAATCTGAATCGACAAAAAAAATTATTCCTAATTATTGTTCCTGCTCACAAAATTTCACGAGAGTCGGTTGAGAGATGCGGCCTGTAGAGGAGAACAGCTGGACAAACTGACATACGAATAAATTTTGACCCAAGCCGAAGCAGGGAACTTCGTTTACTTTGCTCCCTCGTTCAAAAAGTCTAGAATATTATTGTTCTGTGTGCAATTCTTTGCCGTGGTGAATTATCGACAAGTGTGTTTTAATTTTTCACCGTAACCTTAACATTCACTTTGCCACGTTATCCGTGATTTCATATAGTTAAAAGTGCACAGTTAATTCAAAATAATAAATATTGCGTGATCTAAAGGTCTAAAAGTTAAAGATTGCTTAAGTTAATGTTGCTGTTATGATTTGACAAGATTCATAATTTAGACAAAATTACCTTTTCGAAGGCAACGTTATTTAGTGTAAAAGCGCGTGAGTACTTATTTAAAGATCTTAGCTATCTTCATTGCAAAATAAGTATTCGGATTGCTAAATTTTGTATCCCACAAACCAAAACTTATCGATGTGATGAGGAATAATACAATATATTTGACTATCATTCGTCTATCTATACCATAAATCGTTATATAGTGAAATAATGTTGATTATCATCAATCATCATTCTAGGTTGTTCCCGGTTGTACCCCAATGGAGCCCGGGGTCTGCTTTGGCACCTAATCCCAAGATTTGGCATAGGCACTAGTTTTACGAAAGCGACTGCCATCTGACCTGCCAACGCAGAGGGAAAACTAGACCTTATTGGAATTAGACCGGATTCCTCACGATGTTTTCCTTCACCGAAAAGCCACTGTTAAATATCAAATGATATTTCGTAAGTTTTTGAAAAAAGCCAGTGGTAGGTACGTGTCGGGGTACCAACCCATAAAAATGTTGAAAATAATGAGAAAAACTGAAAGAAAAAAAAGTGCAAACTATGACACTATGTATACATAGACAACTACTAAACCTATGTAAACTCTACACTAAAGATACAGATATCAGCCGCGGTTGGCGAATTCCCGAGAAGCGATGAATGCGGGCTTTAATTATAAAATTGTCTCCTTTGAGAAAACGACATAAAAATGGACGTGCAGGTAAAAACACAGATAAGCTTAACAATTTTATAAAGACGAGGGTCCCGCAATGATAACTTTTATAAACGTGTCATTTTATAGTCTAGGCAATGAACTGACAACTTGTATGGAAAAAATGTCAATTTTGGAAATAATTTATAATAGCTTATTTTTTATGTGTAACGGACATATTATCAATTAAATAGTTACCCAGCGACAAAATTTCAGACATCGAAAAAATGATAAGTTAACTGGCTTCTGAAAAGTCAGTAAAAATATTAATAAATGTTTGTCTTCATTTTGGTTCATTTACATTTGCTCTATAATATTCAAGATAAATCGTACAAAAAAAGATAATGCATGCTTCATTTAAATCTACATAATTACTTCCGGGTGGAAAGTTTGTCGGATTCTTGAACTTAGAATAACATTTTCAAATGAAATCAACAAAAAAAAACGCTATTATAAATTAATGTTTTTCAAAACCGTATTTTGCCTGGAGTTTAGGCCATATCATGGAACCTTAATGGAAATTCTTTCATCTTCGACGCATAATTGCAGTTAATTTTGATCTCTTACGTCTGATCGGTAGGACTGTCCTTAAGTATCCTTCAATCCCTTCTGCTAAAAAGCAGAGATTTTATGACTTTAAATATTAATCTAGCTGTACACCTGAAACGTATTAGCTATGTTGTCTTTTTATTTAGTGATAGGTAAACATTAAACCTAGGTCAGTCGCAACAGAACCCTAGAACAAGATGCATCCAGCACCTGCCAATGGCGTGTCGAGTTCGAGATAGGGCGTTTATATTTAGAAGCCACTTTATAACTCACCGCCGAGCTTAAAGCTCCCGATAAAAAGTTAAACTTAGAGCTTTTGCGGTGCGTCGTTTATTAAGCACCATTTAGTTTTAGCCATGATTGTATCAATCGTCCAAGTGGCCGCAATCATAAGGGTCTCTGTACAGACGGCAACTTGATCGGACGAGATATCAGGTATATCAGAAAACTGCTTTATTATGTAGACCGTAAAGGTGAGTTTTGATGCTTTGATTATTTTGCCAGATCTGCACTATTTTGTTGACTGTACCTTCGGTCGCCGCATGCACTAAGTGCGATATTACATGTAAACGCTCATTAAGAATCGCCCTGACGATTACAGAGGTGAGATGCATGAAAAATTTTATTGTTTGCAAACCGCAAATATCTACAAATCGAAAAAGTACTAAATGTTTCGAAAAAACCTTCGTGGTTTCATCATGACTTCTGAAGAATCGCAATTTATGTAGTGCCTAATTGTAGTGCCTTAAGAGTTTTTGTGTAAAAAGTTAAATCTTGCCAGTGTCAGCGAAGTTGTGATACCAACTCCTACCACATTTCCACATCAAATGTTTTGTTACGTTTAACATTTTTATTTAATCTTTTCACTGATTTATTATACAGATAATCTTAAATTTATGAGTACTATAGACGAAACAAAAAACTAAAAATGCAAGACTCGGCAACAAAGATTCACACTCATTAAGTCATCCATCACACAAATATTTGCCCGTACCAGGATTTGAACCTAGGACCGCCAGCTTCGCAGGCAAAGCCCCATTAGGGTGGACCCACTAGGCTAATCACAAAACAAAGTCGCCTGAGAGCTAATTAAAATCACTTTTACTTGTTTAAGTTCTCAGCGTGTGGCCCAAAAACAATACCGGGTCTCCGAATAACCTGTTTAACCACACTCCCTAAAACAGAAATGCAGTAAGAGTGTTTTTTACAGCTTTTTGGACGGTAACATGACGATTGACTCGAACAAGTGTCGCGGACATGGTAGGTTTCGTTTTTGATGGTTGACTATAGAATACTCGTACAATTTTAAGATAAGATAAGATAAGATTCATTTATTGTCCAGAACTGTGTACAAAAGATAACATAATAGATATTAAGTCCCAACAGTTTGCCCATTTTGGGCGTACAATAGTAAATTACATCAGCAATATTATTTAATGTAGACATACAAAATATTCATTAAAATTATAAAAACATTTCATTAATAGCCATTCCTTGAGCTTTCTTTTAAATATAATCCCATCTTGTGACTTGATATACTCAGTAAATTAATAAAAGTAAGTATTAAGTTAAATTAGTAATATAGAATGTTAATTTAAAGTTTGCATGTCTGTCTCTCTAATCTAAGTAGCTTTATTGTAATTCGTTCTATGAATATTCTTAAGTCTAAAGCATGCTAGAGTTATAGGAAACTTAAATGTAGGCGTTTAATAAGGCTGCAAGTATCCCTATTCCAACCAGACGCTAGAAAATTCCTAAAATTAAATTGATATTAACTTCACCGCGCGATATGAATCTTTATTGTCTCTTATCGCTATATCGCATTCTTTTAACCAACATAGCTTATAAATTCATAGTTAAGCTTGCGTAAAAGGACTAAAAGGATGACTTGAGCGTTATCATGGACCTTAACTTGTCGAAAGAGATAGTATGCGGCCTCGTGTAGAGGTACCTCAGTCCTCCGTGAGCTAGCGCGCGGTGAGAGCGTTTAAACGCGCTCAACGTTCGATTGTTCGAAATTTATAACGAACTTTTTTTCTATTTAACTTTACGTTAGTTAAATACTAAAAGATTGTGATAGTGCCAGTTCTTTTGGATTTTTCGTGTACATTTTGAACGTTAACAGTTTGACTTTATGATTGAAAATTGTCGAATACCACGAAGTTTGAAAGGTGAGTTTGTAAATACATATTACAGTTCGGAAGTTAATTTCAATCCTTATTCGTTTTATTTTTATATCTATCTGTGAATAAAAAAGATTTTTGTCACCTTTCTTCCAATTATTGCCTATTGATCAAAAAACACCATGCGGCGTCTATGACAAACGGTTTGCAAAAAAAGTTTTGGCCAAATAATTCAATTAGGTAATTTTATTTTGAAATAGGTCGGTGAAATAAAGTACTGATTAAAATGCAATGAATACATGGAATAATAATAAGCTAGCTATGAGGCAGGATGAGCTCATAAGTAGGTAGCTATCTGGTCATTAATTCAAATTGCCCAGTTTCCAGGAAGTTACGGAAATAGGATGCGTTTGCGAAAAAACTGATTTCCGATTAGTTTGAAGAATGAGGAAAAATCATTATTTATAGTAGTTTTAGTAAAAATATGTTTTCCTAATGCGAATAAATTACTTTAGAAACGTCAGCTCTTGTAAAAATGAGACAATTTCTATCAAAAAGATATCTAATATGTATTAAAAATAAAAACGTTAGTCTTAGAGAAAATATGAGTTTTAGATAAAGTGTTAAAGTTGCGTTAGTAAAATAAATGTAGTTATGGGTAGTAGTTATTTATTTAATCATGGATTATAGTAAACTTATTTTTCCGACTTAAGAATGTTTTGTAAACACTTTATATATTTTTTCCTAGTATATTTTCCATTAATTTCTCGTCTGCGCTGCATATTACGTACATATTTCCGTACTTGATTACGAAGGTTATTTTAGTCACTGACTAAATATAAAATCGTGACTACGCATTAATAACATGCTTATGTTCGTATGAATTAACATTATACATACACAATTCGAAATAATATGCACTTCCATAACCGACAAGCAATTAAATACACTTTACATTGGCTAGCAATCCGTCAAACAGATAACATAGAGTGTAACTCCTGCAGATCGATCGACTCAATTGACAATATAATGCAGATTGTATTCGGATATTAATGAGTATCTTAAAACGAATAAAACGCCAAGCCATTTCGAAAGCGAACCACTTGCTGGCCCTGCATTCTTGCATCTCCGAGCCCGTTCAACCGGCCGGGAACAACCTCTTGATTCAGACCCGACCGCGTACAAATCGTAATCGCTCGACATCGTTGTCCCACTCGTTTATCTTGTTGATGCAAAGGACAGCAAGTATTCTATATCGTT
Organism: Epinotia ramella; assembly: GCA_947578815.1. Lineage (NCBI taxonomy): Eukaryota > Metazoa > Arthropoda > Insecta > Lepidoptera > Tortricidae > Epinotia > Epinotia ramella. The sequence continues at coordinate 13,100,214 of OX388213.1, read as the reverse complement.
AACTGCCTCTGAATTAGACAGCAGATGCGCTGCAGGGATGAACGCTGACTTGCGTAAGAAGAACTTTGTAATTCGTCCGCGCGATTTAGAAATGGGTGCGAAGGAAATAAATGAATGAGTAGAAGAGCTCCAGCATTTTGGTTATTAGGCTGCGGAAGGAAAAATTTACAACAACAAGCAAAACGAAATGCTTTCTTTTGATGACGTCGATAAACACACACCACCGAAAGTTAGTCTAAAATCTGTACGCTCGTAAGAATAATTCATCATCCAAGATGTAACCTCTGTTACTACCGTTTGTACGTTGGTCTTGTTTTGTCATATATATTTTACCAAAAGTGTTCACAACTACGTTTACAAATCATTCATATATTTAACAGTGCAGTGGTTTATAACCAATTCACTGCAGGATCTCACACATAAGATTACTTATAAAAATGCGCTATACCTATGACAACAATATAAATCGTTCTTGGATTGTCAACTATATTGTAAATTGTAAGTATATTGTATTTGAAGCCGCGTCTATGCAGCTTGGTTGTATATACGTTGTACCCAACGAGCGACAGGCGACGGCGACGCTACCGCATCCTTCCGGGGTAATCAAACTCGTTAACAATATTCATTAAGACAGGCTAATTGCAAATTGCAATTTAGCACGCTAATTTAAACCCGCAAAAGTAAATGAAAAGTTCAAAGGGGCATAAACACGACTGTCATGAATATGCAAGTTTGACAGGTGACAGGTGTTAAATGCAACAATTGCATAGAAATCCGAAGAAACTACGCGCGTGGGCGATTTCACCACGACATAGGAAAGCTCTGTTGAATCTTTAACTGCTTAGCAAATGTTGTGAGAAGAAAGCATTGCATAATATATGTTGTAGTTTAAACAAAATGACGCTATACAACTTGGATTTATTGGTTGCGCAAACCTATGCGTTAGATGAATATTTTCATTGCTTTATGCCGTTGATTCAGGGCATTACTTTAAAATACTTTACTGATTTATTATAGGTACGCTTAATAGAGGCTATGTTTATTTTTAGTGTTCCGTACCAAAATGGTCCAATGGCTTTTTTTTTTTAAATTAAGTTTTGCTGTTTTGACAAATGAGAAACATTAGAAGACAATCTTACACAAATGGAACTAGTGCCAATGTACGCTTAATAAGGCTTGTGTTATGGGTATTAGACGATGATAATTATATTTAATATAGACCAATGAGTAAATGAGAGGAGGCCTGTGCCGAACAGTGGGACGCATCAGGATGATTCATTATTATTATATATTATATGATATTAAAAGTAAATAATAAAATACATACATATGCCATTATACTCATCACACAAATGTTTGCCCTTACCGGGATTCAAACCCAGGACCATCAGCTTTACAAGCAGGGTCACTACCCACTAAGCTAAACCAACCGTCAAAATCTTATACAAAAAGTCAACGTCATTTCTCCAAACACTCGAGTCAGTGGAGCAATTCAATCGACTAACCGCGACCGTGTTTACGCCGGCTGCATTTTTAGCCAAATGACGTAACCGTCATGCCGCATCAGCGGTCATTATCACATACAAAACTGCCTCAAGGCAATCGGAACACGACTAGAGTGCAGGTAATGACCGAATTAATGGAGATGATTTGAGAATAATGAAATGCGCGGACGTCGACCGAAATCATCGTACTTTTGTAAATAAAATACAATGTTTTATTTTACTATCATCCCAGGCTGGCACAGCAAATAGGACACATAAGCAATAACTGACCACATAAGAAAGTATAATTCAGTAACACGCTTATAATTTTGGTGGTAACCATGGTAAAATACTTTGATGACGGTTTAAAGTTACCCGCGCTGAATCTGGTTATTTTGTTTTAATTGCAGAATTACCAACAATTTTTCTGCTCTGCATATTATGGAGGGAGGCCAGTTAAATGCAATTTACCCTACTGCCCGCTACAAATAATAGATTTTCTGCCCAGGGGAAACGTGAATTCTGTACACACCTCGGCCCGTAGCAGAAAAAGCATAAGACCGCACGTTCAGGCGACATATAACTGCGGTCAATGAGATATTATTTACATTACTGCCCTAGGTACAAATATAATGTTATATTATTAGGCTATACAATACAAGTATCATTTCGCTATATATGGACTTCTATTGATTTCAACCCCTTGGTTTCGACGACTCCTTCAAACCAGATGTATCTCTTAGATGCGCATTGACGTCAGACACAACAGAAGCTGTAACGTCCGCACGCTACTAATAAATGGGATTACCGTAATAAATGTATAAAACCGATATCGTTCTGACAAATATGAAGCCAGTTTTATTTGTGTATGTAGTTAGCCGGAAAGATACATAAATATTCATAATTAACTTCGAGGGTATATGTTTAAGAAACTAACCTCGCTGAAATTCATATCAACATGTTTAAATTAATAGAAATTCGTTTAATTGTCCGTTAAGTGGTCTTGTCCGGTCAACGTCAGGAGAAAGGCTAATATGATTATGTAAACACTTTGGCTCCGTATTGTGATTATTACTATTTCGATAGAGCAATTCCGAATGGCCCGATAAAAAATTCAATAGTCAATGTATAGAGTATACAGGATGCTTCAAAGTTATGTCAATAAATGTACAATACTTATAAACGTATTGGTCTACTTCTTATGCCCTAAATAAAACATCACTTTTGATACAGTCAGCAACAAAAGTAATCAATGCTCAAACCTACACACGACTTATCAGTCTCAGACTTAAAGAGGGAAAGGACTGCCTGGATCAATTTGAGCGTGTTATTTTGTGTAGCTATTTCTCCTACTGGCTGTTACTCTAAAGTCGTACGTGCTTTAGGTTTTAATTTTTTTTTTTTGGAATTCGCATAATTATACGTGTTAATAAAATAACGCAAAACCTGAAAACAGTTTGTTCAGAATCGAGCATAGAATGCGAAAAAAATAAAATATAATTTTTTTGACAAGATTTATTTTTTACATTTGTATGGAGTGTTGGCCGACTGGGGCGACCTGCTCCATACAAATGTAAAAAATAAATCTCGTCAAAAATTTTTTTTTAATTTTTTTTGCATTCTACTCTCGATTCTGAACAAACAGTTTTCAGGTTTTGCGTTATTTTATTAACACGTTGTATAATGAAAAGTATGAAATAAATGACAATAAACTGTATTGGCTCTGTATGTACCATTTTATTTTCACGATTTCATTATTTAAAATATTTTCACGTAACAAATACTCACGTCTCAAGGTTTAATAAAATAGGTCGATATGAAATGTGCAGCCTGTATACAATTCTTATTAGGGTAAGGCCGTTATTTCTTGTTCCTGATTAAGCAGTTTAAATCGTCTACATTTTAATCACTTCCAGTGTGTTACGCCAATTAGCCATATAAATGGATTCCTAATATTCGTAACACACTGGAATTGATTAAAATGTAGACGATTTAAACTGCTTAATCAGGAACAAGAAATAACGGCCTGACCCATTAAGGCCTTATTCCATTCGTACGTGCCTAATTCGAGAAGCATTTGTAAGACAAAACTTGAAGGCAATAATTTTTGTACACAACAAATTGTGTGGTAGATGTAAAATAAAAAGCATAGGTTAATCAGCAGATATGCAATGCATCATGTAATTAATTGAAGTAAATTAAGTGCCTCATTAGCACAAAACGGTTAAATTTGTTATCGGCGTGAATAAATCTTGCGATCTTACTAATTAATCGAAAGGTACTGGCTTAGCGAATTGATAATTTATTGTATTATGTAATGTTGTTAATGAGTTAGGTGATTTATTCTCAGACAATGTAGTAAAAATTTATATTGGCTACATCAGTCACCTGAAAGCCTACGACTGACGGTCACACTAAATAGTTTCTCTCCGGCCACCGTAGTTGAATTACGTACCCAATCAATTTGCAGATGTATGTGTAAATGGGATCACATAATTCACCTATACCGATGGCGTGGCGTTAAAACCTCAATAGTAAAACTTGATAATTACGGTCATGTTTATAATTGACCGCCACCGCAGGCTACGTTAGTGTGATTCAGGCCTACTAAGTAATAGTTTCTTTAACAGGGTGACTTCACTACGCAAAGGTTTTCGCAAATAAATGAATATATCAGATAAGCATTTTTCGATAAAATGTTCTAATTTTTTTTCTAATTAGGCACAGGAATCGATGTTTATGTCTGTCGGATAATTCGGGCCCATGGTGTATAAATTAAAGTCAGAACATGCAATAAAATGTACAAATAGGAAATATTATATTTTTCGGACCCAACTTTTCCCCGCGTGTGTATATTGCGGGGTAATTGCCGCGTTTAGTTGCGGGCGACACGGCCGATGGTATCGGCTGATATATCGGCCGATACACCCTCAGGCCGCGATATGGATGGGCTGCCTCCGACTTGCTCGCCAACCGATCGATAAAACGCAACGCATTATCGATATTCACAACAATGTCGCTTGTTATAAGAGAGCTTGTAAACTAATGCGAATAGCATATGGATAATAATTGTAAACAATGTTTTTAAACATCTTTCACAATTATGACGGAAGAGTGCTAAAGGAAACTAAAACAGGTCTCTCTTTTATCCTGTAATTTTGAAGACAGAAAAAGGTACCTTACTATTTCAATTAGCTGTTATTTCTTGAAATCTTTTATTGAACGAGCGAGCGTAGTGAACGAAGTTCTCTGCTTCAGCTTGGGCCAAAATTCTATCATATGTCCGGCTGCCCAGCTGTTTTCCTCTACAGTCGCATTTTACAACCGATACTCGTGAAATTTTGTGAGCAGGTTAGATCATTAATTATATAGATATTTTTAGTCATAAATATTTTGATGAAAGAAAACACAGACTCGCGAGTTATGCAGATCACAAATCCACTAGTTTTAAAACTCATTGCCAGTTAAGGCTTTTAAATAGGCATAGGTCTATCTTTATTCGTCTCGCCGGATTATAACATCCAATTAGTATTCCTTAAACACCGCTCCCTGACATCCTGTTAGATATTAAGTAACAAGATAAGCGCATTCTTTGTCAAACGTTACGAAAGAAGATCGTTATCTAGTGGGTGTCAGAGGTGTTCAAATCGTACATTGTCTATGTATAGTTACACTCAAATTTTCAAGTATACGTCTGTTGTGTAATAAGTCAACATGCGTCGGCATATCATGCCTTCAAATTCTCTGGTAAAGATCTACAAAAAATGATCAATGCAAAAAAGTTGATGATTTGATTATAGGCTCGCCGACAGCAAATTCGGGCTTTGAGGAAGGCATTAACATACCAAAGGAGTGTTTCATTTTTACGCGTACTTGACTAGGGTACTTGTTTACTCTCGGGTTTACTTTTAATGTTAACCATTGCGAAGCTACAAAAAACTAGTATTATACTTATGTTTATTTGGAAGTATTAGGGTACATACATAAGAAAAAAATACTTTTATTCAGGTGCTTAGGGATCTTTCTAAAAGCCTACTCTGTTATAGAAAAAAGACACTAATCGTAGTGGTTAATTAGTTTAAGAAAAATGCATCAAACACTCTTGAAATGGCCACAAAAAAAAAAAATTAAGGTACATCACAGTGTACGTATAGGGAAAGGATGATGTTATCTATGTTTAAGTAAATATAGTCTACTTTGTGGCGTCTATCGTCACTTGCATGGATAACAAACAGCACAAACTATTGAAAATTATGTACATGAAAACAATACAACTTATCTATGACCATTGTCTAATTATTAGCGACAGTAGGTAGTATGTAAGTCTGTCCAAAACTCCAGTAGGTACTTCTCCAAACAGCGCAGAATACATTTATTTTTCAACGCATTAGCTGGCCTAGAAGCATGATGCGTTTTATCGTTATGTTTGACGTGACGTCTCAGTACATTTTTCCGTAAAACGTGAAGATAAAACCCATCATGCTAGCCGGCCAGATGTATTTTTATCTATGTAACTTTTCCATTTGACTGTATCACATGGGCGTTACCATTGAAGGTATCATCATTCATATTATGTAACTACGATTCGGTTAAGGCTTTAACTAACTATAGGCAGTTCATCGTTTACTGATACACCTACGATAATTACCTCTTTACATAACGTTTGACGATAAAGATAAGAGTAAAAGTTATGGCGGACGAGTTCTGCAGCTTTCGAAGGTTTGATGAGAATCAGTTTTTTATGGGATATTTTAGCGGTGGAGCGAATTAACTTGAACTGACATTAATTAGGGTGAGATAAGGGTTCCGTTTCTGGCAAATTGGCTACGGAACCCTAACAAGATACCTTCCCTATAATTCTAACTCTAGTAGTCTAAGTCTAATTAAGAGAAACAGAAATAGGGGCAGGGAGCGAAGAGGCAATAAATACGTAGGTGTTTGTGTGAATGTTTAGATAAACAAAAAAGAGGAGCCATTTTGAAAAACTTAAAAAAAAAACTCAGGTTCACGTAAAATACAAGCAAAAGTGTTTCTAAATAACGCCCTTCGGGAAAAATAAACTGATATTTGAACTTAGGTTCGTTTACGTTCGTTACGTCGTCGTCGTCGGTTACGGTTCGTTGTCTTAGTGCAGCTGGAGATCAATAAGTACCTACCTATTATAAGCCTTGTTATTAAAGGGTAAGGCTCTCTTGATGTGCTCCTGATTTGACTAGGGCCTAATTAATATCTAGGTAGCATATTCAACAATGTGTTTGCTTTTGGTAAGATTTAATTTCGCCAATAAAATGGATCCAATGAAAGGTCCTTTACCTTTAGCCGCTACGACGTGGGTTTCGCGTCGCGGTTGATTTCACGCTACCGAGAACTGCCCAAACTAACGGTTTCTGCTGTTTTATTATAGTATAGCAATCTTAATTTATTTATCAACTAGCTTCTTTGTCTGTGTTAACTCCCGTGTCAGCTTTAAAAAGTAGGTATGCTATGTTTTAAGCCACATTAAAAATGTATTTCTAAGTCAGTTCGATTATGAATTTTCCTGTGTTTTCTGTGCCATGAATTTTTACGTGATTGAGTTACAAGAATCTAAAAATCCAAACTTTATTATTTATATTCATAGTATACAGTAGGATAACTATAGGACTCGTGGAAATCTAAAAGTGAAAGGCTTTTCCGTGGGAATCATTAATAAATCAACAGACAATTAATAATTAAAAATAAATATTTTTCTTATTATATCCAATCAAGGTGATAGTGATGCGATATCAAATTCATTTATACAATGAAAACATAACTTATACCGCTCCAACATGATACTAGTTTTTAATACGCTACAAGAGAGCACGCTCAAATATTTACTACGTATTACATCAACGATTACGCCTCGTTTCCATTGTTTTTCGCAGTGAACTATCTATTGTATTCTATTTGTTGCTGTCTTATCGAAATAAAAACTTGCGACCGCGAACTACGGCTGATTAGGCCCCGAAGCGCTCCGCAAAGAATGCTTCCTCTGCTATTTATTGCCTTTGTTTGCAGCTAGCCCCTAGCTGGACTTGAAAATATCGTACGGTAGTTACAAAGACGTTTAAATTATAGCGCTATGGAGTATTGTCCTTTATATAGGCTTGCGTAGATGTATCTTTATACATTTGCTGCTGCGAGAAAAACAAAAGAGAATCACAGACAAGTTTGATTGTTTTTCTTCAAGTTTTACGTGAGAATTTTCAAATTACGAGTAGCTAAGTAAATGATTCGCGTAATGGATTCCACGTACAATAATCAATTTAAATTGCAATAAATACATCATTATCTACACCCATTTTGCCACAAAAAGTTAATGCCGTCCGGTGATCGTTACAATTAGTTGTTTACGTGCTTGGTGAGCTTCGCGGGAGGTAACCACAAGCAAAAAATAATCATAGAGAAAAACGTAATGAAAGAATGAACGAATGACTGAAGCAGAGCATAGAGCGACGTTTCGATGCAATGTCGAAGCTTTCGGTCAGTGAATGGCATTGACTTTCGTATTATTTGCAGTAATAATATCTGCCCGCATCCGGTTTCTGATTAGATTGTGTATCATATTTTCGGATGAATAGAGATTTCGAAAGGCTAACTTAAAGTCGAATCTAAATGCGCGAATTTCCTAATTAAGAAGAGCGTTAAAATTCGAAAATGAAGCTCAAGTGAAAAACGGAAAAGCCTATATTATATTAATCTTAAACATATCATTTCAATTGCTTTTGTTGATATATATGGATAATGATGAAAATAGTTTAGTTAAATATAATATCAGTACGAGTTCCACATGTTTACCCAAAACATGACCTCAAAGGCGATCGGCAGACAAATGTTCGCCAAAACTTGCATAACATGACCCACTTATGTTCCTTACATATCGACAGTAATGTTAGGCTAAAACAGAAAACGGTCCATGCTAATTGAAGTTTGAGCAAAGAATAGTCGCTAGTGAAAGTGTCTTATGCAATCTAATGCGGGGGCACCGATCATACGTACAATAAATTGTATCCGATCTGATTATTATTTCTCGACCAAATAGGGTATCGGCGTGTTGGTCGAACATTTCAATAACGGCCGCAAAAAATGTAAGTGCTCTCGTAGAACGATTGTTGACTTTCTATTTAATTTATATTGTATGAAAATAACATGTTCATGTCTTGGATTTATTCAGTTCTCTGAGCATAACGCAATTTTTATACTAAGCATAATTTGTAAGAGTTTTACGAAGATGTCTTTGTTGTATAGTTTTAGGTATTGAAAGCCAGTAATAGTCATTACTAGGTAATTATCGACTAATTACTTATTTAACACAAGGTAGAGAGAAATATGAGCACCGGTCATACAAAAAGAAGGCAGGTACTTGTTCTCTTAACTGGGTACCTATTGTTGAGATTTGATATTGAAATTCCATTCCAAAATGTACGAGTAAAAACAATTAGACACCATTATGATACAAAGATTTGAGACTATTAAATTGATATTATCTGCTGATACAAGCAAAGGTCATGGACGCGCCAAAGAATATAATGTTTCTGTATAGTTTCCAAAGTGAAGTTCACCAGCCATTGTTTTGTTATTATTGCTTTAAAAATACGATAAGGTTTTAGTCAAGCTTTTACCTTTTCGCACTTAGAACCATAAAGCTGTTGCTTAAGTAAATTGCCTGTTGGCATTTTCAACTATTTTTACTTTGAGTAAGAGCAAGTATTATGTGAGTAAATTTTGCACTAATATGTCGTCTTGTCATTCAATACATCTTCTAAACCCGTTATAAGTTAGCGGCAACCATAAACTGTACAAACTAACTGTAATCAAATATTTAATCACTCTCCAAACTATTAACTCGTCAAAATTTGAGATATACCCGATGCCACGGTCCACAGCATCTATGACTTGTCAATTGTAGACAAGATAGCAGCCAAGCAAAAGTAGTCTCTATTACCATACAGTAATGACGTAGACTATTGGGCATAGATAGAACTGTCATGTCACCTGTAGTTGTAGAACGGTGACGGTGACTTGCGTTATGATTTAAGATTACATTCATATTAGAATAGGCAGCGGCTTTGACCAGTAATTTGTTAAAGTTGAAATAATGCTTTAATAAACACACCATATCTTTCAATGCATCTTCTCAACTTTGGCGGTTTTCTTTCCTTACAATTTAACCTAGTAATCGTAGAACATTTAAAAAGGATAGTTTACTACACAGACAAGACATAGATGGTATTTCGTGGTATTTTTCAGTATTTAAAATTACCGTTTACTGGTTCGATTGCCATATTGGGGCGGAAAGGTTCTCGAGTGGCGACCAAATGGGTAGACCCAAGGTGGGCTGATGACCTGGTAAAGGTCGCGGGAGTCCGCTGGATGCGTGTGGCGCAGGACCGGTCATTGTGGCACTTTTTGGGGGATGCCTATGTACAGCAGTGGACGTCTTTCGGCTGATATGATGATGATGATGCCATAAGAAGAAAACATACAATGAATAGTAAGAAGTAGGAAATATTATCGTCGCTTCGTTGCAGATTAAGTTTTAGTAGAAAAGTAGGTTGATGCCAAAATGGTCTAAGTGCCCAGTGACCCGGTTTAAATCGTGAGGGGATATTTGTGTTAAGTCAAGAAAACCGTCTAATGGGAAAAGTACACAGCATTGGATTAGATACGCCTGCATGTCAGTTGTGACCATATTTATTTCGATGATGACCACTTTAGCTTAGTTGGTAGTGACAGTGACTCTGCACACGAACCGCGCCCACTGTCTCGTGTTCGAATCCCGGTGAAGGCATCTGTTAGTTTGCTAAAAAATTGATAAAACTTAAAATAAGACTGAACTATTGCGCCTCAGTGGAAATTCTATTTCATGGTAGCGAAATTCGGAAGAGGAAAATACATAGATAAATGCAGTCATGAAGTTCATAGACGTGCTCTCATAAAAACCAAATATTGTAGGCATACATATTGTAAGTAGCGTATTGTATTGTATTATGTTATGTTTAACACATAAATTTTCTGTTATGCACAGTCGACTGCAAATAGATGTATCCACTTTTAACCTCATTGTCGTGTATTAATGTAAAATATATTTTTTTTTTGGTCGACTGTACTCTACATATGTGCCGATATGATGTAGATACATCATATCCGCACATATGTATGTATGTAAGGTACGATAGTAGATACTATCGTACCTTTATAATGGCAACGCAAAAACCCATTATGTACTGTAAATGTGAAAGTAACTCTGACTGTTATCACGCCTAAACTACTTATTGGACCAATTTTGATGAAATTTGTCATTGTAAATGCTAACCCTCAACACATAGGCTACCTACTCTTGTATACTAGTTTAAACTTATGAAAAAAAGAGATAAAGATTTCAAGAAATAAAATAAAAATGGGCCTCTCATAACTAGATAATATAATAACTAATTACACCTCTTAACGAAAAATAACCTGGGCTTTAGACGATGATGGTTTATTTCCCTGTATCATGTCGTTTATAAAACCAAAAAGTCATGAATTTATTTATTTGCCTGTTAGTCTAGACTACAAGACTGCAAATAATTTTGGCATTAAACATCGACATATTTAGGTAATGTCAATGTCAACTCACCTGTGTGGATTATGACTCACTGCATCGAGGATGACCAAAATATCTTTATTTAAAAATACGAAGGTCAGTGGGTTGGTTGCATAATTTTCATGACTGTTTGAATCTGCCGGTACAGTTTTTTAATAATTTCATTTAACTGTTTGAAATGTAATTTTACAAGTGATCCCACATCAGGGAGGAATGAAAAACGGTTGAGAACCGAAATACAACAATTGCCTACAAAATTATCTCACACATGAAAAAAAAAGTTTTACTTTTAAAAATTTAAAAATTCAAGCATAATCATTTCATCATCTTCATCAAGAAAGACGGCCACTGCTAGACATAGCCCCCCCCCCCCAAATAGTACCTACAACGGCCGGTCGTGCGCCACCCGCATCCAGCGGACTCCCGCGACCTTTACCAGGTCATCAGTCCACCTTGTGGCACATAATCATTTATACAAATACAATATGGAAATGTGTTTATCCTTAGTCCGAGAAGATCTTCAAGAGCTTCATCGAATTTCCATATAAAAAAAACTAGTTGATATCGAATACGTATTATTTTTTAATGTCAGTTTTACTTCGCTTAATACTTAATACTCATTCAATTTAACCTATGCAAAAACTGTTAAACTGCAATCAAAGTCGTCAGACCAATACAAGCGTGTAAAATTTGAATGATTCATAATAAATTGGTAATATCGTAACTTCCTGCAGCCACATGAGGGTCAATCTGACACTTCAATTTGGATTCCAATTTTAATGTGAACGTATTTCCTAATTCCAAGCTTCTATGTGCGCTGAGCTAACTTGTTAGAACGAGCGCTACAATAGGGGTGAAGACTCAAAATTAAGTATTACTTCAAAAAAAGAAGACAAAAAATATGCCTAATGACGAAAATCCGATTAAATATTTATCTCTAAAAGTTACGAAGCTACAACCGTTTTAATGATGCTTGTTAGAGAGAGAAAACGCTAGCAGATCGTGACGTCACGATCCTCGAGCGTCATAGTAAATGACAATCGTTACATATGGGTGCGTTTTGCGGAAAAGGGACAGAACATACCCTACTTAAAACTTGGGACACTTATATAAAATTTTGTGAGTATTTTACCTCTTGCGTTGCTTTCTTCTCCAATTGACTACATTCTGAATACTTTTTCAAGAAAATACATGTTTATTTTATTGATTATTTCATGTATTGTCTACCTACACCCCTATTCCTGGTTATCAAATTGTTATGTGAAATGTAAGTGTCAGATTGACTATATGGGAATTCAAATTAGCAGCGACACATAATATCCGTTACACACGAGTCTCGCAAAACGTGTATGACCAGTGTGCGAGTTGATGGTGGATCGCAAAATGATATGGTGGTTTTTGTTCGTTGATCGAAGGTGCTAGATGGGTGGGCATGGGCGTTATACTTAGATTACCGAGAAATATTTTTAAAACGCATTTGTAACATGCTAATACGTTATTTAAAATGTAAACGACAATTAGTGGCATTTTTCAGATTTTAATATACAAAGTGCACCCTAAAACCGCGTAAAAAAATAATTCTCTTAGTTTTATCTACCTGTTATGCTCTTGATCGGTTCACACCCCATTTTTGGTACACTCTGTATAATTTCATTTGTACCGAAACAATATTTTATCAGTTTAGTACTCGATGATTTGCTTATTTATTTTTAGGGTGACTGCAAGCTGCAAGAGATTAATTTCGTTTTTTTTATAATACTCGTACCTACTTCGACTATCGAATTTGATTTAACAATATACTTAATATCACCATATCAATAAATATAGCTTCATTTAACGATTTAGCTACTCCAGTGTCGTGATGTTGTAAACTCAATCTCACTGATCTAATAAGTTTTGCTTTTACCACTATATATTAGTAGGGAGATTTGTTAGAAAATGGAGACTATTTGTCCCGTGCCTTTATTATTTTCATTCTAACTTTTTTAACTGTAAATACGGGACACCGGTTCGCGGCATAAGGAGTGTGCAATTAGGAGCCATCAAGTGCAACTACTAGTTCGATTTTATAACGAATCTCTAATAAGCAGTGTTTATTGCATGCTTAAACTAAGACATTATGTCTGGAATGTCTCAGTTGTATTGTATCTAATTATGTTTTATTATTTGATTATATACTTCTACTGCTATTTCTGTAACTTTACATATTCATGTAAGGTATCAGAGCCGGTGAAGTGTCTTATAGTTCGTGTACCTAGTTTTCTTTATTATTGGACTGAGTTTTTGGATTGTTGACAGCGTCTACCAAGCATATTGCTATAAGCGAAACCAGCGTAAGGGCGTGTTGCACCAACCTCACTTTTTTTGGCTATGACTGTTGATTTGAGACATAAAAACAGAATTGGATTCGGAAACGACACAAGTTGCTATGCCTGAAAAAAAAAACAGTACATAAATAGACACATTTTTACTACGAAGAATCACAACAACGATATTAGTATTACCTTTTACCACATTTCAACCTAACTTTATAGTCTGGTAAACGTTAAATATGGCTTCGGCAGCAATCAAGACACAGAAAACTGTCAAACTTCCGATACAGTCGGATTTCAACGGACGTAATTTACGATTACCAACGTTTGAAACAACTGACCCTTAATCTCTATTACGCATTGCTGTTATAAGTCTAGGGTCAAATTACATAACGACTCACTTGACCCCACTTAGATCAGATTTTGGTTCCGCTAGTGCTAGGAAGCATGTCGTGCTAGACCCCCATATTGATAAGTTTACATTAAAATGAGTAAGTAAATAAACTTTATCACACATCACGTCGGCCTATTGCAGTCCACTGCTGGGTATGGGGGAGCTCAGGGTACGCCACAAGACCCGCTCTTCCGTTTTCACCATCCAGTCTCTACCAGCTACCCTCCTCAAGTCATCGGTCCATTTGGCCAGAGGGCGTCCAACACTATGTTTGCCAAGCTGTGGCCTCCATTCGAGAACGTATTTACAATAAACTTTATAATCGTCACGATCGTGGTGCGGTTTTTGATAATAGTACATTGTTTAACGAGGGGCGTAAGTGGAATATTGCGAACAAGAGTCTATCAGAAGCCCGACGCCGAAGGCTTGCAATATTCTTCGAGTTTGCAATATTCTTACGCCCGTGTTATACACAATGTTTTTCATCACATTTGCGAGGAAACAAATACATTTTAGATGAAATGAATACAAATCGTAATAAAAACTGCAACATGTCAGTCTTCCATTTTGTTGAATTTGACGTGAGGCGCGTATGGCAAAGAGCCTTCGGTATACAGCCACGATTTGAAAACACTTAAAAAGCATTTTACATAGACACTAAATAACTAAGATATTAAATCTGTAAATAATTCAGTTAAACATGTTTAAGTAGTTTTTTAAGTTTAAATTTATTTATATGTACGTTTTCAGACATAGTATTTGATGTAAAACCTCTTTGCTTTGTAACTGCCGCATGAGTGTCAGATACAATTTAAGAAAAAAACCATTACGCCCGTGGGCGTAACACAGGCTATTACAGCTCTGTATGTCTGCGCATTATGAAGCCCTTTTCGAGCAAGTGTGATGAAAAGTTTATAATTAACATAATCTTGGTGGAAAATATCCAAATAACCAAGGCGTAATTCCGATTAATAACTCAGACACAAAATTGCTAGTTGTACATAAATAAGTACTTTTATACAAAACCGCCTCATTTCATTACTCTCATTAACTAAGTTAAATTCTCGACAGCATTTATGACAATTGCGTCTATGACTTGAAATTTGTAACAATTGTCACCTCCACGTTAAAAATTTAACTGCCGACGCTTTAATTGACAACAATAAATAGTCCTCAACTATAAATTAATAAATTCAATCCGACCGACTTCTAATAGAACATAATAAAATTAGATAACCTCTAGATCTGGGGAAAGCATCACTTCTCAGGCGCGGGCGCATTGTTCTTGCAATTACGAGGCTGTCTGTGAACCGGCCGGTTTACGAGCGATGTACTCTAATAATAATGACAAATTGCCTATGTGCTTTCCAATATTTAGTATGAATGGAAATTTCCAGCGCCGCGTGGACGATGGCAAGCCTGATACGAAAAAATGACACGCTTGAAAGGAAAAGATTACATAATTACTATAGGTATTGAATATAGAAAAAGATCGACTTCCATTGATCCGACATCAATATATTTAATTCTTTATGCATTAAAATATACCTACAGTTTAAATTTATCTAAAATAATATTGAAGATAATGTGATGTAGGTATAACATAAAATACGTTAAAGGCCAAAACGCACTGACAGCGGTGGCGGAGCGTCGCGGCGCGGCGCGGAGGCGGTACCGGTTGTAATGTTCGAGCTAATATGAAAGGGTCCGCACAGAATACCGCGCCGCGCCGCGTCGCTCTGATAAAGTCTCATGTTATACATGCTGTTTTAAAATGACTACTACATTTTATATGGAGCCGACTTGTGTCAAGCTTCCTGAACTTTGAACTTTTTCAGATTATCGTGATATCTTGATGTATTCATATTATTCAAGGTTAAACACGCACTTATTCAGCTAAAACCCTATTGAGCACATATTGCAAAACCTTTATCGGCTTTGTATTTAAAATCAAACTTAAATGACATTATGCATTGTGAACGAGCCCATTTGCATAACAAGATCGCCTTAGGTCGGATATATTGCATCGCTAGATTGCATTACGATAGCGAAAGATATGACAAAGCTTTAGCATTGGTTATGCCCACCTATGTTACGAGTATGATACGTCCAATGGTTGGTTATTCGCAGCCCCGCTATGCTGTAACTTGGTTTAACGTCACTTCACCGTTCACGCGCAAATATATCTTGACACCGCGATTCGTAGTAACTAAGTGTCGGTAGAGGTTTAGTTTAGTTAGGCGTGACGAGGTGAGGCGCGTTCGGAATACGTTCGCGTTCCCAGTAGTCCGCAACTCCGCACTTTTTAGGCCCCATTGCGGACTGCTGAGATTATTCTCCAGTTATCCTCACTGCGAACTACTGAGTTTTTAGTCCGGCAATCTGCACCCTCGACGCTGTGCTAGTGAGCAGTTATTGTTGCATCTGTTTGCATTGCGGATACTGAAACAATTTAATCATGATCGTCGTAGCGATTTTCTTGGTTGTAACTTAAAAGAGCTCGGTAGTCCGCTTTGGCACTTAATCCCAAGATTTGGCTTAGGCACTCATAACCTACCATAAAATGCGGATTAAGGGTTGCGGACTACTAGGAATGGGTCCAACGTTTTAGCCAACCACCACCAACCAACCACCACCAACATTTACCAACATTTTAATACAGTGCAGTGGTTCTTAAACTTTTCCATCTTACGAGCCAAATGATTTATTATATTTACTTTAAAAACAAAGTTTTAACCGACTTCTATCTAGTACTCCGCCAAACCACGAGAACGTTTCCACATTTAGTTTCCAACTTAGCACATGAACTGATTTCCGAGAGCAAATGCGTTGATTATTAGAGAAAAAAAAAACCCAATCGCTGTATGTGGGCCGATAATATTTGAAGACTTCCGTCGATTAATTCCGCGTGTAATCCCTACTGACATGTCTGTATAATTGTTTAACACCTGCGTATGTTCTTGCAAATAAATAAATTGAATTGAATTGATTCCACAAGGATCACCTTTGGCACTTCATTAGTGGCTATTTCAACGGAATCTTATAAGAATCTGTGGCGTACTTTTGTACTTTTAAGTACCTACATAATTGAGGAATTCCATAAGTCATCTGTGGTCTTCATCATCAATTCCACTCCACCAAATTTATGATTTCCGGGTGTACATACACGACTTATAATAGAAAATACCAAAATCACTACACGCGTGCCTAATATAATTGAGGAGCTCCCTCATTCCTCATGGATCCCATCATCTAACTGATTTTTTGAAAAAAATGGGACCTGGAAGCATATACCTACTTACACAAAAAAAATATTTACGAATCCGCTCACCAATGAAGGAGTTCAGAGTTAACAAACATTGAAAAAAAAAAAATAATAAAAAAAAAAATATAACCGAATTGAGAACCTCCTCCTTATTTTTGAAATCGGTTAAAAATAGAGTTAATGACAATGTTTGTAGTACCTAGCAGCGG
The DNA here is from genome assembly GCA_947578815.1 of Epinotia ramella. Classification (NCBI taxonomy): domain Eukaryota; kingdom Metazoa; phylum Arthropoda; class Insecta; order Lepidoptera; family Tortricidae; genus Epinotia; species Epinotia ramella. The sequence continues at coordinate 13,082,943 of OX388213.1, read as the reverse complement.
TACTATCCCCTTACCCTCGGAAAGTATCAGCTTTACTCCCGCTGGGCTGGGTTCTTAACGCTGCTGGAGGTATGGTAATTAGCATACCTCCAGCAGCGTTAAGAACCCACATATTAGCAAGTGCATAAATATGGAATGTGAGGATGCCAATAAAAATAACCTATACAGGATCTAATTTAGCCTTTGAAGTTCGCATCGCACAGTCGCAATATTTATTTTAACCTTTAACACATTTTTTTTTTTTAATATTGCAAACTTTCTTAGATCTCCATTGAGAAAGGGAAAATCAAAGCCTGCCTTACAAAAGCCCTACCATAATCCCAATTCACACCGTACGTGCTAATTTGATAATAATTATCGCGAGATAAACAACTTTCGTCGGTCACGGCGGCGGCGGCCGCACGCGGCGCTACTCACTGGAAAATCGCCCGAGTCGCGTATGCTCCGATGAACAGATAGCGAGGACATTAGTAACGCTGTTTGCACGGACATGTGATGCTGATTTTTAATTGAACTTTTTTTTAAAAGGCTTAAGCTGGTTTGATAACATTTAATTATAAGTTGTTTTTGGAGACACATACGAGTATTTAATTGTTAAATTTGACAATGCGGTTTCTTTGAGAACTATTTTTGTATTTGTCAACATTTTGTTGAGTCAACGAATAGTTATACAAATTGTAGTCAAATAATGGTATTCTAACTATAACTTGAACTAATGTTTAAGTTCAGACCGGCGTATTTAAATATTTTTTGGAAATAGATATTATGTCCAAAATGTTGATGTTAATGTAAGTTAAAGATATTTACAAAATATCTTTTGTGATTATAGTTGGTAATAAAATCATTCAAATGTTATGTTTATTGAAATATCAAAAAGGATTTTACTTAATACTAACTCTACATATGGAAATATAAATTGTCAATTTACATCTAATTTTACCTTGTCAAGTGGGAGTTACATAAAAATCATTATATACTATCAAAATCAAAATATAATAACGCCACAAGGCCCCGTTACTTTCACAATGAAAGTTTATTGTCAATTGCAATTTTAATTAATTAGTATGCTAGATAATGAGCCTATTAACCCGTCGAGCGCGCTAGACGCACACGTGTGTTGCTAACGGAAATTAGAACAGGGCTCACGGACCCTTACCTGAATTTAGCATCCTAATTAGGGAGCGGAGATGGGTCATAAGCCCTTTACGAATTGTTCTACAGATGACGCGCGGTCGACGGGTTAATCAATACGTACGGAGCCCGTTTGAATGCTCATTCTCATTCAATCATTCATTCACTCGTGCGGCGAGGATCCCACCCGCGTCGCGGCGCGGGCGCAGCTTGTTTACAGAAGTTACGCTTTTTGTGTTATAAAATTAGACATTACTGTTAGTAGCAGTTATGAAGGTTTACTAATATTATAAAGATGAAGTCTGTGAGGTTGTAGCTTTGTAAGTTTGTATGTAGGGAGTAATCTCCGGAAACACTTCAAAACTCTACCAGCTGCATATACGATGGAGTTTCTGGATGGACTTTGGCTCATTTTATTCCTTGGGGCCTGCATTTTTTTTTTAATACTACGACGGTGGCAAACAAGCGTACGGCCCGCCTGATGGTAAGCGGACACCGCAGCCTATAGACGCATGCAACTCCAAAGGTATGTGAATGTGGTAACATAGGCGTTGCCGACCCTTGACATGTTTGAGGATTCGCCGTGTTGACAGCTGAAGGAACGAATTCCCTCGCTCTCAACACAACCCTTTACCAACCTTCTCTCTTCTTTGCAATACGCGGGCGGGGTGGATAGTTATCTATCTATTGACAGACAGCGCACAGCCTAAACCGCTAACTATATAAGCATGCAATTTGGAACATATTTTCTTTACAGCACGTGGAATCGAATCGTATTTTTCGAAATTCAACCCTTAAGGGGGTGAAATAGGGGTAGAACCGTTGTATGGAAATCGTTCATTTGGAAAGTTATAGACTTGAATCTTTGTATGAAGGTTCCTACTGAAAAGCAAAACAAATGATTTAGCTTTGCTATAAAAATCATCCCCTAAGGGAGTTAAAAAAGATTGAAAGTTTGTATGGGAAACATGTCGTTTTTAAAGTTAGCCATTTAAAACTTCGGTCACAAGCTCCTAATGTACAGTGAAAAACATTGATACTGGAATTTTGTTCTAATTCATCCCTTGAAGGGGTTAAGGTAGAGGTTGAAAGATCACATAAGTAATGTGTGATTTCCTAAACCGCTAAAGTAATAAGCATGAAATTTGGAACATATATGCTTTACAGTACAGTAAGAAAGGATTTTTCGAAATTCAACCCTTAAGGGGGTGAAATAGGGGTCGAACCGTTGTATGGAAAGTTATAGACTTGAATCTTTGTATGAAGGTATCTTACTAAAAAGCAAAGCAAATGATTAAGCGATGTTACAAAAAATCATCCCCTAAGGGGGTTAAAAAAGAGTTAAAAGTTTGTATGGAATACGTGTAGTTTTTAGAGTTAGACGTTTAAAACTTCGGCCACAAGCTCCTAATGTGCAGGATTTTTTCCTAATTCATCCCTTGAAGGGGTTAAGATAGGGGTTGAAAGTTCATATAAGTAACGTGTGATTTTTAATATTAAACTGTGGCTAGAAACATGAAAGCAGTACAGCAGGTTTCTTTTATAATATGTAGATCTATTTGCCCCCTAAAGGGGTGAAATAAGGGGGTAAAGGGGCTTAATCAAAATAATGTATTCTCTAACACCGTTAAATGGGGACGGTGGATGGAGATGAAAGTTCTCCGTCTTTTAGCATTAGATAAGTTTGCTTTCAAAACTATACAGGTACTTAGCCCGAACTAACGTGAGTAAAACTACTGGACCGATTTAAGCAAAAATTTCCAGTCCATGTAGCTTTCTTTAATACCTACATTATGAAAAATATACAATAAAAGCAGAAACGTCTGTTGATGATTCTTTAAGATATTATATTTGTAAAAACGGAGTTTTCAATTGAAATTTTGCAATTTAAACTAATGAACTCATCGCACTGTTACCTTTTACGCTTAATCCCTGAACGGATTTAGATGAAATTTTTCGTACAGATAAGTTGAGACCCTTGGAAGGATATAGGATAGTTTTTATATCGGAAATCATCCCTTAAGATGGTACCTAGAACTTTGTTTGGGTCGGCGATAATTGAGGTTCCGCCCACAATAATTTAATAGCAATCATTTTTCTAAGACAGTTACAAGTTCTACGCGGACGAAGTCGCGGGCAACAGCTAGTATATAATATTCATGTATTTTTGCTAACTCTCTCCCATTTTCTATCAGTTATCAAAGGTTTGCTGAAAGAGGTCTCTTAAAATATGAAGATTAAGCATTGTAAAATAGTCTCTTCTGTTTTATGTCGTTGTTCGATCTCTGTTTCCAAATTTTTTTTTTTTTTTTTGTTTTTTATGATATAGGAGGCAAACGAGCAGACGGATCGCCTGATGGTAAGCGATTACCGCCGCCCATGGACACTTGCAACACCAGAGGTGTTGTGAGTGCGTTGCCGGCCTTTAAGATGGGAGTACGCTCTTTTCTTGAAGGTTTGAAGGTCGTATCGGTCCGGAAATACCGCAGGCGACAATCCATTCCACAGTTTAGCTGTGCGAGGCAGGAAGTTTCTGGAGAAGCGCACAGTTGAGGACTGCCAACCATCTAAGTGGTGAGGATGGTAATGTTGTCGCGTTGGACGATGGCGAAAAGAAGCGGCAGGGATTAATCCGAACAATTCCTCGGAGCACTCCCCGTTATACATGCGATAGAAAATGCAGAGAGAGGCCACATCTCTACGCAGCGCCAAGGGGTCAAGCCGATCCGAAATATGCTCGCTGTCGACAATTCGAGTTGCTCGTCGTTGGATGCGATCCAGAGGGAGAAGCTGGTATTGGGGTGCCCCTGCCCATAGATGAGAACAGTATTCCATGTGTGGGCGGACCTGCGACTTATAAAGCTGCAGGCGGTGGGCCGGTGTGAAATACTGTCTCGATCTATTGAGCACACCGAGCTTTTTTGAGGCTAATTTGGCCTTACCCTCTAAATGGCCGCGGAACTGGACTTCACTCGAAATGTCGACGCCAAGGATTCCGATACTGGCTGCGGCAGTCAGGGGAGTGCTCTCAAAACAAGGTGACACGTCGAACTTTAACTTTTTTGCGGTAAACGCGCAAACCTGTGTCTTGGTAGGGTTAAAACGGACTAAGTTAAGTCGACCCCATTCAGAGATTGCACTTAGGGAAGTCTCAATTTCAGACACAAGTTTGTTCCGGTTCTCGATGACGATTTCCCGAGAGATATTGGTACGGCCGGTGTAAGAGGCATCACCTGTACTATCATCAGCATAACAATGAATTCCGCTGATTTGCAGCATTTCATTGATATGCATAAGGAATAGCGTGGGCGATAGCACACAACCTTGGGGGACACCAGCATTCACAGACATGGAGTCGGAGCATTCCCCGTCAACTACGACCTTAATGCTTCTGTCTGCTAGAAAGCTACTGACCCATACACATAATCTCTCGGGAAGCCCATAGGATGGTAGCTTCGAAAGAAGTGCTTTGTGCCAAACCCGATCAAAGGCCTTCGCTATATCCAAACTAACAGCCAATGCTTCACCCTTAGTCTCGATCGCCTGTGCCCAACGATGTGACAGGTAGACTAGAAGATCACCAGCCGAGCGGCCTCTACGGAAACCGTATTGTCGATCGCTAAGCAACTGGTGGTCCTCTAGGTACCGAAGGAGCTGGCAGTTGATAATGGACTCCAAATTCTCGGTGTGAGCTTCTATATCGCTTTGTACATTGTCGATTTTTCTCTCATATTTTTCGAGATTTGACAATCGTTGACTTACTTCGAAATCCGATGCAACTTCAATTTGTTCCAATTGTAATTGTATTTTTGTTACTTGGCCGCGTATTGCTGCCCGTAGGCGAGTAAGACGTTCTATTTCTTCCGTCATCGTCGCCAATTTGTTACATAATTAATAAAATACGAGAGCATTATTTATTCATCACAATGTATTTTCTAAGTGACAAGCAAAACATGCCAACAACGGGAGCTAGGTAACCGAGTTGGTCTATGACACTTTATTTATAAACAAATTGTATATACAAGATGAGATAACTAACATTAACTACATTAAATTAAAACTAAGTTAAATCTAAAAAAGGCCCTCGAGGCATTGTACCGAGGATGCTGGCGGCATTTCCTCGCTGAATTGCAATGCTGATGCGTTGCGCGAGAAAGCCGCCAGCTCTTCGGTCACGTCAACAAGACGTTTCGCGATTTTCGCAAATAACTTTTGCGCACTGGGACCCCACGGACCGAAGGTCTCGACGCCAAATGGTACAAAGTTGTACTCTCTGCCGAGGCCTCTATGTTTAATGCGTTTCGTTTATTATGTACCTTCTCTGTATTACAACTACTGCTACAATTTAGTTGGGGTTTAAAACTTACAACTATTTAACGAAATTATCGTCCCTTCAGAAAGGTTTCGTTGCGCATTGTACCTATGTAATTGTAATGAATATAGGAAGTCTGAAGAAGAAACTTACTAATTGCAATAAAAAAAAAAGAATAATTGTTAATTGTAATCGAAAATACATTTTTGTTTTTTTTCTATATTCTAAGAATCAGATATGTACTATATAAAATTTGTTATCATTAAAAACCCATTTATTCACTTCTAAATTTCTAAAGTATTTAATCTAGTGGCCTACCTAACCCACCAGTCTAACATTAACCATTGGTTTCACGAAACTATTGAAACTTAGAGAAAATTTCACAAACATGATCACCCTAACGGAACACGCCACATAAAATTACAACTGTCGCGATTCAAATTCGGATCCAGTTAATCTGCGCACTGCGGCGTCGCAGGAGCATAATACACCCAAAGGTTGCAAGTTCATAGAATATGTAACCACATATGCCTTTACTAGCTTAGCATATCGTACAATGGAGGTGAGCAACCTCGCATCCCATTGTCGCCGACATGGGAATGTTAAGACAAATGCATAATGCGCTTTGAAAAAACTGCTCGAGTTTCAATGTTTTGCGGTATTTAATGCCATGTGCCATAAATCAGAGCGTTGACGTGTCTGATCATTACTTGATGTGTGATGAAATATTTCATGAGACTCTTAGACTTCCTCTGCTTCTGCTCTTAGTTAGCTAACTACTTTTCGTACTTTTAAAGTTCTTTTTTTTTACTTCTATAGCTAAATCACACGATTAATTCCTACCTACTTACTTATAGTAATGAATGATATAGAGGTTGGTAGCTCCTGTGCGTCTAATGTTATCTACAGAGGATGCCAATAAGCAATACTTTTGACCAATACAGACTTGGACAGTACTCAAGTCACATAAAATCTAAATTCAAAATAGTTATGATTACTGTGCTAAAATCTTGAATTTCGAACCTTGAGCCTGTAGGGATGCACTCAAAATCAACTTTCTGTCAAATATCTCGAATTTGGGTTGACTATATTGCTTATCAGCGTCAATTTAATGCGAGTCGCATGATTTTAAAAGCAAGCAGATACCATTTTATTCCGGTTATAATGTCGTTATACACTGAAATTAATTACTTAATACAGCCTGAGACACGCATATGTGCACTTTCATACAAATTAGTACTGGCATCCAGCTAATATGCTAACACGAGAAGATAATTATCTACTAGAAAAAGGTCGGAAGAGCTCCATTCAATGTTGGTTTACTAGGAAGTTACCTGTGATTTTCCCAGTGAAGCTAGTCTCTTGAGCTACATTGAGGGTTTTAGGGGATCATTAGAATACGTGTTTTGCTTGACGTGGGTACGAATTGACTTGTTAGTTATATTAAATTGTGTGAAAATAGGAAAAGGAAAGTTATTCTAGATTCTCGTTTGATGTAATTGAAAATGGAGATTACGCATCACCCCGCGTGCATTTGTTGATAAATACAACTTTAAGAGTCCTTATTCCTACACAGACGAGCGTATTTTGCATAATGCTTCCTTTTTAATTCAAGATTACGACGTAACTATTAGTATTTATTTATAAACTGATAACGTACTAAAATAATCTTTTTTTAACTAGGGGCTAAAAAGTTCTAATTTTCATTTTCTCTTTCTAAACCTAAAATAAATAAGTTTTCTTGGGAGCCTTTTTCAAATTTTGCAGTGTGAAGAGTCGCTTTGGTTCTCAATTTTGCAGTAAACAAGAATAATTTGGTACATAGTATCTTATGTTGAAACGAATATACACGGTGCTCGCGAGGAATCCAAAAGATTTTAACCCAAGGAATGCGTGGTGAAAATCTTTTGGATTCCTCGCGAGCACCGTGTATAAAAAAAACATGGTATTTCTTAGTAATCTAAGTAAATAGACTTACATAATCGCATGACCATGCAACCAGATGCAAACATTAATTATTTAAGTAGGTGCATTATTTATTTAGGTATACATATTTTAGTACGTACAAAACAAAGACGAGTTGTGTTAGTGCCATATAGTCGATTGTATCCATATGATATAAACTGAGAACCTTTCCATTATGCCTTTGTTGGTCAGTCAATATGTGGTCCTGGTTACTGGAACCGGTGGATTGACTTATTGAATACAAATGTGAAATGCTTGCTGTTTACTGATCGCGCCGAATGAGGTTAGTTATAAACGTGTAAGTATACATGTGTTTTACGAGACAATTTTAATTTATAGCCATACATTTTACAAAGAATATTATCTAGTGACAATAGAGTTGTAACGCGATGGGTACCACAAAACACACGATGCGTCATTTTTATGTGCAACATGATTAAAATTAAATATATTTTAAACTATAATATATCAAGTCAGAATAGGAAAGTATAAAACTGCTAATCATGCAACATTGCAAATTTTTAAAACATAAGTTTTAACAATTATTGTTTTCATTTATGTTAAAATATCGCCAATAAGGCGAGGTCGAAACCGGCTTAAATTATTTGTAGAATGTTAGAGTGGAAGGTCCAAACTAGCAAACCTTATTTCCGAAATTATTTCATGATTAATCTGAACGTAAAATGTTCTAGTAGGACATCAAATTTTATGTTAAAATAATTTTTGGAAAGAGGCTATTAACACCTTAAAATTTGCTACTACTGTTTGAAAACTACAAACTGATATATTAGCAGTTCCTTCGAAAAAATATTGTAATTCATTTAAGTATCACTACATAGTATAAAACAAAGACGCTTCCAGCTGTCTGTCCCTATGTACGTTTAGATCTTTAAAACTACGCAACGGATTTTTATGCGGTTTTTTTAAATATATAAGGTTTTTATGTATAATATAGTACCCGTGCGAAGCCGGGGCGGGTCGCTAGTCTAACATATTTTGAATTAATCATTAATTTTGACATTAAGTTTTTTTATTTAAATGTCGCAAGTTTCTCGGTGTGCAATGGGCACAATATATCGAGCTAACACCAGCTAGACAACATTTTGAGGGCCACGTAATATTAAGGCGCCTTAATATATAACCGTTGTTGAATTTAAAAACCTATAACACTCACATCACAGTCACAAATACTTAGTTGAATGAAATACCCCGTTAAAAGTTGTGAAGTTAACTCCACCATTTCCTCGCCAAACAATAAGCATAACAGCACTAAACACACTTAATTACACAACTAGGATTCTTTTACAGCTACAACACTTAAGCTGGAGAATGACGAACAGTTTACGTGTAACGGGAAACATATAATTGTGCTTCCTTAAGCTGTATGATCATGGGTACTCACGAATTCCCACTACTGCATTGTTTATTAATGAGAGCGCAGATATGTCTAGATACTCTAGATAGACTGCGCGAACACTAATTTGCGCGCCAACGATAGCGCAATTGTGCATAATACAGTCAAGTGTAAAAATATGGGTGCTTACAATTTACTAATAAATATGTCCTATCGCTTTTATGTCAACGGATTAAGGTTTCGGTACATATTTTTGTCCATTACTATACTATAATACCTCAGTGGCGTCACATTTTTCATCTACGGTACCACAAAAAAGCGAGAATAAATATGACATGACTCCGTTACGCCGAGGTCTAAGGACGTGTCAGATATTTTTGCTCGCTTTGTTACGGCAGATATTAAATGCTGGCGATTGTACATGCCTCGTCTACTTTAATATAGTAATATATCTGTGTGAGAGCGATATTCGTGTGAACTGCCCTATACCGTTACTGTTTATTGCGTACAACTGTAATTTCTTGCACTTTGTGGCGTTATAATAGAGCGTAAAATCAATTAATTGAAAGTTATGGGGGAAGATTGTGCGTTAGGTGCTGGTTTAGTTCAAACTACATAGCATGTTCAATACGTGGGTTGAGTTCATTTGTCTCATAGAAACGAGGTATTTATTTATTTATTCCAACTATATTGCCAAAGTAACAGGTAACAAATTAACGCCATGAGTCATTCTCTACCAGTGAATCTTTAAGGCAAACAGGTAAAAACATAGCTGGTGCGGGATGTGAGAACAACACATAAATAAATGCTGAAAGGGCTTTTAATCGAAATTAGGTGCACGTATACTGAAAAACCTGACTAAGTACGTTAAGGTAACTATACGTTTTGAAATAAATTCATACGACTTAATCTGCTTGGGATCTTTCCTCGACTATCTCTGTATTTTTATTGATTTATTTTTAACTTAAAAATAAGCTGTAGAATACGCGTACCGTTATAACCTACTTCTATGAAAAACTCGGGCGATTAAGAGTTAGTTTACTTTTTACATTGCAGGTCTGCGCAGGTGTACAATTGTACATATAGTGAAACATTCGCATTCCCTCATGTTTCGTCTGTGAATGCTTTAATGTGTTACGCCGAGACGTTCAGTAATTGCTAGGGTCTTAATTGTCGAATTAAATATCCCATTTCAATTTGATACCAATCCCACATCAATATCAGTGCGTTCCTGTCACACACGTGTGCTTAAGCGCTCAAGCAAGCGGGAGAGCACGAATAAATAAGGTTTCCTTTTTTACCTTTTTGGTACGGAACCCTAAAAGATATTCACGTTGGCCCCAGGGGTTAAATACATAGAAACTATGGAAAGACAGAGAGTCATAGCAAAGTTTCATTACTACGTAATACATACACTACGTTTGTATGGGGAATCGAGCTTACTGCGGACTCTTAATCTAATTAGGTAGCTCAGAGTGGCGCCTGGTTCTGAATGAAGCAAGAATGGCCGCTAATGATGAAAATGGGGGTAATTAACTAATTACCTGCCTGGTTCAGGGCGCCTTCATTTTTTTTTTAATTTAAGTTGTAGGCGCTTAGAGCGAGTGGATCACATTTCATTTATTCTGTATTCGGCAACAATTTTACCTATCAGTATCAAACCAGGTTTCATATTATATTATACTGTACCTATTCGTCAGGGTTACCGGGTCGAGATTTGTTTCCAATTCGGCGATTATTAGCGACAGGACTCGTTGGTCAAACTTTAACGAACGTGGTGAGGAGTCAATTATTTGAATGATTAATTTTCTAATGATTTTTATCATGGATGGATTTAACATAATATTTTCGATAATTGATTAAGTTATAGGATAATGAAAACCAAGGAATGAAACAAAACCTTTTCACTCGTGAATTGGTACAAATAAAATGTGCATTCAATTGTTTTTGTAAATACAATACAAGAATGTGCGTACATTACTGTACATCTTTGAATTCACTACATTAGAATACATAAATGCCATGTGGCATTAAGTCCGCCATTTGTACATTATATCGGTTTTGTGTAATAAGGTTTAAATGAATAATGTAAAACCAACCCATACAAGTGTGAGAGATACATCTGCAATGCAAAACGAAATATTTATAACTTTTTTATTAGAAACAATGTGTATTGAGTATGTAACAAAGAATGCCATTAATTTTTGCTTGAACAATCGGCGCGCGAGTCGATGTTTCGACAGGAATACAGAACGCCACTTTATGGGCCCATAGGATGGCGTCGCGAGTCATGGCGTCGCACGTGACTCCGATAACTTGTATGTCGTGAATACTAAAGTATAGTAAGGCCATGGGAAATGAATGAGTGGTAAAACTGCCAAGTTTTGTTTTTATTTGTCTAGGTTGGAGAGCGCTTTCAACACTTCATGTATGACATAACATACGTTATTCAAAATCATCGTTACTTATTGTCATATATTTTATCTGAATATTTTTTTTGTATTTCCCATTGTTTCTTGATGGGTACTTTGTTCAGTTACCAATATTTCGTTTGGAATATAAATCATAATACATATATACTTAGTTTGACAACCGTGGGTAGTGCCTACGAAGCTGACGGACCTGGATTCCAATCCCGCCGGTATAGGCAAATATTTGTGTGATGAGCATGAATATTTGTTTCTGAATTTTTCAAGTTGTCCATGTATATATTAAAGTATCTATCACTATCGCCGTCTAGCTATAACAAGCCTTAAGCCTTGTGTAAGAGTGTACCCTTATATTTATTTACTTGTTTTTCAACGTACGAATACTATAATAAACCACAAAGTAAGTAAAGACACGTATATTAAGCATTGGCCATTACGACACGCGTAAGGCTTTGTGACAAGTGAAAAGAACACTGAATAAGGTAATACAAGTTTTATTTAAACAATATGCCACTGCTTTCTCTCGTAGAGGCGAGGCTATACTTGACAGTAAACGTTTTTCTGTATTAAAGGGCTCATTTGGTTAACACACATTGAACTTTGAGATTTTTGAGGACGAGTTTTTTTGCAACTCACAATTCACAATTAATAATTATTTCTAAAACTGTTAGGACTAGGACGTGTCCTTTTCGAGCGTAAGTATGTATTAGAGATGGGCCGACTATGGGTTTGGCCGACTAGTCGGCTAGGCCGATCGTGGACTTCGGCTAAGTTCGGGTGCAATCGGGAAACTTTGTTTCGCTTTGCCACTGTCTGCATGCGTTCAAAGTACCAAATGTGATATTAAATCTGTATTTGAGTAAAATATAAAACGAATGGTAAATAATGGTAGTTTACTAATATTACGTCTCGTTTTTCTGTGATCAATAAAATGCCGACTAATTGGCACATTTTGCCGACTAGTCGCCGACTAGTTACCGACTACAAATGAGGCCGGTTAGTCGGCTTTCCCGACTAGTCAGCGACTAGTTGGTACATCTCTAGTATGTATGTTTGTATGTATGTGCGGATGTCTTATTCTTTACCAAGCCCTGCAGCCGAAACTATTTGACATATGAGGTGGCGTCTATAATATTTGTAAAGAGGCAGTTGGGTTTTTCGAAAAATCTTTGGATTTCACTTGTTACTAACTTTGTTATCATATAGATTACTAATTAGTAAGTGACTGTACCTATATCATTCAAACGATTTGTCATTAAATAATGCTGTAGGTGTACTGCCTTTTGCCGAATTATGTTTCGTCAAATTTCATTTGGCAACCAACTTTTCGCCGAAGTTTTATTTGGCAAACCAATCCTTGGCATAATTTTACTTATTTTACGTATTTTTTTTATTTCGCTACATTTTTATATTGCAAAATTTTACGTGGAAAATAATTGTGTAGCAAATGATTTGCTAAGGCAAATAACATATTGTCAACTAATTATGAAGCAAATGATTTCATTCATTTTTTGATTCTTTTCATAATTCCGACGCTACGTAAGATCTAAATCTCATTTTCCCTAATATCATTTTACCGTCATAAAATCTCATAATACCAATAAGAGTGCTGCACGAGTTCTTAAAAAGCCCAAAAAAGGGGGGCCGGGGGGGGGGGGGGCGAAGCCCCCCACAAGGGGCACGGGGGATGAAGCCCGCCGCAGTAAACAAAACCAATCGTAACAATTGTATTTTTGTTAGGTTAGGTTATTTTTTTTATTTATTTATTTAATAAGAAAGAAACAATAATACAACATAAACAAGTACAGGGTCCCGCAAAACCGTTTGCACAGTTTGACTGTGGGAATGTGGGATCGAGCAGTCTCTACTCTCTTCTATGTATAATATTTATCTATAAGAACTATTTATCTACTTCTATAGGTACAATAATTATTTTATTTTATACATTTGACAAGGTAACTACGCAGCTTTTTAGGTTATGGTTATCTTGTGTCCCTTAGAGCGGAAATAGGCACCCCGGAAAGCGGGGTGACGTTGACAGGCTGGCGGTTAGGTTAGGTTTAGGTTAGGTTCAAATAATTGTAGTGCGTTTGTATACCCGCACGCCTACGCAAATAAAATGCCAAACCAATGCATTGCTTAGTTTGGGACTTCGTCGATTTGTGTAAGATTGTCCGCAAATATTATTATTATTATTTATACATTAATACTTTTTTGAGCCGCAAAGTATGTAAACAAAAGTACCCTTTTCATTAAGCTGAATGGTGCATCACCCTACCCGCTTAATGCAATAAAATCATATTGCAATTCCATGCAGTTCAAATAGCTGATACGACTTATATTTTAAATATCACTAGCGGGAATATTGATTGTCCGGATTTACTCAATAAACTTTCTTTTAATACGCCTACTCGATCTAAAAGACACTTTCCCCCTATCTCACTTAAATGTACCTCATCTAATTACAGGCAAAATAGTTTCCTGAGTCGCGCTAGTCGCACTTTGAATAGTTTGTCGAAAGAGATGGATATTGATGTATTCAACTGTTCGGTTCCTTCTGTGAGGCGAAAACTAGCATGTCGGTTTTTTTCATAATAACAATTCATAATTTGCAAGTGGTGTTTTGTTCAAGTGCGTGTGACTTTGCTCACGTGTTCCTTCTTTGTTAATTAATTGCTATGTAGTTTTATGTATTTTTTTTTATCTGTTTTTCCTGGTGCACTATTCTGTATTTGTAGTGTACATATACCTAGTGCGATATTGTGTGCTAAGTGTGTCAACATTTTTCTTTTCTCTATGCCATTTCTATCTGTGAGTTCCTTGAATTCGCTTTGTATTACTATGTAAGACTTATATTATGTTTTTGCAGCTGTTGGTACTCCTTAAGCATAAATAAATAAATGAATAAAACCTTGGATTCTAACAAACTAGGTTAGATTTCATAATGCCATTCAATATGTTGCTAAATCAAGGTATGCCAATCAATACATTTGACGAAAACATAATTGACATCTTAAAAAAATACCAGGTAATAATTTGTCTAATATTAATTTATCAAATCATTAGTTGGGAAATGATATCAGTGCGAAACGTTGACTTGGGAAATAAAAATTTGACCAAATAAAAATATGGGAAACGTAGTTTGGGGAGTTACAAATTTGCTAAATAATTTTCGGCGAAACAATAGTAAACCAATGGGGGTTCTGCCTTTTCGGCGAAATATGTTTCGCAGAATTTCACATGGCAACCAACTTTTCGCAGAATTTTCATTTGGCAAGCCAATTGTTGGCATAACTTAACTTCGCAGTTTTCTCATTTAGCAAAATTTTTATATTGCTAAATTTTACCTCGACAAACTTTTATGTGGCAAATTATTATGAAGCAAATGATTTGCTTAGGCAAATAACAAATCGTCAAATGACGTTTGGGCAACCAAAAACATGGCACCATTTAGAGCGCTTCAAAGGTCATAGAAATACTGAGGCGCGGAGCACTATTCTGGACGCGGATTATCAGGGCAGACAAAAATGGCTTGTCATAACATAAGCGGACTGTCTTAGATAGGTTAGGTTAGGGTTCACTTGTGTCCCTCAGACCAGAAATAGACACCCCGCGCAGCGGGGTGGCGTCGACTCGCTGGAGATTATCAGTCCGCACAGATAAAACTATGGCACTCTAGTTCGTAGTTCGTTCGTTTGACGAATACATAAAAAAATCTTATAATATAATATAATAATCTTTAAAAAATCCCAGGTAATAATTTATCAAATCAATAGTTGCGAAATGATATCAGTGCTAAAAGTATGTTATGCCAATCAATACATTTGACGAATACATAAATGACGTATTAAAAAACTCCCAGGTAATAATTTGCCTAACAATAATTTATCAAATCAATCGTTGGGAAATGATATCAGTGCGAAACGTTGAGTTGGAAAATAAATCTTGGCCAAATAAAAATATGGGAAAAATAGTTTGGGAGTTAAACATTTGCCAAATAATTTTCGCCGAAACATTAGTAAACCAAACCAATGCTGTACTATATGTTATAGTTTGGCGTGTACATGAAAAAATAAGGTATGATGAAATACGCCTAACTTTAGAATCTGTGAATTGTAAATCATCGTAATCGTAAAAAAACATCAAAACCGCCGTCAAGTCTTTAATCCAATTCGTTAGATAGGTAATAAAACGCTTGAATGGAGTCCAATTAGAGCAAAAAGACAAATAAGTAGGTATGTCTAGTGTAAAAACGCTGTAAAGGCGTTGAGTAATGCTTCACTTACCTCTTTTTTGGTATTGTCGCTAATACTACTGTCAAGGACTCTGAATCGCACTTCAGTTTTTTACAAATCTTGTCAACCCGTGGGAAACTGCTTCTGTTATACTATGAGGTAAACTATGAGTATTTGTACAATATGCGACTTAGGTTTTCTTATTTCTAATTTTATCTTTAGAGCTCTTTTATTTTCGTTTACTTACCTACCTTGCTACAAACAAACGGTGCGTTCACATATGAGTACCATATTAATTACCAAGTTAAATATCTATATTTATGTAGATTAAGAAATATACCGGAATTTAAGAACAACATTAGACGCAGCTCTGAATAGAGTTTATGCTAGTGAAAATGTTTGCAACATTCATAATTCATTTATTGTTTGCATTGTCTATATGAAATGAAATGATATTTACGAACTATTTTAAATCAAAGTTTATCACCTCACTTATGAATAGTAAAGTTTAGTTCGAGACCGCACGTACACCACAAAACTCGGAAACAAACACATTGTGAACGAGATTTTAGTTTCTCTTTTTGACACTGTCAAACTGACATCTGATCTGAAGTGATGTTGCGAAGACGTATCGTTTGTCATATTTAGCGATTATTACGAATGGTGAATGATAAATCGAATCGATTTTACTTGGGCCAAAATAGTTTCGTATGTCCGGCTGGTCTCGCTGTCCGGCTGTCCGGCTGTTCTCTAGGTACAGGCAGGTACAACCGATTCTTGTGAAATTTTGTGAGCAGGTTCAATAAAATTGATAAAGATTTTTTTGTCGATGTAATGTATCGAAACTTTTCGTTTATTTTTTAAATTACAGCAAACTTTCGAGTTCCACAGCCGACTTGTCATACTTAGTTACTGGTGACGTTACTATGAGGCTTGTAAATCTACCACTGAATTTAAGTCTCACAATGCTTACAAAACCGTGTCAAGAAATAACAATTTCCAGTACGAGTACCCGTTTATCTTGTAAGAAAATGGTTATTTGCGTCCATAACCAGGCTTAGATTGACCGTCCGTCAGCCAATAACTTTCACGGACCCGTTTACCTTGTCTCCATCGGATAATTTCTCTCAAGTTTGTCCACTATACTCGTTGCATTTTCATTTCTTCGTAACTTATGTGGGTTACTCGTAATGAGCGGTTTCACCCGATGAAATTGTGCGCAAGAGAACATGAGTTTAGGCGTTAGGTTCTAGGTTTTCCGGTTTGGTTGGTTACTAATCAAATAATGCGCGGTAAATTGATTGCCGACTAAATTGTACTTAACTAATTGTACATAAAACAGCACATATATAATATATATATGTTAAATTGAATTAACAAACTGTTTTAGCTTAGTATTGAATTAAGAGTCATTTGTGTATATAGGTAACGCGATTTTATTCTCTATACTATTACATCATTTTTTTGTTTAAAAAGACAAAAAACATTACAACTGTTTTCAGTATTTTAGGTACCAACATAAAGAAATTGCATACAGACAAACGTGTCCAAGCGTTTCATAATGCTGTAAATGCAATAACGCATCAAGTACTGAATAAAAAAAGTACAAATGATTTCCGCGCAACATATACCTATATTGTGAGGACAAAACCACCGGAAAATCTAAGCACCGAGCGCATCCCATAACTCTTATCCAGTTCAGCCCTTATAAATCCTGTAGCTGCCAATTCAGCCCCTTATAAATAATGTTAGGCCATTGATAAGCTGGTGCTGTCGCGGTACAAAGTTGAAAGTTGATAGGATCTGGAGAAGCCAGACAGGATGGGACAAGGGACAACGCGGGACAAGTACGCGGGATTCAATGCGCGCAACAATGTAGTGCATAGTTCTTATCCGAGTCTATATCATACAACTACGAGTTTTCGTTATTATTTAATATTTATTGGATGCGCTGTTGCAACAGGCCTCTTCAAAAGTGGCTGGGTGCTTTGGAATGAGGGATTCCAGAACTTTATGTCACCAGCACGTCTATCATGCGAAGGTCGCGACACACTCTCGAGTTTTCTCGCACTATACCTCTTGTTCTAAGTGTTCTAATAAGAGAGAGACGGATAGTGCGAGAAAAAACGAGAAGGCTCGCGGGCCGTCGCGTGATAGCCGTGCAGCTATATTGCGGCGAGAGGTCTTTTTGATAGCAGCTTTTAAAATCCACCAATCAAATGGATGATAATTAGAGATCGGAAATTCGGGAGCTTTTATACCTAAACTTCGGCCCCAGTACCTACACCGCGTTGTTGTTGAGTAGCATGGAGGCGGACTCAATTAAATTTTACTATTAAATTTCCAGGGATTTCCCGGAATACCGAAAATTAGGATAACATGAACACATACGTATTAAAGTATTTAAATAAACTATTTTAGTTGTTCCTATTTACAAAATATTATTTAATTCACATATTCATTTAACTAACAGTTAGATAACATCAAACCAAAATTGTTTTGTAACTTTTATTAAAAATAATGGTACAAACGTAAGTATCTCTGTTAAATCAATAAATTAAAACAAATGTACATAGCCACACAAAAGTGAATAGGTAATCAACCTACAGCGACACACGTGGTATTTTTGCATTTCCGTCCTTGTCTAATGTATGTCGTTAAAACTGTTTACCAACGTGTATGTTGACAAAAATCGCTGAAAATAGTCATAACCTAAAAAAAGGTAGGCTTTACATAATGCTTTATACAATCCCGGAACTTAAATAATTAAAATATTATTTTTAAGAAGCCGACTCCATACTTGCTTCGCTTTTTCCGGGATTTTGCTAGGTTTAGGTATAAAAGCTCCCGAATTTCCGATCTCTGATGATAATTTAACATAATTTGGTGAATTTTGATACCTACACCTATTACCATGCAGTGCTGCCAACTCAATGCATTAGGGCGTTTTTAGTATCTTTAGAATAACGCAATGCTAATACATAACATTAACACACAGGAATATGAAAGAGTGCTACTCCCAAGCCCCCCGGGAGCTAAATGAATTAGTTCGATAAATCCATATGAGAGTAAGTTTTCAACATTCGCGACAATTACGTACCCATAGAAACACCTACATTACAATTAGTGTAGACTTATTAGCTGTATTTATATTCATGACACCTATAAAATAAATAAGAGGCTTAGCTCCTCCAGTTAATATTAGTGTTTTGAATTCATTGCAGTACACAAATGGCTTAGCCAATGCGTAATGTGCGCTAATCTGTCCTAGTATTCAAATCCTTACCGACACCTCGCCTAAGTTAGACCAGTATAATTCAGACCTCCGGTTCCACGTATTTATTAAGTATTGTAGAACCAATATATATATGGGGGGTGAGCGGTGGGGGGAGGTGAAACAAGGCTGTGAATAGCTGTGGGTTGGCCAACTTGGGCGCAGCCGCAAAGGAATGCATGAACTTTAGGAAACAGATTAATGACATTGGCGAGCAATAGTGTTACGGTTTAAGGCGAGATCGTTTTTAATTCCGTATTCAGTGGAGACCTTTCTTAGCTTTAAAATATGTTGATGCAGAAGTGGGCTCGTTTAATGATAATGATTTTACGATTAAAATACCTATTTGAAATTGACTGCACACTAAACACAATTTTCAAAGTATAGGTTATGATGAAAATAAATCAATCAATTTATAGTAAGACCAATATATAAGGAAATCAATAATCAAACGATTATTAAGAAAAAAGTTGAAGACTAAGTTATTGACAACTAAAGTATTCCACTTATTATCCTGTGAATGTATCCTGCAGGAGCCAGGAACTTTTCAACAATACACCATAATAAATAATCACGGCTCTATCAATCAAGTCATCCGTTAACAAAGAAATACTGTATCATAACATTGAAATAATGGTATGCAATTAGAGTACGGTTTTCGAGATAAAACAACGCGGATGCACCAGCCACAGCTGCTGAGGATTTATCTCCAGACGGCGCTCGTAAATAAGGCAGAGAGGAAAGGTTACCGGCGAACGGACTGCTTTCTCAAGGCCGATGCACGGGTTAGATATCTCGGCGTTCGCTGCAGGTTCAGCCTCACCTGTGGCTTTGTGATGCATGATTTACCGCTGCGGATGTTGAGTGCAAAAGGTTACGTAATGTGACCTTTATACGACTGAGATTGATATTATTAAACACGCGAGTGTTGAACAAACAAAATTAAGGCGTGTCGAGCTACTTTGTCTTTCTGTTTCTTCTGGCGATTTTAATTGTGTTGTCTTAATTAGAAGGTATTTTACAAGGAGAGTATCTAAAAGGGCATAACGAGTATGATTTAGAAAGTTACACAAATATCAGGATAAAAGAAAATGGTACGGCAGTGTTTGCTTCGCGCTCGACTTGGCGGAGGCACTGCCGTGCCCCCAGATATATACATTTTCAGGGCGCGGCACGTCTCTTTTCCAGATTAAAATGCTCAAAAAGAAACAAACTAATTGAATTTACGGTTCTATCGTTAAAAGTTTAGTGCCCTATATTTACAATCAATCGGCGTGTGTTTGCGCTTACCAAAGCATAAGAGCCTTATCACACTTGCGATTTCCAAGCGTATTTTGTATGAAGGCGATCACGCAGCGTGTTCGCCGCGACTGATAATTGTATAGAGAACACGCTCGCAAATCGCAAGTGTGATAAGGCTCTTAGAATAGTATGTGTGCATGTGTGCGTGGTACTAAAGCTTTTTATGACGCTAACAAAGTGTCGACAGCGGTTAGGGAATAAAAATACGATGACAGCTCGTCTCTTCTATGATTTGTATATTGATTCAAACTTTCATGACTTTCACAAATTATTTTTACCAAACGGGACTTAATCATTTTTGTATTTATTTATTTAGTTACCCCTTTGAGGTACAGTACCTACGTTTTGGATGTCTCACAACATCCATGGTCGCGAGCAGTATCTTCTCTTCTGATGCTGGTGTTATTATATTTACGAATACCATTTAGATCAATGTGATAGTAAAAATATATACGTGTTTCAGTATGATAATATTTGTGTAGATAACCGCCTAGCATAAAAACTACAATTTGCACAGACTTATAAGCATCCGAAAACGAAAAAAAATCCTTATTCTATTTAAATTTCATCCCGTAAAATCGATAAAAACCCGTCGCTGCCTTGCAGCAGCGGTCGCACGAAGGTCGGTCATTGATGTGCAAGCTCATGCACTTGTTTTTTTTGGTGCACGAGGCTATTTATCTACCGGTTTATACCGTGTAAAAGTAACATGATTACATTCGCAATCAAATATAGCTCTTATTCACACCACTTAAGGTTTCTGACAAGATTGTTCTACATTTTGTGAAGTATTCCTAGTCTGGTTATAAACTGTTTACGGCATTTTTCTCGCGTAATCTAAAGAGTATATCGCTGTACACAACGAAAAAGGGTACAAAAATCAAAAAAGGCAATTAAGGCCTTTCTGTATGAACATCGACAATTTTAAGTATAGGTATGAGGCACGAAACATTTTCATTTGTGGTATTTTATTTATGAACATGTGCCTATTAAAACGTTAATAAAACGAAACTGCTTCATTTATAAGAAAAACATTACACATTTTATAGAGCACCGGACCAGCCAATATAGCAAAAGCGAAAGCGCTGTCTGTATGTCACAGGCATTTCGATATGGCTTATAAATATTAAACAAATGCTACGAAAAAAATACTCAGGTACTTTTAATGACTCATCACAATTCGGCAATTGTTAAACAAATGCCAACGCCAATCGCTTTAGAAATCCCACATTCAATCGTTTGAAAGTAAAGGATAGTCATCACAAAAACTCTTTCTAGTAATGGTGAAATTTCCACGTACTTTACGGTTGAGCGGTGTATCGGCGATCTAGTCGTGGCAGATGTCGCTAGAAAGCCTGATGGTGTGTTTCGAGATAAACTGCGACACTGTTGAGTCGAGTGTCATTAATTGCGAATTTGTCTGTCGTTAGGGCGAGTACACAACTGCTAGTGAAAAATATATATAACGCAATTCAACGAACCAGAAATACGAGACAATCATCTATCAGTCTCGCTGGTATGATCCCTTTTATGTGCATGTCTCTTGCTTGCTACATATTATGTTAGTGCGCGAGGGACATTTTTTTTGCCGAACATAAACGGGATCGTGCTACCTTTGCTAAATTAGAGCATCAAATCGGATGACATAAATTAAAGTCTATATCGGGCTCAAAATAACATGTAAAACAAATTGTAAGTTCTAATTGCCGCTTCCGATACCGATGGTTTGAATGACGGATACGACTGAGCCTTAATCTTAGTGTTCGTGAGATTCGAGCTGAATCTTTGGATTTCTTGACCTTACGAGTGAGAACGCGAATTAAATCGTATATACTTAGTCAAAGAAAGGTCAACAAGTTTACATTGTTAGTGGTCTCATGTTGTCCTTTAACTGGTCGATCAATTTCACACTACATCAATTGCAGTCCGGGTACGTATTAGAAGATCGAAAATTGAAATATCGACAGTGAAAAACATCGAAGTACAAAATATCGAATGTTATTATATCGACGTCTAATTGGTCTAAAATACAAATGCCGAACGGTTAAAATATCGAAAGTACAAAATATCAATAACTATTAACTATGCAGGCGATACATTAAAATTTAAAATGACAATATATCGACCATTGAAATGGTGACGCCCAAATAATCGAAAAGTAAAACGTCGAGCCATCAAAATAACTAACATCATATGGCGTACCACTGGTAAAATTATTAAAATTATTAGTTGTACAGGTTGTACCTTTGTAGCTACCCTCTTATGGCCGTGAGAATTAGTTTGTGGTGCTAACATTTATTATTACCTAACGTAACCGCCGGCGTGTCGACGTCACCCCGCTTCGCGGGGTGCCTATTTCCGCTCTAAGAGACACAAGCCAACCCTAACCTAACCTACAAATAATACCATCGTTAAAATTATATGTTGGTTTTTTACTGCGGGGGGCTTTGCCCACCGAGCCCCCCCTTTTTCTAGCTGCCCTAACCTAATCTTCTATATTGTATACCATTATCAACAGTAACAGTAGGTATAAAAGGTAGGAAAAACAATTCTCTAAAATCAAAAATGGCCGAGATATTTGACCTCAAAGTAGGAATTTGGAATCCAAAAATGATCCAAAACCAAATCGGAGCACCGCACCATCCACGTGGTTTTGTCTGCTTTACCCCTAGAGTGTTTATAAAAGAGAACGGAGGAGCCGTGAAGGAGCGCGGGAACGAGTGAGGCGAGCGGCTGAGGCTGGTCGCAGATAGCGACCAGTAAGCCGAAGCTGCGGAGCCGAGCAAAGTGACCGTGCTTCGTCACACAAGGGCGGAAGAGCTGCTGTTCCCGCATTGATCTAAATTTCTCCAAGCCTCTGTTCTATTTTATAAACACTCTAGAGGTAGGGCTGACAAAACCACGTGGATGGTGGGGTGCTCCGATTCGGTTATGGGTCATTTTTGGATTCCAAATCCTAGTTTGACGTCAAATAACTCGGCTATTTTATTTAGAAACAAATAAAGAATGATAAGAATGCCTGAGACTTGGTACTACGAAATATCTCACAACTTTTTACGATGGAAGAGTTTCGAGACTTGGCCTCTTTTTACATGGAATGTTTTTATGGGTCATATTATAGGGTACCTATTTAAGAGATTGTGCAATCGACATTCTTGTTGACTTTCGATGTTTCTTATTATGTCGATAGTAATTTTTTCGACAATTAGGCAGTTGATCATAAATCATTCGGCAACTAATACTTTTGACGTTTCAAACTATGGCATTATGAACTTCCGATGTTTTAAATTCGATATTCTCATTTTCGGTATGTTCATTTCGATATTTTAATCGGTCGGTATCATTTGAATTTGGACGATTCAACCGTTCGATATTTAGATTTTCGATATTTTGTACTTCGATGTTTTCATTTTCGATGTATCAATTTTCGATCTTCTAATACGTACCCACTACCATAATACATTTAATAGTTAATAGACTTCCAGATAAGTAGTTACTAAACAGAAAAACGATAGAGCTCGAGCGACAGCTGTTTACTTCTATATAAAATAAACAAATAAAAATGCATTTATGACATCTGTGTGCATTAGTCTTAAGCAGGTGGTCAATTTAGCGATGTCTAATGGTTTGCCTCTTAGCGGACGTGAATGAAATCCTGCGGACCCGCGTGGGCTGTATAAATACGATGCTCCTTCTTAATACCTTCCGCCATTTTCTTAATGGTTCCCGGAGAAATAATATTTTGATTGCGAAATTGTATGGCTTTGCGATAACGTCAGTGCTTAGCTATCGATAAGTGACATATCTACTATAATAGGAAGTTCAGAAGCAAGCAGTGTTTGAATTGAAGTTTTGGCTGCATTTTAGCAATAAGCATCGTTATTTTGACAAGAGTACCTATTATAGTGAAATGTTTATTTTATCAAGTACATGTTAATGTTCATAACAAGTTGTCATGTTGTGTAAACCATCGGTGTAAACATTAAAAACAGACGAACAAAATACTTCACATGCGTTACATAAAACAAAGCCAACATCAACCAATGTATTTGTGGAATTCTGTTACCACATTTTACCTCAACAGGTCTCCAGTGATAAATCCAATAAAGTCGACTATAAGTCCCGTCGCGTCGCATCGCGCCCCTGGACCTATTCCTACACACTAGCACAGTCACCCAAGGATATCTGTCTGCAGAACCTGGCCATAAACGCTTGGAGACGTCCTTACGTTCTAAACAATAAGGTCGTCTGCAATACTGTGTTTTTCAGAATATTGGTCGCTGTCTGTATAGTGTAGTTAGTTATTTATTGCTGTACGTTTTTCATTTAATTGCCTTCTCCCAACTGGATTACTGTTGCAATAAATGTATCGTGAGTCATCGCTTGCGAATTCCCTTAAGTTTGTTTCAATGTAGTCTCATTTGCTTTGGCTAGTTAATTCGCTGACAATTATCTGTTCTAGTGAGGTGACAACCACTTACTAGACATTTACGGCCGTATTCATAAACGTCGTACAAGCCTGTTTTAACTAAAATGGCGTTAAAATTTGTTTGTCCTTATCTGTCACAAATGTGTTCGTAAGAAAGGGATAAAGCACATTTTATTTAGCAGAGGCATGTTAAGTTTTATGATTAAGGCGGTTAGAATCCGGATTATAATAGAATTATTTATCACATATTTAGTTCAAATCCATATCCATCCATACTAATATTATAAATGCGAAAGTGTATGTGTTTGTTTGTTTGTATGTTTGTCCGTCTTTCACGGCAAAACGGAGCGACGAATTGATGTGATTTTTCAAGTGGAGATAGTTGAAGGGATGGAGAGTAACATAGAATAGTTTTTATCTCCGTAATCATCCCCTAAGGGGGTGAAATGGGGGGGTAAAAGTTTGTATGGAGCTGCGATATAAACGAGTTCCACGCGGACGGAGTCGCGGGCAGAAGCTAGTAGTAACATTTATTTAGCACTTATTGTACTTTTTGGGATATCTCAATTTCCTTTCGTTCCTTAGAGGAACAGGCTGTACTAGTAGAAGCTGGACTAGTGGAGTGGAACGTATATATTTGTAGTGTTGTGATTTAGCAGAAGACCAGTAGTACTTTAAGTAGATCAGGAAACCCTATCATATTTTTCCTGGCGATTTCTAAAAATTTTGCACATTTTGGCAGTTCAGTAAAAATTTGTGCTGACATTCCTATTGCGTAAACGGTCAACTGCTTCTCTAGATTGTACTAAGTATGTCCTACTTTTGCACTACAGATAGAATTATAAATCAAACGGCTATCGGTTCTTCAATCTCCATTTTGGTCTACCGGATTTTGAAAGAAATTAATACTTAATTTTGTATGACATTTTTAAACATTGTCTGAATAATCTACTTTAAAAACAAAGTTTTAACCGACTTCAATTTAGTACTCCGCCAAGCCACGAGAACATTTCCACATTTATTTTCCAACTTACCACATGAACTGATTCCCGAGAGCAAATGCGTTGATTATTAAGTAGAGAAAAAAACCCAATCGCTGTATGTGGCCCGATAATATTTGAGGACTTCCGTCGATTCCACAAGGATCACTTTTGGTACTTCATTAGCTGCTATTTCAACGGAATCTTATCAGAATCTGTGACGTGCTTTTGTACTTTAAGTACATAATTGAGGAATTCCATAAGTCATCTGTGGCCTTCATCATCAGTTCCACTCCACCAAATTTATGATTTCCGGATGTAAATACACGAGATATACCAAAATCGCTACAGGCGTGCCTAATATAATTGAGGAGTTCTCTCAATGCCTCATGGATCCCATCATCCAACTAAATTAAAAAAAAAATGGGACCCACCTGGGTGCATATACTTACAAACAAAAAAAAAATTCGAATCGGTTCATAAATGACGGAGTTCTGAGCTAACAAACGTTGCAAAAAAAAAAAAATACAACCGAATTGAGAACCTCCTCCTTTTTTTTGAAGTCGGTTATAAATCCTAATTTGGTATTTCTATTGACGTGAAAGATCTAACATATACGAAATCTACATATTTGGGTTTGTCTATGACGTCTCTAAAACGTGTCTAGGGTTTTCATTTTAAACTAATTAACACAAAAGTTATGGCCAGAAAACCAGTTTTTTGGCCTAAAATTGTTCAAATTTGATGCCAAATATCTCGAAAACAATGAATTTTGAAGTAAATATGGGATACTATATCGCTTAAACCAGTTGTTGTTAATATAATAAGCTACAAAAAACATTAGAAAACTAAGGGATTCAGATCGAAGGTCATTGGCGTATGGGAGCCCGTTAATCACATTTTAACTGTAATTAATAAAACCATCCGACTAAGCTAAATGTGGTGCGCCAGTAAATCCAAGTTAATTAAACATCAAGTAGAATTACAAAGTTGGCACGGCTCACGAAGATCTTAATTCAATGAGGTTGTCACAAGCGACCAGCGACTAAGTGGTTAGTCGTGTCCTCTCCCACTGGGTTCTTTATCGTCTTCATTTTAACTTGATGCTACTCTTATTTCGCAGTGTTCTATTACTGACGTGAGAAAATATAGCCCTTTTTAATTTAAGAATAATTACTTTAGACGAAATGTTATTCTTGACTTTTAAGGTGGTTCGACGACCATACAATACGTCTTTTGACATTCGCAGGCTAACGGCGTGATATTTTAAGAAACTTATGTTATAGAATAATCTTTTTCCCAGAGTATCAGGTGACAAGCTAATTTCTCCAATTGTTCTAGTTCTAGTAGGAAAGGGGGAATTTTGCCTTTTAATTTTCAAAAAACGTTTTGTATGGTCGTCGAACCACCTTAAGGTTAATAAAAGGTTCTCGTTCAAGTTTAACGAGCTGTGTATGATTAATCCAATAGTGGAATATTGTTTAACACAACGAAATACACTGTTTTCATGTTCAGCGTGTATATATCACAGCACAGTTAATAAGTTAATTACTCTTGGCACTGTAACTTAAGTTGCGTATCTCCAAGGAAGGTCTCCGAGTTAAGTCCATCGTCGTAATGTTAATTTAAATCTGTAACATTCAATTTAACTAGCGTGCAGGTAACATTAGATTGAATATGACTACAGAATATACATCACGACACGTAACAAGTGGTCCCTGACGACAGGAGAGAGCCAAGAGCCGAGCCGGCGACTTTCAACGAGCTTTATCGCTCATAATCACTACGCTCACTATACATAACAAGTCTTAGAGTTTACGAGAAATCCGATTCATACATATTATGGAAAATCTAAATTGTATCCAATTTAACAAAGCCTTAAGGAATATGACTTACTTAAGTAATTTGATAACATTTTTTAAATTAAAGTCTTAGGTCTTTTAGATTTAAGTCTTGTTTATCATTAGAGGGCTTAGAGGTTGATTTGAGTTTTGTTTTCGTAGTATACGTCGTCCATTGTTTATATATTTTCTGTCTTCTGTATCATTTGTCTGTCTGTTTAGGTAATTAAATGTCGAATCATTCAAAAGTTGTTAGGTACTCATTTTGTATTTGATTCATTGCCAAATTAAACACAAACGCGGATGCTGTGCGTTCGCAAAATAAATACCTTCAACTTTGCCCTTTTGAAATCCTTTTATGGGATAGGTAAGTACGAGTTACCAACATTCATCGACATTGATACCTTATGAATAATTGTTGGGTGTATACTGAATTAATATCTTTAAAGATAGTTTTTATCCGTGAAAATTATAAACGGATAAAGCCTGAAACAAACTGGCGCGGCCTGCGGTGGCGGTCAGTAGTAAAAACGATATTTTTTAAAGTTTACTATTGACCGTCACCTTGGGCCGCACTAGTCTGTGATAGGCTTTCTTTACGCATAAAAACAAAGGAATATTTTTTTCGATAACAGAACGCAACTATAATTGCATTTTTTTGGATTTTAGTATATGTATAGCCTATTATCGTCCACAACCGAATTTCCCCACAGGACAGATGAAACATAGCCATGGTAAATTGTTAATGCAGCATCGACTGATATAGCGTATTGGAGTAATTTTGTCGCAAAAACGAAACGACCTCGTTTATTGCAGACTTTCTCATTATATATTTTGCTTGACCGTTTAAGTGTTTATCAATAATTATTCACAGAAAATTAACAGAATCTACTACAGTAGAAATGTTTTGTTATCATGATTGTGATTGACATTTAAATGGTAATTCAATTGAATAGCGTGATGTGAATTGTATTCATTCAATTCCGGACATATTTATTTATTACTTCTAGAATTAATTTTTATTTTCAGTAAGTACCTGTGCACGGGCAGACAAATTTTAACAATAACACCGACTATGATTCTACATGGGCATAATGCATTGAAATATAAAGTTTTTTTCCCTTCATATTAATGGATACATTAAAAAATTTAGACTGACCTACCAAAATGAGATATTTCCGTGTGCGATTTTCACTCCGTTATGGGCGTGAAGCGCTCTTAGCCTAGCGGCGCCTGCGAGTCGGAAACGATAACGCAGGTTAAGCAAAGATGGCAGCGGTCAGTCTTTGGATGGGTGACCGCCTCATGTTTCAGTGGTTAATATAAGTGAGCGCTTCCGTGCTTTGGAAGGCACGCTAAGCAGTTGGTCCCGGCTGCTGTCTATGTCAGTAGTCGTTAAGCCGAGTTAGAGGCCTTCGGGCGGCTTAAGAACTTCTAACAGTCGAGTTGCCCACAGTTGGTCCCAGCTGCTGTCTATGTCAGTAGTCGTTAAGCCGAGTTAGAGGCCTTCGGGCGGCTTAAGAACTTCTAACAGTCGAGTTGCCCACTCACTTGACAAAGGGGGGACAACTGTTACTCGCGTCCGCAGGAGCTATTTACCTACCACAACTCTGCACATGTCCCCTGGGTGGTACTACAGAGTGACAAACTTTAAAGGCCAAAATAATGTATGCCATTCGATTAAATAAATACTCCGTTATCCGCTAACGGAGTGAAAATCGCTGTTATCGTTGCCCCTCCAATTATAACTAACCGATAATTTCACCTTCTAACATAAAGCCACTTATCTCTTCACCATTTTCGACATGCAGCAGCATAAACATTGTAGTAAATTATTATTACGAGTCATAAGATAGGCTAAGGAGGTACACAGTTGATTGTCCTCATAAGCCTTCTTGGCCTTGATAGTATGAAAGTTCAGATAGTGTAAGGAGGCTGACTTGGCTGCCATAACTCGTAAGGTCACAGACTTGGGACCTAAGAGACGGTGAAATACGTGCGAGCACTATGTGGTACGGTGAAATGTGAAATTTCCGTTTAAAGCGAAAGGGAATAACTTGAGATGCGCTTGCGCCGTTATTAAATTAAAATTAGGAATGTCTTACCCTTATTATTGAAATACTTTCCATACCAGCGAAGAAACCTAATTTTCTGAAACCCCATGTAACCAGAAACTTTTTAGGATTTAGAACACAAACTTATCATACAAGACAACAACGACTTGACGGTTTCAAAGAAAATGTTGTCTACAAAATGTTGTTGTAAAGGAAACTTTGAAATGATTGCCTAAAAAAAGGACACTCGAAAGAATAGGCATTCTTCTATTTTACTTAACCATAAAGTTAGGTACGAGGTTTGATTTATACCAATTTGGTTTGGTATTACCAAACAAAACCCTAATAATATTATTATAAATGCGAAATCACGCTTAAACGGCTCAACCGATTTCGATGAAATTTTGCACGAACCTAGTTTATAGCCGGAATTAAAATATAGGATAGTTTTTAACCCGGGTCCACGCAGACGAAGTCGCGCGCGGTAGCTAGTAGAAAATATATGAACTGTGTAGCAATTAAAATATACCCGGACCGCTGTCGTCCCTTTTAAGAAAATCTTTATAAACGTAAACAACGATATTTAAAGTGTCAACGCGATGATACATCTACCAAAAACTTGTCAACCATTAAGATATCCATCTGAGCGTTTATGTTGTCGTTTTCCGTGGAATCCATCAAAATACGCAAGCCCAGTGAAGGGGCAATTGTCGACTGGTTCGGGACTTTTACTTTTGAAGTCTAAATAAAGAGGTTATGTCCGAATTGACAGGTGATTGACGCGATAAGAATAATTGAACTTTTGTTATATTGAGGCCTAATTAAGGATAAAATAATGACTTAATGATATCATTGTAAATATTTTTGAGTATTAAGGGCACCTTGTCTCGAATAGTCGTGGTTTTCGAAATTATTCGTATCACTCATTTTCAGCTTCGAATAATAACAGTTGTCATGTTTTAACGCGTGTTCCAAGTTACGCGATAGGGTGAATAACCATTTACATATTTGACATTATTTAACATTTAGCTGCGATGCGAGGTGCTGTAAATTGTGAGGGAAACGGATCTTGTATGTCCAGCCGGCAGGTTAATGAACTTGTCGGTTTGATACTAGAAGGCAATCAACAAATTAAATTGCGATTCAGGCCTCCGCCATTCAACTCTCCGACTGCGATCTGATGACTGCTTTCTACTCGTACATGTTATATTTGTTATATTATTTAGTAGCATCATGTTTGACATGTTGTTGTCAAAATGAAAAAATTTTTTTTTTCACTAGCAACAGATAAACATTAAAAAAATACTCGGAAAGTATCAATCTTTCATTTATGTTTATTACTGTAAGATTTTTATATTCATAAAAACTAACAATAAAGACGCTGTTTGATTGTGACGCACAAGCAAGTAATCCCTACAAATTCCATACTAAAGGAGCGTTTTTGACGTCTCATAAAATGAATCTGATTTGACTTTTGTCAAATACCGTATTCTACTTATAGTATCATAATTTGAATAGAACTATACAATAGGGTCGGCAAGCATATGAGAACACCACCGGAGTTGCGACCGTCCATGGGCTACAGTGACCGATTACCTTCAGGAGGACTTTACGCTTATTTCCCACCGTAGCATTAAAAATATATACATTTTATTGTTTATAATAAGTACCCTAAAAAACCACTTCCGATTCACGAGCGCATTCAATAAAGCGACTTTTTAACTATGAAAGAAGTTCTTACAAATCGATACACACAGCCTCAGTTCAGGCTGATATCCGTGTAATTTAATATGCGTATGAGTACCTGCGCTAAAATGAAATGGTATTAACCAATAAATTTCGATAATTAGTGAGATTAATTAATCATTATAATGGCTGTTACGATTTCAAGCAATGAAACGAATGATTAATTCTCACCTTACATAGACGGTGTACATTACATAATTAGTGATTGCATCAAGTTAAATCTGACCCCTCATGATAGTTCTAATCAGTCTGAGAGGACGAACCGTCGGACGACCGACGACGTGCTTCGAACCTAACTATTCATAATGGGGCCATTCGAGATGCACCCGATGGACGACCGGATCTGATTGGTTGATTTTAAAATCTATTGGGTGACCTACGAGACGTATGCCTGGCAGATTGAAAAGGTCATTCACTCTACATATTATCGCACCGCCACCGGCCGTTGGCGCGGGGGCGTTCATCACACATTGGTACCCCCACAGTACGGCACCAGAGGAATTTTCTCCCGCGAACGCTCAGCACGGCTATCATAAAACGGCCCGCGTTGAAAAAGCTATAATTAGCGCATTTTACCCTAAAGGCCGGGCGGACCTTTAGGGTAAAATGCCCGGCTTAATTAAGTGCCGAGTCCGGCTTTTGTATTTTTCCACCTGGCAACCCTGGGCCCGCGAGCTATGTCGCGGCGACATGATGTTTTTAAAGGGTCGGCAACGCGCACGTAAGTTCCCTGGATTTGCAGCATATCGGTTGTTTACGACCGACTTGGTATAAAAATATATCTGTCAGAATTTAAGTCATGAAAACTGCACTTGCTCAGCATTGTGTATTCCTAGTATTCCTACATAAGTACATACGTACTGACAGAATGATAGGTAATCGCTCTGACCGTGAGTCGTGTATGTAATCTAGCGAATTCACAGTGCAATGACCCTTCCTCACGTTTATCTCTCTAAAGTACATTTATATAAATTAAGTAACTTTTTGTGTAATTCGATTGATAAATTAAGCGTATCAATTATTTTTTTACGAAGTGGAAAAACGTCTACGGTTAGTTTTGATTGGCAGGTTAGTTAGTCTGGCAACAATATATACGAAGCAATAAGTCCAAGCCAATTAAACTTGGCTGAGAAATTATACCTACCTACTATTATTTATTATGTGCTTATTACTTACTTTTAATTTAGCTAATACTGTGTAGATTATTAATAAGTCTACTCTTGCTTTAGTTATTTATAGGCGACAGTTTTATAAGCCTTTATTATATTTCTTTAGTTCAGTTTGTATGTTTAATATAAAATCTTGATTAAAAAAAAAATGCGAAATCATGCTTTAGAGTAAGAATAGACAAAAAAAAACTTGTTGCACGTGAAAACGAGCTTGGTTAAAAAATGTCTGTTTGATATGAAACTAATACATTCGGTCCAGGAGACCCTGTGATCATTATTCAAGTCAGGTCTGGTCTGGAGCAACCTTTTTGCTTCCAAGTCATTATTTCCGTCGCCCCCAAAACTAGTTTCGACGCAGAAAAAGTTGCCGAATCTCGTAATTTAGAATAACTTAGGAAGTCAGCGAACTCGTCTTTATTAACCTGGCCGACCTGTACGATACTTTTTTTTGCAAAAGTCGTTTAGCTAGAAGCATACTTTACACGCGCATCTCAAGATAACCTGTTAAAAGATCTTGTGTAAAATAATGTTGTCAGCTCATTGTATTGCCTATATAAGTTTGCCATTAGCCCGTGAGCTAGCAACAGATTTTCGTGACCAATCGATCCCCGTGCGGTAACTTGGGGGGAGCTTAAGAATGTTGTATCATGAAGCGCCGTGGACGTCAGCTGCGGCTCCGTCGGTGGATTGGCCGGCAGCAGCCCCCACATAGTACGTCGAAATAAAAATGCCATTTACCGCCGATTAATTTTATCATCAAATGACAGTTAATCCAATATTATGACAAAAAAAAACGTCGTCGTCGTGGAAAATCCGAAAGCTGGTAACACGAACATCTTAAAATATATTCCTACTATAAACGCGCGGTTAAAGCGACGGCGCGATACTTTGCCATGCACTTTCCAGCAGGCGTTAATCTGCATTTGATGATAAAGTGAATCTGGGGTAAATGGCATAATATCTTTTTTGGGGAGGCTGCTGCTCAACTGGTGGTCAACCCACCGACGGGGCCGCAGCTTAAGTCTACGGGGCTTCATGATACAACTTTCTTAAGCTTTTCAAATGTTGTCGCCCGGGGGGCAAGTGAATGACAAAAAAAAACACGTACATAGCTCGCGGCTAGTAGGAATAGCTAACTTCCATAATTACCAAAACAGTAGCTATAATTTAAATTAGACAACGCGGGACATTATAAATAAACTGGTCAGTTTCTGGTTCTATCCATATCCAAGTAACATCAAACTATTTTCGAATATTCCAAAGTTTCTAAACGACACCAGATGATGTGTCATAATTTTATTATTTACTATGAAAATACGAACCAATATCGAACAGACTGAGCCATCAAAATTTGCACCAAGACCATCATTTCGAAATGAATACCAGGTCACCATCAATGATAACTGTAAACGTCAATTCGCATAGCTTTACCTCTCTATTCCATGATTGGCGGCCCTAATAATAGGCCGTGGTGCGATATCCATCGCTAACTGTTCTTGATGGAACATCAATCGCTCAAGCTAATTATAATCGTACGTACGTCAATATGGCTTTGGTTTCGACGGTCACTGTATCTTCAAGCTGAAATGAAATAAAGTCATTTATCAATTAATTATTCGAAGAAATGGTTCACCCAAAAACTAAATATTTTTCAGAAAATATTTCTAAAAATTAGGGCATCATTATAAGCTTTAACTCTGTAACTAAATTGTTTAGTAACAAATTAGGGAAATTAAAAGATAGCCTTAATTAAGGTTCAAACTTTTTAATATCACAGTCAGATTATCTCACTATTTATATTTTCATTCGGAAATTCAGTCCTCCATTCAATTCAGTCAATTCCTCAGTGCCTTTGGCTAGTGATGCAATAATTTTGTAACTTTGTGCCAAAACGGTGAATGCACTTGCGAATGTCGCTGGGCCGCGCGTCTGCGAACCTACTTTAATAAACGTCACAATCACGAAGTCAGCCCACGATTCCCCACTTCATCACAGATAAGCCTGGCAAACAGTACAAGTGCTACGGTTGCCTCACCGATATTTCCGCAAAATGTTACCGAGAATTTTAAAGACGCTTAGGTACTGGTTGAATACTTTATTAATTTTTTGTACACTGGACATGACTTTTAAATACCTATAGTTATAGGTTTGGTTAATATTTTCTCTAATTCGTTTGGGCTAGAGCGAATGTATAAACGTTATAAATATCAGCTGGAAATCCTTCTTGAATTTCTTCCTTGATCACTATTAAATCGGCTTCTCTAAAAATCAATTTCATGAGTTTGTACGGTCGGGCAACCGAAGAGTCTTCATCGTCATATTCTATTGCTTCGCCCGAAGTGATATTGTCTTTGACGATTATGACACCATTCATGTTTAGAGCATTTTTACATTTCACCAAAAACGTTACTAGATCGTAGTCATTCAAATGACCAAGTACCCATTGACACCAAATAACATCATATTGTTTCTCGGGTATGAAATTTTGTAAACCCACATTGTACAGTGATCCGAGTCTTTCGCTTTCGCCTATTGTGTTTTTGGCAGTGGAGATGAACTTTTCGTCTTGTTCGACTAAATCGACCTTCTCAAATCGGGGGTCAGCACATTATGAGTGATTCTGCCGATGCCGGCTCCACAGTCGAGAGCCAGCTTGGTACCAGGGGCGTTTTTAAGAGCTAGTAAGTCGTTTAGAAAGGCCTTGGACCCCTCGATGTCAATGTCCGAGATATGCCCGTAGCCCCCGAGCACGCCGTCTATCGTAGCGGGGACATTAGCCCAGTATTTTGCGGCTTTTGTATAAAAAATATTTTCAGACATTATAAAGCAATTTGTCAAGCTATGACATGGTGTGGTGTGTGGTGACAGTTTGGGTTTTTAATTGTATTTTTACTGTCAATGTAACAACATCATAGATTCAAAAATTGTTTCATTCGAAATTATTTTTAAAAGGTTACTGAGTTTAGGTCATAAACACACTGTTTTGGTAAACTCACGAGTTCGTGGGAGACTGTGAGTGGATTAACTAAGCCAGTCGTTTTTTTCATTCAATAGACGCTAGTTTCTATCAATGTAGTTGTAGGTGCCCCTATAGTTAATTAATGAAGTTGTGCCAGATTTCTACGTTTCTATAACGAAAAACGCAATTCGAAGTTTGTAGGTATATCTTCATCTCTATCACTCAAATATGATAAGTGCGATAAATACGAAGATATCCGAACAGCGAATAAATTTTATAACCTAAATAAGTTTACTAATTTAACCACGAAAATTTACTCTAATATCGACCTTCTTAACGCAACTGTGTCATAGTTTCCATTTTCATTGTTCCAGGCTTTAATAGCGGCAGTGCAAGAGACTCCCGAGGAAGACATTCGCGATGCTCTGAAGGCGCAGACTGACCACCACCTGGCGCTGGTGCCGCGAGGACCCAAAGTACTGCGAGACACCACAAGCTACAACACTACCATCAACACTGATGACACTGTGCGTAATGTCTGTGGTACAAACGCCAACACAGTTAACTGACCATCCTGTATTTATATAGAACCTTATTACAATGCGCATAAAAGTGCACGGATAGTCAGTAAACTGTGTTGTCGATAGCACCTATCGTCTCGCATTTTGGGACTGATATCTGCACGGCATTTAAATACTTACCTACTTCAAAAACGTTACTTGTCCTCTTAACCCCTTATTTATGAAGCTTTGCAAACCTCTGTTATCTAAAATATGGTTCGTCTCTTTGTTACAAACGGAC
This sequence comes from Epinotia ramella, assembly GCA_947578815.1. NCBI lineage: Eukaryota > Metazoa > Arthropoda > Insecta > Lepidoptera > Tortricidae > Epinotia > Epinotia ramella. Next base: position 13,046,962 of record OX388213.1, on the reverse strand, counting down.
ATTTGAAAGTGACGAATAAAGACCGACATTTTAGTTAAAATAGGTTAGAATAACGTTTATGAAAATGGCTTTCTATTTACAGTAAAGGGCACACATCAGCTTCCCTGACACGCTTTTGCCACGACTGGCACCCAAACGCTTATTTTGACATTCATATGCTTTGATAAGAAAACCGTAGTAAGCGCTTCGATTTATTAAAATATAGTGCCGCCGCCCGCACAGATTAAATACAACTTCTCGTTTGTGGCTAAATAAAGAAGGTGGTTTATTAAGCCCGAAATTCCAAAAAATATATGCCACTCTCACCGATAAACCCAATGTACTAAAAAGTGTTTCATTCAGGAGGAGTTACGTGCCCTTCGAGCCGACGGCACCATAGTCACGGAGACACGTCACACCAAGGAGCAGGAGCGACTTTGCGACGAGGAGTTGTCCAAGAACGAGGTAAGTATGGTATAGTTAACAGCAGACGCAAGTTAACGCTTATGCACCTTATAGCAATGGAATTAGGTGCAAAAGTGTTAACTTCAGCGGTTGACTATTCATAATATGTATACTTAAATAGATAAGCCAATAAACGTACTGCAGATTACCAACACAGTGATTTGGTAGTAGTTACATATAGATCGTTCGATACACCGACCGAGGCGCCGCACTTCTACCTACGACTAATGACTAAATAAAAAAGGTAGTAGGTATGCAAAGACACCGCTGCATATCAAACATAGCTAAGAAATATATCGACAGAAAATACTTTCGATAAGAAAATAAGTGTTCAGTTGGACCAATTTTTGTACGGAACACTAAAAATGCACTCAAATCGTGTTTAAGTTTAACATGCAAGCTACGATGGCACAGGCAGTCACACAGATACGACACTAGATATAGGTACAAGTAGATATGTGTGAACAGCGAACGAAAACACCATAGAAGTCTAAGTAGCGCCGCAAAATGGCCCCATAGAATTAGTGCCAGGCGACGATGTCAGGCAGCCGTTTAGGTCGAACATGCGCATACCGGGTTTTTAGCCACGCGTTTGGGTAGTTTGTAAGAAACTCGCATTCTATTGTTCTTCATTCGCTGTGTGTGAATATTAAAGTCTTAATCCACAGAAAAAAGCTTGATTAAATAAACTCTTAGGATAATCCTTTTTGTAGTCTGTCATTGTTTCCTTTTAATCAGTGTCATCATCATTCTCCTAGCGTTGTTCCCGGTTATGCCCCTAAAGGAGCTCGGGGTCCGCTTTGACACCTAATCCCAAGATTTGGCATAGGCGCTAGTTTTACGAAAGCGACTGCCATCTGACCTTCCAACCCAGAGGGAAAACTAGACCTTATTGGGATTAGATCGGTTTCCTCACGATGTTTTCCTTCACCGAAAAGCTAACGGTAAATATTCCGTACATAAGTTCCGAAAAACTCATTGGTACGAGCCGGGATTCGAACCCACGACCGCCGCTTGACAGCCGCATGCCTGAACCACTAGGCTACCGTAGCTATTCAGTGTAGTGTCTGTAAAAAAACAGGTGTTTCTACGAACGAGCGAGCGAAACGGACGAAGATCTCCGATTCAGCCTGTTAAGTCTAGTTGGTACTGTTGGTAGTGGCTCTGCCAGCAAAGCTCTTAAGCTAGGTAGATCTGTGTGAAGATTTTCCCGGACTAGCGACCCATATTAACAAAGGTAATGCTTTCAGGCGCGATCGCTGGCTAGCGACGCAAGTGTCGTGGATGAAAAGGGGGGGACGGAGCGAAGGAAGCGAGAGGACCTCGAACGAAGCACCGACTTCATGGCGGGAGGCAGGAGGCTAGCCACACACGTGCACTCAAGAACACGCACTGAAGAGGGTACGTCAATGTTGGCTTAGAAATTGCGGGATCCATTTGAGTGTTTAGCAAAGTACGAACCGGGCCGATGGGGTACTAAGTATATGTTATAGACGACCGGTTAGTCTAGTGGGTAGTGACGCTGCCTACGAAGCTGAAGGTCCTGGGTTCGAATCCCGGTAAGGACAAATATTTGTGTGATGAGCATAAATATTTGTTTCTGAGTCATGGATGTTTTCTATGTATTTAAGTATTTCTATCTATTAAATATATCGTCGTCTAGTACCCATAACACAAGCCTTATTGAGCTTACTATGGGACTAGGTCGATTTGTGTAAGATTGTCGCATAATATTTATTTATTTATTTTATTTATTTATTTATAGACGTATACGGTTTCACTGGAGAAGCGAGGAACGCGAAATGTCTTATACTTTCGGCAATAAAATAGTAAATTGTCTAATCGCGCCTCGTCGGCGAAAAAACAACTTATGGTTGGCCCGTAGTGTGCGCCGATATTAAGCAATTATGCAATCATTAAGGATAATCCTGAGTACCTACCTACTTATGAAATGTCAACGGATTTTAGTATCAGTCATTATTTTTATACTTTCTCTCTTTTTTCATGCAAATTGCAGGCGAATTTTCCTTAATTACTCAATATTCGGAAAAATAAAGCATTATGTAAATGATTTCATGTAATTGTGCACATCCGGTATACAATAAATAGCGATGCAAAATAAGCAGGTTTTTCCTCCACATCCATCGTGTATTATTTTTATTATCCACTTCATCGTCTATTATTAGGTATTATATCTAATGTATTTGTTATTTATAAATGTAAGTAAGTAGATAAAAAAAAACTAACGTAATATTTTATTTTGCAGGGGAGCGGGAAGGCCAACCAAATATGGAGGAGGATTGGGACAGTTTATCAGTGCGAATGCGACGCCAACGCCGCCTTCGTCAAGCCGGTAAGAATTAGTACTAAAATTAGTTTATCTACTCGACAATAGGTGGCGTTGTTTGCACTTTGCGGTCAACTAGTTCGTTGGGTAGTCCATAGATGGCGCTTTTTAAGCAAGACGGTATGACTTCTAGCAGTTAAGAGTTTGCAGAATAGATGGCGCTTTCTCTAACTAGTACTTTGAAATTCATGATCGTTAGAGGAAAACCACTTTAGTAGAGTAAAAATTGAGTTTAATCCGTGAATACGTATCATCGAGTACAGCAACCGTCATATAAGCCAATACAACGACACGTCTTGTATTAGCTTTTATACAGTCAGTATATAGTTTACATGCAGATTCTAACAATGATATCATTATACTAAGGGGTAAAACCGATAATATCTCGTTTTGCTTCTTTTCTGTGTATGTGTACTGCAGTAAAAAGGAGAAAAACTTATTTAAAGTAGGTACATAATATATTATGGTGCTACTTTCCCGCACTAGTGCGGAAAGAGCACTTTCCGTGCATATGTAGAAACGTTAAAGAGCCATATGTACAGTAAAACGTTGTACGATACACTTGCGAATAGGTAAATAGTATTTCCTGTTTTCGGCACTTGTATCGTAAATAACTATTCTTCCTACAAACGATACCTAGTTTGTGTTTCGATAAGTGGGAATAAAAGACTACCTATATCAATTATGTATCGTACCTACTTGATTTAATTTTTCAGTTCGTTTATTTAAATAATCATATTTCGCCGTTTAATTCATATTGTCGATTTTAATCATATTGTAACGGTACTTACTGTAAAAATACTAATATTTTATCCAGTATTATTTTTTAAAGTTGTAAGTAGTTACAATTGTCATAAGTACGTCATAATCATAAAAAGCATTAAAGAACGAGAAATTAAACCCTATGCAGCAAGCTCATCAGAAAATATTTAGCGTAGGTACGAGTATGCCCGTATAAAATTATTATCACGTTTCTCATAAACGCAGGCTATTTACTTACAAGGCTACTTTAATAAGTCACATAATGTATAAATAGACTTGAACGAGACTCGACAAAACCTTAAAGAGTTAATTACAGTAAATTAGTACCTACCTACGGTCGGCTCTCAAAATATGTATACAATTTTGATTCTAATTCCTCAGCCACAAGTTCCAAAATGTTTACATATTTACAGACGTGACTGTACCTAAACTCTGCCATCGATAATATAGTTAATAAACAATTATTAACCTTATTGCAACTATATAAGATATCATTTTTGTGTAGCGTGATGCTGTTTAGACACCATGCTATTTCGAAGAGTCGTATGTGTATAGAATTATAGAGTACTAATAAAACCTTCTAGATAAGCAGGGTGGAGTTGTCCCTGAGTTATATACTTACCGAAGTTGTCGATAACCTTAAAGGGCTTATGGCACAAAACATGATTAGAAGTCATTAAGCGTGGGTATCGGTTATACAGGGTAGGGTTGTACAATGCTTTATTTGAGATGTAGTCGTTTCGCATATTTTGGTCTTATACCTACCTGCACCTTTAGGTATCTTCTTTGACATCGTTACTTGTACGTTGCCACAAGTCGCCAAATATTTAAATGTGACAAGGTACTTATTTTCAATTTTCTACTTAGGTTTATGGGCCATTTATTTTTTGATGACCATAAAGTACGGGCCCACGTTTTGAAATAAAATGATCGTGAACGGTGTATTCTTTGAGTTTAGGTAGGTATACCCTTTAAAGGGCACAATCTAAATTTCATAGCCACAATGACCACCTGTTACGGTCATCTTTTTGTATTTTTTTATGGGCCAGAATTTTTAGGTCTACACAATAGCTAGACTTGAATTATGAATAAATTTTAACTTTGCCAGTTAAAGGGTCAACTTTCATCTCATGCTCGAATTGCGAATAGAAAGAAACGATTTTACTTAGATATGTAAAAAAATTGGGACTAGGACCGTAGAATACGATATTCATGGATACTCGTCTGTGGTAAATTAATAACCGTTGTGAAAAAAGCGAATAGGAAAGCTCTTGTGTTAGCACAATTATTTCCAGTGAACGAAACATATCGCTATTATTTAAACTGCCACCACAATTAGTCCTCTAAATTACACCCTGTATAGCCGGTTAATTTTACAAGTGATTAGTGGGTTCGGGACGTCCGTAATCTATTGCGGGCATACGACATTTAACCTCCCCGAATTCATTGTTATGTAGTTAACGAGACAAGGGGCCTGCCTATGTCTATAGAACGTGATGCTCATTTTGTTAAATCAAACTCATTTGAAATGTTGTTTGTTTTAGTTATAATCAAGAAAAGTGCTTAAACCAACAATTACAGAAATATTTTGTTTAGTTATCTTCAAGTACCTAGTTGAAGATATTAAATAAATATACTACATACCACACCGCGACGTCTCTTTGTTATCTTTTGTTAATTTCATATTTAGCAACAATAAGAAGTTATATAATCGCACCGTTAGTTCATTTTCGTCATTTAAAGTAAAACAAACTATACGCAAAATAATAATCACACTCTTCAGGATATCAAATGCCATGATTTTCATGTCGTTATGGATTTTTGAAGTGAAAACTTTTTTACCGGCGCTGAGCACTTTTTGTGATGGGGAAAAATTGATAAACTCGCCACAGGTTACGTGACCGTAAGATGTCACGTGACCGTGAGATTCGAGAGATACTTACTTGAAAATTCGTAAGACGGGCACGTGACCTGATCGAAAAACTGTTACAATGTCATTGAGTTTTCACTTCTGCCGGCACTCCCGGAGTGCAACCCGGTCTTTTTTAATACCACGATGGTGGCCTGCTTGATGGTAAGCAGACACCGTTGCCTATGGATGCTTGAGGCTTGGTAGAGAGATTAGCGACGCGACGGCGATCTTCATCCATCAAGTCGCCCAAGTTGTACTGAAATCACAGTCGCGTCGCCAATCGCCCCACCAGTGCGGTCCCGGCCCTCAGGCCTTGTGAGTTGTGGCGCTTGTGAGTTGTGACTCCGGAGTCTCAACTCACAAGCGCTACAACTCACAGCGTCCATTGAAACTTGCGACATTGGAATAAAAAGTCATAAGTACTATCGAAAATACGAATGACTATGGATTCGGAATAAGCTACTTTCCGATATTATACACTTATAGTTAGAGTATAACAGTTTGTTTTTATTGTCCTACTAGAAGTTTAAACGTTCAGATTAATAATGAAATATTGAATACTTACTTAATAAGATTTTTACATTTTGCATATCAACTCCCTTTAAATTGTTTTTTTATGCATAAAAGGAATGCCTAGTCTAGCGCAGCATCCCACTTAAATTTTAACTATATAGCCAATTCCAAATACGTACAATTCACTCGGTAGCTGCTAAAGGTCAACGCGAAAATGAAAAATTAGTTTTAATGTGTCATCGATATTTTAAAGATTTTTTGCTTGCCCAAATTAGTACAATGTCTAAAACATTTGCCTAAACGTTAGGCTATTCTTGGCCTATCCATTATGTTAATAGACCCCCATTTTGTTTACTATAGTGGTTGACCTTGGAGGATTTGTACCCAATAATGTTAATCGGATGAACTCTTCGGCAATCAGGAAACATTTTAAGCATTGTTACTCCACACGAATGGCTTGTACCTACGAGTAACTAATAAATTATGATGTTCTCTTTTGTAAAATAACCATACACACATAAAGCACGTTTTCTTCTTAAGAGGCTCCCATACGCCAATGACCTTCGATCTGAATCCCTTAGTTTTCTAATGTTTTTTGTAGCTTATTATATTAACAACAACGGCTTTAAGCAATATAGTATCCCATATTTACTTCAAACTTCATTGTTTTCGAGATATTTGGCATCAAAGTTGAACAATTTTAGGCCAAAAAACTGGTTTTCTGGCCATAACTTTTGTGTTAATTGGTTTAAAATTAAAACCCTCTGCCAGTTTTTAGAGACGTCATAGACGAACCCAAATTTGTAGATTTCGTATATGTTAGATCTTTCACGTCAATAGAGATGCGAAATAAGTTTTTTTTAGACAATGTTTAAAAAAATCTTACAAAATTAAGTATTAATTTGTTTCAAAATCCGGTCTGTCAAAATGGAGATAAAAGATTGAAGAACCGATAGCCGTTTGATTTATGATTCTATCTGTAGTGCAAAAGTAGTAGATACGATTCAAAACTTGTCAAAAATCGATGAAAACCTCGGGTAGCCCCTTAATTAGCTTCATTAATTTCATATTAAAAACGAATTTAAGCATAGATATTCAACCAAAAAGTTTAAAAGACGTATCGACCGGTATTCAGGTGTCTTGACATATATGAATAATATTAATATTTATAAATATCAAGGACACAGTTACACATATTGGCCTAGTCCTGGGATGTAATCTAGATTTGTGACGTGGCTTTTAATCTCCGTAAATAAATCCGCCATAAACTTTTCTTTCTGAAAATCAATTAGACACCCTTGGATAGTCGTGGGATTGAGTGACACAAAATAGGTATACAGCGTGGAAATCTAATACGAGCAAATCTTTAAATGGTGGTTAGTGCAGGACGTAAGAAGTTTATTTAGATACCTTTTGTCTAAAATTACAACGAAAAAATTAACCATACAAAATAATTCAGCCCTCAATGTAACGCAAAATATTCAAGTTAAGGCTCGTTGACAGTTACTTGTCAAGTATTTGGACAGCTACGTTTGCGTTACATTGCTGCTCGGTAATTTTTGAAAAATTAATTACAGGCTTTCTATTAAGTGTATCTTAAAAAGTCCCAGTAATTAATGATAACGGTATTAAACCCTATGTCTGGTTTAATTCTTTGCTCGTATTAGATTTCCAGGCTGTATATGTACCTATGAGTATTTTATCAAAATGTTATATGTGGTATATTATAGATTGGTAGAAAGTAGGTACAGACAGGTTGATATGGATAGGACGGCATCCACAAAATAAGAATGTCATTCGCATTGTCCATTTCATTCGATCCGGGTTCAGTGAATTTACCAAATACTATACTACTACTAATTTATCCTCCTGGATCCCCCGGTCCTCACTTGAGGACATAACGTTTAAAGAAATCTACAGTCCAACGTCAATCCGTTTTAACAAGTTTACACACATAGAACGTTTCCAAACGAAACTGTCAATCTGAAAAATAAACACCGAGTCACAAAAGGCCAATAAGCGATCAGTTTTGCGAGGGGAAAACTCCATGATCTTTTTTACTAATTTTACGACATCAAGAGATGTACTTATCAGCTTTGGCACAATCGATATCTCCAGGATCCAGGAGGCTATACAAAGTTTTCATATGGGGGTAATCCCCGGAAAGCACGTCGCATGCAATAAAAAAACCACCTGACTTTTAGGATGGACATAGGCTATATATCTCCCGCGGCTCCGCCTGGGTTGTATCATGTATGCAATACAGCTAGTAAGTAGATACCTACTTAATATTGAAACGGATGCAGACCAGCTCCACAACATTGATAAAAGAAACCCTGGCTCACCTGGCGGATAGTTTCTCCAGTGCAGGTTGCGTACAATGATATAATTACACAGGTTTAATGGCATCGCTCCGTGTTACATCCGACCAACCGTGTCCGGTCGATATCCGGTTACTCCTGCGTCGTAATCACGGGCGTCCGGCGGACCATGGTCAACGTTTAAGATTCACTGCTTTGTACCTATAGTCGCACCTACATGTCTGGGTGAATCAACTATTTCTTGTTGTTATTCTGTACAGTTAGCCAAGAGACAATATGACAGATTTTCTAAGACAAATTGTTACAACATGGACATGTAAATCAAGCGGTCGAAAATTACAAGGAAACCCCACACGTGGTGGATTAACCCGCAAAATAACAGTTTTAAAAAGTGGCCGTAACATGGCAACTAGTGACAGAAAACAGTTGATTCACCCATAGAATACTGTCAGTAAAGAGGAGAAAAAAGGAGGTCTGTTAATTGAAAGTTTGTAGCTTTTATGTAGGGAGGAATTTCCGAAACAACTCGTCCGTATTAAAAAAACACCGGCATATAGTAGGTATCCGATGAATTATGATGTTTGATGGTAATCATGCCTTACAAAATACTTGAATTAAAACGGTGTCGAAAGATTGGTCTCAATTAATAAATATATAATAAGGTACTATCGCATAAATCAATCTAGTTCTTTCAAATTATTTGAACTTTACTTGTTCAATAATAGTTAACAAGATCTCTATAACTATAGGTACCGTCTTAAAATTTACTGATACAGCTGAGTGCTAAGACGCTCGACCTTATTCCACGAAACCTATTTAGTGCCTTGTATATACTCGTAAAAACGTTCTTACAATGTTTAGTGCTCCTATATTTTTTACATTTACTCCTTACGGTATATGCTGGTATATTTTAGGTATAAAAAATATAAAAGGGTTGGCTAGGTATATATCATCGTTACGTACCTTTTCCAAGTGTCTAGACGGGAATTCTTTTTATTGTTGAAAATAAAGCAAGACAGTGTAGGTTTTATACATTTCTATATTATTATTGTTCTGAAGTTGCCATCTAATCAAGGAGTAAGACTCGACTGTTTTCAGGTGGTTCGTATTTGTATTCTAAAGACTGAGTCTATTTAAAAATCCTTTCTTTTGCCATATCAAGAAAACCCTAAATATCGGTAATACCATACCAGGGATAAGTTGTTTGTACCGTTTAACTTTTTTTTTTGTCTGTATTTTTAACTGTGTCTTGTGTACAATAAAGTAAAAATAAAAATAAATAAAATAAATAAATATTAGGGGACAATCTTACACAAATCGACCTAGTGCCATAGTAAGCTCAATAAGGCTTGTGTTATGGGTACTAGACGACGATATATTTAATAGATAGAAATACTTAAATACATAGAAAACATCCATGGCTCAGAAACAAATATTCATGCTCATCACTCAAATATTTGCCCTTACCGGGATTCGAACCCAGGACCTTCAGCTTCGTAGGCAGCGTCACTACCCACTAGACTAACCGGTCGACAAAAGTATTTACATACCATAGGTACCTACATTATTTGACAGGTTAATTAACGAGATCAGTCTAATAATTGTTTATTTTTTTTGTTAATTGTTAATATTTGTATGAATATGATTTGACATTAAATGTATTTTCTGATGCACTAAATATTGTAAAGAATGACGATACCTAGAGGTTGATATATTTGTCTTCTTTTGCTTTTGGTTTGTTTTTTTCTATTTCCTTGTTATTGTGTTCTTACATTTGTTAACATTGTCTTAATATTATAAATATCTTAATTATTCTCTGTTTTTGACGATATCACGATATTTTTTATTTTTTTGACATGTGCGAGTATGCAAATCTGTAATGTAATTTTTTATCACGAAATAAATAATCTAATCTAATCTATAGGAGTCTACGGTTATGAACACAATCATAATATTATTATAATCACGCGTTCTTCTAAATCTCAATAAAACAGCGCAAACTCAGTACCTAACTATGATGTCTATGATAGTTGAAAAAACAGATTCAGCTATACCTCAATTTCGTTCTCACCACTCCACTCCTTTCCGCGTTACCTTTTCGGACATCCGGAAAGGCAGACGGAAGCAGTACCGATACCAGCGATCCTACAATCCGCAGTCCGCAGTTATTCTTTCGGCTGCGCTTAGCCGACGAGAGACGCGTTCGTGTATTGTCTGTTGCTGTCGCAAGGCTAATTGGTTTAAATAAGTCACCTTCGGATCGAAGGTAAGTCCGGACATGGCGATTTTAGTGCCCATTCAATCATGATATCATTGCAGTTACTTTGTAATCTTCCTGTACCTACTACAAATAGAAACTCAAATTCAATTTAATACCTATAATAATATCAATTGATATGCGTGTAACAGCTCACTTGATTTCGGATTTAAAAAAGGTAGCCTAAATTGCTTCTAATTTTTGATTATCAAGGCAGCCAATACTTCGATTGGCAACCACAGTTGCCACCATCAGTTTAGGGGTCCGCGAAATTGGCAACTGTGGTTGCCACAAGCAAGTGAGTGGTTATACAAGTAGGTGCGTATAAACCAAGTCGATTCGCATATGAATTCAATATGTCAGAAACGCGTTAGCTATCCACAGTTAGTATCAGACATATTGTAGCAACCAAAAAGTGACATCTTTATTGCTATGGTAACAAAAACGACGTGTTCTAAATATTCGACTGTAGTGTAATGAAGTTATGTTATGAACATAACTTTCCTACCTGCGCAATGTCTCCAACAGCTTTCGACATGGAATGTGTGACGGATTTTCCTTGCCTTTCGTAATAAAAGGCAGAGCTGCTCCAACTAGTAAAGTTACTCAATGAATCCAAACGGGGTGCTTAAGGGTAAATCCTAACTTACTTTAGATTTAGCTCGCTAAACGTTGCGGCGATTCTCGATTGTTTTGTTTCTTCCACAATTGAATTAATTAACAAGACAAAGACATAATATTTAGTCTTTCCTTCTATTTTGTCGTTGTTTGAGCTTAGGCAGTGAAAGCCAGTTGCTGCGGATTGTTGTAGTTAAAATAAATACATAGTCTAATTCGAAAGCAATTTCCATGTCGCGTGCTTTATTTACGTGTGAGAATTGGTACTCAAATAGTTTTATTAGGGTTGAACATTCATTTAAATTAAGACTATTTTGTATCTCATTAGGTAGGTAGTAATTAATTCGACGTAAAAACATGAAAACATAAATCGGGAATTAAAAAAAAACTTTTAATATAGGTTTGCTAAGTTTACACACTTTTTATATAAGTACTTATTCATATTTTACTGTAGTTATACAAGGAAATCCTGGAAGTTAGTTCCTTCTAGGTACTTTTACTACTACTAGGTACCTATTCAATTCTAATTTAAGTATAGGTAGGTATAGCCAATTAAACTTTGACAGTAGTTTTTTTTATAAAGGATTGTTAAATATTAGCATATTTATAAATGCTAAGTATTAATAGATACAGTGATTAAACTATTTACCGCCTCTTGTCAAACGCAGGCGCATCCTATTAAGGCAATGTTACATATTCCGACCTTGCCGCGACAGTTTCCGTTCAACCAGTAGTACAACGGGTTGATCGATTGCCAACTTGTATGATGAATTGCGAGATTTACATGCGACAGAGGCGTTAAAAATGGATAGGAATTCTTAAGCAGTGCTCGAAGAATATACGACTACTTGTGAATGCGTTGTGCTGTACCATTCATTATCGTTTTTGCGTTGAGTGTACGAAACGTGGAAGTGTGGATGTTTAAACTTCTATACCTACTTACCCGCATTTTCATCGTAATTTGCTAGGATTTTTATTTGGAAATTTAATTGAAAATTAATAAGAAAAATCGTCATACGCTCCAAAAATATGAAATTATCTATGTATTAACAAAATTAACGTTCGTGAAAGAGAACGCATGTTACCTAAGATACGAATAATTTCGCATTTGTAAAAAACAGAGTCTTTATAAAATCACTTTGTAAAATAAAACTCAACTCTGTTGTTTATTAGTCTTAACTAATCATTTCATTCCACTACAGGCTCACACAAGATGAAGCGCACAAAACAAAATTAATTTCAATTCTCGAAATTCGCGTTGTCGATTAACTTATTACTTCACCATATTTTTAGTTTTCAAGTACGTAACGTCAGCATATCTGATCCAAAAAACTAGCAAAGTTTTAATTCATATTTTCGTATATTCATTTTATCAAAGTGCAACTTTATTTCTCATTAATTGAAATGAAAAAGCGAACACCCGTCGACCATAAATCAAATGCAAATATGTCGGACGCGTAGCTATAAAAGTGTTTAACTTTTATTCCCCTTTAAAATGAGATTCCACTTTCATTGTTAATTAGTCAACCGAATTCGATGCTTCCTTTATCTATGGCCAGTTCACTGAACAGGGCTGTCGCCTTTGTCGCGTTGCGCGGAAGAATGTTCAGCTGGAATCCAATGTAACGCTTGCTACAGACGAGACGTGACAACCCTAGCTTTTTGCACACGTCCAGCTAATAGACGTCGTGTTTTCCACGATTGTTGCGAAGAAAAGAAAATACTGCGGAAATTCAGTTAAAATATTTAAGGTTTTTTTACGTTTTAAGATTACAAAGACAATTCTAAGCCTCAAATTATTAAGGTTATATTATTGTTTTTGAGGTAGTGAATACTGATGATTTAATTAATTATTAATTAAATCGTAAAACAAACCTTTTAGTATTCGGTATACAACGTGGGCTTGGATAAACATACAGATTTTAACCACAGCGTCCGAAGAGTATATAAATTAATGATATCTAGTGCCTATTGTTATTATATGGTTTTGACTGACGGTTAGATTAATTAATCAAAACGAAAACTATGTATCCGGCAAACGTTGCATTACTGACTAAAGGTTTTTTCTTAAATCATATCGATTTTTTAATCCTGTCATGATCTTTATTTATTTTACATCTAAATTGCAATAACAGTAAAAAAATAAAGTTACAGATTTAACTCGGACTCGTAAAAAACCCATGAACAAAACAACGTCAACGGGAGCGCAAACATCGTTAGGTACTTTTGGATATTTATATTTTTATGATAGGATCCCAGAAATTGCTAAATAAAGAAAAAAAATAGGGTATTATAAAGAATAGTATACTTACTATGTAAATAAAACTAGTGTTAAACATAAAAAAACCTACTGCGGTTATTTAATTTATGGTGACCCGAAATTTTTGACCGCGAGTGCAGTATCTGTATTCATTTATTACATGCAACCAAAATGTTGGTACAGAATGGCTCTAAAAGCTACAGTGTGTCTATGGCTTTTGTGTCCTATCTACTCGCAGGATCGTCAGGCTCGTCCCAACATGCATTGGAAGCTGTAAGTGTGTTTATGTTTACTTAAGCGCTCCACGATTTCGTAGTTTATAGCTTGTTTAAGCAGATTGCATTGATCCGCGTGTGGCGTTTAATTAAATAGATAGTGGGTGTTTCGGTAATCAAACACCCTTTGTCACTCATAAATAAAGTTGTAGCGACAATAATTTCGTTCAAGAATGTTGGCCAGATATTTTTGTTAGCTTATTTTGATTGATTTGTGAGAATATCATATTAATCTTCGCGCCTTTCATTAAGTAATAAGATCTGACGCTTGTATTCAATTTACCGTGTTGAATTAAATTCATTACACTTGGGAAAATCGATCTTTAAAGGTCTTTTTGTTAGAAAAAAATATATATATTCGGACAGAACTAAGCAAACTTACTCGAATAGAGAAATAAATACTTGAATCCATAGACCACATCCATGACTCAGGAACAATATTGGAAAGGAATATTCGTGCTCAGCACAGAAATAAATGCCCTTAACGGGATTCGAAACCAGGACCTCAAGCTTCTTCTAGCCTCTAACTTTTTAAAATAGATTATTTCGATTCTTTTCTCGAAATTATCATCTATACTTGAAAATGATTCGATGTAGTAGCGATTTTAAAGTTGAAAGCAACCTAATTGAATAATTTTTTGACATAGAATTTATAAATCCATAAAACATTCAAACATTATTCAGGAAATTAACAGTATATAATAATTAAGTACCAATGCTTAACATATAGGTACCTACCTTTTTTAGGGTTCCATAATCAACAAGGAACCCTTATAGTTTCGCCATGTTTACGACTTTTTTCCCGCTTAGCCCCTAAGAATCTGTCACTTTTGCAGAACCCAATGTGACACATACGTCTTAAAAGCTCTGCTAAACAACTATCCACACAATACTACACTGACAAGTGACAATCCATACTTCCATACTAATATTATAAATGCGAAAGTGTGTCTGTCTGTCTGTCTGTCTGTCTGTTACCTCTTCACGCTTAAACCGCTGAACCGATTGCGATGAAATTTGGTATGGAGATAGTTTGAAACCCCGGGGAAGGACATAGGATAGTTTTCATCCTGGAAATCACCCCCTAAAGGGATGAAATGGGGGGTTGAAGTTTGTATGGAGCTGCGATATAAACGATTTCCACGCGGACGGAGTCGCGGGCAGAAGCTAGTATACTATATTTGTCATCAAAAAACGAAGATTGAAGAATTACATAGAATAGACTCACTAAGAAAATAGAAGCAGTGAGTGTATCGCGATGAGTGCGGCTCGCAATGTACGTACAGTCAGCATCAAAAGTAATAGCTGCGCAATCGAAGACGTTAACATCTCTTATTCCCTTTTAATAAAGACTTTTGACATCTTCGTTTGCGCAGTTACTTTTGATGCTGGCTGTACCTACTTGTCTAATCCACCTTGTTGCGACACTGAAAAGATGTTGCGAGAGACAAGTGCAAGTGGCCAGTTTGTTTTTATTAAGCTAAGATTTAGTTAATTAGAAGGTTATTGTACAATCGATTTAAATTTATATTTCAAAAGTTATACTTGGAAATGTTTAAATCGTTTCAAATAGACGCAAATGATATTATGATTATGGCGATACTTGGAAATCATATCGTGATTACACAACTTTGCTCAAGTACTTTGAGTAAGATTATGCCTTTTTCACTCGTCTAGCTTTCCTCGAAATACATCGAGTAATTCAAAAATCTAGCTAGGAAAAACCGTTCTCATTAGCACGGCGTTAGGAACAATTACAAGTCTTTTAGCTTTTCAGTAGCTGTGAATTTACATAATAGTACATTACGTACCTAGGGCGGTGAATTCGTGAATGGCCCAGATCGCAGGTGTTTGTGGCCCGAACCGAAGGTGAGGCCATAAATATGCGATCTGGGGCTTTACGAATTACCGCCCGTGGTGAGTACACAATTTTACGTCTTCACCTGCGCTGCGCGTTCGGTAAAACTCGCATTGTGGCCAGGTGTGACGTAAAATATATTAAGGGGCTCCTAGCTCCCAATGACCTTCGATCTGTAACTGTCGCTTTTTTGGTGTTTTTTATGGCTTATCGTATTAACAACAACGTGGTTATCCGAAATAGTATCCCATATTTACATCAAAACTCACAGTTTTCGGGATATAAATGGCACCAAACTTTGGCAATTTCAGGCCAAAAACAGGTCTTTGGACGTAACTTTTGTGAAAATGAGTTAAAAATAAAAATCTCTCGTGGGTTTTTAGAGACGTCAATAAGGAGCAGTTATATGTAGATTTCATATATAAAAGTGCATAAACAATAATATCGAAAACAGAGCTTTTCTGGACCATGTTAATAAATCAAAATAAAAATATTAATTATTTTCAAAAAAACACTCGTGCTAGGCTAGTAGCTCGCGTAGATAAAGGATTGAAGAAACGATAAGTGTTTGTGCCATAAATATATCTATAGTTTTGACGGAGGAATATCAACTCAAAACTCGTCAAAACTAGCCAAAAGCGTAGGCGCGTAAGGCGTAGAGCCCCTTAAGGTATTGTGTGCTTTCTCCCAGAGGGTTTCTCCTTCTGCAAGGAGTGAAAATCACATTGTTTCACGTCATTACTGCGCATAAAGCGGCAAGCCTCGGGACCAAAGTGGGTATTTAAACCACTTGTCCATCTGCTGGCCGCATAAGGCGAGTCATTGGGCCTACGCAGCCTACACTACAGTCTAAAAAAGCATTTAAACCTTTGGATAATAACCTACTTATGGCTTTATGGTCCTATAGCACACAGAGGTCACGTGTGACTCGATCACGCCCGGCGAGATTTTACTTTATTTGCATTGATGCTTTGATTAACGTTATTCAAAGCTTTTGTTTTTGTTTCGATGTTTGGAATGATATAAACACATTTATTTCCCATCAAATGAAGCCTAACATAGTTGTGAAAATCGGAAATCGCAACCTTGTATATAAATGACAAAACTTTGCATTCACCACCTAATCGACACTTATCACACAGATTCAAATGTCAAGGAGGTTAAATATAGTATTAGCCCAACTACATTTTATTTTATTTTTTATTGGTGTATCTTTCAAATAATATTATAATACTTAAACATTATCACCACCAGACCACTAAACCGGTGTAAATTCCCTGGTCCTTAGAAATCAAGCAGCTGATTAACAACTATACCTAATTAATATTGTGTGTGTCATTATGTTTTCACACAAGTGGTTTCGTCATTAGTTTATAATTAAGCAAATCTAATTCCCAAATTCAAATCCTCATTAATCGTCAAACATATTTTAAACGATGAAGCTAAAACTTTGTACTTAAAAATATATAAACATCTAATTTATACCTAACGCTCGTTCTAACTTTTCATCATATATTGCAAATATGCTTAAAAATATGTCCAATGCCATATAAGCATCACTTTTCCATCTTTAGAATTATCAAAACTTTTAGGGCGAAAATCCGGTCCCACTATTGATTTATAACTGAACTGAAACTGAAAACTGTTTGACAGTCTAGCCCAATTAATGTCAAAAAAATATATAGCTAGTGAACCTTATTACTTAAATACACTATGATTTCAATAAATGTTTATAATTACTATTCTTCTTCTTGACAATTCATTTTAAGTTTATTATTGACCGCCAGCGCAAGCCACGCTAGTCAGAGAGGCTTTAAGAAAGCTATAAATTTCCTAAAAAATACTGGCTGATTACATATCAGCATGCAATTCAATATTTACGGGTACATGACACCTTTCATTTCATTTCATCGTACTAGCAGATCTCTTGTTAACGGACCACTGTTACATAACACCGTAAACATTATGACAAATACTGACCTAGAAATTAATATTCAGTGAATAATTTACTAGAACTGTCTTATACCGGTTAAGTAAAGCCTTTGCATTGCATTGACCTTCACAAGTTTGGCAAATATATTGACTGAACGATTACGCCATGGCTGGCATGTGTGAGGATGCGGTTAAGCGGGCATTCTGCCGCGAAGCCGAGCGCGAACGCCCGCGTCGCACGCGCACAATCGATCTCACTGTTCGTCACTCACCTCGAACTTTGCTTCCAGAACTCGACAAGGACTACAAACGCCCCCTGGACTTCGACGTCGAGGAGGAAACACGCAAGAAGGAAACATCAAAGTGGCTCGAAAGCCACTTCGGAAGTGAATCGCGGTCCTCGCACGACTCGATTGCTGAAGAGATAGGACGGCGGCCAGATCCCTACTACGTAAAAAAAGCTGATGAAGAGGAATATTACGGGAAGACAGCTGTACCTCCACCGCCTGTTTACGGCGATCGTGTCTTAAGGAAAACCAAGTCCTCGACGCCATCGGACGAGCGGCCTGCACCTGCTGTGGTGAACAGAACCGGCGGTTATTTCAAGGGTGTAGCAGACTGGTCCCAACGTCGTGCCAGTAAACCTATAATGCCCGAGCCTCGCAGTGCATCCCCGTCCCCGCCAGCAGTGCGTTCCCCTTACACAAGTGATGATCAGTTAAACGGATCTTCTCCGAGACATGTGTACGGGAAGCGAGACTCGCCCCAGGGAAGGACATCGCCCATCGGTCGTCGTCATCCGCCCTCGCGCGACGACTCCGCCTACGTATCGTCGTCGACCATGCACAGTCCGCCGCGTGGCTCGCCGTTCCGTCCCTTAGAAGTCGACCGCACATTCCGCGAACCCTCCGTCGAGGATGACTACCGACCGCCCGTCGCCCCAGAACGGCAGCGGCACTTAAAACAGCAACAGCGACTTTCCGAGGAAAATCGCTACGACAGTGGTTATAGAAGTTCATCCCGTAATGAAAATTCAGGACGGTCGCGCGACAGTCGCGAGGAAGGAGCCACAGAACCGCCTCCGGATTACTCTCCGCCAAGGGAGCGACGCGGAAGTTCCGAGAGGGATCGCACTCCTCCCAGGCGACGGGAGCGAGACGAGCGCAAACAGAATCAAAAGACCCGCTTCGCAGAGAATAGTCGCCGCCCCTCGCCGGCGCGAAAATCAGTTGGATCGGCGATCGGTAATTCGATTAGGAAGTTAGTTGGGAAGATCCGATCGGCATCCGCGGAGAGACGCGCGCGGTGGCGCAACTCACGCTCGCCGTCGCCGGAGCACTCCTCGCGGACGTATAAACAATACGGTGGAGAGCTGGCGCCCCCCGCCGCGCCGCCGCACCGGTACTACCTCGGCGAGGACCCCTTCGCTCCCAGCATCTACGGCCGCGAGCACAAGTACGAGGGCAGTCCGAGACGTGCCGCCAACAACGACAGCCGTGACCACCGAGATCGGTAAGTCCACACCCTTTCATTGATAAACAAAACAAAATCGTGCGTGCAATTTTATCATACGTAGGCAAACATAAAAGACCTTTATTTATGGTTCTTAGATATCCAAACAAAAAATCAATTAAATCTTAAATAGAAGCTTGTCCAGACGACTATCGATATCGCCGCCCACAACGCAACTTTAATTATTGCCTTCGTGTTCCGCATTAGAATACATTTATGGCAAATTTTAGGGCACAGCTAATATAATGGAAGTTGTATCGAAATGGCATCAGTAATTCAAAGTTTATACAAACGTGGGGGCTCAGGCTCCAACCAGGTTCATTGCTTTTGCCAAATCAAACATCAATAGGTATCAGTCGAATAAATCACTTTAATTAATAATTTGATACATTTATGTGCCAAAGACGGGAAAGTACTTACACAACATTTGTGAGATAATAAATACCTAGTGTCCTAAGAAATGGAGCGCATACAAGATATGTTAGGTAAATTTAAGCTCGGTGCAGACAGCAAATCCCATTGAGTTTGCCGTATAAAGTAATAAATATCATATTGTTTGAGAGACCTCAAGTCTTTTTAGCCAATTTAGTGCAGTCCAATGTATTCTTTTATAAATTGTTTGCGTGTGTGGCAAGCTAGTAAAGTAGACTGTTACGTTTGTCCATACGAGTAACACACCAAATTAGGGAATTTGCGAACTTTCTAAGGATCTCTCAAAGGTTTCACAACAGAGGCTGACCAAGTTACATACTAATTAATAGTTTGCGTCCGAGCCTTGGCCGTTTAAGGAAGCTGACATTGTGACAAAGAACGTTATGTTAGTACTAGAAGCTAGTCGCATAATATCAATAAAAATTCTTGGTACCTAGGTATTCACATACCTTTGGTGCAACAAGTAATTCATTACGTTTCAATACTAACGATTCACATTGTTTCGATATTGGTTATAGGACTTATAGGTAATTCGAAGCATTAGAATACCTTGGGAGTAAACTTTATTTGCATTTTACACTTCAGGTGTGTTGTCAAAACGAAACTTATAGAGTACTAGCTTCTGCCCGCGACTCCGTCCGCGTGGAAATCGTTTATATCGCAGCTCCATACAAACTTCAACCCTCCATTTCATCCCCTTAGGGGGTGATTTCCAGGATGAAAACTATCCTATGTCCTTCCCCGGGATTCAAACTATCTCCATACCAAATTTCATCGCAATCGGTTCAGCGGTTTAAGCGTGAAGAGGTAACAGACAGACAGACAGACAGACAGACAGACAGACACACTTTCGCATTTATAATATTAGTATGGATTAAAACAGTATAAACAATGAAAACTACTTACATTAAAATACGAAATATACAATTAGAGAAACGTATCAAAACTTTGCCCTTTAGGCAGGGTGTCCACCACACAGGCAGCATTCCCGCGCTGAATAGCAATCGCTATTCTTTGAGCTAGAAAGCTGCCCGCGCGATAGTCACCCGGCGCGTCCCTCATATTAAATGTTTAATTAACTTGAATAATAAACAAATATATGCACTTCACCTATCGTGTGTGTAAAAAAAACACTCTTTTCTATTTATTTATACAGAAGATACTCGCACGTGCTAAATTAACTTGTGTAACAAAGACAAAAGACTAATCTCATCAAAACAAAACATGTTAATAATGATGTTTCAAAAGTCCAAGCGCCGTATAATTGCACAACCTTCTGAATCAATCAAAACGCGGCGTCATTTCAATCAACGGCGTTCCGGCATATCTCGCCTTTTTGATCGGCGTCCGTGGACCTCCAAGTAAGGGCAAATGAGCATTTTATTTGCAAAGAAACCCTTATTTAGTTGACGAACGCTGACTCACTCGAGCCTTCGAGTTCAGGCGGTTTCTTAAGAACTACAAACATTTTAAACGTGCTGCGCTGTGACGGGACAGTCTTACTCACGGCTAGGAAATGTGCGCAGTAAACAGCTGTACGTACCTACCTACCTGGGCCCGTGTGGGCTGACCGCATGCAAATTAGTTCGCTACAATTATCATCGCGGAATGTTTAACATAATTTTATTGAGATTCAACTTCAAGTTATGCACATACCTTGCCCATTTATAAAAGTCGAGCGGTTTTTTGCGCTAATGCAAAAATCGCAAATTCTAGTACATAATTTTGAGTCATAATAACAAATAGAGACCGTTTAGTTGAAACTATAACTACCTATACCTTCTAAACCTGCGCTGCATATGTATCAATGCATGATGAAGTACAAATGTTAACGATACTAATAACATTTTCCTACAAATCTGCATACACAAAGTACGTGGTCATTTGCATTGCAATTATTCAAACTGCACGTGATTTGTATCATGCAACGTGCGGCGCAGCGGTTAACTTTATATAATATACTAAATTACATATAGTACTACGCGCTATTCAATTTAGTGAAGCGTATTTATTACTTGGTTATCTCGCCTTTATACACAATGGTGGTTCACGTTTACTACATTAATGGGCTCTAATATTTGCAATCAAGTTGTATAGTTGAAGGTAGTGTACGTGACGGCATGGTAAATTGTTTTGGGTCAGATACGGGCGGAGGCACCACCGCTTAACGACGCCGGTGTTGAGCCAAGTAGGTATCTAAACAAAGCGCGGTCGTTAGGCGTGTAGGAGGAGATTCCCCATTAAATCCAATTATTAGTATGCGAGTTTTTGCGGCACAGGACAGATAATAAACATCGTACGTGGGCCCAGATCGTCTTGTCGACAATCAGCTTAGTCTTTGTAAGGTTTACATTTGCAAAAACAAGTGATTTATAGAGCAACTTGTTTTTTTCAGAGTTCAATCCTCGAGCACATTGGGTCGATTCAGTCATTCGACAAGTCGACTGAACCCGAACAGCGAGCCTGAGGAAGACTACTCGCGCAGCGCGCAGACGCTGCCGCGCAAACTACACGAGCGCAAGGAGAAATCCACTGAGAAGCCCAGTTCCAACAAGTACTGGCACCGACTCACCCCCAGCAAGAGGTCCAGCAGCACGGTTAACGTCTCCCACGTGACCACGTCTCCCGACGGCAAGGTCAACGGCTATCCGCCAGGTCCGGCCAAGCCAGCCCGGACCTACAAAGCCTTGAACAGGAGCAAGAGTTTTGCTATGGGCGCACCTGAACAGGATACCCATCCCCGCTACGTATCAGGAATGAGCCGAAACTACTCAACCATGTATAAATCGAATCCCCACCTCAGCCGGCTCGATGAAACTCCCGAACAGCTCAAGAGTCCGGGTATCGTGTCCATTATCAACCGGAGCCAACGCGACCTCGCTGATGCCGTCTCACGTGAAACAGAACGCCGACGTGATGGTTTATTTGGCGCCCGCTACGGAAAAACTACTCCGCTCACCAATGGCCACACGAATGGATACTCTAAATCATATGACGAGACCGACAAAAAGAAGATATTCCTTAAAGGGCTCCGCGAGCGAGCACCAGACCTCTACCAGACATTGCACGCCGAAGACGAATGCGATGGCAGCAGACTGTCATCCCGTTATACTCCTTCACCGCATTATAAGGAACGGATATCCGAAGAACGTAAAATACCTGTGTATAAAACAGACTCATTGAACAGAGAAACGAGTCCGTTCGTACCTCGCTTGGAAACACGTCTGAAGTCCCCAGCAATTCGCCGGGGCAGCAACAGCAGTGATAACTACTCGGAAACTTACAGGTATACCACACGTTCAGGCAATCCCGAGCGACCTAGTGTCACAGACACAGTAGAAACAGTAAGTAAGAAAATTGTGCCTTCAAGAGACGGTCGATCCAAAGAGATTATCGAATCACGGGAGGTGAACTCCGTAACCAAGAGCCGCGGTTACAAAGGTGAGCCTTTGTCGAACGTCAAGTATATCGAGAATGGCATACGGTCGTCTCCGGTCGGATATGAATCAAAGAATGGTTACACGACCGAGCGGAGGAGAAGTAACTACAGAGTAATGGAGAAAATTAGAGATTATTAGAAACATTTTCAGAATTTTCATGCATGCCATTTTATATATACGAATTGAAAAGTCAAACGCAGACTGAGACAATAAACGCTTTCGTTAAGTTCTAATCAGCAATGTTAACTATATATATTATTAAACTGTTAACAGTATGTAAGCTGTGTCGTGTAAAAAGTCATATAGAGCTTTACTAATGTTATTACTTTTAAACCTCGTCTAATTCCGTCCAGTGTAATATCGAATTTTTAATAATATCAATAGATGTAGTTTTATAATTTTCTGGCAGCCTAAAGCGGATTTTTGAACTTTAGGGAAACCGTAAATGTTACTTTACGATTTTTGTCAGGTAGATATTACCTAACGATTGTAATGTCAGCTGTGTTCTGGTTACACATGTTTTTACATAACTTGTTACTCATACCCACCTACAATCCCTCATATAAAAGGAAATGGGATTAATTAATTGTCATTTAAATAACAGGTTATATCAATTTGTTGAGTTCTGTATACAATTTTCTTGTAACAAAGTCCGTATTTTATAATTAAATTTAGGATTTTATAATAAAAATGTATCAATAAATGTAACGTGTTAATACGCACTAAAACATGGCGTTTCATTATTTGAACAAATGGCGGGTGACTCAGGCAATAATATAAAGGCGAGCCTTGGGAGGAACTTGAATATTCTGAGACAAATGAAATTTCATGAAATAAATAAAAGTAAGCACAGATGGAATGATATACGACTGGTGACGAGCAAAGGTATTGATCAAAGTAATCAAACCGCGATTAAAACGGGATTGCAGGTGACAGTTTTGCTATGTAACTAATCAGTCTAAGTTTATATATGAACTGACAGATATTATACGAATGATTTTCTTATTCAAGATTGAACGATATTTATTTATAAAATAGTATTAATTCAAGAACTGCGCCGAGCGCCTACTTCTAATAAATCCACACTACGCTTTAACGATCTTAAAATTTTGCCTTTTCGTGCCGAAATTTACGTATCTGCTTCGCTCCGGTCCTTTTTTTAAACATCAAAATTCCTTGATACCGATTGACTTCTTGATCAAATCAAGCCTCGAATCCATTTTAAATATACAACTCAGCGAGCAGTGTTGGGCCCAGGCGTCCTTACCCATCAGGTTTGGTGGACTAGGCACGCGCAAAATTTCCAGTGTCGCTTTACCAGCTTTTCTATCCTCCGTCCATGGCACTTCCGTTCTCGTAGGCAAAATCCTGAGGGCTTTTTGTCCATCAAACTACGAGACGGCATGCCTGGCGGAGGCTAGAAATGCTTGGCAGATGGCTTGTCCCGGTCAAAATCCTCCTGCAAAATTACATATCCAACGGAGCTGGGATGACATGTTGTGCAAAATTGATTATACATCCTATTTAAATTCTAGTTCTGGTCTTAACCGCGCACGACTACTGGCAGCGGCTGAACGGGAATCTGGCCAGTGGTTACACGCTTTTCCCTCCCCTCCCACCGGTACTTTTCTGGAACCTGACACCTTGACTCTGGCCGTAAGCTTGAGACTGGGTGTGAAGGTTTGTACCCCCCACAAGTGCCCCTGTGGCACTTTCGTCGACGAGTTGGGACACCACGGCTTGTCGTGCCAAATGAGCGCAGGCCGCCTCTCTAGACATGCCGCCTTAAACGACATTATCCGCCGTACTCTTGCCACTGTCAACACACCATCGATTCTTGAACCAAACGGGGTGTCAAGAGACGATGGCAAGAGGCCGGACGGCATGACCCTGGTCCCGTGGAGGATGGGGCGAGTGTTAGTGTGGGACGCTACATGCGTTGACACGCTGGCACCGTCCCATCTTCCACGAACTACTTCCAAGGCGGGCGGCGCAGCAGAGGCGGCTGAAACAAAAAAGACCACAAAATACAGGGGTCTCGGCTCTCAATACCATTTTATGGCATTCGGAGTCGAGACCCTTGGGCCCTGGGGTCCAAGTGCTCGAAGATTATACAACGAGCTTAGCAAAAGGCTTGTTGACACTACAGGTGACCAAGGAGCTGGCAGCTTCCTCGCACAGCGGATTAGTATTGCAATTCAGCGAGGTAATGCTGCCAGCATCTTTGGTACGATGCCACGGGGGCCCTTTTTAGAGATTGTTTAAGTTAGCTTTAGATTCTTATATTATTGTCATTGTAAATATTGATTTTGTTATATTATTTATTAAGATATATTAATACTATTATTATTAATAATTTTAAATAGTATAGAATTCATTATTATCAGCCTGTCTACATGACATATTTATTGATATTACAATTACTATCGTACTGAAATATTAACGGATTATCCCTCTTTCCCAGAGCTTCATATATGTCTACGTTCCACTGTTGGGTCTGACCCAATCCCTGCTCTCATGAATGAGAGAGAGTGGGCGGTAGGCCCCATGCTGGCCAAGGGTGGATTGGAGACACGCATTGGGCATTTATTCGCATCTGCATGCGAGTTTGCATATGATGTTTTCCTTCACCGAAAAGCTATTGGTGAATATCTAATGGTATTCCGTAAATACTAAAGTTCCAAAAAACTAATTAAAGCTGGAATTCAACCCACGGCCTAGTAGCAAAAAATCATTTAAAATGTTGTTTTTGTAGAGATGCAGAAAGTAAAATGTATACAACAAAACTACTGAAATTAGGGTGGGTTGCACCAAATCATCTGTAATCGGAAGCGGCGTTCGTAGAATATATAGTATATTGTTCAATCTTGGTTCAATCCACAAGGACGGTCCCCACTTTTTTGTTTTATCCATAGCGTAGGTAGGCACGGGCGCCTTTTCACAGATTCATATCGTACAAATGGTATGATCTAATTTTCTGCATTATGATAAAACAGTCCGTCTTAGCAGCACCTATTACTTTTACAAAAGCCTATAACTCCCATTCAGGGGCGTCACCCCTATTAGGATCTATTAAAGGACTTCCTGCTTGCGACGAGGAACAGACAGTTCAATGTAATTACATAAGTGCAATGTCGTGAGTATTATTAATTAAAAATATGACATAAGTTTATGAAAAATTCTATGGAAGTGGCTGAAATAAGGCTGTACAGTTGAAATGGGAGATTACGCGAACAAGGTTGCGGGTTCACACACACACATCAGCCGAAAGACGTCCACTGCTGGACATAGGTCTCCCCCAAAGAGTGCCAAAGTGACCGGTCCTGCGCCACCCGCATCCAGGTTGCGGGTTAAATCTAGTATAACATACAATCTCGTAGAATTAGAGTCTAAATAATCTAAATACAGTCTTAATGTACCTGCTATTTATAAGCCCATAGATTAATTAAGCAACACCTAGCGAGTGAGTACATAAGTTAGGCACAAGTTAGCGGCGCCCCATCTCAAAGTTGCGGTAACTGAGAAACCAAGATCTAAGCGGTAAATTTGGACACTTCTCACTGGGAGTTCACACTTAGTTAATGTCTGATGCCTGCGTAACTAGTTAAGCAATGGGAGCTTGGAAATGGGATTATAATTACGTTTCGCGATAGGTGTGCATCATTAAAGGACTTGCATTATCATTATAAAGTTTTCACCGCCGTTTGTTCATACTCCTAGCGTTATTCCCGGTTGTGCCCTAAAGGAGCCCGGTGTTCGCTTTGACACCTAATCCCAAGATTTGGCATAGGTACTAGTTTTTACAAAAGCGACTGCCATCTGACCTAACCCATAGGGAAAACTAGACCTTATTTGGATTAGACCGGTTACCGCACGATGTTTTCCTTTACCGAAAAGCTAACGTTGAATATTCCATACATAAGTTCCGAAAAACTCATTTACCGCCGTTTCTAATGTCCTAAAATATACACTGATACGCCAATATAGACAAAAATACGTAGGCATGACACAAGTTTATTGAGCACTATCCTCTTCAATGCAATACAATACAAACACTCTCTATTGCACACCTCAATAAAAGAACACTGTACAGAACATAATAAACACAAGTCGAGGCAAACAACAAAACCTCCTCTCCTCTAGTGAATCTTTTGTTCCATTACTTCCTATTGACGAATTAAGCCGACCTAATTGGAATAATAAAAATATTTTTTTGTCTCGCCTCGAGAACCAAACAATCATCATTCAATCACACGTGACATCTTAACTACTCTGACTAGCAGTAGCAACGCATATGATGTAATTGTTGATCGACAACTTTTTTAAACTCACAAAGAGCAGGACCCGAACTCAGTCGGAGTCAGGCCGTCACTCCATAAACTACTCCGTTAGAACATGCTACTGTAAATAAAAATGGTTGGTGTTTTACCTACATTCGCGTAATTACGTATTTTACTAAGTCAATATATTTAATATTGTTTAATTTTTATTTCAGGATAGTTCAACTATTTTTTTAATTCTTGCTAGTGCGGCTCTCTGCCAGTGCGCGAATATTCTCTATGTGATACCTTTTACTTCAAAATCGCATTATCATATGCTGAGGCCTATTGGTCTGGAGTTGGCCCGGCGGGGCCACAACGTGACGGTGTTCACAGCCTATAAGGAGACAGAGCACGCACCAAGCTATCACCAGGTTATGGCTGATAATAAACTGATTTGGGACATTTCGGGTATGTACCCTCCTTAAATTCGATAACTAGCGTTTGTCATGTTAGAATATTTATGTCGTTTTTTATTTAATGGTGCATATTAAGGATATATACCTACTTATAATAGTTATAATATAGCTTGGAAAAACAGATTTGTGTAACGTTGGATGTGATATAATATTAAACGGGGGTTTAATTAATTTGGAACCGTTAGTCGTCAGCCGCCAATAATTCAGCCAACTGTAGAGATATTTTTTATACTAGCTGTACCTGCGACTTCGCTTGCATGGTAATGTGTTGGGAATTAATGCATTTCTTCTCTTGGACATAGGACACATGCAGTTCTAATTTAACCTATCGGTCGTAGTGTCAAAATGGCAGGCACTTACTTTCTACCAATAGAATTGAATACGAGTGGTCAATACCACTCGTTTTTAAATTTTCTATCGCTATTTCAAAATAGCATTTCATAATTTTTCTCTGTTTTCGAGTGAAAGAGTCGAGTGCTCGAAAGTTAAAACAGAAGAAAGAATTGATTTATTTGATTTTCGAGCGCTCGAAACTCAAAAATCGGACCCCAGGTCATATCTGTAGGTAAATGGGATAGATGGGCCCTTATTAATACGACATTGGAATAACGTACATGTGGACTTGGTGTAGGTGCAAAGTTCGCTTCGCATACCAATAAGTGACGTATTACTTGATCTATTAACTCGCTTGCATCATATTATCATTTATCTCTGACCTTACGTCATCCTATCCGTTTCGAAAAAGTAAACAATAAGATTATCAGCTGAGTTGTCATTAGCTGTCAACTTTACTATTGACCGCCACCGCAGGCCGCGCCATGCAGTGGGTGTCCATCTAGTCGCATAATGACTATTGTCATAATTTCGATTGTCATACAACTTTACGCATTAATGATTACGCGCATAATACTTTCATTGTCATAATTGTAAGTCATATTTTTTTCAACCACAATGTTGAATAGGATATTCAACATTATGGTTGAAAAAAATATGACATACATATTTTTTTGATCTTCAATATAATAACTAAAACTTGTATGATACAAGTTTTAGTCATTATATTGAAGATTATAATAATTTTTAGTCATAAGAATTGCTTTGCATAATTTTTGACAATAGACTGTTGTTATGATTGATTCGTAAAAAAAACAAGCTATCAAATTGTTGTTTAATTAGGTTAGGGCAGCAAGGAAAGGGGGGCAGGGGGTAAGCCCTCCCCGTAGTAAAAAAAAATACAATCCAAACAATTGTACTTTTGGTAGGTTAGGTTATGGTTATCTTGTGGCCCTTAGAGCGGAAATAGGCACCCCGCGAAGCGGGGTGACGTCGAAACGCTGGCGGTTAGGTAAGGTTTAGATTAAAATAATTGCCGTTCGTTTGTTTAAAAAAAAGTTATGTTAGGTTTAGGTTACAAAGAGGTAATTTAGTTTTACCAATTTACTTATAATGACTCGAAAACTTTATGCGCAAACCTATTATGCGATTGATATTTATGCTAAAAGCTTTTATGCGCAATAAATTTATGACAATTGTTATTTATGCTCTTAAATATTATGGTAAAAAAAAAGACCGGGTTGCACTCCGGGGAAAAAAAAAACCGTCGCAGTCGGATAAAAACTATCCTAAGCTAGAATAATAATGTACATACTTGTAAAACAAAGTTTCATGTTTTTCCGTTCATGGGAAGCTGAGATCATTCGTGACAGATACTGGCTGATACTGGCTGATTCTTTTTTTAATTCAGAGATTTATTATAAGTAAAAAAAAAAATGTGAACTGTTCATTTCTTTAGAATAACTATGTTACATTTCCAGCGAGAGGTTGTCTGTTATATTATCTGTTAGCAATTTTCACTACTAAAATAGCAAAATAAGCACAAAATAAAAGATTAGCCCAAAATGCACGAAGCCATTTTATCTGACACGATCGGAAGTCAAAATGTATATAGTCATGGCAGAACTTTGATATTTGTATTAGAAATGTGACTCCAGTTTGGATATCAAAATGACAGATCTTGTTAGAAACTGATATGATTAATTGACGCCTTTTCGGTGGAATGTGCCTCTGATTGTTAATATATTTAGGGCCTGGTTAGGTACAAGGGTGTTTCTACTCACGGTATATTGAATTATTTCAATAATATACAACATTTACATATTTTTTATATTTAACACTGCTATATTCCATAGTTGCGAATGTACTCCGAAACGTGCTGATGTACCTAATTAGAGATCAAGAGAAAACGTGGTACATATATATAGGAAATAAAGTGTAAGTACCTATAGGTAATCAGCCCTTTAAATCAAGAAACCACGAAAAAAAGTCACTTTCAGATAGGTACCTATTTAAAAAGTAGGTACTTAGACTTATATCAACTTAATAGTAAAATAATAAGGAAATCGATAGTAGCTATCGAGATTTATATTATAGGTAGTTAAGCATATTTGCCTACGATTTTCCTCACTGAAATGTGTTTGATCATCTAA
Source organism: Epinotia ramella (assembly GCA_947578815.1). Taxonomy (NCBI): domain Eukaryota; kingdom Metazoa; phylum Arthropoda; class Insecta; order Lepidoptera; family Tortricidae; genus Epinotia; species Epinotia ramella. Next base: position 13,016,855 of record OX388213.1, on the reverse strand, counting down.
TTATAGGCAATGAGAATACATTACAAGAACCTGGTAGAATAGTAAACAAGTTACCTATTAAAAATAATGAATAAATGTGCCGCCTTTGAAAAGGGTATAAGTGGATATGGTTTGAGTACCGAACAGCCGAATCATGAGAAATAAATATAGGATGACATGAAATACGGAAGTACAACACGCGTTTTCGCAGCTTTGCTACTGACATGTTCTGCTTTAGGCATTTGTTCGATTTGACCAGTGTTGATTAAATTGTCTGTGGTAGAATGGCTTATTTTATATACTATTCGTACAATACAATTAGTTCTTAACACATTCACACATTAACCGATAATGCGCCTACGAGCAGAGCGCTCATCTAGCGGGTTCCTGGCACTGATAGTGTTAATTTAAAGTACTTACCGTGTTTTTAAATATTTCTTCATTAACAATAGGTTTTTCGAGGCTGTGCGAAAGACACGTTATAAGTGAAAAATTGGCTTGTTTCGTGATAATCCCTTAAATCCTTCTGGTCCTTGCACGATCATAAACACATTTAAATTACATTTCAGAAGGTGGACGACCTAACGTATTTACAATGGTGGACATACCAGAAGAAGCATTTTATGAAAGGATCCTCTGGGGCGGCGGGTTGGCATCCACTGAGGTTGCACTAAGCTCTAAACCGATTCAGGAATTTCTACAGCAAGATCATAAATTCGATTTAGTAATAAGTGAAATGTTTTTCCAAGAAGCCACATATGTTTTAGGACACAAGTACAACGCACCGTTAGCTCTGGTAACCACATTTGGTAACTGCATGAGACACAATATAATAACGAGGAATCCACTTCAGTTGGCAACGGTAACAAATGAATTCGCGACTATAAAACAGCCGCATAGTTTTCTTGGAAGATTGAGGAACTTATACTTCGCTGCTTACGAATATTTTTGGTTCAAGTTCTGGTACATCAAAAAACAAGAACAGTTGGTAAAGAAGTATATAAAGAACTTGCCTGAACCGGTTCCCAGTTTAGAAGAACTGCAGAGAAATACGTCGCTGTTTCTCATGAACAGCCACTTCAGTTTTGATACTCCTGCAGCATATCAACCAAATTTGGTTGAGATTGGAGGAATACATCTGACCCACAAATTTGATCCTCTTCCTAAGGTACACATTGAGAAACTTATACTTATAATTATTTATTACATTAGATCATTATTGGGTTTATACATTTTTTTTTACTTACATTTACTTACCAGTAGAATAGCGTTTAAAAAAGTGAAACATTTAAACAGTTTAAAGTTCCTACCCAATGCGGCCTTGATTTCTATTATTAGATGTACAGTGGACATACCATAGATAACACGCCTTAAATAATAAATAGGATCAAAAGTCAATGTCGTCGTCGTACCACGATGTATGTTTGTCATGATTCTTATTTGTTAGGAAGCATTTTTTTGATACGATTGACTTTTACAGACTTAATATGACAATAATAGAAGATACATTTAATGGGTTACTAATCAAATCTATAATTTCATTTGCCATAAATGTAAGTTTTGCCCTAATCAACATTTATTGCCCTACTTCGATTCTTTCAGAAACTGTCAACTTATCAGGATTTTTTTAAAAGAAACCTAACGTAACCTACAGGTCTCTATACAAAGTTTATATACTTAATTGGTCCTGAAAATGCGCTACGGTTTCAGAAAAAGACACTTTTATGGGAAATGATGATTATGGCAAATGAAGTTATGGATATCAAAGGTATTCGACATTTAAAGATTCATGCACGATTAAAAAAATTACATAAAATTCAGATATACTCGTACATCTGTAATTACTTAATACGAAACGAATGTAAGTAGGTACATATGTACGAATAGACAGAGCTATAATCACGGTAATCCTTCGAATATGTGCAAAATCCATCTCTATCGCAATTGTGGCCTTCGAGTGATATTTTATAAATATACTAACTGCCTGAACGGTTTTAATATCAAAGTCATCTGAGCTGCTTCATAGCAGCTAAGATGACCTTGATATCTATACCTACAAAAACATGTTTTAAAAGAGTAATCATGCTTTACATATTTATTCGCCACGACCAGTTTTTCAATAGAATATTTATTTAAATAATATTATCTACTCCTTAACAAGAGATAATGTTTTGCAACCTAAAATTACTTATACCTAATTTTGCAGGATTTGGAAGCTATTTTGGAGAAGTCGACACAAGGAGTGATCTACATGAGTTTTGGATCGAACGTCCACAGTTCAGAACTGCCACTTGAGAAGAAGAACGCCTTTCTTAACGTGTTCAGGCGACTGAAGTACACGGTGTTGTGGAAATGGGAGGAAGAAACCCTAGAGGGTAAACCAGATAATCTGATTATTAGAAAATGGTTGCCGCAGAAAGAGATTCTTGGTGAGTCATGCTTCCAAATCCGATAAATGTCAGGTTTTTGGAAATATTTCTTATTAATAATAAAGAACCTATGCTATCATATACATGTATTAGTAGTAGATATCATTTGATATTTGCTATTAGCTGTTCGGTAAAGAAAACCATCGTGAGGAAACCTGTTGAGTAAGGTAGCCAACAATGAACTACTAAAAATTCGTACCTTAAAAAGTCGGTCTTAATGTGAAAGTATTACAATATTTTATATACCTACCGGATTAATAATATTTTTTATTTTTATTTTAAACTACTACTACCTTTTTCCTCGTAAACGCGTAGAGGTATTAAATTACATTTATTGAGATTAATGCTAACCTTAGCTAAATTATACAACCATATAATGTACCAAATACAATTCAAGTTGAAGAATATTAACAAATTATAAAAACTAACAAAATAATAACAGATCTACATTATGAATTTACAAATAGAAAACAAGCTCTAAATCGGATTAATTGTTATTTCTATGGCTTTCATTTTGAATCAAAGTTTTTGTATAAACCCCAATAGAAGACGAGATTTTTTTTTAATAGAAGATGGGAAATGGCTCACTGTGTACAATCTATGGTGGCTGAACCGCTGCTAGGTATTCACGCCAAGTACACAATGACTCATAGCATTTTTTTTTTAATAAAAGCTCTGTATGCAATCCATTTTAGGAAAATGCCATTTGGGTGAAAATCAAAAAAAATGTACATAGTTAAGGGCCTTAATCTTAAGTTTTCTCAGTTTAGTAACGACAATTACCCATACATTTTACATGGGTAATTGTCGTTACTAAACTGAGAAAACTTAAAGCGTAGATTAGATTAAGGCCCTTAACTATGTACAAGTTTTTTGATTTTCACCCATTTAATAAAATATAACATTAATTATGTGAATAAAATATTTTTAAATTAACCAGTACTAATATTTTATCACAATATTCTACAGCAAGGAAGATGTTAGCCTTGGACTTCAAAAAATGCACAAAAATATGCTAGCTTTATTATTATATCGCAATTTTCGTACTATCTAACCAAATAACGATATCAATGATTAATAATTAAGAATATAAACTCTTCAACTTAGCAAACGTTATACTAACTAGAGTTACTACTATAACTTATACCAGTAGTAGTGGATCATTGTATGCTACATCTTTGTGGGCCATTGTGTGCCAGATACACCTTCCGATATTTTAGGCTAGGTAAACACAGAATTTAAGAAAATAGCCGCGTTAGTTAATGTCTAATGGATGGCCAAACAGTTACTTAATACAATTGATTAATTCAATGTATTAAAATTGACAGCATCTTTGGAAATTAAACAACGAAACATTAAATTTTTTTTGTTGTTTCGATGAATGAATTCAGAAAATACTTCACCAAGTGTGCGGTTTCAACCCGAGTGGGGAGCGAGGTACGAGGACGCGACCATATTGAAGCGTGTCTGTCTATGTTCGTTATACAGGTTAGCAACGTCGCATTTTCGAATAAAAGCGTTGGTTCTTTGTGTACCACTGGATCATTGTTGGCTACCTTACCCTATACATTTGCTAAGAAATTCAAAGGTGTATTTGAAGGCCCCACACTGGGCCAGCGTGGGGACTAATGCCCGTTCCCTCTCATCGGTGAGCCCAGCAGTGGGACGTACGAGTATCTGTTTATTATTATTATTTATTGTTAATTATAGAGAAATGCCTTTGTAAGTTAAGGTATCGACTAAAAACATTAGTAAATAGCATGCAGTGTACCCAATAAGAAGTAATAATAATAAGTACGAATGAGTAATAAAAATAAAATCATAAAAATACCTATGAAATATTACACGACACATTTTACAACATGAATTCCACAACAGGTGCGTTTGAAATGTGTATTTAATGTACGAGTACTTACCTAATAAATTGGTAAGCCCAGAACTAAAATTACGCAGTACTTATTTAACATTTATTAGATTATACATATAATTAGTTACGCTCGGAGTATTCGAAGTAGCTTTTGTTAATTACAGACTTCTTCATGTTTAATCCAATTTCCGTAAAATGTTTCGCTGAAGTTAGAAATAGGTGACTCCAATTTCATATTGTTCGCAGCTCACCCAAACGTCAAAGTATTCATATCACACGGAGGGCTGATTGGTACCCAAGAAGCAGTATTTCACGGAGTTCCTATCATAGGAATCCCGATATACGCTGACCAGTACAATAATCTCCTATTGACTCAGGAAGCGGGAATGGGCAGGATTCTACAATACCATGACATCAATGAAGAAAATTTGGAAACTGCTCTCCGGGCTGTTCTAGGAGATGTCACATACAGGATAAAAGCAAAGGAGATGTCAGCTAGGTTCCAAGATAGGCCTTTTACGGCTTTAGAAACTGCCATGTATTGGATCGAGTACGTAATCAGGAATAAAGGAGCTGAGTTCATGAAGAATCCAGCTCGTGATCTAAGCTGGGTTGCGTATTATATGCTAGACGTTTTTGCTTTCTTTCTGGTCATTATAGCAATAGTCTTATTTATTTTTGTGAAACTTATTAAATACTGTATTACGAAGAAGGATGTTGGCAAAGTGAAACCTAAACGCAGTTAAATGATGGATACGGATGTCGTTTAAAATTATAAGGAATACAATTTATTAAAATTTGTGTGTATTGTTTGGATTTTCATATAATATTTCAATTCATAGGATTCCATGGGAGATGTTCGCGCGTTTGCAAAACTTAGCTTAAAAAGTTTACTCAACCCGCTACCGCTAGTAGTTTCCATTTCACTCAATTAATGGATGATGGATGTCAAATCTTTATTAGTTGCCGGATATTTTATATTCGTTTCTTCCAGGAGGCCCCTTGTTTTATTCCGTCCTGTATAAAGTAAGGAAAATAATTTACTCGTACTTTAAAAACAAGTTTTTACCAACTTCAATTCAGTACTCCGCCAAGCCACATGAACATTTCCACATTTCCTTTCCACTTTACCACATGAACATTGATTATTACAGAAAAAAACCAAATCGCTGTATGTGGGCCGATAGTATTTGAGGAGTTCCGTCGATTCATCAAGAAAGGTGATTCTGAGACCTTTGGCACTTCATTTGTTGTTATTTCAACGGAATCATATCAGAATCTGAGACGTACTTTTATAGTTTTCGGTACATCATTGGGGAGTTCCAGGAGACCTCTGTGGTCTTCATCATCAGTTCCACTTCACCACACATGTGATTTCCGGGTGTAAATACACGAGTTAAGTATAATAGACAATACCAAAATCAATACATATTATAAAACAAAGTCGCTTCCCGCTGTCTGTCCCTATGTATGCTTAGATCTTTAAAACTACGCAACGGATTATACATTTTTAAATAAAGGAAAAATTGAAAATTGGATTGGATTGGATTGATTAAATGCCTGTGGTCGCCGGTTCGAATCCGGCTCGGAGCTTTAATTTTTTTTCAATTTTTCCTTTATTTTAAAATGTATAATTTCGTTAGCAGCGTAACTGCTTAATACAAAATTAATTTACGCAACGGATTTTAATGCGGTTTTTTTTAATAGCTAGAGTGATTCAGAGGAAGGTTTATATGTATAATATAGTATCCGTGCGAAGCCGGGCGGGTCGCTAGTTACTACATAAAGTAAATTAAAGGTGAAGTAAAATTTTATTACCAGAAAGATTTGAAAAAATTACATTATAAAAAATGCAAAGTCGATGACCCCACACTAGGCAAGGCCTGTATTGTGGAAGTCAAACGTAAACCAAACACATAGAATTGACCGAATAAAGTGCGGTCCGTAAATCAAAGAAAACAAACATTATAAATAGTATATATAATATGTAAGTTTTGAGAGCATTTCTTTAATATTAGTAAGTAAACTACCTAAGTATATTATGTGTGTGTGTGTGTGTGTGTGTGTGTGTGTGAGTGTGTGTGTGTGTGTGTGTGTGTGCGTAACTACGTGTCTGTGGAGGGGTGTGCGTCCGTATGCTTGTGTTAATGTGTTGTAAAAATGAAAAATGTAAAATGGTGCGTTAGATTTGATGTTCGTCCTATATAAATTAGAGATACACGGGTTCGTGAAATTTACCTTAAAATAGAAAGTGTACTTTGCGACTTATTGTCCCATGTAAGCAACAGGTTCCGAATATGCTTTTTGGATTAAAAACAAAGCAGTGCCGAATATCACACGTCCTAATTAACATATTATAAATATGGGGGCCTGATGGACCGATGACCTGGTCGCGAGAGTCCGCTGGATGCGGGTGGCGCAGGACCGGTCATTGTGGCACTATATGGGGGAGGCCTATGTCCAGCAGTGGATGTCTTTCGGCTGATATGATGGCGATTAAATATGATGAAACATGGGGGAAAAGGAAGGATTTAAAACGTTTTGCAAAACTGGTCTTGAACGCAGGCTTGGGCACTTTGAAGGTTCTCTCTTTTAGCAATTCAGGGAAAGTTGGAGAGTTTCTAACCTGTCTGTGCATAAACAAAGTAACATGCAAAAAATATAATTTACGCACGCTCAAGACCCGGGCCTCCTCAAATAGTTTCACAGTGGGAAAACGCTGAGGCTTACGAAGGGATACCTTCCGGACCGTAGCTAGTAAGGAGCTGTATGTGTCGCGCCTGCATTACTCCACCACGGCTGATGACATGGTGGAGTATATTCACCAGAAGACTGAATACTCGCAGAGGGTTTTCCAGCTGCGTTCGCGCCAATACGTGCACTGCCCATCGTTCGTGATGCGCGTGCCGCGGCCGCGGCCGCTGAAGGAAACCATCGTGTGTGCTGATTTCTGGCCGAAGGGTGTCGTGTTTCGGCGGTTCCGACTTTCGGGGCAACCTACCGAATTGTACACCGGACTTGACGACGCTCGGTTGCGAGCCATGCTGTTTCGTCGCCTAAATTATTAATTACTTTTTAATTTAATAATTGTATATTTGTTAGTCTTTAAGGTATGTGTAACTATGGGCCTGAGATGTCATAAATAAATGGTTTAATATTATTATTTTTATATAGTGAATGTGAAGTGACGAGGAGTAGTAGTAATATTTAAAGCATAAAATGTTATCAAATAACATGCCTTAACATGAATTTACTTGCCTTGATTGGAAATCCATAATAATGAAATTAAAATTGACTTCGGGTAGTTCGGGTAAGTTAGGACATAACAATCACACGCATTTGAAACACGCTTTATGCACAGATACAAAAATAGCTGACAGGACACTCACTCAAATATAGTTGTCAGCCTCTCACCTTCTAACGGATAGCCGGTCACAGCAGCGCTAAATAAATAAACTCGTGTTAGATATTTCTGAGCAACTTGTCCAGTGTACAAGGGCAGACATACATTTTGGGAGCAACAGCCCTTAGACCAGACGGCTGTGGGTTAGAACTAAGTCCACTGGATATAATTAGGCAAACATTTGAACAAAACGTTGATGTTTGCGCAGCGCAGTGCCACCTTTGTCCAAGTGCTGGCTGCACCAGACTTATGAATTCGAAATGTGTAGGCCTTGAAACTGCGCCCCTTTGCAGACTACATTGTATATACAGTGCGTGTTTACTCAGTGATGTCTGGCTGATGTTTTAACAGATGAATAAGTGTAGAAGGGCATGTATGACGCATATTTTTTAGATTTTTTCGGTTTCTTTGCCAGAAGGCCAATGGTGGCTCGATGCAACGATGTATCGTTTACCGTTCTGGCTCTCTAATGCTAAAGTGGATCCCGGGCTCCTTTAGGATCCCACCGGGAAAAACGCTTAATAGAAGGATGACGAGTTGATGATACTTCAAGTTCAACATTCAAGAAAGACTGTACTTAAGTTTTTTACCTATACCCGGATCCACACCACATCCAAGGTGTTAAGTAAGTTGACATAATTAAACAACTTACCTACTTTGCCATTAGCCCGATTTATCTTATTCTTAAGCCTATTATTTAAAGCGTACCTCACATACATTTGCATTAACTGGTGTCATTCATGTAATAAATGGACAGATTAAAATAACACTTTCCGAAAATGTCCGCAGCGCATTGGCGACATATACTATTTTGAGCTTGTTGCCTACCTCATTAAGAGTTTGCAATTAAAACTTGGAAATCGGGCCGCGCCGCGAACACTCTGCGAGAATCGTCCAAACGACTGCGCCAATTTCCTCAGTTTTCGGCAATCAGCAATCAGACTCGGATAATCTTTCATTAGGAACGGGATAATTTTAACGTTTTGAGATTTTGATGTTATTGTTCCAGGCGTTTTGTGTTAACAAGGAATCTCACATTAATTTACGAGATAATTTTTTAGTAAAACTATATGTGGACGGAATAGGAATGGTTTTACCCGTTAGCTGGCGGGTTAAAATAGTATCGATGGGAATATTTTTCGAGAGTATGTGTGTATGGCTTGAGAACGTGAACAAGAAACCTATTCCTGCTATATTTTCTTCATGTTTTTAAACTAAAAATTGCTAGAAATGCCACTTAAAAAAATATGTCATGTACGACTTTTGCCCTGGCTGATTCTCAAAAAAATGGCGCTTTCACCTGCTTTCATTTAGAGCTACTATGCGTTTGCATTATTTTTAAACAGTTTGAATGGCGTTTTCTCATCGACCTGCACTTCCGAAGACAGTTAATTTAAAGAAAAAAAATCATTTGTCGTTACGTCTGTTGCCATAATTTTAGTGCTACTTTACTGACTTTTTGTAGGTTTTGCACTGGATATATATATATATATATATTTCTTCTAAATTGCCTCAAAATTTTGTAAAAAATATATGCTCCAGACATACATTTTGTTCCTTTCTAATTCGTAGCGAAGGACAAAAATATGCAAAAATAAAAAGCAACCTTAAATAAAAAATTGCAGAATCCGCGGCAAATAGACTTAACTAGATGCCAAAAAACGGAGCAACCAAATAATACAGTTTTAATAGAAGAAAAGTAACAAAAAAAAAGACCGGGTTGCACTCCGGGAGTGCCGGCAGAAGTGAAAACTCAATAACATTTTAACAGTTTTTCGATCAGGTCACGTGACATCTTACGGTGTCACCCTAAAAATGAATTTGACGCAAATTTATAAACAATTATCAATTATTTAGGCGGACGGCCCGCGGGCGCGTTGGGTGCGACGGGCCCAACGCGCCGCCGCGGCGCAACGGTGCCGGGGTCCGGCGCGCCGACGGGCGGCGGCAAACACAATAAGTACTTACCAATTTGTTTTTGCCATTGCGAAATATTTTTCAAAGCTTTATCTCTTTAGGAATAACGTCTAAATTCGAACTATTCGAATTTGCACAGCAGACGGCGGTGGCAACCAAAATATCAATTTGTTTTTGCCGTTGGTAAATATTTTTCTAAGCTTTATCTCTTTAGGAATAACGCCCAAATTCAAACTATTCGAATTTTCTCAATAGCAAAACGGTGAAGGACTCGTTGGTATTATTACAAATTTATTTGCAGAATATGCTATTGCAAAAAACTGTTTAACGGCTTTATACTCTTACGAATAGCGTTCAGTTTTGAATGAAGTTGAATCGGGTAGCAACAAAAAGTGAGCTTCACATCTGACGTCACAAAACTCTGTCGCTATTTAACAATTTTTCCCCACCCCAAAAAGTGCTCAGAGCCGCTAAGGAAGTTTTCACTTAAAAAAAAAACTAGTATTATTACTGCAAAAGAAAGAAGGCAAAAAAATATGCCTAGTGACGAAAATCCCATTCAACTATCTGAAGGAATTACGAAGCTACAACCGCTTTAATATTGCTTGTTAGAGAGAGAAAATGCAAACAGTGTGTGACGTGATGACGTCACAATATGCGAGGAGCAGAGCGAACCGCGCGCGCGACAGGCCGCGTCGACGGCGGCGCCAAACACGATGGGGCACGGCACGTTGCCGTCTTCTAGTGACGTCACAAGCTGCGAACGTCGTCGTTTCATACTAAGTTGCGTTTTGCGAAAAAGGGACATACCCCTTCTTAAAACTTTGGACACTTATAACTTCGTGATTATTTAACCTCTTGCGTTGATTTTTTCTCCATTTGACTACAGTGTTAATCCTTTTTCGAGAAAATATGGCATTACTTATTGATTATTTTATTTAGTGTCTACATATATTACACCTAAACATATTTTTTAATCAGTTGTTGATTCTTGTCGTGAAAATAAATAAGCTTTATTTAACACACTAGTTTGTCTGTAATAGGTATACATTTTTCAGCAAAATCTACCAGGTATTCATCTATTTTCATTTCCCTGCCTTCCCTGGTCAGTTATATCATAAGTCAACGCCCATAAAGAGCTCGGGCGGCTACACATTTAATATGGCGCCCGGAGCTCCCTTTTTACGTGCGTTGACATGTAACTTAAGGCGATGCCTTGATTTGAGTCGAACACGCCCCCTAGACAGAGACACGCTGATGTGAGTAAAAGAAGTATAAAATGTGATTTTAGATGAGATAAAATACTATAATATTAACCTGATTGTGTCGTAAAATAATGTGTCGTTTGAGTAGGCTGAGTAAAAAAAGGAAAATACAGACCCAACTGGTTTTTTTTTCTATCGAGGAAATTTTAAGCAATCATGTATCCATAAAATCAGATAAACAAGCATATAGTCAACAATCATATATCTGAAAATCATACCTTATTGTTTCTTAATCTAGTCAGAACGGCGTTTCAAAGCACGCGATAATTTCCAATGCACAGCCTTAATGCCATTTTCTCATTATTCTGGCAGCTAAGTCTAATTAACCTGCCCATAGAAATTACAAATGGCAATAAATTCTGAATTATTAGTACTATCTTGGTGTCTCCCGTTGATTGGAAACGGATTTTGTCTATTTTATCGCAATGCATCATTATCATCATCCTCCATTTCCAGTTTTGTCTTAAAGGAGCCCGGGGTCCGCTTTGACACCTAATCCCAAGATTTGGAAAAGGCACTAGTTTTACGAAAGCGACTGCCATCTGAACTTCCAACCCATAGGGAAAACTAGACCTATTTGGACTAATCCAAATAGGTCTAGTCTAAACCGATTTCCTCACGATGTTTTCCTTCACCGAACAGCTAACGGTAAATATTCCGTACATAAGTTCCGAAAAACTCGTACGACCCGGGATTCGTACCCACGACCGCCACGCCGCTTGACACCCGCATGCCTGAACCACGAGGTTACCATAGCTTCTATCACAACGTATCGTATTTTTTGAGAATCAGCCATTGTAAAAAAAGCTTTTTTAGGGTTCCGTGGTCAACAAGGAACGTTTATAGTTTCGCCATGTCCGTCTGTATGTCCGTCCGTCTTCGGCTTAGCTCAGTAACCCTTACTACTAGAAAACTGTAATTCGGCATGGGTATATAAATCAATCACGCCAACAAAACAGTAGAATAAAATCTTAATACAACTTTTTTTAGGGTAGAGAGAGTAGGGTAAACTCATAGTGTGGGGTATCGTTGGATAGCTGGTTAAAAAATATTATGTGTTTAAAAACCTAGATATTGGGCTCTGGGCTACTGGGAGTCCGAAAAAAAATCGTGGCGGTAGTACATATAATGCATTTAAAAGGAAAACTATCACGGCTAAGTAGGCATAACTAGTTACCTACTTACCGAGTAATCGTCGACCAACTAAAATGTACTTAGAAAGGCCAACTTCCGTACAAATTCGGCCGACGCAATCATTTAGTTGGCGCGCGCGTGTCGATCGATGTAACTAAGATAGACGGGCAACTACGGAACCCTACACTGCGCGTGGCCCGACACGCACTTGGCCGATTTATTTAAAATAATTTCCACGCAAAACAAACCTTTTGTGTGAACTCTTAGTCCAAAGAAGTGCTTGAATGCAATCCAATAAGAACCTCTACCCTACCTAGGGTAAACTCGCATTATTTGGTGATACGCCTAATTCGGTGAATAGGTACATGTTTTGAAGCACGCTACCGAATAAAGCTGGCGAATTCACCGAATTAGGCGTATCACCAAATAATGCGAATTTACCCTACTGGACATATTTATTTGTCATTACTTTGTCTATTTTTTCGCCATTTTCTGTTTGGTGTATCCATACATCATATTGGAACAAAATTACTGAAACCAATCTCGACATGGCGCTGATTACAAATCTCCGCAGCGCATAGCACTGTGAAAACATATATGTTATCAAAGCAAACTTCCGTGCTGTGAGAAAAACGTATTTTGCCTGTAAAAATCCCGTATTCCAGGCAATCTAATGGACAGCAGATTTTACAGGGACGAGGATTGTGTCATACAACATAAATAAGCAACCGCCGGTCAGCGGACTTTTTGCTTTCAGTATGGCACGGACAAAAACGTTTCTTTTACCGTCTGTCAGGGCAAAGCGCTGAATGCAGTTGAATGGAAATGCTAGGTGAAAAGTGTGTGATTTATTTATTTATTTATTTATTTATTGATACATGGAAAACCAACAGCGCAACATATTTATAGACAAAATAATAAAACCATATAGCCAATTACAGGTTCACACTTATAGAAATAAACTAACACAAATAAATCTATAGCCAAACTTAAACTTAGCGTACATTACGCACAGTAACCAATCGCGCACCAATAAATTGTGTTTTCAACTTTTGACTGTAACGCCGGTGTTTAGTACGAAAGCGAGTCAAAGACGTCTTGAAAAACGTCGTCAAAACCGTGATTACATTTTTGTGAGAACTCCACAATATCATTAAATATATGACATAATATCTTCATCCGTCTATGATATGATAAGGTCTATAATAATAATAATGTTTATCCGTCGCTTTATATTATATTTGTTTTAAAGGGCCTCTGCGCTGTTGGCTTCGGCCCAAGCCAACAGCGCAGAGGCCCTTTAAAACAAATATAATATAAGGGCATTTCTATCTACCGTTGTACCCTCCATTTATAATAAAAATAATATTTGCGGACAATCTTACACAAATCGATCTAGTCCCAAACTAAGCAAAGCTTGTACTATGGGTACTAGACGACGATAAACATACTTATATGGATAAATAAATACATTTGGATTCGAACCCAGGACCTCTTGCTTCGTAGGCAGGGTCACTACCAACTAGGCTAAAGCGGTCGTCAAGACTATTATAGATGAATGACGCGTGCAGAGACGTGTGGTGGCGTTCGCTAATTGTGTAGGTATAAAAACAGACAACTTACACCAACACACACATCTAAACACTCCTACATTACGCCATATATTAGTTGTACGTTTCGCCTATCCATGAACATTGAACAAGGCCATAATCCAGTTCAAATAGTACAGCAGGACCAATTACCGCCATCAATGACTACCGTATATATCTGAACATCCTATTGTAACTGTTAAGTTGAGATTAAGATATGTTGTGTTGTCTAAACACAACATATCTTAATCCCGACGTGAACAGTTGTATCACTACACCCATCCTTAGAGGTGACTTCTCCACCAAGTGTAACATGATCGCGCCTGTGAATTTTTTTTTGGCAAATTCTTTTTATATATCCATTGCGTCTATCAGAAAATTACCCACGTTACGACTTACGACCGAAAATAATTACAGGTATCAATTCAAATATCGATCATGATATCCAAATTACCCCGCTCACCGAAGCCTATATTTTATTGCTTTCGCAGATAAAACAGGATTAAAATCAGTAGAAGAACTAGCTTCGTGGTTCCAGAATTTTCGAGTACCTAATACTGCGTATCTTCCCAGACCTCGCATCCAAGTTTTAGTACTTAATATTTGATGTAGGGAACGCTGTATATTTTATGTAAAACATGGCTTTGGTGTTCACGATCGAAAGCTTTTATATCAGCTACTTTTGTCTTGGCTAAGCATCTGAATAATTTTCAGGTTGCAATTAAGTCTGAGTGATCTTGTGTTCCCGTGGTTGGGAGACAACCTCATTGTACGGCCTGGTCCCTGCATCATCCCCAGTTCAGGTTAAAATAATTTATTATTCTGAGAAGAAACATTACATTTCACGTATTGAGAAAAATGCCTTGAATTATGTATAGGTTAATAGTACATTATTGCCGTGGCCGGGAAGGAGGCAATTGCAGGCTGAGTATTTGTTTACACAGACGAGCTTGCGAGTCCGTTTAATTATAATACGAAGCCTGCAATTGCCATTCCGGTTGAGGCTAATATAGTGCTTTTCTCAAAAATGGGGGAATAAAAAATACTAAATTTATATAAACTATAAAATCGTTGAACAACGTGAATATATTTACGTATCCCGCCGTTTTTTTTTTAATTAGAATCGCAAGTGTATTTTTCCACCAAAAAACGCAAACTGTTTGAGACACATACAAAAACGTCGTGTTTGTAACAGAAAAATACGAGTTGAATTCCAGGTGGCCTGCAATGTTTTTTATTTTTTAATTTAGATCTGACTTTAAATTAAACTATACACTTTACCTTCCAATATGTAGCGAGTTATGTTCACTTTGCGGGCCATTTTTGAGAAAAATATATTACATTCGTTACGCCCTTGAGCGTGGTTATATTACTACTAATAATAGCATACAGTACAAATATACCTAATGGTAAACAAAATTCAACCAAACAATGGTGCGTAATTACTGTTTTATTCAACTTGGAATTGGCCCAATCGAATCGCTTACAGATTGAAACCTCAACCGTAATCAAACAGAAATCTTATAGTTATAATATTCAGTACAATATTGCATTTTAGAATTATAAGCCTACCTAGATTAGCCTTGTGTGAACCTACAATTATCAAATAACAAAGTGCAAAATGTTATTTCAATCAAAATTCGATTTATCGTAAATTACGCCAAAGTTTCGACTGGTTCGTAAGAAATTTACAGCCAACACACAGGCAAACGAATAAAGGTCCCAAGTATTCGCATTCCGTGTCCTTTCCGTCAATAAATCTTAATAATGAACACTTTTGAAATACCCGAGAGTAATTTACGGAAATAGCTCTGACCTAATTTTATTGTAACTTACTGTGTTGGTACGTTTATTAGGTTTATTAGAGTGGGATTGTTATTTTTTCCTCACAGGATTGAAGGATCATTTAAGTAATTAATATCACATAGGAAATAAATAATATTGTAATAAATGAAAGTAAATTGAAGTTGATTCTCTCTCAAAATCTACTATTGATATTGTTTGCTGTTAAAGTTTGAATTTGAAGCTTGAACGAGTCGCTGGAGATCGTCGAGCGATAGGTTTATCTCGGTCATATTCTATCCTTTGACAAGGAGTATCAAAACAAAGAGATCTCCATGAGAATTCAGGTCGGTTGGGCGGCATTCAACAAGTTAGACGACATCCTCAAATCCGTTGACGTCCACAATGCCTAAAGACTCGTCTCTATAATCAGTGTGTCCTACCCACAATGACGTATGGTGCGGAGACATGGACGCTTACAAAAAAGGCTGTATGCATAAAGTACCGGTAGCACAGAGAGCCATGGAGCGCGCTTTGCTCGGCATTAACCTACAAGACCGAGTGAAGAATACTGAGATCCGACGTCGCACTAAGGTACGTGACGTCGGAGAAGTCATAACCAACCTCAAATGGTGGTGGGCAGGACATATTGCCAGGCAGCGTGACGGTATGTGGACCAAAACGTTAACGGATTAGTGGCCACTTACAGGACAAAGAAGCGTAGGTCGTCCACCAGGCCACCAGCACGATGGGTTTACGACGTAAAAAAGGCCGCGATTTCTGGATGAGATTAGCATGGGACCGAGATAAGTGGCGTACTCGAAGACAGGCTGCTCAGCAGTGGGCGATTACGTTGCGTTGCGTTGTTCTCAGAGATCCTTGATATAGGTTGCGTTGAAACATACAAAATGATCTTGTACTTTTTCCAAAATGTTGGTAATGACAAATTTACTTAAATAAGTCAGTGAAGGTCTCCCAAGATCTAATTTATAGTGGTGATAAGATAGTGTTAAAGTATCTACCCTGGTATGCGACAACATTCGAAATCATCTCCTTAAATGTAAATTAATATTTAATTCCCAGTACTTACGATCCAATCAATATCAGACGGAATTTGGTAAAGCTCTAAGTGCAGCCTAATTACTATGGCAGATTAAATTATGCCTTAGTTTCTGTGGTGTGGTCGCTGTGTCAGCGATTCGCGTAATTTTCGCGATGGTTGTACACACAGGGGTAACAGCGTAACATTTTTCGAACGACCGCTAGGATAAAATCAAATCTTTTTTGGCCATACAAATATATAATTTTAATATATACATATATCCAACGTATGTATGAAATGTTTCGTAATCGAACATGTGTGGAACATTATAAAAAACCTAGCTATAGCCGCGCTGAATTGCTGCCCACTTATTCGTGGCAACTGGCGAACAAGTACAAATTATACACAGACGACAAAGTAAATAAAGAAAGGTTGTTCTATTGCGTTGCATTTTTTCCGTCGCGGATGAAATTCTGTCGCGTGTGGCCGACTCGTCGGAATTTGGTTATGTAATGCCGCCCGTGTGCGGTAGACTTAAAATATCCTGTTATATAATAACAAAAGCATCGAATACAATAAAAATACACAATATATGGCATTTTATTACCGGTCATTGAGAAACCGTAACCATAGCACCGCAATGTTTGTAATAAGCTGGTATCATTATTTATTATGTTTGACATTTCTACCTGTCATTTTACTCTGTTGAATAAATTAACAGATTAAATGAATAGCTTTGTAAAATTAGGTCCAGATTTTAATTTTTGACTTAAGTTGAAGTAGTACCTACTTTTCTCTGTCAAGTTGACAGTTAATAAACTATTAAATTACCAAGGCCATCGGTATTTCAAATCACAGAGGTTGTCGTCTATGACTCGTATTGTTATCATCGTAATGGTAATTAATTAATTCGTAATTATAATTCTATTATTTGTAATGCAGGTTTTATTTAACTGAAATTATAAGTTAATTAATCTTTCCGATGCTTCGATAACGATAGTGCCTGATTTGCTTGAGGATTATATCCGTTTCTGTCACAGAGTAAACTCATAGAAATCAGTGCAAAGTCATTCGAAGGGTTTATTGCCGCTTACACTGGAACCATTTATTAGGTAATATCTTTGACGGCGTCTACCTGGGTACCTAACAGTTGTCTCCTATTTCAGAGTTCCGCAAACTACACGACTATTCCATTTATATTAACGGCCGCTTCCCCGATATTCTAAATTGTCAGACGTCCCGTTATTTTGTGTTATTTTTTTTTTGTATATATATAGTAGTTACAGTCATGAAGTTTTAAAGTGTTTCTCTCGTCATTCCAATCTTTGTTTTTAATTGATAAAACTTAACAAGAGAGTAAAATAATGTTATCATCATCATATCAGCCGAAAGTCGTCCACTGCTGGACATAGGCCTCCCCCAAAGAGTGCCAAAGTGACCGGTCCTGCGCCACCCGCATCCAGCGGACTCCAGCAACCTTTACCAGGTCATCAGTCCACCTTGCGGGGGGCCTCGCAAGGTGGACTGACGCCACGCCGCGCCTTCCGGTACGTGGTCGCCACTCGAAAACCTTTCCGTCCCAACGGCCATCGGTTTTACGTGCTATGTGCCCCGCCCACTGCCACTAAAGTTTAGCGATTCGAAATAAAATAATAAATCCTCACATATATCAAAATTGATGCAGTGACGTGATTTTGTTATTATTTTGTATTTTTTTTTGTATCATATCTAATTTCTATAATTAATTAGTTTTACACCAACTCCATAAAGTATAGTAGTTTTCTAAGTCTGATTCTTTGGTATGCATCAATCCAAACGTTATCCCAGTTGCATCCTACAGGAGTCCGGGCCTGAGGGATTCGCTACCTAAAACGAAGTATTGACGTGGGTCATTTGATCTTCCAACTCAAAAGACAAACACGACCATGTCGGGATTAGGCTTTGGTCAAGTGAGTGAGAAACTTGACTGTTATAAGTTTCAGGCTGCCAGAAGGCCTCTAACTCATTATCCTTCAAGCATGTAACTACGTATCCCTCAATATGATAACTAACACATACATAGCTACGCTCGTAGCGCTACGCCGTAGTCTGTAGCACCTATTATATATGTGGGGGTCGAGTAGCACCACTTCCGTAGGGATTACCCACCGCTACCCTACACGTGACTCCTGGCCGGTAATAAAAGTGCAACAAACTGGCAAGCGTACTGTCTTTTCGAAGATCACACGGTTCTAAATACACTGATTTACCATACGATAAATAATAAAACTATATATGTAGCGAAAAGGCGTAGCACTCTGACGCATGTGTCGTGATTATATTGACGATGAATGGACTAAATTACGAAATCTGGACGAAAAATATAACATGAAAACCTTACTTAACTGACTAAAAAGGGCCAAACTTAACAACAGAGCATTAAAGTAAGCTAAGTAAGTAATCCGGATATCTAATTAGCTTAATTGCCTTAACTTTTTTACCATCCTAATTACCAAACCCTAACGCAAGACGAAAAAGGAATATAAAACATCATGAACGCTGTCGTTTAGAGCGAATAAAATATATGCTAATCGCACATTTGCATATGACTGGGAAAAATCACGGGTCCATTAAAGAGTGTCGCACTCTGGAGTGTTAAAGGATGGAGTGGGTACAGTTAAGAGACCATTAAAGGTCTAAGACCTTTCCTGCTCGTTTGTCATGCAAATAGAGAGTGAATAATTTATAGAATATTCATCCCTGCTCTATTATGAGGACCTACATTGTACGGGGCATACAGAAGCTAACCCATCGTAATAGAACGGTGATTGTTATTTATAAGTTATTTAAGTGGATTCATGGTCGTTATCTACGAGTATGTTATACGCGTTGTGCCATCCCTAGCTTTTATACCTAGGAATGTACTAATGAGAAATTCCCAATAAGTATTGCGAAACTTTCTATAAAATTATCCTTACAATGTTGCGTTCGGAGAATTTCCTCAGCATAAACTTGCTAAGTTCTCGTGAAAGTTTCCAGATTTTTCTCAAAATTTTCCTACTATTTTGAGAATGTTCTGCAACTTGTACATTACTATTTCATAATAAAAATATTTTTTGCGGTGTCATATTTTTGATCCTTGGCTTTCAATACAGATCATCTATTTCACGTCCCAATCGCACGTGACACTAGCTCAGTGTACGGGGGAATAAGAGCACGAAACAGATTGAAATACAAATGGGATTGGAATCGACAGACATACAACATATCATTCAGCTCGATTGTCTAAGACACGACACTTCTAGAAAATACAGTATCCAGGAAGTTAAGTCTTCTGTCGCCGATACTGATTCCGATTACTCGGCTGGCTAATAAGTTAAGTTAGTAAACTAGGTGAGTAAGCTATTGGGGTTGGCGCGTGGCTCATACAAAAACTTGAGTTTCGCGCCACCGCCGCGCCATAAATTCATATTGTCTCCGTCAAACTGAAAACTATGTAAGCATACGTATCGCGACGTA